>OZ007597.1:159870699-162370699 GCA_963931845.1 Maratus michaelseni
AATGATTTGAAATATGTAATAGGAGATACTGATTGAGAGGATTTTGATATTTTGCAAAATAAAAAATGAGTGATTATAGGGTTAATAGCATAAATAGCAAAGAAATATCATGGCAGCTGTTTTGACACTTGCACTTTATAAAATTACTGCAATTACATAAATCTAAATTAATGCTAACCAAACCAATTATAAAAATTAATTACATCTGTTAATTCCCTATTATACATACAGAGTAAATAGAATCATATGAAATGCAGTAGCCAGGTAACAACTGGTGACAAAAATATATTAACTGGAGATTGTGCTTATATATTTTTTGAAAATAGCTCAACGACTGAGCTAAAGAGATTAAGCAATTCATGATATATCCTTACTATACTAGAAATTATTCATCCACAATTAATTTATAAAATTTAAGTGCTTTTTTTGAAAACCATGATTGAATAGTAAACAGGGAGGGAAGAGGAAATCATGAGTTTTTCTTCACTGATCACAAAAATTTCCTTTTTTTGTGACGAATCAACAACAATTGCTTTTTTTTTTTTTACGACTGATTGATAAAAATTTCCATCTTTTTTATAACCAACAGACAAAAACAAGGCTGAAACTAGCTTTTTTTCACAGGGGGCAAACATGGATTTTGCACTCCCTCCCCCCTTCACAAAGAATTTTACTAAGTTTCTAATAGCCAACTTATTTTTAAATTTAAAATATGTAAACATAAAATACATAATATTGAACTATGTATTCAGCTTTGTCAAATATTTATTCAATAAAACATGTGACACCGGAATCGAAAGGAACAGGCAAAAAATTCCACTTTATGCAGATATCCATCTTAGCATGCATAATTGTTGATATTATTTCTATTGGGACCATGTATTTTTTTTATTTAAGGCACGATTCTGTTATAGACAGATTTAATTTTCACATACTTCACTGTAGCTGTAGTATTATATTACAATTGAGCAGGTGTTTAAATTCATAGTGATATGAATAACAATGTCTCAAAAACTGAAAACCAAAATTTTCTGTAGGTATAACAAAGAGTTCCAGTTCCAGTACCGTAAAATATTGTGTGAAATCTAGAGCCAGTTTCAGGAAACTATCACTTATACCACTCTTCTTATTAATAGACTGATATGTCTAGATGCTTTCCTGAACCTAACGCTATTTTTCAAAAATTTAATAGTCTAATAGTGACATGGAACAAAAACAGAAAAAAACTACTAAGTGTTTACTAAGTATTTTATTTTGTGAGTTTTCCATCCCTTAATATTTAGTGTCCTGGCAATTGCAACTCACCATTTCTAAGGCCAAATCTGGATGCAAAAAAAAAATAATAATAATAATAATTGTAATAGAAAAATATATTTTTAAAATTACATATTTTTCACTCCCTAGTTTTTATTGTACCAGGGAGTCACCCGACCTCACCAAACTTTTTATCTATTTGTCAATTTTAATGCACATGGCTCAGTGTTTTATTTCAGATTTTCCAAACTGCAAAACATTTTTACCCGAATTTCATATATTTTTCTGTATCAAACAACAAACCAAATCTTCATCTGGTGCCTCCTCAGCCTTCCATTCAGGCACCCGAGACACATGCCCCCTCTGACCCCCCCCCCCCCCCCTGTTTTGGCCCTAGACAAAAATGTTAATATATTTTATTATTAAAGTTTATTTTATTCTAAAAAACACACAATTTTATAATAAAACACATACATTTATTTTATATATATAAACAAACACATATACATTTACATTATTATAAAACACATACAATTTTTATTATAGGCACACACCACCATTTTATTATAAAACATGCACAATGTTTAATTTAATATAAAACTCACACAATCTGTTCTTACTGGGTTGCAATGCCAGGCAAAGAATCTCCATTTTGGTGCTAAAAAGAAACCTTCACGAATCCGCAATATCTGTACTATGAAATCAGCTACAGAAATTTGCTAATCATATTTTTGAGTAATGTGCAGATGTTCATGCTACCAATACCAATATACTTTACATGTAGCCAAGTTTAATATTTTTAATTGCATCTAATCTTACAAACATATTTATTCTTAAAAAAAAAGGGGGGGGGGTGTTTTCAATTAGAGTTTGTTAAACTAACAAGGCATTCCAACATTCTAAATTTAATAAAAGGTAGGGGAGACCGGTACACACTGGACCTATGGACACAGTGGAGCATCCCCTAATATTTTATTTATTTAAATTTTTTTTAAGCCTCTCTTCTATCCTAATAGACAACAGCACTGCCATGATTATTTATAGCCTTCAGAAAATATGTTTAGCTCAGATTGAACTATTTTATCCTGATTGGTTGTTTTAAGCTTCTAAAAGTAAAATTTTTCATCATCATATTTTTATTTTTTTAGTAATTAAAGGTTGTAGATAAATAAAATAAAACAGCTTTTTTGCAAAGCTAAGGTACTTGTTTTTATTTTACTTTAAAGTCAATGTGTTTAAAAGAAAGCTATAAACAATATTAATATGATTATTTATTGAACTTCAACATGGGGTACAGTGGACCTTCCACTCCTGGGGCACAGTGGTCCACAATCCACTCTGCTCCTGTAATGCAGAATGTTCAAAATATTTAATAATTGCTTATTTTCTATAAAGAAAGATTGTTTTAAAGTAGATTTAACTGTAAAATAAAGTAAACAAATAAAAATAACAATTTATTTTTCATAGTAAGAAATATTTTGTTTTGTATTTACTGCCTTTGATAAATATAACTGTAGTCTAATTGTTGATGATTCTATTCAAGTAAGATTCATGAGATGCAAATTGAATGGAAATCAGTTTATTTCTCCCGAAACTGTAGATGAATCTGCTGTTGATGTCAATGATTTCATAATGTTGCTCTCAGACCCAAAATTATTTCTGGAAAATTCCAGGCTCAATCTTACTCATAAGTACTTTGGAATTTCATTTGCAAATTTTAATGTGCGCTGATTTTTTTGTACTTAAGTAATAACTTCAACTAAATTGCAATTGTTCCTGTATTAATCTGTTATTATTTTTAAAATATAATTAAATTTTTGTTTTTGTTTCAAAATTTACATTACTATGTTATTTTGCGGGTGAAGGGGCAACAAAAAAGAATTAGATTAATGAAAAATATTTTTATATTGTATTTTAGATAATCCTTATATATTATTTCTCCTGTCAACATCCCTTTTACTCAGAAAATATGAAACGCAGAACAACGAATGAGATACCATATGAAAGGTTTTAGAACAGGCTTCTGACATAGCCCGCTTAACAATTCGTTAAAACATGTTTTTGATTAAAATTTGCTGAAATTAAAAAATTAAATCGGCATTGTTTTCATGAAAGAAATGAAAGGTTTTCCTGAAATTATTGTTGCCAAAAAAATAAAATACCACATTATATGATGCTCAAAGCAATTATTATAAAAAACAGCGCACGGGTTTATTTTATACTTATGATTAAAAAGCGAAATTGAAATGTTTAGATTTATATTTCTAGGTCCCATGGCGGATGACGTCATCCTCTTATGCAGTCAAAATACGATTGTTATTTTTTTTTTTTCCCTCGCGCGTGCATTTAGCAATCATGGATCAGTTTTTAGTCTAACTTTGATGGAATAAATTAGATGATATTCTAGCTTGGCTAACAACTAAATGTTGTTTGCAGATATTTTTATCCTTGCTTTTTCTTTAGAAGTTTAAACCTGCATCTAATAAATATTACATATTGATAAAAAATGATACTCCTCTATTATCCCGTCGACCACTTTTCATAACAAAAATCTATCGCCAAGTAAACGGGATAACGTTGCCATTGGAATATCAAAAAATAAGTAAATAAATAAAATATAAGAATTTAAGGACACAATTGTTATTTTAATTGATAAAATAATTCCTAAATCAGTAAAACATAATGAAAAATACACGCAAATGTCGAATGTAAAACCACTAGATGACGTAACAAACACGCATAATGATTCTGACATCAAGTATATGGGACTGCATTTTTGGCGTTTAATCTTACAGTTTGGCGGTAGTTTTTTGTTATGAAAAGTGGTCGACGGTATAATAGAGAAGTACCTAAAAAATATTAGATTTCAGTGAGAAATCTTCGCACGGGCCCTCTGGTACCTAATAGTAGTCCACTGTACCCCGGTGGGTGGACCAGAGTACCCCGCTTCCGGGGTACACTGGTCCACTTTACAAGTGTATATAATTTTTTTTTTTTTTTTAATGTCTTGAAAACTATATTGTGAGAAAATTATGATGGATGTAAGAACGTTTAAGGAATATTCAAAAATATTTTCATACAGATCGGTCAGTCTGTTAAAGAGAAAAAAAAATGTTTACTGAAAAAGTGGTCCACTGTGTACCGGTCTCCCCTACATACAGAAATATTGGGAAGAGTCCCATATCCTGTGCTGGGAATTTTGTCGCCAAATTTGGCGCGGTTTGCTGGGCGATAGATGTTTCGTTCTTGTTCACGTTTGTTCCTAGATTTTCGACGGCTTAACGGACCTTGGGGTTGCTTTAGTTCGGAAATCGTTTGAAGACGGTGAGCTTGAAGCTGATTGGTTACAATTAATATTACGTGGGCAATTACTAAGCAAAATTTTGAAATCCGTTAGATAACTTGTTTGCCGCCATTCAATTTCATTCGGATGCTCGTCTGTGTTGGTGCCTGTGCCGAAGTCGTTGATTTCTCTAAGGTAAATCTTGTTTGCTCTGCCTTTTTATTTTTTTAATTTCTTTTTGTTTTTTATTAGGATTTTTGCATTAATTGTTTAAAATGCACCCTTTATTGTTAAATATTTCCATTTTTTCATGGTTGGCCATTTTAGAGACGGAAGATTCTGCAGTCAAATTTGCAATTGAAGTTGGTCTTGTTCCTACAGCACCCCCGCCTTGCCCTAAATGTAGCGGTCCTATGAAATCAAATCAAAGCAAGGATGTAAAATTTAAATGGAGATGGGCCTGTAATCGTAGGAATAAATCAAAATCGAACCCAATTCCTTGTACTGGCACCGTTAATCTGCAATTAATACTGTTTTTGAAAATTCTAAAATTCTGGTTTGCGACCTTTTGGCTATGATTTTTGCATTTGTATTCAAAATTCAAACAAATTTTTTATATGAGCAAATGTGTAACTGGAGAAAACAAAGGAATGAACCGACCCTATAAAAAGAAACGCTTTGTGATTATTTTTCTTATATTCGAGAAGTTTGCGAAATTCACTCTTCTCATATGTATTCTGAATTGGGGGGCCCAGGAAAATCTATTTTAATTGATGAAACTTTTTTAACTATTAGGAAATATGGAAGGGGTCGGCTTACTTCTAATCATACGATTACTGTTTTGGGCATTTTTTGTAGAGAGGACAAAGAGGGGTTGTTTTTTAGGGTAGATAGCAAAAAAAAAAGTGATATTTGGCCTTATGTTTCACGTTTTTGCCATAATGATACGAGTGTTGTCTATACAGATTCGGCCAAACAATACAATGACGTAGAAAAATTATTCTCCAGTCAGACAACACACGAAGTTACGAATCATAGTAAAGGCGAATTCGTGTCAAAAACCAATAAAGCGAACACCATTAATGATCTAGAAAATGATAATCGTTGGTTTAAAAAGTCTCTAAAATGTCGCAGGAACGATAAAATGTTGTCACAATATATGGCTCTTCATTTTTATCGCCGATGCAAGCTAGATCATTTAGAAACGACGGGCCAGAAAGTAGAAGTCCTTATAAAGGACATTATTCAAGTCTACCCAGGGTACGGAAATGAGGGGCTAAAGCTTTTGGATTTTCAAAGACCAACAGCACAGTCTGAAAACATCGAGGGTGCATTACCAAAAGTCCCTCAAAATTTAAATTTAAATTCTTTTCAGTTAGAAGGCGAAGTGCCGTTCATTGACGATGTTTCAGACCCTGACTGGGACCCCACTTGGTAAACATTATATTATTTATTTTTAATTAATTAATTAATTTTTTTTTGTAAATATTAACCTTTTTTTATGTGTAATTATTTATATAATTTTTGTATGCAATTTCCCCCTTTTTCTGAATCGCCGTCTCACTTATTGGCATTTATTATATTTATCCTTTTACTTTTTTTTTTTTTTTTTTTGAGGCAGATGTGAACAAGATTATAAGTTAACATTGTTTTGAATTTAGATTGACAAAAGATTTCTGGTAAGTTTTTCTCTCTTTTTTATTGTCCAAAATGTTTTTAAAACGGGGGGTTCAGGGGGGCAGAGCCCCCCTGACAATAACAAATATTCATCTGAAAAATCACATTTCTTTAGCTTTTTAATCGTTAGTTTATTTAGAATGCTGCTAAAATTTGCGTAATTCGATCGTAAAAATTTTTTCAAGATGGCGGAAAAACTTCGTTTTTAAATCTTTATGTTATTTATAAATCCATGTTTTTACATCATTTTCAACTTTTTAAAATGTTGCAAAATCATTGATTTATAAATAACATACAGATTTAAAAATGATGTTTTTCTGCAATCTTTGAAAAAATTTTCATGTCGCCAAAACGGCATCTTGGCGCAATTTTTTTCGCCAAGTTCGCCAAGCAGCACAGGATACGGAACTCTTCCCGAAATATTTAATTATTAAGTTTTAATTCACAATCTGTCGATAAAAAAATGCAACAAATTCAAGATATTTTCGTGTACTCTTTCTAAACTATTAAACTTGAAATTCAAATGTACGTTCGCGTAGATAAAAAGTGGAAGCAATAAAATTAAATACATTAACAGTTTGGTGAATTAAAAGCACAGCATATGGAATTGTACTTTTTTAAAAAGTTACCAATGATGGATAAACTTTGTGTGCAAAAAATTAACTGATATTGAAAATCACATCAACACTAGATAAAAAATGCTCGCGAAAAATAAAATAAAACTGAAAGCAAAATCGAAAATCGATGATTCAACATGAAAAATTAAAATCCGTAAATATTAAAATATGCACTTATCTATTAAAAAATCCCGATGCTACCGATGCATACATTCAAATCAACCTCCTTATCAACTACTCACATACAGAGATTATTTGAGAAATGATACATATTTTTCTCAAATCAAAACTTACCAGTTTAGATGTGCTACCAAGAAGTAAATCATTTTCGTAACAGACAATACTTTTTTTTTAATTTAACTTTATTTAAATCGCGGAATTGTATTATTCACATGAAGGTAAGCCAACATAAATAGAGTTTTTAAGAACTTGTGAATGATTCTTTTAGAGTGTCATTCACTATGAAGAGTGTACATATTCTACACCACATAAATCTCCAACTAGAAATTCTTCTGTTTAACCAATCAGAGCACTTGTTTTAAATTGTTGCCAAAACAAGAAATATAAATCTTCTCAAAGAATCACATGTACCCAAGGCGGCTCTCAATAGAAAAAAATGTGTACGAGATTACGGAATCGCAATGATTGCAACTGATTACTATGATGACATGTGATTATACCTGATTACATATAAATTACAGTTGATTACGGTTTTTACACTTAGAAATACGTAATTACAGTTCATTACACTTTGATTACAGGTGATTACACTGCTACAAGTTGTGATTTAACGGTTTTACTCGATTTTACTGCATTCCAAAAGCTGTTAAACTTCTAGAGACAACTGTAGGAGGTTGTCAAACTGATTTAATAACAAACAAGGAAAAAAATAAAACAACCGTACAAAATACTCAAAAAACAATAGTAAAATTTTCAAACATACACATACATGTGTGAATAAGTGATTCATTTACCATTTTACAAAACGTTGAAAATTTGTACTTTTTCTTCATGGAACTATAAATAGACAGGAAGCGATACTCCAAAGTGTATACACTTTCAGCACTTCCTTGGCGAAAAATATTTCGCCAAAGGATTTGGCGCGTTTGCCCATAACAATGCTACAAAGTGTATACAGTTTTGACGCTGTTTTGTTTATATATTTACACAGAGATTGAGCTGCATGTGACGATATGGATATTTTAAAAATAGATTTCCGCTCTGTTTTTGATTATTTTGATAATTTCGTTGCGCTATTAAAGAAAAATGCTTAATATCATAAGTTAAATAGAAGAAGAGTCATCGTTTAGTTTGCATTTGCAGTTATTTTCAGTTGTGTAGCTGCCGTGTGTTTCGCGTATTGGAGTGATTATTTTCTAAGACTTATCCAGTATAAAGGGAAATATGGACATTTTCTTTTCTTTTAATTCAATTTTTGAATTAATTGGCCAGCTGGTGTCACTTTTGAAAGTAGAAGTTTAATTTCTTCTTCTGCTTTGAAAGTGTGCACTTGCTAGCCAGAAATTTTACTAATGGAGTAATATCACATTTTAAAAAAAAAACAGTCAGAGAGCAATAAAGCAATTTCAGGTTTGGTAAGCACTGAGTTTTTTCTGTCCATTTATATGTATTTCTTATGAATAACTCTGAGCACCTGTGTATTATTTCTAATGTGTTTGTGCATATTATAATAACATTAAACAGTTATATAACATATCTGTTTACATTTTAAAGTTTCAATGCTGGTATCCATTCAAAAAATAAAAGTGATTTCAATCTATTTTATTAATGGGAGATTTTCAAAATAACTGCCTGTTTAATGCTTTATACTTTGAACACATATTCCATTAAAATATATTATATAGGGTAGATGTGCCAGTAATGGACACCCTTAAGGAATTTAAAAAAATATATATTTTTTAATTAATAGTTATAATTATTATAGCCCACTTTTTTTAATATTATATTAATCTATCAACATTATTTAATCAATCTCATAGTCTCATTTCCCAGTGTGAATCAAAATTTAATTGTAAATAACAGAAATGTATCAAAACACCCAAAATTCCAGTAATGGACACCCTCTCTTCCAGTAATGGGACACTCTCTGTTCCAGTAATGGACACCCCACAAAAAATAATAGATAATTGATTTTATGATTGTATTTAAAACCAAAATTTAATGAAAGCATATTAATGAAATAAAATAGTCATTTTCAAATAAATTTAACAATTAGGATATCAATAATTAATAAAATATTTATGAGACTGATTCACTGTTTAAATTAATTATTGTCATTATCATTTTAAAAAAATCAATATTTTAATTATTTTAGATAGAAGGTTTAAAATACTAAATTTTAAAGAATTATATTTATCAAATTATTAAGTCATTGAGGGGGAGTTTAGAAGGTTTAGTTAAAAAAAAAAAAAAATTTAAGTGTCTTGGTGTACCAGTGCATGGAATCATATTTATTTTTATTCTTAACAGTTAAACTTCCTAAAACTGCTTTATATATTACTTTTAGCAATTTGTATAAAATATATCAAATAAATGAAAGTGTAGGTTGAATGTTTTTTATATACTAAATAAAATTATTTCAAAATAAAATATCAGAACTGACATTTGAGCGCCTTGATCTGCAGATTTACTACTTTCATTGCTACTTTAAATTTAATATTATAGTGATTTTTTATGTATGTAGTTCTTTTATCAGAGATGAATAATGAAACATTTAAGACAAAAAATAATAGATTTTTAAGAACTTGTGCGATTTAAAAAATTGTCCTTTTTTAAATGGGGCGAGTTTGAACCCCATGAGCCCCTCATTTTCCCATGCACTTAAAGATTATTCTCTGCTTCCTGATGGGTGTTGATTGCCACATTATAAAATATGCAAGGTACGGCTTACAAAAAAATAATTTGATAACAATCTTTAAAAAAATTATTAATTACGTGAAATTGATAAAAACAGCTATTTATATAAAAAAATATATTATTACATTCTGGTAAATGAAATTAAAAAATTATATTTGATTACTTAGCTTTTCACTTAAATAAAAAAAAAAATATGCAGTACGGACATTACTGAATTTGCTTTTTCAGTATGTCCACATGGGGTGTCCATTACTGGAAATTGACTAATTAAGCATTCCAATAATGGACCATGGTCGTAAAACCTGAAAAATAAATGAAATTTTATAAATTGCCATTGGTATGTAAAATTCAAAGTTTTCTATTATTGTCTAAACGAAAACATGCAATTTTTTCAAGAAAATAAAAAATATATGAATTGTTTAAGTGAAGCCAGCTCTTAGCATGTTCATTAAGATTTTCACAGAAAATCTGTGGAACTGTGAAACATTATTTTCTGCTTCCTGATTGGTTTGATTAAGAGTGTCAACAATAACCTAGAATATAAAACAAGCAAGGAGGACAGGAATTATGAAAATATATATAAAAGGCTAAATTTTTATTGGTTATTTTTTTATAAATCAAAAACTTTGAAAGTGGCCCATTACTGGCACAACTACCCTATATATATCCTTTGATATGGTTATAACATAACATAATTCCATGATAATATGGTTCATGGTTTGATATGGTTATAACATAACACAATATATCACGCTATGTATAATAAAATGTATTAATTTACGGTTTACGTGTAATTTGCTAACTACAGTAATCTAACACTCACATACTTAAATGCATATAAATGCATTTAAGTATTTGAGTGTTAGATTACTGTAGTTAGCAAATTACAGAAATTTAAAATTAAAACATCGATTTACCAAAGTTTTTTATAAATCTTTTTGACTAGTTTAAATATATAAAAATACAAATATTTCTTCTAATATATATTTATATAATAGTTTAAAAATTAATATTAATGTCTTTTCTATAGTCTTTAGACATCTCATGAGTATTATAATTATTTTACAAAACCTTTTGTATCTGTAATTGAAAATAAAGCTAGAGGAAGCTTTATTGTTCAGGGGTCGATGCAGGTTTTTTTTCTTGGGGCCCATTTTGTGAAAAGTAAAGGTTATTTTTGTGAAATTTATTATATTTTTTTGAAAAATAACATTTTACAACGAAAGTTGAAATCCAGTTAATCAAATTCGAACCAAGCATTTATAAATAAAAACTTTTTTAAATCCTTTTGCTGAAGTTTTCCGCTCTGGTGAACTTGTTTGTTTACAAATTACACATTTTAAAACATCACAAAATAATAAATAGTAAGTTTTTATGGAATAGAATTTTGTGAAGGGACCCATTTTATCAAATTGATTTTTGTGAAGGGACCCATTTTATTAAATAGATTTTTGTGAAGGGGCACTAAACAGGCCCCAAATTTTTCCTGGATCGACCCCTGTTGTTCTTTATTTAATGTAAACAAAGTGTGGCAAAATAGTAGTAGTGTTAATGAAAACAACAATTACTACCTTAATTTATATTTATTGAAAAGTTCCTATAAAATAGTAAGTATTTTTATTACCTTTCATGAGTATTAGCTATATATTTAATTACTTATTTATCCAATTATAATTATGTTAATTAGATACTTTTGACTATAGGATCATTAGGCCTAACATTATCTTCCTTAGAATGACATTTTTCTTGGTCAAAATTATTTTTAAAAAACATTCAGTTTTTAAAAGTAACCTCAATCAAAATCACCAGTTATTAACCTCCCCCCCCCCCCTGAAACATTGAGAAACTCATAAAAGATAAACTTTCTTTCTGAGTGTTAACCTTCGAGAAAGCAATAATACAACCATTTGTTGCATTTAAACCAAATTATCTGTGTAACAGTAATCATAAAGTGGTAGTTCATTTCAAAATGACTCTAATATATAATTCTATTTAGATGACAAATAAAATTGTTTTAAAATATGTTTTGTATGTTGCATGTTACCTCTTTTTAAAAGAAACTTGGGTACTTTTATGTTAGCCAGGCACAGATAATAAATAGCTAAATATTGTTCCCATCACTATCATTTGTATTTTATTTATTTCATATAAAATATGAACTTTTCACTCATTTAATTTAAAAAACACAAAAAAATAGAGAATACCACAAATAAAAACATTTTATTTCAACACCAAATCATTGTTTCAAATTTAATATTTTCATATGCAAAAAATATTAGCTGCTGTTGGTGAAATTTGTGTAGGCTAACATAAAAGTACCAAAACTTGCGTGTAAAATTTTATGCTTATGATTGCAGTATGATTACTTAATACTTCCTTTATTGCTAATTCAGGATTCTATCATATATATAGTTTTTGCCATTCACGCAGGGCCAAAACGAGTTTTTTTTTTTTCACATGGGGCAAACATGGATTTTTCTCCCTCCTTCCAAACCTTCCTCCGCAAAGTACATTTACAAAGAGAATTTTACTGCGTTTCTAATAGATGACTAATTTAAAATTAAAATTATGTAATAATAAAATACAAATTGTCAAATATTTATTCATTAAAACCTGTGAAAACTGAATCGAAAGGAATAGGAAAAAATTATGCTTTATACAGGTTTCAGTCTTAGCAGGTATAATTGAAGTTTTTGACATAACAGTTTAAACTGTCAAAAACCTGCCAACTGGTTTCGGTCTTAGCAGGTATAATTGTTGGAGTTCTTTCTGTTAGTACCATGTAATTGTTTCATTTAAGACAACATTCCATTGTAGAAATATTTCATTTTTCCAAATAATTCTGTAATTGTAGTAATTACAAATTATTAGAATTAGAATTGAAGCATTTAAAATCATAGTGATTTGAGTCTCATTGTCGTAAGAACTCAAAGACCAAGATATACTGTGGGCATAACAATGAATTCCATTACAGCAAAATAAAATATCTTTGTGTAATATCCACATCAGTTTCATGGAACTGTCAATTATAATGCTCTTCCCAGTGTTGAATTCAGGGGGTGGCCTGGGGGACATTCACCCTGGAGCATTGAAATGTCCCCTCTGGATGATTTAAGATTTTATGCTTTTAATGGTTAAAAAGTGCAATTTCCTCCCCCCGGAACTGTACAATCCCCCCCCCCCCCCCCCAGAGCCACAGAAATCCCTCCCAGAAAAAAATGTCTAAATTCAACACTGGCTCTTCCTATCCATAGACTGATTGATATGTCTAGATACTTTCCTGAGCCTAACGCTAATTTTCAAAATTATGTGCGACTTCACAACAAAACAACAACTATTATGTTTTTATTTTGTGAATTTTCCACCCTTAGTTTTTCATGTTCTGGGCAGCTGCCTGATCTTGCAGTTTCTACAGCCGAATCTGGATTAAAAAAATCAGACGGCATTTTTAAGTTGTCACCTAGGGTGGAAAAACACCTTGAAATGGAAAGAGACAAGATTTTTTTTTTTTTTTTTTTTTTTTTTTTTTGTGGTGGTGGAGTGGGGTATAAATGCAATGTAAAATTTTATTAGTTATTGGTTCGGCCATTTTTGTTCAGGAGAAGTTCATTCAAGTTTTTGTACCTAATTTTTATAAACTCTGAATCTTAAAATATTGTCTATTCAATTTTAATACACCTTATAAACCTTCAGAAAATTAATTTTAAAACAGAATGCAATGTAAAATTTTATTATTTAGAGGTTTGGCCATTTTTTTTCCAGAGAAGTTCATTCAAGTTTTAGCACTTAATTTTTATAACTCTGAATCTTAAAATATTATTTATTAAATTGTAATACAACTCATAAACCTTAAGAAAATTAACCTTTTATATTTTTTGTCACCACAAATATATTAAATACAGTATAGAACCATTTATCCAGAATGGTTGGGGTCAGCTGTAGTTCAGATAACTGGTTAGGCATTAGAGCAACATCCATTTGATCAGATTTTAAAATACATGTGGCTGTGTCATTGTCTCTGATTTCAAATTAATTCTTTGATTGCACAGATTAAGAATCAGATTCAATCAAGATCAAAGATTAATCTGAATCTAGTTAACTGGTTTCTGGATAAACAATTCCATACTGTATTAACATTTACATAAGTCAACTAAATACAGTAAAGTCTGTCTAAGGCAGAATCGATTGGGACCGAGAAAATTTTCCATGGTAGACAATATTCCGCCTTATGCAAACAGCCCCCTCCCCTGCACCAAAAAAGAGTAAATCATATATTTTTTTACACTTGTAACCTTTCAGTACCATTTTTTAAAAGGAAATTTTTTTTTTATTAGACTTGTTATTAAATTTATTATTTCAAATAATTTCAAAAAACACTTAAACACAAAAATAAATATTACCAATACAAAATTATTTTAAATCTGAAATTTAATGAAAATCATTTATTTAACAAATACAATTACATATTTCACATAGTAGTTTATAGAATTAAAAAGTAATCTTTTATCGATAGTTGTTTTTTCTTTTGGTTTACATGCATTCTTCAGTAAGACATTGTAAGTCTGTTATTATCAGTATAATTTCTTTGATAAGGCGTCTTGATATGTTTGAATTACATTGCTGTCTTCAAGGTTTTCAGGATCGTGGTCATCAGCATTTACACTATCATTTTTCACATCATGTTAAAGCTCTGTCAAAACATCCATGAATTGTTAGCTGTGCACACAGCACTGAAAAAAAAAAAAAAAAAAAAGACTGGGTATGAGTCATAAAGTTGTCACTTTGAACTTGAGTACAATCTTAAAGCATAATATATTGTCCTTTAGAAAATACATATATTTTCATAAATGTGCATTCTACTAGTAATAATTACTTTTAAATGCAAATTTACATGGGAAATAATGGAATAAGAAAGAATTCCTTAAAATTAAAATAGTTAACGTTCTTTTGAATTACAAAATTAATCTATTACAAAATTTAATTAAAATGCTCGACCGAGAGTATTTGACATATATGTATGTTTTAAAGTTTCATAAACCTTTCATTTTTAAAAAGTCCTTTTTTTCGCCTGATGCAAAATTATGGTTTCAGTGAGCCGTGTCAGTGGGAAAGTTGCCTAGGCCACCAAATGAAATTCTGTTTCAAAAATCCAAATGAAACTATCTTCAAAAATTGAACTTAGTTTTGGGGGCTTTTTACAGTTTTGCATTAATACTAAATTGCAGCATTTGTTTAAAAACTGCAAATAAGTGCTTCAATATGTGCGCATCCTATCTGCACATACTCAGGATTAGCAATCTTTTGCTGATGCAAACATTCACTTTTGCATTAGTTATATACTGGAATTTTTCATTTTGTAGCATTTTCCATTATTAGCATAAAACAAAGTTATTCTAATGAGTTATAGCCAATTTAAATACAAGTGGTTTTAGCTTTTGACTAGACACAAAAATAATTTTAAAATGCAAAATACACTCTTGATTGTTCTAATGTTTTTTATCATATAAAAACAACTTTAGAATCCTTAAGGGCAGGGAATAGTCAGAATAAAATTAAAGGTTGTAACTCTTTTGAAACAGGTGAACTGTCAGCTTTTTATTTACTTATTGACATCATCACTTATTATTTCACTAGTATAATTATATGCTGAAAATGTTCATTCTGCAGCCAGTGATGTAGTAGTAAAAAAACCAGAGGACATACGCTTTAGGTAGAGGGTATACCCTAAAAAGTATATGCTATAGTGTTTTTGAGAAGAGAGTATACGGTATTCCTTAAAATAATCCAAAAGGTATACTGCATATCCTCCATTACATCCCTGTCTGCAGCCTTTATTTTTCTTAGCATCAAATATAGTTATAAACAATTTAATAAGAAATATAGTACCTACAATATGGATATACACTAATTTACCTTTCTATATAATACTTTGATCATATATATCTGTGTTTGTGCATGCATATGTCAGAGAGAGAGAGAAATAGTATGAGCCCCCCCCCCCCTACATTTTCTTGAGCATCCCCTATTGTTTACTTCTAGCTACAGCCCTGATTGTATAGTGTTTTGAACCTGTCCAGGCATGTTCTTCTACCACCCCTTACAGTTTGGCCCATGAATTCAGGGACACTCTGTATACATTATATATATATAATATGAATGTCCAAAATATACCAAACATCTACATCTAAAATGATTATAACGTCATAAAACTTGGCAATAATCTTGGTCACCGCTATCTTTAACAAGGAAAATTCATATTAAAAATTTTGTTAAATTTTAATACATTTTTTGATAATTTGTAAATATTCTGGATAGAAATCACTCAAAGACAGACTGCCAAAATGGTGATTTTCTTGTGTCACACTGAGTGTCTTCCTAAACAGTTTTTAGAAAAAAAACCCCACAAATTTACTTTTCAGTGGACACACTAAGAGTAAGCACATGTACTTTTTTTTGTACAATAGTTACGCTTTCACAAATGCAAGATATTTAATAATAGTAAAAAAGTGACAAGTTAGAAGAAAATCATAGTAAAAATTGAATTTTAACTTCCATGCCATATGTGAATACAGTACACTCCCTCAAATACATGCAATTCAGGTCCAGAGATTTCTGGTCACTGTTTTGGTTATATTTTTTAAAACAGTAATTTGAATGTAATAATGCACTCGAAATTATAATGAATGCAACTGTAAGTTTCAATCTTTACATCTGCAACAATGTGCGAATTTTAAGAAATCCACTGTATATAGTGTAAGAACTATCATAATTGTAAAATTAAAACTGTGTAATTGCTGAAAAGTTAATTAAAAAAGTTTATATCGAGCATACTTTTATTTAGGGTTTAAAATTGATGAAATAAATAAATGTATATCTCACATATGATAAAATATATGTATTTACATTCTACTTGGGCCAGAAATAAGAATGGGCAACAGGTCCCCCCTGGGTTGTGCTACAATTTTTTATTAAGTTCAATAAAAATCTTAAGCAATATTAATAAAAGTGTGGTAAATCATACATAAGCAATAAACACTTACTTTTGGCAAAGGTTTTTCCCTGCTAGATGAGTTGCTGAACAGAGCTTTCTTCATTTTACATTTCTTTTTCATTGTCTTCATAGTGTATATTTCTCCAGTAGTCGAAAAAATATTGCTTGCGTATAAAATTCAAATAGACTAATACACAGCAGGCAATATTTATTCAACATGTCACAATGCTGTACAGTGGCTGTTCCCATCAAAACACAAGAGTTAAGCATCAGCTGTGGTTAATACTTTAGACGATGGCTCCTGGCAATGCCACATACTGGCATGCAAAATCTGTGGTGCGGAGAGTACTCTCAGTTGGAGGGAAAGACAAGTGCCACACTAGGTCAGACTGCTGCCCACATGGTGTCTCGTCAAATTGAAGCTGCACATCTGGGTGAATCCAATGACTTCAGGACCTGGTCTGATGTCTACATTCTCCAATGGGCATAAATTAACAACAACAAAATTGAATCTAAATAAATAAATAAAAGTTTGGTTGAAAAAAAGTTTGAAACAGAAATATATTGTAAAACTTCCATTTAATAACAATATACTAGATATGAAGTAGATAACCATTCCAGGTGTTTATTAAATTAAAATTTCATAATATATATATATTAATGAGTAAATCATAAGATTGCTCCACAACCCATATGTAAAGTGAGAAATAATTATCTTACAACTTATCACACACACTATATAAAAAAAAAATTTTTTTTAAAAATGTGCCAGTTCTTTATTCAGTACACTGACCAGAAACTCAGATGAAGTAAAATAATGTGATAAAGGGTGAACATTTGATAAATGTGCTAGCTATAAAAGCAAGCTATTGTTGGTATTCAAAACAGAGGCATTTAGTTATTAATTTATATTAGGTTTAATAATTCAAAAAGGGATTAATACAAATGATAATTTTATTCACTTTTAGCAGTTTTGTGTGCCAGTTATTTTTTCAAGAGTAAAATATTTACTGCTGTACTGTTATGCTTAGAAGCCATTTTGAAATTTTTTGATGTAATTTGGTTATGATAGTAAGAAACTTTGGATTATTCAAATAACAGGTGAGTTTTAGTCCATCATATTGCTTGCAACTCTTATTCTGAATAAATTTTCTATTTTTTTCTTTAAAATAATGTAAAATTTATATATATTTTTGAAAAATAAGACCAAATAAGATAAAAGAATTAGACAGTTAGGCTTAACTAACAAAAAACAGCTATGGTAGATATACCAGTAATTGACACCCCTAAAGGAATTTCTTTAAAAAATATTTTTAATTAATAGTTACAATAATTACATTCTAGTTTTATTTATATTATATTAATCTATCAACAATATTTATTCATTCTCATAGTCACACATCCCAATGTAAATCAGAATTTAATTGTAAATAACAGAAATAAATCAATTCCAACAATGCATTCTCTGTTCCAGTAATGGACACCCAACAAAAAGTAACAGGTAATTGTTTGATGATTGTATTTAGAACCAGAATTCAATGAAAGCACACTGATGAAACAAAATAGTCATTTTCAAATAAATGTAATAATTAGGATATCAATAATTAATAAAATATTTATGAGAATAATTCACTGTTTAAATTAATATTGTCATTATTACAAGATCAATATTTGTCTTTTTTAAGTAGAAGATTACTAAATTTTAAAGGAATTAAACAGGGGTCGATCCAGGAAAAATTTGGGGCCTGTTTAGGGCCCCTTCACAAAAATCTAATTAATAAAATGGGCCCCTTCACAAATATCAATTTGATAAAATGGGTCCCTTCACAAAAAACAATTTGATAAAATGGGCCCCTTCACAAAAATCAATTTGATAAAATAAGGCCCTTCACAAAATTCTATTCCATAAAAACTTACTATTTATTTATTATTTTGTGATGTTTTAAAATGTGTAATTTGTAAACAAACAAGTTCACCAGAGCAGAAAACTTCAGCAAAAGGATTTAAAAAAGTTTTTATTTATAAATCTTTGGTTCGAATTTGATTAACTGGATTTCAACTTTCGTTGTAAAATGTTATTTTTCACAAAAATAACCTTTACTTTTCACAAAATGGGCCCCAAGAAAAAAAACCTGCATCGACCCCTGTTAAATTTATCCAATTATTGTGACAAGGGGGAAGGGGGGGGGGAGTAAAGGAGTTACTAAAAAAATGTTTTGGAGTACTAGTGAATGGAATCTTATTTCTCATCATTCTTAACAGTTAAACTCCCTGACACTACTTGGTATATTACTTATAGTAATTAGTAGGAATGTACCGAATAGTAAGTGCTTGGCCGAATACTTCTATATTTCAGGATTTGTAAGTTTTTAAAAGTTAAATTTTAAAATAATTTTACATCATATTTAACACAAAGACAATTTTGATTAACAAAACCTTTTCACAATTAAATTTTACAAAAAAAAAAAAAAAATTTTGACTAATTTAAGGATAGTTTTAAAACATTTTTAATTTAAAAAGAATTCCATGGCTTCTTTTGTGAACTGAAATACATCAATAAAATCTTCTAATATTCTAAAACAACTGTCCTCTAAAAAAAAAAAAAAAACCACATTAAAATGTTTTCTTAGAGAGAAAAAAAAAAAAAAAAAAAACTTAGTACTTTAAATATTTCACTAAAGTCAATTTTTTTTGTTCCGTTTTTATGCACCCTTTAGAATAAATAAAAATAGTTAAAAATACCTAAGGAATGCTTATTTAGTTGTAAAATAATTTAAATTAACAACATGAGCTTCATTTTTACAGATTGTCTTATTATAATAGAATTTTAGAATGATCTATATAAATTTATAATTGTTTTTATGTTAAACCATTAATATGTAATAAAATGCTTCATTTTCAGCTGAGTTTGTCAGGGGTTTTTTTTCCTTCTTCCTGGTAATAAGTTTTTTTTTTTTTTCAAATTCTGGCTTCAAATTGGCTGTTACTTTGTAATAAAGTAATAAAATGAAAAACATTAAAATCTTAGTCAAAACAAGCTATAAAAATTTAGCAATATTTATTTATTTTATTTTATTTTTTTTTTGCATTCTTTATTAGGCTTTATATAGAGAAAATCTTAAAAAATGAGGTTTTTTTAGAGGACAATATTTTAAAATCAAAAAGAAATTTTGAAAGACTATTTTACAGTCATATAGTGTTTTGCTTGCCATGAAATGAGTAAAAAAAATATTCAAATAGTGACAACTTAGGAATAAAGTTTCTGAATGTACCCAGAAGAGTCTAAAATGGATGATTATTTTCTGAGGTTTGAAATGTACAGAGTGTTCCTAAAATTTTAGAACAAACTCAAGGGAGATAATGCAGTCACAACAGACATTTTCTGTACAGGAAACCAGCATCGTTATCCATTTATTCAATCAAAAATACAGGGTGTTTCACTTCAAGCTGAACCTGAATTTTTGTTCACAACTTTAACAATAGTGAAGATATTTTAGCAAGATTTTCATCATATAAACATTGAAATCATTGGAAGTGACTGAATTTTAGTCAGTGACGCAGTATATGTGTACACTGTCAACTGCATTCTGAATAATGGAATGTCTAGCTTAGTGTTGTTTGCATGGCAAAAAAATTAATGTTAATCTACAGTTTTAAAAATATTTTTTTAAAGCGTTTTCTTTAATAGGTTGGTTTGGCCGAATATCTTGATATTCGGCAAACCAAATAATTTGATATTCAGCCTAATCGAATATTCGGTAGGTAGTATGGCCGAATACATACTGAATATTCATTGCATCCCTAGTGATTAGCATTACAAATATGAAATAAATGAAACTGTGTGGCTGAGTATTTCAAATACTAAATAAAATGATTTAAAAGTAAAACTGCAGAATTGACACTTTAGTTCTTGATCTGTAGATTTACTAGTTTATTTACTACTGTAAATTTAATTAATATTAAGTTGTTGTTTTTTTTTTTTTTAATGCACAGTTTTGTCAGAGATGAATAATCAAACAATTAAGACAGAAAATAACAGAATTTTAACAACTTGTGCGACTTAAAAAATTATCCTTATTTAAATAAGGAGGGCTTGAGCCCCATGAACCCCTCTATTTGTTATGCCCTGTAATATTATTACTTGCTTCTTGATTGGTTTGGTTGATTGCCAGACTATAAAATATGCATAGCACGGTTTTTAAAAATAATCTAATTTGATTACAATGTTAAATTTTTTTTAATTACGTGATGTTAATAAAAGCAGCTATTTATTAAAAAAAATTGTTATTAATTTATGGTAAGTGCAATTTAAAAATTAAATTTGTTCACTTAGTTTTTCAATTAAATCAGCAGATTTTATACACGGTAGACGCTGGTCCTAAAGCCTTAAAAATAAATGAAATTTTGTAAATTATCATTTGAATATAAAATTCAAAGTTTTCAATTATTGTCAAAACAAAAACATGCAATTTGTGCAAGAAAATAAGGATGCAAATCACTTTGCTTTAATAAATTCTACAAAGTATTTTGCTGGCCGAGACCAAGTACTCAAAACACCACTATTTAACATGTAACAGATATGTGAAACTAAAAAGTTTCAGAAAATATAAACGCCGATAAGATAACTTTACATTCATTTGTGTTGGTATAATCATCACTGTCTTATCGCGAACAGCATACAATTTCTACATCTTAGAATTTACCTTACAAATAATGTTTTTACAAAATTACAAGACACACATTGCAAATTCACTGACCTTTCTCTTCATACAGATGTTTCCTGTGGCAATTTCTCAAACGGGTGAATATATTCCCCGCTACTTCAAAACATTTGATAAAAAGCACACTCATAAGTAAATCATAAATAAAAAAATATATTGTATAAATAAAATAAATCCCAGAAAAATACACGTGGACTACAGAAACGGCACGCAGAGACAGGGAGTTGCTTGGGTTGTAATATTGAATGTACGCTGCGCAGTTTGCCATTGGCGATATTTCTGATTTTGCGGATTTCTTCACTTGGCGACAAGAGTGCTGAAAGTGTATACATTTTGGAGTATCGCAGACAGGAACTGACATTTCCCCCGATGTCTGCCCGGTCGATTGAAGTAACTGAGCTGGATGTCACAAGATGGCTGCCGTTGTTTGTTTACATCCGAATCCAGCTCGATTGAAATATTCCAATGTCATATTAAGTGTTTTTAAGGTTTTAATTTCTTTTAGTTGATATTTCTATAAGTTTCATCTGAGTTGCATATTTTTTTTTTTTTTTTTTTTTTTTTTTTTTTTTTTTTTTGTGTGTACTTTTACATAAATTTCTCTGCTGAATAGTAGATCAAAGGTGATCTTTTAATTTATTTTGTTTGATATTCCTGCAGTTTAAATGTATTCTTCATGCCTTGCCTGGTATTCAGATTCACCCCCCCCCCCCAACCCGACACACACAACCTCTTCCAGTAGTTCTTTCAGTTTTTAATATTATTGCTTAAAATTACTAAGTAAATATTGTGCTTTTAAAAAATATGTATTTATCAACAGGGCTTAGTTTCTAAGAAAAAAAGTACTGAAGCCCCAATATTCTGCAGTACTAACATCTGTAACGCACCGCCCCCCCTCCGCCGTCACTACAATTTCATATTTATATTTCATACATCATTTTTAGGCAGATTTTGTAGAAAATACTACCTATTACATTCTCCCCTAAGTTGGAATTTTTGAAAAATTTTTGCAGATCTACGCCGATCATGACTCCCAGAACCCAAAACCACACCCAGTTCAAAACTTTATATATCTACCTATCTATCTATCTATGTCACTTTTTTTATGGACACGATAACTGCAATAATTCTGCACAAATCTCTTCCAAACTGATACATAAAATAAAGGGGCATAAAATCTTGGTCAAGTTCGGTAATGGGCAAATTCGAACCAAGAGGGGGAAATGGGGAGGGGGGGGCTTTTTGTGAAAACAGAAAAAAACCCATAATTTCTTAATTATGATGCGTATCGAATCCGTTTAAAGTTATTATTACTTCTAGGATAAGGGCCAAAAATTTAGATATGACAGATTTTTGATATCATTGAAAATGGCCACAAGGGAGGGGGGGGAAAGGGGTTTTAGAAGAAAATAATTCATAACATCGTCAATTCACAAGATATCAAATCCGCTTAAATGTATTATAAATCCTCTTAATATTATCTAAAACTTTTATATTAACAAGTTTTTTTTATATGTCCAACCCTTATAGCAAAAAAAAAAAAAAAAAAAAAAAAAAAAATTCCGCCGGCTCCGCCTGCAAACAAGTCAGGTTTTGAAGTGGGAGTTTCCAAATGCCGCACCATGGCAAAAAAGGTAATTTCTTCCGCAATTCCCAACAAACAGGTGCCCCACGGTCTGCGTCATCGAAATCTACCTGTGCCCTTAGGCCGAGCTGTCAGGGATTTTTTTTCTTTGTAGAGCTTATAAAGAAGGAATGTAAGAAATGAAAGTTAATACTAACTTAAGCAAAAAACATTTAAAGACATCTTTAGAGCAATAATATCATCATTTTACACAGAGTAACGACGGTTTTAAATGTATAGATAGGCTTGGGATCCCCTAACAAGACTTCAACTGGCGCGGGGCCCTGGGCAGCCTCCCGGCCCAGCATATAATTATAGAAAAATAGCTCCGTTCACATAACTACTACAAAAATAAAAAACACTTCAGTTGCAGAAATAACAAGTAGACGAAATTAAAACATCAAATTATCTATACGTAAAGAGAGATATATATTTTTTGGTTGACATGTAAACACCATCCGTGTACTCTGATTTAGACTATGTAAACAATCAAGAAAATGAACAAAAAAAACTGCAGAAATATAGTGCAATTAACGTGAAAATTAACATATACATAACAAAACACACCAAACTGTCAAAACGCGGAATATTCTGATTTACATTCATACACATTAGACACATTGTTTTTAGCAATCCATTTGGATAGCTTTGTATACATCAAGCAATTACGTCTTTAAAAAGTAAATAAATTACTTATCGATGAAATTTTATTCAGGAATCTTCTTGCTAAACCTATTTGTGCAGCCATATGCTTCCCACGAGCCCATTATTTTATAATAATTAAATTAAAACTATGGCTTAAATCTCACTTACTAACGTTGTCAGGGGGAATGTTTTGGTTGTCACAACTTGGCGGAACGGGCAGAACCGGTTATAGTTGAAACTTCATCATTTGGGGAATATGTCAGTTCCTGTTTCTTCTTAGTTCCATGCTTTTTCTTCTTTTATTAAGCATGCATTAAATATGAAACTGGCTCAGTTCGAATCCGAGTTTGGGCGCGAAACGGATTAGGTGTAGGTCTATAAATTTTATGCCAGTCTTCGGGCTCGGGTGGGTTCAAGATAAAATATTTTAATTTATTTTTTCACAAATTGAAAAGAGCGGAAAGAAAAAAACTTGCTATTTGAGAAACAAGAATATACTCTAAGTTTCTTAAAGTGTTTTAAATTCATTTAAAAAATTGTTTGAAATAGAATTGAGTTGTTATTGATAGAACAAAAGTACAAATATCCTACCTGATTTTGAAGCCTGTGCATGGTCAGTGTTAGTAACATAAAAAAAAAACACCCTGACGGCTCGGCCTACAGGCACAGGTAGATTTCGAAGACGCAGAGCGTGGGGCGCCTGTTTGTCGGGAATTGCGAAAGAAATGACCTTTTTGCGGTGATGCGGCAGTTGGAATCGCCTACTTCGAAACCTAACTTGTTTGCAGGCGGAACCAGCAGGGATTTTATTTTTATTTTTATTTATTTATTTATTTATTTATTTTTGCTATAAGAGTTGGTCCTATAAAAAACTTGTCAATATAAAAGTTTTAGATAATATTAAGAGGATTTATAATAAATTCAAGCAGATTTGAAATTTTGGGATTTGACGAAGTTATGAATTTTTTTCTTCTAACCCCCCCCCCCCCTCTACATGCCCTTGAGGCAATTTTTTATTATATCAAAAATCTGTCATACATAAATTTTCGGCTCTTCTCCTAAAAATAATAATAACTTCAAACGGATTCGATACCTATCATAGTTAAAAAATTATGAGGCTTTTTCTGCTTTCACAAAAAGCCCCCTCCCCCCCCCCCCCCCCCCTTGGTTCGATTTTGCCCATTAACGAACTTGACCGAGATTTTATGCCCCTTGATTTTAAGTATCAGTTTCGAAAAGATGCGGGAGTTGGAACCACCTACTTCGAAAAATAACTTGTTTGCAGGCGGAACCGGCAGGGATTCTTTTGTTTTTAATTTTTTTTTTTTTTTTTTTGCTATAACTGTTGGTCTTATAAAAAACTTGTCAGTATAAAAGTTTTAGATAATATTAAGAGGATTAATAATAAATTTACGCGGATTTAATATCTTGTGAATTGACGAAGCTATGATTTTTTTTTCTTCTAAAACCCCCTTCCCCCCCCTTGGGGCTATTTTTAATTATATCAAAAATCTATCATACATAAATTTTCGGCCCTTTTCCTAGAAGTAATAATAACTTTAAACGGATTCGATAGTATAATAATTAAAAAATTATGGGGTTTTTCTGTTTTCACAAAAAGCCCCCCCCCATTTCCCCCCCCCTTCGTTCGATTTTGCCCATTAACGAACTTGACCGAGATTTAATGCCCCTTGATTTTATGTATCAGTTTGGAAAAGATTTATGCAGAATTTTACCAGTTATCGTGTCCATAAAAAAGTGACACAGATAGATAGATAGATATAAACTTTTGAACTGGGGGTGGTTTTGGGTTCTGGGAGTCATGGTTGTCGTAGATCTGCAAAAATTTTTCAAAATTTCCAACTTAGATGAGAATGTAATAGGTAGTATTTCTTCCGAAATCTACCTAAAACAGTGGGATATCCTTTGTCTATCGTCTCTTTCTGTTTGAAGTCATTTTCTAAAATTACTGGGAAACAGAATTCACGTCTTTTTGCTATAATTGTACAATTATATTAAAAATAATAATATAGGAATGTTGATTTCTGCCAGTGGTTGGGAGTAAATAACAAATTTGTTATTTTAAACAAATTTTCAGGTACATGAAAAAATACGAAACGTAAAAGAGTATTTAGGATTAATATTTATTTCTATGTAACGAGATATATTTAAATAAAAAAAAATAAATCTTTAAACAATTTTAAAATGTTAGTAATGATTTTCTGCTGCTTATCCTCGGGCTCGGGTTTTTAGAGTCGTTGGGTTTGGGTTCCAAAAAAAGGCGTCGAATCTATGAATGCATAAATATCTAGCATGAATGTAATTGTTAGGTGTGCTAAAAGTATTTACGAAACTTAAGAACCCCCAGGCAAAAATTCGCTTTCGTAGAGAAATAGTATGCAAATGAATTTGAACTCTTTTTAAATGATCAAGTGGAAATTTGATTTTTAAAGTTAATTTTTTAAAAACGTGGATTTTGACTATTACGATATTTGAAAGTGGAGAGGGGGGGGGGGGGGACTAAGTTAACACTCGGCTCCTCCTTGTAAGTGAAATATCTCAATACCAGAAGCAGAGTTTTTTTTTTTTTTTTTTTTTTTTTTTTTTTTTTTTTTTGTATTTTTTGTATTTTGTAATTTTTACGGAAGAAGGCGATTACTAACTTCATTTTCATAGTCATTCGGTAGAGAAACATTGTACATGTCATGTTTATCATAAGGTATTTGTAATGAAATATCTTTACATTATAAGTCATTCTAAGGAAAAAATTGTATGAATGTTCTACTTGTGGAAAACCATTTTCTGAACGATTCAAATTAAAATATCATGTTAGTTTTCATACAAAATATATACCCTTTTCATGTCACATCTGTCCAAAAACGTTTTCATCAAAAACCTTATTGAACTACCATTTGTCTGCTCACGAAGGAAAGAATTGTGTCTGTACTATTATACATTAATCATAAATACATTATTTTTCATGTCTTCATTATATTTTTCTTCTTGTATAAAACCTTTTATACATGAATCATAAAGCATTCGTGTATAACTTTTATGCATAAATGTAAAATAAATATTTTACAAAAATTCACTTAAAAATTCATTTTTTAGGTAATTCTAAGTAAAAACCGCATGAATGTCTTATCTGTGGAAAATTATTTAAAGGAAGATCCATATTAAAATATAATAATCGTGTCCTTTAAAAAGGAAGAACACTATAATTACCCTTTATGTTCAAAAGTATTTTAAATAATGTTTGCATTCAACTGACATTTGTTTGTTCACATATTTGTCTGTAACGTAAGAGAAAAAATGTTTTATTACTAAAACCGATTATTAAGACCCATTCCATTAAAAAAACATAGAAATTTGATTTCTGTCAAACACATTTTTCATAGAAACCACATTTGAAAAACCATCTTCTTTTGCATACAGAAGCATCGCCCTTTCATTGGTAAGTCTGTGCAAAAACCTTTGTATAATCATATATATATATATATATATATATAATGCCTATAAAAACTCCGAAGAAACTTTTTTTAAAATTTTGTCGATACACCGTTCATGTTTGAATTTTTTGTAGTGTGAATCATTTAAACTAGTTAATTAATAAATAAAAACAATTAATTGAGTTAAAATAATGAGTCAACGAAAATAGTAATTATTTTTTAATGATTTTCTGACAATTTTACAAATAATTTTCAGCCACTGTGAAAAAAAATAAGTATAAATAAAAAGTCAAATAAAAGGCACAACTTTAGTCTAACTTGGCGACTTTATTAATGTGTTAACAATGGTGGTTCTCGTCAAGGAGGGTCATTGAAACACTATGTAGACTTGTCAAAATTAATAAATT
Source organism: Maratus michaelseni (assembly GCA_963931845.1). Classification (NCBI taxonomy): domain Eukaryota; kingdom Metazoa; phylum Arthropoda; class Arachnida; order Araneae; family Salticidae; genus Maratus; species Maratus michaelseni. Next base: position 159,898,245 of record OZ007597.1, read on the forward strand.
TACGAAACTGATGTATTAAGATGTGAAAGAAGATTTTGTTTCAACTCTTCAACTTCAATTTAATTCAATTTTTTTTTTTCAACTAAAACTCTAAAGAGTAGAAAATATTTTTTTTTTCTATCCATAACGAAAGGAAAACTTTTCTACATCGTTAATAACTTCCATATACAGTAGAGATCCGATTTTCCGCTTCAGACGAGTTACCAAATATATATATATAGTGTAATTCATAAATATCGAAACAATAGGCTATCTCTTTAAATATTGCCCCTAGGCACATACTTCTAATTGAAAAGTTTCATGAAAAAGGTGCAAAATTTGATAAGTTGCCACTCCATGGGGGGTCTATTTCAGAAAATACAAAAATTAAATTTTTATACGGTCCCTGTAGGATAAAATTTCCAATTAGGAAAATTTTCCTTATCCATTCTTGAATTAAACAAAAAAAAAATCCATCTTGATATCTGCAAAATTGACAGAGATATTAAAATCCAAAATTCGTGATTTACACCACTCAAGCATACCTCTGAGCGACACGATATCAGTTCATTTGAAATGAACGTTTGGTATCGACCATAAATTTACACATTATTAAAAGTCGATCTAAGGTAATGTCTTAACGTTTACATATAAAATAACAGCGTATAATAGATTTTTGCGTTAAACTTGTTTGAGAAATATGCTAGAGGTCTTTATGAGCCCGAGCTTGGCGCAAGGACCATAACCCGGCCCGTATCTTCATTGTTCTTAGGACTTGTCGTTTAGACAATGAGTTTTGTAAAAATAGTAATAGTGATATTGAAACTTCTTTTAACACAATCATTGGAAATATATTTTAATAAATTACACAGAATTTTTTTCAAAAATCTACTTTTTGTTATACAACTTCAAAAGTTATGATGTTTTTAAACCTATTTTTCATTTATTCCAAACGACATTGTTTTTTAAAAATAAATCTTTATTCGAATGTAATAGTCTAAGAGTATAAATAATCATCAATCACCTGTCTAGATAATGAATTAAATAAAATTAAGTGCATCGCCCATGAAAATGGTTTTAACAGTGAGTCGCCCTTAATTAGAGGCAACTTTTATGCCTCGTGTAATTGCACTTTAAAAGGGGAAAATATGAAGTTGTCAGGGCTAAAACTATGAAAAAACTCGAAATCGACATGTTAGAAAAGTCTTGTTTAAATCAACGGACACATTTAAACAGTAAAGAATGAAGGTGAGAATGGCAAAAAATAAACTAAAGCATAAATTCAAGCTACAGGAAGGTGATACTTACCTGGAAATTTTTAAAAAGCATTTAAACGTTCTATTAGGAGCCAATCTTTCTTTAAAACTTTAAATGCATTTTCTGCATCATAGGTTTTTCCGCATTTCTCATCTTTAAATTGATATAAGTCAATAACCGTTAAAGATAAATAGTTCAAACTCGGAATATATCATTTTCTAATATTTTACTTAAATTTTAATTCGGTAAATTAAAAAAATATATATATTTACTTTTCAAAATCTTATTTGTTTTAAGTTGCATCTTTTTTTAAATTGATATTTTAAATATTTTTAAATTAATAATTTGTAAAATGTTGAATCAAAATTAAAACTTATATGTTTCTGTTTAATTAAATGAAAAAAATTCAATTCGACAAATAATATTTCGAGTTATAACAATTTTAAATTACTCTGAATTTTTTGAAAAAAAATTATTTATTTTTAAATTTTGTAAGAAGTCTTATGATGTGATTCTGTTTACAAATTATATGGTTAACCATCATAAAAAAATTCAAAATGCTAACTCTATAAATAAATAATAAATAAATGAATGTTTCCCGGACACCTTACAGTAACATTGTTTCTTGAATTACACGCATTTCAATTTGTGTCTGATGCCTTGAAACCTCATGAATTATTAAAACGGACATATCTCTCTGAGTTTTGCAGATATCAATATGGAAATTTTTTTTTTGTTTAATTCAGGATTGGATAAGGAAAAATTTTCGAATTAGAAATGTTATTCTACTGGGGCCGTATAAAAATTAAATTTTTGTATTTTCTCAAATAGACCCCCATGGAGTTGCAACTTATCTCAACAAATTTTGCCCCTTTTTTATGAAACTTTTCAATTGGAAGTATGTGCCTAGGAGCAATATTTAAGGAGATAACCTATTGTTTCGATATTTATGAATCACACTGTATATGCCCATTTTAGTCCCTTCTGACAAGAAAATCAGAGTTCTAAATTTTTGCGACTTCTCTTGCATCCGCACCTAGTACTTCATTGACGATGGCAGTTTTCTTAATCCTAAGTTCATAGATTTCAGTTTCAGTAATATTATAAACACTTTCGCTGAAGAAGTTATTGCTTAGTGAATGAATACACATAAAAAAATTACAGGTGACATACACGCAAATATGGACAAAAAAGCTGCGATGATAAAGACGATGCAAGAAAACAACACATTCCGCAACTGTAAGCTCGATGGAAAAAATATTTAATACATTGAGCAGCAAGAACAGGCTACACCGGCAATTCTGATGGCACTACTACGATGGCATAGCAATGCAGCAAAAATAAGTTTATCATTCAGCAAACGAAAAACTATCAAAAGCTTCTTCAAATGAACAATTTCACTCCCCATTTTTATAAAAGCTATGGAAATGCACGTCATAAGTCTTGTAAGTAATACCATAAAAAATTATAGATTGTGTGTAAATTTATATTTTATCTCGTTAGTTAGTGACGAATTATATAAGACCGGTTAATCCTCGTTTTTTGTTTATCCGAGGTGAGCTTGGTCCATATTAAGTCGGATAGTCGGGACTTTACTGTATTTGCATTTGATCAAACATACATATTAAGGACTAAAAAGCAGGGCAGCAAATTTTTATTAATCACTTGTTATCAAGTATATTTCTTGTTAAATTTATCTTTGTTATCCCTTTTTAAAGAGAAAGCTGTAATTACAGGGTTCATACAGACTCCTTAGAAATGAAAAATTTTATAATAAAATAATTATAATAAATAATTATAATAAAATAATAATTAATAATTAATAAAATAATAATTAATAATTAATAAAATAATAATTAATAATTAATAAAATAATAATTATAATAAAATAATTTAAAATTGTGTGTACATTTAAATTTGATCTCGTTAGTTAGTGACGATTTATGTAATTTTGGTTAGTCCGAGTTTTTTGCTTATTCGAGGTGAGCTTGGTCCATATTAACTCGATTAATCCGGGATCTGCTGTATTTGCATTTTGTCAGACGTACATATTAAGAACTAAATGGTAGAGTAGCAAATTTTTATTAATCACTCCTTGTCAAGTATATTTCTTGATGAATTATCTGTATTTATCTTAGCTATTCTTTTTGTTAAGAGGGAGCTCTAATTACAGGGTTCATACAGCTCCTTAGAAATGAAAAATTTTCCAAGGAGTACTTACAACTCCTTAAATAAACAAAATACTCCTCAAAACTCCTTAAATTATCGCGAAGTATAATTTAACATTGAACAGTGACTTAATTGAAGTATACAAAAGTAAAAAACGGAAACAGAAATATATATTACACGGTGAGTAATACTGCTTAAGCTTGTATGGCTTGGAAGAAGACTTTTAAAGAAAGTAAAATTAAAATCTTGTCATGCTTACGAAGATCAAGTTCACGTGATTACTGCCTTTCTAAAAAAGAGAGAAAAAAGGAAGTTAAGTTTCTGTATGTCTCTGTATATGCCGCGTGATGTTTTTCTTCAAAAGAAACTTTTAACTAGGTGCATATGATACATGATGAGTATTTGGAATTTGACTGGCCTCTATATATGTATGGCCATTGATCGCTGCATAAGATACTTCGTTGGCAATTTTGTATTCAAATTTACGAAACCAGTAAGCAATGCATTGCGAAGACTTTGTAATTTTAGCACTAGTATTAATTATTAATAAAATAAAACCCATTTTCTCTCTAAATGAGATATTAAAAATTAAGTTGGTTGTGCATATTACACGAGAGCATGACATACATGAAAAAATGTGGTAAGTCTTTTAAAATTTGTGTACCCCTTAGAAATTCTTAGACTCCTTGGAGTTTTTCTTCTTAAGACTGTATGAACCCTGTAATTATATTGTCATGTTACAACCATGCACAAGGTCAAGGAATTTGATAATTTCTCATATATGCATTCCCATTCCCTCTCATAAAAAAAATCAAGCTTAGGTTATTAGATTTCAGTACTTTACTTGGAGGTTGTTTGTGAGTTCAGAAGCTACAGATATGCTTATTCTCAGTAGCCAAATAACTACACATTAGCCTTTATCAAAAACTTTAACCTTTTCAGTCCTGAGGTACACAAATGTGGACCCTCTGTCCTTTTCCTCATAAAAATTAAATTGTTTGATTTTTTCTACAATTTAACTTTACTGAATATATAGCTGAATGTACAAGTTGTCCATAATTAAATGACCCTACTTTAAAGTTGTCTGCAGACGAAACTATTGGTTAAAAAATTGTGAAATATTATGAGGACATAATGAAGGAATGGGAATTTGTTAAAGCGAAAAAAAATTAGTTCAAAATTTCGCCACCAGATGGCTTTTTTAATGAATTACACATTTAGAATATATTTACGATAGTTTACATATTTTATTGCAACAAAACATGTTCCACATGATGGCTATAATTTTCAGCTACCACCTGGAATCGTAAGATAGCATGTTCCACAGTTGACCGAAGTGTGTTCTGGGAAATGCTAAAAACATGTCGCGAAAAAAGTTTTGTTCAACATATTTTTTTGTAATAAGATTTGTAACCTATCATAAATGTATGCTAAATGTGTAATTCATTAAAAAACGCCCTCTGGCGGCGAAATTTTGAACTAATTTTTTTTCGCTCAAACAAATTCCCATTCCTTCATAATGTAATTCACAAAATTTTGCAACTTTCTGACCAATAGTTTCGTCTGTAGACAACTTTAAAATAGGGGCGTTTAATTATGGACTTTTATGCTTTTAAAACAAAACCAATAAATGCTACCACTGATGCTTATTTCCTCATAAAATAAATGATATTTTCATCTGAGTTTTCAAAACGCCTTCAAGACGGTGTAGCCGAGAAAGTGAGTAATTTTCACAATTATTTTACTTAAACACTTTACAATTAAAAAAAAATGTGGATTTGTAGCTCAATCACTTGTTTAAAACCCTTAAACTTGTTATTGCTGGAATTTAGGTTATTGATAATAAAATTTATATTTTAAGGGGTAAGAGGTGTAGTACTTTTAGATCCATATTTGTGAACCTAAATTACGAATAATCTAAAGTATGAATTTCAGAAAAAGAGCTTTTCTGTTATCTATGGTGTGTTTTGTTTGTACAAAAGCAATGAATGTGTATTTGTAGCATTATTTTAACTTCAGGTCTCAAGATGTTAAAGTCTTTTACCTATAGATTACAGAGATCTCACAAAATATTAGCTTTATATTTCTGTCATCTTTTACATGCTTTCCAGCTTAATACATGGAATGGTCTTTAAGGCAGTCGCACAGTGCTAAACTTTTACAATCTGTCGGAAGTTGGAAAGTTAAACTTTACACACCCTATCACTACTTTGGATTGTAAACTATCCAAATTAAATTATTTTACCAGTAATTTTGTCAGTTATCGTGTATAACCTTAGCAGAAGATTCTGGAAGTGGCCAACTGGTTCACTGCCTTGCAAAAGAAATCGTGTGGTGCATCATCATGGTTCATCGAAGTTACAATTTTAATCCATAGTGACATGTACAACTGTGACATGTATCAGTACATGTAGTTGCTTCCAAAATTTGTTTTCATCAATAAGGTAAGTTATACTATACTGCTCAAAACAATTAAAGGATATTGAGGTTGTGGGTAGATCTTGCGGCTGGGGAATTGATTAGGTGATTGATACATGATCGACAGACGTGGTAGGCTATATGAGAAAAAAATTACACAAGTTTGGCAGAAAACAATGCATTGTACTGAGCATTTGTATACAAAAGGAAAAAACACAATTTGTGCATATGGGAAAAAACAAATAAAAAAAGGTGTTTCCTTCAAAGAAAATCGTTTTCAGTAGGGGGTATGGTTTTCCCGGATGGCGAGCAACGTTGAACCCCTTTGAGGCATGCAGTCAATGAAGCTATTAAAGAGGAGCTGGGGTATTTTGTCCCACACCTCCAGAAGAGCTCTTTCCAGTTCTTGGAGAGTTTCTGGGGGTGGTAAGCCGCCAGCAACTCGTCTGCCTAGAATGTCCCAAACATGCTCTACAGGGTTCAAGTCCAGAGAACACGCTTGCCATTCCATTCGTATGATTCCTTCCTTGAAAAGGAAATTATGCACCAAGTGAGCACGATGTGACCTGCAATTGTCCATTAGAATGAAGTCATATCCAATTGCTGCAGCGAAAGGGACTACAATAGGTCTGAGGATCTCATCCCTATATCGCTGACAGGTCAGAGCTCCATTTTGAATGATGTGGCGATCGGTGCGCCCATCCATGGAGTTGCCAGAATAGAATATCACTCCTCCACCGCCAAATCTGACACTTCTTTGCACGAACGCAGGATTGTTTCTAGTGCCACGTTTCCTCCAGATGAAAATACGCCTATTATCAAAATGAACAGCAAAAACGGGACTCATCAGAGAAAAGAATATTGCACCATTCATTTTTCCTCCAGTTCACAAGATCTGTTGCCCAATCCCTGCGGTAGCTAAGGTGTCTTGCTGTTAACGTAACACATACCATTAGTCTGCGAGCATACAGACCTACAGCGTGGAGCCGGTTTCGGACAGTTTGAGTAGAAACTGTGGTGCCAGTAGCCAAGCGAAGGTGTTGTTGAAGAAGAGTGGCATTCATATTTTGGTCCGAGCCGTTAGCGTTTAATATTGATCTTCATTGGGCGTTGTTGCACATCTACGACCTTGTCCTGGTCTTCGGCTTGCATTTTCAGTCTCCAAAAAATGGAAATCACACTTTGTGAAACTCCAGTGGCTTCTGCTGCTTCGACTTGTGTTCGGCCCCCTCTGACTGACCAGCAACTCTCCAAGCTTCTGATTCGGTTAAATGACTTCGTTGAGACATCGCACTCATCGAAACAAAGCACTTACTGAATGTCGATCATAGTTTTCTGCTTTTTCTTTCAGTAATTTGAAAGCCAAATTTCATTCGCTGCCGCTAAAGCGTCGTTTTTAACGTCAAACTCAAAATTTGCATACTCCAAAGTTTGAAAATGAGAAAAATTTACATTTGCGACTCTCTTCTTCCATTTCCTGCAAAAAAAATTAGCTTATATCGTTATTTTATATAAGACTTACAATATCCTTTTATTTCTTTGAGCAGTGTATATTAATACTAGGTGAAAGGTAATCCAACCCGGCCTTCCCGTTTAAAAGAATATAGGTGAAAACTTTTTTTTTATTGAAAACTCTAATAGTTTTGTACATTTAATATAATTTTTTTAGATTATCCACTAACAACACCAAAAAACATTTTTATATCAAAAATATCAATAATGTATTCATATAAATTTCCGAAATTTCTTAAAAGCGATACTTTTGTATTAGCCCAAAGTTCTCAACAGTCGTCGGCCTATTGCCATTTCCAGATTTCAATTTTAAATTACTTAATATAATAGAACCTTTCCTCTCCATGCAGGTGCTTATTAGTGTTTGAGGATTGCCTGCAATCTGCATATCCCGAGTCTCCTTTAGAGAGTCCCAGGAGGAGTCTATCTCTCCATGCTAGGACTTCTGCTGTCCACCTTATACCAGATTTTCATTTAAGTAATATAACTATATGTTATATTATAATGCGAAGGTTAAAGCTGTGAAAAGTAAAGGTCATTTTATACGGTACAATTCTTTATTCAAATGCGAAACATATTAAACTTCTACGAAAGGTTTAAAAAACTCAACATATTGAAATATTAAACATAACTATTAAATATTGTAAGTACTACCGACCAGCAGCTTTCCCAAACCAGTGATACCTCACCGGTGTCGATGTCGTATGCAACTGATTAAAGGTTTTCCACTGAGTTCTCAATCTCTTACGGCACTTGGCGAAACCTCGCCAATCTCTCGCCAACAGTATAACGCTCTTTTTGTTCTGCTGAAAGAAATGGATTATGTAGCGAGAGCTTTTCAGCATCGGCTGCGAAAAAAAGATATATTAGTGTCTTAGCTTGGCCACAATATAATAACCATCTAGTATGCATTTCTACCTTAGCATGTCGCCCTTCCCGTGAGTCTCTTTCTGGCCCTTCGCGGTATTTTAGCTTCCCTCTTCTTCCCCGGTCCCATTTTTGGGTCCTCTAGTTAGCTCTGTACCCCCTTCCCATCTATATTTCCGTTTTTAGCCTAGGTGGCATCTTTCTTGAGTTATTGCCATTTTCCTCTTTAGACAGTATCTTACTACTTGTAATATTTATATGCAAAAACTTGATATTCACTGTATCGTCTAACTCTGAACTGTTATGTTAAATCTTATTATTTTATCCTTTGGGCCCCTATCCCCTTTAGTTTCCGTGCTATGGAGTTTTAACATTTCCATTTTAGGCAGTTTTTAGTATTTTAAATCCCTTCTAGTGACTGAAATATATTTTTAGTTTTTTACCCCCATGAGACGCTGACGCTTGTCCACTATTAAGCTTGAATCTCTCAGATATTTATTTAATGTAGAAACAGGCATTTTTTCACATTTTCTCCCCCACCTTTTCTTTTATCATTGCTAGGTTTCTTTTAACTTTCTTCGATGTAATTTTAGTGAAGATCGGATCATTTTAATTATTTTTTAAGCATTTTTCCCCATCCACTATCTGGTGCTGCTGCATAGTGTACATTTCTTCTTTATTCGATATTTCAGGTTCTATGGGTCCGATACTCACACACTTTGGACCATTCGTCTTCGTTTGTTTCTTCCCCTACTCTAACATTAGTTTAGTTCCGGTTCCTTCGACCAATGGGGGGGCTGCAATTTCCTGTATTGGCTTCTACATTGTCTTCAGCTCTTATTTTCGACGTGTTTTGGCTACCCTCGGCTCTTCTTGGAACTTTAAACAACACGCTCTCCAATGTTTCAAGAGGTAATATTAAATAGTTAATGCGAAACTAGTCAAGGTATTGATCGCTATATTTTGCAATTACTGTTTTTAGCTTATACGCCGCTGAAGTCGTGACGTCATCAATATGGCGCTGGGCATAAACAGACTGAAGTGCCCATTGAAATAACATGGACGTAAAAAATAAAATCTTCTAGGAATAATAATTTTCATATATAAGAACTTTCAGGCACTGTTCTGCAAAGTTTAAGGTACGCTTTTCATTATGAATTCACCAAACTTCTGATTTTGTGATTTAAATTTGAATAATTTATTAAAAAGTCATTAGCTTAACGCCTGTTAGACAAACAACATGGCTACATCGGCTGAATTGGTGATATTTACATTCATGTCTATCAAGATATCTCTGTCTCTCTCTATTTATAAGTAAAACTTTTATTTAATTTAAATTAATAATTTTATATTTTTAAAAATTATTAAAGATATTTTATAATTTATAAATTATTATAATACATAAATTATAAATAATATTTAAATTAAGTATATAAATTATATATTAAATATGTAAAATATGATGTACTATAATAATATAAATAAATATAAAATATAATATATTAAATTATAATACTAAAATGATATACTATATTAAATTAAATCAATTTAAACATATTAAATTATTTATATATTACATAAAATTAATACTAATAATAAATAATTATTTATCATTTTAAATGTTTAATAAATATGATTGATATTAATAAATGAAATTTATTATTAATAATTTTAATTAATATTTATTTATTATATATATACAATTAAATAATTATTAATTAAAATTATTAATTTAATTATATTAAATATATATATATATATATATATATATATAATTAAATAATAATTATTAAAATTATTATTAATTATTTTTATATTATTAATAATAATTATTATTATTAATTATTTTATATTATTAATATCAATTTTATTTATTAATCATTTAAAATGATAAATAATTAATTATTCATAATATTAATTTAATGAAATATATATTTAATTTAATATGTTTAAATTATTATTATTATTATAGATTGCATTATAATTTTATATTATATTACTATCAATATTTATAATTATATTAATATATTTATATTTAATATAAATTAATAGCATAAATAATAATATTATTACAAATTATAAATTTAATTTATCATAGTAACGTAATTTAATTATTATTAATTAAAAATAATTGTAATATAATAATATGAACTAAAATATTAATTATTTAATAATTATATTTAATATTTTAAAATAATTATTTAATAATGATATTTAATATTTTAAAATAATTATTTAATATTAAAAACTATAATTAATATTAATAATAATAAAATATTTATAATTATAATTAGTACTGATCTTAATAAATATTAATATTGTAAATATAAATAATATCCTGATGAATTATATTAAATTAATAATATAATATATTAAATTAAAATTCTAAATTTTAATATATTAAATATATAAAGTATTATAATATGTAAATTATTAAAAATAATCTAATATTTTTTTTAATTTTAATATGATTTTCTCTTTACTTATAATTAAAAAATTAAATTACTTATAAGTAAAGAGAGATAAATACATCTTGACAGACATGAATGTAAACATCCACGATTCACAGACGATGTAAAAAACCGCCATGTTTGTCTAACCGGAGTTGATTTTTTAATAAATTATTCAAATTTAAAGCACAAAATCAGAAGTTTGGTGAATTCATAATGAAAAGCCTACTTTAAACTTTGCAGAATAGTGCCTGAAAGTTCTTAAATATGAAAATTATTATTCCTAGAAGATTTTATTTTTCACGTCCATGTTATTTCAATGGGCACTTCGATCTGTTTATGCCCAGCGCCATGTTGAAACGTCACACTTCAGCGGCGTATCGGTATGACAATCAGTTGTAGAACATTTCGACAGTAGAATTTGGGAATCGATTGTTATCTTTATTGATAGTCATTTTATACAACGGCGATTTTTATCGATTGTGAAATTTTCGAGAGTCGGCCATCACTAGTTCACCTATTAGTTTCGATCATTTGGTAATCTTTTGCCGAGTATTAAGGCCATAGCTAGAAGAGTGCCAAGGGAAGCTCAGCCCCCCCCCCCTAAAATTTTCCAGCACACCTGGGAAAGATTCCAAGGTCACCAAAGACTGTGTTTCAAAAATCCAAATAAAACTCTTTTCAAAAATCGAATTTAGTTTTGTGACCCTTTTAGAGTTTTGCACAATAAAAATTGCAAATAAGTGTTTCAACACGCGTGCATCCTATCCGCACATATGACTATTCAGTTGTCTGCTACTGCTAATATCAACTATAACTCAGAATTGGCAACTCTTTGCTGATGAAACATTGACGTCATAGTGATGGGGTTGGAAAGCTTGCAAACCGATCGTTGGAGTTTACGTTTTAACCAAGGGCCTACTATAACTGTCAAACCTGAAGCTGCCAAAAAAGCGATTACTAACAGAAAAAAACAGCCACTTTTTTGCATCATTTTCACCAGCTTCAAACTACAGATGTGCTGAGTCTAGTTATAGTAGATCGTTGGTTAGTATGCTTCACTGTAACTAACTGCAACCGTCTAGCGTCTAGTTTAATTTATACCGGCAATTGGCAACACTTTCTTTATGTCAGATGTTATGTTTGTGTAGTTTAAAAAATTATAATCACGGTACGAAGTAGTTTTATTTTTTCATTCAATTTGGCTTTTCTGATATGGATAAATATAAATATCTAATCAAGACGAAAAATAAATCATCTGAGTCATCTAAAATTAAGTCTTCGGGTTCAGATTCTTCAACTTTCATAACTATCGCTGGAGTACACATAAATAGTATTGATGATACACCTGGCGACAGAACCACGTGATTATCATCTCCTTTCCTGCTCATTCCACCCACAAGTTGCAGCCCCTAGATAGGACTTTTAAGGGGTCTCTGAAAACGTACTACAGCGAGGCAGTGAGAGTATGGTTGCAAAAGAATGGGCGTTCCCCCACACCTTACAATGTTATGGAGAATTTTGCCCAGGACTACATTCGTACCCAAACGGCTGAGATGGCAATAAACCGGTTCAAAGTATTCGGGATATACCCTATGAACCGCTAAATCTTCACCGACGCTGACTTTATAGCTGCTGAGTTGGTTACGGGAAAAAAAATTTCCATATTGGAAAATAATGTTTCATAATCATGTGCTTCTGTACTTGCTTCCTCCGGACCTCTGCTTCTCCTTCGAATTATCCTGATACACTCTTAAAACGATATTTTCGAAACTGAGCAAAAAATACTGAAATCTGAGTATGTCACATAGTCAAAATGGCTCCGAATCAAAATTACTCAAGATTGAAATATACATATGTACCCATTTTTGAAAACATGCACTCTCAAGATTAAAACATCATGTGCTCATATTTGAGTATGTCCATTATGTTTCAAAAATGAGTAGGAACTGACTTCTATGTGATCATTTTTGAGTATTTCAATGCTTCAAAAATGAGTTTGAACTGATTCTAATCATTTTTGAGTATGTCCATGTTTCAAAAAGGAGTATGAACTGACCTATATGAGCTCAGTTTTGAGTATGTCCATGTTTCAATATTCTGAATATTTCTGGTATTTCAGAATTTAAAGCATTGGGTCGTCCTATTTGAAACAAAATGAAAACATCGATTTACTCAGATTTGAAAGTGTCATTTTTCTCAGTGTATACAAACACATCAGGCTCTAGCTATGCCAATTGATGAAACTGCTGAAACACAGCAATATTTCCCGGAAAACTTCAAATGCAGTTTCTAAATTTGACATATCTCTTGTCCCCAACAGTAAGAAGAGAACCACTACTCGTGAACGCAAAGCAGCAAGGACCATCACTGGATCACCATACAAGGATCAATTGACCAAGTCGCTTGACAAAAGAACTCTCAAGAAGACTTCCTTTAGTTTTCCCGGAGTAAGAGACCGGACAGGGAGCAGGGGTGGGAAGACCAAAGGCCTTAAAAAAAGAAAATTCGACCCACGAAACGATACGATTCATCAGACTACTGTGACCCTCCCTTTGTAGACAGCGATGATATCAACCTGGACATCAACGATGGGGATAAACCAGACTTGAGCGATGCAACTTGCATTATTTGTGATGGAAAGTTCTCTGAAGACACTTGCAGAGAAGTGTGGGTTAAATGTATTATGTGCCAAATGTGGGCACACTTAGATTGTACAGGGACTGAAAGAGGCAGTTATGTTTGCGATTTCTGTAAATATTTTTTTCAGTAAAAAATAAAAAAAATCTCTACCATTTTTTATTGTTTTATCCTGTTTTAAGACATTTTAAACTATTTTTGTGACTTTTTTGGTGAGGGCCCGTATTTGCAACCCCCCCCCCATTTTTTTGGAGCTTTTTTAAAAACTTTTTGTAAATCTTCGTTTTCGAATTCAAATAATTGATATTAATCATTGTTTTGCCTCCTGTCACTTTCTAAACTTGTTATAGTTGTTAATGAAGCTCAAAAATCTAGAATTTGTCAAAATTAAAGTCACTTTAACCCTTTATATCCTGAATTAATTTTCCAGCTACTTTTTAATTGTATTTTTGCATCATTGGATAAGTTTTGGTGCAGAATAAACATAGGAAAGAGGAAAATAATTTTTATAGTGTTTTAGTGGTTAATTATGCAACTGTAACCACCATAAATTTTTTACCCTATGATATAAAATAAAATAGTGAATTTCAAATAGTAAACTTCAAATAAAATATAGGAAATGTTCACCTGTAGAGTATGGAAACAATAGAAAATAATAGTACTAAATAACCGGTAATAAACCACTAAAGTTACACAAATGAAGAACAACATGTATGTCAATTCTATTGCAAAATGGATTTCGAATGTAGCGTGGCAAATGTAAAATCCCTACAATGCAAAGAAAGAGGGTATGTGCTTGAATTTGCCATCTCCTGCCGGCTGTCAGAAATACACTCTTTGTGCCATTGTGAATACCGATCGTATTACGAATATATAGGTGTTTTATTAACCCCTTGGGGACGAGCGACACGTATACGTGACGCATAAGGTGCTCAGAATCCTCGATTATTACCACCAGCAATTTTTTATTGTAAACTTTGCTTTATTTAATGACAGCATTTCTGAGATTCAATTAGCCGAAAATTTCTGTTTTGAAAAACCGGTGGCAAAAGATTAAAAATTCTGTAAAGGACGCTCGTCGCGAAGGGGTTAAAGTGGTACTTATAAGTACCGTCAGGATAAAAAGGGTTAAGTCAAAAACAAAAAAGGGTGCCCATATTTACAACTTTTCCTCTACTAATAAGGTCATGCACGAAATTTTAGCATTTTATCGAAAAAAGTCACAAAGATATGAAAATACATTAATGATGACTTAAACCACTTTTTGATACGTGAATATGAGTTCGCAAAGGAGAATACACATGTCGAATGATCATGTTCGAGGGATCGTACACAAATTGCGAAAGAAAACAGTGATTGCATAAATAAATAATAATTGTGCTATTTATTGGTACAAAAGTATCTAAACTGTGTAGAAGTAATAACTTTACACAACGATTACAAAGCTTGTTCAAAATGTTTTCCATCCATGCCAATACAGAGCTGCATTCGTCTGATAACATTTCTGTGCACTCGATCAAGTTCTTGTTCGGTGATGTCACGACCACCATCTCGAATGCGTTGCTGCAATTCTCCTTTATTTAAGGGAGGCGACAAATAAACAGCTGTGCATAAAGGACCCAATAAATAAAAATCCAATCGAAATTGAGTTACATAGAATTTTTTAATGAGAGAAAACGTGAATGAATATCAGAAATTATTAAAACTGTTGAGCTTGTGCTTGGTTGTAATAAAATAAATATAATTCGAGCTCTCCCTTTCACAAAAGGATAATAAATTTATCAAGAACTACATATCACAAAAAGTGATTAATAAATATTTGCTCTAATGCATTTATTTGTAAAACTCAGAATTAAAAAAAAGTTCTTTTTGCATAAGAATTACATATAGTGTTAGCTACCTCCAAGTACGGTATCGAAATTGAGTGACATAGAATTTTTTAATGAGAGAAAACGTGAATGAATAACAGAAATTATTAAAACTGTAGAGCTTGTGCTTGTTTGTAATGAAACAAATAGAATTCGATCTCTCCCTTTCACAAAAGGATAATAAAGATAAATTTATCAAGAATTACATATCACAAAAAGTGATTAATAAAAATTTGCTCTACTGCTTTTATTTCTCTAAAACTCAGAATTAAAAAAAGTTCTTTTTACATAAGAATTACGTATAGTGTTAGCTACCTCCAAGTAAGGTATCGAAATTAAAGGACTGAGTATATTATGTATTTAGATTTATCAGTTTATTTTTGCACATTTGTTTATATAGGTAATACTAACACAGTATTTTCACAACCAAATCCTCCGCGAGAGACACCATTGTAGCCGATACACAAAATTTGCCAAAAAAGGACATACACTCAAGTTTCTTTTTATTTTATTACCATCTCTCTATGTCTTTATTTGTATGATTATCAGAAAATCATCAGAGAATATTCACGAAAAAATGACTTAATTTTCATTTACACATATTTGTTTTCACTCAAATATTTGTTTTTATTTATTAATTAACTTGCTTACTCAATTCAGAATTTTACGAAAAATCTTAACTTCGACAGTGCATCTACAAAATTTTCAGAACGTTTCTTCGTAATTTTACAGATTTTTTTTTACACAGGGTTGGCAAGTTTATAGCTTCTTCGAAAATCTATCTTTCCTTTTTATATAATTATTCACTTTAATGACGCTTAAATATTGATAATAAAGTTTTCATGCAACACTTTATTTTCATCGTTTGAAAACACAAATTATTGGTAAAATGCTCCTGTAAAGCAAGTTTATTAAGAAATGCTCTCTGACATTTTGATTTACCGACATTTTGAAACTGCACTTTTGATTTACCAACCTCAAAGCTTTTATATAACAATGACTTTTCAAATGTTTATTTACATTTTTCTTAAAAAATCTTCTATTATAAGTATCACACTGAAAGAGTCTCTCTCCTGCATATAAGAAAATGGTTTCTGCGCCAATGTGTTTCTGCGAGAATAATTTTTCACATCAAGCACACCTGTAATTTTTTATTAACAAGGTTGGACCAGAGGTGGAAAAAATACATCGAAAAACCATTTTCTATACAAAATACATTCTTTTTAGGGCCTAAAATACAAAAGACAAAATACTTTTCAAATTTTAAAATACAAAATACATGTATTTTTAAAATACATTCAAAATACAAAATACATTATTATAATTTTAATTATCTTGCACTACGTAAAAATGTTTTAATTGGAATGCCATGTTATAAATTTTTATCTACTGTATAGACAGGTCCATAACCAAAAAAAGGTCTGCACGAGCTGAAATTTCCAGACCTGTAGAAAAAAAATTTGGGACCCGACCCGGTATAAAAATTAAAAGTTCGGCCCGAGGCACGGCCGCGACTGTACAAAAAATTCTTTGGCCCGACCCGGTATAAAAGCGAATAGTTCTGTCCGAGTCTGGACCAGCTCATACAAAAAATGTATTGGCCGGGTTTAAATGCTAAAATTTCGGTCCGAGCCTAGCCCTACAAAAACTTAATTGGCCCTAGTGAATTTCTACAAAAGATAAATTTTTAAGCCGATGTGGTTAAAAATTCTCTTGTACGAGGTATTCTGACAATATTTTTTTTCTTATTTTAGCTATTTTTCATGTTTATGATCTTTCTTTTTTAAAAAAGCGCCCATACTTGCGAATTAGAGGCACACCCGTTTTACAATACTGACCTCCCTAGATTTATTTCTGACTGTGCCCATGTAAACTATGTTTATTTTTTTTATGATTCTCTATTTGTACGAAATGTTTGAGTTATTATTAATGCCATTTAACCTTATTCCATGGCTTAGAGACTTATAAATCTTCTAAGACGGAATCACGTGGGAGCTAAAAAAATCAGTTATAGACAAGTTCCCCTCTTAGCTGGTACATCACCTGTTCTAAATGCATTATATTCTTTTCACAAATATTATTATATTCATTTTGTATGAATTAACACATTTTTCCGTTTAAAATAGGATTCCATCATAGACAGGTTTCTTTTCACATGTTTTCGTGCACTTTAATTTTATTGCCCAGAAACATATGAGTATGTACTATTCTTCCTAAAGTATAAATTTAAATTTTTAATTATAGAATAATAACCATTTAAAAATCTATGCATTTTTTGCAAAAATTGTTAAACCAGGTCAAATTTTACTGATATTTGCACGGGCCAGGCCAGGCCAATGACTTTATGCGATCTGGGTTGAGACCGGGCCTGAAAATTTCTTCCAGTCGAGACCTCTAGGAAGAATGCCCAGGTCCAGAAAAATAAATCAGCCTCTGCCCGGCTCGAGTCTACAAGAAAAAGTAAAACCCACGCCCGGTCCGGTTCTAAAAGAGTGATGACCAGACTCAGTTGGTTTCGACCTGAAAATAGTGTTTAGGTCTTGCACTAACTGTCATCAAAAAATATTATTTTGAAATATTTCGAGTATACTTATATTTATCGCGTAGCGTGATGTATCACAAATAATAAATTTTTGTTAATTAGGAGTTCTCGGGTATGTATTATCAATCTTTTAACGTGTCTATGCAACAACTAACTGCATTACACTGCTAACATACTTTAAAAATGCAATACTCAGGAAGACTCTGGACGATCCTACTTGTGTATTACACAACATTTTTTTTTCGCATAGCAACATTAAGAATTAAAAGCATTAGCAAAACCATTCAGTAAAAATGTTTACCAGATAAAAATCCTTATTATGCCAAATTTGAAAAAAAAATGTTCATATTAACTTCTAGAAATGAATTCAAAGATTATACAAAACAGACAAGCATGTATTTCCTGTTGTGAATCACTAATTTGCGGTTAAAACACAAGCTGTGGTTTAAACTTTATACCAGAATCAAGTCTTGCACGAAGTTTGAAAAATCGAGAAATGTATTTTGAGTATTTTGAAAATTCAAAATACTTGGAAAAATCATTTCAAAATACATTACCAAAATACTTTAGTTTTACCTGTTTAAAATACAAAATACAAATGTATTTTGAAAATGTATTTCAAATACATGTATTTTCGATACTGCCCAGCTCTGGGTTGGACGTATTAAAGTCAGTTTTATAAACACTTTGTCATCAATTTCCGTTAAAAATGTTGGATTTCTCTTCCGAATGACTTATAAGATGATCAACGTAATCGCCTCTTTCTGCGAAATCTACATTACAGATATCACACACGTAAGGATTTTTCTTTTCATCGTCCTTTACTAACAGGGCTCCATTTCTTTCTTTATGTGATCGAATATGTATATTCAAAAAATCTTTTCGAGAAAAAGCGAGTGGACAAAATGAGCATTGGTGAGTTTTCATGTCAAGCATATTGTTCTTCTCAACATTGTTATGAATTTTTAAATGATAATTTAAACTGGATTTACGTGCAAATGTTTTTTCACAGACGTAACAATGAAAAGAGGGGGATTTTCCAGTATGTGTAAGTAGATGGTCTTTCCAAAGTGGTTTCTGCGAAAAACTTTTCTGACAGAAATCACATTTGTATGTTTTTTCACTAGAATGGGACCTAAAATGCACTTCCAATTCGTCTTTATTAACAAAACTTTTTTGACATACGTAACAAACAAATTTCACCCCTTCGTGAGCACGCAAATGTCTGTCTAACACAAACTTTATTGAAAATGCTTTTGAACATATAGGACAATTATAGTGCTCTTCTTTATTATGAACACGAATGTGATTTCTCAAAATGGATTGTCTTGGAAATGTTTTCCCACAGGTAAAACACTTATGGAGTTTTTCATTATAATGACGTAAAATATGTTCTTGTAAAGAATTTTCACTATCAAATACTTTATGACAAACGTGACACGCAAAATGTTTCTCTTCTGAATGACTATGAAGATGAAGGGCGTAATCTCTCTCTTCGGTAAAAATTTCTTTACAGATTCCACAGGCCATTTCTTCTTTGTGGGATCGTGTATGAATATTCAAAAAATCTTTTCGAGGAAAAGCTAGTGGGCAAAATGAACACTGGTAAGTTTTTACTTCAAGCGTACCATTCTTCTCATTTTTCATAACAACTGATGGATTTTCTTGTATCTGCGTTCGAATATGTTGATGCAAATGTTCATTCTGGCGAAAAGGTTTCTCACAAAATGGGCAGTGATAGGTTTCCAGTTCAAGTACACTTTTCTCTTTCTCATTTTTCGTAACCACTGATGAATTTTCTTGTACGTGGGTTCCAATATGTGTCTGCAAATGATCATTTTCGGGGAAAGTTTTCCCGCAAAATGGGCAATGGTAGGGACTTTCTCCAGAATGGGTGAGAAAATGCATCTGTAAAGTACCTTCATCAACAAATGCTTTCTGACAAACATTACACATAAAAGTATTGCTTTTGTGGACGCGAAGATGAGCTTTTAAATAATGTTTTAATTTAAATTCTTTTTCGCAAATGTGACATTTGAAAGGTTTTTCACTGCTATGGCATCTTAAATGATAATTGAAATGACTTTTCCGCGTAAATGTTTTCTCACACATGTCGCAATGATAGGGCCTTTCCCCAGTATGAATAAGAAAATGTTCTTTCAAATGACATTTCTGTGAAAAACTTTTCTGACAGATGTCACATTTATATGGTTTTTCACCAGAATGCATCCGAAAATGCATTTCAAAGTGGGTTTTAGTATAAAATTCTTTTTGACATATGTTACAGACAAAATCCTTTCCTTTATGATCACGCAAATGTCTGTTCAATGAGTTTTTTCTTGAAAATGCTTTCGGACAGATGTGACATTTATAAGGTCTTTCTTCGGTATGAACACGGATATGATATTTTAAGTTGCTTTTAAATGAAAATGATTTTCCACAGGTAGAACATTCATGCGGTTTTTCCTTGGAATGACTTAAAATGTGTTCTTGCAATGAACCTTCACTATCAAATATTTTATGACAAATGCGACACACTAACTTTCTCACTCCAGAATGACTATCAAGATGATGCACATAATCTGTCTCTTCCGTAAAAATTTCTGTACAAATATCACACACGAAAGGTTTTTTATCTGAATGAATTTCAAGATGATGAAGTAAGTTACTCTCTTCGGGAAACCCTTCTTGACAAATATCACAATTAAACAGTTTATCCATGTTGCAGATTTCACTACGTTCTTTTTTTATAACTTTTTTTCAATACTTCAAATATGTTTTGAGTTTGGATAAATAAAATGTTATTCTGAAATTGTGAGTAGTAACAATCTGGTTTTTCATATAAACTTTTAAAACTCGCTCCTTAACATTCTATATTACATAATTATATGCAAAAAAAATAATTTAGAATATAAATAAAACTCCAGCTATCCTTCCATAGTCCTTTGTTAGAGTAACCGAGAGATATATGGTAATGAAAAATATGATACTCCTGGAAAGAAAAAAAATAACAATATAGTGGAAATCTTTAAAAACTATTAATATCAATAAATAGTATAATAATAATTTTTGGTACAAATTTCTTTTAAGCGAAGACAAGCTAGAAATTTTAAGCAAACATAGCCTTAATGATTTAAATTTTCATTCAATTGATATTCCTGAGCATTTTCTTATTAAAATAAAATAAAAATCAAATTTTTAGCTCTCAGCAAAAAATTAGTGAGAGGTGTACAGTGAGCAATATTAAATGCATTTAACCAAGACTACATCAAAATTACCAAATTTCCATTACCTTACATTTTTGTATGTACAGTCGTTAGAAAAAAAACTTCATGTTATTTCAGTACCAAATTAATGCAGAGGGAAGTAAGATATTAAGAAAATCACATAAATTATATATTTTTCTGAACAGCTTTGATCCAACAAACTGAAAAAAGTGTCTAGGGCAGGGCCAGATTTAGACTATCTAGGGCCCCGTGACAAGCATCATTCTGCCCCCTCCCCCTTCTATCTACCCATAGAAACTTTTTGTGAACTATGCTGTAGTGACTAGTACTAAACTTCATACCTGTTGTATGCATACATAAATTTCGTACCAGGTACTATTCACATCTGTATACAGGGTATCACAAGAAAGGTAGTCACAACTTTAAGAAAAAATACTAGTAGGAAAACACGTAGGAAACTAGTAGAAAAAATGATGGATTGGTGACGGTTTGCAAACTTTCCTTTGCGTATGTCATATGATGTCTGAAAGAAATTGGTCATCATTTTAATCATTAGTTTTCTAATTATATACTTAGTTTATTTTTGCAAGGGGGAGCGGTGTACGGGAAAGCAAAAAGGGGAAGGAGAAGACCGAACTACCTTCCTAAATCTTTGAAAATGTGTCAAGCTTTCACTGACAGCTGCGGTTTAGAACTATTGTTACGTGATATTATCTTTTTGTGTGCTTATCTACTGTGTACTGTAAGCTTTAAACTAACGTTCCTTTCCTATCTGGAATCTTAATCCGAGTAGGGGAGTGACCTGAGATGAGTGAAAAGAATGTTTAGTATAGTGGAGGGAGTTTTTCTATTGTCATTCCAAGTTCATAGATAAGACAGACTTCACCCATTCTCTAAGAAGACAGATACATCATAAGGGGATTACGTTCTGTCAAGTGAACGAAACCCGTGTGAACAGGAAAACCAGCCCCGTTTACTGAGGGTTGCCTCGTGGGAACAGCAGAGAGAGTTGGGTTAGTTTTAACGTGGGAGTGAAACGTGTAGGTTGTCCAGGGTACACGTGTGGAGGTAGATCTCTTGGAGTGGAGAGATAAGGTGTTTGTGAGATTAATAGTATCTCTGGTAACTCTGAGTTAATTAACGTAGCATGCGAGAGGTATAGAGTAGCTTAACAGTACACAGAACGTATTTTCTGTATTTTATTTAATGTTGAACCGGATCAGCTATATCCGAGTTTTAAGTGTAAATATTGTCTTGTTATTTGTAAAGATTGTGTAAATAAATTGTTCGTTTAAGTGAAAGAGTTCGTCTTTTTATCAATATACCTCTCATAACGTGACCGATATCACGTAGTCATATCGGTGGTGGCAGCATACTAAAAGTACCGGATTATTCTTCGAAGTTGTGTGGACTTAGATGGAATCCGACAAAATGTATGAAATTTCGTCACTTATGGCCAATTTTAAGCCTTTGGTTCCCTCTTAGTGAAAATCCTGATTACTCCCATAGGGGCAGTTGCCCCGCATGCCCCAGCATTAGTCAGGTCCTGGTCAAAAAGATGAGTGTGACCAATTGTAAAATGAAAGTTGGTATAATTTGTTATATGCACACCACTAACGTCAACAATTATTTTTATATTCAGAAAAAACACGTAATTTCCCAAAATTTCACGATAAATTGTATTTTTTGTATTTCGGTGTAAAAATTTTGTGATAAAATAGCATGGTGTGGTGCGTTTTTTCCACGTCTTTAGATTATGTACTAAACAGGGTTGTAACAAAATCTCAGTCCTAGTAGGATTCATTAAAAAATTCGTGTTTAATGAGCAATTGTCACGCATCCGACAGAAAGAAATTGTATTTGAATTTGCACTGCAGAAAAACAGAAAAGCAAGGCAATTTGAAGATATATTAATAATTTCGGTTAATGTTTTTTTCAATAAAATCTCATTTAAAAAAATTGTGTTACTGAAAAAAAAAAAGGAAGTTTGATGAATGTTATTTATGTAAGTGAACGAAATAAGCTCTTAATTTTTCCAATCAAGCTTCCTTTCAATAAAAATACACTCATAAATTTACTTTTTAGACATCTTATTCCAACCATTTCTATAATATACTGATTCATTTAGTTATTAAAACTAATAGATGTAAAAGCATCTTTAATACATTTTTCTTATATACGTTGTTTTAGATTAGGAGTTTTTAGTGGCTCACCATGCAATTTCAAATATTTTAACCTTTTGTATCACCGCGTTGCATATCTGCAACATACCCAAAAGTCAATGTTACTTATACAATGCACTTTAAAAGGGGATCTTATTTATTGCTGCTATCTTCCAACACAGCAGTGAATATAAATTGTACACAGAATTCACAACAGAAGGTGATACTGAATTATTTTTTCATGCCAAAAGTTTATTCAGCATTTAAGTAGATTTGCATCCTTATTGCTAAAAAGAACTTCGCAAATTCTGTCAAATTAAAAAGATTGGAGGCGTTCAAAAATAGATTTTTACAGTGGTAAGGGGCTGTATATATGTAACGTTATCACTTCAGGTGGGAGGGGAGGGTCTGGCACATGATATCATATCTCCAGGAGGAGGGGGATTGTTGTCTTTGATATCGTTATCATTTTTGATTTAACTAAAATTTTCTCCTTTTTACTGTTAACTATTTTTATGAAAATACAAAGTTATTATTAAAATTATAGAATTTTTTCATTTAAAAAGTATGGAATACCCCAATATTTGGCATCCCTATTATTCTGCCATTAGGTGTAAGCGTATATAATCCGCTGTTCGAGAAACCACGTGCAAAATATGTTTGAAATTATACTTGTTGTGTTTACTATTAAAGAAAAGAGAAAGAATGTTGTCCATCTGTCTTGTTGATAAGAAATTCTGCTTGCCCCCTCACCGTGCAGGGGCAAGGGCAAAAGACATTATTACTGTTGAATGTATTATATAACAAATACCTATTATTTAATACTTTTAAATAGAAACTATTTATATTAAGTGTTATTTGATATAAAGTTATTTCATATATAATAGTAAAATTTTATGGATATCTATGGATTTCTCTGCATTTGAATCAGTAAAGTATGCGAATAAAAAAATGTATAACCATATCTGTGTATAACTGCAATCGAAAGAAAAAAAATTGAAAAAATATTAGACACTGATAACTATATTATTAGGAGGGAGAGGCGGATTCGAATGATGTTAATGTGTGATATCGTAAGGGGGGTTCTGTGTCAATTCATCGCGGAACAATTCATCACGCACAATTCATCGCGGAACAATTCATCGCAGCTTCAATTCGTCGCGGTGACAACTCATCGTAGCGTCAAATCGTCGTAACGAAAATGTTTTTGAAGACTATGATGATAAAATAAAGATAATTTAGTAAAATTATTTAATGATAATTTGTTTTTTAGATATAATTGCATGTAAATTGTTAATTATAATTCTCTAAATCTAAAAAACTAATTATCATTAAACATTTTCACAAAATTGTCTTTATTTTATCATAATAGCCTTCAAAAACATTTTCGTTGCGACGAATTGACGTCGCGACGAATTGACGTCGCGACGAATTGACACCACGACGAATTGACGCTGCGATGAGCTGTCACCGCAACGAATTGAAGCTGCGACAAATTGTCCGCGATGAATTGACGCGACACCGGTATTGGGGGGAGGGGATTCGAATGATGTTAACGTATGATATCGTATGGTGGGAAGTGGTTCAAAATTTTGATAACGTTATATATGTACAGCCCCTAAGTTCGCATACTTTTTTTAATTTTCTGTTACAAAATTGACACTATTCATGAGAAGTAAGTAATTTTCTGTTTATTGCAGAGGCGAGAAAAGTACTTTTAAGTAAAAGCTTTTTATTATTTTTACGTTCTAGCATATTTTTACATACTTATAATGACGTGCCTGTCCAAAATTCCCAACGTGATAGGGCTGAAAGAGAAAAAACAAATTGCAGCTCCAATATCCACAGAAAGAGGGGCTACAATCACAATTATCCCAAGCATGAGTGCTTCAGGCCATTATGTCCCGCTAATGATAATTTTCAATAGAACAAACATGACCCCTGCTCTAATGAGAGGCGCCCTGATGGTACAATTCATAGAGTTCAACCTTCAGGATGAGTTCAAAACAATTTGTTTACCGAATGGTTCGTTCACTTCATTGAGAAAACATGTTCTACTGATTTTGGATGGTCATTATAGCCACATTCTTAATCCAGATGTGACTGACTTGGCCAGACAGAACCCTGTGACTATCATCTCCCTTCCTCCGCATTCCACCCACAAGTTGCAGCCCCTAGATATTACTTTTAAGGGGTCTCTGAAAACGTACTACAGCGAGGCAGTGAGAGTATGGTTGCAAAAGAATGGGTGTCCCTTCACACCCTACAATGTTCAGGAGAATTTTGCCCAGGCCCACAATAAACGGGTTCAAAGTATCTGGGATATACCCTATGAACCACTACATCTTCACAGACTCTGACTTTATAGCTGATGAGTTGGTTGCGGGAAAAACTTGTTCCATATTGGCAGAGCCGTCCTTAGCGAAAGCGAGGCCGGGTGCAACAACTTTTGCGAAGCCCTTTCATTCCGACCAATGTTGCTAATTTAGCTGTTTTCTTTATTCATCTACCAGAAATTTTTAATAGTATTTTTTGATTTATTTAATGACAGATATTATGTGATTAAATAAAGCGAAGGTAACTATTCGGAAATTCTGGTGGATATTTTGAATAAAAAAAATCCTCTAAATTAGCAACATTACTTTTCACAACGTAATCGGCTTTTGAAAAAGCTCGTGCTCGCATGACATACACAATGGCGCATCGAGGATTACGTTTTTTAAGGGGGGGGGGGGGGTAGTATGTTTTAGTAGAGGTTTATAGAAACACGGACCAATTTCCATTCAAAATATTCGAACTGGGGTCGGTCTATTTTTTTCAGCAGATTTGTAACTGGCGGAAAATTCAATCTGACTATATCATGTCAGGACGGTTTTTTCTTTCTTTCTGTTTTCTTTAGGTGGGGGGGGGGGCAAATTAGTAATATTGTACATCATGATGTTGAACCCTAGAACGTCTGATGGGCCTACGACAATTATAATCAGAGCTATAGGTGTGTGTGGAGGGGGGAGGCGAAATGGCATTGACGCAACATTTATTCTAAATTTTATTATGAAATAGATAACTCACAACAAAATAAATAATAATTATTTAGCAACTGTGTATCAATTTGTTTTTCGGGCGCGAAGCCCTGTGCGGCCGCACCTGTCGCACACCCCTAAGGACGGCTCTGTATATTGGAAAATAATGTTTCCAAATCATGTGCTCCTCTACTTGCTTCTCCTTCGAGTTATCCTGATATACAAACACATCAGGCTCTAGCTATGCCAATTGATAAAATTGCTGAAACACCGCAATATTTTCCGGGAAACTTCAAATGCAGTTTCTCCGTTTGACATATCTCCTGTCCCCACAAGAGAACCACTACTCTTAAACGCAAAGCAGCAAGGTCCAGTCTCATCATTGGATCACCATACAAGGATCATTTGACCAAGTCACTTGGCAAAAGTGTTCTCAAGAAGACTTTCTTGAGTGTTCCCGGCGTAAGAGACCGGCCAGGGAGCAGGGGTGGGAAGACCAAAGGCTTTTAAAAAAATCCACTCACGAATCGATACGATTCATCATCGGATTCATTAGACTACTCTGACCCTCCCTTTGTGGACAACGATAATATCAACGATGGGGATAAACCAGACTCGAGCGATGCAACTTGCATTATTTGTAATGGAAAGTTCTCTAAAGGCACTAGCGGAGAACTGTGGGTTAAATGTGCTAAATGTGGGCACACTTAGATTGTACCGGGGCTGAAAGAGGCAGTTATGTTTGCGATTTCTGTAAATATTTTTTTTCAGTAAAAAATAAATTCCTGTTTTAAAACATATTAAAATATTTTTGTGACATTTTTGGAGATGGTCCATATTTACATCCCATTTTTTCTGGTGCTTTTTAAAAATCTTTTTGTAAATCTTCGTTTTCGAATTGTAATAATTTATATTAATCATTGTTTTGCCTCCTGTCATTTACTAAACTTGTTATAGTTGTTAATGAAGCTCAAATATCTAGAATTTGTCAAAATGAAAGTCATTTTAAGTCAAAAACAAAAAAGGTGCCCACATTTTCACCTTTTCCTCTACTAATAAGGTCATGCACGAAATTTTAGCATTTTATCGTAAAAAGTCGCAGAGATATGAAAATACATTAATGATGACTTAAACCACTTTTTGATACGTGGATATGAGTTCGCAAAGGAGAATAATCATGTCGGGTGATCGCGTTTAACGGAAAGTACACAAATTGCGAAAGAAAACAGTGAATAATTGTGCTATTTATTGGTACAAAAGTATCTAAACTGTGTAGAAATAATAACTTTACACAACGATTACAAAGCTTGTTCAAAATAACAAGATTAATTTTAACACAATTAGTGAAGAAATCACATGAGTAATTGTGTTAAAATTAATCTTGTGTAATCACGTATCCAGCGTTTACTGGAGTTCCATTACCTGTGATCTATTCTGTTGAGCTGATTCAGATATCAGACCAGAAGCTACGATCAATAAGGTTAACTGGATGAATTAGGTCTTCCAGACTCGACCGGGATGGCTCAGTTGGCAGAGCATGGCAGCTTCAGCCAAGATATCCCAGGTTCGACTCCTGGCCCGGACATTTTTCGTCCAGTTGGAAAATTACAACACTTGTTCAAAATGTTTTCCATCCATGCGAATACAGAGCTGCATTCGTCTGATAACACTTCTGTGCTCTCGATCAAGTTCTTGTTCGGTGATGTCACGACAACCATCTTGAATGCGTTTTCGCAATTCTCCTTTATTTAAGAGAGGCGACAAATAAACAGCTGTGCGTAAAGGACCCAACAAATAAATATCCACAGGCGTTAAATCAGACGATCTAAGGGGAAATTCGACTGGCCTAGAAACTCGTTATTAAACCAGTTTTTTTGCAACTGTAGACTGGTGAGCTGGAGATCTGCCCTGTTGAAACTAAACATGTAGAAGTACTGCTTAAAAACTGCAGGAAGAGGATGTTAGATTAAATTTAAGATAAAAAGATTGTACAATCACTTATTACAGACCTGTACAATCCGCGGCCCACATACGCAATACAATGCTGTATTTAATGAGTACCGCAAAATAATTGAAAATGTTCTTTAAATATTAGAATTTTAATGCGGCTTTTAAAAATTGTAGAGTTTATAACATATGTATTAAAAATTTACTTGAAGATGATGCAAGTATAAACTTGTTATTTAATGTGTTTAAAGCATTTTGTGTAACACACTAATTAGATAATACATTAACACAACGCATGTGGGTCCAAATAAGGCATGTCAAACTCGTTTACCACCGCGGGCCAAATTAAACAATATATACAAAGGTACAGTCCACATAAATTAAAGTAGATAATACTATTACCATTGCACAAGAGAAAATTTGTACGTACATAACACAGATATGTTAAAGAAATATTCTCGCAAAGTTATTGTTACACATGGTTTATTTTATCTTATTTTTCGAAAAAATACTCAAAAGTACTTTTTATCAACCAAATTTATAAAATTTAATTGAATTTTCTAATTTGTATTTATTTTAAAAATTGATTGTACACGCTGGTCTGTTAATCTTGATTTAGTAAAGACATAGCTGCCAATCTTCCGCGTTTTCTTGAAGTAAAAAATAAAAATAAACATATTTTGAAACAGAAAAGTTATTTAATAAGATGTATATTGTATCTATGAGCTACTTGTTTGATTTCACTTATTAAATACATTTTCTGTTTCAAATTATGTTTATTTGACTTGAAAAATAACAAAAGATTGGCAGCTACGCAACGATGTCGTATAAACGTGCGCTACCGAACATAGCTAAAATATGCCCAATTGCACAGTTCAAATCAGTCGATTGATGAATAATTACAGAAATTTGGAAACCCCACATCCCTATATTTTCGCTTTAATATGGAATCGCACTGAATTTTGATTAACTGCAATAATAAATTCTGAAGAATAATTTCTACATCAATCATTAGAGTTGAAGTAAATCAAACAAATTTTCATATTTCCTGAAATTCAAAAATCTTTTCTTGAATTCATTTTTTAATATATTTTTAGTATATTCTAAAGTTTTCCATTTCGATGATTTTTGTAATAAAGCATGGCAGTATTTACAATTAAATACATTTTCCTTTTTATAATTGTTTTATTAAAATTATATTCTATTTGAAAACACAAATACTCCGAAATAACAAGACAGCATTATCAAATTTGCCTTGAAGTTCAAGTTTATTAAAGTGCTTTATAATATCAAGCGAAAACTCAAAGTACTTTGTCTATTGGTGGTATTTTAAAAATCCATATTCATAATTTATCGATTTAAAATGAAAATTGTAACCCTTTTTAATAGTTAAAACTTTATAATTGAAAGCCGCCAAATAGAGAAGGTAGATCTGTTCGTCTTCATTACGCATATTTCCAAGATATTTTCTAGATTGACGATAATTAAGCTTACGAATATAATATCAGTTTATAAGAACTAAACGTTTTTAAACACGTATCCGGTTTTATAAATTTATTCGTTACACAAGTTTTTCTAGAAACAATGGTAAGTATTTTTATAGTATTTTAAAAATTCGTTAACTGCTCTAGACATCACTTTTTCAATTTCGTTCTGAATGATTTCGACTTTTGGTACATTTAATGTAACAAATATAAAAATTAGTTTTTTAAAGCAAGTGTATTTCAATCAATAGGCTTGGTGCAAACAATTTGATTCTCATTAAAATCTAGAGAAATGTTTAAGTGATACTAAAAGAAAACAACAAAATGCTTATAAAAACCTTTTTAATGATCCAACATACGTTTCAACGCTCACTACGGCGTCATTTTCAAGAAAATATAATGATAAACAAAGTATTCTTGCAAATTTTGAAAAACTAACCTTGAAAACACGAATCACGACATCCAAATAAATAAGAGAGAAAAGCAGGTGTTTGAGGTAGTCAACTGTAATCGTGAAAATTATATTTCGTTATTGCTTTTTAAAACGGAAAAGGACCTCGTGCCAAATTTTAGACAATTCAAATGAGGCGGATTCATTGCAAATGTTTACGTTACGCATGTAGATTTCTATTGATTCACGGATAATGGATGGGAAGTAGACTCTTGATGGGTAAATTATTTTACTATTTTTAAAATCAATTTCTATTGCTTCGGTTCTATGTAGTCGTTTCAGTGCTGTAGTACTCCTGTCATATTTGATATCTGCTATATGCTCTTTTAATCTTGTTTGAAACTTTCGATTTCTTTTTACGATTTTCACGATAACAGTTGACTACCTCAAGCACCTGCTTTTCTCTTTTTTTTTTACATATTTGATTTCCTGATTCGTGTTTTCAAGATTAGTTTTTCAAAATTTGCAAGAATACTTTGTTTATCATTATATTTTCTTGAAAATGACGCCGTAGTGAGCGTTGAAACGTATGTTGGATCATTGAAAAGGTTCTTATAAGCCTTTTGTTCTTTTCTTTTAGTATCACTTACGCATTTCTCTAGATTTTAATTATATTTAGTGATCTTATTTTGTTGTTATGTAATTTGATTCTCTTTTAAGAAGTATCGGTTTCAATTCTGACAGTTTATCTTTTCGATGTTTAGCAACATTTTTGTGAATTTTTTTTATGGTTTGTGCTGTGTAGCACCTCTTAATTTTACATTCTTTCGAAACTCCATTGTGTCTACATAACAAACATAAATTTCAGTTTTTCTTTGAAAAAAATTATGTTGTAAATAATCTTTAAAAAATTTGTTGATGTTCATCTTCATATTTATTCATAATGGTAAAGAGCTTTACATATATTTTTTATATAAATCCTGGATGTATGAAAGTATGTCAATAAAATGCGTATTTATCAATAAAAAATGAAATAAAAGAAAGAAAGATACCAGAATTACTAACCTAAGTAATGAAAATAATTAAAGAGCTTAAATCCAAAATACATATGTTAGACTAAAGCCCAAGTGAAGAACCTGGATGGCATACTCGAGAATTTTGTGTCAATTTTGTGCCAAGTGATAATTTGTGCCACCTTCAAAGCTATTTAAGGTATCGACTACGTTCGGAGACATTTATTTTTAAACTGTACTTTTGACACATTTTTTGGTATTTTGCAATGTAATCTAATACAAAATAAAGAAAATTATAAAAAAATATATAATAAATATGCAACTTTTTAAAATTTTGAAGAAGTTTGATAATTTTTTAGCAATTTTTTTTTTTATAAAAACGGCTTCGGCTGTAAAAAAAAAAAAAAAAAAATGCATATAACACAAATTTTTTTTCAACATGTGCATATTAGACACTCTTGAGTGTAAAGAACTAAAAACTAGTCAATATACGGAAATCTAAAAGAGATACAATTACATAGAAATTTTCAGTAATTTTACGTGTAATTCTTCATAAAAATAGCTATATACTAACAAATAAGTCACTTAAAGCTAATTCTTTAGTTCATTACACTCTAGACATTATCAAAAAGCTACACAAAAAATTTCATGGTTCTAGGATAATAAAATTTTTAGTTAGAGCAATAGTCGTTTACCTTTTCCGATGAAAATCAAATTTTTCAGAAAACGCATTTAAAGTTTTCATATGAGTTTAAAAGAACTTTTTTAAACTAAATAAACACTTTAAAAACCCCTAAATTGCAACTTTAACCTTCTAATTGCTTATTTTACACATACTTCTATATTTTTATGCATTTAATTCTCTTTGGAGCATTTTCGAGTTTGCTATTGTAAGTCATTATGTTAATATTTATTGCTATCTGACTATTTAAATAAACTGTAATTTTGGTACTTTTTTGGCACTTTTAAGTATAATCTAATAATAATAAGAAAAATATTTAAAATATTTAAAATATTTATACAACTTTTTAAAAAATTGAAGAATTTTAGTCATTTTTTTTATTAAAACATCTTCGGCTCAAAAAAAAAAATTCCATATAACACAAATATTTTTTGTCATATGCATATAAGACACTCTTGAGTGTAATGAACTAAAAACTAGCCAATATGCTGAAATCTAAAAGAGAAACAGCTGATTATATACAATTACTTAGAAAATTTCGAAAAGCGGTTTTCATTAAACTTACGCTTCTTTCGCACATAATTTCTTGAATTACCAATTTATATTCACAGATATAAAAAGAATGGTTTTCGGAACAATTAGATCTTGAATAATCCTTAAAATAGCTAAATTTTGAACTAAAACAACGAACAAACAAGCGAGTAAACATGTTTGAAAAAATGTAAGCAAGATGCGAGGTTGAAGGTGTTGCCAATTTTAACATAATAAAGTAATAAAAAACAATTAAAACCTTTGAGGCAATGATATAGATACAGCTAAAGTATAATATTAACTTTAAAACCTAAAACATGCGCGAAAACAGTTTAATAAACCTCAATTTTCGGTCCACTTCCGGTTTAGATATCTCCACTTCCGGTTTAAATTAACGTCGTCTGCTTTTTTTTAAAGGACTTTAATTTCATTTCTAATAGGCGTACAGGAAAAATAAAAACAGATTTAGAAACAGAAATGTTCATTCTATAAGAAAATCAAATTAAAAAAATTGCGCAATTTTCTCGAAATTGACGTTTTAAACCTAGGCGGATACCTTAATTTTAGTTTTTTAATTAATTTTTTTTATTAGATTTTAATTGTTCTTAATTAACGCTGAATTTTATTAATTTTACAATACATTTTTTAACATTTAATAAATATAACATATTATTTTGTAAAGTGTTGTAAAATCTAAGAGAGTAGTGAAATAAAGTATCAGTTTCGACATAAACAAATAAAAATTATAAGTAAAATACTTTAAACATTTTATGAATCTTTAAATTTTCAGACTCAAGATACCGCGCTTTCATACGTTCCGATTGGTAATTTTAGCATCCACAATTTTTTGTGCTAAAATATAAAATTGAGTTATATATATATCGCTGTTGACAGGCGAGTAGGAATTTTTAATTCAGAATACTACCAGATTCTGAAGAGAAATATTCATCTTATTTAATGACATAATAAATAAGACAAATATTACTATTAAAAATAATGGTAGTATTCTGAATAACAAAAATGCCCTCCAAACTGATAACACTCTTATACATATCTTTCTGATGATTACAATCTCTAAGACCACGGTTGGTGCAGGTGTGTTCACTAAAAGTGTATTTTCAGCATGCGTGTTCTAACAACTAAATTGAACACAGGTAAATTGCCAAAGGCTTCGCGGGCCACGTGTTTGACATGCCTGGTCCAAATGAATCCTGTCTGAAATATAATTTCGCATGGAAAGCATGTAAAAGATGCTGGAAATATTAAACTAATATTTTGTCAGATCTGTGTACATCTAAAGGTGACAGTATGGGAGTTTGATGCTTTCGATAAAGGTTAAATTCTACTGAAATTCTTCTTCTTCTAACTTCTACTAAAGCCTATTAAAAATAAATAGATTTAAAACTGCTGAACTAAGAACTCGGTACTTGGTACACCAAGCATATCTCGGTGATTTTTTCAACGTTCACATTGTATTGAAAAAAATATTATTTATTTATTATTTAAGTGTATTTATTTCTACATGAGAATCTTATCTCTAGCTTCTAAAATTGATAACAACAAATTCTAAGAATTCGATTTTTGAGCTATCTACGATTCTATATCCATTTTCTCAGCATTTTCCAAGAAACAGTATGGCTTTTTGCCACAAATTTCTGAAAGCGCTAAATATTAAGCTATTTGTTTCTTGGACTATTCAATACTTATTTCCAGAAAAAAAAAATAAAAAAATTGTATACTGCAGGAATTTTGGATTCTCATTTATAGAAATAAACGTCTTTTATATGAATATTTTTTATATTATGCCAGTCGCATCTTGAGCGCTTATTCTTCATGTTTTATAAAAGTGATTCTTCTTCCACAGTCGGTACCCTAGTCAATAGTTGGCGGCAAGCATGCTATTTCGGTTACAACATGGTATATTGGCAGAAAAATTATCTGGGTTTTAAATTTTCTGCCAATTTTGCACTTTCAAACTGAAAATAATAGATACCAGAAGGACCCGTGCGAAGCTTTCGCACTGCAATCTTTGAGATTATTTCCTGGTACGTTTTAGTACTAATTTTTAATTAACTGATTTTTTTTTAAATCAAACAACGTGTTTTAACGAAATGTGGGTGTACTATCTCAGAAGCTTGTTAAAACACTTTTCAAATGATACCTCATTCATCGTTGTATGTTTTGTATGTGTATAGAAAAAAGGACAAGAAAAAAGGTGACAACAGAAATAATATATATGATGATTGCCTGTGTATATGAAAATGGGAATAGATTGCGAGAAATTTTTTTGTCAAATTTTCTTCTCTCGCCAAGGTTATTTCTCTAGGTTGCCAAGATCCCTATACTGAAAAAAAAAACGAATTATAAAAAAATTGACACGCTGAATCAGACGTTTAGGGAAATCATATGAAAGCATTTCCTTAGATTTTGCAAAACTCTTCCAGAAATTTCTTAAATACATAAATCAATATTTGGTACACCACTTTTTTTGCAAGCCTATGGGAACTTAAACATGGGATGTTCAAACTTTGCGGTCCAGCAGCCATTAAAGTGACGTCAGACTTCGCTAGCGAACTAACAGTTTAATGAAATATTAAAAAATAAATGATTACAATTTTTGTGAGTCCTAATGAACTGTATATCTAAATGGAAGATAATTCTTAAATTACGTAATCTACTGGTGCTCCGATACAGTACGCATATACACAGCCATGATTAAACAAAGTAAACAAATAAACAATAGGTGACGCACGCATAAAAATTAAATAAAAACCCGATTAAAAGCTCGATATTTTTTCAAAAAGTACGTGCAAGAAATAAATTAACAATCATATTTTAATTGCATTATAGGATTACGTCATCTGATAATGCAGTATTTTATTTAGTATATTGTTGTGGCAACACTGATTTGAAGGACACCTTTCATTTCATTTATGAAAACAATGCCGATTTAATTTTTAATTAACCGCAATTTTTTTTAATCAAAAACATGTTTTAACTAAATGTTAAGTGTGCCATGTCAGAAGTCTGTTCAAAATCCTTTCCTATGCTATCTCATTCGTCTTTCTGCGTTTCGTATTTTCTTAGTAAAAGGGATGTTGACAGGAGAAATAATATATATGATTTTTAATTTGCACTTTTACTATACAACAGTATAAAATACAAACCAGGTTACAAGAATGAAATTAGATTTCCGATAGGCCACACTCAAAGAAATTACTCCAATTGATGGCATACCTGCGTATCTAACTTTCCCCGATATTGTGATAGAGTTTTTCAGATGCATGGTTAGTGATAACTTTATTTGCGTGTAACAGAATACTATATCATCACATTAGCTTTTAGCTCCATTGCGAATTACCGAACATCAGCAGCATGTGTTATATTAAGTTTGTTTTAACCAATGAAAATGACCTTTGCTGAAATCGATATTTATCTTATCATTTTTTCGTGCGCGAATCAGTACTAAGTCTTATTTTATGTAAATTAGGGGACCCATCACGGCCTTTCCGGGATACAGAACATACTACACGGTGCAAAGCCACCTATAAAGTTAAATTTTAAAATTAAGCTTTAAAGTTAAACTTTATATCCGGCTTTGACTCATAGTGAAGAACATAGGTGAAAATAATTTTCTAAAGAATCTAATAGATGTTTCAGATTTAATATATTTTCTTAGATTACCCACTAAACCAAAAAAATATTCTCGGTACTTTCTTATTAGCTGCATACCAGCAGTTAACCGCGAAAAAATTGACACTTTATACACTTTTTGATTATTTCAGTTTTTAAGTGCGTAGTTCCATTACATGTCTGTTAAATTCATGTTAATTTTATTTCTTTCTGAAGTTATAATTTTTTTCGCAATTTAGTTACGGAATGTTACACGGATTTACATTGTTTTAAGTAGAAACTAGTTAATCTTCTGTAATCGGGTTATGCGTTCATTTTTGAGAGGCATTTAAAACATATCTCTATATTAATAAAAAAAAAGTAATCACCGCTGCAATGAAGATTTTGTGCCTTGAAGTCTTTCTGGACTAATATCCAGAAAACTATTGCATATAAAAATATAAAAATTGATAGTTTTATAAAGAAATGTTCGATAAACACGCTGAAGCAGGCAGTTTTTAAACCGAAGAATTATTTTAAGAGATATTTAATATTAAAGTTGGTCAAAATAGTTTTCTTAAAGTTTTATAGGAACGAAAACTTATATGCACAGGAATTTAACCATAACTTGTAAGAATATAGTTGACAAGCTTGCGGTGTGCAGACTGCAATTATTTTTTTAATTTGAGTAATTTTTTGAGGTTATATTTAAAATTTTTATTAAAAATTTTCATTATTTTGATGAAGATTTATTTCATATTTCACAAAATCCATTATTTGAATTGTTGCCAATTTTTAAAAGAGCGCACATAATATTCCCTTTTAATTAAGAAATTTATTTATTTACACGTGACTATTAAAAACAGAAATAAAACTTTAAAATAATAATTAAATGTTGACGTGTTAAAAGCAGTAAATGTAGAAAATTACATAATAAAAAATATACTTGCGCGTGAATTAAAAAGAGAAATAATTAAATTATTATGCGTTTTCAAAGCATTAAATAAGGAAAATTACGTCATATATAAAATGCTCAAATAACAATATTTCCAAACAGTTTGGAAAAAAAAAATAAATATTTACACGAGAGATTAATTTATTTCGATAAATCTTTTACCTATTATTGCAAATTTTAAAACAGCGTAAATAATATTTTCTCTCAATTAAATACTATATTTTTACTTTTAATAATTACCTTTAAAATACCGAAATAACTAATAAATTGTTAAAATATCATTAACAATATGGTACTTTTCCATTATTTCGTCGACCACTTATCATAACAAAAAAAACTATTGCCAAACTATAGGATTTAACACCAAAAATGCATGATCGTGGCGTCACATTCACTTGACGTCAGAGACATTACATGTGTTTGTTATGGCATCAAGTGGTGTTTAATTCAACATATACATATATTTTTCATTATGTTGCACTGATTTATTAATTATTTCATTAATTAAAATAACTATTGCATCCTTAAATGGCAGTGCCATGATATTAAAAAAGAAAAGGCATTGAGATGAACAGTTACATACAATAGATCAGTTTCAACTGACGTCACAAACATTTATTCACCAGCCGAGAGGGATAATTAAGAAAAATAATGTAAATATAAATATCCAAGAGTATTTTTTTTTCTGTTTTCATTAATATATTGTACATTTTATTGTTTAAACTTACTGATCGTCGACACTTTGATGAGTAGGTTTTTTCCGAATTTCTTGTATTTTATTTATTTGTTTATATATATATATATATATATATATATATATATATATATTAGATTCCAGTGGCAAAATTCTTCTATTTGTTTATATGGCGTTACAGTTTGGCGATAGTTTCTTTTTTTTTATGAAAATTGGTCGAGGGGATAATGGAGAAGTACAAAAAAGACAAATAAACGTTGAATTAAAAATCCCTCGATTAAATAACTAATACGTGTAACGCATCTGATGTCAACTGAATGCAACACGACGCCACGATCATGCACTTTTGGCAATAAATCCTATATTTTGGAGACAGTTCTTTTCTTTTATAGAAAGTAGCCGACGGGATAATGGAGAAGTAACCAATTTTCTATAGCATCGTTATAAAATTCTCCAATGCAGCAATATTGTTTACTTAACCATTTTACATAAGTTGGTTGATTCTTAAACGTTTAATTGATCTTATTTAATCAGTCAGGAAAACAGTTGTTAGATATTTCGACAGCAGTTGATTCGACCTTAAAATCCCTCACTCACAGGAAAATGAATGGAAAGCCGGTTACAGCAGATTGCCACAGGTCGTTTAATGCAAAATGACATTTATTTTACAATAACTTACTTCATGAGTTTCACAGATACTCTTTTTTTTTTTTTTTTTTTTTTTTTTGCTTAAGGACGTCCTTAAATCCTGACCCATTTCTGAATTCATTTTTGTTCAGAAACACATTAAACGTGCAGGTGTTGTCATTCAGAAACTATGTAATAGAAGGACCTTTTTCATTTTTTGTTAAAGGCAGAAGATATTTCGTAAAATACTGTCAAAGTCGGCATTTTGAACAGATTTCCCATCGCGCCTGCTCGATGTCGTCAAGAATCCTTATAACTCAATAGGTAATTTATTTATCGGAAAATGGAAAACTCATTTCGGTTTCAAATCACTTCAATAGTCGGGCATGCCAATTTAATTCCTTTACGTTTTAAAATGTGTCTGAAATTTTCGTGTTGTTAAGCAGGTGATTTGAGAACCATCTTAAAATAGAAAATATTGAGATTTAATTTTCTGTCAAACTTTTGTTCTTTAACACTTTTTCAATGATTAAATAATATTTTCCTATAATGCATATGATTTAAAAATAATCTATAATAACATACTATAAAAATAATCTATAAAACTAAACTATTCTAATAAACTATAATATATAATAAACTGTAATTTATTTAAAATAATTATTTTAGAGTAATAATAATTTTTAAAAATATAAAAGAAAGATTTTTTTTCTCTTTTTCTGAGTGGGGAAAATAATTGTTCTCAAAGAAAATTGTAAAATTTAATACAATTTAGAAAAACTGGAATAAGAAATTAAAAAAAATTAAAAATTTCAACAAAATTTCAAGTTACTGAATTCTCGAGTGAAAAGATTAGAATATTATTATTATTATTTTAATGTTTGGCTATTAAACCTTAAAAGATAAAATAATCATAAAAAACTGGTCATTCATGAATTATATAAAATCAAACTCTATGATTATTATTATATTACTTGGGTGAAAATTAATATTCATAAAATTAAAATGATGCAAAAACTTCTTTTGGATTATCATAAATTAATAATGCTTTAATGAATAGACATCATATACTGGTAACAGACTTAACAATAATTGATTTTTAAAACCAATGTGAAACAAAAGAAAGAAAAAATAATAACATTAGACATACGTACACGTAAAGAACAGATCATTTAAGCATCAAATCAAATTTTATTCTGTTAAAAGAATGCTGTTGAGAAATTTATTTAAATGATAAAGTGTTTTTGCGTGAAAAAATAAGTACTAATAACCATTTAGGTACACTTTTCAAGGAAACTACAAGTTCAACTTACCTTGATTTTTTTTCCAAAACACAAATACTTGACATTGTGAATTAATTAGTTTATTTTACTCATATACTTTTAAAATTTATATGAAAAGTAGTTATTTAAAAAAGGCATTGGATATAAATTTAAAAAATATATAATTGAAAAAATAAACAAATTAATTAATTCGCTATGTCAAACATTGTGTTTTTCAAATTTTTGAAAAAAAATCAAGGTAAGTGAATTTATAATTTTCTCGAAAAGTGCACCTAAACGATTATTAGTACTTTTTTTCCACTCAAAAAGTTTTATCATTTAAATAAACTTCTAAAAAGTATTTTCTTTTATAGAATAAATTTTGATTTATGCCTAAATAATCTTTATTGGGCGACAGTAGCTGGGTTTTGGCTAGCTTACATTTATAATACCCATAAAAGGCATTTTTGTGGGCAGTTTTGGGCTAGATTTAATTCTCGAAAACCACAAATGGCGTGGCTACGGTGAGTTTCTGGCTAGCTTTTATTTATTATGATTTTTAGCGGCCTAGCTATGGCTCGCTTCCATTAATAATTGCCATTTAAAGTATAATTGTGGCCAGTTTTAGACTATGTATCATTTATGATTAACCGTTAGTGGCCTATGGGGATCTTATTGTATTTCTGACCAATTATATTGCGGCTACATTGTAACCGGCGGACAGTTTTTCGACGTTGCCGCTACGGCCAATGATAGCGCCCCCCCCCCTCCTTCTGACAGTTTAGGTCCAAGCTAACGTAGCCATCAATGGTCCGCAAGTTCTGTGTTTGTTGGGAAGTGATAAAATGTAAAATACTCAACATTAAAATCTTCGAACAAGCTGTAAAAATTTAACTACGTTTAATTTTTAAAATCTTTATTATACTTTATATAGAGAAAATTTAGAAAAAATGAGTATTTTTTTAGAGGACAGTACAATAAATGATTCCTGTCATGTGACGACATTTTTCTCCTTTCAAGTGCTGCGGCATCAGAAATTCGGTTTAAAATGCTGACTGACTTTATTTTCTGAAATATCTTCTGCCTTTATTGAAAACGTCTTTTGATTACAAACTTTCTAAATTAGAACACCTGCCAATTTCATGCTTTTCTGATAAAAAATGAATGAAAAAATCATAAAGTAGCCATTTTGGATTTGAGAAGATTTTATAGCATCTAATTATGACAGCAAGTATTATTTAGAAGTCAACATCTTCAGTAGTAGCCTGTGGTTATTCTTTTCAGTAATTCTAAAGAAAAAAAAACACTGGAGAGTTAAACTTAATTTTTATAGCATTCAAAAGTTGCAAATTAATTTTTCTCAAACTTATGAAAAATAATACTTATCTTAACAGAGAAACAATTACACAAAATCTTAATAAATATGAAATATACTGGAATTTTTATTTTTTATTAAAAAAATTAATTACTGTACATTTGTAACTTTTCTTTTCTTTTTTTTTTTTTTTTTTGCATGCGTATATGTTACCTATCAAGGTTTTTCTTTTGATTAAAAATATTGTAATACATTTATACTTTCAATTAATATATATATATATATATATATATATATATATATATATATATATATATATATATATATATATATATATATATATAATGAAAGATTGCAAAAAATATGCCTTTAAATAGGAATATCAAAAGCAAAACAAAAATTTCTGAATTGCAGCAAAAATATGTTTTATAGAATCTATTGTTAA
Source organism: Maratus michaelseni (assembly GCA_963931845.1). NCBI lineage: Eukaryota > Metazoa > Arthropoda > Arachnida > Araneae > Salticidae > Maratus > Maratus michaelseni. The sequence continues at coordinate 159,939,314 of OZ007597.1, forward strand.
ATAATGACAGTATGTGATTTCAAGTTTTCAAAAGCTATAAAATAAATTATCAAATCAATAATATTTATAACATGTCAGTACTGGTAATACTGTTCGATTTTCTGTTATTTTAATAATGCCTGCAAAATTTAATGCAGTTTTAGAATTTAAAAAATCCGACATTAATTTGTTACATTTCGTGAATTGATTGTGCCAAATTGAAGCTTTCCAAACAGAAACTCGAAATATTTTGGGTTATCGTACTTAATATCTTATATCACTAATACAAAAATATAATTTAAGTAACATTTATTACAAGGGCAAAGCCATTTGATAACATTTAAATAAAATACAGAAGAAAAAAAAGAAAGATAATCCATCCAGAAGATTAAACAATCCTTTTTTCACCGGAGGGGGGTGGGGAGGACTCTCATAACTTATTTCTATCCGTCCTCTGAGACAAAATCCTTGAATAAGTTAACAGCAGGAGCAACAGTTTAGTTTCACTTTCGTTTGTTTATTTACGTTTATTTTTTTTGCTAAACATTAAATCGAAGTTGAAAAAGAAAGCGATCACCGCCAAAACAGACAGCATCTAAAGCGCCAAATCCGAGCTGATCCTGGGACAAAATAACAAAGGAATCTATCTGCTCGCTACTAGTACCTTTGCTCTGAGCATAGGAGTCATGATTTGTAAAAATTGTTAGAGCCACTTTTGATTTATAGTAACATTTTCAGGAGTGAGTTTCTTTTGACCTGTCAAAACGAACTTTTTCGAAATTCGGGACATAGCTAGATAGATTTCTCGTGCTCATATCAGTATAGAAGACATGTGCTATGAAAATCCTTCAAGAATTTTTATTTATAGCAAGCTGCATTTTCAGAGATGACCTGTCAAAATAAATTTTCTTGAATTCGGAACCCAGTTAGATTGTTTTATCGTACTTTATTTAGTATAGAAGGCAAGTTTCCTGAACCTTTTTCCAGTCATATGAGATAACATCCGGACAACCAAATCTATTTGCTTGTTTAATATATAAGGTTAACTACCTACAAGTACGGGTATCGACATTGAGTGACATAGAATTTTTTGATGAGAAAAAACGTGAATGAATGTCAGAAATTATTAAAACTGTTGACTTCGTGCTTGGTTGTAATAAAACAAATATAATTAGATCTCTCCCTTTTATAAAAGGATAAAATGAGCTCGCGCCGCCAGACGCCCACGGGTGTCGCCGGCTCGCGTTCCGACCATCGCGCCCAAGTCACTAAACGACTTTTAATGCACCAGAAGCTTTGTCTCGCCTCGGCGCTACGATCGGCCTGGGGCCGCTCTTCACTGCGGACCCCCAAACCAATTTACCATGTGTCGACGAACTGGTCGTTACGAAAGCAACCCTGCACATGGAAAACTTCCGCATGGGTCAGACAAATGATGAACCGCCGAGGGACACCCGGCGATTCGTTCGCGAAACCCCACAAGAGGAGACGGTCGCTAGGTCATATGTCGAGCTACCTCGACGGCTCTTGCTTTCCCACGGCGTCCGAACATTGACATGCATGGAGGGGCAAGCAACTTATAAAAGGATAATAAAGATAAATTTATCAAGAATTACATATCACAAAAAAGTGATTAATAAAAATTTGCTCTAGTACATTTATTTGTAAAACTCAGAATTTAAAAAAAAGTTCTTTTTGCATAAGAATTACATATAGTGTTAGCTACCTCCAAGTACAGCATCGAAATTGAATGACATAGAATTTTTTAATGAGAGAAAACGTCAATGAATATCAGAAATTATTAAAACTGTTGAGCTTGCTTGATTGTAATAAAACAAATATAATTCGAGTTCTCCCTTTCACAAAAGGATAATAAAGATAAATTTATCAAGAACTACATATCATAAAAACTGATTAATAAAAATTGGCTCTACTGCATTTATTTCTCTAAAACTCAGAATTAAAAAAAGTTCTTTTTACATAACAATTACATATAGTGTTAGTTACCTCCAAGTAAGATAGCGAAATTAAAGGACTGAGTATATTATGTATTTAGATTTATCAGTTTATTTTTGCACATTTGTTTATATAGGTAATCTTAACACAGTATTTTCACAACCAAAACCTCCAAGAGAGACACCATCGTAGCCGATACACAAAATTTGCCAAAAAAGGACTTACACTTAAGTTTCTTTTTATTTTATTATCATCTCTCTATGTCTTTATTTGTATGATTATCAGAAAATCACCAGAGAATATTCACGAAAAAATGACTTAATTTTCATTTACACATATTTGTTTTCACTCAAATATTTGTTTTTTATTTATTAATTAACTTGCTCAATTCAGAATTTTACGAAAAATCTTAACTTCGACAGTGCATCTACAAAATTTTCAGAACGTTTCTTCGTAATTTTATAGACTTTTTTTAAACGTGGTTGGCAAGTTTATAGCTTCTTCGAAAATTCTCTCTTTCCTTTTTATATAATTATTCACTTTAATGACGCTTAAATATTGATGATAAAGTTTTCATGCAACGCTTTGTTTTCATCGTTTGAATACCCAAATTATTACTAAAATGCTCCTGTAAACCAAGTTTATTAACAAATGCTCTGTGACATTTTGAAACTACACTTTTGATTTACCAACCTCAAAGCTTTTATATAACAATTTATATCTTATAAGTATGCCAAATCTTATAAGTATCTCCATGCCAAATTCCATGTTTCTAGCCCCTTCAGTATAAAAAAAAATCTCAATTTTGGAACGTTTTTCGCTTTTGCACTCCCCTGGGGGTAGTGGCACCGATATAAAATATAGCCTATGTTGGAGCAGGGATTGTCACCATCAATTTGCCACCATCACTTTTGAAATCGATTTGGTAGCTCTAAAGATTACACCCAACAAACAAACAAACAAACAAAAAACAATCGTTACTTTTTTATAATATTAGTATAGATGACTTTTCAAATGTTTATTTACATTTTCTTAAAAATACTTCTATTATACGTATCACATTGAAAGAGTCTCTCTTCTGTATATAAGAAAATGGTGTTGCCAATGTGTTTCTGCGAGAATAATTTTTTTACATCAAGCACATTATTCTACCTGTCATTTTTTAGTAACAAGGTTGGACATATTTAAGTCAGTTTTATAAACAATTTGTCATCAATTTCCGTTAAAAATGTTGGATTTCTCTTCCGAATGACTTATAAGATGATCAACGTAATCGCCTCTTCCTGCGAAATCTACATTACAGATATCACACACGTAAGGATTTTTCTTTTCATCGTCCTTTACTAACAGGGCTCCATTTCTTTCTTTATGTGATCGAATATGTATATTCAAAAAATCTTTTCGGGAAAAAGCGAGTGGACAAAATGAGCACTGGTGGGGACTTTCTCCAGAATGGGTGAGAAGGTGCATCTGTAAAGTACCTTCATTAACAGATGCCTTCTGACAAACATTACACATATTGCTTTTGTGGACGCGAAGATGAGCTTTTAAATAATGTTTTAATTTAAATTCTTTTTCGCAAATGTGACATTTGAAAGGTTTTTCACTGCTATGGCATCTTAAATGATAATTGAAATGACTTTTCAGCGTAAATGTTTTCTCACACATGTCGCAATGATAGGGCCTTTCCCCAGTATGAATAAGAAAATGTTCTTTCAAATGACATTTCTGTGACAAACTTTTCTGACAGATGTCACATTTATATGGTTTTTCACCAGAATGCATCCGAAAATGCATTTCAAACTGGGTTTTAGTATAAAATTCTTTTTGACATATGTTACAGACAAAACCCTTTCCTTTATGATCACGTAAATGTCTGTTCAAATTGGTTTTTCTTGAAAATGCTTTCGGACAGATGTGACATTTATAAGGTCTTTCTTCGGTATGAACACGAATATGATATTTTAAGTTGCTTTTAAATGTAAATGATTTTCCACAAGTAGAACATTCATGCGGTTTTTCTTTGGAATGATTTAAAATGTGTTCTTGCAATGAACCTTCACTATCAAATATTTTATGACAAATGCGACACACTAACTTTCTCACTCCAGAATGTCTATCAAGATGATGCACATAATCTGTCTCTTCCGTAAAAATTTCTCTACAGATATCACACACGAAAGGTTTTTTATCTGAATGAATTTCAAGATGATGAAGTAAGTTACTCTCTTCGGGAAACCCTTCTTGACAAATATCACAATTAAACAGTTTATCCATATTGCAGATTTCACTATGTTCTTTTTTTATAAGTTTTTTTTAATACTTCAGATATGTTTTGAGTTTGGATAAATAAAATGTCATTCTGAAATTGTGAGTAGTAACAATCTGGTTTTTCATATAAACTTTTAAAACTCGCACCTTAACATTCATTCTATCCAGCTATCCTTCCATAGTCCTTTGTTAGAGTAACCGAGAGACATATGGTAATGAAAAATATGATACCCCTGGAAAGAAAAAAAACAATATAGTGGAAATCTTTAAAAAATATTAATATTAATAAATAGTATAATAATAATTTTTTGTACAAATTTTTTTTTAAACGAAGACAAGCTAGAAATTTTAAGTAAACCATAGCCTTAATCATATAAATTTTTATTCAACTGATACTCCTGAGCATTTTCTTATAGAAAAATAGGTTTAAAATGAAATTTGTAGTCCTCTGCAAAAAGTTAGTGAGAGGTGCACACTGAACAATACTCAAGGCATTTAACTAAGACTACATCGAAATTACCACATCTCCAATACTTTTCATTTCTGTGTCTACAGTCGTTAGAAAAAAACTGTTCACTTCATGTTGTTTCAATAGCAAATTATTGCAGAGGGAAGCAAGATATTAAGAAAAGTACATAAATTATATATTTTTCTGAACAGCTTTGATCCAACAAACTGAAAAAAGTGTCTAAGGCAGGGCCAGATTTAGAATATCCAAAGTTGCCAAGTCTCCGGATTTTTGTACACCAGTATTTTTTTAGAAAAAGTGTTGTTGTTTTAAATCGGAAAATGCTTTGATTAAATAAAACATTTTCTGTACTAAATTACTGGTATCCAAAAAGCCGGAGACTTGGCAGGTCTGGAATATCTAGAGCCCCATGACAAGCATCATTCTGCCCCCCTCCTCCCCCTTCTATCTACCCATAGAAACTTTTCGTGAACTATGCTGTAGTGACTAGTACTAAACTTCATACCTATTGTATGTATACATAAATTTCGTACCAGATACTATTCACATCTGTATACAGAGTATCACAAGAAAGATGGTTACAACTTTAAGAAAAAATATGAACTATGCTGTAGTGACTAGTACTAAACTTCATACCTGTTGTATGCATACATAAATTTCGTACCAGGTACTATTCACATCTGTATACAGGGTATCACAAGAAAGGTAGTCACAACTTTAAGAAAAACTAGTAGTAGGAAAACACGTAGGAAACTAGTAGAAAAAATGATGGATTGGTGACGGTTTGCAAACTTTCCTTTGCGTATGTCATATGATGTCTGAAAGAAATTGGTCATCATTAATGCTTTTAACTTCAGAATGCTTTTAACTTCAGAATGCTTTTAACTTCAGAATTTTTCCTCGTTACGAGGAAAATATCAATAATGAATTTATTTTGAAAACAATGGACTGCTAAGTTGTTGTAATAAAATTTTAATCATTGGTTTTCGAATTATATAGTTAGTTTATTTTTGCTGTGGGGGGGGAGGGTATACGGGAAGCAAAAGAGGGAAAAGTAAGCTGCGCCGCAGGCACCTTGAGCGTCAGACTATCACCGAACCCAAGTCCTGAGGGTCTTATATCGCGCCAGCAGATTTTTCTCCCTGCGGCGCTTCGGCCGGTCAGAGGACCGTCTAACCTTAAAGCCCCGTGTCGACGACGTAGGCCGTTGCGATACGCGGTGAAACCACGGGGAGTCACCGCGAGACACTTGGAGACGGGCCGGCGTTCCCCAACATCTTCGGACCTGGAAACCCAAAAGGGAACCAGGCCCTAGGCCTTAAACCGGGATGTTCCAACCCGTACTTGCTCTACCACAACTCGAGGGGTGTGAAAACCTACAGAGGTAGACACGGTTTCCTCACGTAGTAGACCAAGCAAAAAGGGGAAGGAGAAGACCGAACTACCTTCCTAAATCTTTGAAAATGTATGAAATTTCGTCACTTATGGCCAATTTTAGCCTTTGGTCCCCTCTTAATGAAAATCCTGATTACTCCCATAGGGGCAGTTGCCCCGCATGCCCCAGCATTAGACAAGTCCTGGTCAAAAAGGTGGATGTGACCACTTGTAAAATGAAAGTTGGTACAATTTGTTATATGCACCCCCCTTACGTCAACAATTGTTTTTATATTCAGAAAAAACACACAATTTCCCAAAATTTCACGATAAATTGTATTTTTTGTATTTCTCTGAAAAAAAATTGTGATAAAAGAGCATGGTGTGGTGCGTTTTTTCCACGTCTTTAGATTATGTACTAAACAGGGTTTTAACAAAATCTCAGTCCTAGCAGGATTCATTAAAAAATTCGTGTTTAATGAACAATTGGCACGCATCCGCCAGAAAGAAATTGTATTCGAATTTGCACTGCAGAAAAACAGAAAAGCAAGGCAATTTGATGATATATTAATGTAATTTCGGTTAATGTTTTTGTCAATAAAATCTCATTAATAAAATTGTGTTACTGAAAATAAAAAAGTAAGTTTGATGAATGTTATTTATGTAAGTGAACGAAATAAGCTCTTAATTTTTCCAATCAAGCTTCCTTTCAATAAAAATACACTCATACATTTACTTTTTAGACATCTTATTCCAACCATTTCTATAATATACTGATTCATTTAGTTGTTAAAAATGTTAAAACTAATAGAAGTAAAAGCATCTTTAATACATTTTTCTTATATATGGTGTTTTAGATTAGGAGTCTTTAGTGGCTCGTCATGTCATTTCAAACATTTTAACCTTTTCTATCACCATGTTACATATCTGCAACATACCCAAAAGTCAATGTTACTTATACAATGCGCTTTAATTCTTTCAAGGGTGGTGGTCACAAATGTGACCACTTAAGTGTAATTCCAAACTGGCACACGAAACCCAGAATATTTTATAATGAACATGGACGAAAACAAATATTTGTATCTTAAGGAACTAGGGGGCTCTGCCCCCTGCTCGCTACGCTCACCAACCTCCGTTCTGATTTCACAGCTTCTTAAAACCTGGTAATGTATCCTGTTTTAAAAAGATGATGATGATGATATCACGACAGGCGACTTTCTTTTGTAATCAGGTTATAATGCTTTTTCATTTAATTCATCTTTTTTATTTTTAATATTCATGTGTAAACACAATTTTTAGGACGTAATTTTCTTTATTTCCTGCTTTCAACACGTGATCATTTAATTATTATTTTAAACTTTCATTATTGTTTTTAATAGTCTCGCGCAAATACATTTTTTATTTGAGATAAAACATAATCCTTTGCGCTTATTTAGAAATTGGCAACAACATAAAAAAAAAGACTTTTTCAATAAAAGATTTTTTACTCGATTTTTAAGGATTTTTTGAGTTTTTATTGTCCGAACGTGATAATTTTTTTAATTTCTGAAAGTTTGTTATATTTCACGTCTGGTGGTATGATTTTCGAATCCGTAGGATGGCTAGAAAAAAAGTAATAGCTCCTCAAAAAAGACCCTAGTAAAAAAGCGATAAGAATAACCGGGAATATCTACGCAGAATTTGATTGGTCCATTTCGTTTTTGGCTCAGTTCCAGATTACTTTTTTTTAATATAGAAGGATTCGTTCGCAAATTCTGTTGTCAATCAATCATTTCCTTTCGCAGAATACTTTGTACAAAAGTTCGCATACTTTGCAATTTTCTGTTACAAAATTAACACTCTTTATGAGAAGTAAGTAATTTTATGTTTAGTGCACAGGTCAGAAAAGTACCTTTTAAGTCACTACTTTTACTTACCCATCATACGTAGTATAGGGTTCAGTCTTGTAATCATTTTGAAAATCGAAAAAAAAAATTTTTTTTTGGCACATTTACACGTTTCAGACACTGGAGATTCCGAAAAAAATATTTTTAGAAAAAAAAATTGCCGCCCGTCTGTCTGTGTCTCTGTAAACGCTCTATCTCTTGAACAAATTGAGATAGAGACTTGAAATTTGGTATGTACTTACTATGTAATAATGGGAAGAAACTTATTGAATTTCAGTAACCTCGATTATCCGGAACTATTTTTTTCGGACTCTCGAAATATTCGTTCTGATGAAAGGTATATAAAAATTTTCGAAATTGTTTATTTTAAGGAGTGAATATAAAAGACAATAAAAAACAAATTTAGCATAAAGAATGAAGTCGATCGGATAATGAGTTGCCGAGATATTTGTAATCTTATTTTCTATACTCTTCAATTTTTCATGACCTGTATTTCATCCAAATTTCAATTCAAAGATATATTTTAGTAGGAAATGAGACGCTTAATCCGACGCAGTAAACCGTTAGTTAATATGGTTATCAATTTTGGAGTTATAAGGATGTTTCTTTTACGCAATTCAGTAATAGAGCATTTAAAGTTCATGACGTCATCAAGCTACGATTTTATTCAAATTGCAATGCATTTTATAAATAGTGTACACATGTTTTATTTTCATATTTTATATTATGCATATCTATGATGGGTAAGTATTACGGTGACCCGCCAACGACTAGTTATTATTTTTATGTTCTAGCATGTTTACATGCGTAAAATGATGTATTCTAACATCTCAGTAAACATTTTTATCAAAATCGGAGTTGTTGAGTCAAAAAGTATTAAAACAAAAGTTTTCCGAAAAAGCGAAAAAAGATATAAGCGATGTACTCTCATTATTTTTTAGTAGCACTATTTCTGAATAGTAATTTTCTCTTTTTAGGTGCGTTCGTAATTATATAAATACGTAGCACCTATAGTCGTCGTCTATTCCGTCCGCATATAACAGCGCAGAAATTAACCAACTGAATGGTTTGAAAATTAACCCCTTCGGCACTGATTTTTTTTTTCAATTTTGGGAAAAAAATACTGTTATGCTAACAAAATTAACAAGAACGAAAAATCATGCGTCAAGCATAGATTATGTAACACTTTCCAACGCTTCCAAAATAATTTTACGAAGCATACTCTTTAATAAGCTAAAAGATAACATCTAAGTAATCCGAATACTTTTATTCAGCCCTGTATAGGATCTATAGATTTGTATATATACTACATAGGATGCTAAATTTTAGTTCAGTTAGGAAACACGTAGCACAGTTTAAAATTCTCCGTCTGGAGTTAAATAATACGGAAATGTGTTCCCGAACTTTTGTGCTTCCCTGTATAGGATCTACAGAATTTACACACACCACGTAATATACAAAAAGCGATTTAAAATTAAAATCGCGTTCAGTAACTTAAAACGCACTTCCAGGAATTATTGTTAACATACAGTAGAGAATTCTTTTGTGTGTCCCTGTAAATGAACGATGACTGCTATACACACAATATTCTGTAGTAAGTCTCTTGTAATGAACCTTATATAAATTTCAATGCGTTTAAAATAGGGAAACATTATTTAAATAAACCGCAGACGATTTTTCTCCATAGACGTAATGTAACGGAATTCTTTTGACTGTCCCTGTAAAGTAAGTATAAGTGCTATGCACACCCTATTCCATATTAAGCTTCTTCTAATGCACCTTAGTGATATATATAAATTTCAATGCGTTTAAAATAGTGAAACATTATTTAAATAAACCGCAAATGATTTTTCCCCATAGACCGCAATGTAACGGAATTCTTTCGAGTGTCCCTGTAAAAAAACTATAACTGCTACACACTTCCGTTGAAATAGGGAACATGCTATAGATAACGATTATAACATATAAAAATTGCAGGGCAATCCGAGCATATTTACGGGAGTTAGAGCACGGACAGACGGACAGACGGCAGACGGCCAGACAAACCGAAGTCATAAACACTTTTCAACTAGGTTGGAAAGTGTTAAAAATAGCTATCGGAATCACAAAAGTTAGGGTTTAATGAAAGTTAACGGATGCGTTCTTTACCAAAACCTCACAAATGTAGTTATTTTGCGTGTTTTTCATATAACAATAGTCTAAGGAAGAATTTTTGAAGACGTTTGGAAAATGTCGTATTACAACTAAATTAAACAAGCATAAAAATTTCATAATATTTTTTATCTTTTATCACAAATTACCAATTCGGAGAAGGATTCCCAAATTTTAATTTAAAGAGTGAAACGTTATGTTTTAATTAAAAGAAATGCCAACGGCTTGCTAATAATTATGAAAATTATTATTATTATTATTATTACTAAATGCTAAACATTAGTGTTATCATAATAGGAAATGTAGAGATTCATACTATCACTATTTGGTGTTGGAATTAATAAAAATAATGTTTAAGACAAAATAATACTCAATAAAAGATATGTCCTATTAGTAGGACGTCTGGGCCGTAGGGGTTAATATATATAATCGTTGCAGAATTTTGTCGTGCCATTTCAAATTTGTACTTCCTAGTTATAGCAGCTTCCGAGGATTAATCGTCAAGCGATCGAAAGTATTGCCAAGTTATCTGACAAGTATGACGTTATAGTCATATATGACATTTTATAACCTCTATGACTAAGCTATAGTCACATTCTTCATTCAATTATATCCTATCATACGTAATTAATTCAATGATATCCCATGACAGGTAATGATTCTAGGTTAGTTTGCCACGGTGATTACGTCCTATTTAAAATGGAGTCATATTATTTCCGTATAACTGAATTTGAAAAACGAATTTGTATACTAAATTTGTTTAATTATAGCAATCCTATAATCTACCGACAGTTTCTTATGGATAGATGTTTCTGGAGAAATAGATATTAAATGAAAAAAGAGTCTAAGTATGGATTTAAAGTTCTGAAATGTTCGAAGCTAGGCTTAAGTTTACCATTGGAATTTTCAGTAAATGTCAACAAAAGATAAAATGTTGCCAATTCAAAATTTACTTATTTTATTACGGAAATTAATCATATCATAATAATAGATGCTATAATTCATTTCACTGAAATAATAACAGTACGAACGCACCTCATCTGTCATGTTTGACGTACAATTTCTTACTTTTTTCAATCTTACAATTTTAGACAAATGTTGCTTTTCAGGAATACTGGTAATTTAAAAAAAAAAAAAAAAATAATAATAATAATAATAATAAAAATCACCCTACATCGCGTTTAAGGGAGAACCTCTCTGCTTATGTCAGCAGATATTCTTATTTTTAAGATGAGTATCAGCAGCGTTTTTTCAATCGGAAGACGAATAATGTTACCATTGTTTCGAAAATAATGCACACAGACTTATATCTTATAAACTTTTATCTTATTTTTCACATGATATAAGATAAAAAGAGGAAATCGGAAGTTTTTACTCACAAGGTTATATAGGAATTCAAACGTATTTTTCCGATTTTATCAATTTTAACCCCCTTTAAGGGCTGTGGTATATTATATATATCACTTAATTTTAATTCCTAACTGCCACCGGAATTTTGGAACAATATTTCTATGCGAAGAAAACCTTTTACTTATTTTGAAATAAATTTGTTCGTAAATCCTGGTGTCATTCAATCATTTCTACATTTTAGCCACAAAAGTATTTTTCCCCTGAAAGGGTTAAGTCATAAATTCGACGTAGTTAAAATTAAAAATTTTGTAAAAATGTTTTCCAGTTCTGAATAATAAATTAAATGTATTAATAAAAAAACATTTTTACCACCAATTAAGTATTCCACAGTCCATACGTACAATTGTTAGGTGATAAAAACGCATGAACATATTTGAAATTATTTTCAACCTTGTTAGTAAAAGTTTCTTTGTCATGTTTTTGTGTGCGGACCTTTTCTCCACCAGATGGCGTATTTAAGCGCTTGAATCGCCAATACAAAAAAAAATGTTCTTTATCTTTATTTTAAAAGGTAGCAGTATCTCTACTCGTATATTAAAAATAATTTTTTTAATTTATGAAGTAAATCGATATATCCATTCACGTTTAAATATATTTTTCATGTGAAAAGAAATCTTGCTCTTTCTTAAAAAAAAAAAAAGGTTATTTCCGTAAAAAAGAAATGCCACCGTAACTTATTATCGAAATACTAGCATTTTCCATTAACTGATCGAGACTTAAAAGGGCCTATAGAGGGCGCTAATCGGAGCTGTAGTACAGGAAAATTACCCCTTTAACTAATGATAAAAGCACTATTGAAATTATTATCTATCACCATAACTCGTTTTTGAACGTTTCAGATACATAAAATCGGCTAATTTTTACCTTACACACAGAAATGTTATAACACAGAACACTAATGTTACATGAAATCTGAAATTGTCCTAATAATTATTCTTTTGGACAAGTTAAAAATACATGTTATGCAATGTGCTTGCATAGAATTTTCCTGAAGTGAGCACTTATACCTTTTCTCCACCAGATGGCGTATTGAAGCGCTTGAATCGCCAATAGAAAAAAAAAATGTTCTTTATCTCTATTTTAAAAGATAGCAGTCCCTCTAGTCGTTTTTTTTTTTTTTTTTAATTTATGAAGTAAATTGATATATCTATTCATGTTTAAATATATATTTTCATGTGAAAAGAAATCTTGCCCTTTCTGGTAAAAAAATAGGTTATTTCCATAAAAAAGAAAAAGCCACCGTGAATTATTACCGACTGTAGTTTATACTGATATGCGGTCGTCCTACGGTATCTTGTAAACATGGGCATTTTTTAATGTGGCAGGGATTAATTCCTCTCCTAAATATTTTAAATACCTACAAAATATGAATTTGTCAGATACAGCTCATAGAATTATGGAGATATATGGAGAATTGTAGTGAAGATATTTACAAGACTTTAACAGGCTGAAGTTAAGAATTTTTTCTCTGTGACTAACCGTGACCTACGTTATACACGGCCGGTGCATGACGTTTAAAATGTCACAGGGAGTGGATCATTTTTACACGGTGATTGTTGAAAAGTGGCGCGCTCACCGTTTTGCACCCAATCGCAGTGTAAAAATGATCCACTATTATGTGACGTTTTAATCGTCATGCACCGGCCGTGTATAACGTAGGTCGCGGACTGACAGGGGGACCACCAAACATGGTGTTCATCGATTTTGATGATTTTAAAGTATATGGTAAGGGTCATATGCAGAGCCTGATTATCCAAAAAGCACATGAAGTACAATCTCCCCTCTAAAATTTAAGAGGGGCCCCAAAATTACTATAAAATGGGGTCCCTAATTTCTTTTGTATTTTTTTACATTGCCTTTTTCAATTTTTTGGAGGAGAAAGTTTACTTAATGCAGGATATAATCCCCATTTAATTCAGGAAACTTATGTAAACTGGGTAATTTGTATGGGATCAATAGGCTGTTGACCAATCGTATGGAAATAACCTTGTATCTCAACATACAACAACTATATATACCACAAATATAGTCAATCTACATTATATACAGGAAACATAAAAAATGCCTATTTTATGAAATATCAACCCAGCTAAGCCCCTCTAGGGAATAATATTTGTTGCATGGAAAAGTTTCCATAATGTAGAATTTAGAAATTTTTTGGTGAAAAGGCACCTCAAATTGATACTGTGCTTCCTTCAGATTCAGAGGTTCATCAAACCCTGATCATATGCCTAACTATTCCGGTGAAACGTTTTCTTTTAATGGGCCTTTGTTTTCGAGAAATTGGAGGTTAAAGTTTACCATATGTTTCAAATCCGTGGTCCCCATGCCGCTGAGGTTCTCGCATGCTGTCCAAACCGGGTTCTATCTTACCTTGTACCTTTTTCTCTTTTTTAATTAATTTTATATTTTTGACACATTACAAGTTTTAAACAGAATTATGAATTCTGTATCTTTGAACTTTTTGGTATTTTTCTAAGAATTTACATTTGAATTTTTCACAATTTTTTTTCCTATGTATTTTAAATTAATACTTCTAAAGACGAAAATCCAAACTAATTTATATCTAGAATTTTTTTTCAAATTTATTATTATTTACCATTAATACCAGTTTTTACATTTTAAGCACTGTTCTGAAATAATACTTTTTTTATTTTTTACTTTATGGTATTTTAAATGAAAATTATCAATTTTTGTATAACTTACACAAAATATTTTTCACGTCGAAATTCCCAAACTTAATTATCTACTTATAATAAAATCCGAAGGCATGAAAGTGTCTGTAACCATTCCAGGAAGGATCACTCTGATCTGCGAATCCACCATAGTTAAACGCCATGTTAGGCTTAATGAAAAACATATGAAGCTAAATGATAATTTCTTCTACTTAAAATCATGTCTGTTCAGCATATTTTCGTATATAACATGCATATTATATCCAGTTATAATGTTTTAAGTTTTAAATTAAAAATAACAGATTAAACATCGGATTACCTAATGTAAACAAACAAATAGTGTTGCCATTCAGAATCATAAATCCCATACCTCGAAAAAAATGAATGACTCTTTGAACGTTTCATTAAAATATCCAATTATGCTCTTAAAATATTTGTAAAAGCATATTATAGTCTTTAAATATTTAAAGGATTTTTTTAATTTATTTCTGTAAGCATTTTATTCCTGTAAGCACTTTTTCAGAAATAGGGATGATACCTTTCGAGGCTTTGCGATGATCTACCAGATTTTAGATTTCGTTCCTAAATACTGTTCTGGCGCCATCTATTGACAATAAATACAAATGATTCCTTTCTGTTGGAAAAAAATATAACATAATAATATAAAATGTACATAAGCATATTTTTAAAATAAGAAAATTCAGGATGTATTGATTTATTACAAGATCAACTTTTTCTAATGATTTAAATTATTTTTATTATTAATTTTGAAAAGGAAATATTTGACTTTGTGTAAAAATTAATGCATTCTTTTAGATTATGAATAAAATAAAAGATCGTTTTCGTATTATTGAGAGCGAAAATTAATACCTATAATTTACTTACCATAATTAATTATTGAGATTCTTATTAGGATTAAAATTTTAATTATTCAGAAAAATATTTGGAAATTTTGAGTTGAAAAATAAAAATAAAGAAAAAGATTACGTTCCGTAAAATATACAATTAACATAAGGTACATAAGGTATGTACATTCAGGATGTATTGAATTATTACAAGATCAACCTTTTTTAATGATTTTCTTTTTTTATTATTATTAATTTTTAAAGGGAAATATTTGACTTTGTGTAAAAATTAATGCATTCTTTTAGATTATGGAGAAACTAAAAGATCGTCTTCGTATTATTGAGAGCGAAAATTAATACCTATAATTCACTTACCATAATTAATTATTGAGATCGTTATTAGGATTAAGATTTTAATTATTCAGAAAAATATATGGAAATTTTGAGTTGAAAAACAAAAATAAAGGAAAAGATTACGTTTCGTAAAATTTACCATTAACCTTGAACTTAACGGTTCAGGTCAGTTTTCCTTATTGTCGATAAACAGTATATGAATATTTTTATCAATTATTTAAAATTTTAACTGAAAACTACAATTTCTACTCACCGTCCTAGGACGGGCATTTACACTAATGATTATATAATTCCAACAGCATATTCTCAAAAGAGTAATAAAGTATTAAAGCAGTAACTCACAAATATAAATTTTGACCAGTTGCATAAATGTTTAATGTCCTCTCTATATATATTTATCCTTAAAGTTTACAGATTGCATTTCGAAATATTTGTTCATTCTAACAATAAAAACACTGTCCACATCATTCTTAAAAATTTAGTCAAATGGAAATGCACAAATCGTCTGCAAATGTAACATAAAACTTACCATACACATATAAAATATATTTTTATTCGTCTGTTGAACTTTCAGAATAAAATCAGAATAATTAAATTTACTTTACATTGATCTCGTTCACCTTCTTTCGTAGACAATTATAAGATATTAAAAGATTTATATTATATTCCTTTATGCTTTTATCCAACAATGTTAAAAAATTTCATGATCATGCAAAAAATAGGAGTTTTTTTTAAGTAAATTGTGCTGTTTGCAACATAGAATAACAAAAGAACCAGAAGGAGGATGACAAATCGGTTTAGCTTCGAAGCACGCTAGGGCTGATGGGAAGGTTGTAATGGTGAACCCTACCGCTACTGGCTTACTTGGAAGTAGTTTCGGTAGCAGTACTAAATAAAAAATCTGTTGGCAAACAGGCAGCAGGGAAGATCCTGTGTAACACAGCCTTGTCTTCCTGCCAGTTATTCCTACTTCCATGGTTTGCAGTGTCATGTTACGTTTTCGATAATTTCAAATTATCCCCGATTAAACGTATTCACTTGCACCTATACACTCTAAAATTGGGAGGAGTGAGAAGTTGACTCTTTGAAAGAGTGAGAGGCATTTTCACTCTTTTTGGAGTGAATTTTATAAAAATACACTCTTTAAAGAGTGGAATTTTTCACTCCCTAGAAAGGAGTGAAATATGTCACTCCGTTGTCGAGAGTGACTGTCTCACTCCTTTGACCAGAGTGAAATATTTCACTCCGTTGAAGAGTGAAAGCCTGGCATTATATAATTTTGTCCATATTTATAATTTTGTCCATATGTTTTCTTTTTCTTTTTAGGTAGATTGCGTAAGAAATGCTACCTATTACATTCTCCCCTATGTTGGAATTTCTGAAAATTTTTGCAGATCTACGCCGATCATGACCCCTAGAACCCCAAAACCACCCCCAGTTCAAAACTTTATCTATCTATCTATGTCACTTTTTTTATGGACACGATCACTGCAATAATTCTGCACAGATCTCTTCGAAACTGATACATAAAATCAAGGGGAATAAAATCTCGGTGAAGTTCGTTAATGGGCAAAATCGAACCAAGGGGGGGATGATGGGGGGTGGGCTTTTTGTGAAAACAGAAAGAAACCCATAATTTCTTAATTATGATACGTATCGAATCCGTTTGAAGTTATTATAACTTCTAGGAGAAGGGCCGAAAATTTATGTATGACAGATTTTTGATATAATTAAAAATGGCCCCAAGGGGGGGAGGGGTTAGAAAAAAAAATTCATAACTTCGGCAATTCCCAAGATTTCAAATCCGCTTAAATTTATTATAAATCCTCTTAATATTATCTAAAACTTTTATACTGACAAGTTTTTTATAGGACCAACTCTTATAGCAAAAAAAAAATCCCTGTTGGCTCCGCCTGCAAACAAGTTAGGTTTCGAAGTAGGCGGTTCCAACTGCCGCATCATGGCAAAAAGGTCATTTCTTCCGTAATTCCCAACAAACAGGCCCCCCACGGTCTGCGTCTTCGAAATCTACCTGTGCCTGTAGGCCGAGCCGTCAGGGATTTTTATTTTCTTTTTGTAAATGGGGAATTTCTTTTTAAAAAGGCTCGATTTGGGGAGAAAAAAATTAAGCTTAAACTGGTTAAATAATTTTATAGCGGTAAATTTAACATTTAAAATTTACTTTTTTGACTAAAAGGTGATTTGGGGACTTTTTCGGAAAAAAACACTGATTTGGGGAAAATTTTAGAACTTTTGGGGAAATTGACTTTCGACTATCTGGCAACACTGGGTTGTTTGGTGGGCAACACGCAACAGATAACTTTATTTGCATGCCGAACGGGACTGTTTGAATATAAGTTTTAAATCTGTTTTATTTCTATAATACGTTTCATTTCCTGCTGATAAAAACTTTTACTAATTCGAAGTCTCATGTCTCATCGCTTTTAAATCGAAACTGAGTGAGTCAGTGACTGAACTGGATTACATCTTTAATTGAACGCTGACATATGTTTTCTTTTGTGACGATAAAGCATTCTGCCTATCCCTTCTGGTTCCCTTTTCAAATAGTGAATTGATTTTTTCAATGTGGATATAAGCACTTTTCCGAAGTTGATTCGATATATTTTAAAGAAAGTGTGTGTAAAATAAAGTGTGTAGAATTACAGTGTCAAGAATATGAGTATTTTAAAATACAGAAAATACGTGTTTCTAAAAAAAATGGCACTTAACAGTGCGAATTTTTTATAATTGGATTTACTTTATTGTGTTTGGATACTTTCAATCTAATAGGTGAGCTCCCGTAGAAGGTTAATAAACTTTTTTCGAATTGTTTCTTGCATATGAAATAGTATTTAAATATTATGTAAATTATTTTTATTAGAACAATTTAAATTTTTCATATTTGCGTCTTTTTTATTTCCAATAAAAAAAAAAAAATTCTGTTTAAAGATTTGTGTGTTTTATTTCTGACAATTTTCAATAAATGCATAAAAACTTCTCAAATTAAGTTCCACATAATACTATCATGGTTTGAAAACAAATTTTGGCTGCATTGTAGTATATTTATGTCCTATAAACTATATAAATAATAATTTAAAAAAAGAAACAAATGGTTGTGATTTAGTGAAAAATTTTAACATAATTGCTATTCAAATCTTTATTTTATTGAGAATGCTATATTTTTACAGCATTTCATGTAGAATAAATTAATACATGAATCATTATTTACTTTTTTTTCTGCTTAAAATTTATAGAGATATTGCAAAACTTGAGAAAATGGAAATTAATTTTAATAGTAATTTTTTGATTATTTTTGGTCAAAAGTTTTTTAAAAATTTAAAATAGAAATTAGAAAAAACAAAGATTTTATATTTTTACTTACATAACTATATTTTGCACTTAAAATTTCTATATTTTTATAAGTTTATTTACATGCATCTACATGAAAAATACAAAAGCGACAATTAGATGTTGTAAAGATGTATATATATTGAAGACATTTTTACTGCATGTTATTAATATATATACATTTACTTATTTATTAATGATAGCTAAATTGCTGCTGTGCATATCATCTGATCTAAATTAATAAAAAATTGCTCATATAGCAATATAAAAAAAATTATAATATGTTTTTATAATAACAAATTTAAATTTATGTATAAGAAAAGTTATGAAATCTTTTTTACTTCAGATGGGTGATAAAGAACTTAAAAAGAAATCATGAAAGCATCAGAGTGAGGTTATCATGATTTTCTGAATATTTTATCAAGTTTGTTTTTACAATGGGAAATAATCCCTCCTATAGTATATAACTTCAGGACGATACAATTTTTTTAAACAATTGTTTATGAAAACTTGTTTGAAAATACAAAAACTACTTTGATATATATCCTGTATTCCATCTCAATGACATATTTAAATTCCAAGACTCAGAGCCATGTTCAAAATACACTACAAACGAAGAATAAATATCTCTGTAATTAATCCAATTTGTGCTAAAAAATATTTTTTAAATGAAGTTGAATAATATCATGCATAAAAAGAAATGAAAATAATATGAGGGAAAAAAAAGAAGATGGGTATATATAAAATCCATATTTAGACCAGATAAGAAGAGGTTTTCATTTTTATAATAAAATTTGAGATTTAAATAAAAAAGCTCTTAAAACACAGTTTTAATCTAACATGCCAGACATCTAGTGCAAGTAATGCCTACTGATTCGTAACAATGCTATTTAATACTTTGAAAAGGTAACGATATAATTATTCTTATTTTGTTTGCTCTGTGTATTTCAAATAATTATTATATTTTTTATTAAAAAAATGTTATATTAATAGAAAAAATGTTTTTAGATTTTTTTCCCCGCAAAGTTTTTTTTATATATATGTGGGTGTAATAATAATAATAATAATAATAATAATAATAATAATAATAATAATAATAATAATAATAACGATAATAATAATAATAATAATAAAATCTGATTTAAAAAATTTAAATCAGCTTTTTTTTTTTTTTTTTTTTGAAAATATTTAACTATAATGCATGTCTGGGTTTGTTCCAGAAGCAGAATCTGATTAAAGCATGGGCAAAGTGGGCCGTGACCCTGTCCCCTACCATAATTTTAGATACCCCAAATTTCGTATGCAATTTTTGTAAAGCTGATATTTTAAATCTATTTCAACATTGTACGGTCAAAATTGATGAAAAATATCAGTATTAAAGCTGCATTCCAAATTTGGGGCCACTAAAATAATGGGAGGGGACAGGGTCACGGCCCACTTTGCCCGTGCTTTAATCAGATTCTGCTTCTGGAACAAACCCGGACCTGTTTTATGGTAAAATATTTTACCATTTATTGAAGATTTAATGTGATCAAACATGGCTGCTTTTAATGCTTTTTTTTAAGTGGTCAGAAATGGCCTTTTTTAATGCTTTTTAAAAAAGAGTGGTCAGAAATGGCTGTCTGTTGTAAACAAATGACAGGTCAAAAATGGAGACGTTTCAGACGTTTCAAATGTCTGAAATTCAGACACAAATAAGAGTCTTAAAATTTTAAGACACTTTAATGTGTCTCTTTTTTGAACCATCCGTTTCAGACACTTAAGTGTCTGAATTTCAGACATTTCAGTTTACAGTGCACGTGAAATACCACTGCTTCGACCGATCGATGGTGTCTTTTTTTTTTCTTTTAAACATTTCAATATCAATTTTGCTTTTTAACCATAAATATAAAATAAACCTATGTAGAGAATTGATATTTTATCTTTTTTGTACTACTATTTATTTTTTTTTTTAATCATTGTTCAGCACTATATAATGCGGTTATTTTATTTTTGTGGCAACACAAATGTGAGGAAAAATCTTGCATTTCATTTATAAAAACAATGCCGATTTAATTTTTAATTAATAACAATATTTAATCAAAAACCATGTTTTAACGAAATGTGGGGTAGTACTATGTCAGAAGCTGCTTCAAAAACCTTTCGAAGGAGGCTACCTCATTTGTTGTTGTGTGTTTTGTAAATTCATAGAAAAAGGGATGTTGACAACAGAAATAATACGTATGATTTTAAAATAATAAGACTTTGCAAAATAGCGCTAATTTATTGAAAAGTACGGTCAAAAGATAAGAGTTTATATTTAAAACAAAAATTAAAGTGAAATCACTCATTGTTAGTCATAGAATATCCATCTATTAAATAGTTATTAATAAAACTTTAAAAGCAACTAAAATACAGTAAACAATAATGTTTGATTAGATTTAAATTCATTAGCAATTAATACAGAGATCTAAAGGTGTAAAATTTGAATTACACATGAAAAAAAAAATAACGTACATCACCAGGAATTATTAAAATACTAATACAACTTAATGGGTATTTGAAAAGAAAGAAATAATATTAACTGATTAAGATTTTGGTTAATTACTTGCCCTTATGGGCATTTTAAAACTATCATATCTTTATAAGGCATGCAATGAAAGCAAACACAATAGTGATAAGCTTGGAATAAAATATTTTAGTTTATTTCTGTCAGTAATCTAATTTAATTCATTATGTAACTCTAATTGAATTTTTCCTTAAGAGTTCAATTACTGTTACAAACTATGAATTAAATAAATATTGCCAATAAAGTATTTTATACCAATCATTACCCCGCTTGTGTCTATTTTCATTGCATGCTCTAAAATATATGATTCTTTTAAAATGCCCATGAAAGAAACATAAAGAAAAAGTAATTCACTCCATAAAAAGTGAACATTCACTCCTATGAAAGAGTGGCTATTCACTCCTGTCAGGAGTGAGAAATTCACTCCTTTTGCAAGAGTGAATAGTCACTCCTATGAAAGAGTGGATAGCCACTCCTATGAAAGAGTGACTATTCACTCCTATCAGGGTGAAAAAACCCACTCTTTTTGTAAAAGTGGATAGTAACTCCTCTGAAAGAGTGAGTATCCACCCCTTTTTATAGTGAATATTCACTTCTCGGGAGTGAGTATTCACTCTTTCAGAGAGTGAACAATTTCACTTTTGCCTAGAGTGAATAGTCACTCTAAAGAGGTTGGGCAAATTTTGACTCTGCGATAGAGTGAATATGCACTCCTCCGAAGTGAATAGTCACTCTTTCTTATTTAGAGTGTACGAAAGTTGATTAAGCATTTTTGTTTTTCAATTTTTAACGCCTTTTTTAATTCATTTATCACACATCAAGTATTTAAAAGAAATATAATATGATCATAAATACATCTTTCCAACATTCATAAAAAATTCAGGCAAGGATAGTGTTTTTAAAGTGATATTTTTAATGCAATTTTATGTTGTAAGCATCATATGCATCACTCGACTGCTTGCATATTTACAAACTAAAAATGATAATGTCCATAAATATAAAAAAAAATTGTGTATCATCAGTTAACATATTGTAATATATTCAGAACAAATAAAATATTATAAATATATATATTTTTTTCTTTTAATTTAAGTACATTTTTTTATAAAAAATATAAAAGTGCATTATTCCATAAATTTTACATAAAATATCTATATATTTAGATGCAAACAATAATATTAAGTTAACAAGAACGAAAAATCATGCGTCAAGCATAGATTATGTAGCACTTTCCAACGCTTCCAAAATAATTTTACAAAACATACCGTTTAATAAGCTAAAAGATAACATCTAAGTAAACAATTTGGAAAACGCATAACATATTTAAAAACATAATTTCAGGAATTTCCAACAGATACAATATTCGGAAAAATATCCGAATACTTTTATTCAGCCCTGTATATGATCTATAGATTTGTATATGCTAGGATGCTAAATTTTAGTTTAGTTAGGAAACGCGTAGCACAGTTTAAAATTATCTTTCTGGAGTTTCTCTCAATAAACGGAAATGTGTTCGCGAACTTTTGTGCTGCCCTGTATAGGATCTACAGAATTTATACACACCACGTAATAGACAAAAAGCGAATTAAAATCGCGTTTAGTAACTTAAAACGCACTTCCAGGAATTAGTGTTAATAGACAGTAGAGAATTCTTTTGTGTGTCCCTGTAAATGAATGATGACTGCTATACACACACTATTCTGTAGTAAGCCTCTTGTAATGCACCTTAGATATATATATATAAATTTCAATGCGTTTAAAATAGTGAAACATTATTTAAATAAACCGCAGACGATTTTTCTCCATAGACGTCATGTAACGGAATTCTTTTGACTGTCCCTGTAAAGTAACTATAAGTGCTATGCACACCCTATTCCATATTAAGCTTCTTCTAATGCACCTTAGTGATATATATAAATTTCAATGCGTTTAAAATAGTGAAACATTATTTAAATAAACCGCAAATGATTTTTCCCCATAGACCGCAATGTAACGTAATTCTTTTGAGTGTCCCTGTAATAAAACTATAAGTGCTACACACTTCCGTTGAAATAGGGAACATGCTATAGATAACGACAATAACATATAAAAATTGCAGAGCAATCCGAGCATATTTACGGGAGTTAGAGCACGGACAGACGGCAGACGGCCAGACAAACCTAAGTCATAAGCACTTTTCAACTAGGTTGGAAAGTGCTAAAAATGAGATATCTAGACATAAATTAGGTTGGACATTCGTCAACAAAAATATTTTTAAAATTTCAGAAAAAAATATAAATTTTTATGAAAAACTCATAAACGTAAATTTAATTTTTTAAGAAAATATCAAAACAGTTTCAAAGTTGCCAAATTCATAATTCTGCTTAAAACTTGTAACGTGTCGAAAATATAAAATTAATTAAAAAAGAGAAAAAGCCCCAAGGCAGAATCTGTTCAATCAGTTCAATGTCAGAATCAAACCACAGCCGCCTGGACAGTGTGCGAGAATGCTACCTCTATTTTTTAATTTATTTACCACACATCAAGTATTTAAAAGAAATATAATATGATCATAAATACATCTTTCCAACATTCATAAAAAATTCAGGCAAGGATAGTGTTTTTAAAGTGATATTTTTAATGC
Source organism: Maratus michaelseni (assembly GCA_963931845.1). Taxonomy (NCBI): domain Eukaryota; kingdom Metazoa; phylum Arthropoda; class Arachnida; order Araneae; family Salticidae; genus Maratus; species Maratus michaelseni. The sequence goes on from OZ007597.1 coordinate 159,963,203, forward strand.
CATTTTATGTTATAAACATTATAAAATGCGCTACAAGGAGGTATATATAAAAGTTCAAACTAATTAACAGCATTTAAATATATGATGAATTCTAGCCACCAGTTTCTCAGAAACTAAGGCCCATTTGAAGAAAACCTTTCACTAAAATAATTACGAGTATGGGCTCTACAACATACTTTAAAATCATCAAAATCTGTATGCACAATATTTGGTGGTCCCCTTGTAAGTTAGGACTACTATAATATATTGCTTGAACTGCACTAACAACTTTTTGCGATTCCGGGAAAAGTTACTTCGGATTATATCTTAGCCTTTCAACTCGACCTACGATTTGCTATTATGTTGGGTGATGAGTTCAAAGTTGTATTTGCTAAATAAACTAACGCAAAATGCAAATCTCTATATACTATGACTGCAATATATAACTCGCAACAATGAATTAAAATCTTTAACTGAAAACCTGCTTTTTTCAAGTAAAACATCACATTTTAAGAAACAGCCTGGTTGGGATATAACCACTCAAAATGTCACATATAGGCATGATTGATTAATTTATAATATAATTACATACTTCTAGAAAGTGATTAAATAAATTTTGAAACATTAATTTTTAACGATTTCAAAGAACAGAAGTTATACAACCCCAAAATACATTTTTGTTAAAATTAAAGTTCCCTTGAAAATATAAGAAAATAATTTTGAAAATTGGACATGGAATGTCGACTTCCTGGTCGGAATATAACCACTCAAAATGTCGCATATAGACATGATTAATCAATCTATAATATAATTACAGCCTTGTAGAAAGTGATTGAATAAATTTTGAAACATTAATTTTTAACGATTTCAAAGAACAGAAGTTATACAACCCCAAAATACATTTTTGTTAAAATTAAAGTTCGCTTGAAAATATAAGAAAATAATTTTGAAAATTGGACATGGAACGTCGACTTCCTGGTCGGAATATAACCACTCAAAATGTCGCATATAGACATGATTAATCAATCTATAATATAATTACAGCCTTGTAGAAAGTGATTGAATAAATTTTGAAACATTAATTTTTAACGATTTCAAAAAGCAGAAGTTATACAACCCCAAAATACATGATTGTTAAAATTAAAGTTTGCTTGAAAATATAAGAAAATAATTTTGAAAATTGGATATTGAACGTCGAGTTTTTGGTAGCGAATACTAAATTTTTATAATAGCTGTGTAAAGTACTCTAAGAGGTTCCAACCGTCACGCACAGAAAATTTTGAGCCTCAACGATCATTCTGCTGGTCATAAGCAGCAAAGGCTACCTCAGGCCTGCATATTTCTTTCTTCAAGATGACAGAGACAAACCTGTTGCTTATACTGAGGTGCTGAAGCTTTGGATTACTTCTGTAGCACGTGGGAGGTGATATGTTTTTTTAAAAACACTTCGCAGCATCCCATACAACCCAATAATGGAAAATCGAAAGTTTTCATGATCATGTCATCCTCAACTTGTGACCCCCAGATGTTAAACTTGATGTATTATTACACATGGGGCGTGGTTGAGAGGGACTCCAATAGTAAACCACACAACCCTTTTGTGGCTCTCAGGGCAGCCATTGTATATGCAATGGCAAACATTCCCAACACCCATCTCATTATTGCCTGCAGTCGGTTTCGACAGCGTACAGATACTGTTACTGCGGCTGATGGTGGTTTCAATCACTGATGTCATCCATTGTGCATGTGGTCCCCTGAGATGTAGAATAACTACCTGCATCTTCAGCAGTAACAATTGATCAGCGTGCTTAGTTTAAATAGTAAAAAAAAAAAATGTAGAAATGTTAGAGACGCTCGTAAATGACTGGCTAAAACTGCAAAACTCTTTTGAAAGAAAGGCCTGTGAATTGATGGGTTCACATAAGTTTGTTGCAATAACAACAGCAAACAGTGATTCAGCCAAAACAGATCTCAGATTAAAGGACAAAATAACGAATAAATCTTTTAACTAAGTTAACCGATCAAAAAAAATGTTACTGTAACACTTGAAACAGGAATAAAAAGGATTGCATAAAGGAAGGGATGATATTGAAGTTAACACTATACAACGCTTTCTCCATATGACATTCATTATACGATCAGATGGTGAAGTAGCAATAAATCTCCAGTTTGCAGTTGCAGCTTTGCTAGCACATTTTTTTATGCAACGCGTAAGGAATCTGGGAAGACCATTCTAGAGACATTATACAAACCTGCTACCAAACAATTACAACAATCCTGTATACAATATTGATGGCAGGCATGTTAAATAAATGTACCATGGCAACAACATGAAAGTTATGAAGAGAGAGAAGATATTTTTCAAATGGCAGTAATCATTATGGATCCTTCAATATAATAGTAGTTTTTGATCGGTACAGTATATCATTGACAAAAGAGTATGAACATTCTCGACGGGGATTTTTCAGTCATTATCGATGACACTTATGCCATTTAATTATCTATTTTCCAAGTTAATGTTTTCATGTGGAACACTGAACATTATATAAAAAAAAGGAAAAAGAAAGAAAGAGAACAAGAAAAAGAAAGAATCATAATGTAGCAATTATAATACGAGGGAAAGTCATTAAGTAAGTCACAAAAGATAATTAAATAATAACTTACAATAATATTCACTTCAAAACTATTTTTATTTCTCAACATATTCTCCACCAATATTTATGCACTTATATTACCGTTTCATCAGTGCCCCAGCACCAGCTGCATAAATTTCTTTGGGATGTTGTCACAGCCACATTAGGACTTCAAGTTGAACACAGGAGACAATTCAAAAGTTTGGTTGGCAACTTCAACATCCACCATACAGCTTCGACTTAACCCCAAGCGATTTTCATCTGTTTACTCCACTAAAAAACCATCTTGGAAGCAAGATGATTTTCACAGATGATGAAAAGGTTCAACTTGAAGTCCTAATGTGGCTGAGACACAGCAACCCAAAGAATGTTATGCAGCTGGTCGCCCCGTGGCAGAATGAACACGACGCTGCGCCGGGTGTCACAGACTTTTTAGGGTCCCTGCAGACTAAAAAACATACAGCGATGCCGCGGACGCGCTATAGCGCGTAAATTACGTGAAAAAACGGCAAACTTCCTCGAAGGATCGTGACAAAAAACGGCGAATTTCGTCGAAGAAACGCGAAATTCATTTAAAGATCGCGAAAAATGACTAATTTCGTTGACAGATCGCGAAAAAAACGCAAATTTAGTCAAAAGGCTGTGAATAAACGTGAATTTCGTCAAAAGAAAGTAAAAAAAAAAAAAAAAAAACATGAGTTTCGTTGAAGATCGCGGAAAAATGCGAATTTTGCCGAAGGGCTACGGAGAAAACGCCAACTTCGTCAAAGGATCGTGGAAAAAACTGTTAATTTCGTCGAAGGATCACAGAAAAACAGCCAATTTCGTCGAAGAAACAGCAAATTTCGTCGTCGGATCGCGAAAAAACGGAGAATTCCGCCGACAGATTGCGAAAAAACGGAGAATTATTATTTTTTATCTCAGTAAATTTTCATACAATTAATTTTTTTAATTTCGAAAAATCACCATTTTTTGGCTTGTATTTCAACAGCAGCAAGAATAAATTTATATGATATATTGCATATTGTAGACTATTTTTGAAAACATTATTAGCGTTGCAGACACTTGAAGATAGTTCTGTCATTGGGAGCTGGTGTTGGGGCACTGATAAAACGGTGATATAACTGCATAAATATTGGTAGAGAATATGTTGAGAAATAAAAATAGTTTTGAAGTGAATATCATTGTAAGTTGTTATTTAATTATCTTTTGTGACTTACTTAATGACTTTCCCTCATATATTAAATATAATAATTTACAAATGAATTTTTTATTTTTCCAAATGTAAAAAGACAACTTTTTCGAATAAAACATCAATTTCCTCACCCCAAACTTGCCAGTTTTATCTAACCATTCAAATTTCTGTATGTGATGATAATCTAGTTACTTTTCCAACACATAGCATAAGGAAAGTGTTGTAATCATGATTTCTGTGCATGTGAGTGAACATCTGATATCTTCCACTAAGAGAATATGTTATAGATCACTGCCTGCGACCGATTCTATAGGGAAAATCATCAAGGAAACATGATAGAGTATAAGTGATAAATATTACGGCATTGTAAGCCAGCATGAGTGCCATAGAGGTAACATATCCAATCCAGTTTCCAAACGGGAGCTTCAGAATTTAAACCCAGGAAATTCCATTATAATAAAAATTTATAAAAAATTCTTGTTTTACTAAATTTATCAGTTTTTTTTTCTTGTCAGTTTATTTTTGGCGATTTGATTACATTTTTAAATCTAACCAGGGATCTGTTTAGGAAGAAATTGGGTCCTTTAAACGATCCTTCGCTAAATTTTTCATCTCAAAACAGGACCCTTCACAAAACCTTTCACCTTAGAACAGGACCCTTCATAAAATTCTCTGTCTTAAAAATACACCTTTTATAAAACTTTTCCTTCTCCAAACTGAACCTTTCAGAAATTTAATCATTCAAAAGTAAAATCTGGTTGTCACTTTTACATATATAAAGAAAATATGTGTATTTTACATACAGATATCTTCTTAAAAATGTATAAACAAGAACCTGAATATAACAATCATTTCAAATTCACAAAATGACAACTACATTTTTCACAAATGTAAACAAGTTGGAAATTGTACGTCAAACGTGACAAATGAGGTGCGTTCGTACTATAGCTATGTTACATAAATATTCAGATCTTTTCTGATTTTTAATTCTGTGAAATGAATTATATCGTCTGCAGATTAATTTCTGTAATAAAATATGTATCTCGGTCGCTTGAGGATTAAACTTCGAAAGCTCCTATAACAAAAAAGCACCGATTTAAAAAAAAAAATTAAAATTTCTTAATAAATATTTTTATTAATATTTGCTAAAGTTTTGATTAGATTTCAATAAAATTTGAAATGTCTCGACAAAATTCTGCAAAGATAATATATTTTAAATTGCAAACCATTCAGTTGGGTAGTTTTTGCGTTGTTATATGCGGACGGACGGACAGACAGACGGATGGACCAAGCGACGTCAATAGGTGCTAAGTATTTATATAATTACGAACGCACCTAAAAACTGTTCACAATTTCACAATAACAGGCCCATGTGGGAAAAGTCTGGACAGACCCCTGCTAACATAATGTTCATGCAACAGCCTTCTTGGCGAGAAATATCATTGTTGACAAAATACAAAAATCGCCTTTGGAAGTTATACTAAACAAAGACTTTTGTTTCACGATTTTGTTTTTTAAAATAACTGAAAATTACTTTTACTGCATGATTATGAAAAAAATCATTAATGAATAAATACACAAAAATAATGAAGTAAAAACTTTTATTTTCAGACAGTTACTTGTTTTTATTTATTAAATTAACTTACTTAAACAATTAAGTGATAAACCATAACATCAACCACTTATATACAAAATGTTCAACATTTTTTTATGGTTCTTTTATAGGTTTTTTTCAATTCCTACTATTAGCTCACACTCTCTATATATTTATATATCTTGTTCAAATTTTCAATCGTTAATAAAAATATTTTCTATTCATCCATTCAAGTTCAAATACATTTTTTAAAACTTGTAGTTGATGACACTTGATTTTAATTCAGTTTTTTAAAATATTAATTCATTAAATAAATTTAATTAATTAAGTTTAGTTTTATATGGGAGAAAAAAAAATCTCCCATTGTATTCATACATGAAATGAAATATTTTCCTCAAATTAGTGATGCCACAAAAATAAAATACAGCAACAATGATTATAAAAAAAATTTCAATAAAGATAACGTGGGACATTAATGCTGCATGGGTTTATTTTATATATTTATGATTAAAAAGTAGGAATTGATTTTTATATTACTTGTTACAAACATATTTGGCAAGCTTGAAGTTTTTTCATAAATCTCTCTCTCCTTATTTAACTATTTAATTTAATGTTGCTTAAATCTCAATAACAAGTTTTCACAGAATCCTCCATAAAACACTTTAATGTTTTGAGGTCGATGGTCTTAGATTTTAATGATTAAACAATTTTTAATATCACACAAAATAATACACATATCTGTTTTCAGATATCTGTAGGTTCACTTTTCTTCAAAATTTTGGATACATACAATGTTCGCAAGTATAAATAAATTTTCTAGCATATGGGTCATATTATATAACTAAAAATAAGCATTTTGGAAAAAAGATCAACATCAGGAATTTTCTTCAGAATGGCTAAGAAAATGCGGCTGTAAGCTACCTTTCTCAGGAAATGCTTTTTAACACACATTGCATACAAAACTATTGCCTTAATGGGTGCGAAGGTGAGAAGTTAATTGATGCTTTAATTTAAATGCTTTTTCGCAGATTTGGCACTTGAAAGGTTTTTCACTGCTATGACTGCTTAAATGATAATTCAAATGAGTTTTGCGTGTGAAGACTTTTCCACAGATGTTACACTGAAAGGGTTTTTCCATAGTATGAATACGAATATGTTCCTGCATATGTATTTTCTGTGTAAAACTTTTCTGGCAGAAATCACATTTAAATAGTTTTTCACCAGTATGAGTCCGAAAATGAGAGTTCAATTTACTCTTTTTATTAAATTCTTTTTGACACACGTTACAGACAAATTTCTCCCCTTCATGAGCACGTAAATGATTGTTCAAAACACCTTTCATTAAAAATGCTTTTGGACAGATGTGGCATTTATAGGGTTTTTCTTTCATACCAACACAAATGTGACAATTCAGTTCACTTTCATATAAAAATAATTTTCCACAGGTAGAGCATTTATGTGGATTCTGGTGAAGATTATATAGTTCTTCACCAGAATGTGTCTGAAAATGAATGTTCAATTTATTCTTTGTATCAAATTCTTTTTGACACACATTACAGAAAAAATTCTCCCCTTCATGTGCATGTAAATGATTGTTCAAAGAACCTTTTCTTGAAAATGCTTTTGGACAAATTTGACATTTATAGTGTTTTTCTTTCATACCAACACAAATATGACAATTCAGTTCACTTTCATATAAAAATAATTTTCCACAGGTAGAGCATTTATGTGGATTCTGGTGAAGATTATATAGTTCTTCACCAGAATGTGTCTGAAAATGAATGTTCAATTTATTCTTTGTATCAAATTCTTTTTGACACACATTACAGAAAAAATTATCCCCTTGATGTGCATGTAAATGCTTGTTCAAAGAACTTTTTTTTGAAAATGCTTTTGGACAGATTTGACATTTATAGAGTTTTTCTTCCATACCAACACAAATATGATAATTCAGTTCACTTTTATGTAAAAATATTTTTCCACAGGTAGGGCATTTATGTGGTTTTTCCTCAGAATGACAACCACTCTCTTTTGTAAAAAATTCTTTAGATATATCAAGTGCATATGTTTTTTTCTCCTCATTATTTGATACAAAATTATGTTCTTCGTGGGTGCGAAGGTGAACAGTTAATTGATGCTTTAATTTATATGCTTTTTCGCAGATTTGGCACTTGAAAGGTTTTTCACTGCTATGAGTGCTTATATGATAATTCAAATGAGTATTACGTGCAAATGTTTTCCCACAGATGTCACAATAAAAGGGCCTTTCTCCAGTATGAATAAGAAAATGCCCTTTCAAATGACATTTCTGCCTGAAACATTTCTTACAGAAAACACATTTATATATTTTTTCACGAGAATGAGTCTGTAAATGCTGGTTCAATTGACTTTCAGTATCAAATTCTTTTTGACATATGTTACAGGTAAATTTCTTTCCTTCGTGAGCATTTAAATGTTTCTTCAAATACTGCTTTATTGAAAATGCTTTGGGGCAGATATGACATTTATAGGGTTTTTCTTTGGTATGCAGTTGAATATGATATTTTAATTTTGCTCTTGTTGAAAATGATTTTCCACATGTAGGACATTCACGTATTTTTTCCTTGGAATGACTTAACATGTGTTCTTGCAAAGAATCTTCACTATCAAATATTTTTTGACAAATGTGACATACAAAATTGCTCACTGCAGAGTGACTATCAAGATGATGAGCATAATCCTTCTCTTCCGTAAAAATGTCTTTACAAATATCGCAAATGAAAGGTTTTTTATCCAAATGATTTTCAAGATGTTGTAGTAAGTTACTTTCTTCAGGAAATCTTTCATGGCAAAAATCACAATTAAAGAGATTATTCATGTTACAATATTATTCATACAACTCTAATCAATACCTCAGACTTATTTTCTGTTTGAATAAATGAAATTGTGTGTAATAACATTCGAGTAGCATTTTGTATAAAACATGCATAATATCCTAAAGCCTATACTTTTTGTCTTTCTGTATACATAAAACATTCCAGAAAAAAATATTTAGAATATAAATTTTTTTCTAAATATTACTTTCATAGTCATTTGGCAGAGATAATGGAGAGATATATGGTAATATATATATATATGAAACACCTGAAAAGAGAAAAAAACATGAAATATAATGAAAGAATCTTCAAAAATATTTTTTTTTAATTATTTATATTATTAACTAGTAAAATACTTATTGTTGCCCAATTTAATTTAAAACAAAGACATGGTAGCTACAAATTTTTAGCAAATATTGCCTTTATGATTTAAACTTTAATGTTTTCTGATAGTACATTATCTCATGAAAAGAAAAAAGAGTGAAATTCACAACTTTTTGCAGAAAGAAAATAAGAGGTGTAAGCTGAACTTTATTCAATGTATTTAACTAGGACTACCTAAAAATTGTCAAATTTCCACTATCTTTCATTTTCATATGTACATTGTGGAGGCAAAAACATGCACACCATCCCAACTTATTTTATCATCAATTATTGCAGAGATATGATTTGAAAAGCCAGTCAGTTTTTTCTGGTTTAAACCACTTTAAAAAAAGCCAGCTTTTATTATTTTTTTTTTTCAGAAAATGAAGATGATATAATTTATAAGCAGCAGTTCATTTATCACAGTAAGATTATCTAATAGATCAGCAATCCTAACACTGTGGCCCATGTCATCAGGGGGTCCTCAAAGTACTCGTGCTGTATGTAAAAATTGTATCCTCAAAGGACTCATGCTAAATGTAAAAATTTTCACTTATATAGAATTTGAGATATATCTGGTCCTCAAAGGGCTCGTGCTGAATGTAAAAATTGTATCCTCAAAGGACTCATGCTAAATGAAAAAATTTTCACATATAGAGAACTTGAGAGAAATCTTGTCCTCAAAGGACTCATGCTGAATGCAAAAATTTTCACTTATATAGAATTTGAGAGAAATCTTATAAATAAAAATAAGATAAACTAGGAAAACTGTTTAAAAGTACTGAACAATTTTTTTACATTATTATGATTAGTTTATATATTTGGTATGTGATATTCAGGGTGCATACAGTCTTTACTTTTGAGCACATCTATTTGCAGATAGCAATTTTTGTTTTTTTCAATAGCAGAAATTTGTTATAAATTCTGTAATGTGGTAGGGTGAAGATATTGGTGCTTCAAAAATAAGGTCCATACACATCCTTACTGATATACTAAAGGATATCAGTAATTTCAGTTTTACTATGTGGGGTTCCACGAAAACACAAAATATACGAAAAGGAGTCTGGTATCCAAGAACCACTGTAATAGATAAATGCCACTTGGTAGCTTTCAATACAAAAAAGTATAAAGCTACCTAATGCAGCCGTTTGGAGAAAAGCAATTCCGGAAAATTTCAGTATATTTTCACTGATATTTCACTGGCCCCTAGATAAAGGTGAAAATAGGGAATTTCACTTAGTAGCCACTGGCCGAAAGGTTGATTTTTTTTAGTAGCCAGTCACTGGTTAGTGAGAATAATTTCTTTAGTAGCCAGTAACTACATGTATGTCACTGAATATTTAATTTTTTTAAATATATAATGACTTTACAGTAAACAAGTAATTTATGTACTAAATAAAAATATTTTAATTTATACTGTTTTGAATAAACTTGAGATATAAATTTCTGATCTATTTTAAATTTTAAAATAAATTAACAGCAAAGTTATACAAGCTAAGTAAAAATCATTAATTTCATCGGCCACGTGCGTAAAAATCATTAATTGTATTGGTTGTGTGCGTAAAAATAATTAATTTCATCAGTCGCGTGCGTAAAAGTCATCAATTTCGACGATCGAGCAGGGCAACATCATGAATTTAGTCATTTGGGAGCGTAAAAATCATGAATTTCGTTGATCGGGCACAGAAAAATCATGAATTTTGAGGTCGAGCGCAGAAAATTCATGAATATTGCCAATTGGGCAAGGAAAAATCAAACCAAACCGCCGCAAACTGATATATCCGTTCACTATGCTGTAGGTTTCAGTGCAATATTAGCAATTTTTAAATTAATATAATTCTACAAATATAATGTAGTTTTAAAACATTAAACAATGATTAATAGTTTCAAGGATTATATTCATATAAAAAATTAAGTTTTTTTATATCATGTTTGAAATATCATGTTTTTTAGCATTTTAAAAAATTATAGAGAAAATAACATTACAATTTTGCCCTTTTGCTCGACGGTCAGGGGGTTAATAATGTTAAATTACTGATTTCAACATGATTGGCAATTGATAACCATTTTTGACAATCTATCTCTTGGCCTGTATAATATTAAGTACCCATTTTTAGAGTACAAATGACATTTTCTCAAAATAATTACTATCTTGTGTAAAAACCTGTTGTTTTGCCCTTGCATTGCTTGAGATGTTTCGATCTTCTTGGGGAAAAAAATAAATCTAATTTAATTTCACGTTTTGAAAACTTTTATAATATTAATTTTACTAAATTTCCTATTGTAAGCCAGAAATTATGTGTATAATATAAATGAATTGAAAATTGTGAAAATTACATTTTGCAATTACTTGATTTTGATGCAATTATAGATTAATTATAGATACAATTATATATTATTCCTTTAAGAGAAAATGGCGACATTCAGGCAATAAAATTCCAACGGTGTAGTTTTTTCTCATGGGCTGCAAACAAATGTTTGCTATATCAAGAGTACAATATACTACATTTATATTATAATAATAAAAAAAAAGATAACCAAAATATTAAAAATAACAAAAGCTGCAGAACAAAGCAATATAACAAAATTAATATAATCAGTATAGCTATAAGGTAAATGAACCAATAGTGAGTAAATAACTGTATTGACAACCTTAGGAACATTAAAGACAATATGAAAATAACATTAAAGAGTGCTCTATTTCTTATATGGCACAGATATGTTGACGATATTTTCATAATTCGGCAACACATGGATACCTCACTTAATAGCTTTCTTGATCAGATCAATAGACTTGATTCTATGATTAAATTCGCTTTGGAAATTGAACAAAATAACACGCTCCCTTTTTGGATGTGAAGTTAATCAAAACCCACCATGGAATTGAACGTACGGTATACAGAAAACCAATAACTAATCAATCCACTATTCCTAATAACGCTCAAGCACCTTTTTCCTTTAAAGTTTCTGCCTATAGACATTTTATTAGAAGAGCCTTTACTGTCTGTACCCCTAATCAATTAAATAATGAAATAAATAAAATATGTGACATCGCAAGAAATAATGGAAACAAAGACAGCACCATCAATAAATTAATTACGAGCATGGATAATAAAAAGAAGAAAATTTTTAATGAACGAAACTCAAAAGTATCAACTTTACAATATTTTCCAGGATTCTTTGAAAGATTAAAATATAAACTTAGAAAATTTAATATCTGCCTTATTGCAAAACCTTCCACAAAAAAAAAAAAAAGTATGTAGAAAAACAGATCCAATAGAACCTGATAAACTTTCTGGTGTTTATGAAATCCCATTCACCAAGGAAGATGGAACAGTACAATACTATACAGGAATGACAAACAAAAAATTTAAAACAAAAATAAAAGGACATATGGCAGATATCAAATATGACAGAAGAACTACTGCGTTAGCCAGACAATACAGAAAGGAGCAGTTGCAGATTGATTTCAAGAATAGTGAAATAATTTTTCCATCAAGAGCTGATTTCCCATCTATTATTCGTGAATCAATAGAAATATATTTGTGAAAAAATCGCTAAAATTTGACACGCGATGATCGATAGATTGAAATAGCAATAAAAATAAAAACAAATAATAATTTTCACGTTTCCCAGTTTGACCAATTTAAGCACCTGCTAGCCTTGGACATGCGATCTCATGGTTTATGTTTGCCATTTTCAAAAATATGCGAGAATATTGTATTTATCATTTAGATCTGAAGATGTCACCGATAGTGTGAACGAAACATATGTAATCTACATTAAAAAGGTATTTTTAAATATTCCGTGTTATGTTTTTATCGCTTTAAGCATTATTTGGGTTTAATTTAACAATGACGACATTTTAGCAATATTTGCATCGTATTAATTTTGCTTGTAGCAAACATGACATTATTGGAAGTAGCTGAATATTGACCAGTGACACAGTTAGAACTGCCAGTTGCACTCTGAATGAAAGAATATCTAGCTCAGTGTTGTTTAGATGATTGGTAGCAATTTCTAATATTTCTTGCGATTCACAGAAATCAAAGTAACTATGTTGAAAATATAGTTACAATATCTTCATTACAGTAGAGGACCAATTATCCGGAATCCTCGGGACCGAAGGCTTTCCGGATTTTAGAATTTTCCGGATTTCGGGTCCTTCCGAAATTCAAAACTACCCATCCCCCCCACCAAAAAAAAAACCTGAATTTTTTCAGAAACATAAAAATAACAAAATTTAAAATATCCTATGTGGCATATAGATAAGACTTATGTTTTTAAATTATGTAAACAAAAATTTATGCATTATTCAATAATAGCAATGAATAAATAAAAAAATAAAATGGGTAACTAATATTTTATCTACAAGCACTACCTTTTGTTTCTTTACAGCTACATAATTTACATTAAAAAAAAATTGATAGATTATTTTTAATAAATCTTATTTCTTAAATAATTTCACCCCCACCTCCCCGAAATTCTGCCGGTATTTTTCAAAAACATACAAATAACAAAAATTGAAACAATCATATGAATAACAAAGATATGAATAAAAACTTACCTTTTGTTTTTTTTCTTTTTAATCAAACAGAAATTCTTGCACTAATCAATGGTAACAATGAACAAAATAAAATTGGCCAACTTGTATTATTTAATCAACAATTTTTGTTTTTTTAATTACATAATTTACATTAAAAAATGATCAATATTTTTAATATATCTTATTTTTTAAACATGTTCGCCTGAAACTGAAATAACTTATTTTAATTGTTTGCACATTGAAACAATGGACTGAAAAAAAATTAGAAATCTGTAAATTTTTTGACAAATTTTAGTAAAAATTTACAAATTTTGAAAATTTTTGATTATTTTTCTTTTCTGGATTTCGGATCCCTCTGGAGTTCGGAATTCCGGATAATAGGTCCTCTACTATATTATTAAAGTAACAAACGAAAATTTAAATTTGACCTGAAGTGAGATGCACTTTATTTTTGATTGAATAAGTGTGTTGCGATCCTGGACAAAAATTGTCTATTATCACCTGAGAAAGTTTTTTTTTTCGATTTAGTTGGAAACATGCAGGGATCACTCTAGAGAGTTTCAGAGGGGCGGCCTATCCTCATGCCCTTTTCTGATAAATTTTTGCCCTCCTTGCCCTTTTTTCAGGTAGAATCCTACCCTCCTTATATTCCCGGGTAGAATCCTGCCTTGACTGCATTGTGCTTTCCAAAATTCTTTACCTTTACCATTTTTAATACTTTCATAGTGAAGTTATGTAAATTATAATTGTTATAAGTAAGGAGGGAACTTTAGCAGCAGTTTTTTAGCGCTCCGGTTAGTTGCCCATTCCCCCTCTGTCGGTATATTGGTGTATGCCCGTATTTTAAAAATGCCCATTTTGTGAAATGATGGGCCCTTTTTAACAAAATTGCCCTTATTCTGTAATGTGCACCCTGCCCTTTTTATGTTCTAGAATGATCCCTGAAACATGATGTTTGCGAAAAAGCAAGAAATAGATTATTTACTGGACAATGTTCAGGAACATGTATTTATTTGTGCATCATTAATTCCTATGAATGTCATCATTAATGGTTAATTTTCTTAAGTGACACTTTTCAAACAGCGAATAAATAATGTAAAAGCATTCCCTTTCATTGAAATATGATTCTATTTCTAATTATTTTGAATATCTTTATTAATTGACAGTTAAAAGTAGAAATTGTGGGTTTTTTAAAATATTTAAAAAAAGTTTTTTTAAGTATTCGGTTTGGCTGAATATTTCGATATTCGGTAGGCCGAATAGTTTGATATTCAGCCAAGCCAAATATTCAGTAGACCGAATAGTTTGACGTTTGGCCTAACCGAATATTCGGTAATATGGCCGAATACCGAATAGATACCGAATATTCGGTGCATCCCTAGTAGCTTGCAATCTAATAAGTAGTTTACGGTCTAAATTCCTACATGGTTCATATAAAACTGAAATTTGAAAATAATCACTTTTTTTTTATAAGTTTTAGAATATGCCATGAAAAGTACCCTGTTTAACACTTTCCAACATAGTTGAAAAGTGTTTATGAATTTGATTCTATCAGTGTCCTAACTCATGTAAATATACTCTGATTACCATGTTATTTATATATGCTTTTCAGATGCACCATGGCATGTTCGGTATTGAAAATGAAGTGATCATGTATGGTTAGTTTACAGAGACACTGAAAAGTATGTTTTATTACGGTCAATGGCTCCCCATTGTCCAAATAGTTTTCAATGCATTTTAATTATATTACATTATTTCAAACCCAATGAAATCGAGCAACATAATGAACTTATTATTTGCAAGCTTATTGTATTTTACTATTTACATACAAACTAAAAGAATTAAGCTTGTAAACAATTATGTAAAGTTTTTCCATTTATTTAAATAGGTAAAATACCTTTAGAAACATTGAAATTTATCTGCTTGGATTTTAATAATTTTTTTGTTTCATTTTATTAAAATCATGATTTAAATTGTTGACAACTTAGTTTTAAAAATAAATAGCCATAAGTCGTTTAACCCCTTGGGGATGTGCGACACGTATACGTGACGCATAAGATGTTCAGAATCCTCGATTATTCCCACCAGTTATTTTTTATTGTAAACTTTGCCTTATTTAACGGTAGCATTTTTGCGATTCAATTAGACGAAAATTTGTTTTAAAAAACTGGTGGTAAAAGATTAAAAATTTCGTAAAGGATGCTCGTCACGAAGGGGTTAAAGCACATGAATATTTGTACATTACAAAATATAAATAGTTTTAATTGTACAATAAAAGATAATTTGAGCAACATGCATGCATTTACTTCAAGTATATGTTGCAAAATACTTTGATTTAAATAATCACTCAATTTATTGAGATTGCTCTCAAAATCAGAACTAAGTTAAAACTGTCTTTACTTTAAATGATATTTTATTGTTAAATACAATTACAGTGTTAAAAATATATCCCAAATATTCTTTAAAAAATAATAAATAAAATAAATTCATGAATAAAACAGTCTATAAAATAGAACCTCATAAAATAATATAGAAAAAGCATTTCATATTATTATCAACAGCATTTATGTTTTGTTACAACTTATTAGCTAAATCTGCAGATTATAGGAGCAGATTCGTGGTCGCCAGTCGCCACGTGGCGACTAAATTTTTTGCTGTGGCCACTAACTTTTGATGTTTAAGTCGCCATGTGATTTAAAAGCGATCAATTTCTGGTAATCCCAGTCATTATTGTGAAATTTTTATATTTTTTTTTTAAATATCAAGACCAAAACACAGAACAAACTTTTTTATTATCTTTTAATAACGTTTCAGAATTAATTGTTTAACACAGCAAACTATTAAATACATTCGAATAGCTATGTTATTCGTAAAAATTTGAGTCGGATAATTTTATATAGTCTGTGATTAAAAAGGCTTAGATGTACCATTCATCCTCACTCCACCATCTTGTTTTTTTATTCTTTTTTTTTTATTAAACTTTCATTATTAAATATAAATAAATTAGTCAATAAAATTAAATAACGTGTTTATAATAAGTAAATATGGATGAAAATTATTTTGGAAATAAGAAACAAAAGGGTTTTGATTTAAAAAACAAGATGGCGGACTGAGGGCGCATGGTACATCTGTTTCCTCTTGCCCAACATTATCTTCTGACTGTACACGATTTAAAATTTATATTACACTTAATTAATATTCAAATTTTGTTGTGTATGTGTGTATATTAAATAAATTACTTAACCCTTTGAATTCCTGAGTTTTTTTGCTTAGCTTTTTACTCCATATAAACACTGTTTTTATGAGTTTGTTTCACAATTGTGGCCACTGGATTTTTTGAGTTTAGGAGCCACTGGCTCCTTCCAAATTTTGGGAATCCGCACCTATACTGCAGATAGAATTTTGAATAAAAGAAATATAATAAACAAAAAGGAAGCAATGACAAAAAGAGTTTTATTTATGATACACAGAAAAATGCTTAAAACAAAGTTATAAACTACATAAAATTTACAAAGTAAAAACTTCCTTTTTTTTTTCAGTTTTTCACACACCAGCTTTATGGAAATTAACTTTTAATTACTTTTAGTTTACAATTTTTTTCAAAAAATTAATCAAAATTTAAGGATTAAAATGTAACTTGTATATTATATAGTAAAAATAAAAAATTAAACACAAGTTGGAAACTGTACGTTAAACGTAACAAATGAGGTGAGTTTGTTTTGTGCTATAACAAGTTTTACAATGTAAAAAATCATTGTTATTATTTCAGTGAAATTAATTATATCGCCTGTTATGAATGAAATGAGGATGCCTTTTCTTTTCCTTATTACGTATGCCATGTTTACAGATGTGAATTTTTTTTTTCAACACCAGACAGAGCTGTAAATTTATCATGGAACCCTGTGGCAGAACGTATGCGACGCTGCGACGGGCGTCGCAGACTTTTTAGTGCACCTGCAGACTGAAAACATACAGCAATGCTACAGATGTGCTATAGCGCATGAATTACGCGAAAAACAGCAAACTTCACCGAAGAATCGTAAAAAAAAAATGGCGAATTTCGTCGAAGAATCGCAGAAAAAACGCGAAATTCATATAAAGATTGCGAAAAATGGCTAATTTCGTTGACAGATCGCGAAAAAACCGCAAACTTAGTCAAAAGGCTGTCAAAATATAATATGAGTTCCCTTGAAGGATAGCAGAAAAATGCGAATTTTGCTGAAGGGCTACGGAGAAAATGCCTACTTCATCAAAGGATCATGGAAAAAACTGTTAATTTCGTCGAAGAAACGATAAATTTCATCGTCAGATCGTGCAAAAACGGAGAATTCTGCCGACAGATAGCGAAAAAAAGGCAAAATTCGTCGAAGGATTGCCAAAAAACGGTAAATTTCGTCGAAGGATCTCGAAAAAACGGCAAATTTCGTCGAAGGATCGCGTAAAAAACCTGAATTTTTGTCCAAAGGCCAAAGTAAAAACGCGAAATTCATTAAAGAATCTGGGAAAATGGCTAATTTCCTTGCAGATTGCGATAACAACGCAAATTTCGTCAAAAGGCTATGGAAAAAAGTTGATTTTTGTCAAAAGACTGTAAAAAAAATCATGAGTTTCGTATAAGGATCGAGGAAAAAATGCGAATTTCATCAAAGAGCCACAGAGAAAACGCAAATTTTGTCAAATGGCCGCAGAAAAAATGCCAATTTTGTCAAAGAATCGTGGAAAAAACTGCTAATTTTGTCAAAGGATGGAAAAAGTGCGAATTTCATCGAAGGGCCACGAAAAAACCCCAGTTAATTTCGCCAAAGGATCGGGGGGGGGGG
Organism: Maratus michaelseni; assembly: GCA_963931845.1. NCBI lineage: Eukaryota > Metazoa > Arthropoda > Arachnida > Araneae > Salticidae > Maratus > Maratus michaelseni. Next base: position 159,981,188 of record OZ007597.1, read on the forward strand.
GGGGGGAAAGAAACGTTAATTTCGTCAAAGGTTCACAAAACAAAACGTGAATTTTGTGAAATAGTCCCGGAAAAGATGCCGCATTCCTTTAGAAAACAGCAGACACACAAATTTCTATGCTTTTAATATAGGCATAGCTTTTAATATGAAATAATATACTGAACTACCCTAATTTCCTGCCTATAATCCGCGGATTATACGTGAAAAAACTTTCTTTTTCTTGTAATGCGGATTATACGCTGCCACGGATTATCTGTAATTTTTTTTTTCCACTGGTTATCTTTGTAAATGTCAATAAATATAATTTTTTGAGCAAATTTACAAATATCATCCTTAAAACTCAATAGATGGCGCTACCTGACACATATTCACCGGATAAATTGTTTTGTGTGATGAGAATAATCCCTTTCAGTCAAGGATGTAGGGATTATGTGAGTACAAAATCTTTATCCTGGACAGCAAACAGTGAGGAAGAAATACTTGTAGAGGGAAAAGTAGGGAATCATTTTCATGTGCCCTTACGGATTCTTCGCTACGAGAAACACGTTATTTCCTTTCCTGACTGAGACTGATTAGCTACGTGCTTCTTAGAGCAAAATGTCTTGTGCTGCAAAGCGTAAACGTGTGAGTTACATCTGAATTTAAACTTAAAGTGATTGAGAAAGCGGCAGAAATCGGAAATAGGGAAGCAGGAAGGATTTTTAACATCGATGAATCGAATATAAGACTTTGACGAAAAAGCAAAGCGAAGCTTCAAACTATGGACAGAAAACGCCGAGCTGATAGAAGAGGTCATGCAGCATGGCCAGATCTAGAAAATGAACTTCATGCATGGATTTTCAGTGAAAGAAAGAAGGGTCTATCAGTGTCAACTGTTAAGATAAGGTGTAAAGCTCAGATTATGGCCAGAGAACTCAACATAGAAAATTTTGAAGATGGAGCCACGTGGTGCTACCGCTTCATGAAGCGGAAAAAACTTTCAGTACGGGCTCGAACAACTGTGGGGCAAGAATTGCCTGAAAATTGGGAACAGAAGGCCGAGGATTTCCTAAATTATGTGCAGAAAATTGTTGAAGAGAAAAATTTCAGCCCAAAGGAAATTATTAATATGGATGAAGTACCGCTATGTTTCGATTGCCCTCCGAACTATACCATCGATTCTCGAGGACAGGAAAGCATTCCTATTACTACAACGGGGCACGAAAAATCAGCTTTCACCGTAGTTTTATCTTGTGCGGCAGATGGCACAAAATTAACACCGATGATAATTTTCAAAAGAAAAACAATACCCAAAGAAAATTTTCCAAAAGGACTGGAAATTCGAGCCGTTGAAAAAGGATGGATGAACGAAGATATGATGACATCCTGGGTAAATACTGTGTACAGAAAAAGAAAAGATTCATTTTTCAATCCAAATGCATTACTAATAATGGATTCTATGCGAGCACACATTAATGACAAAATTAAAAATGTGTGCAAATCTGCTAAAGCAGAACTGGCGATCATACCAGGTGGTCTTACAAAGATTTTGCAACCGCTCAATGTAGGAGTGAATAAATCATTTAAAAGTAAAGTGCGAAACTTATGGGAAAAATGGATGGTCGAAGGACAACACAGCTTCACGAAAACTGGAAAAATGCGTCGCGCATCATACACAAAAATATGCGAGTGGATAAAAGAAGCTTGGGACGAACTTTCTGTGAAAACAATTAAAAATGCTTTTAAAAAGGCTAAAATAGTCGAGGAAATTGATTATGACTCCTCTAGTGACGATGACTGTTTAAATGAAAATGAAACAAATTTACCCAAAGAATTATTAAAATTGTTCGAATTGGATACTGATTCTTCTGATTTTGACGGATTTGAATAAATTATTTTATTATTAAGAGTATCCAATTTTTTACATCTATATAATAAATTATTAAGTATTGTTTATATTTTTGCCATACAAGTTTGTGATGTAACGTAATAGGTAAGTTTCTATTTTCATTATTATAATTTTTGAATAAATATTAAATTAAAAACAGTGCAACTTATTAAATCTGTGTTAATTTTTAAATGAATTCTTTGATTGAATTAAAACATCTTTTCTTTTTATTTATTTTTTATCAGGAAATATAATATTAGTGTATTTTGAGATGATGCTTACGATATTATTCTCGTAGTTCGATAGATGGCGCCATCACTGCAGATATTAAAAACATGGAGGATGATACCTGTATCTTCCTTCCTTCTTGGTTAAAAGCATTTGTCATCAATACCGAATCATATTAAAATAAAAATAAGTAAGAAAAAAAATAGTATAGAAGGATTTTATATTTTATTTAAACATATGTTTAAGTAATTAACTTACTTTATTTCTTACTTTTGTGTAATAGAATTGCAAATATCTTTATACTGAATTTTCAATTTTTTATTTAATATTTTTTTATTTATCAAGTGTTATATTAAATACAAAAGATAAAAATTAAAATATTTTACACAAGATTCAATGTTTTTTCCCTTATAGCTGAACGTTAGTCCTGTAGATCTTGTGAAATTTTTTAAAGTGAAAATTTCACCTGCGGATTATACGATGTTTTTTTTTTTTATATCATGAAATTGACACCTGTGGATTATCTGCCGCCACGGATTATAGGCAGGAAATTAGGGTAACTTTTGAAAAATCGGGTTAACCCGAACCCAATTTGCAGCCTGAAATCGACTCGAATCAAAAGCAGCATTAATCCGACCTGCAACAAGAATAATTATTGCCGAGAGGGGATTTTCTCCCCTCCCCCCCTTTGCTGTAACCTTTCAGAATATTTGCTGTGAATTTCAGAATTTTTTTTACTCAGAAAGGCTGATGCCCTAATTAATTAGCACTACAACTACAACAGCAGCACGAATAGATTTATATGATATATTGCAGACTATTTCTGAAAACATTATTAGCGTTGCAGACACTTGAAGATAGTTCTGTCACTGGGCCATGGAGATCTTGCTTTGCGAATGATTACCTCCATGGTTAATATTTCTATGACTCACGATGAATGAATATTTTGTTTAATTACTTTAATGGATTGAGATATTTGGCTGTTAACCTAATTTTCACTGAAGTTATCTCAGAATCTATACATTTTTTAATGTAACTCATCTCTCAAGCAAACAATTTTTCCGAACGATCTTTCTAAAAATGCAACTTTTACACAATTTTATTCAAAAATTAATTTTGAATAAAAATGGCCACTATGCATATAGAAAAAGATGTGGTTAGCCCGTATTTGTTTTCTTCAGTCACATGACTTGCACTTTTATCATATAGATTACGTATAAGATTTAATAGAATGAAGAAAACTTTTAGTAATATCTTTTTAAGTTTTGATTCAATTTTCAAAAAATTTGAAAAACTTCGACAAAATTCTGGAACAATTCTATATATTAAATTTTAAACCATTCGGTTGGGTAGTTTTTGTGCTGTTACATGCAGGGAGGATGGACTAGACAACGACTATAGGTGCTATGTATTTATATAATTACGGACGGACCTAAAAAATGAAAATGTTAAAAGAACAATCTGGGTTTTAAACATATTTAATGGAAAGAACAAATAGATGAAAAAATATCAGTAATAAGAGATTTAGTCTCAATGTTGTGTTTGTTTGATACGTTTTCTTACTCTTATGCTATCTTAGATAAAATGGTTATGTGAGCTTGCATTATACTCAACCAGGTAAAAAAGCTCATCAAGACAGACAGAATTTTAATTTAACACATGTTAATAAAAGAAAAGTAGCTTATTGCAATAGCATGTTCTAATAGAGATTTCACAAACTGGCTAAATTATTGTCTCACCAAAACAACAACAATAATGGTCTATAATCTAAAAAAACTCCATGCATTTTACAGGATTGATTGTACGAGGGTTATTTTTTAAAGGTGGTCTGTTTGTGAATGAGAGAGAAAATGACAAGCAACCACTGCTGCACGCATGCATGTCAGCTCCCAGAATGTTTTGAGCATGTTTAGATGCTATTTGCAGCTGTGCCGTCTGTCTGTGTGCTGAGCTGTGGAAGTTTAAAATTGATTTGTCTGCCAACTGTGAGAAATTATTTGTAATTCAATTCTTGAGTGCAAGAAACTTGGCAGCAGCTGAATTTCACCGTCAGATTGATGAAGTCGGATTTCAGAAAATTTGGTTTGTGATGTGAACTACAAAATTCAATTTTCTATTTTTTTCGGTATTTAAAGGAGTTTCTTGGTGGTCAATGGTTTAATGACAACAAAGAAGTATACGTGAAGATTCCCAAAATCTGTAAACAGCCAGTGCTTTCTAAACCCAAAAAATCCAGTGGCGACATTGTGAAACAAACACAAAAACAATAGAATTTATATGGCTATATAGTGTTTATTGTGTGCTATTAAAGCTTAAAAGTAATAAACAGTAAATTTTAAATTTAAATTTACATAAAACTTAAATAAATAAATGATCTATTTTTTCTTCATTAAAATTGGGTAACGGGATTTTATAGAATCTTCCAACCATAATTGTATACAGTTAGTAGGAATAAATATTTGTAATGTAAGGCCTGAAATAAACTATTCTCTAACGTTTTTTGTTCTATAGATAAATCCCCCCCCCCCCCCCCAAAAGTGTTTTTCATAGTTGAGAAAAAATGCTCAACATGGGCATTTGCATCAAAAAGTAAGTCTATAAAAATCAAAGGAAAAATATACGTGAAAAAAAATGTGGAGAAGATTTATTTTCTTTTAAGTTTTAGATTTTAACAAAATAATTTGAACAATTTTTGATTTTCAGGGAAGATTTTGAGTGTGGGGTGATGGAGAAAGATAGAACACTATAAGTCTCATTGCAACTATTGTTGGCAGAGAGATTTTTTAAAGGATCTAAGTTTTTTTTTTTTAATCAGTATGAAGACAATAAATTGCAATTTTCGTGACCGATCGAGGATTTTCACGTTTTATTATCACAACTCGACGAAATTCACTTTTTTTTTCCTGTGATCGATTGACAAAACTTGCGATTTTTCTCTGTGGCTAGTCAAAAAAATTTGCTAATTTTTTCACGACTAATTGACGAAATTCGCTATTTTTGTCTGCAACTGATTACTGAAAATTCATGATTTTTTTCTGTGACCGATTTACGGAATTCACAATTTCTTTTCTGCGATCAATTGGTTACATTTGCATTTTTTTCGCAACAGCTTGATGAGATGCATGTTTTCTATCCACGAACAATTGATGAAATTCGCGATTTTATTTTGTGATTGTTTGACGAAATTCACGACTTTTTTTTCCGCAACAGATTGACGAAATTCACAGTTGTTTTTTCCAACAGATTAATGCGATTTGTACTTTTTCTAGAATCGATTGATCAAATTTGTGTTTTTTTCCTCCTCAAACAATTGACGAAATTCGCGTCCCCCTCCACACACACCGAGATTGATTGATGAAATTCGCGGTTTTATTTCACGACCAAGTGACGAAATTTGAGGTTTTATTTCATGAGCGATTGATGAAATTTGTGAGAGTAGTCAATGAGCGATCGATGAAATTTGAGGGATTTTTACGTGGTTGTCACAAAGTTCGCTACCTAAGGAAATTCCTGATTTCTTTTCCTGACCAATTGACGATTTGATTTTGCAGAAATCTGATAAAAATAAATAATAATGATTCGAGAAATTCCGATAATTCATGGAAAAATCGCATGCCAATATCTAGTGTCTACCTGTAAGGACATATCTGAATAATCCAGAACTACAAATTTAATGAGCAGGGACTCAAAATTATTATCTTCTCGGCACGAATTTTTCTGTGTTGTGGGCTAATTGCAATACCAGCTGCCTTTGATTTCTTTTGCGGCGCATAATAATGTGATTTTTTCCCCCTAATTTCGCAGACACCATATTTTTTTTTTTTTTTTTTAAGAAGAAAACGGTAAACTTATAGATCCGCTGAAATGTGGTATCCATACTTAAGCATATTTTTTAATTATGGACAATAGAAAAAATAAAAAAGTGGTAAATATCGCAGAAAATCTGCAGATTTGATTTAAAAAAAAAAAAAAAAAAAAAAAAAAAAAAAAAACAGAAATATGACATTCGGCGGAAAAGGGGCATCCCTGTAAAACACATGGCGACTTAGACATGGAATTTTAATGGCCAAAGAAAAAAAATTCAGTCGTCACGTGGCGACCGTGAGTCTGCGCCTAGTGACAATTGTAATCATCGATATTCAATCGATAATCATTGTATTCAAAAACTTGTTGAACGGAATGATAAACGTAAACAAAAATGGAAATTATGTAGAAAAGTAGATGAAAGTATTTAGAATATGGAAATAAATATATTTTAATGATATTTACGGTATTTTTCTTCTTATAAAAAAAGTACCTTATTTTAAAAATAACCCTTGTATATAGTTTTATGAAATATATATTGTATATACAAGGTGAGCACAAAGTCTTGTCCTGATAATAAATATCGTGTGAAAACTATTATAATTAAACATATATGGTTGTTTGAATACATTGTAAGTACTGTCATAAAGTTTTTAATAAGACCACATACTTCATGAAATTTCAATGTGTGCCCCCTTGGTAGCTCGGATAATGTCAAAATTATCATTCTCACTGAGTGTTCGCTAACCTGACATTTGTAATAGTACACATGGCATGTTTTATCCTAGCTTTCAGTTCTTCAATGTCAGTTTGTGAGTTCCTAGATGAAAAATGTCCAGGCTGGTGGATTGGAAGGGATGGACCAACAACATGGCCTCTATGCTTTCCTGACATTAACCCCTCTTGATTTTTTCTTTTGAGGCTATATATCAAGGACAGAGTCTTTGCCACACCAGTTGCTGACGTTGAAGAACAGAAATCTTTAATAAAAGATGATGTGTGTACTCCTACAGTAAACAGGGCCCTTGTTAAGGGGGAGGGGATGGGGGGAACCTCCACCTCCCAAAATGTTCGCAAATGCTGTTACACTTGGCAAATTTACTCTTTTAGTTGGCAAATTTACTCTTTTAGCTGGCAATTTTTTTTTAAACTTTAATAAAAACAATAATATGCTTTCTATTTCTGATAAACTTGGCAAAAGTTACATATCTAATTAGGAATATTATTAAACTTTTTACAAATAAGAACTATAGGGTTATTCCATGGCAACTTATGTTACATTTATAATAATTGACTTCAGTAATTTTAGTGATATAACGCCAAAAAATATTTTAAATGTAAAGTTGATGTGATTTGTAAATTAAACCTATCCAAACTGAAATTTGGATGAAAATTACCCAAATTTAGTGCTATTTCTTGAACAGTGGCAGTTAAATTTCTTATGGTAACTTACGTTTTATTTTTCAGTAACGTAAGTTACCATTGTAAATATAATTTCCAGAGTTCAAGAAATAGCACTAAATTTAAGTAATTTTCATGCAAATTTTCCTTTGGATAGGTTTAATTAACAAATCACATCAACTTTATATTTTGAATATTTTTTTTCATGATATATTTCTAAAATTACTGAAGTCAATTATTCTAAATGTAACGAAAGTTACCACGGAATGACCCTATATTACATTTTCTAATTGTGGTAACTTGGCAAAATTATAAATCTAGTTGGCAAACTTGTTGAATTAGCGAGAACTATTTATTTTTGCTTCTCATTGAATTGGCAAATACTGAAATTTGACTTGGCAATTTAAGATCCTCTCCCCCCCCCCCCTCAATAAAAAGTCTTTGCGATGGTCCTGACAGTAATCATCTTAGCGAGAACTACATAGACATTCTCCGAGCTACCAAGGGGACACACGCTAAAATTTTATGAAATATGTAGTCTTAGTAAAAACTTTATAACAGTATTTACAATGTATTCAAAACATATGTCTAATTATAATAGTCTTCGCACAATAAATATTTATAATCAGGGCAAGACTTTCTGCTCACCCTGTATATATAATGTATAAATTAGATATCATTAATTACAAAATAAATGTAAAAAAAATAGGCAAAAACATAGAATTTTACAAAAATGGAAAATGTAAAGTAAATTTCACTATATTAATTTCATTACTTGTTTGTTATAAGGTCCTTGGCTGGCCTAATTCAGGCTCAAGATGACAGCATGATAACAAACCTGATGAACTTTTATGCATGTATCCACACATTAATAACACACCATATATATATAAACTATAAACACATTTTATTTATATATATATGGTAGAAGACCATTAATCCGCACAGCTTGGTTACAAGAGTTTTGCAGATTAGACCTCATTACGTATTTAATCTTTGTTTATGCTATTTTAAATTCATATTTTGGACAATTTTAGAATGATAATGCTTAAAAATAAACAAAGTACACACTGAAACACATAAATAATGTAAGAATAATTTAAAAAGTAATTTGTTTAATTATAAAATATTTGTTTTATGTTTTTGTATTGTATCTTGCAGTATATAAATAGACATAATTTTCTACTAAACTGCAAAATTTTGTTTTTAGAAATTTCAATATAATTGGCTAATTATTGTAAATCCAATTGTGTGAAGATTTAATAAGAATTTATTTATTTTTATATTTTTTAACATTGATTTAAAGGATTAATTGCATAGTTTTTGACTAAATGATTATTTATTTTCAATTCTATAAATATTTATAGATGAGAGATCAAATATATTATCCAAGTAATCGTCTTTCTTTAAGACAAATAATAGACTTTAATCAAGGCTGGCAAGTTTCTGTCGGGGTGGTTAAAACCAGTGGTTATAACCGGTTAAAACCGGCATGGCAGAAACTAGTTTCTGCCAGTAAGTGGCAAAAACTGGCAGAAACTAAGAAACAATAATAATAAGAACTTTAACTGCAATGATTCATAATTTACACATGTATTTCACACATAAACAGTTAAATTAAATATTAAAACAAAAGATTTATGAATGTTAATATTATAATTTACAGTTGAATTTCTAGTAAAAAAAAAAAAAAAAAAAAAAAAAAAATACAAAAAATTCTATGATATTTTAACAAATTACTGTTCAGAGAATTTTTAAATAAATAATATAATGCAATAACTTGAAGATTATCTACTATATGGAATATGGTTACATATATATGTATATATGGTTAGAACATTTTCAACCAACAATCTTAAATTTAAAAAAAGAAGTCAGATTTATTCCTTTGAATACTGCATTTAAATGAAATGTTTTTAAATCCACAGAATTACAAGATCCACATATAACTACAGCTCCAAGTTAAAAAATTAGAATAATAGAAAAAAAGGACTTGTGAAAAAAGTTTTTTATGTATCACTTATACAAAAAGTAATACATGATAAAACTTAATATTGTAAGAATCTACATAGCTTGAAGAATCTTTTAGCATTAAAATTAAAGGAAATAATGCAAAAATTAAAATAATTATTTACACTTGGAAAAAATCAAAATATTAGAATAACCATTTACCTGGTTCAAAATATTAGAATGCATTGTAAATAATATGTTTAAAAAAAAAAGAAAAATAGTTATTCTTTAATATTTTGTAGCATCATCTTTACATTTTATAACAGCACGAACTTACTCTGCCAAGCTAGCTACAAGTGGTTCACAATGCTTTCTGCCCAGACATGATCATGCCGACTTTATGCTAGAAAGAAGCTCAACTTTGTTTTTTTGTGCAACATCTATTGCGCCAAAAATGCTTATTTTATGCAACCTTCTGAACCAATCAGGAAAATTCATAAGTGTTCTAATTTTTTGAACCACCTATTTTAGCATTCTAATATTTCGAATAATGAAAATAAGTTTACAAAAATAAAATAGTCTCTCAAAATTTAATATTTTACAGTTATAATTTTCTTTAATAACATGCAAATGTATTAAAACACTCACCGCTGTTCTTTTTCAATTGTACTACAGTGAAATAAAGCTAAATGCAATTCCAAATACAAATGGAATTAATTATTTAAATTTTTTGATTTGGAGCTGTATAACATTTCTATGAGAAAGATTTTTTACAGTTATCATTAAATTATTATATTAAATTACAGAAAAGTATTTTGAGTAAGTATTGATTATTTTTCTTTTATTTTCAGTGTTTAATTTGAAATAAGTATTGGATATAGGTTTTCATTTTGAATTTTAAACTGAGATTTTAAATACTGTAATAATTGTTCATATATAAAATTACACAACCATATTATAACAAACTTTATCTGTTAAATTACTCATTTTTTCGAATACAAATTTATTTATTTTAAATTAAAACTATCCAAAGTATTTTATTTGTTATTTATCCTGAATAAAACGTACCTCAGGAAATTAATACTACTTACTAAAAAAGTCTCGGATTATGTCACGAAATGAGTTTATGCCAGTTGTTGCCAGTTTCTGCCGGTTAAAACCGGTTATAACCACTTTCTGCCACTGGCATGGCAGAAACCCAGCCCTGACTTTAATACATTTTTAAAAGGCAAAAATTATTTGAATTTACCTCATTAATGATTAATTAAATACAATACTTTTATAGGTACTACCATTTTAAGCTCTAAAAAAGTATTAAATGATAATATATATCAGAGGTCAAATTAAAGTTTGAGAAAAAAATTTTAAAATGTTATTGATAAATAACTTTTTAAGACTTAAATTTCTTTGTTTACAATCATTTAGACAATGCGGATTACAGCCGTTTGTGAATTACAGGTTTGCAGATTTCTACTGTATTTTTCTACTTTATATTTATCTACTGTATTTTTAATATTATTTTTTTAGGTACTTCTCTATTATCCCGTTAACCACTTTTCATAACAAAAAACTATCGCCAAACCGTACCAACCAAATAAACAAATGGAAGAATGTTGCCATTAAAATACACAAGAAATTCGAAAAAGTCCCAGTCACCAATGTTGCAACTTAGTTAAGCTTAAACAATAAAATTTACAATATATTAATGAAAACAGAAAAAAATAATCTTGGATACTTATTTCTTTGCATTATTTTTCTTAATTATCCCTCTCAGCTGGTGAATAAATGTTTGTGACGTCCGTTGATCTATTGTTCATAAGAATTGCAACATTTTTCTCAATGCTTTTTCTCTTTTAATATCATGGCACTGCCATTTAAGAATGCAATTGTTATTTAAATAATGAAATATCTAATGAATCAGTAAAACATAATGAAAAATACAGGTAAATGTCAAATTAAAAACCGCTTGATGACATAACAAACACATGTAATGCTTCTGACGTCAAGTCAATGTGATGCTACGATCATGCATTTTTTGCCTTAAATCCTATAGTTTGGTGATAGTTTTTTGGGTACTTCTCTATTATCCTGTCGACGACTTTTCATAACAAAAAACTATCGCCAAACTGTAAGATTAAACTCCAAATATGCAGTCCCATTTACTTCATGTCAGAAGTGTTATACGTAATTGTTATGTCATCAAGTGGTTTTTAATTCGACATTTGCAAATATTTTTCATTATGTTTTACTGATTTTATTAGTTATTTCATTAATTAAAATAACAATTGTGTCCTTAAATTCTTATATTTTATTTATTTATTTATTTTGATATTCCAATGGCAACATTCTGCCGTTTATTTGGCGTTACAGTTTGACAATAGTTTTTTGTTATGAAAAGTGGTCAACGGGATAATAGAGAAGTACCGTTTTTTGTTATGAAAAGTGGTCGACGAGATAATGGAGATGTACCATTTTTTATATATAAATTACTTCTGTTTGTATATAAAAATAAATAAATTGTATCTTTATATTAAATAAATTGTATAAATACTGAAAAGAAAAATTGCTCGCATGTACGAAATAGTAAATAGGTTGCCAAAAAATATGAACATTTTCTTTCTCTTGCCAAGATCCCGATAACAAACAAGTATCTTTAATATCATTCAAAAAATGATGATTTCCCTCTTACCTCTTATATTGCAGAACTCATGTCAAGTGTTTCATAGTAGTATCTTGAATGTACCTATTTTAGTTGACATTTGTAGAACAATTCATTCAAGCTGAAGCTGATAAAATCCTAATGATGCCTACATTTCACACCAGATATACATAAATTGAAGAGCTGTTATGAAAAGAGTTTTTTTTTTTTTTAATTTTGCGGACAATTAAAAAAAAAAAATTCTAATATACAAATGTCATAAAATTCAAGATATTGTTTCAAAAATTCCCCTCATAATACCATTTGCCTTTCTACTACTACCAAAATACATAAGCCATGAAATAAAAATAATGGTAAATTGTTCATCATTTTAAAATTACCAAATCTTACAATTTATAAAACAGTAGATCTTTATAACGCAAACCTAAAAACATGAGGTTGTGTGTTATATAGATCACATTTCACACATAATTAAAATTTAGCTTGTAAAACATGGCCAAATATGTGTGAAACGTGCCAAAATACATTAAAGTATCTTTATATTGCATTCTTTATTACCAGGAGTTGTGCAGATTATAATTTTTTGCATGATATAGATCATTCTACACATTGTTAAATTTACTTTATAAACATTGTCCAAACATACCTGTATCAAATCATAGCAATTTTTTCAGTAATAAGCTCTGAATTAAGGAGATAAAGTTGAACTAATGTATCAAATTAGTCGTCTAGAGAATAGCAACATAATATGGGAATGTAGGTGTTTCATAATCGTAAAATTCATTGTTTACATCTGAGAAGTTGTGCATTATATGAAGAATTGTGTTATATAGATTTGCATTATAAAGATCTTCTATTGTATTTATGATCTATATACTGACTCATTTCTCAGAAAATAAAACCATTACATCTAAAGAAAAGACTGAAATTTTTACACATTATACAACAATTTATGAAAGTAAATAAATAAGCCATACTTGGATTCCAGGCATAAAATTTTTGATTCCCTTTTCTAAATATCTTTTAAATTTCAGATTATTGAATTTGTAATTAAAATAATTGTCTACATTATAACTATTTTAGCAATTCAAAATCTTCTCAGGATTTTATTATTATTATTATTAATAATGTGAATTCCATATACAGCTAGTCTAATTGCAAGCACAAGAATTAGATGTCTGCATGGGCCGAAATTTCCAGGCCTGGGCCCAGCCCGACATAAAAGCTAAAAGTTTGGTGCAAGTCTGGCTCAGCCCATACAAAAAAAAAAAAAAAAAAAAAAAAAAATTATTGTCTCTGCCTGTCCTGGTATAAAAGGTAAAAGTTTGGCCCAGCCAGTACAAAAACTTAATTGGCTAAGTCCGGCATGACTAAATTTTTTAAAAAAAACCGCCAATATTTCTGAAGCAACGTTATTTTATAATTAAAATTATTCAGAAAATACACCACAATTTATGGAATACAGAATAACAGCAATATTAATGACCACTTAGACAATTACATACATAAACATTGATTAAAAATATATATTTAAACAATTATATTCGAATGAAGATTCAGTAAGAAAATCAACGTAGTTTAGAATGAAAGAAAAAACTTGTAAAAGAGAATCATAATTTTACAGCTCTAAGAAAAAAGTAGATTTAAAAAAATATCTCTCTAATTTATTAAACCAAATTAAATTGTTAAATAATTTTCTAAACAAAAATACAACATCACTATACTTTTTATAAAAATAAATAAGTAAAATGTCACCCCACAATGTGCTTGAGAGAGGGGGGGGGGGATTTAGGGATCTGCATGGGCACGGATCTGGCCCAAAACCAGAGTTCAGCTCAGGCCAGATTTATTTAAATGGACTTGAGCAAAGCCAACCTTACACTTCATTATTTCCATGCCAGTTTGGGACCAGAAATTTCTTCCTGTGCAGTGACTTAGCTAGAAAGTAATGTCCAGGTCCGGCTCAGACTGCAAAAAATAAGTCTACCCAGCACAGGCCTGAAAGAGTAAATACCAGCCAGCCAGTTTTATGAATTAAAATTGATCCTAGCATTGGGAAAGTCCCAGGCAGACTGCTAACTAGAATACCTTTTTTTTTTTTTTTTTTTTTTTTTAAGAAAAAATTTAAGTATTCAAAATTTAAAAACTTTTTGTAAAAAATAGTGTGTAAAAAAAGTCTTTTTTTTTAATTGGATTTTTTAAATTAAAATCAGATTTTCTTTTGTGTTTCTTTCCTGCATTAAAAGAAAAATTGCTCGCATGTACGAAATAGTAAATAGGTTGCCAAAAAATATGAACATTTTCTTTCTCTTGCCAAGATCCCGATAACAAACAAGTATCTTTAATATCATTCAAAAAATGATTCTAAGTAGAACTGAATTTCTCCAAGAGTTGTAGGTTTCCTAAACACAGTGTTCATACAGACATGAAAAGAAAAAACTGAAGGAGTCTAGAAAATTTTTAAGGAGTATATAAGGATTTTAAAAGACTTACCATATTTTTTTATGTAGGCCATGTTCTCATAATTTTTAATACATATACACACAGCCTAATTTTTAAGAGAGAGGGAAAAAAAATCTATTAAAATCTAATAGCTAGTGCTAAAATTACAAAGTATTCACAAGGTCAAGGTCAAATCGGGCGGGGTGGCCTACCTTTCGGCTTAAGCTCAACTAGCCCTGCCCAGCACAAAGTATTCACAATGAATTGCTTATTAGTTTCATAGATTTGAATACAAAATTGCCAGAGAACTATTTTATGCAGTGACGACTGGCTATATAGATAGAGGCCAGTCAAATCCCAAATACTCATCATGAATCACATACATAAAAATAAATAAATAAATAAAAATTATAATTTAACAAATCACAATAACCATTGGGAAAATGTTCCAAAAATTATTATTATTATTATTATTATTTTTTAAAGATTTTTGAAAAAAAATAAATAAATAAATAAATTACTATAATTTTGCGTTATAGTAAAGTCCCCACAATTATGATTATGCCAAGGTTGCAGTTATGATTTCGCCAAGATCATTGCAAAGCTTATATATGCATCCTATATACGCTTATATGTACTCCAAACACCCCTATATGTGCCACATACATCATTATACACACATTATTTACGTCTTATATGACATATATACATTCTCTACACATGTCATATATATACATCCTTCACACGTCATATATATACACCATATATGACTATAACTTGGCCACATACGTCAAGAAATGTTATATATATATATATATCATATACCAGGTGATTCATAATGAATGGGCCAAAAAGAATAGCGCAGTGTGACTGCCGTAATCGATTTATTCAGCCGAAACAAATTTATTCTGCAACTACAATTATACAAGTTTTATTTGGCAACAAAGAAAAATCATCGAATGACGAACTTACCGCTAGAGGCGCTGTTAAACATAAAATGTTGTCCATATGCAGGAGAAAGCATACTGCATTTTCGAATATGCCAAAACCTCCTCGGTAATTGTTGTGCAAAGACATTTTCGCACGAAATTTCGTAAAGAACCACCGCATCGGCATAACATAAGCAGGTGGGTGAAGCAGTTCCAGGATACCAGCTGCTTATGCAAGAACAAAAGCCCAGGACGAAAAGAAACAAAACCCGAAGTGGTTGAAAGAATTCTCTAGGGTTTCGTTAAAGACAAGGTGTTTGTGCCTCCACTTCCTCAGGACTTAGAGGAACTGAAGCAGCGGATAACTGCAGTGTTGAACTCCATCATAGGGGATATGCTATCTCGAGTGTGGCAGGAGCTTGATTACCATGTAGACATTTGTCGTGTCACCGGAGAGGCACATATTGAACACCTGTAGAAACTTGGAATAAATGTAGTTTTGAGGTAAATTTGAATATTCTAAATACATTAATTACAACATTCACAATCATGTTTTCTTTTTGTCCCATTCATTATGAATCACCCTGTATTATTATAATGTCATACATGCTTTATAATTTGGCGATAAATCTTGGTTGCTTGATGATTCATCCTTGGAGGCTGCTATAACACGAAAGTACCAAACCTACAATATATTAAAGAAAACAGAAACAAAATATAACACGAAAGTACCAAATTTACAATATATTAATGAAAACAGAAACAAAAATATTTCCTCCTTGAGGGTCGCTATAACACGAAAGTACCAAATTTCTACTTTTTTTTTTAATATCTGATAATTTGCATCTATCCTTTTTGCAACTTTAGCATTTTTTTAATGATTTTATGCATTTCTATTGCCGATTCAAAGAAAAATTCTTCTAAAGTTACAGAATTTTGTTAAAAATTCTTCTAAAAGTTACACAATTTTGTTAAAAATGCTTAAAAAAATAAAGTGATGACGTCAATAAAATGAAGACTTCAATAAAGTGACGACGTCAAGAGGTCCATTCTCGGCCGAAAATAACAACCATTTTTTCAATGGTTAATAAATAAGTAAAATACAGTAACTTTTTTTTTAAAGAATGACAGTATAATTACTTGAACTTTACCTTTGTAAACATGTGGAAGATTTTTATTTTATTTCCTTTAAAAGTTGATCTCTCTAAGCCATACAAGGTTAAGCCGTATTATTCATCTTGTAATACATTAGTTTCCATTGTCTACTATTGTATACTTCAATTAAATCATTGTTCAATGCTATATTATACTTCACAATAATTTAAGGAGCTTTTAAGAAGTTTCTAAGTAGTCTAACGAGTCTGTATGAACACTGTAAACAATCAAACACCTAATTAGATGATAATAAGCCCAGTGGCAGAAAGTTCTGTAGCTGTCTGCGACAAGCTATTAAAATTTCATAATCTGTCTGCAAATTTTGCGTGTAATTTTAATGAATGAATAATACACTAAACTAGGGATCCCTATATATTATTTCTCCTGTCAACATCCCTTTTTCTAAGAAAATATGAAACGCAGAACAACGAATGAGATACCATATGAAAGGTTTTAGAACCGGCTTCTGACATAGCCCACTTAACAATTCGTTAAAACATGTTTTTGATTAAAATTTTCTGAAAATTAAAAATTAATTCGGCATATTTTTCATAAATGAAATGAAAGGTTTTCCTGAAATTATTGTTGCCAAAAAAATAAAATACCACATTATATGATGCTCAGCAATTATTATAAAAAACACCGCACGGGTTTATTTTATATACTTATGATTAAAAAGCGAAATTGAAATTGAAATGTTTAGATTTATATTTCTAAGTCCCATGTTTTTCCCGAAGCGGATGACGTCATCCTCTAATGCAGTCAAAATACGATTGTTATTTTTTTTTTCTCGCACGTGCCTTTAGCAATCTTGGATCAGTTTTCAGTCTAACTTTGATGGAATAAATTAGATGATATTCTGGCTTGACTAACAACTAAATGTTGTTTGCAGATATTTTTATCCTCGCTTTTTCTTTAGAAGTTTAAACCTGCATCTAATAAATATTACATATTGATAAAAAATTATACTTCTCTATTATCCCGTCGACCACTTTTCATAACAAAAAACTATCGCCAAATAAACGGGAGAACGTTGCCATTGGAATATAAAAAATATATATATATAAGAATTTAAGGACACAATTGTTATTTTAATTAATAAAATAACTACCAAATCAGTAAAACATAATGAAAAATACACGCAAATGTCGAATGTAAAACCACTAGATGACGTAACAAACACGCATAATGATTCTGACATCAAGTAAATGCGACTGCATTTTTGGCGTTTAATCTTACAGTTTGGCGGTAATTTTTTGTTATGAAAAGTGATCGACGAGATAATAGAGAAGTACCTAAAAAATATTAGATTTCAGTGCGAAATCTTCGCACGGGCCCTCTGGTTTTTCATTATTTTATTTAAAACATGGTAAGCATGATGCATTCTCATCAAATCTGCTAATAACTTTTGATGTTATGTCATTTCATCATCTCACTTTTTGTAGGATTTCTAAAATTGGAAGGATACGCTTATCGCAAGACCAAGGGTGATTCTGAGTAAAAGAATATTTTCTGAAATTCACAGAGAATTTTCTGAAATGATCCAGGGTGGGAGGTGTGGAGGATGAGATAAATTTCCCTCTCCTGACGCAGCTACAGAAATTCCTTCTGGAGAAAAATGTCTTAATTGAAGTCCTGCATCAGCTGCAGATCAGGTTCTGTTTTCAGTTCGAACTGAATTTATATTCCTGCAGGTTGGGTTCGGGTTAACCCAATTTTTTAAAAGTTGGTTCTGTATATTGTTTCAGATTTAAAAATTTATGTGTTAAACATAGATGTTTGTCTGTGTGTGATGTTTTCTGAAGAGGCCGCTAAGTGCAGAGCTGCAAGATTTGGTAGGAAGAGTCTGAAGTGTTGTTCAAAACCCACTTTTGAACTAGTTGTCTTAATTTTTTATTTATTTTTTTTTTTTTTTTGCAGCAAATTTGCTACATTAGTAAAAAGAATCCGAAATTCCTGTATCTATTTTTGAATTTTTTTTATATTTTTTGCATTTCTTCTCATTTTGCGACGATCTTTAGACATTAGTAAAAGGAACTGGGTTTCAATATTTTAGCAATCTTTTTATACAGTAAATTTTGTCTATGCTCACGATTATTTTTTTCCCACAATGGTTTGATAAAAATCGCGTTTTTTTTTTTAAACCACGATCTTTTGCCGAAATTCGCTTGTTTTTACAGCGATCTTTTGCCGAAATTCGCGTGTTTTTATCGCGATCTTTTTCCGAAATTCGCGTGTTTTTACCGCGATCTTTTTCCGAAATTCGCATGTTTTTACCACGATCTTTTGCCGAAATTTCTGTGTTTTTACCGCGATCATTTGCAGAAATTTCTGTGTTTTTTTAACGCGATCCTTTGCTGAAATTCGCGTGTTTTTACCACGATCCTTTGCCGAAATTCACGTGTTTTTACCGCGATCCTTTACCGAAAGTCACGTGTTTTTGCCGCGATCTTTTGCCAAAATTCGTGTTTTTTTTGCCGCGATCTTTTGCCGAAATTAGTGTTTTTTTTTTGCCGCGATCCTTCGTGTGCTTTTACCGCAATCTTTTGACGAAATTCGCGTGTTTTTACCGCGATCCTTTGCCGAAATTCACGTGTTTTTACCGCGATCTTTTGCCGAAATTCACGTGTTTTTATCGCGATCTTTTGCCGAAATTCGCCTGTTTTTATCGCGATCTTTTGCCGAAAATCGCATGTTTTTATCGCGATCTTTTGCCGAAATTCGCGTGTTTTTATTACGATCTTTTGCCGAAATTCACGTGTTTTTACCGCGATCCTGCGGGCCGAAAGTTCTGGACAATGTTTTAAATTAATTTCATTACTGCAGACAGAAACTGTCTGCAAGAGATTTTCTTTGTCCGCGACTATGTCGCCATGTCGCGGTGTTTCTGCCACTGGGATAATAAGGAACGTAATATCTATATATATATATATTACGCTATTGTACGTGGCACAGAAAATGCGATTATTTGTTAAATGTTTAATGGCAACACCCGAATGAAATGCATGTCATTGGTTAGGCACTGCCATCTACAGGAATAAAAGTGAAAGAAACAATGAATTTAAATTGTAATTATAATTTGTTAACATTAACAATTAAATAGGTATATTTTTATACATTTTCATTTGAAATATTGATTTTTGTAAGCATTTAATATTTATAATTTTAAAAATACAATTAGCAATATAAAATTTAAAATGTAAACAAAGCAATGATTTTTAGTAAAACGGGAAAGGTAAGTGTAATAATTTTCCCTGACCATTTCTTTTGTTAAACATAACTGTTATACTTTTGAAACTTTAGCTCTTATTTAATTTTTTTACAAGTTTTTAGTTTAATTAAATATTATTCAGTCTGTTTTTTTATGAAGTCAACTCCACTGTTATATTTTTCAATGACAGTCTGCCTGGACAACGCCAGGTGGGTCAGCTAGTACATTTTTATACTTTAATTAAAAAAATTATAATTAGTAAATATAAAAGCAATAAAAACTGCAAATAGACATATCGTTTCTTAACCCTCTGACCGCTTATCCCATGATTTCCACAGACAAGACATTTGTAGAAAAATTTATAGTATAATAAACAATTTTTAAAGCAATTTTGTTTTAAAAATTCCACAGTCAAAGGGTGAAAAAGATAAATTTATTTACTACATCTTTCAAATACATGATGATTTGAAATATGTAATACGAGATAGGGGAGACTGGTACACAGTGGACCACTTTTTCAGTTAATTTTTTTTTTTCTCTTTAACGGACAAACTGATCTGCATGAAAATATTTTTTAATATTCCTTAAACCTTTATACATTCATCAAAATTTTCTCAGAACATAGTTTTCAATACATTTTTCAGAAATTTTTTTTCTACACACCCGTAAAGTGGACCAGTGTGCCCCACTAATGGGGCACACTGGTCCATCCACCGGGGCACAGTGGACCGCTATTAGGTATTATTTGAAATACAATATAAATCTATTTTTCATTAATTTAATTATTTTTTACTTCTCCTTTACCCAGAAAATAACATAGTAATATAAATTTACAAGTAAAATTTTGAAACAAAAATTTTTTTTTATTATAATTTGAAAATAATAACAGATTAATACAGGAAAAAATTGCAATTTAGTTGAAGTTATTAATTAAGTACAAAAAAATCAGTGCACATTAAAATTTGCAAATGAAATTCCAAAATACTTATGAGTAAGATTAAGCCTGAAATTTTCCTGAAATACTTTTTGGGTCTGGGAGCAACATTATGAAATCATTGACATCAACAACAGATTCATCTACAGTTTCGGGGAAAATAAACTGATTTTCATTCAATTTGCATCTCATGAATCTTACTTGAATAGAATCATCACCAATTAGACTATAGTTATATTTATCAAAGGCAGTAAATACAAAATAAAATATTTCTTACTATGTTAAATAAATTGTTAATTTTCTTTATTTACTTTATTTTACAGTTAAATAACTACTTTAAAACAATATTTCTTGATCAAAAATAAGTAATTATTAAATATTTTGAACATTCTGCATTACAGGAGCAAAGTGGACTGTGGACCACTGTGCCCCAGGAGTCGGTGGTCCACTGTGCCCCATGTTGAAGTTCAATAAATAAACATATTAATATTGTTTTATAGCTTTCTTTTAAACATATTAACTTTAAAGTGAAATAAAAGCAAGTATCTTAGCTTTGCAAAAAAGCTGTTTTATATTATTTATCTACAACTTTTAATTACTAAAAAAACAAAAATATGTTGATGAAAAATTTTACTTTTAGAAGCTCAAAACAACCAATCAGGATAAGAAAGTTCAATCTGAGCTAAACATATTTTCTCAAGGCTACAAATAATCAGTGCAGTGTTGTTGTCTATTACGATAGAAGAGAAGCTTAAAAAAAATTAAATAAATAAAATATTAGGGAGTGGTCCACTGTGCTCATAGGCCCAGTGTGTACCGGTCTCCCCTACTGGTTGAGAGAATTTTGATGTTTTGGAAAAAAAAAAAAAAAAAAAGAACGATTACAGGTTTAAATAGCATATTAAAGAAATATCATGGCAGTTGTTGTGACACTTGCACTTTATAAAATTACTGCAATTACATAAATCTAAATTAATGCTAACCAAACCAATTATAAAAAGTAATTACATCTGTAATTCCCTAATATACATACAGAGTAAATGGAATCATATGAATGAGCAGGACTCCACAAATGCAGTTGCCAGGTAATAACTGGTGACAAAAATATGTTAACAGAAGACTGTGCTTATATTATTTTTTGAAAACAGCTCATTGACTGAGCTAAAGAGATAAGCAATTCATGATATATCTTTACTATACTAGAAATTATTTATCCACAATTAATTTATAAAATTTATATGCTTTTTTGAAAACCATGATTGAATAGTGAACAGAAAGAAAAGAAAGTCAACAGTTTTTTTTTTAATTAGAAATATTTTCTGACTACCAGAATTTTTTCTAATTTTTATAGCTCTGTAAAACAGATCATTCTCACTGGCAACTAAACTTTTGAAATTATTTAGATAACGATTTACTTTTTTATTGCTATTACAGGACACAGACAGAATCATTTTTGTAGTGACACCTTTAGTTTAAAGTAATAACAATTTTAAAAAAAAAAAATAGTAAAGTCGTTGTTACGTGTGTGACTCAGGAAAATCACATGACACATGTAACAATGACTTTACTATTTAAATAATATATACATATTACTTTAGATTAAAAGTGTCACTACAAAAATGATTTTGTATGTGTCCTATAATAGCAATAAAAAAAGTAAATCGTTATCTAAATAATTTCACTTCCAAATTTGTCTCAATTTAAAGAAAACACTCTCTAAAAGTCACACATGTAACGGTGGAATTGCCCTAATCATACATTTGAGTAATATGCAGATGTTCATGCTACCAATACGAATATACTTCACACGTAGCCAAGTTTAATATTTTTATTTGCATCTAATCTTACAAACACATTTATTCTTTTAAAAAAAAGTGTCTTCAATTAGGGTTTGTTAAGTTAACAAGACATTACAACATTCTAAATTTAATAATAGGTACATACAGAAATATTTAATTATTAATAGATTATTAAGTTTTAATTTAAAATCTGTCGATAAAAGAATGCAACGAATTTAAGATATTTTCGTGTACTCTTTCAAAACTATTAAACTTTAAATTCAAATGCACATTCGCGTACATAAAAAGTGAAAGCAATAAAATTAAATACATTAACAGTTTGGTGAATTAAAAGCCCATCATATGGAATTGTACTTTTTAAAAAAAATACCAACGACGGATAAACTTTGTGTGCAAAAAATTAATTGATATTGAAAATCACATCAACAGAAAAATGTTCCCGAAAAATAAAATAAAACTGAAAGCAAAATCGAAAATCAATGATTCAACATGAAACGTTAAAATCCGTAAATATTAAAATATGCACTTATCTGTTGAAAAATCATGATGCATACATTCAAACCAAACTCATTATCAACTACTCACATACAAGAGATTATTTGGGAAATAATACATATTTTTCTCAAATTAAAACTTACCAGTTTAGATGTGTGCTACCAAGAAGTAAATCACTATCGTGACATACAATACTTTTTTTAATTTAACTTTATTTAAATTGCGGAATTGTATTAATCACAAGAAGGTAAGCAAACATAAATAAAAGTCTTTCAGAACTTAGTGAATGATTCTCAAAAAGTGTCGTTCACTATGAAGAGTGTACGTATTTTACCACATAAATCTCCAACTACAGACTCTTCTGTTTAACCAATCAGAGTACTTATTTTAAATTGTTGCCAAAACAAAAAATTCCCACAAAGTACTACAAAACCAGGGAGATAGAGAGAAGGAGAACAAAGATAATGTTTCTACTTATGGAACTAAAAGCGGTACCTAGTATGGCGGCGTTTCTGGACTCTTGGGCCTTTAGGAAGTGTAGCGCCCTCTATCTCTTTACCATGCTCGAAACCAAAATGCAGGAAGAGCAGACGACAATTTGTCATGTTTGACAGGTCACATGACCGGCCTTTGGGAGCACCAGCGCCACAAACTGGGTACTAATTCCCGGTCCATGTTGTGATCTTGAAAGCCTATCTTCACTGTTCTCCTTCTTATTTCTATCTCCATGTACAAAACAGTACTAAAAAATTGAATCCAATAAACGTACAACGTTGCTGAAAAGATAACGATGGGATCACAGCGCCATCTGCTATCTCTTCTCAACGTAAATATTGTATTGACAGAAAAGATGTCGGCCTAGGTATAAATGATAATATGTATAATAGGTATAATATGTTGTGTTAGCTTAGCGCCACGGAGTAAGATAAGATAGATGGAGCGGAAAGTAACGTTGAAATTTTACAATACAGTTTTTCTCCTCATAGATGGCGCTACGGTAAACTGACGGCGATCTTAGCCTGCTTCTGCAATGCTTTTCAATGCGAAAAGCATTCATTTTTTTAATGTTTTTGATTGAAAATTTGAACTTTAAAAAAGTCAAACAAGTAGAAATTTCATTAAATAAAGTTTTCTTCACACCATGCATATATTTTAATAGATATTTGGCGTTTCGATTGCTTTTTATTACTCTTTAAATAAGAGTTCATCCTGACAAAAACATCTGAATAGTCATTTAAAAATAAATATTACTGATATTGTACTGCGAAGAAATACGGAATGGACGTATAATTTTTAGAGATTAAAAGTATTATTCAAATTTTCTGGAATAAGTTTTAATCTTGCGCATATATAATTTAATAACTCATAATTTTTATATCTATGCAATTAATATTATATACATTTAAAAACAAATTTTTATCTTAATTATTTGGGAAATAAAACTTAAATAAATAATAGTGTCTATTAACTAATTTTTGCAAGAATCGTAAATTGTGACTTTAATATAATGTTAGTTATGAATGGTCCAAAAACTCTCATTTTTTTTATCATACATAAATGCTTCCTCTTTCATAAACACTGCTGCAGATAGAAAAGGTAACATGCTTACCTTACAATTTGAAAATTATACAGTTATTAAAAATCCCTGACGGCTCGGCCAACAGGCACAGGTAGATTTCGAAGACGTAGACCGTGGGGCGCCTGTTTGTTGGAATTGAGGAAGAAATGACCATGATGCGGCAGTTGGACTCTTTTGCCATGATGCGGCAGTTGGAACGACCTACTTCAAAATCTAACTTGTTTGCAAGCGGAACCAGCAAGGATTTTTTTTATTATTATTATTTATTTATTTATTTATTTTTTGCTATAAGAGTTGGTCCTATAAAAATCTTATCAATATAAAAGTTTTAGATAATATTAAGAGGATTTATAATAAATTTAAGCGGATTTGAAATCTTGGGAATTGACGAAGTTATGAATTTTTTTCTTCTAAAACCCTCCCCCCCCCCCCCCCTGGACACATTTTTAATTATATCAAAAATCTGTCATACATAAATTTTCGGCCCTCCTAGGAGTAATAATAACTTAAAACGGATTCGATACGTATCATGATTAAGAAATTATGGTTTTTTTCTGTTTTTACAAAAAGCCCCTTATCCCCACCTTGGTTCGATTTTGGCCATTAACGAACTTGACCGAGATTTTATGCCCCCTTGATTTTATGTATCAGTTTCGAAAAGATGCGGCAGTTGGAACCGCCTACTTCGAAAAATAACTTGTTTGCAGGCGGAGCAGACAGGGATTTATTTTATTTTTTTTTTTTTTTTTTTTTTTTTGGCTATAAGGGTTGGTCCTATAAAAAACATGTCAGTATAAACGTTTTAAATAATATTAAGAGGATTTATAATAAATTTAAGCGGATTTGATATCTTGTGAATTGACGGAGTTATGAATTTTTTTCTTCTAAAACACCCCCTTTCCCCCCCCCTTGGGGCCATTTTTAATTATATCAAAACTCTGTCATACATACATTTTCGGCCCTTCTCCTAGAAGTAATAATAACTTTAAACGGATTCGATACGTATCATAATTAAGAAAGTATGGGGGTTTATCTGTTTTCACAAAAAGCCCCCCCTCCCCCCCCCTGGTTCGATTTTGCCCATTAACGAACTTGACCGAGATTTTATGCCCCTTGATTTTATGTATCAGTTTCGAAGAGATCTGTTCAGAAGTATTGCAGTTATCGTGTCCATAAAAAAGTGACATAGATAGATAGATAGATAGATAAAGTTTTGAACTGGTGGTGGTTTTGGGTTCTGGGAGTCATGATCGGCGTAGATCTGCAAAAATTTTTCAAAATTTCCAACTTAGGTGAGAATGTAATAGGTAGTATTTCTTACGAAATCTACCTAAAAATCATATATACCTAAATATTTTTTTCTTTGTGAATATTAAATTTGTTATTTAAATGAGCTCTTTTTCCTAATTTACATAATCAGTAATATCTTTTGATTTAATTGAACAGCTAAGTAATCAAATTAAATTTTTAAATTTCGCTTATGAGAGAGGCAAATATATATATATATATTTTTTTAAATGAGTTCTTGCACTTGCACTTCTGAATGAAACCCCAAAATACTTTTTAGTTTACTAATGAATTACATTGATGGATAAAATAATGATTCTGATGTCACAGGACCCAAACTGGTCCAGACACTTTATTTATTTATTTATTTATTTTAACACACTTTTATCAAAATAAGGAGCACATTTTAAGCATTTTTCTTTGATTAAGATGAAATTTTTAGGAGCCCCCGCCCTCTATTTTTTCCATGCACAAAAATAAATAAATAAAATTATAGATATTTAATTCCTTAAAAATACCTCTCACTAATAGAATTCAGTTTTAAATGTAGTATTATAATTTTTCTGTTGTAACTGCCCTTTTATCTATTTAAAATTAAATCTTTTCATTGAACTGAACAGCTAACTAAACAAATTAAATTTTTAAATTGCACTTACATGATTCTAATAAGAACAAGATTAGAAAATCTGCAGCTAACATTTTTTACTTACTAATTACTACAAGTAATATATCAAGTAGTTTCAGTAAAATTAACTTTTAAAATAAATCCCTAATTACTCTAGATATACAAAGGAGGGGCTTATGAGGCTCAAGCATTCCCCATTCAAAAAAAGATGTTTTTTTTAAGTGACACAAATTGTTAAAAATCTATTGTTTTTAATATAGTTTAAATAAATATTTGATTTTAATATTTCATTATTCAACTCTGTAGATAAAAACTACTGAAATATTAATTAGATTTATAGTCGAATGAAATTAGTAAATCTACAGACTACATTTTTCACTTACTTTTTACTACAAGTAATATGTCAAGTATTTTCAGTAAATTGAACTGTTAAAATAAATCCTTAATTACTCTAGATATGATGGGACGGAAAGGGGGGAGGGGGGCATTTTAAAAAAATAAGTTCTTACACTTGCACTTTTGAGTGAAGCCCCAAAATACTTTTACTCAAATAAATTAAAAACATATACACTAAGATCAATATACTAGAAAAAAATTTCTTAGTTTAAAAATGATTACATGCATAAAGTATAATAAAAAGCATTCACCTTTGGAGCTTTAAACATACTTAATTTTTTTCCCTTCGATTTTTCTTTTGTTTATCTGATCATCATAGCCCGATCTACATCCCGGAATAAAACATTTATAACCCCATCTTAAATTTATGACATATAATTGTTATAATTAAAAAAAATCGAGTAAAATACTTTCGGAATTTAACATGTAATCTAATGACATTCTGTTAAAAGACAGCCGCCAAATTTTACAGTGCCCTCTTTCGTTTAAAAAATATGACTTGCATTTTCAATATCCTCGTGTATTCTAGTTTCTCCTCCAGGTTCTTTCTCCGTGCTTAGCGCCTTGTTTACATCTTTTTTTTTTATTCTGTTTTGATTTTTTCCTTCGTATTTATTTATTTCGTAGTGCTACTATTCCTCAGCGCTTTGTCCGTGTTTACTTTGTGGCTCACAAACTTTCTTTTTAATTCTTGCTGGCTTTGAATGTCACTACATCGCTAAGCCTTGCTTGAGTCACTCTCATTCGGTCACGATGGCTGATGAATCCCATTTCGTCTCCGACGTCCCTCACTCTGAACTCCTCAAGCTCGCCAAAATAAATGGTTTAAAGAACATTACTCTCTTCTTTGAAGGCATTAATGGAACCATCCCCAGCAATCACCCCAAACAACTTAAATCAGACCTTATAACCAAAGCCAACGGCCCTCTTAATATTGATTTCCTAAAAATTACCAGGAACGGCAGCATCATTATTACGACTTGCGACATCGATACGGCTGACAGACTTCTTAATATCAATAAAATCCTTGATATTCCTGTCAAAACCACACTATCATTGGAATCGATTTCGGCCAAATTTTTGTTATTCAATGTCCCCCACTCCACAACCTGCACCGACATCAAAGAGGAACTTGAAGAAAATGATGTATTTGCTTATGAAATCAGACGCTTCCTCAAATTCACAAATAGGATCCCATCCCCTACTGGTACAGTTCTTGTCACCATGCTTGGTACTAACCTGCCAAACTCGGTTACCCTATGGTACGAACATCATCGGATCAGCATGTTCACCGACAAACCCAGACAGTGTGGCAATTGCTGCAAATTCACTCACACCACCAAAAGCTGTCACCAACACATTGTCTGCATTAAGTATGGTGAGGAACACGATTCCTCCTCCTGCTCCAATCACACCCACAAATGTGCCAACTGCAACGCCCCTCACCAGGCGAATGACAAAACCTGCCCTTCCTACCCTAAAGAACGAGATATTTTAAAATTTAAGTGCCACAACCACCTTTCACTGGGGGAAGCTATGAGAAGGTTCATGGAAAATGAAAGAAAACTCTCTCCTCACTTAAAATCTTTTGCTGAGGCCACCCAAGCGAGAAACACCAAGTTATATGCCACAAAAATGGATCTTGAACTCCTCAGCAAAGAATTTGCAACACGTTTTGAAGAGCTCACCAAATCACTTCTCACCACCCTTACACACAATCTCAACCAAATAGCGGAATCCATCATCGAAAAAATTTTCACCAACATATCCCAACTCACATCATCTCTCTCAACTCTCAACTCCCAACCTCAGCTGTCAACAACGAAAGTAAAAAAAAATCCAGAAAAGATAGATAATACTCCCAAAACTCACACTTCCAACCCTTCCAATGAAGATCAACATATCCAACATCAGACAGATCAAGAGCATAATAGCAAGTCCGGTCTCAGAAGCACTAAAAACAATTTTCGTAAATTGACTAAGTAAGCACTCTCTTTCTCCTTCACTCATTTCCTCTTGCCTATCCTTGATTTGCCCTTTCTCTTCGCTCTTTCTTTACCCCCTTCTCTGCTCTTTCTTCCCTTCATATGAGTGGTACTTTCCTTATTAGTTGGAATGCTCGCAGCATCCGGGCCAAATCTCACTGGCTTGGCAATGGCTTCTTCTTTAACTCCTCAATTCTCTGCATCCAAGAATCATTTCTCTCCCCTAGCATGTCTCTTTCTATCCCTGGTAAATTTGTCTTTCGTTTTGACCATGACAATCGTAGTGGGGGCCTCCTCACTGTTGTTAACTCGTTTCTTTCGTCTTCTATTGTACCTCTCTCCCTTCCTTCTGTCCCTGTTGAGGTTCTTGCTGTTAAAGTTTGTTTTAAAAAAAATGGATCACCATCATTAATGTGTACTCTCCTCATGGTTCTTTCTATCATTAATTCATGACGGATATCATTTCCCAAGTTTCGCCCGCTTCATCATTGCTGGCGATCTTAACCTCAACATCCTCAAGAGTGGTCCCAATGGACTCAGTTGCGTCAACTGCTTCATCGAATGGTACTCTGACAACGATCTCTTCCTTCTCAACTCCCATTCGCGTACTCGATTCCAGCCCAACAGCTCTCTTTCTCTGTTGGATGTAATCCTAGTTTCCCCCGACCTGGTGCCCTATATGGAATATTCCATTCATACCGATACTTTTGATTCTGACCCCTGCCCTGTTGTTGCCCACTTTCTGGGCCCTTTTAGCGTGTCGCACAAAAAATTTGTTAGAAGCAAGTGCAATTGCGCCAATGTCTACACCGATGTCAATGCTGCTCTTGACCATTGTGACACTGTTAACTTCTCCGAATTCGCCTCCACCTGCAACCTCTGGCATCTCCATCTATTCCCGTACCTTTGTTTGTGAGCATAAAAATTACCCTCCTTGGTGGAACAGTCAATGTAGCTGGCTCTTAGGTCAAAAAAGAAGGTTCCTCCGTCAAGCCAAAGCACACTGTTCCAGAGATTTTTGGCTAGAGCACAAGAAATTTGCCTCTAAGCTGAAAAGAGAAATTAAAACCTCCATCAGGAATTACTGGGACCAACTCTACCGCAACTGTGCTAACAATAAAGACATCTACAAAATCATTAAAATTAGTAACAAGCAACACCTCTCATCTAACAATATCCTCCATCACAACGACGCTAACATCTCTTCCATTAAAAATCAAGCCCATCTTTTCCTGAACTTTTTTGAAAAATCTGATGTCCACCACGAAAACATCCCTTTTGGCCTTATAGTAGCCATAATGAAATCATGAACTCCCCAATCTCAGAAGATGAATTCAACACCTCTATCAACAATAGTAAAGCTACTTATCCAGGTGAAGACAACATTTCCATCCACATTCTTAAATATTTAACTAATGCTAACAAGAAAAAAATCCTCAATGAATGCAACAATATTTTCAACACCAGCTCCGTCCCTAACAACTGGAAATCTACTATTATTATCCCTATCCTGAAACCTGGCAAAAATCATCAGCTTGTTTCTTCCTACCGCCCTATTGCCCTCACTTCTGTTTGCTGCAAAATCTTTGAACACATCCTCCTGAATAGGTTAATTCCTTGGATCTTAACCCGTAACATCTTTAACATAAATCATGGGGGCTTTCTCCCAAACAGAGATTGTCAAACCACCATCGCAACCCTCTACAATGATATCCACACCACTAGAGCTGAGAACAAATTCATTTTTCTGGTTAACCTTGACATCAAATCTGCTTTTGACTCTGTCTAGATCAACGGTCTTATTTATAAGTTAGCTAGTATTGGGATCAATGAGAAAATTGGTCTTTGGATCGCCAACTGGTTGTGTGGGCGGCGCATCAAAATCCATTGGAAAGGCTTCATCTCCCCTGATGCTTTCGTAAACATCGGCCTGCCACAAGGTAACGTCCTGTCGCCTTTCCTCTTCATGCTGTATCTCCATGACCTTTTTGAAATCCTAGGCCCTGATGTTAAAATCCTCATCTATGCTGACGACATTGTAATTTATGTGAAGGGAGATGACCCCATCCGTACCATCAACAAACTCCAAGAAAATATTGAAAGAGTTACCAAGTGGATGCAATTTTGGAAACTCAGTCTCTCTCCAGATAAATGCTCCTCCATCAGTTTCTCTAGACAACGTCAAGAGATCAAACCCATCATGGTACAGGGATTCGAGCTCAACTGGCTCAACAATATTAAATTTCTGGGCATCTATTTCACCAAATCTCTGTCTCTCAATATGCAGATCACTCACCTCAAACATAAAGCCTTTAAACGGCTCAACCTCATCAAAGTAATTTCTAGTAATAGCAGAGGTTTCAGTAGTTACCACCTCCTTAAAATTGTGAATTTTCTGGTGAGAAGCCTCATCGATTACTCTTGCTTTCTCTATATGTATCTCCCTGCCTCCTCTCATAATTTCCTGGAAACAATTTATAATGCTGCCCTTCGCCTTGCCTCTGGTTTTCCCAAATGGACTCCAATCCCTGTCCTTCGGAGAGAAGCTAACCAACCTTTCACCCGCATACGCATCAAATCTCTTACTCATCGCTTCCTGATCCGTCATATTGCTTCTCATGCCCACTCTTCTCTGGGTAGCATCATTCACTATAGACCTTCCTTCTCTGATTCCTTCTACCCTCTCATCAACCACTGCCTTGATGATATGTTTCATGAATATGGATTTGCCCCTTCTCAAATCATTGGAGCCCTTTGGTCCGGTCACTCCTTTTCAGACATCATCATCACTCAAGACCTTCCTTTCCAAGATACAAACCTCCCAGACCAGGCTGCTACAAGCCTCTGGAACGCATATAAGCACGATAATTTTTTTAATCACACTATTATTGCCACTGATGCCTCTAAAGATGAAAATAAAGTCTCCTTCGCTGTTATTAACCACAACAACAATTCCAGCATTGCAAGTCTATCACACACCTACAATTCGATCTTCACTGCGGAAGCCATGGCTATATCCTTAGCCCTTAACTCCTTCACCTGCAACTACACTGATTATGTCACACTCTCTGACAGTCTGTCTGTCCTCAAAGCTCTTACGCATATCAATAGTAAATCTCAACATACCATTCACTCCATCAACAACAGAATTTTTAATGTCATCCCCAAAGTTAAATCTCTTCTCTTGATTTGGTGTCCTGCCCATCGCGGTATTGCACCTAATGGAAAGGCTGACTTTTGTGCCAAGCATGGTCCTTTCACCATCCAAAACAACTCAATTAGCTCAGAAGACCTTAAACACCTGTTCAAAACCAACTCCAGCATTGAAGCTGATTACGACTGGTTACATAGTCACTACTCTTCTCGCTACAACAACTTTGACATCAGCACCCAGTCTCATAGAAAATGGGCATAGTGATATCACCATTGCGAGATGGAGAACTGGAATGATTTCTTGCAACCAAACTCTCCACAAACTGAATTTAAGCCTTACTCCCCTCTGCAATTCTTGTCATGTGATTGACACTCCCCACCATAAGCTCTTGTCCTATGCTAAATATCATCTCCCAAGAATTGACCTGCTTACCATTCTAAATGCTCCTCCAGACATTTCATACAATAATCTAATCAGCTTGGCTATGAACTCCTGCCGCAATGCTCAAGCTTTATCTAACTTCACCCTTCATTGCACATAACTCCCTACCTTCCTTCTTGTGTCCTTCGCTTTGTGTTGCTGACTACTTCTTCACTTTGTTTTGCACCGCTGCCTTCTCTGCAAAATTATTGCTGTTTCGTTGTATATTATGAATCAACTGTCCCCATTTCTCACTTTTCTTCTTTTTAGAGATAAAGCCGGCCCCTGGCTGTAGCAAAGATCTCGAGATATCCTACTCAAGAACTGAACTCAAGAATATTGTATTAGAATGTTTCGGCTGGTGGTAGGTATTTTAAATACTTAAATTATATCCTTTTCTCCTCTGACATAGAAATTTGTATAAGCTTTTTTAAAATTATGAAAGCATGGCTAAAAAACGTGATACGCATTGTTTTGTTACTGGTTGCAATATTATCGGAGGAACACTGTTACACATTTATAGGCTACAACTTTTTAGCATTTTTTAAAGCATTACAAGGATAGCCGGTTTCGACACTATTTATTCTAGGCGCTGTACTCAAAGCTTCACAGTACTCACTAGGATGCCTCTATAAGGAAAGGGCATGTTTACAAACAAACAGTTCCATCAACCAATCTACCACTAAATTTTTGTCATAACTATTATTGCAGGAATCGTCATGGCGACGTAGGCCAATCATATTATAGACAAATTTAACGTAGACCAATCAAATTTCCCCATTCCATGTATACAGTAGGAGTCATAAGGAACAAACATGAGGCTAACGAAAAAGACAGGCTACCGCGGTGCATTTCACTTATCTTTTTTTACAGACCGCTAGAGTGACGTGATGCTCTTTTCGTACACCCGCATTAGTGCATTCGAGCATCACGTGACTCCGGCGGTCTGTAAAAAAAGATACGCGTAAAGCACCGTGATAGCCTTTCTTTTTCGTCAGCCTCGGAACAAACAGGTTTTCCTTGCTAACCAACCGTAATTGAACCAACAGTGACGTCAGTTGCCCTTTCCTCGAGGCTAGCGAAAAAGACAGGCTAACGCGGTGCATTCCACTTATCTTTTTTTACAGACCACTAGAGTGACGTGATACTCTTTTCGTACCCCTGCATTGGTGGATTAGAGCATCACGTGACTCCGGCGGTCTGTAAAAAAAGATATGCGTAAAGCACCGTGGTAACCTTTCTTTTTCGTTAGCCTTGCCTTTCCTTATAGAGAAGTTGCAATCAGATGATCAACCATTGTACTTCACTTGGAGGTCAGGGTACTTCCATCAATCAGAACTGTCTATTTGTAGTGTGTGACCTCCAACCTGACGTCAATTGCAACTGCCCTATAGTAGAATGGCATAGGTCATTTTGTTCTTAGACAGAAGTTTTTGTACAAAATATCGCAAAACTACCTTCATGAACTCGACGAAACCTACGTTATACATGGGGGGGGGGTGCATGACGTTTAAAACATCATATGGAGTGGATCATTTTTACACTGTGATTGATGCAAAGTGGTGCGCCCACCGTTTTGCACCATTCTCTGTGTAAAAATGATCCACTGCATGTGACGATTTAAACGTCATGCACCGCCCGTGTATAACGTAGGTCGCGCTCCGTGTGACATTTTAAAAGTCATAAACTGACCGTGTACAACGTAGGTCACGGCGATACTCATCTAGATGGATTAGTTCGATTCGTTTAGCGAAAGTTCATTCACATTTTGGTGATATTGATTTGGCGGTATCGTCCTAGTCGTTGAAGTTCCATTCCATGTGATAAATCATAAGAGCTGACCTATCAGTGGCGACGTAAATAACAGGCTATTGGGACTAAAGAGGCGCTAATCGCAGCTATCGGCACAGGAAAATTGTCCCCTATAAAGCGCCATTGAAATCACAATTTATTGCAAACGCGTTCGAAAATGTTATAGATATTCAAATTCGGATAAATTTTACCTTGTCATATAAACAACAATATCAGATCAAATCTGAAATTTTGAAACGCTGAAAATCATAAAATTTTGAAAATGTTTTCATTAACGCAAAATATTACTTAAAACCTTAAAAACGTACTCATTAATGGATAAAAATATTCAACTAAAGCGTAGAATTTAATCAACCGCAAAGGAAGTTCATTCTGAAACTCCAGAAGAGGAGGAAGGGTTGACAAAATCACAGAATTGCAATGAACCTTAACCACGAGTAGCAACAGCCACGCCTCTGAGGGTCAATGCCCTTGGAAAAAGACTGTTTATTGGACGAAGGAGAAGCTGTGTTAAAATGTTCTTCACGCCTATTGGTGGGTTTCTTCTCTTTACCCGCAGATGACGTGACATGGGTAAAGACAATGCTCCCTAGATAAGAAGGCCGTGACACACGTCACGAAAACGTCATATCAAGCAGGCAAAACAAACAAAAAAATTCGAACAACTTCCATGTTTCAATTTCATTGGCTCATATAATTAATGATTATTAATTACGACTAATAGTTAATAATTCCACGAGCCATCGAAATCGAAACATGCAAGTTGTTCGATTTTTTTTTTGTTTTGCCTGCTTCGAGGCTAACGAAAAAGACAGGTTACCGCGGTACATTCCACTTATCTTTTTTTACAGACTGCTAGAGTGACGTGATGCTCTTTTCGTACACCTGCATTGGTGCATTCGAGCATCACGTGACTCCGGCGGTCTGTAAAAACAGATACGCATAAAGCACCGCGGTAGCCTTCCTTTTTCGTTAGCCTCGGCCTGCTTGGTATGACGTTTTCGTGACGTATGTCACGGCTTTCTTATCTAGGAGGCGTTGGTAAAGTCCTCAAAGATACCCCTACCTAATAAACTATTCCACCTAGGAACGTGAAATTTTGGATACACACGCAAAAAAAAATTTGCCTTCAAAATTTCTAAAATTTTTATTACTCCCACTAGAAGTGTAAATATCAGTTAAAAATCAATTTGAATAAATTCGTTAAATACCCTTTCAATGGAAAATCACAGACAAATAATCTGCATCTGTTCCAACAGCCCAAAGATGGCGAACTATTCATTTTTGAGGCTGTATAGATTTTTTTTAAATATTGCATTTATCGATTAGAAATTAAAATATCTATGCGTATTTTTTTACGCTGAACCCAGAAATCTAATTTTTTATAAAGATGGTATAATTTGAACAGAAATTACAAATTACTTTTGTGTTAATGAAAATAATTTTTTTTATTATATGGTGATTCAAACTGGTGTGTAAAATCGGAGACTCTCTTCGGCTTTTTTGGAAGGGAGGAAAATAAATAAACCACATATTTTGAGGGTAGTAAGAGATTAAAAGTTCTATTACTTTTTTTAATACTGCATTTACCAATTTGAAAATTATGAATGCATGCATATTTTTTTACGGTGAACCTAGAAATCTAATTTTTATAAAAATCACATTATTATAACCAAAGTTGTATTTTATCACAAAATGCTGATTTTTGTGCAGAAAAAAAAAATAAAACACATATAGAGAGTGGTGTAATTAATAATGCGAATAGGGATTATTAATAAAGAAGGGGACAGAGGGGAAACTACTTTCTATTAAATATCGTAATTTTAGTCCATTTTTAAAAATGTAAATGGCTCCCACAAGTCCCTTTTAATGTAAAAATATTCCCCTTTCGGGGATGGGGGCTAAATTGTGTTGGCAGCCCTAGGGTAGCGAACCTGTTGTTAAATTATTTGAATCCCACCACTCGCGACACGTGATGAAAATATCAAGTACTGTTTCGAATCGTTTAGCGGCAAGAATTTTGTACCGTGGAAGCGACGCGACGTGTTGAAACTGTTTTTGCAGCTAAGGATCTTGATAAATATTTAGAAATGGAATGCGATGCAACTGAAGAAGCAGAAGTTAAGGGAGCAAAGAAAGTATATGCTTTACTTCTAACTCTTTTGGATGACACTGTACCAGCAACTATAGCTACGAAAACATCTACGTGTGAAATATGGACAAATGTAAAGCATAAATATACAAAAACTAGTGCAGTAGGCCAAATCTTAGTCTGAAAAAAACTCGCGACTTTTCGGAAATGTCGGGCATGCAGCAACACATTAATGAACTGTTTGCCATCGTAAATGAATTACGACTTTCAGGGGACGAAGTAAAAGACATGGACGTAGTCATTTATCTATAAATGTTTTTACTTGCAGAGTATGATGTGGTTAAAGCCACTGAAAATCAGCTAAATGGGACTTTGACTTAAGTTTTTGTTGTGCAGAGACTTTTGAATGCTGAAGTATTAAAATTTGAAAGAAATCCAGATAATGTTCGTACTCCTGTTTCAAAGAACAACATAGCTTTTAGTACAGATAAGCGTGACATTATTTGCCCCAAATCCAAAAGCCACATTGCCAAGTTTTGTAAAAAGAAAACAGTTTGCTTCCAGAGTAGATGTCCTGGACACCTCAAAAGGGACTGCATAGTTCGACCAAAAGCAGATTCCAGTGAAACAGCGGCTGCGGTAGGTGAGCCAGTTGAAGGTTTTCTATTGGATTCTAGATCATCCACGCACATGTACAGCAAAAGTGAGTAGTTAGAAGAATTATAACAGTTTTCTGGAATTGTTACTTGTCTCCAAAAATGTTGTTTTGAAGATAGAAGGTATCGGCCAGATACCTGGAAAATTACACGGTAGGAAAATAATTTTAACAGATGTATTATTTGTACCTGAGTTGAATGTAAATTAATATATGTGAAAAACATTCATAAAGCAGGGTACAGTGTGACTTTAGAGAATGACGTAGCTGTTATTAAGAAATGTAATGAAAAGTTTCAAATTACTAGGCGTAATGAGAAGAGACAAAATATGAGTGAATTTCAACCTAATAAAGCTTCAACATGTCTTGTGAATCATAATGCAGAATTGTGGCACAGACGCATGGGGCATCCATACAACAAAGTTTTAAAAGAAATGAGTTTGCAAACTTCTGAGTCAAGTTTCTGTGAAGAGTGTGTTACTGCAAAACATTCTAACACTCCAGTGATAAGAGTCCTAGAAGTCGAGAGCATGTGCCGATGAGAATGATTCACAGTGACATATGTGGTCCTATTGATCCCCCTACCAGGGAGGGTGAAAGATAATTTGCTACAATTATAGATGATCATTCAAGGTTTATTGAAGTACATCTTCTAAAATACAACAGTGATATTGTTGAGGTTTTTAAACTGTTCATCAAGCAAAACCCTCCGCTCTACAAAATTAGATGCGACGAAGAGTGTGTGTCAGGTGAACTAGCCCGTCATTGTAAGAAAAGTGGTGTTCTGATCGATCCTGCGCCGCGATATTCAGCTCCTTTGAATAGTGCTGTCGAGAAAGCAAACAATTATCTTTCAGAGAAGGCCGGTGCCCTGATATTCGAATCAAAGTTGCCTAAAACTTGTTGGGGCTATGCTGTGCAGACAGCTGCATACCTTAAAAATCGAATTTCAAATCAAACAGTTGGAAATGTGCCATTTGAGCTTAAACATGGTAAACCGTCTGATCTGAATATTATCAAAGTGTTTAGTTGGGACGCATATATGAGAATTCCTGATAACTTAGGAAAAAAGCTGGATCCAAAATCCAAAAAGATGACTTTCATAGGATACTCTACTATGGGTTATCGTCTGTTAGACTCAGTCATAAAACATTGTCGTTTCTCGGAATGTTAAATTCGACGAAGAAAAGAGATGTATAATGAACTTGATTCAAGAAGATCCCATAGAAGTTGAGATCATGCTAATGAAGAAATGATTTCTGATTCAAGTAATGTGGAATCTGGGAGTCCTAAAGAAAATGCCAGACCTAGAAGAAATCCTAAGTTACCGGCAGACAAGAAAATATTATTTTGTATATGAAGCTAATGTGACATCTGTTGACTCTATAACATTTGAGGATGTAGAAATATTACCCAAAGAGCAAGTCCCACTGAAGAAAGCCATGAATGAAGAAATAGAGTCTCTGAATAAAAATAAAGTATGGGAGCTAGTTGAATTGTCAAAGGAGGAAAAGACAGTCTCCTGTAAATGGGTGTGAATATCAAAAGAAACAATGTTTACAAAGCTAGACTGGTTGCTCGTGGCTTTCAACAGATGCCAGAAATTGATTACCTTCAGACCTATGCTCCTGTCATCAGTATGTCATCACTTAGACTTTTACTTATTACCATTCTTTAAAGGGACCTCAAAATCTATGCATTAGATGTCAAACTGCTTTTCTGAATGGCGAACTAGAGGAAATAATCTTCATGGAGCAACCCATGGCTATGCTGATTCTAGTGGCCGTGATACAAGCTACTTGAGAGTCTCTATGAGCTCAACAAGCACCTAGACAATGGTTCAAATGTTAGACTGATTTCATACTTCATTTAAACTTCCAGCAGCTAAATAGCGAAGTGTGTGTTTTTGTAAAATCTGAACAGAATTAAATCTTCATCGTATTGTATGTTGATGACCTGCTGATTGCTAATTCTGATGATTCAGAGGTTAAAATTGTGATTAAACAACTTAGAAATGAAATTGAGATGTCCAAAGCCGAAATTGCTGAAGAATTCCTGGGAATACGCTTAAAATATTCTCAAAATCAATATTCTTTAGGCCAAAAGGTTTGTGTCGAGAAAGTTTTAAACAAGTTCAAAATGAAGGGGTGTAAACCATCAGACACCCCTCTTGTGCCTAAGTCTACTTCATCAAGTTTTGTGCATGGTAAAAGATTTTAAGGTCCCTACCGTGAGCTTGTAGGAACTCTGCTTTACTTGTCCATGACGACCTATCCTGGTATTCTGTACTCTGTCAACTGCCTCAGTCAAGTTCAAGAGCAGCCAACTGATGCTGCTTGGGCTGGTCTGAAAAGAGTACTTCGTTATCTAAAACGGACATGTGAACTCAAATTGTGATTTTGTAAATATAATAGTGACAATGTTATGATTATTATTTATATTGATGCAGATTGGGGGTCTGTTTCATATGATAGGAAATCGGTTTCTGGATATATTATTTTCTTTAATGATTGTCCCGTTATATGGAAGAAACAAACCCCCAGCAACTACAAAGAAATAAACACCCATTGCTCTGTCCTCTACCGAGGCAGAGATTTTAGCTTTAGCAAAGGCTGTTTCAGAATCTAATTGTGCTTTATAATGTAACTAAAGATATCTTAGGTTGTGAAAATACTAATGTTTCCATTTTTTAAGATAATCAGTCAGCCATTAAGGCCATACTAAATGAAAACAACTGTGCTAGATTACTTGCACTTGGACATAAAATTGAAATATATCAGGGATATTATAAAATTGTGTGCTATAAATCATGAGTATGTTGCTACAGAACATCAGTTAGCTGATTTATTTATGAAGTGTTTACCTAAACCCAGATTACCTGATTTCAGATATAAATGTAAAATAATGTGTGATTAAGGGAGGGTGTTGAAAATAATCACACTTACTCCTTTGGCATATGTTTTGATATAACCATAACTAAATTGTATTTAGTGTTCACAGTTTGGCAACACTGACGTCGGGATTGATATGTAATGTAACGGTTGTATCGCCATGTGCGTGATTTAGTTAATCTTTTAATTAAACTCTTATGTTTATTATCAGCCTCTGAATCAGTCATTATCTTAACACTATCAGTATTATTATATACTAAACTTGGCCTTATTTAATATTTGAATGTTAAATTTCCTTTTAATTTTGTTATATTGAAAAAATATATATATGGCTCTGAAGAGTGTCTTTTTTATTTTGGTTAAACCGTCTGCTTTATTGACTGCTAGGCATTTTCAATTAATTGGTACGAACATGTTCGGAATCTTTCTTTTATTCTTTTTTCTCACAGTACTTTCTACAACTACAGCTATACCATGTTTTTTTACATTTAACTTTATTTTCATGCTAGTTTCTAACCATTAGATTTTTAAACTTTACGATTTTTTACTCCAAATTTTTCTACCTTCTCCATTTTAAAATTTTTAACCATTATTCTATCTCTTCCTTGTAGTTTCAAAACTAAAGTTAATCTTTTTCGCATTGGCTCAATTTTATAAGCAAGACAATTTATCATTAGACTGGGCGTTAAGTTTATCTCAACTATGAAGGCCCTCAACCAATCCTCTACTGTTCGGACTATACGATTAAATATGTCCAAATTTAGTACACAATAATACTGGTAGTAAAGTTATCCAGCGTCTCCTGATGCTAGGCCACTGATGAAAGATACATATTCCAAGTAACAAATCTCGACAGTATTATTTTCATGGAAAGTTTTACTTTCAACGAATTAAACACTTTAAGTTATTTCTAATTTCTAAAATGTTCCCGTAAGCCACGCTTACTAACAAATGGTCTCTGTCATAAATTACACACTATATATTTGACATATTGGATTTATAGATTAGCGATTAAGACATGTTCTAATTATAAAAAAAAATGCACATTTCGGAAGTAAAAGATTTTATATAACAAAGAGTTTTTAAATGTTTATTTAGAAAAGTATCATATTGAAAGGGTATCTCACCTGCATAAATACAAAAAAAGTGTTGCAAATGCGTTTTTGCGAGATTAAGTTTTCACATCAAGGATATTAATTCTACCTGTCATTTTTTACGAACAACAATGGACGTTCATGAAAGTCCGTTTCATAAGCTCTTTGTCATTAATTTCCATTAAAAATGTCGGATTTTTATTCAGGAAAACTTCCGAGATTATCAATGTAATAGCCTATTTCTCTGCGAAATCTTCATTACATATTATTACATGTGTAAGGATTTTTCTTTTCATCCTCTTTTATTAAAAAGAGTTCCAATTTTTTTTATGTGTGCCCAAATATGTGTATTCTAAAAATCTTTTGGACAAAATTAAAATTGTGGAGTTTTCAGTCGCAGCATATTGTTCTTCCAAACTTTGTTATGAATTATTAAATGATAATTTAAACGACAATTACGTGCAAATGTTACCGCACAAACATAACAACAAAATGAGGGACATTCCTGTGTAAGTAGGTGGTCTTTGAAATGTGGTTTCTGTGAAAAACCTTTCTGGTAGATTACAGATTTGTATGTTTATTCAATTGATTTTGTCATAAGATGTACTTCCAATTCAGTTTTAATAACAAAAAATTTTTCACATACGTAGCACACAAATTTCTTCCCTTAGTGAACACGCGTATGCATGTCCAGTACAAACTTTATTGAAAATCACTTTTAACATACGCAACAATTACAGTGTTCTTCTTCATTATGAATACGAATGTGATTCTTAATATGAATCTTTTTGAAATTTTTATCCACAGGTAAAACATTTATGCAGTTGCTCTTTACAATATAAAATGCATTTTCTTAATGAATTGCCACTATCAAATATTTTATGACAAACGTTACACACAAACTATCCATTTTCTGAATGACTATGAAGGTGTTAGGTTTCCTTTTTGAAGTATACTATCTCGTCGTCATTCTCCATAGTCACTGATGAATTTTTTGTACGTGGATTCCAATATGTGTCTGTAAATGATCATTTCGGGGATAAGCTTTCTCACAAAATGGACACTAGTAGGAATTTTCTTCAGAATGGCTAAGAAAGTGCATCTGTAAAGCACCTTCTTCAGCAAATGATTTTTGACACACATTACATAAAAAAATTATTGTCTTCGTCGATACAAATATGACAATTTAAATTATATTCGGAATTATATGATTTTTCGCAAATGTGGCATTTAAAATGTTTTTCACTGCTATGACATCTTAAATGATAATTGAAACGATTTTCACGTGCAAATATTTTTCTACACATGTCACAATAAAAGGGCCTTTTCCCCAGTATGAATAAGAAAATATATTTTCTGCAAAAATCACATTTAACAGGTTTTTCACCAGAATGAATCCAAAAATGAATTTCAAAGGGAGTTTTAATATAAAATTCTCTTTGGCACATGGTATACACAAAATTGTTTCATTGTGAAAACTGTCTGTTAATTGCAAATGTGGCACTTGAAAGCTCTTTTACTGCTAAGGTGCCTTAAATAATAATTGAAACAAGTAATATGCGAAAATTTTTTCCTGCCACGTGTCACAATGCAAGAGGTCCGAAAATGAATTTCACAGTGAGTTTTAGAATAAAATTATTTTTGGCATGTGTTACATACAAAAGTTTTTCCTTTATAATTTCGCAAATGTCTGTCCAATACGAAATTTATCGAAAATGCTTTTGAACGCATAGGACAAGTATAGTCCAGTTCTTTATTATGTATACAAATGTGATTTCGTAATAAAAATCTCTTTGGAAATGTTTTTCTACAGCTAAAACATTTATGCAAACAGTAATATAAAATGAGTTCTTGTAAAAAATTCACACTATCAAATACTTATAAGAAACGTTTCTCTTCTTAATGACTATGAAGATGAAGAGATTCGTAAAAATTTCTATAATTTCTAAAATTATAAATAAGCGCATTCAAATAATATTTTCAAGAAGCTTACTACTAGCGAGGAGAGATTAAAATGAACACTGGTAGGTATTCATTTCATACTTACTATTCTTCTCTTTATTTTCCGTAACCATTGGTACAATTTCTTGTATATGTGTTCGAAAATGTGGCTGATGAAGAGATTTTCTCCAGAATGGCTAAGAGAGATCACTTATACAATACTAAGGTAATCCAGAAAGTAAATTCCCTTTAGTAACACAAAAAAAGGAACAATCATTAGGAACTAACCTTTATTAAATAATCAACTACAATGATCAGACTAATTTTCGACATAGGTACCAACACTGGTGGATGGGCAGAAATTGAAAATATATTTTCAAATGGAAACAATTATTAAATTAGACAAAATTTAAACAACATATTTGATTAAAATAATACTAGGGTAATCCAGAGAGTTTAGCAACACAAAAAGGAACAGTCATTTGGAACTAACCTTTATTAAATAATGAACTACAATCCTCAGACTAATTTTCGACATAGTACCATCATTGTTTAGACATTTATCGTAGATGGGTACTAGTGTTTAGGTACCCTTCTCAAAGAACGATGCCGCCTACGATTGAAACCATTGTGTAAGAATGGATCTGACCTGGTCATCATCCCTGAACAGCTTACCAGCAAGAAAGGAGTTCAGGT
Source organism: Maratus michaelseni (assembly GCA_963931845.1). Classification (NCBI taxonomy): domain Eukaryota; kingdom Metazoa; phylum Arthropoda; class Arachnida; order Araneae; family Salticidae; genus Maratus; species Maratus michaelseni. The sequence goes on from OZ007597.1 coordinate 160,024,689, forward strand.
GCTTGAAAAGATGAAAGTCACTCTGGACTTTGCTAGGACTGGATTATTTGTCAATATATCGGACAAATATTGATATTTTTTAAATATCGCAATAACGATATCTAAATTATGACTCTGCCGAGATATCCCAATAACAATAATATTGTATTGCGTTCACCGCCATTTCGAGCCCCTGAAAACAGCGACGAATATTCCGTACCAATATGCCCTTCAAGACCATCTTTCGTCCGATCATGTATTTATTTACTTAGCCTGCTTCATTAAAAACAGAAAATCTATCTCCACTGATTATCTGTCTTATCTCATAGTAAGGAATCTCCCAATACAGGTGTATCTGAAAAAGTGGGAAAACTTTACGGGGTGATAGAACGCAGGTATACAAGCAAATTTCTTCATAGAATGTATAGTTGGAACGCAAGCGGTGAGAAGTTAAAAGGAAGTTTTCCACTGTCACAGTTAAAGAATTAACACAAGACTGAGAGGAGTTACTTCAGAAAAAATGTTATTAATAGCAATGTAATTAATGTACAGGCTCAAAGAAATTGCTCAAAAGATCTGCTAGCCGTAATGCATGCTTCACACCTGCGGGATAGGGACAGACGCACATTTGCGATTTTGCGAAGACACCAGGCAATTCCCGAATATCCCCGTCAACAACGGCAATCCTGGCAACTAGATCCATATCAGTTATAATGGGGCACTCACAGATCAGGCTTTTCATATGGACCCACAGGAAAAAGTTCAAACATGAGAGATCCGGCGATCTTGGTAGCCAATCTATGGGACCATCTCGACCAATCCATCACCCTGGGAACGTTGCATCTCAAGTGTTCCGCACATCCAAGGCAAAGTGTGCAGTTACACTGTCGTGTTGAAACCATATTCTCGACCTGATGAGGGTTGGAATAGGATGCAGCAGCTCCAGCAACACCTCTCGTAGGAATGTATCATACCATTTACAACGCCACCTAGCGGCTCATGCGGCCATGCATTCTATGATGAAATATGCTCAAATAGCTGCGCTCTGACACCCCGTAAAGTCATGCCCACCTTTTCAGATACACTCTGTATATCCCAATACATTCACATTCTACATTTGTTACTAGCAATCTCTGCAAACCACAAAAAAATAACTACTGAATAACACTTATCGCCAGTTTCTTGTTTGGATGCTGCTAATGGCCATGATATATCACAGCATTTTATCTATCCATGAGTTTGAATATGTGTTGGTTAATACATAAATATTGATATTGCTTGCTAGAACGTTGTTTCTTGGACCCGGAATAAATTTGTATCTGCACTTAACCCCTTCAGGGGCAAAGTATTCTTGTAGCGAAAATATTGAAATGATTGATTGACACCAGGATTCACAAACGAATTTATTTTAAAATAAGTAAAAGATTTTCCTCATGTACCTCATAAATTCAAAATTTGATTATAAAATTCTGGTGTCATTGTGGCATTTTGGGATTAAAATTAAGTGGTATATATAATGTACCGGTGCCCTTCAAGGGGTTAATTTAAGTGTTTACAATCGGATAAATTCGGTATTTTTTGTTTGCCCAGATCATAAAAAAGTACTTTAAGTACATTGACATTTTTCATGATGAATTTCATTGGATTATTGAAATTAACTATTTGCTTATGCGAGTGAATTTTATTACGAAATTAAATTTCTGTACAGGGAAATATATATCAGTTATTCAGCAAACAAGATTTTCATCGAGAGATATACTAAGAGGCTACTTCGCTCATGCAAAAATGCCCACTCGCTAATGTTAATCCTATGGGACAGTTTTTTTAAAAGTTCTTTTTCATTTCAATATTTTTTAACAAATTTTTCGCCTTTGGATATTTGAGGTTGATCTTTACAATTGACGTTTTTTACTTTTTCGATTTTGTTTGCGGGATTTTTTTTGTTTTATGAGGATACTTTAATTTTCAGAATCTGTTTCGAAAGCAAGAGTATCCTCATACAAAAACCAGTGAAAAAATCGAAAAAGTAAGAAAGGACAATTGTAGAGATCGACCTCAGCTATCCAATCCAAAAATCGTTTAGAAATATTTAAATGCTATCGAAATATTTTAAAAGAACTGTCCCATATAATTAATATTGGCGAGCAGGTGTTTTCATGTGAGTGGGGTAACCTCTTAAATAATTTAAACAATGTTAGATAATAATTAACGCAAACAAATGAATAAAAAAATTAAATTACATGGTTGTCATGATTAAATTTTGTAGTAAATCGTAAGGTTAAAAAAATGTACAATATTTATAACATTTTTAAATTAATATTTTTAGCCATGTTTTGCTGAATTAAAAACAAGGAACGATAATGATCATTGATAAAATTAAGTTTTTCAGGATAGAGTAATTTGTTTATTCGAAGATAAAACAAAGTGTATATGCCAAAGAGATCATGATGCACTGATAGTTTGGCCTGGGCAGATACCACATGTACAAAATAAACAAAATTAGTCTCAGTTTGACCAAAATTAACTTGAACAAAAAAATATATATATTTATTTATTTATTTTTAACCTACATTAACATATAATTGAAATTCTATGAAAAGAATATTTTATACATTTTTATGGGGACAATTTTCAATTTTAATTTATTAAATGAGTTTTTTTAATCATACAGTTAATTATATCATAGAGGTGAAAATAATACTTTTTAAAACAAATATTAATAGAATAAAATGAGAAGAATGGGGAAAATTCTAGATTTTATAGAAAGGCTTTATGAAAGTAATGATGAAAATGCAAATAGTAGTTATTTAGCAATTAGGTCATTTCTTTATTTCGTTTAAAAAAATGAAATTATGCTCTATGAGAAAATATATGTATGTAATTTTTAATTAATTACTTTCTAATAACTTTTACGTTTAAATTGTTCATACTATATCAGCAAATGCACCTACCCCCCCCCCCCCCCCTTTAAATTAGTGTTGCGATATATCAGCAGTATCAATGTTATCTTGTTGATATATTTTGATATTAAATTTCTGATATCGTCCAGCTCTAGTCTTCGCATTAACTGCTGGAATCAAATCATCATCAATATATAAGAGCTGGATGCCTACTTCACTAGTTATCGTGAACATTTTCACGTCCTTCATTGAAGGGCCGCACCCACTTCCTGACCATGGAATCGCTCATCGCATTGGGTCCGTAAACCTCACAAATTTGTCTGTGAATCTCACAAGCTTTGGTGTTCCTCGCCTTGGCAAATCGGATGACCGACCGTATCTCGCTTGCGGCAGGATACTCGATTGTTTTAAACATTTTAAAATTCTCACCAAACAAGCACTGCAGATCTGAAAATGCCTTTCCTCGCTTGCTCAGCAGAAAAATGAGTATGCTTGAACTAACAAACGCAGTTGTCCCACAGCGAAAATGGAACTTACTTTCTGGATTACCTGAAAACTTCATCTACAATTGCTTTCTGATACACATTGCATACAGAATTATTCCCTTCAAGGCTACGAAGATGACAACTTAAAATATTTTTGGATTTGTATGATTTTTTGTAGATGTGTCACATGAATGAATTTTTACTGCTATGGCATCTTAAATGTCTATCAAGATTCTTTTTATGCGCAAATGTTTTACCACAAATGTCACAGTGAAAGGGCTTTTCCCCAGTATGAAGACGATAATGGACATTCAAATTTCCTTTCTGTGAAAAATGTCTCGGACAGAAATCACATTTATATGGTTTTTCAGTGGAATGGGTCCGAAAATGAATGTTTAATTGATTTTTATGATAGAATTCTTTCTGACATACATTACACACAAATTTCTTTCTTTCGTGAGCACGCAAATGTTGGTTCAATGAGTTTCTTCTTGAAAATTCTTTTGAACAGAAATCACATTTATACAGTTTTTCAGCCGAATGAGTCCGAAAATGAATCTTCAACCCTCTTTGATGATCAAATGTTTTCTGACATACATTACAGACAAATTTCTTTCCTTCATGAGCATGCAAATGTCTGTTCAATGAGTTTATTCTTGAAAATTCTTGCAGACAGTTGTGACATTTATAGGGTTTATTTTTCATATGAACACGAATGTGATATTTTAATTTGCATTTTTGTGAAAATGTTTTTTCACAGATATGACATTGGTGTGATTTTTTCTTAGAATGACTTAAAATGTGTTCTTGTAAAGAATTTTCACTACCAAATACTTTACGACAATAACGACATCGAAAAGATTTCTCATCTGAATGTCTATGAAGGTGAAGAGTGTAATTTCTCTCATCCATAAAAATTTCTTTACAGATACCACATGCAATTTCTCCTTTGTGAGTTTGTAGATGTACATTCAAAAATTTTTTTCTAGGAAAAGCTAGTGAACAAAATGAACACTGGTAGGTATTCATTTTAATCACACTGTTATTTTCATCCTTTTCCATACTTATTGATAAATTTTCTTGTGTGTGAGTTTGAATATGTGGCTGAAAATCGTCATAGTGCGAAAAAGATTTCTCACAAAGTGGGCACTTGTAGGAATGACTATGAAAATGCAACTGTAGAGCAACTTCATCGGCAAATGCTTGTTGACACAATTCGCATTCAAAATTATTGTCTAGATGGGTACGCAGATGAGACTTTAAACTATTTTTGTATTTGAATTCCTTTTCGCAAATGAGGCACGCATGAGGTTTTTCACTACTATGGCATTTTAAATGATAATTCAAATGAGTTTCATGTGGAAATGTTTTTCCACACATGTGACAATAAAAGGGTTTTTCCTCAGTATGAATATGATAATGTTCTTTCAAATGATTTTTGTGTGAAATACTTTTCTGGCGGAAGTCACATTTATACGATTTCTCACCAGAATGTTTCTGCAAATGAATTTCAAATTGAGTTTTATTATAAAATTCTTTTTGACATATGTTACAGACAAAATCCTTTTTTTTGTGTCTACGCAAATGTATGTTCAATGATTTTTTCCATGAAAATTCTTTTGAACAGATGTGACATTTGAACTTTTGAACCCGAATATGATTTGTTATGTTGTTTCTTTCAGAAACTGATGTTCCACAGTTGAGACTACACAACTGTTTGTGATTACGTAAATGTATGTTCAATGATTTTTTATATGAAAATGCTTCCGGACAGATGTGACATTTGAACTTTTGAACACGAATATGATGTGTTATATTGCATCTTTCGGAAAATGATGTTCCACAGGTGAGACATTCATATAGTTTTTCCTTAGAATGACTTAAAATGTGTTCTTGTAAAGTATTTTCACTATCGAATACTTCAGAACAAATATGACATCGAAAAGGTTTCTTTTCCAAATGACTATCAAGATGATGCACATAATCCCTCTCTTCCAAAAAAAATTCTTCACATGTATCACACACGAAAGGTGTACACACGAAATGAGTTTCAAGATGTTGAAGTAAATTACTCTCTTCGGTAAACCCTTCTTGACAAAAATCACAACTAAACAGATTATCCATGTTACAGAATTCACTGTTTTTTTTATAACTTTTTCTCAATACTTCATATATGTTTTCAGTTTGAATATGGTTAAGTCATACTATATTTTTTCACACTTGTGTAACATCAAAGACTTGTGATTAACAATGTCGTACTTTCATGAAAATGAGTCCTACTTTATTTCTGTAAATTAATCATTTTGGAGAAATGTTTTGTCACAATAGGAACACATCTAGAGATTTTCACGAGAACGTCTAAGCAAATGTATCTCAAAACTACTTTCATTAGTAAATGTTAACTGACATACATTAAACATAAAACGTTTAGCATTATGGTTACAAAGATGTGCAGTCAAATTAAATTTTCTTTTGAATGCCTTTTTTCAGAGTGGCACTAGAAAGGTTTTTCATTGCTATGACTCTTTAAATGATCCTTGAATTGAGTTTTAGGTGCAAACTTTTTGAACAGATGTCACAATGAAAGGGTAAAATAATCTTTCAAAAGTCTTTCCTCTGAACATTTTCCAGCAACAAAAATTAACTTTCTAGTATGTGGGTTCGTATATGTGTCTGAAACACATTAAGTGTTTTTTTTCACGATACATCTGTAGAATGATGGAGCAATATATATTAGAGGAAATTCGTAGTATCTGAAAAGAAAAAAAGAATAATAGTAAGAAACAGAAGATTGCATCAAATTGCATATAACGAACATTTTCAACTTAAACACAACTTATTTGTACAAGATAATTAAAGGAATAATGTAACAGTAAACTTGAAAACAAAATTGAGCTTTTTCAGTTCACTTTTGTTTGTATGAACACGGATATTACATTTTAATTTGTATCATTCGAAAAATGATTTTCAACAGGTGAAAGATTCGCCTTATTTTTTCCCCTTTGAATGACTTACAATGTTTTCTTGTAAAGAATTGTTATTGTCAAATCCTTTATGACAAATGTCACACGTAATCTTTTTTACTTCAGAATGACTATCAAAATGATGAGCATAATCGTTTTTTTTTTTTTTTTTTTTTTTTGTAAAACTTTCTTTACTGATACTACACACAATAGAATTTTTATCTGAATGTATTTAAAGATTTTGAAGTAAATTACTCTTTTCAATAAACTATTCTTGACAACAATCAGAAATAAACAGATTATCCATGTTACAGATTTAACTATGTTCCTTTTATAATTTTTTTTTCAATTCTTCAGATATGTTTTCAGTTTGGATAAATAAAACGTCAATTTGGAATTGTAAGCAGTAACAATTGGATTTGTTGTAAAAAAAAATATTTAAAACTCGCACCTTAGCATTCTGTATTACATTACAGAAGGAACAATTTAGAATATAAATAAAAATCTACATATCATTTTACAATCCTTCGGGAAAGGAAAACTGAGATATATGGTAATGAAAAATATGAAACACCTGAAAAGAAAGAAGCAAACAATATAGCGGATGAAATCTTAAAAAAATATCAATATTAATAAATAATATAGTAATAATCATTGTTTGTACAAGTTAATTTAAACAAAGACACTGTAGCTAGAAATTTTAAGCAAATCATTGCCCTCATGATTAAAATTTTTAATTTACTGATATTCCTGTGCATTTTCTCATAATAAATGCAAATGAAATTTGTAGCTCTGTGAAAAAAACTAAAACTACATTAAAATTGTGACATTTGCACTACATTTAATTTTTGTATGTGCAGTCCTTGGAACATAAAGGTCCAGCTCGTGCTGTTTTATCAAAAAATTATCACAGAGAGAAGCGATAGGTTAAGAAAAGTACATAAACTATATACATTTCTGGACTGCTTTGATCCAAGAAACTCAAAAAAGTGTTATAAGTGTGGCTGTTACTCTTTGTAAAATGACAGTTGGTACAATTTTCTATATCCGCACAGCGCCTATGTCAACAATTGTTTTGAAATTCAGACTGAAGATACAATTTTCAGAGAAATAGTTCTACCGCTCGTATTTCTCTGCAAAGATTTCGTGTTAAAATAGCATGGGGTGTTGCTATTTTTCCACGTCTGTAGATTTAGCTTTACGCAGGGTAGTAAAAAACTTAGACCAGGAAGGCTTCATTAAAAAATTCGTATTTAGTGAGCAAAAAAAACGGAGAATATAACAATATAGCTGAAGAATTCCTTAAAAATTAATAATAATAACTTTAAACAAATTCAAAATGCATCATAATTAAGAAGTTATGGTTTTTTTTCCAAAGAAGCCCTCACCTTGGCTTGATTTTGCCCATTAACGAACTTGACCGAGATTTTATGCCCCTTGATTTTATGTATCAGTTAGGAAGAAATTTGTGCAGAATTATGGAAGTTATCTGTCCATAAAAAAGTGATATAGATAGATAAAGTTTTGAACTGGGGGTGGCTTTGGGTTCTAGGAGAAATAATCGGCGTACATCTGCAAAAAAATTTCAGAAATTCCAACATAGGGGAGAATGTAATGGGTAGTATTTCTTACGAAATCTACCTAAAAAATGAAAGCTTTGAAGTTGAAACATATTGTTATGAATTTTGTATATATCTGTAAATATTCCATTTGTTTAAATTTATTTTATTTTATTATTGTGAAAATTGCAGTATTATTAATGTATTTCCTATTGAGCATCATGTAACTCAATGCTAAAGGCCTCAGATGGTTTGCAAGGAAAACAACCTTACACCCTCATCTTTATAATGGAAGTCTATTGGAAAATCGCCAAGGAATGGGTTTATCGCCAAGTTGGCGATGGTTTTGGCGACTTATTTTTGTCGCCAAATTTGGCGATATATCGCCAAATGTCGCCAAGTTGGCGACTTTTTGTGCAACCCCCCCCCCTTATACCTTTACATTGGGATCCTTTCTTGCTTGGGTTCTCTATCGAAAGTTAAAGCACTTTCTGGTAATTTCTAGCATCTGAAGGCTCTGGAATAATCTGGAAAGATCTCTGAAACCTATATAAGGACCTCCATCAGTTCAGTTAGTTAGTTGTCTGTCAACTGCGATTGAATTCATACGAGAGGCTTTGCATTGAGAACTGTGTTTCTCGGATTGATTTTGTCGTTGATACGTCGTATGGAACGCATTGTTTCTGTGTGAAATTTTGCTGTGCTTTTATTGGATTTGAAGATTACTGAATATCTTGTAGTTTTCAGAAGATATTGGTGTTCGTATTGCACTGTTTATAGTGAATAAAGCCTTTTGATTGTTCTTATATATTGGTATCAGTCCTTTCGAACCCCGAGCTCACAACATTTGGTGTCAGAAGTGGGATTGAATGCAGATTACCAGAGCAATGGAGGCGCAACTGACTAAATTATTGGAGAAATTAGGAGAGATGGATGAGAAAATGACTGCGAATCAGGCTGAAATGAAGAAGGATATGTCAGCGATGGATGAGAAAATGTCAACCAACCTTGGCGAGTTGAAAGAAGAAATGAAGAAGGAAATGACCGCAAACCAGGCTGAAATGAAGGATATGTCGGAAGAAATGAAGAAGGATATGTCAACCAACCTTGGTGAGTTGAAAGAATTAATAGATAATAAAATAACATCTTTAAATGAAAGAATTGACAGCGTGGAAAACAAATTTGAAGGAAGGTTTCAAGAAATAGAAGAAAATGTTCAAATGACAGCCAAAACCGTAGAAGAAGTTCAAAAGATCTCCAAAACCGTAGAAGAAAGGATAGAGAGTGTAGAAAAGGAGTTGGAAAATGTGAAGAAACAAAAGATAACTGCCGAAAACTATCCCGAAGATGTGAAGTATCAAGCTATGCTTCCTCGGGCTTCTATTAAACTCTCGACCTATGACGGAAAATCCTCATGGCCAGTTTTTAAGACACAATTTGGGATCGTAGCGGACGCCAATGGATGGGATTCCCAGACAAAGGCTTGCCAGTTAGCTGCTTCTCTACGAGCTGATGCTGCCGACGTCCTACAGACTTTGCCTGCAAATGAACCGCTGGATTTTGAAACGCTCGTCAGTGCCTTAGAATTACGCTTTGGCGAGAAATGCATGAAGGAATATAGCAGACTCCAGCTCAAATCTCGACAGCAGAAATCCACTGAATCCCTGCAAGAGCTTGCTACGGATGTCGAGAGACTTTCACATCTTGCTTATCCTGACTGTCCGACTGAAATTAGAGAAAGCTTGGCTCTGCAGCATTTTATTGGTGGTGTGCGTGACTCTGAGATCCAGAAACAACTCCGGATTGCAGATCTCAGTGACTTAAAAGGGGCTTTAGTTTATGCCCTGAAATTCGAGGCAGCTCAGCAAGCTACAAGGAAAGATCGACACTTTGTACGAGTAGCCAACATGCCTGAGACGTCGGATAGAGCTGTGGAGCGTTTACAGCAGCAGGTGAAGGACATGATGAGGCAGATGAACTCCTTGATGGCCAACAAACCTTACAGGAAGATCAAGTGCTGGAAATGCGGTGGAGAAGGCCATATCCAAATCGACTGCCCGAGACGACCCAGCACCGAAGGTAATAGCTCACCCGCTAACGGAGGAGCAAGAAAACTGATTATTGACCATCTTGCGGGGCGGAGGTTTCCAGATCCTAAGAAGCCTCATTTTCAAGTATGTGAAATTTCTGCAAGAAGTTGCGGCGATAACGGAGTTTTTCTAGTCGGAAGTGTGAATGATTTGCCCTGTAATATGATCATCGATACAGGAGCCAATGTGACCATCATTCGGAAAGATCTAGCTCAGCGGCTGAAAGAAAAACTCTCCTGGACCCCGCCACTTGTAATCCTTCAAACTGTGACAGGAGATAAGATCGACATATTTGGAAGAATGACACTGGAAATAAAGTTTGGGAACGCCGCTTACCATCATACAGTCTATGTGGCCGATATTTCAGATCCTTTCATACTCGGACTGGACTTTTTAAAAGAGCATGGATTTGCACTGGATTTTAAGAATAATGAATTACGCTCTGCTCAAGAAGATGTCACTATTTTCAAACTTGGAAATGAGTCCGGGTCTATTCAACGGATCACAGCCAAGGCAGATGTTATCATCCCTCCTCGGACCGAAATGATGATACCTGGATTAACTGAGAAAGAAAGTAGTTTTCAATGTGGCTTGGTTGGATATCCTGAGAAGAGCCCAAAAGGAGTGCTAATAGCATCAGCGCTGGTAGATCTGTCGAGAGATGTCATACCTGTGAGAATTGCGAACGTAAGTGAAAAATCTAGAATTATCCAGAAGGGTGAAGTGCTTGCAACGTGTGCTCCAGTCACCTGTGTTTGCAAAGACCCGAGCTTGTCGTTGTCGGAGCCGCCTACAAGTTTAACACCTGAAATTGGACGAAATGAGAATTTATCTCCTGAGCAGAGACATGCCGCAGAAAGACTGTTCCAGGAGTTTAAGGATGTGTTTTCACAAAACGAGGGTGATATAGGTCGCACTTCTCTGACACGTCATAGAATTGACACTGCCGACCATCCACCGATTAAACAGCATCCAAGACGCTTGCCGTTCGCAAAACAAGAAGAGGTTAATAAGCTCTTACAAGAGATGCAGGATAGTGACATCATCGAACCGTCATCAAGTCCGTGGGCCTCTCCCATCGTGTTGGTCCGAAAGAAAGATGGCTCCACAAGATTTTGTGTGGATTATCGTAAACTTAACGATATCACGAAGAAGGACAGCTATTCTCTACCAAGAATAGACGACACGCTAGACACTCTTTCAGGACATAACTGGTTTTCCACACTGGATTTGAAGAGTGGATATTGGCAAGTAGAGATCCATCCTGATGACAAAGAGAAGACCGCATTTACTACTGGACAAGGACTTTGGCAATTTAAAGTTATGCCGTTCTGGCTCTGCAATGCACCAGCAACGTTCGAGCGCCTCATGGAGACAGTGTTAAAAGGTCTGACTTTTGAAGCTTGTCTCATCTACCTAGATGACGTCATCATTGGTGGCCGCACGTTTGAAGAACATCTTGGAAATATTCGAAAAGTGTTAACGAAGCTAAGAGCGGCGAATTTAAAGCTGAACCCTCTGAAATGCAAGTTCTTCCAACGAGAAGTAAACTATTTAGGACACATCATCTCAGCTGAAGGTGTTCGAACAGATCCTGAAAAAGTGTCTGCAGTAAAGCACTGGAAACGTCCGGAAAATGTCCATCAGTTGCGAAGCTTTCTGGGACTATGCACTTATTACAGAAAGTTTGTACAGGGGTTCTCCAACATCGCAAGACCCTTGCATAGGCTCACTGAAAGCAAACAGAAGTTTCTATGGACACAAGAATGCGACAATTCATTCCAGCGGCTGAAAGAAGCTCTCACATCCTCTCCAGTCCTTACCTATCCAGACCCCGACAAACAATTCATTGTGGACACGGATGCCAGTTAGGAAAGTGTCGGCGCTGTACTTTCCCAAGAAATAGATGGCCAAGAACGAGTCGTAGCATACTGGAGCAAATGTTTATCGAAACCAGAGCGGAATTATTGCGTCACTCGTAAGGAGTTATTAGCTATAGTGAAAGCCATAGAACACTTCCATCACTATCTCTATGGCAGGAAATTTCTCCTTCGTACTGACCACGCATCCCTAACATGGCTGATGAATTTTAAGAACCCAGAGGGCCAAGTAGCCAGATGGATACAACGACTCCAGGAACACGACTTTGACATCAGGCATCGCAAAGGCTCATCGCATGGAAACGCCGATGCCCTATCAAGAAGACCGTGTCCCGAGAGCTGTCGCTATTGTTCCAGAGCGGAGAGCAAGTATAATCCCGAATATGTCATACGCCAGACGAAGACTTCACTATTGACGCCACCAGATCCCTGGAGTGATGAGAAGTTTCGAGAAGATCAAATGGCAGACTCTGAGATCAAACCAATCTTGGAGTTATTAGAATCTTCTAGCACGAAGCCCAGTTGGAAAGACATCTCGACTTACAGTCCTACGACAAAGCAATATTGGGCTCTTTGGAACTCCCTCCACGTCAAGAAGTCCTGTTCCGAAAATTCGAATCGGAAGATGGGAAAACATCTCGGTGGCAGTTGGTACTTCCTCGATCTCGAATCCCAGAGGTCCTCGAAGAATTACATGGCAGTCCCACTGGTGGCCATTTTGGAGTCATGAAAACATTACACAGAGAAAATTCTACAGTTATCTTTAAAGCCTATATAAGGGACCTCCACCAGTCCAGTTCAGTTAGTTCTCTGTCAAATGCGATTGAATATGCACGAGAGGCTTTGCATTGAGAACTGTGTTTCTCTGAGTGATTTTGTATTTGATTCGCCGTATTGAGCAATACGCTATATTGTTCTGTGTGAAATTTTGCTGTGCTGTTACTAGATTTGAAGATTACTGAATATCTTGTAGTTTTCAGAAGATATTGGTGTTCGTATTGCACTGTTTATAGTGAATAAAGCCTTTTGATTGTTCTTATATATTGGCATCAGTCCTTTCGAACCCCGAGCTCACAACAATATTTTGAAATCTCGTCGCCTTTAATCTAACAAGCGCAGGTCCTGAGGTCAGATAAGTAAAATGCGGCGAACGTTTGTGTATCAATAGAGTATATTTAGTATATAAATATATGAAAACCATAAAGTGCAATACCCAGGGGTTCTTGAGAAAATAAACCTCAAATTGTACGTTACAGTTTATAATCGGATAAATTACTTCCTTTGGCAAGTGGCTAAAAATACAAATTGCCTACTTTTTCCCCTTTTACTTTTCATTAAATATCCTTATATATATATATATATATATATATATATATATATATACTATTATTACTATTATACTATTATTATATACATATAAATATACTATTATTACTATTATACTATTATTATATACAAATAAATATACTTTTCCTATCTAAAATTCATGCAAAATTTTAGGTTAACTGCACTTATAGGAGACAAAACAAGTTTAATTTATATTTTTCGTAAATTTGAATGATTACAATTTCTTTTAAATTGTGGCTCGAAAATAATTGTTAAACAATTTCGCTACGAAAAGCAAGAGTCTGACTGGGATTCGAACTCAAAGAAAAGGTTCAGAAATCAAGCGAGCTGCCAACCACGTTGCTGAGGCACTTGCCAAAGGAAATAACGTATCAGATTGTAAACTGTAAAATTTAATTTTTATTTTTTGAAAACCCCCTAGGTATGGGGGGTATACACTTTATGGCTTTCATATATTTTATATGCTAACTATACATCAGTTTCAACTGATGTCACACCCTAGCAACCACCTTAGCAACTAGATTTGTTTTTTGTTTGCCCACCAAAGATGATGGATTGTGATTGGTTGGCTCGTAATCAGGCAATAATCCACGATTGCGATTGGTTGGATAACACTTGGTGGCTGGTGATCACGTGGTTAAAATTATCTATACTCTATCGGTACACAAACGTTCACCGCACATCTGTGTTCTCGGTCTCAGAACCTCCCTCTAAAAGAGCATCTAAGGTAATCTACTTATCAATTTATAGTACCTATTTTATTCTTAAAATAAAAATTAGAAGAAAAATAACTACTTTTTGAAAAATCTATATATATATTAGGCTATCGTACGTGGCACAGAAATCGTGATTATTTCTTTTTTGCCGGTGGCAACAAGTGTTTTGTTTTCACTAATTTGCAAATATTAAGAAAAGTATTTGAGGTATCGATTTAAAACTCATCACACATTATGTAGAAAAATTTTCTGCATTGGAAATGCGATTTTTGTAAAAATAGGGCTGTATTTTTTCTTATTTTTTGCAAAAAACTAGCTACTTTCTAAAAAGGAAAGAAAATAAAGTGCGAAGTCAAACCAAAAAACGCGCCATTTTGTTACCAATTTAAACATTAGCTCCATTGTTTACCTTATGCAATTTAACCTCATTGTTGTCCGCATCTTTATGACGTCAATGTTACTGATGCACATATTTGGGATTTATAATATAGAATCGATAATAATAAATGAATAAAATAATATTATAGAGTGGAGATTTCCGTCATGTCCTACCTCTCAGTTTTAGAGGTTCACGATCGCTAACAGTTCAGTTGCGATCTATATACCGTCTGTTACCGGCTAAAAAGAAAACAATGCGTTGCATAAAGATGCATAGACTTTGTACTAAATTTTAAAACTTACAGAAAATATACGCGCCCTTAAAACACAGAGAGAGTTAGCAAGGTGGCTGTTACAGTTTGGCGAATGTCAAAGAGGGTGGGGAAACTATTAAGTTGCCCCCAATTTCCTATCCAGATATACATGATTCAGTGCACCAACTTTTCAGTGACATCGGTTTTAGCACAGTGACACCTCAAAAGCTTAAAGGAAGAGCCATACTAACAGCGACAAACAATTTGTCACTTGAAATTAAAAATCGTGTTTTACAATGTATGCTAGGAACGGAAAGGGTTTATGAAAGCATTAACATGATCATAAATTATGATCCACAAGATCAACTTGCATATACTGGTGAATTTTTAAACAATTTAACACCAATTGGAATGCCACCTCATAAACTGAAATGAAGGCCAGGGGCCATCATAATGTTATCAAGAAATTTAGTACCTTCTAAAGGTCTGTGCAAGACTTATAGTTAATAACTTACAGAATAATGATATTGAAGCAAAATAAATTGATTTCAATATTAATGAAACTTTTCTTACCCCTCGAATACCACTTATTCCATCAGAGAATAATATGCCTTTTACATTTAAGCGTATACAATTTAGTATCCGATTAGCTTTTTCAATTATTATAAATAAATCCCAGGGTCAAACTTTTGAAAGAAATTGCTTAGATTTGTCAAATCCAGTTTTTATCTAATGGTCAGTTGTATGTTGGTCTTTCAAGAGTTAGATCTTTTGATTCAGTTACTGTAGTATATGTGAGCTTTGAAATTTACAATTGTGTGCATAAAGTTTTCGATGCTGAAAAAAAAAGATAAAAATATTTTGATAATTGTGAATGGTGTAGATACTTTCAATATAATATGTATACACTTTTTTAATTTAAAGAGTATCCAGTAACTATTGTGTGCATACAAAGGCTTTTATATGCATGATGCTGAAAAAGTACCTCTGTTTTCATATTTCTAAATGGCGTCCGTATCTGAAGATGTGTCTATATTTTTTAATTTCAAAGTACCCAGTCCTAAGTGAAGAAGTTTTTATGCATAGTATTTATACATATAATGCTGAAATTCGTATTCTACTATGCTTATATTTAAAAGAGTAGACACTAGAGCGCAGATGCTCTGCGCGGGATCGTCTAGTACATTATAAAAAACATCTTTACTTTTTTTTAACACATCCTTTATTCTTTCTTTCATTAATCCGCACTTTTCATACCCGCCCCCCCCCGCCCCCACACACACCTCACCCCAATTTTGATTAATGCATTAATTTGTTTAGTCAATAACTAAAAGTAATATTTAATTGAAGGAGAAATATTAGTAGAAGCGTGTGTCATTTTAATGAGGCCATGAGTGGACATGTTGCTGAAGAAAGGAGATTTTGCAATCTTGAATCTAGTTGCTTCCAGTTTACTTTTAAAAAAGTAAAAAATAATGCAGAATTTATATTCATCAAGCATGTTTGGTGTCCTGTATAAAAATTAAATACTTCTTTTTAATGCATTTAGAATGAATGTACTATAACTGCATTTAAGAAATATTTTAATGTTGCATTTTTATTTCAAAACGTACTCAAATAAAATTGCGTTTTTATTAGATACAAACCCACTTTCGCGAAAACCCCGGAAAATGAATATTTACCCGGGTAGCAAAATGAAAGCTTGTACAATTTTCTATATGTACACAACGCCTATGTCAACAATTGTTTTCATATTCAGAGAGAAAACATAATTTCCCGAGGAATGCTCTCTCATTTCTCTGTAAGGATTTCGCGATTTAGTGTTCATTATGTGCTAAGGTAATGAATGAGTATTTGTAATATTATTTTAACTGTGGGGTTCTTATGAGGTTAAGAGCTGTGTCGCGGGGTTCCTACAGACTTGAGAAAAAAAAATACAAGGAGTCTGAAAAATTCTAAGGATTACAAGAATTTTAAAGGTACCGTAGTATCTTACCATATTTTTTCATGTATGCTGTGCCCTCGGGTAACAGTAACACGCACATACAACCTAATTTTTAATACTTCATTTCAAGAGAAAACAGATTTCATTCTATTAAAATCTGATAGCTAGTGCTAAATTTACAAAGTATCCATAATGCTTACTGGTTTCATAAATTTAAATAAAAATTGCCAACGAACTATTTTAAAACACCTAGATTTTAAAAAGAAATTTTGAACGGAAAATCCACCCAGCATATACCCCTTCTATAGACAAAGGAAAAAAAAGTCCTTCCAGCCTGTACCGGGAGGAAAAGGTAGCTTTCCTATATCTTCATATTAAAATTTTAGCTAATGTTACTCTAAACAGAAATCTAAAATGAAAGGACCCGATTAAATAAGATTCGTTAATACTGAATTTAAATAAGAAATTAGCCAAATGTAGCCAAGTTGGCTTCATTTATGAACTTATTTTTTGGTCGCCAAATTTGGCGATATTCCACCAAGTGTGGTGATAATTTGGCGCTAACGGATATACCTTCGCAACAAACCATGGCCCATTATCCAGTTACTTAGCAAAATTTGGGAGTTCACAATCTTCCTGTTGTATTTGTGGCTCATATGCTATGTCCTTACACTATATGTTAGCCTGCACCCTAACCGCAATTTATCATTTACGAAAACCATCAAATATGAACTTGTCAAATTACACTGTAAAAAATGACCAGTGTTTCTTATTTTATGAAAATATACTATAACCACGAACGAAAATATAATATAATCTTCTGAGTTATCCGAAATTCCGAATAGCGTGTTCCATTGTCTTTTGAATCCCCAGAAATCAAAACATTTCCAAAATTTAAAGAATTATTTCCAAAAAAAAGTATTTTTCGCTGCCCGTATTTTTCAGAAACGTTTCCGAAGGGTTTTTATTGTGCATTAATTAGTGCCCTTAGCATGGAATACCTGTTTTTCGAATGCTATCAATTCTCAAGTAAACATTTTCATGCTCAAAAAATATGTTTAACAGACAAACATGCAAAATGAACAGCTTTAACAATAGCATTACAATTAAGATTATTTCTTTACTCTTTCATGTATAAATTAACTTCTGCGGCAGAAAACGTTTACTTGAGAATGGATGACATTCGAAAAACAAGTATTCCACGCTGAGGACACTAATTAATACATCCTAAAAACCCTTCGGAAATGTTTCTGAAAAATACGGGCAGCGAAAAATTTTTTTGTTTTTATACATAATTCTTTAAATTTTGAAAATGTATTGGTTTCTGGGGATTCAAAAGACAGTGGAACAGGCTATTCGGAATTTCGGATAACTCAAAAAATTATATTATATTTTCGTTCGTGGTTATAGAATATTTTCATAAAATAAGAAACTTGGGTGATTTTTTACAGTGTAGTTTCCCCCATGTTTTAGAGAAACAATCACTTCTACAAAAGATGATCGAGCACGTCCATCTTCTGGAGAACAATCAATTAATCTTCCAAAACTCTCATGCTGCAGAAATAGAAGCAGAGGAAGAAGTGGTGCTGGGAAATTCAGATGAAGACATTTATTAAACAGAACATTCCTACATTAAAATCCTTTTCACTGTATTATTTTTTTTCATGTTTAAAAATGTTTGTTAAGTATTAGCACAAAATAAGAATTTTCAATATTTTAATTTGGTAAAATGTAAGGACAGTATAAGAATTTGGTTAAAGAAGTTGATAATATTAAAAATTGGTAAGTGTACACACAGTATTAAAAATAAGAAAAATAAGGAGAAGGGACAAATGAAGAGAAAATAAAAAGTAGTAGAAATTTAGGTTAAAGCATCTGACAAAGTGTATAGTTAAGGAAAGAGGAAACAATGGTCATAGTTTTTGTAAATATTCGAATTTGAAAGGGTATGCACATTTGTTAACATTGGGTAAACATTCTGTACATATTGGTTTAATTGTGGTATAGAATTTTTTAATTTTAGTTGCGTTATTAAGTTTAAGCAAACTATGATCATGTTCAGTACAAGTAAAATATTCTGTTTTGTTATCTATTGTCTCTGTAAATTAATACCAGTGTAATGTTAATTTCTCAAAATTAATTTCATTGATCTCCCACTGTTTCCGTCCTTGGCTGAGCCAGACAAAGGTTTGGTCAGTGAGTCTTCGTTTTCAGAGGAATTTTCCCTTTGTTTATGACTTACAGTTAAGTTTCCCTACCAGCAGGAATGTAAGCTAAAACCTTTTTGGTAGGCCGCCCTGTTCAGTTGAACGTGTGAAAGTTATATATATACTAGCTGGCCCGTGATATAACAAACCTTAAACCTAGTTTCGGGGGTTCCACTGCCTTCTGCAGTGTATAGTGAACTGCAGTTTAAGTGAGCACAGTTTCCGGGACCTTAATGCTTTCGGCAGCATCTAGTGCATTCCAAACAAACCTGTATCCACGCTGCCTGCGGAAACGTATGCTGAGCGTGCTCTGCACGTATCGGAGACGATTGAAAAATAGTTAAATGAGTCAAACCCAATTGTAATAGGGCCCATAGAATCCAAGATTATAATGCACCCTGGAGGCAGAAAGTGGGACTAAAATCTGTAAGTCAATCGAAAACCAAGTTGAATGAACCAATTCTTGTTGAAATCGGACCCACAGAACCCGAGAAAAGAAGGCGCTGTTAATGTTCGAAAATGGTGAAAAATAAAGTATAAGATAAACTTTCATATTGCAGAAAGTAGCTGAATTGTAAGCTAAGTTGAATGAACAAATTCTCGTTCAATATATAGAATTTTTTATGTGTATTTAATCAAGACATTTTTGTTTTATAATTTTATTTTTATAAACTGAAAATTACTTTTTGTGCATGATTATGAGAAAATCATTAAAAAATAAATACATAACAAAAAAAACGGTTAAACATTTTTATTTTCAGTCAATTGTTTCTATTTATTAATTACTTTAAATGGAAAACCATAACATCTACCACGACTTATATACAAAATGTTCAAAAAGTTTATTTGTAGTTCTTTTATATTATTTTTATATACATGTTTGGCAAGTCTTTCATAAATTTCTTTTGCCTTCTTATTTAATTATTTATGTTAATCCGCCTTGAAATCAAATCCAGAAGTGATAGGCCATCATTTGGAAATTTTGACCTTTTGAAGAGAAACCATTCACTGACTCCCTGCAAGTTTGTTTAAACTTCTGTAAAACTTGTCATATGGCGTGCTATGTGTGTCTTAGTTCCTCGTTCAGTTTTCGGATGTCGGTGCATAGATTCTGCTCTAATTTCTTCTTCAACTGGTATAAATTCCCAACTGATAGCATGTCACTGATGGGTTTGATTTCAAGACAGAGGTCTCCTTCATTAAAACATTTGGATTTGTTTTGAACTGTTCAGATGCTACTCTTGTCCTGGCATCCAACTGCACAAATTTTGCAGACAGCTTTATTGGTTTGAAGGCCTAGTTCAAAAAGCCTGCATGAAATTATAGAATATAGAAGGACCTATATCCTCTTAAATAACATTTTATGTTCAACAATAGGGGTGAGAAAGTGCAGCTACATGATTTGATATAAAAGCATTCAAAAAACGAAAATCCTTTTGATAAACCCTAATAATTTGGGGAAGGGGGGGGAAGACTTGTCCCAAAAAGGGCACTATTGGGAATAGTCTGCAGAATGGCTAAGAAAATGTACCTGTAAACTATCTTAATCAGCTTTCTGAACACACATTACATACTAAATTATTGTCTTTATGGGTATTAAGATGACCAGCTAAGTGATGCTTTAATTTATATGTTTTTTCGCAGATTTGGCACTTGAAAGGTTTTTCACTGCTATGACTTGTTAAATGATAATTTAAATGAGTTTTACGTGTAAATGCTTTCCCACAGATGTCACAATGAAAGGGTTTTTCTCCAGTATGAATGCGAAAATGTTCTTTCAAAGTGTCTTTTCGTGAAAAACTTTTCTGACAGAAATCGCATTTATAGAGTTTTTCACTGGAATGTGTCAGAAAATGATAGTTCAATTTACCTTTAGTATAAAATTCTTTTTGACAGATGCTGCAGATAAAACTATCCCCGTCGTGAGCACGTACATGATTTTTAAAACATCCTTTTTTTGAAAATGCTTTCGGACAGATGTGACATTTATAGAGCTTTTCTTTCGAATGAATACGAATGTGATAATTCAGTTTTCTTTTATGTGAAAATAATTTTCCACAGGTAGGGCATTTATGTAGTTGTTCTTTAGAATCACAACAGCTCTCTTTCGTTAAAACTTTCTTACAGGTACAACATGCATATATTTCTTTCTTCTCAGATACAA
This sequence comes from Maratus michaelseni, assembly GCA_963931845.1. Taxonomy (NCBI): domain Eukaryota; kingdom Metazoa; phylum Arthropoda; class Arachnida; order Araneae; family Salticidae; genus Maratus; species Maratus michaelseni. Next base: position 160,045,556 of record OZ007597.1, read on the forward strand.
AATTATTGGCTTCATGGATTCGGAGATGAATTTTTAATTGATCCTTTAATTTATATGCTTTTTCGCAGATATAGCACTTAAAAGGTTTTTCACTGCTATGAATTCTTAAATGACAACTGAAGTGAGATTTACGTGCAAATGTTTTCTCACACATGTCACAATGAAAGGGTTTTTCCCCAGTATGAATACGAAAATGTTCTTTCAAATGTCCTTTCTGTGCGAAACGCTTTGGACAAAAATCACATTTATAAGGTTTTTCGCCAGAATGGGTCTGAAAATGCAAGTTCAATTTATTTTTAGTAACAAATCCTTTTTGGCATATGTTACAGACAAAATTCTTCCCTTCGTGAGCACGTAAATGAAAATTCAAATCGCCTTTGATTGTAAATGCTTTCGGACAGATGTGACATTTATAGGGTCTTTCTTTAGTATGAACACGAATATGGTAATTCAGTTTGCTTCTATATGAAAATGATTTTCCACAGGTAGAACACTCATATGTTTTTTTCTTAGAATGACTTAAAATGTGTGTTTGCAAAGAATTTTCACTATCAAATACTTTATGACAAATGCTGCACACAAACTTTCTCACTTCTGAATGACTACCAAGATGAAGAGTGTAATCCCTCTTTTCTGTAAAAATTTCTTTACAGATGTCACACACGAAGGGTTATCTGAATGAATTTCATGATGTTGAAGTAAATCATTCTCTTCAGGAAACACTTCTTGACAAAAATCACAATTAAAAAGATCATCCATGTTACAAATTTTACAATGTTGAACATACAACTCTTTTCTCAATATCTCAGAGATGTTTTCTATTTGAATAAATAAAATTTCTTGTGAAATTGTGTGTAATATTATTCATAACATTCGAGTGTTTTCCAGAAAATTTCAAAACTCGCACCTTTTCTTCCTATATTACACAATTAACTTCCAGAAAGAATGATTTAGATTTTAAAAAAATTTCTAGATATCACTTTCATAGTCATTTGGCCGAGTTAATGAAGCTGTTAAGTAAAATAGACCTGAGCACCTGAAAAGAAAAAAAATGCAATATAACGATATTTTTTTTCTAAAATTTTTAATATTTAACTAGTGAAATACTTGTTGTTAAAGCAAAGACATTGTAGCTACAAATTTTAAGCAAAACATTACCTTTAAGATTTAAATTTCATGTTTTTTTTATATTTCTGTGCATTTTTTCTCATAAAATGAAAGAAAAGAGAAATTGTTAATTTATGCAGGAAGAATACTAAAAGGTCTAAACAGAACTTTATTCAATATATTTAACCAATGCTAAATCGAAATTACCAAATTTCTCTACCTTTCACTTTCGTATGTAAGCATGGCTAAAAAAGTGCATACTACACCCCAAGGTATTTTATGACCAAATTATTACAGGGATAGGTGAGAGATTCTATTTGAAAAGAAATTAGGAATGCCAGCTGTAGCCCAGCCTAACCCTGTCTGGTTTTTTCTGGTTAAAAGCTTGATACTATCAGAAAAAGAGGAAAAAAAATCAGAAACTTAATATGAAATTGATAAAATGTCACTTTTCAAATCACAACACCAAAACAAAAACAAATGCACTTTATTAAAAAGTTTGTATCATACTATACAACTTTGAACTGGTACAAATGACTTTTTCTTAAGATAATTACTATCTGTAGTAACATGCATTGAGAGGGGGGGGGGGGTAGTGACCTGTCTGTCAATATCTACTCTGATAGTCAAGCAGCATTTACTTGCTTTTCAGAAACATACAATTACTTCTAGGACTGTTTGGGAGTGTTACTGCTCTTTGAACAGGCTTGCCAGAACTGGCTACAATGTTACTATACATTGGGTGCCAGGTCATACTGGCATCCCGGGTAATGAGATTGCTGATAGTCTAGCAAGGAAACAGTCGGTTAAACCTTTCGTTGGACCAGAACCACCTATTGACATTTCTAACAACTGCATTAGAACTACTGTTTTTAAGATTCAAACAGAGCAGCAGAACAGAGCAGTAAAAATGGCTTGACTTAAGCGGACACAGACAAGCGAAAGAGCCCAACAGTAGCTGCCCTAGTAAAAGGGAAAAGAAACTCATTGAGCTCAGAAAGAAGTGTACAAAATATGGTGGAACCGCTAACAGGACACTGTAGACTTAATGGACACCTTAGCATTATGAAGGTGGTCAGTTACCCTCAATGTATGGGTTGTAAGTACAAGGAGGAGACTGCTTTATATGTCCTTTGTAGCTGTGAAGCATATGCTGCTTATCGTTTTGAGAACCTGGGTCGACATTTGATTGAGCCATGTAAAATTCAGGATATTCCTATCAAATGCATGCTGAATTTTATATCAGCTGCTGGTCTGTTTAGGGACTAAGTGGGGAAGGTTTTTCCCCTTTCATCTTTGGGGGATAGCGCATAAGACCCCTGGTCGCGGTATTTTGGCTTTCGAGCCACGCCCTAGAAATACTGTAATTGCCGAGGGTTGGGAAGTTTCTTCCAAAGTGAAAAAAATCAACCAGAAGAAATAGGTTTCTTCCAAGTGGAAGAAACTATTATTATTTAGGAATTAACCATATAAGTTGCAACTTTGTAAGATACAATAAATGCATTTTTCTTATAGATAACCTTAAGTAAATTTAATTAGACCTATAAAAGTGTATATTCTAGAATTATATATGCTAAATTAATAATTCATCAGTTTTTAGCCAAGATAACACACACCTGTCTAAAGCTTTTCAATGATTGGATACCTGAAGAAAAGATATTTTACCCAAAATACAGAAAATTAATTAGAAATTATATATTTCAATTTAACCAGCATATTTTTTTTATTATTTAAGGCTGTTCTCAAATCCTAAAGAAGCTACCAACTTTCCGATACATTTCTAATTTCATTTTTGTTTGGAAACTCATGAAATTGGCAGGTAAAACTAATGTAATCAAATGGTTTTTTCAATTTTTTGGTAAAACAGATCTTTCAGAAAATACTAAGTTGGCTTTTTAAATTGAATTTCCAGACACGATACAGCAGGATAGGAGGAAAACCAGCCGTCACTTGACAAAAATTGCTTACAACTCAATAAGCAATTTATTTATCAAAAAATGGAAAACACCATTCGACCCTAAATTGCTTCAATAGTCAGGCCTGCTAATTTTATGCCTTTACATTTAAAAATGAATCAGAAAATGTGTCAAAATTTTGCATTGTTGAGCAGGGAATTTGCGAACCACCTTAAACCTCTGTAATTAGTAGTAACACTGTAAAGTACGGAACATTTATCTACTGTAGAATGAAACTTATTTAAATAAAAGGCAGTGCTATTAATTTAGATTCATTTTATTAAGGGAACTAATATAAAAAAATACCTGACGGTTCGGCCTATAGGCACAGGTAGATTTCGAAGACGCAGATCGTGGGGCACCTGTTTATTGGGAATTGCAGAAGAAAGACCTATTTGACATGATGTGGCAGTTGGGACCACCCACTTCGAAATATACCTCTGCCTGTACGCGGAGCCAGCAGGAATTTTTTTTTTTTACCGTAAGAGTTGGTTCTATAAAAAACTTGTCAGTATAAAAGTTGTAGATAATTTTAAGGAGATTTACAATAAATTTAAGTGGGTTTGATATCTTGGGAATTGACGAAGTTATGAATTTTTTTCTTCTAAACCCCCCCTTGTGGCCATTTTTAGTGATATCAAAAATCTGCCATACACAAATTTTCGGCCCTTTTCCTAGAAGTAATAATAACTTTAAATGTATTCGATACTTATCATAATTAAGAAATTATGGTTTTTTTTTCTGTTTTCACAAAAAGCCCCCCCCCCCCCCCATTTATCCCCTTGGTTCGATTTTGCCTATTAATGAACTTGACTGAGGTTTTATGCCCCACTGATTTTATGTATCAGTTTGGAAGAGATTTGTACAGAATTATTGTAGTTATCGTGTCCATAAAAAAGTGACATAGATAGATAGATAAAGTTTTGAACTGGGGGTGGTTTTGGGTTCTGGGAGTCATAATCGGCATAGATCTGCAAAACTTTTTCAAAAATTCTAACTTAGGGGAGAATGTAATAGGTAGTATTTCTTACGAAATCTACCTAAAAATGGGGGAACTAATATAATAGAAAAAAAGTCTTAAATGCAGGGTGGATACACTCACTATCTACAAGGAATATAGCACTGAGAACCACTATTTCCAAACAGTATTCATTGCTTTATTTAATAACAGCAGTTTCTTCCAGACAGTTTCAGAAGGGTGCTGCACTCTGCCTGCCCTTTGGTTTACAAAATAGCACCCTTCTTGCCCCTCATAAAAATAACCAGCACCTCTCTTGCCCCCTCCAGTAAAATAATTAACACCCTTCTTGCCCCCTCCAGTAAAATAATTAGCACCCTTCTTGTCCCCCAGTAAAAAAGGTGTCCTTTCTCCTTTTTGCATTAAAAAATTTGCTTTCATAGTAAAAACTGACTCAATGTTGTCTTAAAAAGAGTGCCCTGACTTGTAAATATTAAAAGGGGCTTTAAACACCAAAATAATACCTTTAATGATTAAAAAAAAGTGCCAATAAGAATCTGAAAAGTACCCTCAAGAATCCAAAAAGTGCACTTAAAAATAAAAAAGTGCCCTTTTCTCACCAGCAGCACCCTGCCCTTTTTTAAAACTGGGGGAAACTCTGTAACAGGAATTGTAATAATTTTCTGGTCATAAAAACGATAAAGGTTAGTAGTCAGAAATAGTTATACACAAAATTAAAAATCATAAGAATCTTGCAAATTATATGTAATAATAAAAAAAGAAGTCTCTCTTGGGTATTAAATCTATATTTTATCATGCATAAAACATGCACAATCATATTGCGAGTATGCCTACTAAATTTATTTCACAAAGTGTGACTTATTGTAATGTGTCACTTATGGGTTTTGATTAATTGAGTAAAATTTCTGATTCAAAATATAATAAAATTGGAAAAAAGAAGCAGAAGGTTTGGCAGCTATGTGTATACAAGTGACTTATTTATGTTCATATAGTAAATGGTATGTGAAAGGAGCTATTGTTTACAACAGCATGCTTCCCTTTGTTTATTATATTACTATAATTCTTAAAACTTATAAATATGAATACGTATTAATAAGCTATAAGTTAATAAGACATTATACCTACCTAATAAATGATATTATGCCTATGTTGTTTTCAAAGTATTGGCTATTTATGATTCATACATCTTTTCATATATATGAATTGGCTATAGTAATGCAAATTTAAACATCATTTGCAATTAATTTTATAACAAGATTTTAGTTTTATTTTACGCAAAATGGCTATCAGTAAGATAAATTAATATATACTAGCCGACCCTGCGCAGAGTATCTGCACTCTAGTGCCTACTCTTTTAAATACCATATGCATATTAGAATACACGAATTTCAGCACTATATGCATAAATATCATCCATAAAAACTTCTCCACTTAGGACTGGGAACTTTGAAATAAAAAATATATACACATCATAATATATGGACACCATTTAGAAATATGAAAACAGAGGTATTTTTCTAGCATCGTGCATATAAAAAACATTTGCATGCACACAATAGTTGCTGGATACTCTTTAAAATTAAAAAAGTGTATACATATTATATTGAAAATATCTACACCATTCACAATTAGGAAAATGTTTTTATCTTTTTTTTTTTTTTTTTAATTTTCTGCATAGAAAACGTTTTTATATACACAATTGTAAATTTCAGAGCTCGGAGATATTATTATTAATTTTAATTGACAAATTGTTTGTCACTGTTAGTATGGCTCGTCCTTTAAGCTTTTAGGGTGTCACCGTTGCAAAAATTAATGTTACTGAAAAGTTGCTGCACTGGATCTTGTATATCTGGATAGCAAATTGGGGGAAACAATAGTTTTCCCACTTTGACATTCGCCAACCTGTAACAGCGAACTTGCTAACACTCTCTCTGTTTGAAAGGCATGCATATTTGCTGTGAGTTACATAATGTAAAATATTTTCTTCTTTATGCAACTTGAAACTGTTAGTGATCTTGAACCTCTAAAAATGACAGGTAGGACTGACTTGAAGGAAATCTCCACCCAATAAGATTATTTTATTCATTTATTATTATTATTTATTTGTTATTACTCAATCTATATTATAAATAACAAATACGAGCATTCGTAACATTGACGTCATAACGATGTGGACAGCAATCAGGTTAAATTGCATAAGGTACAACAATGGAGTCAATGTTTTATTTAATAACAAAATGGCGCGGTTCTTGGTTTGGTTTCGCACTTTATTTTCTTTGCTTTTTAGAAAGTAGCTAGTTTTTTTTAAATAAATAAGAAAAATTGCCGGCCAATTTTTACAAAAATTGTATTTTCGGATGTAAAAAAAATTTCTACATATGTGTGGTGACTTTTAAATCGATACCTCAAATACTTTTCTTAATATTCGCAAATTAGTGAAAACAAACCTCTCGTTGCCATCGGCAAATGATAAATAATCGCGATTTCTGTGCCACGTACGATAGCCTAATATATATATAGATATTTATAGGTGTTGGTGTTAAATTTTAATACAAAAACAAAAAAAGCCCATAAAAACTGGCTGAACACGGGTACTGAAACACAGACCGGCAAAAATTACACATCAGATAATTGATGCAAATGATTTGTAAAAATAGACCAGAGTATGTGCAGTGCAGCATGTCCAGTATATACTACCAAGGCAGTGGCACCCCCAAAGCTAGGTTCGTTTGAAGGGCAATTTCACTGTTATGTGTGTGACTTTTAGAAAGTGTATTTTTGCAAATTGAGACAAATTTGGAAGTGAAATTATTTAGATAACGTTTTACTTTTTTTATTGCTATTACAGGACACATACAGAATCCTTTTTGTAATGACACCTTTAGTCTAAAGTAATAACAATTAAAAAAAAAAAATAGTAAAGTCGTTGTTACGTGTGTGAGTTTTCTAAGTCACACACGTAACAACGACTTTACTATTTTGTTTTTTACTATTACTAACATGTTTTAAGATAATTTTAAATTAGTTATTATAAATAAGAGGGCATATTTTGTCTTCCCCTGAAAACATTTAAAAGAACAGTGAAGGTCTTAAAAAATTTTTATGCACATCTCAATTGATTTTATAAATAGATTAATGATTACGTGTCACAGGCCGCATATTAAAGGTCGCCGGGCCACATGGGGCCCATGGGCTGCAGGTTGAGTATGGCTGAGATTGTCAGATGGTTCATAGAAAGCTGAAATGTGAAAGTAATTGGTTTTCCTCTTTTTTTTTAAGTTTTAGATTATGCCATGAAAAAAACAATTTTTAACACTTTCCAACATAGTTGAAAACTGCTTAAAAATTTGGTTTGTCTGGCCGTCTATCCATGCTCTAACTCGCACAAATATACTCCGATTTTTATGTAATTGATATCATAGAAACTCGACAGAGTTTCTCGCCAAGCATAAGAAACAGCAATGCATTGAACCGTAAATGACAGGAATTTCCGCCAATGGATGCCAAACGATTTTACAAAAAATTTTTTAGCACTCTGTCTAGTTTATATTTTGCGGACGTGACAAAACGGGTTTTTGACACATCTATATCTCGCGTTCTATTTATGATAGAAACAAAATTCTTGATTCTATGGAATGGGGCGTGCCAAGTGAGTAAGAAATCAAAAGTAAAGCTAAATCCGACTAATAGGTTTTCAGTAAATGCGATTTTAAAAGTGCTGTTTTTTGCACTTTTTAAATTGTGTTCAGACCAAAAACTGTTGACAGGGCTACATCAATGTGTAATTATCGGATTTTTATGCGGTTTATGTCATTTGAATTGTTTATATGAGTAGTTCAAACCTTTGTAAGTTTCATGTAAAAATATTAATTAGTTTTTGATTTATATCAGTTTAAAGTTATTGATTCCTATACTTAACATAGAGCAGAAAAAATAATAAATGACCCAACGCTTTTAGGAATATTCGTATACACATGATATTAAGATATGTTATTACACTCGACCCAAGTAAGCTTCCTATTATAAAAAAATAGTAACATATAAGGTTCGTTTACAGGGTCTCACAAAAGATCTTTTGATATAGGGCTAAAGAGTTGTGTAACTATCCGAATTTTATGCGGTTTGCAGCATTTAAATTTTTTATGAGTAGTTCAAATGTTTAATATTTATGAAGCAAAAAAAAAATATTAAATGGTCTAACTCTTTTCAAAAAGAACGTATGCGCATGATGTTAAAATATGTTACTACGAACGACATAAGTTAGCTTCCTATTGTAAAACAGAATTGTAGAATTTACTGCTCGTTTACAGGGTAACTCAAAAGATTTTTTAATAAGACTAAAAAGTTGTGTAATTAGCGAATTTTTACATTGAAGTACATGATTCCTGTACTTAACACAGAGGAAAAACAATAGTAAATTGCATAACTTTTGTCAAATTGGCTATATATACAAGATATTCAAATATGTTACTACATCCTCTCTATTGTAAAGCGGCATTGAAGCATATACATTTCGTTTACAGAGTCTCTTAGAAGATCTTGATTACATTACAACCGATGTATATTTACTGAGTGAGATGTATTTTAATGATTTTACACAGTTTCAATCTCTGTAAGGTTTCATTATCTTGCTTTAAAATTTAATATGAGTTCATTTTGCCCGTCTGAAATCTCGTCGATGTTAAGCTCTAAATCTATTAAAATATAGTATTTTCATCGATTAAAAAAACTGTGTTTATTTATAAATATATAATTTTAGCGTATCAGGAATTGATTGAAATAGCGATTACAAAATTCCAACTTTACGTTCATGCGCTGAGTAATAGAATGTAAAAATGTTGCTACCCCAAGATTACAAGTTTTGCGTTTAAATATTTGCCGTTCATCGAATCTCCGGCTATAACGAACTTAAAATGCTAAATTTCGTATACAATAGGTGATCGGTAACGAACTGTTTGGATTACGAACAAATCTGTTAACGAACACTTTCCCGTGAGATTTTTATGTTCGGAGAACGAACACCTCACGAAACAAAGCCATGATGAAGCAATGCCGTGTTTCATATTTGCCGAGCTATACTTATTGTCTCTATTGTCAACTTTGAGAACATTTTAACAGTTGCATACATATGTCCTAATTAATTCATGGACTGCCGGAGATTGGGGACCTATATTTTAGGATCACCAAACTGGAATGAACAGACTATATGAACAGAAATAACTTTAATAGTTTTTATACTTTTGCAAACGTTGCGAATTTTATATTTTTCAAATTCTCGAAACGTTGAGTTAAAAAACTTAAACAAAAAAAAACTTCTAAGGCGCTCAGTAATTTTCAAAAATAATATATTTAATATGTTAGTATAAAAATCCCTGTAAATTTTTATACTAATAGAAATAGGTTCATAGAAAAAAAATTTTTTGATTATTCTCGGTAAAGTATGCTCCATAAACTTATCGTTGTAGTTGACCGAAAAAAAGTGCTTCTTATTTTTCCACATTTTTCTGAAACTGTAATATTTTAATTAGTCTGTAAACTACTGTAAAATTGTCTATTTTTTTTGTTTTTGAATGTATATAAACGGAAGAGTGATAAAAGAAAAAGGAAAATAAATATGTCATAAATAATCTGATGAATACAATGTAAGGAAATTAATATAAAAGTTTCCCCGTTGTTATGGTAGCGACATGTACATTGGAATAAGTCACTCAATAAATTGTATAATTCTGATGTATAATTCTGTTTATAGCATCACTATTATTTTTTTTTGCCCCTTTCATCTTTTCTTTTCTGAATAAAAATGGAATCCGTATAATTGAAATTAAATACCTTAAAAAAAAGGAGTTATATCTCATCAAAAACAACTCGTTGTAAATGATCACGCCAAGCCACAAACCTAAATGTCGGTCACAAAAAGAAGTGATATCACATAAAAAGAAGCGATATAGAAGTGCATACTCCGAGTCCCGTGTAAAAATCTATCACCACTCATAATGTTTCCAAAGGACTCGGAGTGAGGTACAGTATGTGAAAACTGCTTGCCGACCTGCAGGCTTTTATAATGTTTGTGTTTCCTGCAATTACGTATGGCTATATTATTTTTATTTTATTTTATTTTATTTATTTATTTATTTTGCTCCCATAAAATTGTAAAAGTTGAAGCTTCTGTGTTTGCATGTCCTTTCTTATTTATGAGCTTGAAAAATCAATTTGTTGATTTTATTTACCATTATTTAAACTAAAAACACCACTCTTACGAAGAGGATTTTTTAAGTAAACGTATAAAGATTTTGAGTTTGTAATATATATATATAAACCTTATAATAAACATTATTGAGATATATTGCAGTAATTCTAGTGTAAGGGAATGGCATAGATCTGGGGGAAAATCCATTCTGTCAGTTCTTTCGCATACAAAAATATTTATAAAAGTGGTATAACAAAAATATAAAATTTATTTTTCGATTTTCAAAATTGATATACTACATATATTATAAAAGCCTGCAAGTCGCCAAGCAGTTTTCACATACTGTACCTCACTCCGAGTCCTTTGGAAACATTATGAGTGGTGATAGATTTTTACACGGGACTCGGAGTATGCACTTCTATATCGCTTCTTTTTATGTGATATCACTTCTTTTTGTGCCCGACGATTTAGGTTTGTGGCTTGGCGGGATCATTTACTGTTAGGGGAACCGTCGGTAGCGTAATAAATTTTCTTATTTTTATAAATAGTTAAATCAGTCTTCAAATTTAATATACATTTTCATCTTTTGATATGTTAAAGAAGTTTGTTCAGCTTACCTGAAATTTTCCTTTTTGCGCCAAGTAATATCCACAGTAATCCAAAGTGTTGTAACGATATTTATCTTATCCGTTGATTCACTTATATTGGAGTAATAAGAAATAGTATTAGTAGAAAATAACAATTGTGTGAAATGAGCAGAAGATTCATTTTCCTTTGAATATAATATTATAATTCTTGGCTAGATGTACATGTTTAAAATCGCGTTTTGGAGGCTGCGTATAAGTGCTCCAATTTTACATTATATTAAAATATATTTACATCATATATATACAAGAGCGTCTTAACTGCTCGGATACATTTTGGAAACTGAAGGGAGATTGTTATTTGAGTTCTGTGCACACGCGCGGGACAAACAGCTGTAGATTTAAGGAGGGAGATCTGCAGTATCTCTCCAGTTAGTTTCGACAGTCTCTGGTTTTATTCACTGTTTTGCATCTGCGGTTGTCACTTAAAGTACTTATAGTTAATTGGGGTCTGGTTTTTAACATGTTTTTCAATCGTTCGCTGCACGTGGAGATGAATTAACTGCATAAAAAAGGTTTCTCCGTCACTCCCCCGTAATCTCCTGTGTGGGGAATGGTTGAAGATTCAGTTTCTTACGGTGTTTTTCATACACAGGCTTGGGAGTGGGCTTCGTGAGAGTGTCGGCTATCATTTCTTCACTAGGGCAGTATTGTAGATCGATTTTTCCTTCTTCTTTCATAAGTTTGATGTTGTGGAAATGTATGTCGATATGCTTGGATCGCTTAGTATCTTTATCGTTTTCAGTCATTTTTATACAGGACATATTATCCTCAAATATCGTGATGGGTAGTTTGTGTGGAATGTTGAGGTCGCTTAGCAAGTTTGTTATCCAACTTAATTCTTGTGCTGCATTGCTAGCTGAAACGTATTCAGCTTCGGCTGACGAAAGTGCAATGCAATTTTGCCTTTTTGTAATCCAGTAAATCGGCGATTTTCCTAGCATGAATAGATTTCCTGACGTTGATTTACGTGTTTTCAAGTCACCAGCCCAGTCTGCATCGGCGTATGCTGTTAGGATTGGCTTGCTGTTTGCGCTAAGAGTTAAATTCAAATTTTCTGTAGTTTTGAGGTATGAAATGATTCTTTTTACTGCTGACCAGTCCTTTTGGCATGGTGTTTCGTTTCTACGACATAATATGTTTACTGCTGCAGATATGTCAGGATGCGTGATTGTTGATATGTAAAGTAATGTGCCTGTCGCTTGTCGATATTTTGTGTTATTAGGTAAAAGATTATCGTCGTCTTCAAGTCTGTTGAATCCAGCAATCATGGGTGTGTAATGAGGTTTCATGTCATTTAAATTCAGTTTTTTCACTAGTTCCTGTATTTTATTGTTTTGATTTAGGTAATATGTATCGTTGATTTTATTAATGTTTATGCCTAGGTAATTATTCACTTCTCCTAAGTTTTTTAGTTCATATTCTTTCTTCAGTTGGTTTATTGTTTCTTCGATATCACTGTCCTTTCCTGCTATCAGGATATCATCTACATAAATGATGATGTATATAGGATTTTCTTGATTTGATTTAAAGTACAGACATGGATCATTTTTGCTCTGTAAGAAATTATTGTTTGTGAGTGTTTCCGATATTTTGGTGTACCAGGCCTTTGCGGCTTGCTTAAGACCGTAGATGGCTTTTTGAAGTTTACAAACTTTTCTTTCATCGCCGGGTTTAATATACCCATCTGGTTGACTCATATAAACAGTTTCAGTTAATTCACCATGCAAGAATGCTGTGGTTATGTCAACATGTTTCACGTTCAAATTTTTGTGCAATGCAGAGATGAGAAATGCATGTATTGTAGCGTGCGAAACTACAGGTGCGAAAGTTTGATCATAGTCAATCCCGAATCTTTGACTATATCCTTGTGCTACTAGACGCGCTTTATAACTTTGAACATTTCCTAAATTGTCCTTTTTTAGTTTAAAAGTCCATTTTGAGCCGATAATTTTTGTTCCGGGTGGTGGATCTGTTAAAGTCCAAGTGTTATTTTTTTTTAGGCGTTGTATTTCATTTTGTGTTGCTTTTATCCAATTTTGTTTATCATTAGTATTTTTCATTTTTTCGATATCTTCCCAATTTTCGGGAATGTTTTCAGATGAACTATTTATGAGACAAACATATCTGTCAGGAGGAACGCCTCTATTTGTCCTATTAGACCTTTTTGGTTCAATTGGTTGCTGTTTGGGCACAGATGGTGTCTCCTCACTGTCAAGTTTTATTTCTAAGTGATTTTCATGTCTATCCGGTAATTGTGTATTGTCATCTGATGTTTTTGTGGTGTTTTGTATCTCCTCAATGTTATCTGAGTGTACATTTTCATTTTCAAGAAATTTTACCGTTCTCGCTATTATAATTTGTTTTCCTTGTGTGTGAATTCTATAACCAGTCGATCGTGTGTCATAACCTACGAACGTTCCGGTTTGAGCCCTGTTATCGAGTTTTCCTCTATTTACTTTATCGACGTAAAATAGCGCTTTACAACCGAATGTTCTTAAGTGTTTTAAATTCGGTTTAACTCCTTTCCATAATTCGTAAGGTGTTCTGTTGTTGTTTGCTTTAGTTGGGAGTCGGTTTTGTAAATATGTTGCAGTGTTTATGGCTTCACCCCAAAAATGTTTACTTAATTTTGCTTGTGATAGCATGCTTCTAGTCATATCCAATAAACTTTTATTTTTTCTCTCCGCAACTCCATTCTGGCTCGGATTATGCGGGACAGTCAATTGGTGTAAAATTCCGTTCTGTTTTAAGTATTCATCTATCTCATGATTTACATATTCACGACCATTATCCGATCTAATTTCCTTAGGTTTTTTACCGAACTGATTGTATATCATCGTTATATACTCTTTTATCTTTTCAGCAACTTCGCTCTTTTTAGATAATAAATATATCGTAGTATATCGGGAATAGTCATCAATAAGAGTCATAAAATAAATTTTTCCGCCTAAAGTCGGTGTATCTAAAGGACCACATACGTCACTATGGATCAAATCCACGATATTAGTAGCTCGGTTTGTTGCTGATTTAGGATACGGCATGTTAGTTAATTTAGTTTCGATACAAGTTACGCATGTTTTATTTTGATGTTTACATTTTCCTATCTTTATTCCGTCTGCAAGTTGATTTGTTATTATAGATTTAATCGCGTCATAATCTCTGTGACCGAGTCTGCGATGCCAAAGATCTATGCATTGTTTGCTGTCACAGTTATACATTATGTTTACATAATTTTGTGGTTCTTCCACATCGTCCATTTCCTCAATAATGTATAAATTTTTCTCATTTTTCACCCTAATATATATTTCTTCATCAAAGATCAAATCGCATTTATTATCGTCGAAGATTAGTTTACACCCGTTTTTAGCGGCTTTACTAACCGAAATTAGGTTTGACTCTAAGTCTGGGACATAAAGCACTTCGCGTAATTTCGCTAGTTTTTCTTTTCCTTCGGGGGTTAATGTTTTTATAAAAACTTCTCCTGAACCTAACGCTGTCAGTTTATTACCATTCGCGATCGTTACTGAAGTTTTATTATAATCAATAAATTTACTAAATAGGCTTTTATCATTACAAATGTGCGAGGTAGATCCTGAATCGAGAATCCAGTTATTTTTGCCTACTTTTTTGGTGATTAATGCTTTATTTTGCGTTTGATCATTTGTGTATTTTCTTTCGTTTGGAATTTTATTTTCTCTACGAGTTTCGTTCTTTTCATAACATAATGAAGATGAGAAATTCTTTTTATTTTTGAATTGATTGTTACGAGGATTTCCGGATTGTACCGTGTTTCTGCTCTTGTAGTGCCAGCATTCGTAAGTGGAATGATTTTTCATTTTACAGTTGTTACAATATTTTTGTTCTCTTCTATTTTCAGTGTGTGTATATCTCCTATTTGTTTTAAATGCTCTCTCGTTGTTGTTATATCCGCTATGTGATTGTTCTGACATTTCATGTCTACGATTATATTCATCCGTTAATTTGTTTTTGATAAAATCAGAGGTGAGCTCATTTTCTGGTCTCGCCTCCAACGCAGTTATCAAAGTATTGTAACTGGGGGGAAGAGAACACAGAAATAGCGCGGAAATATGTGAATCGCTAATATTTTCTCCAATGGCATTAAGTTTATCTATAATTTGCAAGATATTAGTGATATGCGTGATCATGTTTGCACCCTCAGCTAATTTAGTACTGTATAGTTTCCGTAACAGGTAAAGCTTACTAGATAAATTGCTTCTCTCATGTATATTTTTCAGAGCTTCCCATGTTAATTTGGCAGTATCTAAGTTTTTTACATTTACGATTTGAGAATCATCGATGCTTAGGTTTATTAGAGCTCTAGTCTTGCGATCTTTTTTGTGCCATGCGGGATCGGCTGGATCTTGTACTATAATATCGTCGAGTTCCTCTGTAATCAGGAACATCTGCATCTTGAACTTCCATGTACTATAATTCGTAGAATTGAGTTTCTCAATAAATTGAGTATTTTCTTTGATCGCATTCATTATTACTTTTTTAGTGTTCTTTTATTTATTATTATATTTTTAGAAATTTGTTAAATTATCGTTTTTTTTTTTAATACTGGGATATTCTTTTTTCAGTCTTTCATAATCTTTGTTAGGGGAACCGTCGGTAGCGTAATAAATTTTCTTATTTTTATAAATAGTTAAATCAGTCTTCAAATTTAATATACATTTTCATCTTTTGATATGTTAAAGAAGTTTGTTCAGCTTACCTGAAATTTTCCTTTTTGCGCCAAGTAATATCCACAGTAATCCAAAGTGTTGTAACGATATTTATCTTATCCATTGATTCACTTATATTGGAGTAATAAGAAATAGTATTAGTAGAAAATAACAATTGTGTGAAATGAGCAGAAGATTCATTTTCCTTTGAATATAATATTATAATTCTTGGCTAGATGTACATGTTTAAAATCGCGTTTTGGAGGCTGCGTATAAGTGCTCCAATTTTACATTATATTAAAATATATTTACATCATATATATACAAGAGCGTCTTAACTGCTCAGATACATTTTGGAAACTGAAGGGAGATTGTTATTTGAGTTCTGTGCACACGCGCGGGACAAACAGCTGTAGATTTAAGGAGGGAGATCTGCAGTATCTCTCCAGTTAGTTTCGACAGTCTCTGGTTTTATTCACTGTTTTGCATCTGCGGTTGTCACTTAAAGTACTTATAGTTAATTGGGGTCTGGTTTTTAACATGTTTTTCAATCGTTCGCTGCACGTGGAGATTAATTAACTGCATAAAAAAGGTTTCTCCGTCATTTACAACGAGTTGTTTTTGATGAGATATGTTATAGAGGTGTACCCTAGCATGTTCGGTATTGACATTTATAGTTCATTTACAGAAGCACTCAAATAAATGTTGTTACATTAAGCTCTATGGGGAATCTCAATCACAATATTGATTGTTGCATGATTCCTAAAAAAAGCCTTAACAAATTGCAACATGTATATATTTTTCCCCCCATGCCATAACACATAATTAATACACTAGAATACTGCTAATCTGCAAACCTTAATTCATAAATGTGAATCTATATTGTATATGTTAATGTAAAAAAAGAATTTTTTTTCTTTTTTATATAATTTCTCAGTGGCAACAATTTTTTAATTATTCCCTTCACCAAAGAAAAGAAAATGTTCTAAATCTAATCTAAATCTTACTTCTGATACATATTTATCATTATATAATTAACCTTTTTTATAACACTTTCCAATGTAGTTGAAAATTGTTTATGGTTTCAGTTTGTCTGTTTGTGCTCTTGTAAATGTACTCAAACTTACATGTAATTTTTTGTATGTTATTAACGTTTACAATAGCACAATTTCTATTGAAACCGAAGTGTGTGACATTTATAGTTCTTTTGGACAATCAAAAGTATTCCATTACATTACAGTCATTATAAAAAATCATTTTCAGTGCATTTTAATGATGTTACTAGCTGGCTTCTTCTGCTAGTGGGCTCCTAATTTACATCAGGGCTCCAAATTGTATAAAACCTAAAATATGACGAATCCTCGAATGGAACGAACCTCCAGCTTGGGTTCCCACATATACCAGTATGTTGCGTCACAAGGTTTTCTTTTTGTGTGTGCCAAAATGACGACTTTCTGTCTAGTGTGGCAACACTGAAATTATTGCTTCGGATAACAACCTGGGGTATTACAATAAAATATGTGTGTTTTATAATAAAATTAAATGTGTATGTAAATAAATAAAATACAATAATATAAAAATAATTAACAAATTAAATTAAATGTGTCTGTTAAGTAAAAAAAAGTATGAAAAAAAATGTGTAGTGCCAAAATAAAATGACGCCAACCTTGCAGCATCTGCAACTATCTGTTCCTTCTTTTTTTTTTTAGTTTTTTACACACAAATTTATAGAAATTATCTTTTTATTACTTTTAGTTTTATGGTTATTATACAACATTTACTTCTAGATAAGATGTCAAATTAAAAGAAAAGCACAAAAAAGAAATAAATAAACTTTTCAACGTTAATTTTACATTTATAAAAGAATTACTTTCTGTCAAAAATTAACACTGGTGAAAAATCTTAATAGAACTAAAAATTTCAAGCCTAATGAAATACTCTCAACTATCTGAAATATGCATAAAGCCACCATTTACTTTAGAATGTAAATAATTAGTATTACAGTTACTGTTAAACTTATAGGACAAGTTAAGTATGTCGGTGAATTTGTTAATTATAATTTTTTCAAAGAATTAAATCAAAGAATTCTTACTCATGTGCTAACTTAGTAAAATTGTTATGAATTTTTGCATTATTATTACTACAGTATAGAATCTGTTATACGGAATTCCTGGGACTGGGGTATTCTGGATAAGGGGTTTTTCTGTAATTCAGAACACTTTATTATAAGTATAAGAAATGTACAAAATAACTAGTTTCACAAATAGTGATAAAGATAAATAATATATGTAAATACATACTTAACATTTTGTTAATTTAATAACTTATTTAAATAGAATAAAAAACCTCCTAAATTATAATTCAAATTATAAAAATATTACATTAACAATTAAAAATTAGTTTTGGGACTTGGGAGCAGAATCCTTTGATTTGGATTTCTG
The DNA here is from genome assembly GCA_963931845.1 of Maratus michaelseni. NCBI lineage: Eukaryota > Metazoa > Arthropoda > Arachnida > Araneae > Salticidae > Maratus > Maratus michaelseni. The sequence continues at coordinate 160,063,557 of OZ007597.1, forward strand.
GAACATTTCTATTAAAGTTGGTTGCTTATTTTTTTTAATATAAATTACTCCTTTTGCACTAATTGTTCTTGTATCCTGTATACTTACATGATTTATTGTTCATGGAAGTAGCTTCTCTGCTGCATTCCACAAATCAGTTGTTCAGTGAAAAATATCAGTTGCTCATCTGTTTTTAATGCTTTTTTTTTTTGTAATTTTTTTGTGCCATAATTTTTTTATATTTATTTATTGAATTTGTAAATTAATGAATGCAAGCAATATCATTTATTATTAATATTTTTTTTATGACTCTAGAACAAAAGGGCTGCCAAGTGGGAATTGTTAAAAAAAGACACACTATTTCAAAAATGTATTTCAAACTGTATTGTTTAGAGTCCCTTTTTATAAAAAGTAGACTATCGCAATATTTTTCGAAAACAAGCGACGAATTTCGCAAATTTTTCTCGAGACCGACTGACGAACTTTGTAATATCTTTGAGATTTTCCCCTTGATTGACAGACAATTTTCGGAATTTTTTTCCCACTATCAATCGAAAAATTACATGATAGTTTTCTTGCGACCGATTGAAGAATTTCACGATTTTTTCCAATGATCAACTGACAAATTCATGATTTTTTATCACGATCAACTGACAAATTTGACGATATTTTGCTTCTATAGAATGGCAAATTTTGTTGCTTTTTCGCGACTGATTGGCTAACGTCATGGGTTTTTTTCGTAACCAATCATCAAATTTTGTATTTTTTCCACAAACGACTGAAGAATTTTAAGATTTTTTCTGACGACTGAATGCCGAATTTTGTAACTTTTTCCTTTCAACCTATTGACGAATTTCACGATATTTCCCCTCTACCGATGGATGAATTTCCCGATATTCTGCTTCTATCGATTAGCAAATTTTACAGCTTTTTCTTGTAACCGATTGGCAAAAATCGTGTGCCGGAGGGGGTACCCAACCATTTAGCAAATTTTGCATTTTTTCCACAACCGACTGACGAATTTCCCAATATCTTTCTGATGACTGAATGTCGAGTTTTGCAACTTTCACGCCACAGCCGATTGGCGAATTTAGCAATATTTTACTTCTACCGATGGACGAATTTTGCAGTTTTTCCAATGAGTGATTGACGAATTTCATGATTTTTTTTCCTTGTGACTGAATGTTGAATTTCACGTTTTTTCGGCGACTGATTGACCGCAATATTTTCCAGTAAACAATTGGTGAATTTTCAGATTTTTTCCGCCGACTTACTCCTGAAACTCGCAGGTTTTTTTTTTCATGCGATCAATGGACTAATTTCGTGGTTTTTCCCTGTGACTGACTGAAGAATTTGAGATTTTTTTTAAAAGTTCCTTAAATGAAAAAAATTAAGCTTTGGTTATTGTTTTGCATTCAGGTTTTCGAAGCGTTCCGGATACAGGGACGCCAGATAATGGATCAAACACTGTACTACTACTAACCAGGTGAAAACTCATCAAGTAAGACAGATTTTTAATTTAACAGATGTTAATAAAAGAAAATTAGGTTATTGCAATAGCAGGCTCCAATAGGAATTTCACAAACTGGCCAGTAAGTAAAAAATTCACCTTGTTTTAATTACTTTTTCATCAACACCAATCTTGGTGACAATAAGGAAGATGTTTTGTGTGTGTATATATGTCAACACATATGCCAATATTACCTACATATACATCACAAAAAGTCATTAAATTTTTCTGACTTAACATCATGATGACATCTTGCAGTAACATCACTACCTCAGCATTACTGAAATATCTGTGCTTTAATTAATAGATTCAGCAGCAATATTTTATGACAGAATTAGAGATGACTGGTCACAGAATAGAGAAGATTACTGATCATAAACCAAAACTTACTACTGTGCCAAAATTTAAAAAAAATTAAATTTCAACCAATGAATTTTGTATATTATAATCGTGCTTTAAATATAGTATTTAGAATAATAAAAGATTGTTGCACTATGCTTATTGTCTTGTTGCATTATAATTTTCACAGAAATATAGTTAATTTAATGTCACATTAAAAAGGAAATTTGCAACACAACAATGGTCTTTAATTTACAAAACTTTATGTATCTCACACAATTGATTGTATTATAGTTTTACAAAAAATAAATAAATATATACATGTATGCATGTGTGCTTCATTAATTACAAAATAAATGTAAAAAATGTATGCAAAACACAGTATTTTACGAATATGGAAGTAAATGTTACTATATTAATTTTGCTACTTGTTTAATATAAGGCCCTTGGTACTTTTAAAAAAGCTTGGCCCAATTACATCTTAAAAAAGTGATATTTATTGCCAAATGATATAAACAACTATGCAAACAAACAAGTGACATATATATTTTTCTCTCCTCACCCCTATTTGCATGTGGCAAGCAGTAATCTTCCTCTTCTCTCATGCTTTTAATGGAAAAACAAAGTTTAAAAGGAATTTTCCATCTCATGCACAGAAAACATTATTTGGCACTCTAACCAGCTAGCATGGCACATTACTAAAATCTGGAGAGAAGGGTGTGCAACAAAACAGCAAGAAATAGTGTCAATCCAGCCTCTGTAACATCTAAAATCAGATATAATGCCAAAAAATGCTCATGTCTTTTTGTAAGTTTAAAATCAGATTTTTGCATTCAGAACTAAAACTGATTAATCCGTCACATTCATTTTAACGAATAACAACATATAAGGATATAAGTGATTATAAGTAATTCAATTTGAAGTAAATCTATAAAACTAAATTATGTATTAATCTAAACTATAACTATATAATTAATAAATTAAACTAGGTTTGTTATTATTTTTTCTCAATTAATTCATAAAAAACTTTTGTAGTTTTGAAAATCAATGAAGGTGCAGGTAAATATTTTTTATAGGGGGTAAAAATTTTTCACTGGCGCCTAGACTTTCTTGCTGGCTACTAGATTTTATGAAATCTGTAAAGCCCTGTCATATACATATATATAAACATTTAATTTATATAAGTATTAGTATTGTCTTTTATAAATTACTTCTGTTTGTGTATAAAAATAAATAAACGATTTCTTTATATTTAAATAAATTGTATAAATATTGAAAAAAAAAGTGTATGGAACACTGAATAGGTTGCCAGAAAATATGAAAATATTCCTTCTCTTACTAGGGTCATTTTCTCTACCTCGCTAAGGGTCCTATAAGAAACAAGTATCATAATTTCATTCAAAAAAATACTATTTGGTTCTTACCTCTTATATTGTAGTTCTCATAAGTTTCATAATTATTATCTTGAATGTAGCTACTTTAATTGACATTTGTAGAATAATTCATTCTAGCTGAAGCTGATGAAATTTTATTGATGGCCACATTTCACACTAGAATTACATAAATTGAAGAGCTATTATAAAAAGAGTTTTTAAAATGTTAATGATAAATTTTAAAAATTTATAACAATTCAAGACATTGTATATATATATATATAACCCTCATCATGCCATTTGCTCTTCTACTACCAAAATACAAAAATGACATTAGAAACAAAAACATAAGATGAAATTAGTGACAAATTGTTCATCATTTTGAAATTGCCAAATCATGCAATCTATAATCTAAATTAATTCAATTATCAAGATATTTATTTCTTGACCAGCACATCCAAAGAAAATACTGAAATTATGACACAATACACAGCAACTCACGAAAGGAAATAAAGAAGCTATATTTGGATCTTGGATATAAAATTGTGATTCCCTTATCTGAATTTTACTTTAATTTTCAGATTTTTGATTATATACTTGAAATAATTGTCTACATAATAACTATTTTACAATTCACAATCTTTCCAGGATTATTATTATTATTATTATTATTTTGGAAATTTCAAATACTTATTGTAATTATTCAATTATTATAATTACTGGTACTTCTCCACTATCCCATCAACCACTTCCATAATAAAAGACTATTGCCAAATTATTCACCAAACTGTAGTGCCCAATAAACAAATGGAAGAATGTTGCCATTAGAACCTCAAAAATAAATAAATAAAATAAAATAAATAATAAGTAGGAAAAGGCTCATTTACTAAAGTAAGTATCATTTATCAGTAACTTTAAACAATAAAATTTACAATATATTAATGAAAACAGAAAAAAAATAATCTTGCGTATTTATTTATTTAAATTTTTTCCCCTTAATTATCGCTCTCGACTCTTGGATAAATGTTTGTGATGTCAGTTGAAATTGATCTATTATACATAACTACACATCGAAATATTTTTTCAATGCTTTTTCTCTTTTAATATTATTGTGTTGAAGACGTAATTTTTATTTTAATTAATGAAATAACTCATAAATCAGTAAAACATCATTAAAAATACATTAAACATCAAATTAAAAATCACTTGATGAAATAACAAGCACGTGTTTTCATTCATTCATTTAACATCAAGTGAATGTGACGCCACGATCATGCATTTTTGGCGTTAAATCTTATAGTTTAGCGATAGTTTTTTTTCCAACACAAGGTAGGTGACGGGATAACGGAGAAGTACCTTATTATTAATTACTTTATATGTAATTCTACTTGCAAGCACAAGAATGAGATGTCTGCATTGGGCAAAATATCCAGGCCCAGGGCCAGGATGATATAAAATCTATAACATTGGTCCTGAGCTTGGCAAAGCCCAGCCAGACTGAATTTCTACAAAACATGCTGATATTTCTGAAGAAACATTGTCCTATGTCTAAAATTATTTAAAAAGCACACATCCTTACATATAGATTTTATTTTCAGATTATGTTTGAAATTCATGGAATACAGAATGACAATAACAGTAATGACCACTTAGACAATTATGTACACATAAACACTAAAAAAATTTTTTTTAAAAATGACTTGGATAATTACATTTAAATGAAGATTCAGTAACAAAATCAACATAGTTTAGAATGAAAGAAAAAGATGGTAAAAGAGTATATTAATTTTATAACTGTACAAAAAAAAAAAAAAAATAATAATAATAATAATAATAATAATAATAATAATAATAATATCTGTAATTTATTATTTATTGCTAAAGATTTCGATAAACAAATATATAGATCCCTATATAATTTTATAAATAAATAAAATACCAGCCCAACATGGGCTTGGGGGAGATGAGGAGAATTTAAAAGTCTGCACGGGCCCGGACCTGACCCAAAACTGACCCCTGCTTAAGCCAGATATATTTCATTGCATTTGAGCCAAAGCAGGCCTGGACTTCATTATTCCTGGGCCATACCCACAATTTTCAGCATGTGCAGACCTCTCACAAGAATACCAAATAAAAAACAATCATTTAAAATTTAAAAGCCGATTTAAAAAAAAATAAGAAGCCAAAAAATATTTTCTCTTTTCTTAAAAATCAATTTTTTTTTTCCCCCTTGCATTAAGGAACTGAATGGCTACCAGGAATTGTAGGTTTCTAAAACAATTAAAGCTCTAATGATAATACGAAACATGTTATACATTTTTATGCTTTAATTAATAAAATTATAATTAGTAACTATAGAAATAATAAAAACTGTAAATAAGACAGTTTATTTGTTGATTGAGTAAATCAAAGAAATATCATGGCAAGTGTTTTGGCACTTGAACTTCCTAAAATCACCATAATTACATAAACCTAAACGTATGCTAACTGATAAACAAACTAATTATAAAATTAATAACATCTGTTAATTCATATTATATATACACACAGGGTAAAGTGAATCATATGAATAACCAGAGCTCGAGAAATGCAGTCACCAAGTCGCCACTAACGGTCAAAATACTTTAAACTTTTGACTCTGTTTATATAGCTTTTTAAAGGCAGTTTATGAACTGTTGAAAAGGTAAGGATTTCACAATATATCATTAATTACTATACTAGTAATTATTCATCCACAATCAATTTATAAAATTTATTTGCTTTTTTGAAAATCTATGATTGAGTAGTGTGCAGGAGAAGGAGAGGGAAGGGGGGGGGGGTTTACAAATGTTTTTTTTTTCCCATCAATTACAAATATTTCCTGGCTACCAGACTTTTTACTAATTTGTAAAGCTCTGAAAATACTTACTGGTAATCCACATGAACTTTTCAAAATATTAAATATCAGCATTAGGATACATTTGTGGGCATTATTCACATTTAGTGCTTCGAATTAATAAAAAAAAAAGTTTTGCTGTCTTTTCAATATTTAAGTGAATTTTTTATTTGCTGTGTATAAGAAAAAAAAATCTTTTAAACTTATTGCGAACTTACAAATACCTGAGTGCATTGCATCTACCAAACTCCCCTCCTGCTAGTTCAGAAAAGAACTTGCCCATCCAATTTTTCTAAATGCGTCAAAATATAATAATCACACCCAGGGTTTGACAAATGCGGTCGCCAGGTTGCCACTGGCAACCAACATTTTTTACCTGGCGACTAAGTTATTTAATCGACATTTTTTTTATCTTTATAAAAATTTAACTAAGAAATTAGTACAATTGTCGTGTGGGCAGCAAGCAGTGATATCTCTTCCATTTCATGCACATAAAATGCCATTTTTTTCCCGCTCTAGTCGGCTAGTATGTCACGTAATTAGATGTGGGGAGCAGGGGTAAGCTTCGATAAAACAGTAAGAAATATTGTCAATCCAACCTATGTGGCATCTAAAAATGGGATGCAATGATAAAAAAGTCGCATGCTTTTTGTTTCAAATCAGATTTTTGTGTTCAGAATTAAAACTGATTAACCTATCACATTCATTTTAAAGAATAATAGTAAATAAGTGATTATAAATAATTCACTTGAAGTAAGTCTATAAAACATAATTAAAATTTCAAGAATATAATTCATTTTAATAAAAATATGTATTTTTTAAATATTTCTTCCCCGCTTAAAATGCTTGGCGCCTAGCGCCTGCATGCAGCACACACGTTGGACAAGAGTTCGGTGCCACTCTGTCTTGGAGACAAAGTGTCTGATACTGGGCTGTTACTCAAGAATATTTTACAATTACATTGTTAGGATTATTATCTGCAGTAAAAAGAAATTTAAAAAAACGATGATTGTAATTCAGAAGGGTAAGTATTTTTTTTATTATTATTTATTCTTAAAGTAAATCATTTGATAAAACTAAATCTCAGCCGGCTGCTGATCTCGATTATGTAATCAAACGCGGGAAAATGTTTTTTTCCTTCTTTTTAGCAATACATGTTACATAAATAGCTCGCGAGTTATTTTGCGAACGTCGCAATGTTTAATTAAATTTCTTGTAAGATGTCTCTTATAGATGCTGCAAAGTTACAAAATATTAAGAAATGAACTTGAAATTATATCCAAACATAAAAAAAAATTTTAAACTTTTATTTTTGATTTGGCAAAACAACAAGAGTTTATCTAATGCAAATTTTAAAATAATAAAATCATAATTTTCTTGACTGAATTCGATAGGCTAAATAGGCAAAAAATCGTTTTCCGGCTTCACTATTTTATTGATGTCCTCTCATCAGACATAGATTTTGTAGCACTCCACTGTTCGGACATTTGAAGCATTCAGCAATCCGCATTTGCTGAACATATTGGTTAATTCAGAATTAACATTCCCCCCCCCCCCCTTAACAGATATATAATTTTGATATTTACCTTGGAAAACTTAGTTTTATTATCTTTTTTAATTATGTACTATTCTAAACTATGTAACTAATAATTCTAAACTATCTTTGTTAATATTTTTTCTCACTTAATTCATAAAAAACTTTTGTGCTTTTTCAAAAATAAAAACGAGAGGGGTGGGGGGGTGATAAAATTTTTTACTGGCGACTAGAATTTATACCTGGCTACCAGATTTTTTCAAATTTGTAAAGCTCTGATCACACCTATCTATCACACATGTTACAGCTCTCCCGGAAATAAAACTGAAGTCGATACACTATGGTATGAAAGTGCGCAAAAACACAAAGTATGCATAATAATACTTTTGAATATAGCCAAGCCTATTTTAATGCAATAAATGCAATATGTAGCACAATTCAAAGAAAGTGTTTGCACTGAGTTTTATCACTATTGTAATTCATGCCTAGATTTTTGCTTTTCTCATTAAATAAAAAAATTAGGATTTGTTCTTCACTAATCGACGAAAATTATAATTTTCCTTTCGTAATTGATAAAAATCACAATTATTTGTGAATGATTGACGAAAATCGTTTTTTTTCCGACTGATTGATAAAAATTGAGATTTTTTTTAAACCAATCAACTAATATCACAATTTATTAATGTCAGGGAAAAAATCATAGCCGATTGAATAAAATCATTATTTTTAATCACAGATTGAAGAAAATTGGGACTTCAGTTATCGTACATCTGTGAAAAGGTACATCTACTGACCCTCCCCATCCCCCTCAACTCCACATGTATCAATTTTAATACAAATTTGCACTGATCTAGGAAATGGTCAAAATCACAGTAAAATAACATATGGTAATATGCAGAAAAGTAACATGTCTGATTTATTGGTTAAAATCTTTCTTTTTTAATTTATTAATATTAAGACACAAGGAGGGGGGGGGGGGAGGTTCCTAAGAGGATATTTTTTTCATTACTCAATTTGCAAATGTAAGTGAAATCAGCTACAGAAATATACTAATCATACTTTTGAGTAATCTGTTCATGTTACAAAGATATTTTAAATGTATCCAAGTTTTAATACTTTTAATTGTATGTGATCTTACAAACATATTTATTCCTTGTTTATAAGAAAGTGTCTTCAATTAGGTTCTGTTAAATTATTATGACATTATAGCGTTTTGAACTTAACAACACATACATAACATGTAATTATTAATAGAGATTGTTTATTACAGCATTTTGAAAAATATATCTTAATATTTAATTTACAATCTGTAAGGGAGACTGGTACACAGTGGACCACTTTTTCAGTTAAATATTTTTTTCTCTTTAATGGACAAACCGATCTGCGTGAAAATATTTTTGAATATTCCTTAAACCTTTATATATTCAACATAGTTTTCAATACATTTTTCAAAAAAAAAAAAAAAAAAAAAAAAAAAAAAATTATATGCACCCGTAAAGTGGACCAGTGTGCCCAACTTCTGGGGCACACTGGTCCACCCACCTGGACACAGTGGACCGCTATTAGGTATTACCTGAAATACGATATAAATCTATTTTTCATTAATCTAATTCTTTTTTGTTTTCCCTTTACCCACAAAATAAAATAGTAATATAAATTTACAAGTAACATTTTGAAACAAAATCAAAAATTTTTTTAAAAATAATAACAGATTAATACAGGAACAATCGCAATTTAGCTGAAGTTATTACTGAAGTACAAAAAAATCAGTGCACATTAAAATTTGCAAATGAAACTCCAAAATACTTATCAGTAAGATTGAGCCTGGAATTTTACTGAAATACTTTTGGGTCCGGGAGCAATATTATGAAATCATTGACATCAACAATAGATTCATCTACTGTTTCAGGAAAAATAAACTGATTTCCATTCAATTTGTGTCTCATGAATCTTACTTGAATAGAATCATCACCAATTGATTACAGCTATATTTATCAAAGGCAGTAAATACAAAACAAAATATTTCCTACTGTGTTAAATAGTTATTTTCTTTGTTTACTTTATTTTACAGTTAAATAACTACTTTTAAACAATATTTCGGCAAAATCCTCAAACAAAGGCGACCCCCGATTTGTCGATTTTTTGACACGCGCCAACCTAAAAAATGACAACCTCCAAATTCCACCCAATCAGAACACGTACTTTTCGGCAGACAAGTCACTACTTACACACTTCCTACGCTAATTTCTTTCACAAAGTAAATACTGATTTTATTTCGTTTTACTGCTATTTACAAAGTTTTGAAAAGTTTCTCGATTTTTACATACTTTTAGAAATATTTTCATTCTGATTTTTTAATTTTTACAACTTTTAGCTATTTTTTTCCTCCGAATTTTTCCATTTTTACAAATTTTTAGCTATTTTTTCTCTCTGGATTTTTTCATTTTTACAAATTTTTAGCTATTTTTTCCTCCGGAATTTTCCATTTTTACAAATTTTTAGCTATATTTTTCTCTGGATTTTTCCATTTTTACAAATTTTTAGCTATTTTTTCCTCCGGATTTTTCCATTTTTACAAATTTTTAGCTATTTTTTCCTCCGGATTTTTCCATTTTTACAAATTTTTAGCTATTTTTTCCTCCAGATTTTTCCACTTTTACAAATTTTTCCTCCGGATTTTTCCATTTTTAGCTATTTTTTCCTAAAGATTTTTCCATTTTTTCAAATTTTTAGCTATTTTTTCCTCCAGATTTTTCCATTTTTAAAAATTTTTAGCTATTTTTTCCTCCAGATTTTTCCATTTTTACAAATTTTCAGCTATTTTCTCCTCCAGATTTTTCCATTTTTACAAATTTTTAACTATTTTTTCTAACAGATTTTTCCAATTTTACAAATTTCTAACAATTTTTTTCTCCCGATTTTTACAAAGAATTGGCAAATTTAACAGTCAATTTTTTCCTAACAAATAAATCTCTAAGAAAACACCCCTTAAACTTTGTAAATTGCAGCAAAATGAAATAAAAGCAACATTTACGTCGTGAAAGAAACTCTCATAGAAATTGTGTAAATAATAACTTCTCTGCCACAAACCACAAATATTATATTGGAGAAAATATCTAAATTCCTAATTTTTTAAATACATAAAATACATTCAAGTAGCTGTCAGCAACTTATATATGTACGCTTCGTGTACATTAACTGAAAAAAACATCACTGTACGCATGAAACTCGCTATACAGCAATCTCTAGAATACATGAAAGTCATTCACGCAGCGATCAGTAAAGTATGTATGTACGCTTTGCGTACATTAACCGAAAAAAAACATCACTGGATGCATGAAACTCGCTGTACAGCAATCTATAGAATGCATGAAACTCATTCACGCAGCGATCAGTAACTTAATGTACGCTTCGCATACATTAACCGAAAAAAAACATCACTGGATGCATGAAACTCGCTGTACAGCAATCTCTAGAACGCATGAAACTCATTTACGCAGCGATCAGTAACTTATGTATGTATGCTTCGCGTACATTAACAGAAAAAAAACATCACTGGATGCATGAAACTCACTGTACAGCAATCTCTAGAATGCATGAACGTCATTCACGCAGCGATCAGTAACTTATGTATGTACGCTTCGCGTACATTAACAAAAAAAAAAAACATCCCTGGATGCATGAAACTCGCTGTACAGCAATATCTAGAATGCATGAAACTCATTCACGCAGCAATCAGTAACTTATGTATGTACGCTTCGCGTACACTAACCGAAAAAAAACATCACTGAAATGCATGAAACTCGCTGTACAGCAATCTCTAGAATGTACGAAATTCGTTCACACAGCAATCAATAAGCAGGGATCACTCTAGAGAGTTTCAGAGGGGCGGCCCACCCTCATGCCCTTTTCTGATAAATTTTTGCCCTCCTTGCTCTTTTTCCAGGTAGAATCTTACCCTCCTTATATTCCCGGGTACAATCCTGCCTTGACTGCATTGTACTTTCCAAAATTCTGTACCTTTACCATTTTTAATACTTTCATAGTGAAGTTATGTAAATTATAAATGTTATTGTATTGTTATAAGCAAGGAGAGGACTTTAGTAGCAGTTTTTTAGCGCTTCGGTTAGTTGCCCCTTCCCCCTCTGTGGGTATATTGGTGTATGCCCGTCTTTAAAAAATGCCCTTTTTGTGAAATGATGGGCCCTTTTTAACAAAATTGCCCTTATTCTGTAATGTGCACCCTGCCCTTTTTATGTTCTAGAATGATCCCTGCAATAAGTTATGTATGTATCCTGTACACATTATCAAAAACAAAAAAACATCACTCGATGCACGAAACTACCTCTACAGTAATATCTAAAATGCAAGACACACACTTATCAAATAAAATCAATAAAAATTCACTTACTTTTATTTGTCAAATTTACCCTTTTTTTAAGGCCCCGGTTTGTCATAATCGCTATTGCTGATCACTTCTGATGAGCAGCAGTATTTATACAAAAATAACCCTTAAACTGATGTATATTGACGATGACTTATAAGTAGGCACTTGATGTCAAGCACACAAGTCAGATGTATGTTGTCAATAAACAAACAAACCTTTAAACTGCACACTCAAGAGGACAAAATTCAAACTTACCCCTAAATAATCTAACAAAAGCACCTAAAATATCCTACATTTTCATTAACAACACACTATTTCAAATTCGTATTTGCCGAATTCTTCATAAAAAAAAAACAACACGTCAAAAGATTAAATTCACTTCACTTCCCAAATGCCAGTGTTCAAACGAAAATAGACATACGATGTGCCGTGATGCAATACTAAAGTCAGCCCAAACAATTTGAGACTTGATTTGAAAACCTCTCGCTGTCCAATAAATTCAGCCCTTCTTCCATATGGGGACCTACGTTATAAACGGCCGGTGCATGATGTTTAAAACGTCACATGGAGTGGATCATTTTTACACGGTGATTGGTGCAAAGTGACACGTATAACGTAGGTCGCGGGCTTAGTAAATTCCGAAATTACCGGCTTCATACTCAAAGACATTTTTACGGTATAGGGCATCTCTATCTAGCTCATTACTCTCTGAATCCAACAATACGGCACACAATAAACCAACCAACCCAACCAAACGAATGTAATTTACTCATAAACCAATCAAATTTCTAGATCAAACCGCAGTAGGCGGGGAAGAAATGCAAGAAACAAACCGGTAGCAAGAAAAACTCATTTATTGCTTTGCCAAATTCGACGCAGCCAAGCATCGCCCTTGTTTGAGGATTCAACCAATATTTCTTTATAGTAAATAAGCAATTATTAAATATTTTGAACATTCTGCATTAAAGGAGCAGAGTGGATTGTGGACCACTGTGCCCCATGTTGAAGTTCACTAAATAATCATATTAATATTGTTTATAGCTTTCTTTTAAACATATTAACTTTAAAGTTAAATAAAAACAAGTATCTTAGCTTTGCAAAAAAGCTGTTTTATCGGATTTATGTACAACCTTTAATTACTAAAAAAATTAAAATATGATGATGAAAAATTTTACTTTTAGAAGCTCAAAACAACCAATCAGGATAGAATAGTTCAATCTGAGCTAAACATATTTTCTGTAGGCTATAAATAATCAGTGCAGTCCTGTTGTCTATTAGAATAGAAGAGAAGCTTTAAAAAAATTGAAATAAATAAAATATTAGGGGGTGGTCCACTGTGCCCATAGGTCCAGTGTGTACCGGTCTCCCCTAAATAAAATAATAATAATAAAATAATCTGGATAAAAAAATGCTCGTGAGGTTATTTAAAATCGAAAATCACTAATCCAGCATGAAATTTCAAAACCCGTAAATATTAAAATATGCACGTATCTACTGAAAAATCACGATGCTACCGATCCGATGCATATATATACAAACCAACCACATTATCCACTCTTCAGATACACAGATTATTTGAGAAATAATAAATATTTTTCTCAAATTAAAACTTACCGATATGGCTGTGCTGCCAAGAAGTACCACTACCGTGACGTTATACAATACTTTTTTTTTTACTTTATTTAAATTAGCGGAATTGTATTATTCACAATAGAAAGTCAAGCCAAAATAAAAAGTCCATTTGATCTTGATGAATGATTCTCAATGTGTCATTCACTATGAAGAGTTTAGACAGGCGACTAGATTCTGGCCATCCACATTACGTAAGTCTTCTCTGATTGGCCAGAAACTGGACGAGCGTCTAGGGAGAGAATGACTTTTAAAATCTTCTTATCTTTGCTTTGGCATCAACATGAAATGAAAGCTCTGATTGGTTAAACAGATTTGTCCATAGTTGGAAATTTATATGGTAAAATCCTTAAACTCTTCATAGTGAATGACACATAGAGATTCAATCACGAAGATCAAACAACAAAGGGACTTTTTATTTTGGCTTGACTTTCTATTGTGATAGTAAATAATACTATTTCGCTAATTAAAATAAAGTTTGAAAAAAAGTATTGTATAACGTCACGGTAGTGATAAGTAGTACCTCTTGGCAGCACATCCATACTAGTGAGTTTTAATTTGAGAAAAATATGTATTATTTCTCAAATAATATGTGTATCTAAAGACTCGATAATGAGGTTGGTTTGTATATGTATGTCGGTAGCATCGTGATTTTTCAGTAGATAAGTGCATACTTTAATATTTACGGATTTTAAAATTTCGTGTTGGATTAGTAATTTTCTATTTTATTTAAGGAACATACAAAAGTACATTTGAATTTCTAGTTTAAGAAAAGTACAAGAAAATTGAAAATGCGTTGTATCCTTTTATTTACAGATTGTAAATTAAATCGTAAGATATATTTATCAAAATGCTCTAATAAACAATCTATTAATAACTACATGTTCTGTTATGTATTGTTAAGTTCAAAACGCTGTAATGTTATAATAATTTAACAGAACCTAATTGAAGACACTTTAAAGAAATAAAATAAAATAAATATGTTTGTAAGATCACATAAAATTAAAAAATTTAAAACTGGGATACATTTAAAGTATCTTGGTAACATGAACAGACTACTCAAAAGTATGATTAGTATATTTCTGTAGCTGGTTTCACTTACATTTGCAAATTGAGTAATGAAAAGAATATCCTCTTAGGAACTTTCCCCTCCCCCTTGTCTCATAATATTAATAAATTAAAAAAGAAAGATTTGAACCAATAAATCAGACATGTTACTTTTCTGCAGATTACCATATGTTATTTTACTGTGATTTTGACCATTTCTAAGATCAGTGCAAATTTTTATTAAAATTCATGCATGTGGGTTTGAGGGGGAGGGGGAGGGTCGGTAGATGTAGGGGATATAGGTACACACTGGACCTTTTTGCACAGTTGTCCACCCCCTAATATTTAATTTTTTTTTTTTTATTATTATTTTTTTTTTTTTTTAAAGCTTCTCTTCTATCCTTATAGACAACAGTACTGGATTGATTATAGCCTTCAGAAAACATCTTTAGCTCAGAGCAGGGTTGGCAGGTTTTTGACATGTGTCAATTTTTGACGGTTTAAACTGTCATGTCAAAAACCTCAAATAGTACATATAAAATTGCTCATTAAATGTCATACATATACACTATTACGGTTAATGTTTAAAATGTCACTATTACTGTAATCAATAATTAATATCTAGTAAAGTATTTTTGTTAAATGCAATTTAACTCTGTAAAATTTTTATTTAAAAAACTTTTTGGGGTAAAATTGTGTTTTTTAAAAAGTAAATATAAGATTTAAAAGTGCTCACATGAGCTGCGCATTTTTTCTCTTACTTTTTAAAAAATCATAAATGTCTTAGTAATTTAAAACAATAATGATATCACCATCTTTCTGCAGCATATGTTAAAAAGTGTAAAGAATAAGTAAAACCCCCAGCTGACCAAGTGATACCTGCTGGAATAGTCAACTCACTTGCCTTAAAACTTTTTATGCAATAGGTCATTATTTCAGAAAATAGTGGAAGAGCATGAGGATGCAATGGATATTGGAATTTCTCAACTGATTAAAGATTTTAATTTATATAAACAGTGCAAAGGTCTTTTAATTCAGCTAAAACCCATAGGTGTTGCATTAGACATTTTTCAATGAGATACTGTTACAATTGCTGATGCATGTCATGTTTGGCCCAGTTTTCTAACACCCCACAAATGGCTGAGAGGTTCTGCTCTCAAAGCTGGTAGATGGGAGGTGCTAGGTTCAAACCCCTGTAATGCTTGTCAATCTAACTGTTCGGAGTTTCCGTGGTTTTTCTTCTGACCTTGTAAATACAGGTTAGGATCCCTTAGAAAGACCACCACAGAGGGCACTCTCCCCTAGGGCCTATATCCCTTGTGTAGATAATCGGCCATCATAAATCAACCAACCAAATATCAGTTTTCTAACAGAAATTTCATTTAAGCCTCATATTGAAGAAGTGCATAACAGAATGAAAAAAATCATGAAACTGGCAAAAAGTAATCATCTTTTTCATCCCAATCTTAAGGGTGAAGGGTTGACTGATGCACAAATTGATTCAGCTCATATATGGGCTACCGAGAGAATCGATGGATGTTTACTGATGTTGACTGCATACAAAGCTGAAGAATCCCCTTTCTCTCCTTATTTTAAATTACAGAGGACAGTTAATCCCATGATTTGGTAGAAAGGTAATATTAGATGCAAGATACAATAACTTTTCAACTGAACTTGCAATGCATTTGCTTACAAGTTCTAGTAGCTCAGCATCAATTGAGAGAGTATTTTCAAACTTTAGCTTTATACACTCTAAACTCAGAAATCGTTTTGGTGTAAATAAATGTGCAAAGGGGGTTATGTGCTGCAGATTGCAGTGAAGTAAAATTGATCTGGATTATCAATTGTACAATAATTTTCTTCTGATTGAAAATTCCAAAAAATAAAAATATATTATTATAATTAATAATTTAAAAGTTTTGTAATTATTAAATTACTATACAGTTTTAAATAAAATATTACATAACTCATTATGATATTTAATGTATACCTATTGTTGTTAAAAGTTTTAAAGGGTGTTACACGTTTGTGATGGTTAAAACCAGTTTATAACAGTTTAAACCAGTTTTTGATGCTTGTCATGTCGAAAACTGGTTTTCGACACCAAAAACCCAACCCTGGCTCAGAGGGAACAGCTTTATGCTGATTGGTTGTTTTGAGCATCTAAAAGTAAATTTTTTCCTTTTTTAGTAAGTAAAGGTTAACGCTGAAATTTCTGGGTCTAATTCAGAATAATGAAATCCAGTCCAGCTTTGGCTCGAGTTCAATGAAATACATCTGGCCTGGGTAGGGGTCGGTTTTGGGCCAGGTCTGGGCTCGTCCACACCTCTAAATTCTCCCCACCTCTCCCAAGCCCATGTTGGGCAGACATTTTATTTATTTATTTTTTATAGTGATGTATACGTCTGTTTATCAAAATCTTTAGCAATAATAAATTACAGAGATTATAAATCTGTTTTTTTTTTTTAATTAAAATAAAAATCACGTCTTCAACACAATAATATTACAAGAGAAAAGGCACTGAAAAAATATTGCGATGCGTAGTTATGTACAATAGATCAAATTCAACTGACATCACAATAAAAATAATGTAAATCAATAAGATTTTTTTTTTCTGCTGTCATTAATATATTGTAAATATATATATTTGTCTTACGTGGTGCGGAAATAGGGCTGAATTTCTACCTTATCATTGGCAACAACCATAGTTTCCAGAGCTCAGACCAATGAACAGACAAGATTGTGTTAGCTCCGCCTCCAATTTGGCGGCCAGTGTCAAAGCAGTGAAACTCAAGCTAGCAATTATTAAAAATAAAATATGAACATAATCCAAAGTGTCTGAGATGATTCCTCATTTTAATTATGAGTAATATTGTTGTTTAATTATGAGTAATATTGAATTCTCAACTCTTATTTAGAATTTATTTACGAATTTCACTCACACAAAAAATCGGAGATAATAAAATATAAACTTTCTAGAATGCCCCTGCTGCCATCTGTTGATGTTTTATTGAAGTAAAAATGATTTTTCTTCAATTTCAATGAAGTTAAAAATTTCTTTTGCGGAAATCTATAATCAATTAGAATAGTAAAATGTCGAACGAAATTTAAACAATCATTGATGATAAACTATCTTCCTACCACGTAGCATTTTTTTTTTTTTTTTTTATAATGAATTTAAGCCGTGCTGTACAATATTATAGGTGCAATAAGTTTTAAACTAATTATGTTTCCAAGATCCTTTTTTCATAGTATTTAAATGATTTTTATGCCCATTAGTAGCATCAACTAAATGAATTTTTAGTTGTGTTTTCAACGGAGTTTTCAATTACTTTTTTACATTAAAAAAATTGTCAATTTCATATGTTCAAATGATTTATTGTAGTACGTATTCTGGCTAGAATTACTAGAAAAATAAAAAGGGGCAAGCGAGCAAAGCGAACTGGGACCGCGTAGCGGTCTCAATGTGAATTGCTTTGCAATTCACGGGGGGTTGGCGAGCGTTAGCGAGTAGGGGGCTGAGCCCCCTAGTATTGTAAATTTTATTGTTTAAAGTTACTGATAAATGATACATACTTCAGTAAATGAGGCTTTTCCTAATTATTATTATTATTTATTTTATTTTTTTAAGATTCTATTGGCAACATTCTTCCGTTTGTTTATTGGGCACTACAGTTTGGCGAATAATTTCACAGTTGTTTTTCATCATGGAATGTGATCAACGGGATAATGGAAAAGTACCAATAATTATAATAATTGCAAATGAGTATTTAAAAATTATTAAAAAAAAGTAATCATGGAGAGATCGTGAATTGCTAAAATAGTTATTATGTAGACAATTATTTTAAGTATACAATCAAAAATCTGAAAATGAAAAAAAAAATTCACGTAAGAGAATCACAATTTTATGTCCAAGATCCAAATATGGCTTCTTTATTTTCTTTCGTGAGTTGCTGTGTAATGTGTCATAATTTTGATATTTTCTTCAGATGTGCTGGTTAAGAAATAAATTTCTTGATAATGAATTAATTTAGATTATAGATTGCATGATTTGGTAATTTCAAAATGATAAACAACGTGTCACTAATTTCATTTTATAGTCTATGTTTATGTGTCTAATGTCATTTTTGTATTTTGGTAGTAGAAGAGCAAATGGCATGATGAGGGTTATATGTATATACATACAGTGACCTACTTATACGACTTTCAGGGGAACATAGAAAAAAGTCGTATAAGTGAGAGACCGTTTTATTATACAAGTTTCAAACTTTATATGCATTAATTATTTTACTTATATTAAAAACAATAAGTTTTGAGTTCTAAGAACATATTTTAACAAAATTTATAAAATATATTAAAAAATAAAACGTAAAATATATTTTTAAAAGTTCACAAAATGGTTTACTTACCACTATGTTTAATTTAAAGATTTACAAATATGATTTTCTCAAAAAATGAAGTGATACTAGCTTGTCTCTATCGTCGATGAAAAGAGAAATCTACTTTTTAAGTCTAATAAAGCTTTTAAGCTATTTTGGGAATAATCATTTTGATCGACATAATTCTTTAATGTATTTAAAGCGGCACTTGTTTCTGAAAAATTTACACCTGAATAATTTACTGAAATAACGTTGCTCTCATCTAAGTCATCCTCCTTGCTCAAGTCTTCCTTATTGATATCCTCAAAGATTTCTTCAGCAGTTCTCAGAAGTTTTCATCACATTCTACATATCTTTGAAATTAATACCTTCATCCATAAACATTTCATCCTAGTCTTCGTCATTAAAGAATTCCCATATGCTCTCAAAATCAGGTTCATTCATTGAACTAGCAGTTTGGTCTTGTGAAAAACAACATTTCCTAAAACATTACTTAATTCAGGGCTTGAAATTCAATTTTTCCAAGGAGGGGAGTCTCCCTACCAACATTTTTAAATGGAGGGGAGTTGTAATGTTTGGGAGGGAGAAAAAAAAATATTTACACCCCTCTATTATTTTACGTGCTATTTAAAGAATTATATTAATGCAGACATGACAAAATACCATTGAAAAAATTAAGTCAACTTAGAATGATTATGTAAAATGTTTATTTTTATTATAAAAAAGGGAAGAAAGTGAAGTTTTATATATGCAGTGTATTTTTCAAGTTCCATTAAATGTGTTAGGGACCCTTAACAATTAGGCTGTTAAATAAATTTCTGAATTTAGATTTTATTTGATTGAGGGGTGCTGAAGCCTCTTTCACAAGGTACACTTTTACTCTTTCACAAGACAAGGGTTAAAAAGGTTTACTCCTTTACCTCAAGGAGTAAAAGTAATAAGATCTTTGCATCTCTTCTAATCTCATTTTTGTTTAGTGCTGACTGTACACTGTAGTCCAATTTAACAGGGTGCAGTGACCGGTGGCTCTTACTGTCATTTTTTGTTCTTTTCCCTCTTTTCGTTCGCAGGAAAAAAAAAAATCTTTAAATACGTCTATTGGTCGTTCGAAAAAATTGTGAATTTAGTCAATTGGTTGAAGGAATAAGATTATGAAATTCGTTTTACGCATGAACAGAAATAGAGAAGGATTTCTAACAAAATAGTGTTAATATCGATTTGCGACTTTGGGACTTCATGGCAGTCAGTGTACAACTGTGCTAAGGTAACGCCATCTACAAACAACAATGCGAATAAATACCATAGAATAAATCTATTATACCTACCAGACGATTTGAAGAGGTAGATGAACTAATAAAACTGTTCTACACAGACATTGTATTTGAAACATTTTTCGAGAGACTATTTTCTTATTCAAAAAGCTATTTTATTAGAAGTCCTTATCTGTGTCTATGTTCATAGAATAAAAATCGCTAAATTCGTCGATCAGTCGTGGGAAAAAATGGCGAAGTTTGTTAATCGGTCGCAAGAAAATAACACTAAATTCGTCAGTCATTTGCGGAAAAAAAACTTGAAGTTTTTCAGTGAGGCACGAGAAAAAAAAATAGTGAATTTCATCAATCTGTCACCAGAAGAAACCGAATAATTCACCAATCGGTTACGGAAAAATTCGCAAAGTTCGTCATTCAGTCAAGGAAAAAAACATGAAGTTCGTTGATTGCTCTTCAGAAAATATTGCGAAATTCGTCAATCAGTCGTGGGAAAATATTGTGAAATTCGTCAGTCGGTCGCGGGGATAAATCGTGAAATTCATCAGTCGAAACCAAAGAAGAAAATCTAAATTTGTCAGTCAGACACAGGTAAAAAAAATTTACGAACTTTGTCAATCTGTCGAAAGATAAAAAAAGGAGAAATTACGCGAATTTCGTCGATCGGTCGTGGAAAAAACAGGAATATTGTCGATAGACTGCAGAAAAAATGCAAATTTCGCAGATCGATCGTGGAAAAAACACAAAGTTCGTCGATCGATCGTGGAAAAACGCAAAGTTCGTCGATTGATTGCGGAAAAACACAAAGTTCGTCGATCTGTTGTGGGGTAAAACGCAAAGTTCGTTAATCTATCTCCCAAAAACACAAAGTTTGTTGATCAGGCACTTAAACAACGCAATGTTCGTTGATCTGTCGTGGAAAAATCACAAAGTTCGTTGATTAGTCGTTTAAAAAATGAAAAGTTCGTCGACCAGTCGCTTAAAAAATGAAAAGTTCGTCGACCAGTCGCTTAAAAAATGAAAAGTTCGTCGATCAGTTGTGAAAAAAAAACGCACAGTTCGTCGATCTGTCACGGAAAAAAACACAAAGTTCGTTGATCGATCGCACAAAAAATGAAAAGTTCATCAATCAATCATGGAAAAACACAAAGTTTGTTGATTGATTGCGGAAAACACAAAGTTCATCGTTCAATCACGATAAAAAAATGCAAAGTTCGTCGATCTGTCGTGGGGAAAAACACAAAATTCGTCGATCTGTCGCAAAAAAATGCAAAGTTCGTCGATCTGACGCGGAAAAAAAAAACAAATTTCGTCGATCGATCGTGGAAAAATCGCAAAGTTCGTCAATCTGTCCCCAAAAAACGCAAAGTTTGTTGATCAGTCGCTTAAAAAACGCAATGTTCGTCGATCTGTCGCAGAAAAAACAGCAAAGTTTGTCGATCTGTCGCGGAAAACACGCGAAGTTCGTTAATCTGTCGCAGAAAAAATGCAAAGTTCGTTGATCAGTCGCAGAAAAAAATGCAAAGTTCGTCGATCGGTTGCGGGGGGAAAAAAATCAAAATTTATTGTTCGGTTGCAGGTAAATTAAATAACGCAAATTTCTCCAAAAATGGTGAAATTTTTTGGGCGGAGGCTCCTACCCGTGATCTTTTTTTGGGCGGGATTTCAAAATTTTTGGTGCGAATCTCGCAATCCCACCCTGAAATTCAAGTCCTGTAATTGTCTGCGGTGTCACATTTTTCAAGATGGTCATTTGGCTTTCGTTAAATGGAAGGCACAAGGAAATTCCATATAACAACCCTCCCGCCATAGATTTCATCGTTAATAACAGAGGAAGGTACATAAGAAATGTTATTCATTATTGATAAACACTTTAACATTAGTGAAAGGATAAAGCTAAGAAAACGTGAATGATTTGTTCTTTAAAGATTATAAAGATGAATTCTTGAGGGAGAAATATAAAATTGCCTGAACCATTTAAAGCATCATATAAGTGAGAGAAGCAGTCATATAACTGAGAGAAGGTTAGCATTATTTCCCATAAATCGTGAACGGAACCAAGATAATTCGACGTATATCCGAGAGAGTCGTATAAGTGAGAAGTCACTGTATATATACCGTAAAATCCCGATTGTAAGCCCCCCTTTTCAAAATCAAAAAGGATTAAATTTGGGAAGCGGGCTTATAATCGAATTTTTTTTTTAAATCCTTTAAAAACCTGTTTTTATCATTAATTTAGAAGCAACAAAAGGGACAAGAATCTTCCGTATTTCAGCAGATTTAAATAAATAAATAAAAATAAATCCCCCCCCTCCAATTTTTTTTAAAATCATTTTTTAAATATTTTTCTTAATTTCTTATTTTATTGTAACAATAAATAATCAATCATCTAAATCTCCTCTCAAAATTACTGTTTCCCCCCTTTGCACCCCCCTTCCCTCTGGTACCAAAAATGCATAGTCTAACCTTTATAACTTTTTAATTTTAAACTTCTTTTAAGACTTATTAAATACTCTATATTAAAAATAAATAACTCCAACCTGTCACCTAAATTAACCCCTCCTCAAAAAATCTCTGCTTCTCTCCCCTGCCCCACCAACCTTATTTCATGAAGATCCTCTCCTCCAAATGCATCTCGTAAAATTAAAAAAAAATTTTAAATTCTTAATTTTTTTCTGCTCTATTTGCGATTTTTTCCCCATCAATATTTAAGTAAGGATCTACATTACCCCCCCCCCCCGGTCCCATCCAAAAAGTCCTCTTTATTTCCTTTGTTCCCCTCCTTCCCCCAGTACATACTTTGAAGTCTTAAATTTTTTTTTATCTATTTAAAACTTTCTTGAAACTATAATTAAATAATTATCTAAAATGCTTCTCCCCCCACACCCCAACCCACAAACTTTAAAATCTTTAAAACTATTTTTTAAAGATTTTATGCTGTATTGTTACTTTGTAGCAACAATAAATAAATGATCATCTAACTCTCCCCTTAAAGTTCCATAATCCATCCACAGAAAAAGGAGTGAATTTCTAGACATGGAAGGGGGGGAGGTCAAAGAGAAGATTTTAGTCTTTTTGTAGTTTGGCTGTTCTCACAGCTGATATTTTGTTAATGGATGGGGAGGTTTTTTTTAAAATCATTTAAAAACCTGTTTTTATCATTAATTTAGAAGTAAAAAAGGTACAAGAATTTTCCGTATTTCGACATATTTAAAAATAAAAAATAAATAAAATAAAAATAAATTTCCCACTCCCCCCACCCTAAAATCTGCCCCCCCCCTCCGCCCTCTCTCAAAATTAAAAAGTTTTTAAAAATCATTTTTTAAATATTTTTCTTAATTTCTTATTTTATTGTAACAATAAATAATCAATCATCTAAATCTCCTCTCAAAATTACTGTTTCCCCCTTTGCCCCCCCCTCTGGTACCAAAAAGGCATTGTTTAACCTTTATAACTTTTTAATTTAAACTTCTTTTCAGACTTATTAAATACTTTATATTAAAAATAAATAACTCCCTC
Organism: Maratus michaelseni; assembly: GCA_963931845.1. Classification (NCBI taxonomy): domain Eukaryota; kingdom Metazoa; phylum Arthropoda; class Arachnida; order Araneae; family Salticidae; genus Maratus; species Maratus michaelseni. Next base: position 160,087,396 of record OZ007597.1, read on the forward strand.
CTCCTGCCCCCCCCCCCCAACATCTCATGAAGATACTCCCCTCCAAATGCATCTCATAAAATTTTAAATCTTTAACGTTCTTAATTTTTTCTGCTCTATTTGGGATTTTTTCCCCAACAATATTTAAATAATCAATAATAAATCTACATTATCCCCCCCCCCTCCTCCCATCCAATAAGTCCTCTTTATTTCCTTTGCCCCACCCCCACCCTAGTACATACTTTGAAGTCTTTAAATTTTTTTTATCTATTTATAACTTTCTTACAACTATAATTAAATAATTATTTAAATTGCTTCTCTCCCCCCCCCCCCCAGCACACAAACTTATAATCTTTAAAACTATTTTTTAAAGATTTTATGCTGTATTGTTACTTTATAGCAACAATAAATAAATGATCATCTAATTCTCCCCTTAAAGTTCCATAATCCATCCACAGAAGAAGGAGTGAATTTCTAGACATAGAGAAGGGGAGGGCAGAGAGAAGATTTTAGTATTTTTGTAGTTTGGCTGTTCTCACAGCTGATATTTTGTTAATGGATGGGGAGTTATTTTAGAGAACATATTTATTTCAAAACATAAAATATACAGTCAAACTGTAAAAAAGATGAAAAATTTTGCTGTAGAAAAATGTTGGAGAGGACAGAGAAGAGAAACAGACATTTCATGTGAGGGTAAAATCAATTTTTTGTGCATAAAAAATTTTGTGTATGTGAGGAGGGGGGGGGGGGCTTACATTTGGGAATGGAAAAGAAAATCAGAATTGCTTAAAAGTGGGAGGGGGGTTTACTTTCGGGATTTTACGATATATATATATATATATATACACATACAATGTCTTGAATTGTTATAACATTTCTAGAGGAAAATTTTAAAAATTTGTCATTAACATTTTAAAAACTCTTTTTAAAACATCTCTTCAATTTATGTAATTCTGGTGTGAAATGTGGCCATCAGTAAAATTTCATCAGCTTCAGAATGAATTATTCTACAAATGTCAATTAAAATAGTTACATTCAAGATAATAATTATGAAACTCATGAGAACTAAAATATAAGAGGTAAGGCCCAAATAATATTTTTTTTCAATGAAATTATGATACTTGTTTCTTATAGGACCCTTAGCAAGGTATTTGATTTCATTGATTTTCAAAAACAACAAAAGTTTTTTATGAATTAATCGAGAAAAAATAATAACAAGTCTAGTTTAAATTATTAATTATATAGTTTAGATTAATACATAATTTAGTTTTATAGATTTACTTCAAATGAATTACTTACAAACACCTATATCTTTGTATGTTATTATTCATTAAAATGAATATGATGGATTAATCAGTTTTAATTCTGAATGTAAAAATCTGATTTTAAACTTACAAAAAAACATGAGCATTTTTTGGCATTATATCTGATTTTAGATGTTACAGAGGCTGATTTCAAAGCCATTCAATTTACAGAGGAGATATTATTCATTAAAATGAATATGATGGATTAATCAGTTTTAATTCTGAATGTAAAAATCTGATTTTAAACTTACAAAAAAACATGAGCATTTTTTGGCATTATATCTTATTTTAGATGTTACAGAGGCTGGATTGACACTATTTCTTACTGTTTTGTTGCACACCCCTCTCTCCAGATTTTAGTAATGTGACATGCTTGCTGGCTAGAGCGCCAAATAATGTTTTCTGGGCATGAGATGGAAAATTCCTTTTAAACTTCGTTTTTCCATTAAAAGCATGAGAGAAGAGGAAGATGACTGCTTGCCGCGTATAAATAGGGGTGGGGAGAGAAAAATATATATGTCACTTGTATACACATAGCTGTCAAACCTTCTGCTTCTTTTTTTCAATTTTAATATATTTTGAATCAGAAATTTAATTAATCAAAACCCATAAGTAACACGTCAAAATTAGTCGCATTTTGTGAAATAAGTTATTTAATAGGCATACTCGCAATATGATTGTGCATGTTTTATACATGATAAAAATGATTTAATACCTAATATAGTTTGTGACTTCTTTTTTTTTTTATTATGTTACATAGCATTTGCAAGATTTGTATGGTCCTCACTTTTGTGTATCACTATTTCTGATTACTAACCTTCACCGTTTTTATGACCAGAAAATTATTACAAGTCCTGTTATTAAATAAAGCAAAGAATACTGTTTGGAAATAGTGGCACTCAATGCTATACTCCTTGTAAATAGTGAGTGTACCCACCCTGTATTTGAGATTTTTTTTTAGTTATTATATTATATAACTGTTTTCCCACTTCTGCATCTATTGAAAGAGTTTTTTCTTGTGATTTTATTTCGAACAAGAATAGAAATACCTCGGGTACTGATAAAAACAGAAAAAATGATAAACGTGTAGCAGTACCTAAACAAAGAATGACATGATTGACAATTGTAACCTTAGGTAACTGTAATACCACAGGTCTTCTGGATATCTTACATTAAAATTTGACTGTCTGTATTTCATTCCTAAGAATGCAGAGCGATGAAATTAACACCAGTTTTCTGCATCGATTCCAAAGCTGTTGAATTACTTTTTAAGTTTTTTGTAACTTTTAAGCATGTTTCTTTAAAACTTTTAAGCAATGAAACTTAAATTACTCCATTTTTGTGACTAAAAATGAATGAAAAAGGTAAATAAAAAAATCTTGTCTGCTATCCAAAATAGTGAAGAAATATCTTTATTTTTGTTTTGTTTGAATAAATCAAACAAAGGATTCTGGATTAATGATTTTTAGTTTACATTCTCCTTTAAAAAAGTGTAATATAAAGAATATTCATATGAATTACTTCCACATTTACTAAAAATGTTATCTAAAAGCTGAAAGATTTTAATGTTATTGATCTGTATCAAATAGTATTTTTCAAATTTGTTTAAAATGTAGTTATGTGTAGAAAAGCATAATTTAAATCAAATTGGATAATAAGAGTTTTTTGTAATTGGTTCTGCTGTTGGTATAGACAGGGGCGTAAACCACCCTACTTGCATGGGGGGTGTAGGCTCGTAAATTTCCGAGTCCAAGAAGGAAAATTTCCGAGTACTATGAAAAACAAAATGCCAACTAATATGTATTATATATATATATATATATATATATATATATATATATATATATATATATATATATATATATATATATATATATATATATATATATATATATATATATATATATATATATATATATATATCTGTGTGTGTATGTGTGTGTGTGTGTGTGTGTGTACAGAAAAACCTCGATTATCCGACGTAAATTAGATCGAACCTAGATCGGATAATTGAAATTTTCGGATAGTCGAGAATCTATCAATAATCATCTAGTTTAATATGTAGCACCGTCATCGAACTGCTATTATGACCATTTAAACTGCTAAATAAATATCTAAATTCAAATTATACATGAAAATTCTCCTCCCCCTTTTTAAATTCTGCAGTTGTGAAAAAGATCTGTTTGTGAAAAGATAACAAAAGGGGTTTTGTTCCCTGCGCTTGCTTACGAGCATAGCTGCATTTTCGAGGGTGCAATAACATTCGAATGTTTTGGCATTCCGCAGTATGGCCTACAAAATTTCGAAATGGGAGTGTTTTTGTTTAGAACAGGGAAGTGTACACAGGGAGTGTGTGTAGGGGATGGGGAGAAGAGTACACTTATACCGGGATCGGAGCTTGCGGTAGCTCAAGCTAATTTCAAAGGAATTCTAAGAAAGAGTATATTTATCTCTGTACTGATAGTTCGAAAATGACCGTTTGTATACACAAGGAATGTGAAAATTTAAAAAAAAGGCTGAAGAAAAAAGGGTCAGGAAACCGACGTCGGTTTACGGAAAGTTCTGGTTAAACGAGGGTCGGATAATCGAGGTTCTACTGTACAAACACACACACACACACACACACACACATATATATATATATATATATATATATATATATATATATATGTGTGTGTGTGTGTGTAATAAAAAAAAATTTCGCCATTTTTCCTTAGTTAAATTATTCCAAATTCTTACAATTCTTTTTTCCCTCTCTTTTTAAAATATCTCTTAAATCTATTTTATATTTAATTCCATAACTTAATCAAAATATTCTTTTATTTATCATTCTAAAAATCTTAATCTGTTAAAAGCTACACGTATTTATTAAAACCTTATTCTCTTAAATTGCAACACTGCCTCTAAAACGCACCTGCCTAATTTCTTCTTTTGAGACATTGAATTTTTATTCTTTGGAACTTTTGTAATACCATTATTATTTCTATTAAATTATCATTCGGCATCCCAGGATTCCTGGCGTTTTCGCGTTTAAAGGCTTTTTTAATTTTTTAAATTGCCGCTTCTGATAAAGAGTTTTGGTCATACGTCAGAGACACACTCTCGTGGCCTCATTTTTTCATCCATTAGCGAGCAGGCCCCGCCTTGTCTATCCCCCTGGCTTCCTCCGAACATTGATGTGAATGGGCCAGCTTTTTTCGCGCGTTTGTTACTTTGGGCAAGATTTTGGAAGTATTTATACGGTTACACTGGCTTCGGAAACAGATTTTTACACGAATTAGTTGTCATCTATAAGCCGTCACTGGGGAAGTCTACACTATTTCGTCGGTAGTATGTTCTTCAATTTCTGCTAATTCTTCAATACTTAATGTGTTCAGGTTTTTAATGAAGCGAAAGTCGGTGGAGTTGCTGTCATCTCTGTTCTCATAATAAAGTTCTTGCTCATCTATTAAGTTTCCTTAATGTTTTTGGGAAATTTCTATTAGAATGAACTGCCTCTGCTCAGCTTCCACGATTGCATTATAATATGATTCGTACTCCGAGAATTGCCTTCATAGCGATTAAATCGGAATAATACCCTCGCCGAATATCATGACTGTATTTCCATGATCTCGACTGCGCCTACATCGAACTGATTATACGGTAATTTTCGTGGGGTTCGGACTGATATGTCATCACTGGAGTATGATGGAACGAACGTTTCAAGTCGACAGTAATAGCAATCATCAATAATGTGCCAATCGTAACAAAAATGTGTCATATATATATATCTATACACGCATCTCCATAAGTTTAGCATATATGATAAAAACGAAGGAAGGAAATCGTAAATATCTCACGAAATTATTAAACTTTATAGATGAAATTCACTAGATAATTATGACTTAGTTTATGGAGATAGTCAAATAAGTTTTAAAGCGCTGATGTTGAATTATTAATATATGTCTCTAAAAATCAGCGGTGAAATACTATGATTAATATGTGTACAAAATTGCGATTTGGAACTCCAAACTGCTTTGTTTGATAGCGATATATCTTGTTTCTAAATGTTTCAAAATTTGATGAAACTGGATTAAAGAGCTGCGGATTCGTTGCCCGTTTTTTACCAATAAAGGGTTTAATGCATTTTACTTTTCTGTGTGTGCATACTTATTCACATTGTGGTATCGTGGTCGCATATATATAATTAAACGTATCATATCGTATTAAACCAAAAAAATTTATTCCTAAACAACGATTGTAAAAAGATGACAGGATGGTGAAATTTTAGATTAATATTTACAAGACATCTTTTTACAATCTCAGAAACACCAAAAGACGAAGTCCAACTCACTAGTACTCAAAATCTAGACTGCCCACACTGGCGAATAAACTCCTTCTCCTCCTCACTGAATAATCTCTTGATCTTCTTTGATTGACGCTCCCTTCTTTTCTCCCAATACTACTTTCAGAGTACATCGAAATTCATTTCTTTCGATTTGCTATTCATACAAATAACTTCCTGACACATTTTAAACTCATTCAGATGACCTTGTTATAGATATCATTCAGACACATTTGACATGGCTGCTATGACCATGGCTGGTATGAAAGCTTTTCATTTTTCTAAAAATGAAATAAGAATTCGTTTCTTCTGGATAATCCACTTTCAATAGGTGTCAATCAAGAAACTATTCACATTATTCTGGAATTATTTTAATCCCATCTGAAAGAATCAAGTTGATGGCCAACTAAAACATCACAACATAGACTCCAACTCCGCTCCAGATTGAAATTCATAAAGTTCTGAGTTAAGCATAAAAACTCCTGCTACCCGTGAGCATCTACGACATTAAAAAAAGCCAAAATTTAAAAGATTGACATTTTTCGAATGAACAAAACTCATATCAATTTCTTAGTACTTCAATAAAATTTAATCAAATTTTGTACGTTTAATAACAAGATATGTAATAAAGCAGTTTGGAGTTCCAATCCTCATTTTTCTACACACATTAATCACAGACCTTCACCCCTAATTTTTAGATAAATTTATTAATAATTCAAAAGGAATCAACATCAGACCTTTAAAACTTATTTGACTATCTCGATACGCGAAGTCATAATTATTTTGTGAATTTCATCTATAAAATTTAATAATTTCGTAAGATATTTACGATTTCCTTTCTTCTTTTTTATCATATATGCTAAAATTTTGGACATGAATGTATATACATGTGTGTCTTGATTCTAATAGAAGAAACTTACTTTACAAATATGCCAATACATGTTTAATATTGGTATATTTGTAAACGAATGAAAACGTGTTTATAAAAGTAATTTCAATATATACTTTTAAACATTGTGATCATTGGGAAAAGCTTGGAAGAGGCGTGGAAGTCCTATATCTCTATTTTTTAGCAATCAGTTAAAACTTTTTAGTGTTTCTTTCTGAGTAAAATGGAAATCTGTTTGCTTGGGGAATATTTTAAAGACATAAATTTGTCAAAAATACAGGATTTCTTAATTTAAGCTTAAAATTCTTTCTAACGACAAACTTTCAAGCAGTGTAAAAATTTGGTGTCATCCTTGTTTTTTCCGACTAAACAAAATGTAGTAATAACAATGTATACAAAAAAAAAAATCGAATACAATTGGTTAAGGAAAAAGAAAACGAACGTATTATTTCTGATAGAAGTAAACTTGTATAGATTGTAAAATATCCAGATTATTTCGAGATAAAACTTTACAGTATTTGGGTGTTTTCAATTTTCATCCTGTATCATATAAATTTCTTGAAACACATTTTTAAAACAATCTAAAATTACGTAAAAAAAAAAAAAAAAGAGTCACATTTTTTTTAAATAAAATAAAAAGAAAACATAAAATTAGTTAGTAGAAAAAATAAAACCATAATTATTTTCGATTAAAGGTAAAATTCGTGTAGAGTGGAAAATATCCAGATTTTGATACGGAAAAGTACTAAATATTTGCAATCCAGTTTTGATTTTTCCGATTATAAATAAATACAGCTGGATCTCGATATCTCGAAGTCAAAAGGCACAGAAAAAATTCGTTAATATGAAGGTTTTAGTTCAAAATATCAAGGTTTCAAATAATATTAACATTGCTGGAATATGTATATAAATACCTTTTTCGTCATATCAAGGTTTTCGAGTTTTCACAATATTCGACAAATCAAAGTTTTTCTGTATAGTTTTATCAGAAAAGGAAAATCCGTAATATTTCCGACTAAGAATAAATTTATATAGGTTTTCTTCCTTCTATATAGTTTTTTTCTTATTTTTCTAATTAAAAACTACAAAAATAAAAATAAACTAGTCGGATGTGCCAATCCCAAAACTTTATTCTATCTCAATCATGTTAATACTTCTAATTTCGTCCTCACATCGCCAATAAAACCAATATTTTTCGTCATTCTGTTGTACGTCAGCTGCTTGCGAATCATCGGGTTACCGGGATGCAATCAACTGATGTATACTAAACTACGAAAAGTTCTTTTGGCCTGTACCGACCGGAACGATAACCTCCCTATTCCTTGGTTTTACGATTTTAGCTAATTTTACTGGAAAACACGAAGCTAAAATGCGTGGAACCCAATTAAAGAAGATTCATTCCCAGTTCTCGTCAACATTGAATTTGTATGAGAATATCGCCAAATTAGTCTTCTATAGCCAAGTTGTTTTCATTTGCGGCAACCTAATTTTGTCGCCAAATTTGGCGATATTTCGTCAATTACCGCTCAGCTTGGCGAGAATTTGACTTGGCGAATATAAATATATAGTGTTAATCATTTAAGGATAGGAACAATGGTTACAACAATGAAAGAAAATTTGCTGAAACCCTGTTAACTAAAACTCATAAATTAAACCCGTTTATGGATGAATTCTGCTGTCTTGTTTGAAAATGTCAACCACCCTAAAATTTCAAACCGCTATATCTCCGCCATTTTTTAATATAGAGACAAAACAAAAACTGCTCCGGATTCTCCGGATCAAGGCCGAACATTTAACGGAAAAAACTTTTAGGATTTCTAACTTTTTTATACATCTTTTTGAATTTGAAATCTTTAAATGGCTATCACAGCGCCCCCTTCCGGCGGAATATCCCCACATTCTAGTAGGACCTGCTGGCTACAGCCAAAAACATATTACAAAATTTTGGTTTAATTATCCGCATAACATCATACACTTTTCGATGATACAATAGTGAAAATCGAACAAAAATCGCGTTGGCAGCGCCCCCTTTCGTCGAAATATCCCCGAATTTAACCTGGATCTGCAGGCTATGGTCAAAAACAGAAAAAAAATTGGTTCAATTATCTGCATAACTTCATACACTTTTCGATGATAAAATAGTGAAAATGGAACAAAAATATCGATCACAGCGCCCCTTTTCGTCGAAATATCCCCAAATTCTGATAGAATCTGCTTGCCATAGCCAAAAACATAGAAAAAAAATTTGGTTCAGTTTGAAGCATAACTTCATACACTTTTAGATGGTACAATAGTGAAAATGGAACAAAAATATTGATCACAGCGCCCCCTTTCGTCGAAATATCCCCAAATTCTAATAGAACCTGCTTGCCATAGCCAAAAACATAGAAAAAAAATTAGGTTCAATTTGAAGCATAACTTCATACACTTTTCGATGATACTGTAGTAACTCCTCTATACCGACCCGATAAAAGATGGTGAGTGGTAGCGAGATCGGATCGCTGGCACAGAGAATTTCTCGTATAAATTAGAAAATAGAATTTATTGCATACCAATATTAATTCTAATGAAAATATGTACAAGAAAGTTAATTACAGCATTTAATTATTTTTCGTGAGTCAATCGCTTATAAATTAATGACCTCTTGACTCCAAGTGTAACTGAAACAAACAAAAGTCTCTAAACATTACAGTCAGTCGCGACTACAAAACAAAGTTCATTCGGACCAAGGCTCGTCCGTTCCTTCTCTTCGGAAGATCTACTAATACTCGTTAATTCTGAGTCTAAGAACTCTCACTCTCGCACTTGGTGTGCTTTTTCACTTCGCTGGGATTTTCACCGGATACCTGCTGTATCAATTCTAGAGGTCGGACCTCACTAGCGCTTACACCACGCTGAGTTGGAAACTGACGTTTCCTTTTTCCTTCTCCAGAGAGTCAACACTCTCCTTTTCGATCTCTCCAAAAACTGTCCTCTCTCACTTTTTCATTCTCGCAGGAGAACTTCTTCTGGGGGCGGGGGCTTTGTCGAGGCGGGCCCCTCGAAACTCTCCAGCCTCTTAGCAGCCTTGAGATCCCTCTGTTTCGTTTTCACTAAGTCCGTCATTGGACGTTCTAAGACAAAGGGCAAAGTTTCGGGCGCAAACCTAAAAATCGTGTGCAGAGATCGCTTCTCTCTCAGATGAACTCTTTCCCACGAACTCGGCAAGGATCAAAGCATAAGACCCCTTTTTGGGTAACGCCTCACCACTTCATCACTGTCCGAACTTTCCGCTCACAGTACAATAGAATTCGGCGTCTGCTAGTCTTCAAGGCAAAAATAGCGAGGGAAGGTATGCAGTTAAGTGCACTCACAGGAAATGCTAGAATGACACATAGTGCAGCTGGATGTCGAAGCTCAAATTCTTTACAGCACCTCCTCCTCAAACGATTCTTAAGGGTGAAACACTAAGAATCTCTAAGAGTCGGATAAAGAATTGCAAGCTCAAATTACATCAGAGTGGCAAGAAATAAAACATACATGAATAAGATAATACTACCTTCCTTTTTTTTTTTTTCTTTCGCGCTCTGATAAGAAATCATGAACATAGAATGAAATAAAACACAGTGAAATAAAAAATAAAAAATAAAAAATCTTAAAATAATTATATACAAAAGTTTATCAAGAAATCTTCTTAAACTCGACTCAGACAATCAACATGCGGAATGTCTTTGCCTGCGCGATGAGAAATGGCATAATTATAAGGTTGCAGAGCTAAGGACCACCTTAATAATCTGGGATTATTTCCAGAATTTCTTTTTTTATTTTTGCCTTTAAGCGCCCTCGTTAATGGTTCTACAATCACTGCATAATCTTTTATGTACCGGGAATAATATCCAGCCATTCCCAAACATCTACGAATTTCAGTTTTCGATTTCGGAACCGGTAATTCCTTAATTGCCTTTACTTTCGCCTCAGCTGGCCTCCGTCTACCCTCACCTACAATATGCCCAAGATATTTTACGGTTTTCTGAGCGAACTTGCATTTCGCCAATTTGATTTTTAGTTTCGCGTCGTTAACATTTTTTAATACTATTTCTAGATGACGCATATTGTCCTTCCAACTATCTGAAAAAATCGCCATATCATCTAGATACGGTAAACAGAAATTCTTAAGTGCGTTTATTTCCCGCGTTAAGATATCTGCTAACTCCACCCGTTTTCTGTAAGGCTTTACTAAACTCAAGTGAGAAATCTGGGATTTCTGTCCCCTCCCAGGAACATTCACAATACAATTTGCTTCCGTAATTATTGACTCCTTTCTTCCCGGCTCTATCCGACTATCTGACATTTTAATTGGCTTTCTGGTAGTTAAAACTAAAACCTCATCTTTCACATTAAGCTTCCGTTTTACCGCCTTTCTGTCAAACCAAAATTTCCTCTTTTCTCGTTTTTCTGACACATTTTCAACGGCTAAAACTCGACCTCTTTTTAACCTGTTCGTGAGATTAAACACACATCCCTTCACGAATTTATTTTCCTCCGTTTCTCTTATCCATTCTCCAAATACTAACGCTTTCAAGAGCTTTCTAACTTTTCGATGCCAACATGCAATACTATCGCTTATTGTGCGACACACTCTCGGATTTTTCAACTTAACACCGAACCTTTTTAGAAATGCGGTAGTTAAATCGCTTATCAATCTTTTCCCAAGGTTCAAGTATTCTGACACATTTCCTTTAACTTTCCCTTTCCCTAAGTGTAATGACACTTTTTCTAGGCACGCGCCAAATATATCCACTCTATAATGCAATGGGACAAGCACCCGCATTCCCCCACTCATGCGATTGTCTCTGACATTTGCCACTATTAAAGAATCTCCTGCATTACAATGCGTTTCTTCAATTTCCCCTTTCCCTCTAATCTCTTCGAGAGATGGATACCTGTCATTTTCCATTTTACTAACCCCTCTTTCAATGTTTGCTAAGATCGAAGATTCCTCACATATCGGCAAAGGCGATAATCCCTTATCCACACTGACCAGTTCAATAGGGTTTTCTAGATTTTCACCCTCTAGTTTTGAATTCAACGCTTCCGCTTCACTGCACTCGCGAAAAATTCCCCCTTCTTTTTCTTTTACTGAATTCAAAGTTTCCGCTTCAACATTCCCGCTAGAAATTTCTTTTTCTTTTTCTTCCTCGGAATTCAAAGTTTCCGCTTCAACATTCCCGCTAGAAATATCCTCTTCTTTTTCTTCCTCGGAAATCACAATTTGTTTATTTACCGGATTCGGAGCTGGGCCATACTTTTCTCTCGTTTGAGCGCGTGTCAAAACTGCATTCATCAATTCGGGTTTTTTCTTCGCCTGTTCTAACAATTTCTGAGTGCGATTACCCAACAAATAGTAGTACATATCCGAATTTAGATTACATTTTTTTGCCTGTCTCTTGAATAAATTCAAAAACAACGAAATATCCGAATTCTTTTCATCAAAGCGATGCATAATTGTTTTTAGGGGTAAATGATTCGTTCTAACTGAGATGCTACTGGATGCGGTACTCCGGTCATCTGACTCTTGCGTCGCTTTTAACATAGCTAACTCATGTTCGCGCTCTTTCTCTTTTTGAAGTCTATCGTTCTCTTCCTTCTCTGTCAATAATTTATTTTCTCTATCTTTTTCTAACAGTTTAATTTGCGCTAAGGCTAGCTCTTTATCAAATCCCTCTGACGACTCTATTTTTTTTATAATTTTCGGTACTGTATCATTCTCTTCTAAAATGACCTCAAATTCGCAAGCTAACGTTTGCAAATCAGCTTTCCTAAAATATTTAAGCTCCGACATTTTTAAAGTATAAAATTAGAAATTATCTTTCCCACAAATATAAAACAATACAATAAGATTAAATCAAATCCTACCAAGTGCGTCAAAATATTACCAAAATATACGCTCATAAAAAGGTACGCTTAGTAATAATATAGGAAATATGCAACATATAAAGATAAGCAACTCTATCCTATCGTACACATTCACCTTGGTATTCGGTTATAAAATACATATGGGATAAATTTTACACAAAACAACAATTTCAATTTCAAAAAGCACAGTAAAAATATTTTAAATTGCAAAAGTCTTATTCAATTCCTTTCTCTTTTAATCAATGGTGGTCTTAATCTCTGCATCCACTCTTAAAAGATTTAGAATAATTCACAAAAAACATATAAAATCAACTCTGTTATCTTAAAATATGAAATGCGTTCGATACTTTTTTTTTTTTTCAATGAACTCTCATTTATAGATTCAGCTAAAATTTTGTAACACTGCACAACTCTCAGTTTGCATTAAATTAATTCAACAATAATTTAATTTTAACTACAAAATTTGTCTATTAAATAAGTTACAGTAATCTCGGAAGTATCTCATAATGCTTTTTTTTTCTACCGGAAAAATTTCTCAAAAATTTACTCTCACAAAAATAAACATACAACTTTTTTTTTTTTTTGAAGCCTACAACACCTATACAAACACTAATAACAATTAAAGCCACTCTGAGTATAAAAAGAGCTTACCTCCATTACTAAGAGTCTTTCAGGGCGTCAGAAGCACAGACTTCAGAGATTCTCAGGAGCACAGACGGGGGTCTCTATCACACTTTTCGGATGGGGACTCTTCCGGATGGGGGAACACTCTCCAGAATTCTTGGTAGATTACTCTTTCTGATGCTGTGTTGATCCACAGGGGCGTCTAAGGAGACTCAGGTCACAAGTCACAAGGAGACTCTTTCTTGGAGCACTTTGATGATTTAAATTTCGGAGTCCACTCTTTGTCTTTAGAGAATGTCATTAATTTTTGCTAATTAATCCATCACCGCAAGCCACCAGTTGTAGTAACTCCTCTATACCGACCCGATAAAAGATGGTGAGTGGTAGCGAGATCGGATCGCTGGCACAGAGAATTTCTCGTATAAATTAGAAAATAGAATTTATTGCATACCAATATTAATTCTAATGAAAATATGTACAAGAAAGTTAATTACAGCATTTAATTATTTTTCGTGAGTCAATCGCTTATAAATTAATGACCTCTTGACTCCAAGTGTAACTGAAACAAACAAAAGTCTCTAAACATTACAGTCAGTCGCGACTACAAAACAAAGTTCATTCGGACCAAGGCTCGTCCGTTCCTTCTCTTCGGAAGATCTACTAATACTCGTTAATTCTGAGTCTAAGAACTCTCACTCTCGCACTTGGTGTGCTTTTTCACTTCGCTGGGATTTTCACCGGATACCTGCTGTATCAATTCTAGAGGTCGGACCTCACTAGCGCTTACACCACGCTGAGTTGGAAACTGACGTTTCCTTTTTCCTTCTCCAGAGAGTCAACACTCTCCTTTTCGATCTCTCCAAAAACTGTCCTCTCTCACTTTTTCATTCTCGCAGGAGAACTTCTTCTGGGGGCGGGGGCTTTGTCGAGGCGGGCCCCTCGAAACTCTCCAGCCTCTTAGCAGCCTTGAGATCCCTCTGTTTCGTTTTCACTAAGTCCGTCATTGGACGTTCTAAGACAAAGGGCAAAGTTTCGGGCGCAAACCTAAAAATCGTGTGCAGAGATCGCTTCTCTCTCAGATGAACTCTTTCCCACGAACTCGGCAAGGATCAAAGCATAAGACCCCTTTTTGGGTAACGCCTCACCACTTCATCACTGTCCGAACTTTCCGCTCACAGTACAATAGAATTCGGCGTCTGCTAGTCTTCAAGGCAAAAATAGCGAGGGAAGGTATGCAGTTAAGTGCACTCACAGGAAATGCTAGAATGACACATAGTGCAGCTGGATGTCGAAGCTCAAATTCTTTACAATACAATGAAGAAACACAGACGGACAGACAGACATTTTGTAAAAATGTGTTTTTCGGAATCTCTGACCCCTAAAACGTGTAAATCCGTCGAAAAAAATTTCGATTACAATACTTTCTTCTATTATAGATAGAAGAAAGTAAAAATAAATAATCCGACGAAGAATAAAATTCTATAGGTTTTCTTCGATCTAACTGTTTTTCTTATTTAATTAAAAACTACAAAAGCATTACTCCAATTCATAAGTTTTTATAGGTTATTAATACCATTTTTTTTTCGAATTTACATACTTTTTTCCAATCGAACGGGAATTTTTCCGACTGATTTTTTTTTGTTTTTCCAATGAATAAGTTTTTATAGGTTAATACCATTTTTCTCCGACTAAACGAACTATTTTCCGACTGATTTTTTCGTTTTTCCCATAAATAAATTTTTATAGGTTTTAGGCCATTTTTTCTGACTAAACATACTTTTTTCCGATCTAACGGTAAATTTTCCGACTGACTTTTTCAGGGGGGGTGTTGCACCCCCCCCCGTACCCCCCCAGGATTTACGCCCCTGGGTATAGATACAAAGTCACATGAGCACGAATAAAAAACAATAAAATGTTGGTGTTCTTGAAATCTTATATTTGTTTAACGATAATAAAAATCATTCTAATATTTAAATTAACCATTTAAAATAGTTATTTAAAAAAGCAGTAACATACATGACGACCATGTGGCAGAAAATTATAATTACTATGTGGTTTCTATGACAAACTTTATTAAGACCAAATTCTTCCTACAGAAACGGTCACAAAAATACAAAAAATTTTTTTTTAAAGACAAAGCTTTTTGTTTTGCCCCTTCCCCTCCCTCCATAATTAGATGATTAACTACTCATTCATCTTAATAATGGTAATTTATCATAATCTCAATGGCGTATTTTCACTCTTAAAAAATTAATTAAATTATATGCTCAATATTATAATAACACACTTTTTAACAGACAATTAAATACATTAAACCAACACGAGTGAAAATAATGTTATAATATTGTAAAAATAAAGTAATCAGACGTAGTGTTTATGCTTTAATATATATACTAGGTGTGCAACTTAGTTTCGGGGTTTCACACACAGATGGCGCTAATGGCCCATGTAGTCGACATACATGTATAAAGTTGTATTTTTCTAATAGCTTGGATATCTATTAACAATAACCAGTCGTAATAGCAACACATATCGAAACGCAAAAATATTTTTTCTAACGACGAAAATGTCGAGTTTTGTGCCAAATAAACAGCATTTGCAGGAAGCTTTGCTTTTCTGCTTTAACTTTAAAAAAATGCAGCTGTAACGCGTCGTTTGCTTGAGGAGGCCTACGACAAACATGCACCATTGAAAACTACCTGTGAAAAATTGGTTTAAATGCTTCAGAAATGACGATTTCGACACTAAGGACAAGGAGCGTTCTGGAAGACGTAAAACAGTTGAGGACGCCGATCTGCAAGCGTTATGGAATGAAGATGATACGCAAACACAAGAACAACTTGCAGAGGCATTAAACATGACTCGCCAAGGTATTTCCAAACGTTTACATGCCGTGGGAAAAATTCAAAAGGAAGGAAAACGGGTGCCACATGAGTTGACTGAGAGACAGATGGAAAATCGAAGAGCCACTTCCAAAATTTTGCTTTTGCGACAAGAAAGAAAGAGTTTACTGCATCGAATTGTTACTGGCGATGAGAAGTGGATATATTTCGAGAATCCCAAAGGCAAAAAATCGTGGCTTTCACCTGGTGAAGCATCAACATCGAAGGCACGGCCAAATCGCATCGGAAAGAAGACAATGCCCTGCATTTGGTGGGACCAGAAAGGAATCATGTACTAGCTGCTGAAACCAAGGAAAACTGTTATCGCTGTGTCGCTACCGACAACTGAATAATTTGAACCATGCATTGCTATTGCAGCACTACAATGCTCCGTGCCATCACATTTCCATCACCCAGTACACCATCAAAACACTGAAATGGTATCTTCTACCGCACCTGCCGTATTCAACAGACATGGCCCCTTCCGATTATCACTTGTTCTGGTCGATGGCACATGGCTTGGCTGGGCTACACTTGGCCAATTTCGAAGAAGTGCAAAATTGGTTGGATGAAAGGTTTCGGTACAAAGATGCAACTTTTTACCATCGCGGTATTCATGCATTGCCAGACAGATGGCAAAAATGTGTAGCTAGCAAGGGACGATACTTTGAATAAATCATTTTTTGCATTTCTCTTAAATTTTTCCATTTTTTATAGATAAGAAAACCCCTGAAACTTAGTTACACATCTAGTATATATATATATATATATATATATATATATATATATATATATATATATATATATATAACTGTAAAGTAACAAATAAAACAAAAAAAATTTTAGGCTAAAAAATTTAAAGACTATTTGGGGGAGACTCCATTGTTTGGAGATAATAAAGAGAAACAGAAGTTTTGGTGTGGAGGAAATAGTAATTTAAGATGATTATTTGTTTATTGTTAGCAAAAAATAACAAATAAGAAAGGAAATTTAATGGAATTTAAAGATTTTAAACTCTGCATGCTGGAGAAGTCAAAAGGGTAGTAGGGATTGAAGGAGGAGTTCGTTCAAACGCAAAAAAATGTCTCAAAAAGTTCTTAGAGTACTTGAAAAATGGATAAGATAAAATTCTCTTACCTTTTCTGAAGGTGCATCTTACTTCTACGTGTAATCCAATTTAAAAGTAATCCAAGGTATTAGGAAATCGATCGCACTGCATATATCACGTTTTTGCTGAAATCTAAATTTAAATATTAGTATGAGGCTAAATAAATTTACACATCTTTCTCAATCTTGATTAAAATTATATTAAGTAATTTAGAGCACATGGATGTTACAAGAATTAACATTAACATTTCGTTTATATTATGTTTTAGTTGATATCTTTGAGCTTATTCGCTCTACGTGTTTACGCAGTTACATTTTGATACAGGACTAAAGAATTAAAGTCATAAAAAAGAGTTCGGAGTTTTTTCATTACATCATTCTTACGTCAGTGGAAATTACACATATTGCAAGGTTTCAGCGTAAGAACGTAATCGGAATAATAATGTTTTATTTCCTGCTATAATTATTGTTCTAATGTCTTTAACCTATTTCATATAATAATAGTTCATCAATTTAGAAAAGTTTTTGATCATTTACTTGAAGTTGAGGGATCATAAATCTTACTTTGCAGTTCATTATGTGTTGAAAGAATTGTTGATTACTTTGAAGCTATTTCTTCTCATTATTAGACGATCAGGGTCTTTTTATCTTTCCCCACTGCAAGAGAAAATGAAAAAGTAGGGTTTTTTTAAATGTTAATTTCTCGGATGAGGTTAATATTTACAAATGGGATTTTGATGAGTAGAGAGGATGAATGAAGGGTGTCATTTTTCTCAGTGTTCTTTCCATGTTTTTCATATTTTTCATTACCATATATCTCTGTTTTCCTATTCCAAAGGACTATAAAATGATATGTAGATTTTTATTTATATTCTAAATTGTTCCAACTGGAACACAATACAGAATGCTAATGTGCAAGATTTAAATATTTTTTTACAACAAATTTAATTGTTACTGCTCACAATTTCAGATTGACATTTTATTTATCAAAACTGAAAACATATCTGAAGAATTGGGGGAAAAAAGTTATAAAAGGAACAAAGTGAAATCTGTAACATTGATAGATTATTACTGATTTTTGTCAAGACTGGTTTATTGAAAAGAGTAATTTACTTCAACATCTTTAAATACATTCACATAAAAATCCTATTGTGTGTGGTAGGAGTAAAGAAATTTTTTCAAAAGAAAGCAATTATTGCTCATCATCTTGATAGTCATTCTGAAGTAAAAAAGATTACATGTCACATTTGTCATAAAGGATTTGACAATAACAATTCTTTACAAGAACACATTTTAAGTCATTCTAAGGGGGGAAAATCACGTGAATTTTTCACCTGTTGAAAATCATTTTCAGAAAGATATAAATTAAAATGTAACATCCTTGTTCATAGGAACAAAAATGAACTGAAAAAGCTCAATTTTGTTTCAAGTTTCCTGTTGCAATGTTTCTTTAATTATCTTGTACAAATAAGTAGTGTTTAAATTGAAAATGTTTTTTATATGCAATCTGATGCAATCTTCTGTTTTTTACTATTATTCTTTTTTTTCTTTTCTTTTCAGATACTTCGAATTTTTCTCTATCATATATTGCTCCATCTTTCTACAGATGTCTTGCGAAAAAAACTGTTAATGTGTTTCAGACACATATACAAACCTACATACTAGAAGGTTAAATTTTGTTACTAGAAAATGTTCAGAAGAAAGACATTTGAAAGATTATTTTACCCTTTCATTGTGACATCTGTTCAAAAAATTTCACCTAAAACTCAATTCAAGGATCATTTAAAAAGTCATAGCAATGAAAAACCTTTCTAGTGCCATTCTGAAAAAATGCATTCAAAAGAAATTTTAATTTAACCTCACATCTTCATAACCATAATACCAAACATTTTATGTTTAATGTATGTCAATTAACATTGATTGATCAAAGTAGTTTTGAAATGCATTTGCTTAGACATTCTGGTGAAAATCTCTAGCAGTATTCATATTATGGCAAAATATTTCCCCGAATTGATTAATTTACAGAACTATAGTAGGACCCATTTTCATGAAACTGCAACATTGTTAATCACAAGTCTTAGAAATGCGGCATGTGTAAAAAAATAGAATATGATTTAACCATATCCAAACTGAAAACATATATGAAGTATTACTAAAAAAAATCATAGTGAATTCTGTAACATGGATAGTCAGTTTAGTTGTGATTTTTGTCAAGAAGGGTTTACCGAAGAGATGTTTTTACTTCAACATCTTGAAACTCATTTCGTGTGTACACCTTTTGTGTGTGATACATGTGAAGAATTTTTTTTGGAAGAGAGGGATTATGCGCATCATCTTGATAGTCATGTGGAAAAGAAACCTTTTCGATGTCATATTTGTCCTGAAGTATTCGATAGTGAAATTTTTTTACAAGAACACATTTTAAGTCATTCAAAAGAAAAACTATATGAATGTCTCACCTGTGGAACATCATTTTCTGAAAGATGCAACTTATTACATCATATTTGTGTTCAAAGATTCAAATGTCCCATCTGTCTAAAAGCATTTTCAAGAAAAAACTCATTGAACATACATTTGCGTAGTCACAAAGGAAATGATTTTGTCGGTAACATATGTCAAAAAGAATTTTATACTAAAACTCAGTTTGAAATTCATTTTCGGACACATTCTGGTGAGAATTTGTATAAATGTGACTCCTGCCAGAAAATTAGTGGCTGAGAGGTTGTGCTCTCGAAGCTGGTAGACGGGAGGTGCTGGGTTCGATCCCAATCGCGCCCGTCGGCCTAATCGTTCGGAGTTTTCGTGGTTTTCTTCGAGCCGTGGATTTATCCATGCGTAAATACGGGTTAGGTTCCCTTAGAAAGACCCCCACGAAGGGCACTCCCCCCGGGCCTATATCCCTAGTGTAGATAATTGGCCGTCAATAATCAACACAACCCAACCCTGCCAGAAAATTTTTTCACACAAAAATCATTTGAAAGAGCATTATCATATTCATACTGGGGAAAAACCCTTTTTTTGTGACATGTGTGGAAAAACATTTGCACGTGAAACTCATTTGAATTATCATTTAAAATGCCATAGTAGTGAAAAACCTCATGTGTGCCTCATTTGCGAAAAGGAGTTTAAATACAAAAATAGTTTAAAGTCTCATCTTCGTACCCATCTAGACAATAATTTTGAATGTGAATTGTATCAACAAACATTTCCTGATGAAGTTGCTGTACGATGGCATTTTCTTAGTCATTCCTACAAGTGCCCACTTTGTGAGAAAGCTTTTCCACACTATAATGATTTTCAGACACATATTCGAACTCATATGCAAGAAAATTTATCAATAAGTATGGAAAATGACGAAAATAATAGTGTGCTTAAAATGAATACCTACCAGTGTTCATTTTGTTCACTAGATTTCCCTCGAAAAGAATTTTTGAATATACATATACAAACTCACAAAGGAGAAATTGCATGCGGTATCTGTAAAGAAATTTTTACAAATGAGAAAAATTACACTCTTCACCTTCATAAACATTCAAATGAGAAATCTTTTCGTTGTGTGTGTCCTTTTCGATGTCGTTATTGTCTTAAAGTATTTGGTAGTGAAAGTTCTTTACAAGAACACATTTTAAGTCATTCTAAGAAAAAATCCCACCAATGTCATATCTGTGAAAAAACATTTTCACAAAGATACATATTAAAATATCACATTCGTCTTATTCATATGAAAGAGAAACCTTATAAATGTCACAAGTGTCTGCACGAATTTTCAAGAATAAACTCATTGAACAGACATTTGCATGCTCACAAAGGAAAGAAATTTGTCTGTAATGTATGCCAGAAAAAATTTGATCATCAAAGAGGGTTGAAGATTCATTTTCGGACCCATTCTGCTGAAAAACTGTATAAATGTGATTTCTGTTCAAAAGAATTTTCAAGAATAAACTCATTGAACCAACATGTGCGTGCTCACAAAAGAAAGAAATTTGTGTGTAATGTATGTCAGAAAGAATTCTATCATGAATATCAATTAAACAGTCATTTTTGGACCCATTCCACTGAAAAACCATATAAATGTGATTTCTGTCCCAGACATTTTTCACAGAAAGGAAATTTGAAAGTCCATTATCGTCTTCATACTGGGGAAAAGCCCTTTCACTGTGACATTTGTGGTAAAACATTTGCGTATAGAAAGTATCTCGATAAACATTTAAGATGCCATAGCGGTAAAAATTCGTTCATGTGACACATCTGCAAAAAATCATACAAATCCAAAAATATTTTAAGTTGTCATCTTCGTAGCCTTGAAGGGAATAATTTTGTATGCAATGTGTATCAGAAAACATTTGTAGATGAAGTTTTCAGGTAATCCAGAACAGGGCCCTCACTAAGGGGGGAGACTCCCCCCACCAAACATTCCCGAATGCTGTTTCACTTGGCAAATTTAAAAACTTTTCATTGGCAAATTTGTTTAAAACTTTAATAAAAATTATATTATGCTTTTTATTACTGATAGACTTGGCAAAAGTTACAAATCTAATTGGGAATATTATTAAACTTTCTACAAATAAGAACTATATTACATTTTCTAATTGTGGTAACTTGGCAAAATTATAAAACTAGTCGGCAAACTTATTGAATTGGCGAAAACTATTTATTTTTTCTTCTTAATGAGTTGGCAAATACTGAAACTTGTCTTGGCAATTTAAGGTCCTCTCCCTCCTCAATAAAAAATCGTAGCGATGGCCCTGATCCAGAAAGTAAGTTCCGTTTTCCATTGTCGCTGCGGAACAACTGCATTTGTTTGTTCAAGCATGCGCATTCTTTCTGCTAAGCAAGCGAAGAAAGGTATTTTCAGATCACTGACTTATGCGGTGCTTGTTTGGTGAGAGTTTTAAAATTTTTAAAACAATCAATTATCCTGCCGCAAGCGAGATACGATTTGTCATCCGATTTTCCAATGTGAGGAACACCAAAACTTGTGAAATTCACAAACAAATTTGTGAGTTTTACGGACCCAATGCATTGAGTGATTTCATGGTCAGAAAGTGGGCGCGGCTCTTCAATGAAGGACGTAAAAATGTTCGCGATAACTAGCGAAGTAGGCACTCATCTCTTATTGAAGATGACTTGATTGCAGCAGTTAATGCGAAGACTAGGGCTGGACGATATCAGAAATTTAATATCACAATATATCAACAAGATAATATTGATATATCGCAATACTAATTTAAAAGGGGGGGGGTGAGCATTTACTGATATAGTATGGACAATTTAAGCACAAAACTTAGTAGAAAGCTATTAATTAAAAATTATATATATATATTTGCTCATAGAGCAAAATTTGTATTTTTTATTTTTTTTAAACGAAATATAGAAGAAATGACCCAATTGTTCAATAACTATTTGCCTTTTCATCATTACTTTCATAAAGCTTTTCTCTAAAATCTAGGATTTTCCCCATTCTTCTCATCCTTATTATTAATGTTCGTATCCGTCTGTGTGTCTGTCTGTGTGTGTATCTGTACCCGGATAAACTCTGCGAGCGTAGCGAGTAGCGAAGCTCTTTTGGTGTCAAAAAATTCAGAAAAATCCGGGCCTTCAGGAATTGCAGTTTCGAAAAAATCGGCCCTTAATTAAGTTCGTTCGGTTCGAGGGGGGTGCGAGCCGGAGAATACAAAAGATTCGAGGCACCGATGTAAATTAGGGATTTTATCGATTTTAGTTACCGATGTAAATTAGGGGCCCGCTGGCGGGCGAAGCCAGCTAGTCCTTATTATTAATGTTCGTATACGTCTGTGTGTCTGTCTGTGTTTGTATCTGTACCCGGATAAACTCTGCGAGCGTAGCGAGTAGCAAAGCGCTTTTGGTGTCAAAAAATTCAGAAAAATCCGGGCCTTCAGGAATTGCAGTTTCGAAAAAATCGGCCCTTAATTAAGGGAGTTATTAACGAACAAAGCTGTTTTAATTGCTTCAAAAGAAACCTATGTGGAAAGTCCTCCGCGCATGCCCAGAAGAGCTCAATCCTCATCTTCCGCAAAAAGAAGAAGGAAAGATAGCTTCTGCCGGTTTCGTTTTACGATTGTCTAAACTCGCCGACGGCGAACCGACTGAAATACGAAAAAACTGTCAACATATTATCAAAGAACGTACTTTTACGTCTCTAACGATCCGGTCGGTTCGAAAAAATTTCGATATTAACCCTTTCAAAAAAAATAAGCAAAAAGCGTCGAATTCGTGTTTTTGATTTTCTGCCTTCGTCCGAGCCTCGCATCCGCCGGACTAAGAAATATTCGGATAAACGGATTTCACCAAATTAAAGATCGGTCTTTGTCCTCTCCAATTCCACCTTCCATTAAAAATATACGTCAGTTAACCCTTCGAAAACGTATATTTTCCGTACACCGTTTCGCGATTTCGGCAATTTCAACTATTTTGAAAAATTCGCTGCGGCGGTTCCAAACGAGTCAATGAAAACTAAAAATACCAGACGAGATCTACATTCTTTATCCTTTCGAAATCTGCGATTGTTTTTGAAAAATACAAATATTAACCTTTCGAAAAAAATTCGCGCGCAGACTCACTTTTGCAAATTCCGATTCTCTGCGATTTTTACAATCGCTCATCGGCTCTCTGAAAGAACAAAAAATCAAACAAACACACCCAAGTACATTTCCCTCCTTTCGAAATCACTGTAAAACCTTTAGTTTTAAAAAATATTTCAGTTAACCCTTTCGAAAACGTTTTTTTCCGTAAGTCTCTTTCGGTTTTTCAGCGATTTCTGCAATCTTTAAAAATTCAATTCTGGGCTTCTAAACAACATACGAAAAAATAAAAATACCGAGCCTAATCTACGGTCATTTTCCTTTTAAAATCAGGTATCAGTTTCGAAAAATTCGTTTTTTAACCCTTCTAAAAAAATGGTTTCCGAAACTCACTCGCGTGAATTTTCGTTTTTCGGCCCATGTTTAAAAATCCGCATCGACTCGGAAAATGTGAATAGAGACAAATGAAATACACCAGATCATAGCTACGTTCTTATTATTCGAAACATATATTTCAGTTTTAAAAAATATGTACATTAACCCTTTAGAAACCGGTCGTTCCCGTACCCCACTTTCACGATTTCCTCTAATTTGCCAATGTATACCCCCCGCCGCAGGACTTTTTTTTATCGAATTACACAAATTCCGAGAGAAGAGGCTAAAAGGGCATACATTCAGCTATAGAAAGATGCCTTCGACTTTAAAAAATTCGATTATTATCAATTAAAAAAAATTCTTTTGTGAAACCCGTTTCTAGAAATGAGCGTTTTTCGACGCAAGCACAGTTTAATCAAAGTGTAATAAGTGACTTTGCTTTCACCGTAATTATCTTATTTATTAACGATCTTAAATCAAAAATCGTAGTTCATTTTGCGTACAGAATTGAATGGGCTTTCCGAAATTATGATTTATTTTTAGAAATAATTATATTTTCATGGTTAAAATTCTATTCTACTAGGATATTTGTGTTTTGTAGCAGCCGATTGCACTGCAAATACTTGCTGTGTGTACTTTTTTCGAAAGCTCCAAAAGATATCAAATTAATTTTTTTTCTATTTTTTATATATCGGATTCTATGTAGTTTGTTGAACTCCCGGTTTATGATTCAACGCAGGAACATTTATTTTTAAAAGTTTTAGAATTTTATAAATAATGGTCATTTTTGTATAGAAAAAAAAAAGAAAAAGCTAAGGAATTTGGTATTTCTTTTCAAAATATCTCCCTTCGTATGGGTCCCATCGCGACCTGGTTTGGCTCATTCGACTCGACATAGATAGAGCTTACCGAATTTAGTTCAGAGTTTCACCACCAGGGTGCGATTTCCTATCTCTGTTTCTATGGGACGGATCACGACGTGGTATAATTCATTCAACTCGACACCGATAGAGCTTACTAAAGATTATCGATTTTATTTCCGCATTTCACCAATAGGGGCGCTTTCCGAACTCTGTTTCTATGGGCCGGATCACGACGGGGTATGGCTCATTCGACTCGACATCGATAGCTTTTCGAGATTTTACAATTAGGGGCCCGCTGGCGGGCGAAGCCAGCTAGTCATTATTATTAATGTCCGTATACGTCTGTGTGTCTGTCTGTGTATCTGTACCCGGATAAACTCTGCGAGCGTAGCGAGTAGCGACGCGCTTTTTGTGTCAAAAAATTCAGAAAAATCCGGTCCTCCAGGAATTGCAGTTTCGAAAAAATCGGCCCTTAATTAAGGGAGTTATTACCGAACAAAGCTGTTTTAATTGCTTCAAAAGAAACCTATGTGGAAAGTCCTCCGTGCATGCGCAGAAAAGCTCAATCATCATCTTCCGCAAAAAGAAGAAGGAAAGATCGCTTCGGCCGGTTACGTTTTACGAATGCCTAAACTCGCCGACGGCGAACCGACAGAAATACGAAAAAACCGTCAACATATTCTCAAAGAACGTACTTTTACGTCTCTAACGATCCTGTCGGTTCGAAAAAATTTCGATATTAACCCTTTCAAAAAAAATAATCAAAAAGGGTCGAATTCGTGTTTTTTATTGTCTCCCTTTTTCCGAACCTCGCATCCGCCGGACTAAGAAAGATTCGGATAAACGGATTTCACCAAATAAAAGATCGGTCTTTGTCCTCTCCAATGCCAGCTTGCATTAAAAAAAATACGTCAGTTAACCCTTCGAAAATGTATATTTTCCGTACACAGTTTCGCGATTTCGGCAATTTGGACGATTTTAAAAAAATCGCAGCGGCGGTTCCAAACAAGTTAGAGAAAACTAAAAATACCAGACGAGATCCACATTCTTTTTCCTTTCGAAATCTGCGATCCTTTTTGAAAAATACAAATATTAACCCCTCGAAAAAAATTCGCGCGCAGACTCACTTTTGCAAATTCCGATTCTCTGCGATTTTTAAAATCGCGCATCGGCTCTCTGAAAGAACAAAAAAACAAACAAACAGACTCATGTACATTTCCTTCCTTTCTAAATCACTATAAAACCTTTAGTTTAAAAAAATATTTCAGTTAACCCTTTCGAAATCGTTTTTTTCCGTAAGTCTCTTTCGGTTTTTCAGCGATTTCTGCAATCTTTAAAAATTCATTTCTGGGCTTCTAAAGAAGATACGAAAAAATAAAAATACCGAGCCTAATCTACGTTCTTTTTCCTTTTAAAATAAGGTATCAGTTTCGAAAAATTCGTTTTTTAACCCTTCTAAAAAAATGGTTTCCGAAACTCACTCGCGTGAATTTTCGTTTTTCGGCCCATGTTTAAAAATCCGCATCGACTTGGAAAATGTGAATAGAGACAAATAAAATACACCAGATCATAGCCACGTTCTTATTCTTCGAAACATATATTTCAGTTTTAAAAAATATGTACATTAACCCTTTAGAAACCGATCGTTCTCGTACGTCACTTTCGTGTTTCCTCTAATTTGCCAATGTATACCCCCCGCCGCAGCTATTTTTTATCGAATTACATAAATTCCTAGAGAAGAAGCTAAAAGTGCATACATTCAGCTCTAGAAAGACACCTTTCAGTTAAGAAAATTCAAGTATTATCAATTTCAAAAAAATTCTTTTGTGAAACCCGTTTCTAGAAATAAGCGTTTTTCGGCGCAAGCACAGATTAATCAAAGTGTAATAAGTGACTTTGCTTTGGAAGTAATTATCTAATTTATTAACGATTTTATTTAAAAAATCGTTGTTCATTTTGCGTACAGAATTGAATGGGCTTTCCGAATATATGATTTATTTTGAGAAATAATTATATTTTCATAGTTAAAATTCTATTCTACTAGGATATTTGTATTCTCAAGCAGCCGATTGCACTCTAAATACTTGCTTTGTTTACTTTTTTCGGAAGCTCCAAAAGATATCAAAATAATTTTTTTTTATTTTTATTTTTTATATATCGGATTCTATATAGTTTATTTAACACCCGGTTTATGATTTTGTGTTTGTGTGGGGATGCGATATATTTAAATTTGTCGTTTTAAAACGCATCCTTTTTTCATTTCGTCGGAAAGAAATGTTGCCATTTGAGTTATAGAAACTTTCTATTCGATGGATCAGAGATTATACACTATGTAAAGAATCAACTTCATTTCGATCGTAGTAAAATAAACCAGAGAGTCAACACAGGAACACCACCACCAGGGGGCGCTTTCGGAAATCGGGTTCTATGGGCCCGATTACAACGTGGTTTGGCTCTTTCGACTGGATTTCGATAGCTTTACAGATTTCGGTCATGTTCGTATAGAACAGATTGCGCCCCCTGGTGGTGGAAGGTGTAATTAAAGGATTTTTCATCCAACTCGGGTTCTATGGGTCACATCACGACGCGGTTTGGCTCAATCGACTCAACGTCGATAGAGGATACTACAGCTTATCGATTTTTGCTCCGAGTCTCACCACCAGGGGGCGCTTTCCTATCTCCGGTTCTACGGGCATGAAAACGACGGGGTATGGCTCATTCGACTCGACATCGAAAGCCTTAACGATTTCAGTTATGATCGTAAAAACAGATTGCGCCACCTGGTGGTGGAAGGTGGAACTAACGTATACTGCAGCGCGTGCGCAGCACGACTGCTATACGGTGCCGCAGGCAGCGGGGACCCGAACCGGAGGTTCGTTTAGTTAGAGGTTTATACTATTCTATGTGCCGGTGCGTGGCACGACCGGTTTACGGTGCCGAAGGCAGCGGGGACCAGGGTCGGAGATTCGTTCAGTTAGAGGTTTATACTATTCGATGTGCAAATTAAGGTATTATCCGGTGCCGAAGGCAGCGGGGACCAGGGTTGGAGGTTCTTCGGTTAGAGGTTTATACTACTCAATGTGCAAATTATGGGATTATCCGGTGCCGAAGGCAGCGGGGACCCGTGTCGGAAGTTCGTTCGGTTCGAGGGGGGTGCGAGCCGGAGAATACAAAAGATTCGAGGCACCGATGTAAATTAGGGATTTTATCGATTTTAGTTACCGATGTAAATTAGGGGCCCGCTGGCGGGCGAAGCCAGCTAGTCATTATTATTAATGTTCGTAAACGTCTGTGTGTCTGTGTGTGTATCTGTACCCGGATAAACTCTGCGAGCGTAGCGAGTAGCGAAGCGCTTTTTGTGTCAAAAAATTCAGAAAAATCCGGGCCTTCAGGAATTGCAGTTTCGAAAAAATCGGCCCTTAATTAAGGGAGTTATTAACGAACAAAGCTGTTTTAATTGCTTCAAAAGAAACCTATGTGAAAAGTCCTCCGCGCATGCCCAGAATAGCTCAATCCTCATCTTCCGCAAAAAGAAGAAGGAAAGATCGCTTCTGCCGGTTTCGTCTCACGACTGTCTAAACTCGCCGACGGCGAACCGACAGAAATACGAAAAAACCGTCAACATATTCTCAAAGACGGTACTTTTACGTCTCTAACGATCCGGTCGGTTCGAAAAAATTTCGATATTAACCCTTTCAAAAAAAATAATCAAAAAGGGTCGAATTCGTGTTTTGGATTTTCTCCCTTAGTCCGAGCCTCGCATCCGCCGGACTAAGGAAGATTCGGATAAACGGATTTCACCAAATGAAAGACCGGTCTTTGTCCTCTCCAATTCCACCTTCCATTAAAAAAAATACGTCAGTTAACCCTTCGAAAACATATATTTTCCGTACACCGTTTCGCGATTTCGGCAATTTCGACTATTTTGAAAAATTCGCTGCGGCGGTTCCAAACGAGTCAATGAAAACTAAAAATACCGGACAAGATTTACATTCTTTATCCTTTCGAAATCTGCGATCGTTTTTGAAAAATACAAATATTAACTCTTCGAAAAAAATTCGCGCGCAGACTCACTTTTGCAAATTCCGATTCTCTGCGATTTTTAAAATCGCGCATCGGCTCTCTGAAAGAACAAAAAAACAAACAAACAGACTCATGTACATTTCCTTCCTTTCTAAATCACTATAAAACCTTTAGTTTAAAAAAATATTTCAGTTAACCCTTTCGAAATCGTTTTTTTCCGTAAGTCTCTTTCGGTTTTTCAGCGATTTCTGCAATCTTTAAAAATTCATTTCTGGGCTTCTAAAGAAGATACGAAAAAATAAAAATACCGAGCCTAATCTACGTTCTTTTTCCTTTTAAAATAAGGTATCAGTTTCGAAAAATTCGTTTTTTAACCCTTCTAAAAAAATGGTTTCCGAAACTCACTCGCGTGAATTTTCGTTTTTCGGCCCATGTTTAAAAATCCGCATCGACTTGGAAAATGTGAATAGAGACAAATAAAATACACCAGATCATAGCCACGTTCTTATTCTTCGAAACATATATTTCAGTTTTAAAAAATATGTACATTAACCCTTTAGAAACCGATCGTTCTCGTACGTCACTTTCGTGTTTCCTCTAATTTGCCAATGTATACCCCCCGCCGCAGCTATTTTTTATCGAATTACATAAATTCCTAGAGAAGAAGCTAAAAGTGCATACATTCAGCTCTAGAAAGACACCTTTCAGTTAAGAAAATTCAAGTATTATCAATTTCAAAAAAATTCTTTTGTGAAACCCGTTTCTAGAAATAAGCGTTTTTCGGCGCAAGCACAGATTAATCAAAGTGTAATAAGTGACTTTGCTTTGGAAGTAATTATCTAATTTATTAACGATTTTATTTAAAAAATCGTTGTTCATTTTGCGTACAGAATTGAATGGGCTTTCCGAATGTATGATTTATTTTGAGAAATAATTATATTTTCATAGTTAAAATTCTATTCTACTAGGATATTTGTATTCTCAAGCAGCCGATTGCACTCTAAATACTTGCTTTGTTTACTTTTTTCGGAAGCTCCAAAAGATATCAAAATAATTTTTTTTTATTTCTATTTTTTATATATCGGATTCTATATAGTTTATTTAACACCCGGTTTATGATTTTGTGTTTGTGTGGGGATGCGATATATTTAAATTTGTCGTTTTAAAACGCATCCTTTTTTCATTTCGTCGGAAAGAAATGTTGCCATTTGAGTTATAGAAACTTTCTATTCGATGGATCAGAGATTATACACTATGTAAAGAATCAACTTCATTTCGATCGTAGTAAAATAAACCAGAGAGTCAACACAGGAACACCACCACCAGGGGGCGCTTTCGGAAATCGGGTTCTATGGGCCCGATTACAACGTGGTTTGGCTCTTTCGACTGGATTTCGATAGCTTTACAGATTTCGGTCATGTTCGTATAGAACAGATTGCGCCCCCTGGTGGTGGAAGGTGTAATTAAAGGATTTTTCATCCAACTCGGGTTCTATGGGTCACATCACGACGCGGTTTGGCTCAATCGACTCAACGTCGATAGAGGATACTACAGCTTATCGATTTTTGCTCCGAGTCTCACCACCAGGGGGCGCTTTCCTATCTCCGGTTCTACGGGCATGAAAACGACGGGGTATGGCTCATTCGACTCGACATCGAAAGCCTTAACGATTTCAGTTATGATCGTAAAAACAGATTGCGCCACGTGGTGGTGGAAGGTGGAACTAACGTATACTGCAGCGCGTGCGCAGCACGACTGCTATACGGTGCCGCAGGCAGCGGGGACCCGAACCGGAGGTTCGTTTAGTTAGAGGTTTATACTATTCTATGTGCCGGTGCGTGGCACGACCGGTTTACGGTGCCGAAGGCAGCGGGGACCAGGGTCGGAGATTCGTTCAGTTAGAGGTTTATACTATTCGATGTGCAAATTAAGGTATTATCCGGTGCCGAAGGCAGCGGGGACCAGGGTTGGAGGTTCTTCGGTTAGAGGTTTATACTACTCAATGTGCAAATTATGGGATTATCCGGTGCCGAAGGCAGCGGGGACCCGTGTCGGAAGTTCGTTCGGTTCGAGGGGGGTGCGAGCCGGAGAATACAAAAGATTCGAGGCACCGATGTAAATTAGGGATTTTATCGATTTTAGTTACCGATGTAAATTAGGGGCCCGCTGGCGGGCGAAGCCAGCTAGTCATTATTATTAATGTTCGTAAACGTCTGTGTGTGTATCTGTACCCGGATAAACTCTGCGAGCGTAGCGAGTAGCGAAGCGCTTTTTGTGTCAAAAAATTCAGAAAAATCCGGGCCTTCAGGAATTGCAGTTTCGAAAAAATCGGCCCTTAATTAAGGGAGTTATTAACGAACAAAGCTGTTTTAATTGCTTCAAAAGAAACATATGTGAAAAGTCCTCCGCGCATGCCCAGAATAGCTCAATCCTCATCTTCCGCAAAAAGAAGAAGGAAAGATCGCTTCTGCCGGTTTCGTTTCACGACTGTCTAAACTCGCCGACGGCGAACCGACAGAAATACGAAAAAACCGTCAACATATTCTCAAAGACGGTACTTTTACGTCTCTAACGATCCGGTCTGTTCGAAAAAATTTCGATATTAACCCTTTCAAAAAAAATAATCAAAAAGGGTCGAATTCGTGTTTTGGATTTTCTCCCTTCGTCCGAGCCTCGCATCCGCCGGACTAAGGAAGATTCGGATAAACGGATTTCACCAAATGAAAGACCGGTCTTTGTCCTCTCCAATTCCACCTTCCATTAAAAAAAATACGTCAGTTAACCCTTCGAAAACATATATTTTCCGTACACCGTTTCGCGATTTCGGCAATTTCGACTATTTTGAAAAATTCGCTACGGCGGTTCCAAACGAGTCAATGAAAACTAAAAATACCGGACAAGATTTACATTCTTTATCCTTTCGAAATCTGCGATCGTTTTTGAAAAATACAAATATTAACTCTTCGAAAAAAATTCGCGCGCAGACTCACTTTTGCAAATTCCGATTCTCTGTGATTTTTAAAATCGCGCATCGGCTCTCTGAAAGAACAAAAATACAAACAATCACACCCAAGTACATTCCCCTCCTTTCTAGATCACTGTAAAACCTTTAGTTTTAAAAAATATTTCAGTTAACCCTTTCGAAAACGTTTTTTTCCGTAAGTCTCTTTCGGTTTTTCAGCGATTTCTGCAATGTTTAAAAATTCAATTCTGGGCTTCTAAACAAGATACGAAAAAATAAAAATACCGAGCCTAATCTACGTTCTTTTTCCTTTTAAAATCAGGTATCAGTTTCGAAAAATTCGTTTTTTAACCCTTCTAAAAAAATGGTTTCCGAAACTCACTCGCGTGAATTTTCGTTTTTCGGCCCATGTTTAAAAATCCGCATCAACTCGGAAAATGTGAATAGAGACAAATAAATTACACCAGATCATAGCCACGTTCATATTCTTCGAAACATATATTTCAGTTTTAAAAAATATGTACATTAACCCTTTACAAACCGGTCGTTCCCGTACCTCACTTTCACGATTTCCTCTAATTTGGCAATGTATACCCCCCCCCCCCCCCCCCCCCGCGCCGCAGGACTTTTTTATCGAATTACACAAATTCCGAGAGAAGAGGCTAAAAGTACATACATTCAGCTATAGAAAGATGCCTTCGACTTTAAAAAATTCGATTATTATCAATTAAAAAAAAATTCTTTTGTGAAACCCGTTTCTAGAAATGAGCGTTTTTCGGCGCAAGCACAGATTTATCAAAGTGTAATAAGTGACTTTGCTTTCGCCGTAATTATCTTATTTATTAACGATATTAAATCAAAAATCGTTGTTCATTTTGCGTACAGAATTGAATGGGCTTTCCGAATATATGATTTATTTTGAGAAATAATTATATTTTCATAGTTAAAATTCTATTCTACTAGGATATTTGTATTCTGAAGCAGCCTATTCCACTGCAAATATACTTGCTGTGTGTACTTTTTTCGGAAGCTCCAAAAGATATCAAATTAATTTTTTTTCTATTTTTTATATATCGGATACTATATAGTTTGTTGAACTCCCGGTTTATGATCCAAGGCAGGAACATTTATTTTTAAAAGTTTTAGAATTTTTTAAATAATGGTCATTTTTGTATAGAAAAAAAAAAGAAAAAGCTAAGGAATTTGCTATTTCTTTTCAAAATATCTCCCTTCGTATGGGTCCCATCGTGACCTGGTTTGGCTCATTCGACTCGACATAGATAGAGCTTACCGAATTTATTTCCTTGCTTCACCACCAGGGTGCGCTTTCCTGTCTCTGTTTCTATGGGACGGATCACGACGGGGTATAGCTCATTCGACTCAACACCGATAGAGCTTACTAGAGATTATCGATTTTAGTTCCGCATTTCACCACTAGTGGCGCTTTTCGAACTCTGTTTCTATGGGCCGGATCACGACGGGGTATGGCTCATTCGACTCGACATCGATAGCTTTTCGAGATTTTACAATTAGGGGCCCGCTGGCGGGCGAAGCCAGCTAGTCATTATTATTAATGTCCGTATACGTCTGTGTGTCTGTCTGTGTATCTGTACCCGGATAAACTCTGCGAGCGTAGCGAGTAGCGACGCGCTTTTTGTGTCAAAAAATTCAGAAAAATCCGGTCCTCCAGGAATTGCAGTTTCGAAAAAATCGGCCCTTAATTAAGGGAGTTATTAACGAACAAAGCTGTTTTAATTGCTTCAAAAGAAACCTATGTGGAAAATCCTGCGTGCATGCGCAGAAGAGCTCAATCATCATCTTCCGCAAAAAGAAGGAAAGATCGCTTCGGCCGGTTACGTTTTACGAATGCCTAAACTCGCCGACGGCGAACCGACAGAAATACGAAAAAACCGTCAACATATTCTCAAAGAACGTACTTTTACGTCTCTAACGATCCTCTCGGTTCGAAAAAATTTCGATATTAACCCTTTCAAAAAAAATAATCAAAAAGGGTCGAATTCGTGTTTTTTATTGTCTCCCTTCTTCCGAACCTCGCATCCGCCGGACTAAGAAAGATTCGGATAAACGGATTTCACCAAATAAAAGATCGGTCTTTGTCCTCTCCAATGCCAGCTTGCATTAAAAAAAATACGTCAGTTAACCCTTCGAAAATGTATATTTTCCGTACACAGTTTCGCGATTTCGGCAATTTGGACGATTTTAAAAAAATCGCAGCGGCGGTTCCAAACAAGTTAGAGAAAACTAAAAATACCAGACGAGATCTACATTCTTTTTCCTTTCGAAATCTGCGATCCTTTTTGAAAAATACAAATATTAACCCCTCGAAAAAAATTCGCGCGCAGACTCACTTTTGCAAATTCCGATTCTCTGCGATTTTTAAAATCGCGCATCGGCTCTCTGAAAGAACAAAAATACAAACAAACAGACTCATGTACATTTCCTTCCTTTCTAAATCACTATAAAACCTTTAGTTTAAAAAAATATTTCAGTTAACCCTTTCGAAATCGTTTTTTTCCGTAAGTCTCTTTCGGTTTTTCAGCGATTTCTGCAATCTTTAAAAATTCATTTCTGGGCTTCTAAAGAAGATACGAAAAAATAAAAATACCGAGCCTAATCTACGTTCTTTTTCCTTTTAAAATAAGGTATCAGTTTCGAAAAATTCGTTTTTTAACCCTTCTAAAAAAATGGTTTCCGAAACTCACTCGCGTGAATTTTCGTTTTTCGGCCCATGTTTAAAAATCCGCATCGACTTGGAAAATGTGAATAGAGACAAATAAAATACACCAGATCATAGCCACGTTCTTATTCTTCGAAACATATATTTCAGTTTTAAAAAATATGTACATTAACCCTTTAGAAACCGATCGTTCTCGTACGTCACTTTCGTGTTTCCTCTAATTTGCCAATGTATACCCCCGCCGCAGCTATTTTTTATCGAATTACATAAATTCCTAGAGAAGAAGCTAAAAGTGCATACATTCAGCTCTAGAAAGACACCTTTCAGTTAAAAAAATTCGAGTATTATCAATTTCAAAAAAATTCTTTTGTGAAACCCGTTTCTAGAAATAAGCGGTTTTCGGCGCAAGCACAGATTAATCAAAGTGTAATAAGTGACTTTGCTTTGGAAGTAATTATCTAATTTATTAACGATTTTATTTAAAAAATCGTTGTTCATTTTGCGTACAGAATTGAATGGGCTTTCCGAATATATGATTTATTTTGAGAAATAATTATATTTTCATAGTTAAAATTCTATTCTACTAGGATATTTGTATTCACAAGCAGCCGATTGCACTCCAAATACTTGCTTTGTTTACTTTTTTCGGAAGCTCCAAAATATATCAAAATAATTTTTTTTTATTTCTATATTTTATATATCGGATTCTATATAGTTTATTTAACACCCGGTTTATGATTTTGTGTTTGTGTGGGGATGCGATATATTTAAATTTGTCGTTTTAAAACGCATCCTTTTTTCATTTCGTCGGAAAGAAATGTTGCCATTTGAGTTATAGAAACTTTCTATTCGATGGATCAGAGATTATACACTATGTAAAGAATCAACTTCATTTCGATCGTAGTAAAATAAACCAGAGAGTCAACACAGGAACATCACCGCCAGGGGGCGCTTTCGGAAATCGGGTTCTATGGGCCCGATTACAACGTGGTTTGGCTCTTTCGACTGGATTTCGATAGCTTTACAGATTTCGGTCATGTTCGTATAGCACAGATTGCGCCCCCTGGTGGTGGAATGTGTAATTAAAGGATTTTTCATCCAACTCGGGTTCTATGGGTCACATCACGACGCGGTTTGGCTCAATCCACTCAACGTCGATAGAGGAAACTAGAGCTTATCGATTTTTGCTCCGAGTCTCACCACCAGGGGGCGCTTTCCTATCTCCGGTTCTACGGGCATGAAAACGACGGGGTATGGCTAATTCGACTCGACATCGAAAGCCTTAACGATTTCAGTTATGATCGTATAAACAGATTGCGCCACCTGGTGGTGGAAGGTGGAACTAACGTATACTGCAGCGCGTGCGCAGCACGACTGCTATACCGTGCCGCAGGCAGCGGGGACCCGAACCGGAGGTTCGTTTAGTTAGATGTTTATACTATTCTATGTGCCGGTGCGTGCGTAGCACGAATGGTTTACGGTGCCGAAGGCAGCGGGGACCAGGGTCGGAGTTTCGTTCAGTTAGAGGTTTATACTATTCGATGTGCAAATTAAGGTATTATCCGGTGCCGAAGGCAGCGGGGACCAGGGTCTCAGGTTCGTTCGGTTAGAGGTTTATACTACTCAATGTGCAAATTAAGGGATTATCCGGTGCCGAAGGCAGCGGGGACCCGTGTCGGAAGTTCGTTCGGTTCGAGGGGGGTACGAGCCGGAGAATACAAAAGATTCGAGGCGCCGATGTAAATTAGGGATTTTATCGATTTTAGTTACCGATGTAAATTAGCGGCCCGCTGGCGGGCGAAGCCAGCTAGTCAATACTATTAATGTCGGTAAACGTCTGTGTGTGTTTCTTTCTGTCTGTCTGTGCACTCCCCGCTTTACACGCAAAGGCTCCGGGACTAATCGACGCACCGGCGGCGGACGCGGACCGAAAAATTCGGAAAAATAGCGCGACGCTCAAGTTTCGATCGGGTCGGGATTCCGACCCGGACCCGGGGAGTTATTAATGAACGAAAGTGTTTTAATTACCGACCGAAACCGAACTGGAAAAAGAATCGAAAAAAATTTCCGTTTTGATAATCGCAGACATCCAAATCCTCGCTTTTTAACGCATCATCGAATAAAAAAAAATGTACCGGAGGCATCGATCCGAAAATCGGGGTATACATGCGGCCGATTTTTGTCGTTCCAAAATGTCAAATTTTTTGAAATTCGGACCGTAACTTTTCTTTATTTCGGCCAAAAACTGACCAGACATCCAACATCGACCCAAGACGTAAAAAAAGGTTGCCGTAAAGAATGCTGGGTCGACAGATCCGAGATCGAATCGCCCCATTCCTGTTTGAAACAAGTGGAAATAATGACTCTACATTCGCGAAAATTTGCTAACACGTGTATAAAAAATCGCGAATTCAACAAAAAAAAAATCGTAAAAGTCGACCAGTAATTTTTGAAGATATCAATTAAAACTCATTAATGACACGGCAAATGAATTTATTTCTATTCCGAAGAGACAGCTTCTTTTTTATTTCAACATTCAACGGAGACAAATCGTCTGTGGATAAGTCATTTCTGAAAGAGATAAAATAGTCACATGACTTTCAACTGCGTTTTTTCAGAGGGGGAGGGGGCATTTCCGAATCTAAGGGGCGCATTAATTCCAAACTTTGACAGGGCGACTGAAAATGGATTCTGCTTTCAGAATATCTAAAAATTATTCTCATATCTTCATTAGGAGCCGATATATTATTTTATTGTATAATTAATCATCGTTATTTGTATAATTAAAGCAAAAGAAGGATTTCTATTACAGTGCCGGCTAGATATTACGATTTTAAGAAGTAGGCCGCGTCTAAAAACTGCCATAACGAGTATCTTAATTTTTTGTTTTAGAGTGGCAACCAGATATTATGATAGGGAAAAGCGGGCTTCGCCCGTTATCGATTTTTTTTTTCAGTTTTAAGTTTTCCTACAGGTCCCTGTCTTTGAACAAGAAGTCCGGTAGTCTAAATAAGTTGTTTGACATCGGATTTTTTTTTCCGGCAGTCTAATTCAGTTGTTTAAGGAAAAGCAGTGTCCCCCCCCCTTCAAGTTTTTTTATCTTAACTGTGGGGTTCTAGAGGTTCGTTCAGTTCGAGGTTTATCTTATTCGAGGTTTATTTTTTCTATTTGCGCCACCTGGTGGCGGAAGGTGGAACTAACGTATACTGCAGCGCGTGCGCAGCACGACTGCTATACGGTGCCGCAGGCAGCGGGGACCGAAATCACCCACTCGTGGACAGCCACCCTTGAGGTATAGGAACAATAAGTCTACGAGTGGAAAAATAAACGCTACCCCGAGCCGGAAGTTCGTTCAGTTAGAGGTTTATACTATTCTATGTGCAATTTAAGGGATTATCCGGTGCGTGCGTAGCACGGCCGGTATACGGTGCCGAAGGCAGCGGGGAGCAGGGTCGGAACAACTGCTATACGGTGCCGCAGGCAGCGGGGACCCGAGCCGGAGGTTCGTTCAGTTAGAGGTTTATACTATTCTATGTGCAATTTAAGGGATTATCCGGTGCGTGCGTAGCACGACCGGTATACGGTGCCGAAGGCAGCGGGGACCAGGGTTGGAACAACTGCTATACGGTGCCGCAGGCAGCGGGGATCCGAGCCGGAGGTTCGTTCAGTGACAGGTTTATACTATTCTATGTGCAATTTAAGGGATTATCCGGTGCCGAAGGCAGCGGGGACCAGGGTCGGAACGATTGCTATACGGTGCCGCAGGCAGCGGGGACCCGAGCCGGAGGTTCGTTCAGTTAGAGGTTTATACTATTCTATGTGCAATTTAAGGGATTATCCAGTGCGTGCGTAGCACGACCGGTTTACGGTGCCGAAGGCAGCGGGGTCCAGGGTCGGAGATTAGTTCAGTTAGAGGTTTATACTATTCGATGTGCAAATTAAGAGATTATGCAAATTATGGGATTATCCGGTGCGTGCGTAGCACGACCGGTGTACGGTGCCGAAGGCAGCGGGGACCCGGGTCGGAGGTTCGTTCGGTTCGAGGGGGATGCGAGCCGGAGAATACAAAAGTTTCGAGGCACCGATGTAAATTAGGGGCCCGCTGGCGGGCGAAGCCAGCTAGTCCCTAATATTAAGGACGGTAAACGTCTGTGTGTGTTTCTGTCTGTGCACTCCACCTTTGTACCCGCAAAGGCTCCGGGACCAGGCGACGCACGGACGGCGGACGTGAACCTAAAAATTCGCAAAAATAGCGCGACGCTCAAGTTTCGATCGGGTCGGGATTCCGACCCGGACCCGGGGAGTTTTTAATGAGCGAAAGTTGGAAAAGAAGTCAAAACAGCGAAAAGTTCGCCTCCGCCGAGGGTTGCCGGTACACGTCCGGTCCGGGAAGGAAAAGGCAGGGGGTTCCCAGGGAGCGATTTAAGCCCCAAACCGCAGCGCAGGTCCGACCCCTATCTCCGGAAGTCGGGGGGCCAAAAGTTCGTAAGTCGCACGTACGCATCCAGGACGTCGTCAGGTCTCATAAATTCGAAAAATCGTTTCCGTGCGACGATTAGAACCGGAAAAATCCTTTAAAAATCGATCGATAAAAAATTATTTTTCTTTTCTTTCCGAGCTGCGATTCCCAGATCGGAGACGCACGGCCAGACGATTGTCTGGATCGGCATTTTCTTTGACGGAGGTCAGGTCACATGACGTTCAATTGGGGTTTTACAGAGGGGGGGGCCCATCTCTGATTCTAAGAGGCGCAGAAATTCCAAACTTTGACAGGGCGACGCTAAATAGATTCTGCTTTCAGAATATCTAAAAATTATTGCCATATCTTCATTACGAGCCGATATATTATTTTATTGTATAATTAATCATCGTTATTTGTATAATTAAAGGAAAAGAAAGATTTCCATTACAGTGCCGGCTAGATATTACGATTTTAAGAAGTAGGCCGCGTCTAAAAACTGCATTACGAGTATTTTCAGTTTTTGTTTTAGAGTGGCAACCAGATATTATGATAGGAAAAAGCGGGCTTCGCCCGTTATCGATTTTTTTTTTTTTTTTAGTTTTAAGTTTTTCTACAGCTCACTGTCTTTGAACTAGAACTCAGGTAGTCTACATAAGTTGTTTGAGGAAAAGCAGTGTCATCGCCAACCCCTCCCCCCCCCGCTTTTTTCTTTTAACTGTGGTCCGTTTCTATAACTAAGAAACTATGTTACGGATGTCCACCAAACTGATTCCAAACATCATAATTAAAGTAATAAGGACCCCCTATCCAGATATTATGATAGGGAAAAGCGGGTTTCGCACGTTATCGATTTTTTTTTTTTAAGTTTTAAGTTTTTCTACAGGTCCCTGTCTTTGAACTAGAACTCAGGTAGTCTAAATCAATTCGACTCGACATCGATAGAGCTTACCGATTTTATTTCGTTTTTTCACCACTAGGGGGCGCTTTCCTATCTTCGGTTCTACGGGCATGAAAACGACGGGGTATGGCTCATTCGACTCGACATCGAAAGTCTTAACGATTTCAGTTATGATCATATAAACAGATTGCGCCACCTGGTGGCGGAAGGTGGAACTAACGTATACTGCAGCGCGTGCGCAGCACGACTGCTATACGGTGCCGCAGGCAGCGGGGACCCGAGCCGCAGGTTCGTTCAGTTAGAGGTTTATACTATTCCATGTGCAATTTAAGGAATTATCCGGTGCATGCGTAGCACGACCGTCATACGGTGCCGAAGGCAGCGGGGACCAGGGTCGGAACGACTGCTATGCGGTGCCGAAGGCAGCGGGGACCAGGGTCGGAACGACTGCTATACGGTGCCGCAGGCAGCGGGGACCCGAGCCGGAGGTTCGTTCAGTTAGAGGTTTATACTATTCTATGTGCAATTTAAGGGATTATCCGGTGCGTGCGCAGCCCGACCGGTATACGGTGCCGAAGGCAGCGGGGACCGAAATCACCCACTCGTGGACAGCCACCCGTGAGGTATAGGAACAATAAGTCCACGAGGGGAAAAATAAACGCTACCCGACACCGATAGCACCCATCCGTTCCAACCCCCACCGCAGGAGGCGCCTGTTTATTAGATTTGAAACAATGAATATAATTACATAACAATAATAAAATATAAAAGGTAAAAAATAACAATTTTTTGCAAATTGAAAGTTAAATATAAAATATTTTCGAAGTACTATAAGTTCATGATGTCCTAAATTTATGGTATTTTAGTTCAGAAATTCAATGGTCAGTTCAGTCAATTTTTTTAAAAATTCTTTCGTAATGAAAGAGAAATTTTTATTGAGAATATTATAATTCTCTTTTAACTTTTGAGAGTTTGAAGGATTGAAAATGATATTACGAAGGTTATATCTGAGAGTTTCGTTCTTATCAAAAGGGAAGTGATGGATCATAAGAGGGCAGCATCCGAATATGTAGTGAACTGCATCTCCTTCTGCTTTATCGCATGGACATCTAGGTGAGGCTCTTTTTCTTATTTTATGTAAGTATTGTGGGAAACTGCCATGGTTACTCAGATAATACGGCAGTGTTGGCTGTTTGCAGAGATAATTTGGATCGACTTTATTTATAATTTTATAGGTATCTCTGCCCTTATTACATGAGTCCGAAATGGCTTGCCAGTCAGAGATGGTTTTCTTTTTAAAATACAATTTTGCTATTGAAATGGGGAACAACAGATCTTTTCTTGATTGATATTGGTCTTGTAAGATGGCTTGCTTTGCTAGGAGATCAGCTCTTTCGTTGCCAGTATCACCCACATGAGATTTAGTCCATGTTATTATAATGGATTTATCAGGAATTTGAAGTAATTGATTGTAAATGTTTTTGATAATGTAGTTTCTAGGAAAAGCAACTTTTAATACTTCCATAGAAAAGTAACTATCTGTAATAATTAGTAGTTTATTGTAGTCGGAGGTAGAGAACCATTTTATTGCTTTATAAATTGCCATTAATTCTGCTTGATATATGTTATTCAGTGGATGATGTCGTATTGCTTCATCATGTATATTATTTCCATCTTTATATATGGTGAAAGCACTGGCTACACCCCCTGGCATGACAGAACCATCTGTGTAGGCTTCCACATCGTATTCTTTTGGATGGATGGATTTTCTATCTTCTATAATTCTGATATTTTGGACTCTGTAGTAATTGAGGAATCGATACGATTTTTCTTTCTGCATTATATTGTTAATGTTTAGCTGTGTGTTATTGATTAACAAATTTCTATTTCCTATTTTCAGTTGGTAGTACTGAAATTCATTCTGTATTTTTATTAGGATTGGTGGAGTTCCTGTAAGAAGATACAGAGCTTCGTGAGAGATAGTCCTATAGGTCCGTATTAAGTTTAATAATGCCAAACGCTGAGTTGAACGTAGTAATTTTCGGCCATCAGTATTCAAGTTTGGATACCAAATTTCGTACGCATATAGTATTTGGCGTTCTATGACTGTTTGATACCATATTTTCAGGATGTCTGGTTTGATACCTTTATTAAAGAATCGAAATCCTCTAAATCCGTTTACAAAGTTTGCAATCTTTGTTCGAAGGTCTTTCATGTGATCTGTAAAATTGAATTTAGAATCTAACAATACGCCAAGATATTTAATATTTTTTACTACTTTTATTTTTATATTTTCTAATTTAAATCTCGGAAGTCTTCTTTCGAGGAGATTGCTACCGAAAAGCATTGATTGCGTTTTCTGAGTTGATATTTTTAAACCGAGTTCATCACAGATATTCTTAAAATGGACTATTTTGTTGTTGGTTGTAACTTCCAGGTCTATTACGGTATTTCCCTCTTTGGAA
Organism: Maratus michaelseni; assembly: GCA_963931845.1. Taxonomy (NCBI): domain Eukaryota; kingdom Metazoa; phylum Arthropoda; class Arachnida; order Araneae; family Salticidae; genus Maratus; species Maratus michaelseni. The sequence continues at coordinate 160,129,688 of OZ007597.1, forward strand.
TCAAAAAATCATCTGCGTAAACAATAATATCTTCATATAGATTTTTATATTTTTTTATTATGTAGTTAGCTATAAGAAGCCATAAGAGTGGTCCAAGACAGGATCCCTGAGAGCATCCTTTAAATACCCTGAACCACTCTATATATTCATATTGATTTAAGCCTATACTTCTTTTGCTTATATAATTTTTTAGTAAGGTTTTGAGGTATCTGGGTAACGGTGAGTCATCAATTATTTCTGATAATTGGTGCCAGTTTATTGAATCGAAAGCACCTGTAATATCAAATGATATGATGCCCACATAAGTATGTTTTTGTAATAATTGTGCAATTTTCTCTTTAAGTCTCTCCAGAGCTGATATAGTGCTTCTGTTTTCACGGAAGCCGAACTGTTCATCTTTTAGATAGTTTATTGCTTCAAGATAAGTTAAAGTTCTATTTTTTATTAATCTTTCTAGGATTTTACCAAGCATGGGTAGTAGTGTAATTGGACGGTATGAATCAGGTTTTGATGGATCTTTGTTTTTCTTTCTAAAATAGATGACTACTCCTTTATTCCACGTTTCAGGAAAGTGTCCAAGGTAGAGACATTTGTTATATAATAACTTTATAAGCTTCATATTATTTTTTATCAAATTTTCTAAAATTCTGCCATCTACCCGATCATATCCTGGGGCTTTCTTTTTATTTTGTTGGTTAATTGCATATTGTATTTCTCTATGGGTAAATTTAAAATTGTTATATTCTTTTATTGATAGTGTGTTTGTGTTTTGAAATGATGATTCGAATTCTGGGCTTGTATTGTAATGGTAATGAAGTAACGTTTCTTGAATCTCTTTGTATGTATCATTTTGAGTTGAAGATTCCATGACAGAGTGGATGAGATCTGTATTTTTTAAATATTTCTGCTTCAGAATTTTAAAAGCAGTACCATACTTACTGTTTGTTTCCGAACAAAATGTTATCCAAGAATCAATTTTAGCTTTTTTAATATCTAATTTGTATTTTGCTTTGGCTTTTTTATATTTAATCTTGAGTTCTACAGAATCTGGATTTCTTTTATGTAGTTTATATATAGCATTTAGGTGGCTTCGCTGTACTTTAAGTTTGTCAGTATACCAGGATACATTAATTTCATGAGACAACTTTTTCTTTTTAAGTGATTTTGCATGATGTTTAAAAGGATAACATTAAATTCCCCTGTCCACTTCTCTACCTCTGGAACAGAATTGACTGCTTTAAGTGTTGAAAGTAATGTTTCTTCATGTTTTTGAAACAGTTTATTGAATTTTTTAAACGTTTCATATTTGGTTTTGAAACGGTATAAATTTCTTATTGTGGGTGTGACATTCAGAATAAAAGTAATATATCGATGGTCACTTAGTGATTTAAATGTCGAGTCTATTTTCCGTGAATCTATAATATTTTTTGAATGTTCACCGCAGAGGGTCAAATCTGGTTTGCCTTTAAACTTGTCTCGCGCAAAAGAACATTCTGAATCAGGATCATTAATAATAGTTAATCTGCTCATTGCTAGATAGTCAAGTAGGATATATCCTCTAGCATTATTTCTTTTATAACCCCACGCCTGGAGGAGTGCATTGAAATCACCCCCAAGGATAAGGTTCGATGTATCTTCTATGACTCTGGTCCATTCTCGGAAGTCTTCATCAAGATTTCCATTCGGTTTTGAATATTGTGATCCGACTTTAATGAATTTTGATGACAGTGATAGGTTTATAAATACACTGCTATTTGTTTGTAGAGTCTGAATATGAATTAATAAGGGATTGGATACGAGTATTCCCGACGTCTGATTTATTGAATGGTAGAAGGAACATGAAATTGGGATTCCCGTGAAGGTGTTATTACTTTTGTGATAATCCTGAACTAAAGCTAAATCTACTTTATTTTCATGTATGTACTTCAGAAATTGGAGATTTGCAGCCTTACAATTATTAAGGTTTATTTGAACTATTTTTAAATGATTTGGTGGGGTCATGGATTCTCCGAAATAATATCTATTGTCCAATGGGATAGTCTGATTTATTACATATGTAGCATTGGTTGGAGGTTCTACAGTTGAATCTTCTATAGAGTCATCAGAGATATTGAGTGATTTTAGTTCTGAGAACATACTTTTGAAGGATCATAGGAGATAGTAATATTTTGTTTTCGTTGCAACAATCTTTGAAAAATTGGGCAGAATCTAGAATTTGCACTATGCCTTTCAATCTTTTCAGGTTTTACTGCGGTTTTATATTCTCTTTCACAGTTGATGCAACGATGACGTTCATAATTTTCTTTTATTTTGCATGTGTCTGTTTTGTGGTTACCTGTGCAATATGCGCATGTTAAATTATAACTTCTACAATTATCAACTGTATGGCCATAACGTTGACATTTATTACACCTAACCACTGGATTGTAATATTCTATACGGCATAAATTAAAATGAATAGGTAATTTTCTTCTTGAAAATAATGCCTTCGCGTAATGTTCTTCTGCATCAAGTACTATTTGGTATGTTTTCATTTTTTGTTTTTTGAGAACTTTTGCTATTCCTAGAGGAAAATTCTGTCCCAGTTCTTGATGTATCTTATCAATTACTTCAGTCTCAGTTACATCTACTGGAATTCCCAGTATAATGACTTTTTTTCTTTTAGCATCTCTAAGATCTGCTTCGGCCAAGTCTCTGAAACCTTCTATTTGATATATAAAATCAATTAAAACCGCTGTTTTTTCGTCCGATTCTGTTTGGACTATGAGCGAGTTTTTATCTCTTCCTAACGAACATGAGATGTATTTAAATTTTTTATTCCCTTTTATTTTGTCATTTAACATGTTTCGTATTACATTAATGGGAATATTCGTTGATTGACTTCTTCTTATTATTATTGCTGATTTAGAGTACTTAAAGCAAGGTGTTTTTATAGGTTGATCGGATGTAATTGCAGCAGCATAACTCTTGAGTTGTGCTCTTTTCGATATTTCGGAATCGATTCCTTCTTCCAGATGGTCTTGATTATTAACTAAGTTTTGTTGATTTTTTATGGTATGAAACATTTCTTCTATAAGTGATGTTTGTTTAATTTTTTCGGTTATTTCAATCTCTTTGCTGTGAAGTTCTTTTTCCATTTTGTCAATTATTTTTGATTGTTGAGTGATTTGAGTTTTCATTTCCTTTATTTGATGCTCTTGTTCCTTTGTCGTAGTTTTCAGGACGTTATTTTCTTCTTGTTCAAAGTATAGATATTCTTTTATCTGCTGTATTGGGTTCGCTATTTGTGTTCGGATGTCTTCATCATAAATTTTTGAATTACTTTCAATTTGATTTAGGATATCTTCCAATTGATGTAGTGGAGATTTCTCTTGTGTTAAGCTCGTTAGTTCTTGCAATGTCATTGGTATACTAAGAGTGGAACTCTCTCCAGAAAGTACCTGTAAATTCAGATGGGCTGTTTCACCTTCATTTCCTATGTCTTTATCTTGTATGGATTTACCACTGTGTATCAGTTTTTCATCTTCAATATGTGTTAGACTGTAAGAGGCATTTTGTAATTCAGTTATATTTAATGCCATTTTTGGGGATATCTCTGGGGATGGTGCCTTTAGTATATAGATATTGGTGAAATCTGTCTGTATTAGTTTAAGTCGTCTTTTTAATTCGTCTAAGTATAGGTGGACTATTGCAGATGTTCCTTTAGTGCGTTTTCTTACACCCCTTGTCAACTGCGTAATTAGAACGATAACATCTTGTGAACAACTTGCCTCATGGCTGTCATATTCTTGAAATTCTCCTTTGTCGGTAATATCATCGATTATCATGTTGACTATACCTTTTGACAGATGGTCGTCCTCTGTGGCATAATGTTTTGAAATTGATTTTAGGTCTATTTCTAGGCATGAGAGTTTGTTTTTGATTTCTTTTGTGTTGGTGTAGTAGCTTATATAGCTTGTATATTTTTCTAGTTTTACTATAAACCATTCCAAAAATGCCATTGGTTGGATAGCACCTTTTTTGCTTTTCTTTATATGAATATAGTATTGTTGTGCTATATCGCTAAGATTTAAATTCTTAGTGAATGCATCATTGAAAGTCAACTTTTCAGTCTTATTTTTGTCTACAGTTCTAGAGATTGAACTGATTGGGACGACGTCAACATATGCATAAGTATGAGAGGCGTCGACATATGAGTTCATTTTTATCTCAGCATGGGATTGTTGTCTATCTGAATCCACCATTCTAACTTTTATTTGCAAACTGATTAATATACCTCTTTCTATGATTATAAAACTATGACTATCTTATAACTATTTTTATTTCCCTTTCCGGGAACTTCTGAAGTGAAATGTCTGATGTATCAATGTCAGACATATAACCAGTTCAATGATTTATTACTTAACTTCTCTTCACACTTATCACTAAACTTTTAACTACTTATACCTCTAATCAATCTAGAACCAGGAATACGGGCACCCCACATATGAGGAAAAATTTTGAATTTTGAAGAAAATTTTGAAGAAGAAAGATCAAAATAAAAGCCAAAAGAATAAGCCAAAGAAAAATGGTACCCCCACGTCCAAACCGGAAAGAACTCCCCGTGCTCATACCAGGAATTTTCATGCCAGAAATAATATTCAATAATTTACAATAGTAAGGAAGGACAATGCTATAGGTGTTTGTACAATTATTCTATACATGAATTACAAATTGCTATGATATGCAAAACTGTATAATAAGAATTACACCTATAACAATAATTGAGAAATTGAGACGTATTATTGTTGTTATAATGTTGGACTTTTTATATATAATTATTTACATTATTTGTTATAAAGAGTTATCAAAATGCCCTAAACTAAAAGTAAAAATGATTGCTCCAGACCAAAGAATCACACAGGGTCACAACTTACCTATGTGGGCCTATGCTATAGATACTCCTCGCTGCGCTTGAACTACATAGAGCTATAGAGTATGGCACTGACACACCCCCCCCAAAAAAAAAAAAAAAAAAAAACACGCCCGCCTAAGCCGGAAGTGAAAATATCAGTGTAGTGCTTACAACCGGACCTACGAAATATGGTATTACTATTTTGCAATATGTTTACTATTGAATGAGTTCAGTGATGGGCTACCGGTGCCACAAGGGTTAAAACTTTAATAAAACCAAATGGCTAATAAACAACTGGTAGGACTAATCTAAACATTATGACTAGAGGAATGATATATTACAACACTAGGACAGAAATTAAAATAAAAAAGCTGTTAATGTTAGAGGGAAATAAAAATGGGGGGAGGGAACTGCTGCCGGCGGGACAGTGTAAGGGGGAGTCACTAGAAGGAATGTGCAGAAAGAAACTCTGTTATTTACTTAAGAACAGTGAAAAGTTTAATGAAAATAATAAAGTGCCCCTCCCTGCCCCCATAGCCGGTCCCCTATATGAGATAGAGAAAAACCGATGATGCCAAAAGATGCAGCGTAAAAAGTTCCCTAGACGCCGGGGATCTAATTTGGAAAAATTTCTAAGCTCTATCTCCCATAGGAAGGGAGAAAAGTGGAGAAAACCAAATTTCGATGTTGGTAAAAAAAAAAGAAAAATGCTGATAATTGGATGTAAGACCCAAGTTACTGCGAGCAAACCAAGGGTTAAAACAGATTATGAGTACTACATTTCTTAATGATAAAGTACCACACATAAGCCCCCCATTGTATTTCTATTACTATATGTTTACTATTGAATGAGTCAGTGATGGGCTACCTGTGCAACAAGGGTTAAAACTCTAAGAAACCAAATGGCTAATAAACAGCTGGTAGGACTAATTCTAAACATTATGACTAGAAGAATGATATATTACAACACTAGAACAGAAATTAAAGTAAAAAAGCTGTTAATGTTAGAGGGAAATAAAATGGGGGGAGGGAACTGCTGCCGGCGGGGACAGTGTAAGGGGGAGTCACTAGAAGGAATGTGCAGAAAGAAACTCTATTATTACTTAAGAACAGTGAAAAGTTTAATGAAAATAATAAAGTGCCCCTCCCTGCGCCCAAAGCCGGTCCCCTATATGAGATAGAGAAAAACCGATGATGCCAAAAGATGCAGCGTAAAAAGTTCCCTAGGCGCTAGGGAGCTAATTTTGGAAAAATATCTAAGCTCTATCTCCCATAGGAAGGGAGAAAATTGAAAAAAGAAAAAAAAAAAAGAAAAAAAAAACACAAATTCAAAATAGGTAAAAAAGAGAAATACTATTAAAACGATGTTAAACCTAAAATACTGTGGGCAAACCGAGGGTTAAATCAGATTATGATTACTACATTTCTTGATGATAGAGTATTTCTCATAGACCCTCTTGCTATCCAAAAGTTTTACAAAAACAAAGTTTTTTCTTTCCCTTTCCTTTCAAGAAATATTCAATGCCCCCTTAATAAACATATTATTCAAGAACCCTTGTAATATATAACAACCATGTTTATACTCTTAATCAAACTCCATATTACTTCAGTAATTAAATATATTAATCCATAACATTTTATATTTATTACTAAATACTGAACCTAGACCTTAACATATTAACAGAAACCTTTAAAATCCCATAATCCCTTATAATGAGTCCCAATTGGTCTACACCAAATTAACCAATGTGTAACTACTGTAATCTAGACCCCATGTCCACCCTAGAACTTAAAATTCATTATTTCTTATTGATCAAATGTTTATTTGTATTCCTTTAATATATATTTCCCACAATTCCACCTTGAAAACCAATCTCTGTTTTGAAACTGGGCTATATTTTTACCCAGAATCCTAACTTTATTTAGATGCTCCTTGGGTCTGTAAACAATGCTGTATTTTAATAACTAAACTCCCTAATACCATAAGGCAAACTAACTCTACACTAAGGTCTGGAGCTAATCACTAGAGATATTTTCAATTGAATACTGAGTAACAACTCAACACTACGGAACTTTATAAATGAACCGAAAGTAGCCGCCAAAAAGAAATGGCGTGATGATACTGCAAAGGCATCCATCTTGGATACCACAGAATTTCATAAAGAATTTTTTACTTTAAATATTTATAATACACTTCATATCCAACCAATTTCAAAAATGAAGACTTTTTTATGTACAGCATTTAATCCTACATTAAAATTCAACGTCAAATCTTAAATAATTTTACTAATTCCAATTGAAAAATACAAAATTCCCTTTGTTATGAAAAAGTCTATGGGTGAATAGCATTATGACACATACTTAAGATTTACGATAGCACAGTTTACAAATTATATTCATAAAACCACTAAAAATAAACATAAAATTTTTGAAAAAGGTGACGGAGAACACCTTGTATGTCTATTTAATGAAAGAGAATAGTTTTTATGAGATTTAAAGTAATTAATTATTAAATAAAAGCATTTTCAAAAAAGTAAACAGTGGCCAATCTCGGCAATGTAAATCTCAGAAGCCTGTACTAGGATACATTTTTAAGTACTTAAACAATGAAAAAACCTAACAAAAACAGTCTCCAGACCTTCATAATTAAGTTTTAAGAGTCAAATGACCCATTAAACGAGTCTGAACATTGTCGGAGGTTCGTTCGGTTAGAGGTTCGTACAATTCAATGTGCTAATTAAGGGATTACCCGGTGCGTGCGTAGCACGACCGGTATACGGTGCCGAAGGCAGCGGGGACCCGGGCCGGCAGTTCGTCCGGTTTGAGGTTTTACAAGATTCGAGATTTTCTACAATTCGAGGCACCGATGTAAATTAGGGGCTCGCTGGCGGGCGAAGCCAGCTAGTCCCTAATATTAAGGACGGTAAACGTCTGTGTGTGTTTCTTTCTTTCTTTCTTTCTGTCTGTCTGTGCACTCTACCTTTGTACCCGCAAAGGCTCCGGGACCAGGCGACGCACGGACGGCGGACGCGGACCGAAAAATTCGGAAAAAAGGCGCGACGCTCAAGTTTCGATCGGGTCGGGATTCCGACCCGGACCCGGGGAGTTATTAATGAACGAAAGTGTTTTAATTACCGACCGAAACCGAACTGGAAAAAGAATCGAAAAAAATTTCCGTTTTGATAATCGCAGACATCCAAATCGTCGCTTTTTAACGCATCATCGAATTAAAAAAAATGTACCGGAGGTATCGATCCGAAAATCGGGGTACACACGCGGCCGATTTTTGTCGTTCCAAAATGTCAAATTTTTTGAAATTCGGACCGTAACTTTTCTTTATTTCGGCCAAAAACTGACCAGACATCCAACATCGACACCAGACGTAAAAAAAGGTTGCCGTAAAGAATGCAGGGTCGACAGATCCGAGATCAAATCGCCCCACTCCTTTTTGAAACAAGTGGAAATAATGACTCTACATTCGCGAAAATTTGCTAAGACGTGTATAAAAAAATCGCGAATTCAACAAAAAAAAATTCGTAAAAATCGACTAGTAATTTTTGAAGATATCAATTAAAACTCATTAATGACACGGCAAATGAATTTATTTCTATTCCGAAGAGACAGCTTCTTTTTTATTTCAACATTCAACGGAGACAAATCGTCTGTGGATAAGTCATTTCTGAAAGAGATAAAATAGTCATGTGACTTTCAACTGCGTTTTTTCAGAGGGGTTCCCATTTCCGAATCTTAGGGGCGCATTAATTCCAAACTTTGACAGGGCGACTCAAAATGGATTCTGCTTTCAGAATATCTAAAAATTATTCTCATATCTTCATTAGGAGCCGATATATTATTTTATTGTGTAATTAATCATCGTTATTTGTATAATTAAAGCAAAAGAAAGATTTCTATTACAGTGCCGGCTAGATATTACGATTTTAAGAAGTAGGCCGCGTCTAAAACCTGCCATAACGAGTATCTTAAGTTTTTGTTTTAGAGTGGCAACCAGATATTATGATAGGGAAAAGCGGGCTTTGCCCGTTATCGATTTTTTTTTTCAGTTTTAAGTTTTCCTACAGGTCCCTGTCTTTGAACAAGAAGTCCGGTAGTCTAAATAAGTTGTTTGACATCAGATTTTTTTTTTCCTGCAGTCTAATTCAGTTGTTTAAGGAAAAGCAGTGTCTCCCCCCCCCTTCAAGTTTTTTTTATCTTAGAGTGGCAACCAGATATTATGATAGGGAAAAGCGGGCTTCGCCCGTTATCGATTTTTTTTTTTTCAGTTTTAAGTTTTCCTACAGGTCTTTGAAGCGATTTTACAAACCATCACGCGTAGAACGATTGGAGACGATGTCGAATGGTGATTGGTCGACTGCCCGAGACGAGGTAGGAGGAGCTTAATGCGCTTGAAGAGGATATTTTTCATTTCGTTCAAGATTCATAAGAAAGTCTGATCTTGCATATTCATGTTTGCTTTATTTTTAATGATGCTTAGGACATATTAAACGTGTCTAACAAAAAATTATTAACTTAATCCAATTAAAAGAAAACAATCCATTATCCATATGTACAAGTATAATTTGAAAGAGCAAATCAAATACTTCTAGCTCTTGTATTTTCAGAGGTCATTATCTAATTCAACTCTTGTTTTTTTTTTTTTTTTTTTTTAGAAAAATAAAACATATTTTAATTTTAAAGGTTGGTGAAAACTAATTTAAATTTGTAGTAGCTTGTGTGCATTTTTTAAGGGAATAAACTTTACGTCCAGCATAATTTATTGATACATAACAAACCTTACATAAAGTTAAACATATTTAATTTATAAATTATTATATTCTTTAATATCTATAATCTTCCAATTTTCAAATAAAGATTACATGTTTACATTTTTTTTTTTGTAATTTTTATTTTAAATTTTATTTATAGTAAATACTAAGTACAATTAGCTAGAATTAAACAAAGAAAAACATATTAAACATTATTTCACAAGAATAAACTGAAAGCACAGCAAATCGCTTAACTTTCGTTAAACTAGCGTTAGCTTTCTGAATGTTTATTATTACTTTTTTAATAATCATAATTGAATTAATAAACGAAAATAAAATTACTAGGTTGTTAAAAACTTTTTGAACTGTGCTATTTTATAAAATCAACATATACTTAAGCAATGCAGTTTACAGATTTTTATATAGTTATTTATTTCATAAAATCGACTTAAGAAATGAAGATTTCAAATTTATATATACTAGTTTTAAAAATTTTACTGAACTTAAAGGTTTATTAAACAAACTATTTCCTTCATATCTGTAAGTCAAGACAGCGTAAAATACAAAATTTTCAAACAAATTCATTTAATTTTGGAATTATTTTTTTCTTTTTACAATTAAAAGCTTGCAAACATTGCATGTATCCACTGCCAAAATTTAACTGAAAAAAAAATTCATTCAGTATTTAAATAATTTAAAAAGCTATACAAATTACACTTAAACGCCTAAAATCCATGCAACTTCTAAGCCGTTAAAAATACACATACACATGTAAATTAATTTTTTTATTTAAATAATTTAAATGGTTTATTACAAAACACACATAAACCCTCCAATATGCAATAATAATGCTCACAAAATGTGTAGTGGCGCCATCTGTTCGTAAAATAAGCAATTAATTATTCAACATTTTTTTTTTTTTTTGCAAAATAAAAATAATGATAACTATATTTATTATTATTAGTGTTAGATAGATTTATCTCTTTTACTTTCACTATTATTATTTGTAATACAGTTATGAAATGATGCCATTGTATGCTTTATTTAATCTATTTATAATAATTTAGTTTGGTTGTTATTGTTTTTAGCCTAAATGTACCAAAATTAGCATGTAAAATCATGAAATCAACATAATCCCTGTATATGATTTTCTGCTATTCCAATTTTCACAAAATTCTTGGGATCATGATGACATTAAAATATATATTACTGATGTAGACGACTTATACAATTTAAAAAAAATAATAAATAAATAGATTACTGATGTAGACGACATATACAAAAAAATAAAAATAAATAAATAAATAAGAAGAAGCAGAAACAGAAATAAAAACAAGAAGTCCTAGCTTCCGGATTTTAATAGTTACCAAAAACGTTTTGTTTCTATTACACATTATTAATAACAAATAACATAACATACATAATGTTTGGGTTTGTACAAAATGTATCAACCGTAACATAAGATCATATTTCAAGCTATGTCTACAAAACCCAAGCTTCTCTTTAACATAGATTGGTTTATTTTTCTCATAGTTTATATCTTGCTAATTAATCACAAGAGAATGTATTACAAACCTTTAAGCAAAAATATTAATTATATAATAATAATATTAGTTATATATTTTAATAATAATATTAATTATATATTTAAATAATAATATTTATTTATAATAACATTTATTTATATTAATTATACGTTTAAATAATAATACTTATATAATATATTAATTGAATATATTTAAATAAAAATATTAATTCATATTAATTATACTTATTTAAATAAAAATAATAATTAAAATTTTAAATAATAAAATAATAGAAAAAAAACTTTAAATATGGTAATCTTCCAGAACTTTATCACTACAGATCAACCAGTAATTGGTAAAAAGAATTTTAGTAAATTAATAGAGATTTTCAAGAATAATGCTTAAGTTTAAAAGTTGAAAACTTTAATTAATTAATTCTGCTAATTTGATAATCATCTGTTACTAAAGTTCTAATAAAAAAAAATTTAATGAAAGTTTAGGAGTTATTGTATTTTAATAAATGTTCATATAGTTATTAAAAAATAGCTTATACGAATTAAAATTTAATTTAATTCTTGAAATTATCTGATATTAAATTTCATTGTATGTAATAAAATTTTTTATTTTTATTTACCTTAATTATAATTATAATTTAACATTGTTTAACTTAATTCTAATTAAAATTTAATTATCTAATTGACAATAAAATATTGCAGAGCAATTGATAAAGATCAACTGATCTTTACATCAATGCTTAAGAAGCACTGTTAATAAATATTCTTTATTAACTAATTCAATAAAGATCAAAGCAAAACTAAAAAAATTGGAAAGGACACAACTCGATACATCAAAACTACGAGCCTGGTGCTTTAACCACTATACAAGATCTGACACAAGTGTATTTGCTTTTATTACACTTATTCATTTAATACGCTTTAACTCCTCCCCTCACCAACTACGTAACCATCTTTTAGCCAATCATCATTCGACACCGCCTACAATCGCTATACGCGTGATGGTTTGTAAAATCGCGTCTTTGAACAAGAAGTCCGGTAGTCTAAATAAGTTGTTTGACATCAGATTTTTTTTTCCGGCAGTCTAATTCAGTTGTTTAAGGAAAAGCAGTGTCTCCCCCCCCCTTCAAGTTTTTTTTTATCTTAGAGTGGCAACCAGATATTATGATAGGGAAAAGCGGGCTTCGCCCGTTATCGATTTTTTTTTTCAGTTTTAAGTTTTCCTACAGGTCCCTGTCTTTGAACAAGAAGTCCGGTAGTCTAAATAAGTTGTTTGACATCAGATTTTTTTTTCCGGCAGTCTAATTCAGTTGTTTAAGGAAAAGCAGTGTCCTCATCCCCCCCCCCCTTCAAGTTTTTTTATCTTAACTGTGGGGTTCTAGAGGTTCGTTCAGTTCGAGGTTTATCTTATTCGAGGTTTATTTTTTCTACTTGCGCCACCTGGTGGCGGAAATTGGAACTAACGTATACTGCAGCGCCACGACTGCTATACGGTGCCGCAGGCAGCGGGGACCGAAATCACCCACTCGTGGACAGCCACCCGTGAGGTATAGGAACAATAAGTCCACGAGAGGAAAAATAAACGCTACCCGACACCGATAGCACCCATCCGTTCCAACCCCCACCGCAGGAGGCGCCTGTTTATTAGATTTGAAACAATGAATATAATTACATAACAATAATAAAATATAAAAGGTAAAAAATAACAATTTTTTGCAAATTGAAAGTTAAATATAAAATATTTTCGAAGTACTATAAGTTCATGATGTCCTAAATTTATGGTATTTTAGTTCAGAAAGTCAATGGTCAGTTCAGTCAATTTTTTTTTTAAATTCTTTCGTAATGAAAGAGAAATTTTTATTGAGAATATTATAATTCTCTTTTAACTTTTGAGAGTTTGAAGGATTGAAAATGATATTACGGAGGTTATATCTGAGAGTTTCGTTCTTATCAAAAGGGAAGTGATGGATCATAAGAGGGCAGCATCCGAATATGTAGTGAACTGCATCTCCTTCTGCTTTATCGCATGGACATCTAGGTGAGGCTCTTTTTCTTATTTTATGTAAGTATGGGAAACTGCCATGGTTACTCAGATAATACGGCAGTGTTGGCTGTTTGCAGAGATAATTTGGATCGACTTTATTTATAATTTTATAGGTATCTCTGCCCTTATTACATGAGTCCCCAATGGCTTGCCAGTCAGAGATGGTTTTCTTTTTAAAATACAATTTTGCTATTGAAATGGGGAACAACAGATCTTTTCTTGATTGATATTGGTCTTGTAAGATGGCTTGCTTTGCTAGGAGATCAGCTCTTTCGTTGCCAGTATCACCCACATGAGATTTAGTTCATGTTATTATAATGGATTTATCAGGAATTTGAAGTAATTGATTGTAAATGTTTTTGATAATGTAGTTTCTAGGAAAAGCAACTTTTAATACTTCCATAGAAGAGTAACTATCTGTAATAATTAGTAGTTTATTAGGCAGCGGGGACCCGAGCCGGAGGTTCGTTCAGTTAGAGGTTTATACTATTCTATGTGCAATTTAAGGGATTATCCGGTGCGTGCGTAGCACGGCCGGTATATGGTGCCGAAGGCAGCGGGGACCAGGGTCGGAACGACTGCTATACGGTGCCACAGGCAGCGGGGACCCGAGCCGGAGGTTCGTTCAGTGACAGGTTTATACTATTCTATGTGTAATTTAAGGGATTATCCGGTGCGTGCGTAGCACGACCGGTATATGGTGCCGAAGGCAGCGGGGACCAGGGTTGGAACAACTGCTATACGGTGCCGCAAGTAGCGGCGACCCGAGCCGGAGGTTCGTTCAGTGACAGGTTTATACTATTCTATGTGCAATTTAAGGGATTATCCGGTGCGTGCGTAGCACGACCGGTATACGGTGCCGAAGGCAGCGGGGACCAGGGTCGGAGATTAGTTCAGTTAGAGGTTTATACTGTTCGATGTGCAAATTAAGGGATTATGCAAATTATGGGATTATCCGGTGCGTGCGTAGCACGACCGGTATACGGTGCCGAAGGCAGCGGGGACCAGGGTCGGAGATTAGTTCAGTTAGAGGTTTATACTGTTCGATGTGCAAATTAAGGGATTATGCAAATTATGGGATTATCCTGTGCGTGCGTAGCACGACCGGTGTACGGTGCCGAAGGCAGCGGGGACCCGGGTCGGTGGTTCGTTCGGTTCGAGGGGGATGCGAGCCGGAGAAAACAACAGTTTCGAGGCACCGATGTAAATTAGGGGCCGCTGGCGGGCGAAGCCAGCTAGTCCCTAATATTAAGCGCGGTAAACGTCTGTGTGTGTGTGTGTGTTTCTGTCTGTGCACTCTACCTTTGTACCCGCAAAGGCTCCGGGACCAGGCGACGCACGGACGGCGGACGCGGACCGAAAAATTCGCAAAAAAGGCGCGACGCTCAAGTTTCGATCGGGTCGGGATTCCGACCCGGACCCGGGGAGTTATTAATTACCGACCGAAACCGAACTGGAAAAAGAATCGAAAAAAATTTCCGTTTTGATAATCGCAGACATCCAAATCGTCGCTTTTTAACGCATCATCGAATTAAAAAAATGTACCGGAGGTATCGATCCGAAAATCGGGGTACACACGCGGCCGATTTTTGTCGTTCCAAAATGTCAAATTTTTTGAAATTCGGACCGTAACTTTTCTTTATTTCGGCCAAAAACTGACCAGACATCCAACATCGACACCAGACGTAAAACAAGAACGAAAAATCATGCGTCAAGCATAGATTATGTAGCACTTTCCAACGCTTCCAAAATAATTTTACAAATCATACCGTTTAATAAGCTAAAAGATAACTTCTAAGTAAACAATTTGGAAAACGCATAACATATTTAAAAACATAAATTCAGGAATTTCCAACATATACAATATTCGGAAAAATATCCGAATACTTTTATTCAGCCCTGTATAGGATATATAGAATTGTATATATACTACATAGGATGCTAAATTTTAGTTCAGTTAGGAAACGTGTAGCACATTTTAAAATTCTCCGTCTGGAGTTTGTCAATAAACAGAAATGTGTTCGCGAACTTTTGTGCTGCCCTGTATAGGATCTACAGAATTTATACACACCACGTAATAGACAAAAAGCAAGTTAACATTAAAATCGCGTTCAGTAACTTAAAACGCACTTCCAGGAATTATTGTTAACAGACAGTAGATAATTCTTTTGCGTGTCCCTGTAAATGAACGATGACTGCTATACACACAATATTCCGTAGTAAGTCTCTTGTAATGCACCTTAGTGATCTATATAAATTTCAATGCGTTTAAAATAGGGAAACATTATTTAAATAAACCGCAGACGATTTTTCTCCATAGACGTAATGTAACGGAATTATTTTTACTGTCCCTGTAAAGTAACTATAAGTGCTATGCACACCCTGTTCCATATTAAGCTTCTTCTAATGCACCTTAGTGATATATATAAATTTCAATGCGTTTAAAATAGTGAAACATTATTTAAATAAACAGCAAATGATTTTTCCCCATAGACCGCAATGTAACGGAATTCTTTTGAGTGTCCCTGTAAAAAAACTATAAGTGCTACACACTTCCGTTGAAATAGGGAACATGCTACAGATAACGATAATAACATATAAAAATTGCAGAGCAATCCGAGCATATTTACGGGAGTTAGAGCACGGACAGACGGCAGACGGCCAGACAAACCGAAGTCATAAGCACTTTTCAACTAGGTTGGAAAGTGCTAAAAAGGTTGCCGTAAAGAATGCAGGGTCGACAGATCCGAGATCAAATCGCCCCACTCCTTTTTGAAACAAGTGGAAATAATGACTCTACATTCGCGAAAATTTGCTAAGACGTGTATAAAAAAATCGCGAATTCAACAAAAAAAAATTCGTAAAAATCGACTAGTAATTTTTGAAGATATCAATTAAAACTCATTAATGACACGGCAAATGAATTTATTTCTATTCCGAAGAGACAGCTTCTTTTTTATTTCAACATTCAACGGAGACAAATCGTCTGTGGATAAGTCATTTCTGAAAGAGATAAAATAGTCATGTGACTTTCAACTGCGTTTTTTCAGAGGGGTTCCCATTTCCGAATCTAAGGGGCGCATTAATTCCAAACTTTGACAGGGCGACTCAAAATGGATTCTGCTTTCAGAATATCTAGAAATTATTCTCATATCTTCATTAGGAGCCGATATATTATTTTATTGTATAATTAATCATCGTTATTTGTATAATTAAAGCAAAAGAAGGATTTCTATTACAGTGCCGGCTAGATATTACGATTTTAAGAAGTAGGCCGCGTCTAAAAACTGCCATAACGAGTATCTTAAGTTTTTGTTTTAGAGTGGCAACCAGATATTATGATAGGGAAAAGCGGGCTTCGCCCGTTATCGATTTTTTTTTTTCAGTTTTAAGTTTTCCTACAGGTCCCTGTCTTTGAACAAGAAGTCCGGTAGTCTAAATAAGTTGTTTGACATCAGATTTTTTTTTTCCGGCAGTCTTCTTGTCTTGCAGTTGTTTAAGGAAAAGCAGTGTCCTCCCCCCCCCCCCCCCTTCAAGTTTTTTTATCTTAACTGTGGGGTTCTAGAGATTCGTTCAGTTCGAGGTTTATCTTATTCGAGGTTTATTTTTTCTATTTGCGCAGGGAAAAGCGGGCTTCGCCCGTTATCGATTTTTTTTTTTTCAGTTTTAAGTTTTCCTACAGGTCCCTGTCTTTGAACAAGAAGTCCGGTAGTCTAAATAAGTTGTTTGACATCAGATTTTTTTTTTCCGGCAGTCTTCTTGTCTTGCAGTTGTTTAAGGAAAAGCAGTGTCCTCCCCCCCCCCCTTCAAGTTTTTTTATCTTAACAGTGGGGTTCTAGAGATTCGTTCAGTTCGAGGTTTATTTTTGCTATTTGCGCAGGGAAAAGCGGGCTTCGCCCGTTATCGTTTTTTTTTTTTCAGTTTTAAGTTTTCCTACAGGTCCCTGTCTTTGAACAAGAAGTCTGGTAGTCTAAATAAGTTGTTTGACATCAGATTTTTTTTTTCCGGCAGTCTAATTCAGTTGTTTAAGGAAAAGCAGTGTCCTCCCTCCCCCCCCCCCCACCCCTTCAAGTTTTTTTTATCTTAACTGTGGGATTCTAGAGATTCGTTCAGTTCGAGGTTTATCTTATTCGAGGTTTATTTTTTCTATTTGCGCCACCTGGTGGCGGAAGGCGGAACTAACGTATACTGCAGCGCGTGCGCAGCACGACTGCTATACGGTGCCGCAGGCAGCGGGGACCGAAATCACCCACTCGTGGACAGCCACCCGTGAGGTATAGGAACAATAAGTCCACGAGGGGAAAAATAAACGCTACCCGGCACCGATAGCACCCATCCGTTCCAACCCCCACCGCAGGAGGCGCCTGTTTATTAGATTTGAAACAATGAATATAATTACATAACAATAATAAAATATAAAAGGTAAAAAATAACAATTTTTTGCAAATTGAAAGTTAAATATAAAATATTTTCGAAGTACTATAAGTTCATAATGTCCTAAATTTATGGTATTTTAGTTCAGAAAGTCAATGGTCAGTTCAGTCAATTTTTTTTTTAAAATTCTTTCGTAACGAAAGAGAAATTTTTATTGAGAATATTATAATTCTCTTTTAACTTTTGAGAGTTTGAAGGATTGAAAATGATATTACGAAGGTTATATCTGAGAGTTTCGTTCTTATCAAAAGGGAAGTGATGGATCATAAGAGGGCAGCATCCGAATATGTAGTGAACTGCATCTTCTTCTGCTTTATCGCATGGACATCTAGGTGAGGCTCTTTTTCTTATTTTATGTAAGTATTGTGGGAAACTGCCATGGTTACTAAGATAATACGGCAGTGTTGGCTGTTTGCAGAGATAATTTGGATCGACTTTATTTATAATTTTATAGGTATCTCTGCCCTTATTACATGAGTCCTAAATGGCTTGCCAGATGGTTTTCTTTTTAAAATACAATTTTGCTATTGAAATGGGGAACAACCGATCTTTTCTTGATTGATATTGGTCTTGTAAGATGGCTTGCTTTGCTAGGAGATCAGCTCTTTCGTTGCCAGGATCACCCACATGAGATTTAGTCCATGTTATTATAATGGATTTATCAGGAATTTGAAGTAATTGATTGTAAATGTTTTTGATAATGTAGTTTCTAGGAAAAGCAACTTTTAATACTTCCATAGAAGAGTAACTATCTGTAATAATTAGTAGTTTATTGTAGTCGGAGGTAGAGAACCATTTTATTGCTTTATAAATTGCCATTAATTCTGCTTGATATATGTTATTCAGTGGATGATGTCGTATTGCTTCATCATGTATATTATTTCCATCTTTATATATGGTGAAAGCACTGGCTACACCCCCTGGCATGACAGAACCATCTGTATAGGCTTCCACATCGTATTCTTTTGGATGGATGGATTTTCTATCTTCTATAATTCTGATATTTTGGACTCTGTAGTAATTGAGGAATCGATACGATTTTTCTTTCTGCATTATATTGTTAATGTTTAGCTTTGTGTTATTGCTTAACAAATTTCTATTTCCTATTTTCAGTTGGTAGTACTGAAATTCATTCTGTATTTTTATTAGGATTGGTGGAGTTCCTGTAAGAAGATACAGAGCTTCGTGAGAGATAGTCCTATAGGTCCGTATTAAGTTTAATAATGCCAAACGCTGAGTTGAACGAAGTAATTTTCGGCCATCAGTATTCAAGTTTGGATACCAAATTTCGTAAGCATATAGTATTTGGCGTTCTATGACTGTTTGATACCATATTTTCAGGATGTCTGGTTTGATACCTTTATTAAAGAATCGAAATCCTCTAAATCCGTTTACAAAGTTTGCAATCTTTGTTCGAAGGTCTTTCATGTGATCTGTAAAATTGAATTTAGAATCTAACAATACGCCAAGATATTTAATATTTTTTACTACTTTTATTTTTATATTTTCTAATTTAAATCTCGGAAGTCTTCTTTCGAGGAGATTGCTACCGAAAAGCATTGATTGCGTTTTCTGAGTTGATATTTTTAAACCGAGTTCATCACAGATATTCTTAAAATGGACTATTTTGTTGTTGGTTGTAACTTCCAGGTCTATTACGGTATTTCCCTCTATTGGAATCAAAAAATCATCTGCGTAAACAATAATATCTTCATATAGATTTTTATAATTTTTTATTATGTAGTTAGCTATAAGAAGCCATAAGAGTGGTCCAAGACAGGATCCGTGAGGGCATCCTTTAAATACCCTGAACCACTCTATATATTCATATTGATTTAAGCCTATACTTCTTTTGCTTATATAACTTTTTAATAAGGTTTTGAGGTATCTGGGTAACGGTGAGTCATCAATTATCTCTGATAATTGGTGCCAGTTTATTGAATCGAAAGCACCTGTAATATCAAATGATATGATGCCCATATAAGTATGTTTTTGTAATAATTGTGCAATTTTCTCTTTAAGTCTCTCCAGAGCTGATATAGTGCTTCTGTTTTCACGGAAGCCGAACTGTTCATCTTTTAGATAGTTTATTGCTTCAAGATAAGTTAAAGTTCTATTTTTTATTAATCTTTCTAGGATTTTACCAATCATGGGTAGTAGTGTAATTGGACGGTATGAATCAGGTTTTGATGGATCTTTGTTTTTCTTTCTAAAATAGATGACTACTCCTTTCTTCCACGTTTCTGGAAAGTGTCCAAGGTAGAGACATTTGTTATATAATAACTTTATAAGCTTCATATTATTTTTTATCAAATTTTCTAAAATTCTGCCATCTACCCGATCATATCCTGGGGCTTTCTTTTTATTTTGTTGGTTAATTGCATATTATATTTCTCTATGGGTAAATTTAAAATTGTTATATTCTTTTATTGATAGTGTGTTTGTGTTTTGAAATGATGATTCGAATTCTGGGCTTGTATTCTTGAATCTCTTTGTATGTATCATTTTGAGTTGAAGATTCCATGACAGAGTGGATGAGATCTGTATTTTTTAAATATTTCTGCTTCAGAATTTTAAAAGCAGTACCATACTTACTGTTTGTTTCCGAACAAAATGTTATCCAAGAATCAATTTTAGCTTTTTTAATATCTAATTTGTATTTTGCTTTGGATTTTTTATATTTAATCTTGAGTTCTACAGAATCTGGATTTCTTTTATGTAGTTTATATATAGCATTTAGGTGGCTTCGCTGTACTTTAAGTTTGTCAGTATACCAGGATACATTAATTTCATGAGACAACTTTTTCTTTTTAAGTGATTTTTGCATGATGTTTAAAAGGATAACATTAAATTCCTCTGTCCACTTCTCTAACTCTGGAACAGAATTGACTGCTTTAAGTGTTGAAAGTAATGTTTCTTCATGTTTTTGAAACAGTTTATTGAATTTTTTAAACGTTTCATATTTGGTTTTGAAACGGTATAAATTTCTTATTGTGGGTGTGACATTCAGAGTAAAAGTAATATATTGATGGTCACTTAGTGATTTAAATGTCGAGTCTATTTTCCATGAATCTATAATATTTTTTGAATATTCACCGCAGAGGGTCAAATCTGGTTTGCCTTTAAACTTGTCTCGCGCAAAAGAACATTCTGAATCAGGATCATTAATAATAGTTAATCTGCTCATTGCTAGATAGTCAAGTAGGATATATCCTCTAGCATTATTTCTTTTATAACCCCACGCCTGGAGGTGTGCATTGAAATCACCCCCAAGGATAAGGTTCGATGTATCTTCTATGACTCTGGTCCATTCTCGGAAGTCTTCATCAAGATTTCCACTCGGTTTTGAATATTGTGATCCGACTTTAATGAATTTTGATGACAGTGATAGGTTTATAAATACACTGTTATTTGTTTGTAGAGTCTGAATATGAATTAATAAGGGATTGGATACGAGTATTCCCGACGTCTGATTTATTGAATGGTAGAAAGAACATGAAATTGGGATTCCCGTGAAGGTGTTATTACTTTTGTGATAATCCTGAACTAAAGCTAAATCTACTTTATTTTCATGTATGTACTTCAGCAATTGGAGATTTGCAGCCTTACAATTATTAAGGTTTATTTGAACTATTTTTAAATGATTTGGTGGTGTCTTGGATTCTCCGAAATAATATCTATTGTCCAATGGGATAGTCTGATTTATTATATATGTAGCATTGGTTGGAGGTTCTACAGTTGAATCTTCTATAGAGTCATCAGAGATATTGAGTGATTTTAGTTCTGAGAACATACTTTTGAAGGATCATAGGAGATAGTAATATTTTGTTTTCGTTGCAACAATCTTTGAAAAATTGGGCAGAATCTAGAATTTGCACTATGCCTTTCAATCTTTTCAGGTTTTACTGCGGTTTTATATTCTCTTTCACAGTTGATGCAACGATGACGTTCATAATTTTCTTTTATTTTGCATGTGTCTGTTTTGTGGTTACCTGTGCAATATGCGCATGTTAAGTAATAACTTCTACAATTATCAACTGTATGGCCATAACGTTGACATTTATTACACCTAACCACTGGATTGTAATATTCTATACGGCATAAATTAAAATGAATAGGTAATTTTCTTCTTGAAAATAATGCTTTCGCGTAATGTTCTTCTGCATCAAGTACTATTTGGTATGTTTTCATTTTTTGTTTTTTGAGAACTTTTGCTATTCCTAGGGGAAAATTCTGTCCCAGTTCTTGATGTATCTTATCAATTACTTCAGTCTCAGTCACATCTACTGGAATTCCCAGTATAATGACTTTTTTCTTTTAGCATCTCTAAGATCTGCTTCGCCCAAGTCTCTGAAACCTTCTATTTGATTTATAAAATCAATTAAAACCGCTGTTTTTTCGTTTGATTCTGTTTGGACTATGAGCGAGTTTTTATCTCTTCCTAACGAACATGAGATGTATTTAAATTTTTTATTCCCTTTTATTTTGTCATTTAACATGTTTCGTATTACATTAATGGGAATATTCGTTGATTGACTTCTTCTTATTATTATTGCTGATTTAGAGTACTTAAAGCAAGGTGTTTTTATAGGTTGATCGGATGTAATTGCAGCAGCATAACTCTTGAGTTGTGCTCTTTTCGATATTTCGGAATCGATTCCTTCTTCCAGATGGTCTTGATTATTAACTAAGTTTTGTTGATTTTTTATGGTATGAAACATTTCTTCTATAAGTGATGTTTGTTTAATTTTTTCGGTTATTTCAATCTCTTTGCTCTGAAGTTCTTTTTCCATTTTGTCAATTATTTTTGATTGTTGAGTGATTTGAGTTTTCATTTCCTTTATTTGATGCTCTTGTTCGTTTGTCGTAGTTTTCAGGACGTTATTTTCTTCTTGTTCAAAGTATAGATATTCTTTTATCTGCTGTATTGAGTTCGCTATTTGTGTTCGGATGTCTTCATCACAAATTTTTGAATTACTTTCAATTTGATTTAGGATATCTTCCAATTGATGTAGTGGAGATTTCTCTTGTGTTAAGCTCGTTAGTTCTTGCAATGTCATTGGTATACTAAGAGTGAAACTCTCTCCAGAAAGTACCTGTAAATTCAGATGGGCTGTTTCCAACTCTTCCTGAATCATTTCTTTTCCACAGTCTTCCTTACTTAAAACACTTTTATCACCACCTTCATTTCCTTTGTCTTTATCTTGTATGGATTTTCCACTGTGTATCAGTTTTTCATCTTCAATATGTGTTAGACTGTAAGAGGCATTTTGTAATTCAGTTATATTTAATGCCATTTTTGGGGATATCTCTGAGGATGGTGCCTTTAGTATATAGATATTGGTGAAATCTGTCTGTATTAGTTTAAGTCGTCTTTTTAATTCGTCTAAGTATAGGTGGACTATTGCAGATGTTCCTTTAGTGCGTTTTCTTACACCCCTTGTCAACTGCGTAATTAGATCGATAACATCTTGTGAACAACTTGCCTCTTGGCTGTCATATTCTTGAAATTCTCCTTTGTCGGTAATTTCATCGATTATCATGTTGACTATACCTTTTGACAGATGGTCGTCCTCTGTGGCATAATGTTTTGAAATTGATTTTAGGTCTATTTCTAGGCATGAGAGTTTGTTTTTGATTCCTTTTGAGTTGGTGTAGTAGCTTATATAGCTTGTATATTTTTCTAGTTTTACTATAAACCATTCCAAAAATGCCATTGGTTGGATAGCACCTTTTTTGCTTTTCTTTATATGAATATAGTATTGTTGTGCTATATCGCTAAGATTTAAATTCTTCGTGAATGCATCATTGAAAGTCAACTTTTCAGTCTGATTTTTGTCTACAGTTCTAGAGATTGAACTGATTGGGACGACGTCAACATATGCATAAGTATGAGAGGTGTCGACATATGAGTTCATTTTTATCTCAGCATGGGATTGTTGTCTATCTGAATCCACCATTCTAACTTTTATTTGCAAACTGATTAATATACCTCTTTCTATGATTATAAAACTATGACTATCTTATAACTATTTTTATTTCCCTTTTAACTACTTATGCCTCTAATCAATCTAGAACCAGGAATACGGGCACCCCACATATGAGGAAGAATTTTGAATTTTGAAGAAAATTTTGTAGAAGAAAGATCAAAATAAAAGCCAAAAGAATAAGCCAAAGAAAAATGGTACCCCCACGTCCAAACCGGAAAGAACTCCCCGTGCTCATACCAAGAATTTTCATGCCAGAAATAATATTCAATAATTTACAATAATAAGGAAGGACAATGCTATAGGTGTTTGTACAATTTTTTTTTCTTCTATACATGAATTACAAATTGCTATGATATGCAAAACTGTATAATAAGAATTACCCCTACAACAATAATTGAGAAATTGAGATGTATTATTGTTGTTATAATGTTGGACTTTTTATATATAATTATTTACATTATTTGTTATGAAGAGTTATCAAAATGCCCTAAACTAAAAGTAAAAATGATTGCTCCAGACCAAAGAATCACACAGGGTCACAACTTACCTATGTGGGCCTATGCTATAGATACTCCTCGCTGCGCTTGAACTACATAGAGCTATAAAATAGAGTATGGCAATAACACCCCCCCCCAAAAAAAAAAAAAAAAAAAAAAAACCACGCCCGCCTAAGCCGGAAGTGAAAATATCAGTGTAGTGCTTACAACCGAACCTACGAAATATAGTATTACTATTTTGCAATATGTTTACTATTGAATGAGTTCAGTGATGGGCTACCGGTGCCACAAGGGTTAAAACTTTAATAAAACCAAATTGCTAATAAACAACTGGTAGGACTAATTCTAAACATTATGACTAGAGGAATGATATATTACAACACTAGGACAGAAATTAAAGTAAAAAAGCTGTTAATGTTAGAGGGAAATAAAAATGGGGGGAGGGAACTGCTGCCGGCGGGGACAGTGTAAGGGGGAGTCACTAGAAGGAATGTGCAGAAAGAAACTCTGTTATTTACTTAAGAACAGTGAAAAGTTTAATGAAAATAATAAAGTGCCCCTCCCTGCCCCCAAAGCCGGTCCCCTATATGAGATAGAGAAAAACCGACGATGCCAAAAGATGCAGCGTAAAAAGTTCCCTAGGCGCTTAGGAGCTAATTTGGAAAAATTCTAAGCTCTATCTCCCATAGGAAGGGAGAAAAGTGGAGAAAACCGAATTTCGATGTTGGTAAAAAAAAAAAAAAAAAAAAAAAAATGCTGAAAATTGGATGTAAGACCCAAGTTACTGCGAGCAAACCAAGGGTAAAAACAGATTATGAGTACTACATTTCTTAATGATAAAGTACCTCACATAAGCCC
Organism: Maratus michaelseni; assembly: GCA_963931845.1. Taxonomy (NCBI): domain Eukaryota; kingdom Metazoa; phylum Arthropoda; class Arachnida; order Araneae; family Salticidae; genus Maratus; species Maratus michaelseni. The sequence goes on from OZ007597.1 coordinate 160,154,708, forward strand.
CCCATTGTATTTCTATTTGCTATATGTTTTCTATTGAATGAGTCAGTGATGGGCTACCTGTGCAACAAGCGTTAAAACTTTAAAACCAAATGGCTAATAAACAGCTGGTAGGACTAATTCTAAACATTATGACTAGAAGAATGAAATATTACAACACTAGAACAGAAATTAAAGTAAAAAAGCTGTTAATGTTAGAGGGAAATAAAAATAGGGGGAGGGAACTGCTGCCGGCGGGGACAGTGTAAGGGGGAGTCACTAGAAGGAATGTGCAGAAAGAAACTCTATTATTACTTAAGAACAGTGAAAAGTTTAATGAAAATAATAAAGTGCCCCCCCCTGCCCCCATAGCCGGTCCCCTATATGAGATAGAGAAAAACCGATGATGCCAAAAGATGCAGCGTAAAAAGTTCCCTAGGCGCCGTAGAGCTAATTTTGGAAAAATATCTAAGCTGTATCTCCCATAGGAAGGGAGAAAATTGAAAAAAGAAAAAAAAAAAAAAAGAAAAAAAAACACAAATTCAAAATAGGTAAAAAAGAGAAATACTATTAAAACGATGTTAAACCTAAAATACTGTGGGCAAACCGAGGGTTAAATCAGATTATGATTACTACATTCTTGATGATAGAGTATTTCTCATAGACCCCCTTGCTATCCAAAAGTTTTACAAAAACAAAGTTTTTTCTTTCCCTTTCCTTTCAAGAAATATTCATTGCGCCCTTAATAAACATATTATTCAAGAACCCTTGTAATATATAACAACCATGTTTATACTCTTAATCAAACTCCATGTTACTTCAGTTATTAAATATATTAATCCATAACATTGTATATTTATTACTAAATACTGAACCTAGACCTTAACATATTAACAGAAACCTTTAAAATCCCATAATCCCTTATAATGAGTCCCAATTGGTCTACACCAAATTAACCAATGTGTAACTACTGTAATCTAGACCCCATGTCCACCCTAGAACTTAAAATTCATTATTTCTTATTGATCAAATGTTTATTTGTATTCCTTTAATATATATTTCCCACAATTCCACCTTGAAAACCAATCTCTGTTTTGAAACTGGGCTATATTTTTACCCAGAATCCTAACTTTATTTAGATGCTCCTTGGGTCTGTAAACAATGCTGTATTTTAATAACTAAACTCCCTAATACCATAAGGCAAACTAACTCTACACTAAGGTCTGGAGCTAATCACTAGAGATATTTACAATTGAATACTGAGTGACAACTCAACACTACGGAACTTTATAAATGAACCGAAAGTAGCAGCCAAAAAGAAATGGCGTGATGATACTGCAAAGGCATCCATCTTGGATACCACAGAATTTCATAAAGAATTTTTTACTTTAAATATTTATAATACACTTCATATCCAACCAATTTCAAAAATGAAGACTTTTTTATGTACAGCATTTAATCCTACATTAAAATTCAACGTCAAATCTTAAATAATTTTACTAATTCCAATTGAAAAATACAAAATTCCATTTGTTATGAAAAAGTCTATGGGTGAATAGCATTATGACACATACTTAAGATTTACGATAGCACAGTTTACAAATTATATCATAAAACCACTAAAAATAAACATAAAATTTTTTGAAAAAGGAGACGGAGAACACCTTGTATGTCTATTTAATGAAAGAGAATAGTTTTATGAGATTTAAAGTAATTAATTATTAAATAAAAGCATTTTCAAAAAAGTAAACAGTGGCCAATCTCGGCAATGTAAATCTCAGAAGCCTGTACCAGGATACATTTTTAAGTACTTAAACAATGAAAAAACCTAACAAAAACAATCTCCAGACCTTTATAATTAAGTTTTAAAAGTCAAATGACCAATTAAACGAGTCTGAACATTAATATTAATTAAAAAACTAGGACAAAATGATAGCACAGCTTACCAGCATTTTAGACCCGGAGCAAGTGTGCTCCAGAAAACAAACATTGAATTACTAAAATACTTAAAATTGTCCAATTGATTTGCAATTTTTTTTTTTTTGAGCAGAGGATTTATAAGCCTTCCCCCCCCTCGTTAAAAAGATCTGGGGACGGGAAGTATGTGAAAAAAAATTCAAATTAAAAATGACATGCCGATCATCCACACAGTGCACGTCAGCACTCAGAACCAGAAAACAAACTATGAAATTTTAAAAATAGTTAGAAATGTCCAAATGACTTACAAATTTTTATGTACATAGTATAAATATGCCTCCCCCCCTGGTAAAAAAATTAAAAAGATCTGGAGACTGGAAGTATACTTTAAAAATTCACATAAAAATCAACATGTTAAAATCCCATACAATACATGTTAAAATTTCAAATTTTCAAATACCCTTTTGAGGGCCTATAACAATGTAAAAACAGTGTAAATGGATCATTTCATTAAAATAATAAGATACATGTCATTTTTAAGCACATCTGAGCACGGGAAGCTGAGAAATTAAGCAATTAAAATCTCTAGTGAGTGAAAAAACATGGCTGCCTTATAAGCTGAAAACCAATGTTAAAATGCCATAGAAAGTGACTTTTAGAATTTTGCACATAACTCTTGATCTAATTAACCGATTTGGACGCGGTTTGTACCAAACAACTCAGAAAGAGTTTAGGGAAAGATATTTACCATAATTAGGGGTGCCACTCGCCTGGGTCCTGTAGAAAATTAGACCTTCATGGGAGCTCCTGGAAAGCACGTCTGCATCATCCGATCCGCAGCCTGAGGTTAGGCAGCGGGGACCCGAGCCGGAGGTTCCTTCAGTTAGAGGTTTATACTATTCTATGTGAATTTAAGGGATTATCCGGTGCGTGCGTAGCACGGACGGTATACGGTGCCGAAGGCAGCGGGGATCAGGGTCCGAACAACTGCTATACGGTGCCGCAGGCAGCGGGGGGAGGTTCGTTCAGTGACAGGTTTATACTATTCTATGTGCAATTTAAGGACTATCCGGTGCGTGCGTAGCACGACCGGTATACGGTGCCGAAGGCAGCGGGGACCAGGGTCGGAACGACTGCTATACGGTGCCGCAGGCAGCGGGGACCCGAGCCGGAGGTTCGTTCAGTGACAGGTTTATACTATTCTATGTGCAACTTAAGGTATTATCCGGTGCGTGCGTAGCACGACCGGTATACGGTGCCGAAGGCAGCGGGGACCAGGGTCGGAGATTAGTTCAGTTAGAGGTTTATACTATTCGATGTGCAAATTAAGGGATTATCCGGTGCGTGCATAGCACGACCGGTGTACGGTGCCGAAGGCAGCGGGGACCCGGGTCGGAGGTTCGTTCGGTTCGGGGGGGATGCGAGCCGGAGAATACAAAAGTTTCGAGGCACCGATGTAAATTAGGGGCCCGCTGGCGGGCGAAGCCAGCTAGTTTTATTGTATTAATGTTTGCTTTAAAAAGTATTATATTCACCTCTATTATATAATTAACTGTATGATTAAAAAAAGCTCATTTAATAAATTAAAATTGAAAATTGTCCTCATAAAAATGCATAAAATATTATTTTCATAGAATTTTAATTATACGTTAATGTAGGTTAAAAATATAATTTTTTTTATATTTGGTTCAAGTTGAGTTTGGTCAAACTGAAGCTAATTTCGTTTATTTTGTACATATGGTATCTGCCCGGGCCGAACTATCAGTGTATCACGATCTCTGTGGCATATACTCTTCGTTTAATCTTCGAATAAACAAATTACTCTATCCTGAAAAACTTTATTTTATCAATGATCATTATCGTTCCTTATTTTTAATTTAGCAAAACATGGCTAAAAATATTAATTTAAAAATGTTATAAATATTGTATATTTTTTTAACCTTACGATTTATTACAAAATTTAATCATGACAACCACGTAATTTAATTTTTTTATTAATTTGTTTGCGTTAATTATTATCCAACATTGTTTAAATTTTTTAAGAGTTACTCCACTCACATGAAAACACCTGCTCGCTAATATTAATTATATGGGACAGTTCTTTTAAAATATTTTGATAGCATTTAAATATTTCTAAACGATTTTTGGATTGGACAGCTGAGGTCGATCTCTACAACTGTCCTTTCTTACTTTTTCGATTTTTTCACTGGGTTTCGTATGAGGATACCCTTATTTTCGAAACAGATTCTGAAAATTAAAGTATCCTCATAAAACAACAACAACAAAAAAATCCCGCAAACAAAATCGAAAGTAAAAAACGGCAATTGTAGAGATCAACCTCAAATATACAAAGCCAATTTTTTTTTTTTTTAAATATTGAAATGCAAAAGAACTTTTAAAAAAACTGTCCCATAGGATTAACATTAGCGAGCGGGTATTTTTGCATGAGAGAAGTAGCCTCTTAGTATATCTCTCAATTAAAATCTTGTTTGCTGAATAACTGATATATATTTCCCTGTACAGAAATTTAATTTCGTAATAAAATTCACTAGAATAAGCAAAGAATTAATTTCGATAATCCAATGAAATTCATCATGAAAATGTCAATGTATTTAAAGTACTTTTTATGATCCGAGCAAACAAAACATACCGAATCTATCCGATTGCAAACACTTAATTTAACCCCTTGAAGGGCACCGGTATATTATATATACCACTTAACTTTAATGCCACAATGACACCAGAATTTTATAATCAAATTTTGAATTTATAAGGTACATGAGGAAAAGCTTTTATTTATTTTAAAATAAATTCGTTCATGAATCCTGGTGTCAATCAATCATTTCAATATTTTCCCTACAAGAGTACTTTGCCCCTGAAGGGGTTAAGTGCAGATACAAATTCATTCCGAGTCCAAGAAACAACGTTCTAGTAAGCAATATCAATATTAATGTATTAACCAACACATATTCAAACGCATGGATATATAAAATGCTGTGATATATCATGACCAGGGGTCGGAAGTAGTTCGCTACAAGTAGCGAAACTGCTGTAGTCGCTACTTTTTGCAGTAGTTTATAGTGTAGCGCGCTACATTTTGAATATTGTAGTGTAGCGAGTAGCACGATACAAAAAATCAGTAGTTTGTAGCGAGAACCGTCACTACTTTTAACGCTACTTCATAGGGGGAAAAGTGCCATTCTGCAAATCACGTGGTCGAAATTGCTTCTTTTGTGCAGAATTTGTTCAGCTCAGCAATTTCCGAATCGCAGTGGCAAATCTCAGCTATGCATCGCATGAAGTCATAGATATTTTCCATTGACACTTGCTGCTGAAATCAAGTATTAACCCACCAAAAGAATTAATTTCTTGTTGGCAACACATGTCTATTTATTCGTTATTAAACCTTCATGTTTTAACACTGGGCTTCTTATTATTCGGAATTGTTCAATTTACAGATGTATTTATTGTTTGCATTTAAAGTTTCTTTTTCTTTTTTTTTTTTTTCTTTTTTTTTTTTTGCAATTTTCTAGATTATAATATATTTCTTAATTTTGCTATAAAATTTGTTAAGTGTGTATAAACCAACGTTTTGGAGACAAAGACAAAACATTTTCTTATATGTTATCTTTATTAATTTTTTAATACCCTCGGTTATGTCGCATTTATTTAATTGTATCCTGGCAGACGCCACATAACGAGGGTCACTTTATTATTTAATCTTTGTCTTCAGTTTCTTATGTAAATTAAACCCTGATAAAATTTGAAAGTAGCAAAGTAATGACTACTTTTGAAAAGTAGTTTAGTCGCTACTTTTTAGAAAAAGTAGTTGTAGTTGTAGTTCGCTACAATAAAAAAGTAGTTTTTCCGACCCCTGATCATGACCAATAGCAGCAGCCAAACAAGAAACTGGCGATAAGTGTTATTCAGTAGTTATTTTTTTTGTGGTTTGCAGAGATTGGTAGTAACAAATGTAGAATGTGAATGTATTGGGATATACAGGGTGTATCTGAAAAGGTGGGCAATGAGGGGTGACAGAACGCAGCTATACGAGCATATTTCATCCTAGAATGCATGGCTGCATGAGCCGCTAGATGACGTTGTAAATGGTATGATACATTCCTACGAGAGGTGTTGCTGGAGCTGCTGCATCCAATTCCAGCCCTCATCAGGTCGAGAATGTGGTTTCAACACGACGGTGTACCTGCACACTTTGCCTTGGATGTGCGGAACACTTGAGATGCAACGTTCCCAGGGTGATGTATTGGTCGAGATGGTCCCATAGCTTGGCCACCAAGATCGCCCGATCTCTCATGTTTGAACTTTTTCCTGTGGGTCCAAATGAAAAGCCTAATCTATGAGTGCCCCATTAAAACTGATATGGATCTAGTTGCCAGGATTGCCGTTGTTGACGGGGATATTCGGGAATTGCCTGGTGTCTTCGCAAATGTGCGTCTGTCCCTAACCCGCAGGTGTGAAGCATGCATTACAGCTGGCAGATCTTTTGAGAAATTTCTTTGAGCATGTACGTTAATTACATTGCTATTAATAACATTTTTTCTAAAGTAACTCCTCTCAGTCTTGTGTTAATTCTTTAACTGTGACAGTGGAAAACTTCTTTTTAACTTCTCACCGCTTGCGTTTCAACCATACATTCTATGACGAAATTTGCTCCTATAGCAGCGTTCTATCACCCCGTAAAGTTTTACCCAGTTTTTCAGATACCCTATATTGGGAGATTCCTTACTATGAGATAAGACAGATAATCGGTGGAGATAGATTTTATGTTTTCAATGAAGCAGGCTAGTAAATAAATACATGATCGGACAAAAGAAGGTCTTGAAGGGCATATTCGTACGGGATATTCGTCGCTGTTTTCAGGGGCTTGAAATGGCGGTGAGCGCAATACAATATTATTGTTGTTGGGATATCTCGGCAGAGTCAGAATTTAGATATCGTTATTGCGCGATAAAAATATCAATATTTGACCGATATATTGATAAATAATTCAGCCCTATCAAAGTCTAGAGTGACTTTCATCTTTTCAAGCACCTGAAGTCCTTTCTTGCTGGCAAGCAGTTCAGGGACGATGACGAGGTCAGATACGTTGTTACACAATGGTTTCAATCGTAGGCGGCATCGTTCTTTGAGAAGGGTAAACAAACACTTGTGCCCATCTACGATAAATGTCTAAACAATGATGGTACTATGTCGAAAATTAGTCTGGCCATTCTAGTTCATTCTTTAGTTCCAAATAACTGTTCCTTTTTTTGTGTTGCTAAACGAAACTTACTTTCTGGATTACCCTAGTATTATTTTAATGAAATATGTTGTTTAAATTTCGTCTAATTTAATGGTTATTTCCATATGAAAATATATTTTCAATTTCTGCCCATCCACCAGTGGTGGAACCTATGTCAAAAATTTGTCCGACCATTGTAGTTGATTATTTAATAAAGGTTAGTTCCAAATGATTGTTCCTTTTTTTGTGTTGCTAAACGGAACTCACTTTCTGGATTACCCTAGTATTATTTTAATCAAATATGTTGTTTAAATTTCATAGTTATTTCCATTTGAAAATATATTTTCAATTTCTGCCCATCCACCAGTGGTGGTACCTATGTCGAAAATTAGTCTGATCATTGTAGTTGATTATTTAATAAAGGTTTTAGTTCCAAATGATTGTTCCTTTTTTGTGTTGCTAAAGGGAATTTGCTTTCTTGATTACCTTAGTATTTTACAAGTAATCTTTCTTAGCCATTCTGGAGAAAATCCCTTCATTAGCCACATATTCGAACACATATAGAAGGAAATATACCAATGGTTATTGGAAATAACGAGAAGAATAGTAAGCATAAAATGAACACCTACCAGTGTTGATTTTATCTCTCTTCGCTAGTAGCTTTTCCTCGAAAACATTATTTGAATACGCATATACGATCCCTTAAAAATAAGAAATGGCATGTGGTATCTGTAAAGAACTTTTTACGAATCTCTTCATTTCCATAGTCATTAAGAAAAGAAACGTTTGTCATAAGTATTTGATAGTGTGAATTATTTACAATAACTCATTTTATATTATTGTATAGAAAATGTGCATAAATGTTTTAGCTGTAGAAAACATTTCCAAAAAGGTTTTTATTACAAAATCACATTTATGTACATAATAAAGAAGAACTGGACTATACTCGTCCTATACGTTCAAAAGCATTTTCAATAAATTTCGTATTGGACAGACATTTGTGAAATTATAAAGGAAAAAATTTTGTATGTAACACATGTCAAAAACAATTTTATTCTAAAACTCACTGTGAAATTCATTTTTGGACCCCTTTTATTGTGAAACGTGGCAGGAAAAGATTTTCGCATATTACTTGTCTCAATTATTATTTAAGACGCCTTAGCAGTAAAAGAGCTTTCAAGTGCCACATTTGCGATTAACAGACAGTTTTCGTGATCACAATGAAACAATTTTGTGTATACCATGTGCCAAAAAGAATTTTATACTAAAACTCCCTTTGAAATTCATTTTTGGATTCATTCTGGTGAAAAACCTGTTAAATGTGATTTTTGCCCAAAAAGATTTTTGCAAAAAATATATTTTCGTACTCATACTGGGGAAAAGGCCCTTTTATTGTGACATGTGTAGGAAAGTATTTGCACGTGAAAATCGTTTCAATTATCATTTAAGATGTCATAGCAGTGAAAAACATTTTAAGTGCCACATTTGCGAAAAATCATATAAATCCGAATATAATTTAAATTGTCATATTTGTATCGACGAAGACAATAATTGTTTAGGTAATGTGCGTCTGCTGAAGAATTTACTTTACAGATGCACTTTCTTAGCCATTCTGGAGAAAATTCCCAATAGTGTCCATTTTGTGAGAAAGCTTATCCCCAAAATGATCATTTACAGACACATATTGGAATCCACGTACAAAAAATTCATCAGTTGTTATGAACGACAAAATACTGTGCTTCAAAAAGGAAACCTAACACCTTCATAGCCATTCAGAAAAGGGATAGTTTGTGTGTAATGTATGTCTTAAAATATTTGATAGTGGCAATTCATTAAGAAAATTCATTTTATATTGTAATAAGGAAAAACTGCATAAATGTTTCACCTGTGGATAAAATCTTCAAAAAGATTCATACTAAGAAATCACATTCACATTCATAATAAAGAAGAACACTGTAATTGTTCCGTATGTTAAAAGAGATTTTCAATAAAGTTTGTACTGGACATGCATATGCGTGTTCACTATGGGAAGAAATTTGTGTGTTATTAAAACTGAATTGAAAGTACATCTTATGACAAAATCAATTGAAAAAACATACAAATCTGTGATTTACCAGAAAGGTTTTTCACAGAAACCACATTTCAAAGACCTTCTACTTACACAGGAATGTCCCTCATTTTGTTGTTATGTTTGTGCGGACACATTTGCACGTAATTGTCGTTTAAATTATCATTTAATAATTCATAACAAAGTTTGGAAGAATAATATGCTACAACTGAAAACTCAACAATTTTAATTTTGTCCAAAAGATTTTTTGAATACACTTATTTGGGCTCAAATAAAAAAAATTGGAACTCTGTTTAAAAAAAGATGATGAAAAGAAAAATCCGTACACATGTAATAATACGTAATGAAGATTTCGCAGAGAAAGAGCAGGCTATTACATTGATAATCTTGGAAGATTTTCTGAATAAAAATCCAACATTTTTAATGGAAATTAATGCTTATGAATATTAAAGCTTATGAAACGGACTTTCATGAACGTCCAATGTTGTTCTTAAAAAATGACAAGTAGAATTAATATGCTTGATGTGAAAATTTAATCTCGCAAAAACGCATTTGCAACACAATTTTTGTATTTATACAGGTGAGATACCTTTTCAATATGATACTTTTCTAAATCTTTTACGTCCGACATGTGCAATTTTTTTTATAATTAGAACATGTCTTAATCGCTAATCTATAAACCCAATATGTCAAATATATAGTGTAATTTATGACAGAGACCATTTGTTAGTAAGCGTGGCTTACGGAAACATTTTAGAAATTAGAAATAACTTAAAGTGTTTAAATCGTTGAAAGTAAGACGTTCCATGAAAATGTTACTATCGAGATTTATTGCTTGGAATATTTATCTTTCATTAGTGGCTTAGCATCAGGAGACGCTGGATAATTTTACTACCAGTATTATTATGTACTAAATTTGGACTTATTTAATCGTATAGTCCGAACAGTAGAGGCAAAACCCCGCAAAACGAAAAACCAAATCTAATTGCTGACATCGCAGACATTTTCAAACCCTACAATTACACCATTCATGATAAACCAAACGATATTAACAACAGTGAGACCACTACTGACGTTAATAACGATATCCAGGAAGCCCCAGTTGAGGACACTTCCAGTTACACCAAACAAAATAAAACACCACCTGTTATACAAAATAATTATACAAACACATTCAAAGATATGTTTGACACCTTCAAAGACATAAAGGAACTTCTTCAAATTACCAAACTCCTAAAACATTTAAAAAACATCGCCATCAAATCAAAAAATTGCAACAACCCATTCGACAAAATGTATATCATAATAGAAGAATTAGATGCCTTTTCTACGGAGCTCAACATTCCCAATTATGAATAATTACAATAACAAAAATTTCTCTTCTCTTCTTATTTTCTCCTGGAATTGCCAATCATTGCAACCCAGGATTAATGAACTTCGCTCCTTTATTTCCATTAATCCACAAATCGATATACTCTTAATCCAAGAAACACTTAACCCTTCCTGCAGTATCACCATCCCAGGTTACAAACTCCATCATACACCACGTGCCAACTCTTACTGGGGCGACACAGCCATCTACATAAAAAATTATATCCCACATCACACAACTCAAAATATTCCACTCCCAGGCATTAACTACACCAGTATTGTCGTCAACTTGCCCCATGCCAAAATCAACTTCACATCTTTTTACGCACGACACGGGCGACGATACCCCATAAACGACCTGACACACATCATTACACAACACCAACACGCATTTATCGTTGGTGACTTCAATGCACATAGCAGGCAGTGGAACTGTCATTCCACCACTACCAGAGGTAGATCTCTTCACAACTTGGTTAGCCATTTCAATCTCAGTCTCCACGCACCTACTACACCGACACACATTCCAGTTGCTCGCAACCAGCATCCCTCTATTATTGACTTCGCCATCACCAAAAATCTTACCTTCCCTATCACCACTTCTGTTATTAATGGCCTAAGCTCTGACCACCTTCCTATCTTCTTCAAAATTGATCTTATCAACCCTATCTCTCCTCCTCCTTCAGTAGCAATTGACTGGAATAAATTCCAAAATTACCTCAACAACACCGACCTTACCTACCCCACAATCAACAACACTACTGACATTGACAATGCAGTTAATAAACTCAACAACATCATTTACAAAGCTCAAAAAGACGCCACTTACACCAAATTCAAAAATAATAACTCTTACATCTTACCCACTTACATACATAATATCTGTAAACAATGCAACACACTCCGTCGACTCTACCAAAATACCAGAGATCCCACCCTCAAAACAGCTGTCAACAGGCTCAACAATAAAAATAAAACCCTTATTCAAAAAGATAAGCAAAAAAACTGGTCTAAATTTCTCGAAAGTCTTACTTGCGAGGATAACTCTCTTTGGCAAATCAAAAAGAAACTCAACAATAATTACACCCCTATCCCTCCCCTTACTGTCAATAGTCAAACTGCGTATACTGACGAGGACAAGGCAGAATGCCTTGCTGCCTCATATGAAAAGCAATTCTCTCTGAATCCCTTCCTCGCAAATCAAGCACACTTTAACAATGTCAATGATACTGTTAATGACTTCCTCTCAACCCCTCCTACCCCCCTCCCCGAAATTCAACCCATCATGATCAACAATATCATTCAAAAACTTAATAATAAAAAAATCTCCTGGGTACGATAAAATTTCCAACTATACTCTTAAACAACTTCCTATCAACTGTATTCTCTACATTACGAAGCTCACTAATTCTATCCTCAAACACTGTTATTTTCCTAAACCCTGGAAAACCTCTATCATTTCTCCTATTCCTAAACCATCCTGCAATCTTAATGATCCAACTAATTTCCATCCCATCAGTCTTCTCTCCTCTCTAAGTAAAGTCATCGAACGCGTCATTAGATCACAGCTCAATGACTACCTTCACAACAACAACATTCTTATGCCCGAACAATTCGGCTTCAGAGCCAAGCACTCCACCCAACACCAACTTCTTCGATTTGTGAAATTCTTAACTGAAAACTTCAATAAGAAGAAGCCTACTGCTGCCATATTTCTTGATGTCGCCAAGGCCTTTGACAAAGTCTGGCACGCGGGCCTCATTTACAAATTAATTCGGCTTAAGTTCCCGTCTGGACTTATCCATTTAATACACTCTTACCTTGGTGATCGTAACTTCTACGTCCGCGTAAACAACTCACTTTCTCTACTACACATAATACTCTGTGGTATTATTCAGGGTTCAGTCATTGGCCCTATTTTATTCATAATATACTTTAATGACATTCCACGCACACTCTTCACATCACTCGCACTCTATGCGGACGACACTGTTCTCTATGGCACTGCACATCACCCATACAATCTTTACAAAAATCTACAACATCACCTCAACATCTTCATGGATTGGTGTGATCAATGGCGCATTAAAATAAACGAATCTAAAACTACTGCTGTTTACTTCTCTAGAACATTTTCCACTCCTAATAGATTAACCCTCAATAATACTACCATTCCCTGGTCTGACGATGCCAAGTACCTGGGGGTTACCATTGACAAACGCATTACCTTTAAAAAGCATATTCTTAATATCTGCGGTAAAGTCGCCGGGATTTCCAAAACCCTCGCCCCCCTTCTTCGCAACCACTCACTCTCCATACACAACAAACTCTTAATTTATAATGCGTGCATTCTCTCTGTTATCACATATGCATGTCCAATCTGGGGCTTCACTTGCAAAACCAGTATGAACAGCCTTTCTAGTACCCATTACAAACAGCTCCGTTACATCAGGAAGGGGTCTAGATACCTCAAAAACTCCACAATCCTCAAGGATCTGAAAACGACTTCACTCAAACATCGCATTAAACACCTTGCGAAAAAATTCTACAATGACATTAATCACATCCCAAATGAACTCATCTATGAGCTACCTGACTACGATGCTTGCAGTCCATCCAACCGGAAAAAACCAAGGTACTCCACTATTCTTGATGAATAGTCCTTCCGAGCTATAATTCTTATTTTCTCTTTAATTAAAAAAAATATATATATTATATGTTTATTTTATTAAATAAAATAAAATTGACTTTTCTCTTAAACCTCTCCTAACATCTTTACTTTACCTCGTCTGGCATTATTTTTGTTTTTTTGAACTATGAACTATTTTTACTTTTATACTTTAACTAGTAAATTTTCATTATTTTATTGATATACTTAACATTATCCTATTTTTATGTAGTCAATTAGACTACGGCTAAACATTTCTTATGGCTCTCTCAGGATTTGATATACACCTACTCAAAGCCAGGATGTGCAGTTGCTTCGCAACTTGGAAGCTCATTGAACCTATCACAAGTTCAAATTCAACAGTAGAGGATTGGTTGAGGGACTTCCTAGTTGCGATCAACTTAACGCCCAGTCTAATGATAAAATGTCTTGCTTATAAAATTGAGCCAATGGGGAAAAGATGAATTGTAGTTTTGAAACTACAAGGAAGATATAGAATAATGGTTAAAAATTTAAGAATGGAGAAGGTACAAAAATTGGGAATAAAAAATTGATAGTGTTAAGATAATGACTGAATCAGAGGCTGCTAATAAACATAAGAGTTTAATTAAAAGATTAACTAAATCACGCACATGGCGATACAACCGTTTAATTTTGTCCAAAAGATTTGTTGAATACACATATTTGGGCACACATAAAAAAAATTGGAACTCTGTTTAATAAAAGATTATGAAAAGAAAAATCCTTACACATGTAATGAAGATTTACATATGTAATGAAGATTTCGCAGAGAAAGAGGCTATTACATTGATAATCTTGGAAGTTTTTCTGAATAAAAATCCAACATTTTTATTGGAAATTAATGACAAAGAGCTTATGTAATGGACTTTCATGAACGTCCAATGTTAAAAAATGTTAGAAATTAGAAATAACTTAAAGTGTTTAAATCGTTGAAAGTAAGACGTTCCATGAAAATGTTACTGTCGAGATTTATTGCTTGGAATATGTATCTTACATCAGTGGCCTAGCATCAGGAGACGCTGTATAACTTTACTACCAGTGTTATTATGTACTAAATTTGGACTTATTTAATCGTATAGTCCGAACAGAAAAGGATTGGTGAGGGGCTTCCTAGTTGCGTTCAACTTAACGCCCAGTCTAATGATAAAATGTCTTGTTTATAAAATTGAGCCAATGGGGAAAAGATGAATTGTAGTTTTACAAGGAAGATATAGAATAATGGTTAAAAATTTAAAAATGGAGAAGGTACAAAAATTGGGAATAAAAAATTGTAAAGTTTAAAAAGTTAATGGCTGGAAACTAGCATGAAACTAAAGTTAAATGTAAAAAAAAAAATGGTATAGCTGTAGTTTTAGAAATTACAGTGGAGAAAAAAGAATAAAAGAAAAATTCAGAACATGTTCGTACCAAACAACTGAAAATGCCTAGCAGTCATTAAAGCAGATGGTTTAACCAAAATAAAAAAGACACTCTTCAGAGCCATATCATTTTTTTAATATAAGAGAAAATTAAAAGGAATATTAACGTTCAAATAATAAATAAAGCCAAGTTTAGTATACAATAATACTGATAGTGTTAAGATAATGACTGAATCAGAGGCCGATAATAAACATAAGAGAAGTTTAATTAAAAGATTAACTAAATCACGCACATGGCGATACAACCGTTACATTACATATTTCAACTAGCCCTTCAATGACAAACTCCCTCCCTATGAGTAGGGATCATTCCATTTTTTTAGCAGGTGGGGAAAGTTAGAGAGTCAATTGAAATCAATCTATCAATTTCAAATTAAAATACATTAGCGGAACATTGAAGATATCATTTTTGTTTTATGTTTTATTTATTATTTGGTTATTAAATAAAATTAGATAAATCATTTAAAAAAATTTGAAATCGGATTTTTAAATCATATAATCGTTAGCCAAATTCATGGTCTTCAAAATCAGTCGTCATCAAAATTAGTCGAAGTTGGCCTTAAAAAAGCCCTTTTGGTTATAAAAACATCAGACATAGCACAGGATTAATCAAAATATCAACACGAGGCAAATACGGTGGTCTTACTACATTCATTCCCTTAGTACCGCACGCCGCGATCACTCCCTGCCTTTCCTCACCTGCTAAAAAAATGGAATGAACCCTCCTCATAGGGAGGGAGCATGAACCTATTGGAGGGAGTTTGTCATTCCCGACGCCAGTGTTGCCAAACTGTGAACAATAAATACAATACAGTTATGGTTATATCAAAACATACGCCAAGGAGTAAGTGTGATTATTTTCAACACCCTCCCTTAATCACCCATTATTTTACATTTATATCTGAAATGAGATAATCTGGGTTTAGGTAAACATTTCGTAAATAAATCAGCTAACTGATGTTCTGTAGCAATATACTCAAGATTTATATTATACAATTTTTATAATATCCCTGATATATTTTAAGTTAATGTCCAAGTGCTTTAATCTAGTACAGTTGTTTTCATTTAGTATGGCCTTAATGGCTGATTGATTATCTTAAAAAATGGAAGCATTAATATTTTTACAACCAAAGATCTCTTTAGTTACATTATAAAACACAATTAGATTCTGAACAGCTTTTGCTAAAGCTAAAATCTCTGCCTCGGTAGAGGACAGAGCAATGGGCGTTTGTTTCTTTGCAGACCATATAACAGGACAATCATTAAATAAAATAATATACCCAGAAACCGATTTTCTATCATATGAAACAGCTTCCCAATCTTCATCAACATAAACATTAATCATAACATTGTCACTATTAGATTTACAAAACAACAATTTGAGTTCACATGTCCCTTTTAGACAAGGCTCGCAAAATTCCCGGGATTTAAAAAAAAATCCAAGCCACATGGTTTTTTTTTTCATGAAAAACCCAATTTTCTCCGGGGAAAATCTGGTTTTAAAGAAATAGCTCTAGAGAATGTGGGAAATTTTGACAAATCCATTTTTAAAATATTGGAAAACATCGGCATACCACTTGTCATAAAGCTATTAACTTAGAAAAACAACTGACAATAGTTGCGAAAGCTGTTGATAATCTGCAAAAGGATTCTACGTCAATTTCTGTAGCAGTTGAAATATGGTTAGATTTATTATCTGAAGAAATATTGCAACCATACTTCGAATATTTTAGGAAACGGTTTAAGCAAGCAATTAAACCACCTCATTTTTTAGCAAATCTTATGGATCCTAAATTTCGTGGACAACGTTTGGGCAGTATACAAGAAAACGAAGCTGAAGAATGAGTAACTAAACTATATCCAAACTACCTGCCAGCTGTACTGGCTTTTAGAATTGAGGATACTGAATATTATCCACCTTCAGTAATGACAGAAAATGTGGTCAACCAGTTTTCCTCATCTAAATGGTGGCAAATTAGGGAAAAGAAAGCAGAAAAGGGATCGAAGTTTTCAACAGATTTTTGTGATTTTATGTATACTCTTCATTCTGCTCCAGCATTTTCAGCGTCTATTGAAAGATACTTCTCAACCTTTGGATTGATCTGGAATAAATTGCGAAATAAATTAGGTGTCGAAAAAAGCAATGAAATTAGGAAAAGTTTACAAATCATTACATACAAAATCTTAATTTTTTTTTTTTTTTTTTGATAAATGTAGTTTAAAAAAAATCATGAATATAGTTGATTTGAATTTTTATATAAAGACATTCTTATCGTATGCCTTTACCTATAATTATGTAATATGTATGTTGCCTACTATGTTCTATGTTAGTAAAATATTTCAATCTGCTAAAATATTTTTTTTCTTTTTACTTCAGGTGGCTTTTATATATATTTTTTTTTTTCAAAATTAACTGAAATGACTTAAATTCATTAAATGTACACTGAATAGAGACACCTCTTATTTGAAAGTAAACAAGCTGAATCTGAAGAAATATTACAACCATACTTCAAATATTTTAGGAAACGGTTTAAGCAAGCAATCAGACCACCTCATTTTTTAGCAAATTATATGGATTCTAAATTTCGAGGACGACGTTTGGGCAGTATACAAGAAAACGAAGCTGAAGAATGGGTAACTAAACTATATTCAAACTACCTGCCAGCTGTACTGGCTTTTAGAATTGAGGATACTGAATATTATCCACCTTCAGTAATGACAGAAAATGTGGTCAACCAGTTTTCCTCATCTAAATGGTGGCAAATTATGGAAAAGAAAGCAGAAAAGGGATCGAAGTTTTCAACAGATTTTTGTGATTTTATGTATACTCTTCATTCTGCTCCAGCATTTTTAGAGTCTATTGAAAGATACTTCTCAACCTTTGGATTGATCTGGAATAAATTGCGAAATAAATTAGGTGTCGAAAAAAGCAATGAAATTAGGAAAAGTTTACAAATCATTACATACAAAATCTTAATTTTTTTTTTTTTTTTTTTTTTGATAAATGTAGTTTAAAAAAAATCATGAATATAGTTGATTTGAATTTTTATATAAAGACATTCTTATCGTATGCCTTTACCTATAATTATGTAATATGTATGTTGCCTACTATGTTCTATGTTAGTAAAATATTTGAATCTGCTAATTTTTTTTCTTTTTACTTCAGGTGGCTTTTATATATTATTTTTTTTTTCAAAATTAACTGAAATGACTTAAATTCATTAAATGTACACTGAATAGAGACACCTCTTATTTGAAAGTAAACAAGCTGAATCTGAAGAAATATTACAACTGTGGGGATCTGGCATCGCCGAAAACTTAAAACCAGCTAATGAGCTGGGTCTAGAATTTCGGATGTTGGATCCATGGTTTTTCATCTGTGCTTAACGGGAAACCGCACGGAACAAGCCTTCGCCGTTGAGCGGGAAGAAACAGTTAGTTGGACTCTGGACTGCCTGTTGAACGCACGTATTTTAGCGTGCTAATGTAACGATTAATGCTGAATTGCCGCACGCTGGTGCGAAGAGTGTATTTTGAGTTTTAAATATAATTTATTAAGTTTTAAATGTATTCTTAATTTGTGAAGTGCGATATTTCATTTAATCGATAATTAGTAATCGGGTTTAGAATGCCCGCAACTAAAGTGGTGACCTCGGTGTTTGAACAGTTCGTCTGATAATCTAAGAGCATCGACCTTATAATGGCCTTAATTACGGCGTGTGTACATCATTAGTGACCCAAGCGGATATATTTCTCATATTTCTTCAAGAGTTTGTGTGAAACACGATTGTGTGCATTATCGGTAAACTGTGTTGTTAATCACCTATTGGCATGTGGAGACATCAGTGCTACGAGGTAAAGAGCTTGAATCCCGGTGAGTCGTATCTATTTTGATGGTGTTCAAATCAGTAATACCCCTGTGTGTGCATATAAATTTTACTTGCCCCTAGATAAATTCGACATTAATTTTTTGCGCATTTTATTTAATTTTTGTATATGTATTTATATTGGTAAGACAGAGGTCACGGCTGCCGAAGGCAGTCGTGCATCATCCGCCGATTCCAGGCTCTTGAAGAGCCCATGCGAGACACGACCAGGAGGGTTCCAGTTTACCCGGGGACCCTCTAGGTAGTGCTCTTCGGCCGGAGAGCGAAGCGGGGGCGTACGCCTACCTGCGCTTCAAACTCTCTTTCCCAAGTGGGTTGATGACAAAGGTCGAAGCGACATTAGTGGCACCTTATAAAAGGGCCACTAGGTTCACACTCGGGCGGATAGCGAGAATGAGCCACAGCTTCGTTGCCGGAATCCCAAAAGGGAACCGGGTCCTAGGCCTGATGTGAAACACTCACACTACCCCATTGCTGTACCGCACCTTCCGAATATTTATATTGGTAATAAGCTTTCAGTACAGCATTATTTAAGTGCTTTCAAATTGAATATTTTTTGTTTGTTTTGTAATATATGCTTATTTTGAAATTCGGGGTATGACGCGATTTATTTCGACATACTATCGTTAAGCCTGGCCAGATCAAATCGCATGTTTAGGTGATCCAAAATATGGTTTATCGTATTATATTATGCTAAAATTTTTGTTTCCATACTTTTCCTTGCATTCTTATTTTTTATTATGTCTTAAATAGCATTTGTGTACATAGTTTTTGGTAGGGTTGTTGAAACCAGTTTTTTCTGTATACAGTATATGTCCTGCATTTATATTTTTTTTTTCGTGGCTTAATTGTGTAGTAAAATTCAAAAAAATGTCAACAGAAACACCGGATACTGTCGTTCCAGGCATTCATAGGGTTGGGGTAAAGGCGACCCCATTTTGGCGTGCAAACCCGAAACTTTGGTTTTTCCATTTGGAATCCCAATTTAAGCTGGCAGGGGTTTCCGACAGTGTTACCCAGTTTCACCATTTAGTTGCAGCAATGCAACCGGAGGAACTGGCGATAGCAGGCGATATCATTAGTGAGCAACCCACGGATCAGCCATACGAAAGGCTCAAAAATCAGCTCGTAAATCAATATTCCATGAGTGAGGATCAGTGCATTCGCGAGTTGATTTCTGGTTTGCAACTGGGGGATAAAAAACCTTCCCGTTTGCTCCTTGAAATGCGGAGTAAGGCTGGTAGTCAGGTCAAGGATGATTTGCTGAAAACCTTATTTCTCCAGCGCCTACCCACTCATGTGCGACAAATATTAGCAATTTCGAATGACCCACTTGACAAATTGGCCGAAATGGCCGATGGTATCATTGCAGCGAATGGTCCACCCCCCATGGTTCAAAATATCCAATCGGGTAATGAGGAGCTCAAAACATTAATTCTTGCACTCTCCACACGCTTGGAGAAGTTGGAAGTGCAGGGGAATAATAGCAGGCAGAGTCGTTCCAAGTCCCGTGACCGTTTTAGGCATTATAAACGGGATAAAAGTCAAGAAAGGAATGCTGTTGGAAGGAATTTATGTTGGTACCATGCTACTTTTGCTGATAAAGCAAGTAAATGCCGCAAGCCTTGTTCATGGGAGGGAAACTAGTACAGCCGTCACTCAATTCTGGGAGTGACGGCGCAGTTCAGATAAATAGGCTCTATCTCAATGACAGAACTACTCATTTGAAATTTTTAATTGACACGGGGGCGGACGTGTCTGTCTTACCTGTGACAAAAGCTGATAGAACACGTACAGCAGATAAGCTACAACTTTTTGCCGCTAATGGCACGATCATTCCTACGTTTGGTCAGCAGCTCTTAAAGCTAGATTTAGGCCTGCGCAGGGAATTTCATTGGCTATTTATTCTGGCGGATGTTTCGCAACCAATTATAGGGGTTGATTTTCTTCGACATTTTGGTTTACTCATTGATGTGCGTCAGGGAAAGTTACACGACCCCATTACTAATTTGCAGTCGCAGGGTATAATTGATAAGTCAAATAGTAGCACGGTTTCTGAAATGACAACATTCCATACGCTGCTCAACAAATTCCCTAGCCTAACCGATACTTCAGCCTCCCTTAACCCCCCAAAGCATGATGTGCAGCATATTATTGAGACCAAAGGTCCACCTGTGTTTGCTAAGCCTCGCAGACTTCCTCCAGATAAGCTTCGCGCGGCTAAGCAAGAATTTCAGTTTATGATGTCGGCCGGTATTTGCAGACCTTCTAGCAGCTCTTGGGCTAGCCCGCTGCACATGGTACCCAAATCGAAAGGCGATTGGCGCCCGTGCGGGGATTATCGTCATTTAAACGCTGCTACAATTCCGGATCGCTATCCTGTTCCTCATATTCAGGATTGTACACAAGCGCTCCACGGTACAAAGATTTTTTCGACTTTAGATCTGTCTAGAGCATATCATCAAATTCCGGTACGACCTGAGGATGTTCCAAAAACAGCAGTCACAACTCCGTTTGGTCTTTTTGAATTTTTGTATATGCCGTTCGGTTTAGCCAATGCTGCTGCGACGTTTCAGCGATTTATCCATAGAGTGTTATATGGGCTTGAATTTTGCATTCCATATTTTGATGATGTACTAGTCGCATCAGAGAATTACGAGCAGCATGTCAGACATTTACAAATGGTGTTCGAGCGTCTATCTCAATATGGGGTACGTTTAAACCCATCTAAGTGTGTTTTTGGCCAATCTAATGTTAAATTCTTAGGGCATAACATCTCTGCGGATGGTATTAGCCCGCTTCAGGATAAGGTTAACGCGATTAAAAATTTTCCCCGTCCCGAAACCATTAAAGAATTGCGACGTTATCTGGCCATGCTTAATTTCTATTGCCGGTTTATCTACCATGCTGCGCACACACAGGGGGTTTTAAACAAATATTTGCAAGGAGCCAAAAAGAATGACAAAAGCATAATTCAGTGGACAGAAGAATCTAATGATGCTTTTGTACGAAGCAAGGAAGAACTTGCAAATGCTGCCACCTTGGCATACTTCATACCTACGGCACCTCTATCTATTGCAGTGGATGCATCAGACTTTGCAATGGGTGCAGCCTTGCAGCAGCAGGTGAATGACAATTGGCAACCTCTAGCATTTTTTTCAAAATCTCTGTCACCGGCTCAACAAAAGTATAGTGCTTATGACCGCGAACTTTTGGCGGTGTATTCTGCAGTACAACATTTCAGACATATGATTGAAGGTCAGAACTTTACAATTTTTACTGACCACAAACCACTTATTTTTGCATTCAGACAAAAAACAGACAAATGTTCACCGCGGCAAACTCGACAGCTGGACTTTATAGGCCAATTTTCCACGGACATTCAGCATATTAGTGGTGTGGAAAATGTTGTGGCTGATGCTCTCTCCAGGATAAATATCTCCTCCATCAAGTCTTGTGTTATTGATTTGGAGCTGATGGCCAAATTACAAGCGACCGATATTGCTTTACAACATGCGAAGCAAGACAACATTAGCTTAAAACTTCAACCAATGCCAGTAGGTGATTCAGCGGTTGAATTACAGTGTGATATTTCCACGGGTCGCATTAGACCTTTTGTGCCAGCAGACATGCAAAAAACAGTGTTTCAGAAATTGCACGAACTGTCCCATCCTGGTGTCAAAGCGACACAGAAACTGATTGCTGAACGCTATGTTTGGACTGGAATGCAGAAAGATATTGCTTTATGGGTACGATCCTGCATCTCCTGCCAGAGGAGCAAAGTACACCGGCACACGAGAAGCGCTATTGGCATATTTGAACAACCGTCTGCTCGGTTCCAGCATGTTCACATTGATTTGGTTGGACCATTGCCACCGTCTAACGGGTTTCGGTTTTGCTTAACATGTGTTGACAGATTCACCAAGTGGCCAGAAGCAATTCCATTGGCTGATACTACTGCTGAGAGTGTGGCGGAGGCCTTCTACGCCAGTTGGATCGCCCGTTTTGGACCACCTTTACGTCTAACAACTGACCAAGGTCCCCAATTCGAATCATCACTATTTTCGGCGCTGAATCGTTACCTGGGCATCTCGAAAGTTCATACTTCCCCATACCATCCGGCAGCGAACGGCCAGGTGGAGAGATTTCATCGACAGCTCAAGGCTGCAATTATGGCCCACAACACCACGGATTGGGCCCGAGTTTTGCCAACTGTACTCCTGGGCATACGAACAGCGTGGAAAGAAGATCTGCAGGCTACAGCAGCGGAAATGGTATATGGTACCACCATCGCCCTTCCAGGAGAGTTCCTTGTTCCAGTAGCCGGTTCACCTAACCCAGTCGATTTTCTTGGCAGGCTACGGAAGGTGATGCGACGATTACAACCAGCCACTTCTCGGTTGACACCTGAGCATAAAATTTTTGTCAGCAAGGATTTGAAGTCTTGCTCACATGTTTTCTTGCGCAGAGAGGGTATTAAGAAGAGTCTGCAAGCTCCATTCGAGGGGCCTTACCAGGTTCTGCAACGGACCGACAAAAATTTCACTGTTAAGATCAACGACAGAACTGTTACGGTAAATATTGACAGAGTAAAACCTGCCTTCTTCTGCACTGAGGAGCAGCCGTCGAATCCTCAATCCGAAGAAAACCACTCTAAATTAGATTCACCAGCAGCAACAGTCACAGAAGAAGCGGAAATTCCAGCTCCAAGAAGTCCAGTAACTACTCGTGCTGGTCGGCGTGTCAGATTTAACCCTCGCTACCTCTGATGGTGAAAATTGTTTCGCTATCACTCAGGGGGGGCTACT
This sequence comes from Maratus michaelseni, assembly GCA_963931845.1. Lineage (NCBI taxonomy): Eukaryota > Metazoa > Arthropoda > Arachnida > Araneae > Salticidae > Maratus > Maratus michaelseni. Next base: position 160,178,084 of record OZ007597.1, read on the forward strand.
GTGGGGATCTGGCATCGCCGAAAACTTAAAACCAGCTAATGAGCTGGGTCCAGAATTTCGGATGTTGGATCCATGGTTTTTCATCTGTGCTTAACGGGAAACCGCACGGAACAAGCCTTCGCCGTTGAGCGGGAAGAAACAGTTAGTTGGACTCTGGACTGCCTGTTGAACGCACGTATTTTAGCGTGCTAATGTAACGATTAATGCTGAATTGCCGCACGCTGGTGCGAAGAGTGTATTTTGAGTTTAAATATAATTTATTAAGTTTTAAATGTATTCTTAATTTGTGAAGTGCGATATTTCATTTAATCGATAATTAGTAATCGGGTTTAGAATGCCCGCAACTAAAACAACCATACTTCAAATATTTTAGGAAACGGTTTAAGCAAGCAATCAGACCACCTCATTTTTTAGCAAATTATATGGATTCTAAATTTCGAGGACGACGTTTGGGCAGTATACAAGAAAACGAAGCTGAAGAATGGGTAACTAAACTATATCCAAACTACCTGCCAGCTGTACTGGCTTTTAGAATTGAGGATACTGAATATTATCCACCTTCAGTAATGACAGAAAATGTGGTCAACCAGTTTTCCTCATCTAAATGGTGGCAAATTATGGAAAAGAAAGCAGAAAAGGGATCGAAGTTTTCAACAGATTTTTGTGATTTTATGTCTCTTCATTCTGCTCCAGCATTTTCAGTGTCTATTGAAAGATACTTCTCAACCTTTGGATTGATCTGGAATAAATTGCGAAATAAATTAGGTGTCGAAAAAAGCAATGAAATTAGGAAAAGTTTACAAATCATTACATACAAAATCTTAATTTTTTTTTTTTTGATAAATGTAGTTTAAAAAAAATCATGAATATAGTTCATTTGAATTTTTATATAAAATCATTCTTATCATATGCCTTTACCTATAATTATGTAATATGTATGTTGCCTACTATGTTCTGTGTTAGTAAAATATTTCAATCTGCTAAAATATTTTTTTTCTTTTTACTTCAGGTGGCTTTTATATATTTTTTTTTTTTTCAAAATTAACTGAAATGACTTAAATTCATTAAATGTACACTGAATAGAGACACCTCTTATTTGAAAGTAAACAAGCTGAATCTGAAGAAATATTACAACCATACTTCAAATATTTTAGGAAACGGTTTAAGCAAGCAATCAGACCACCTCATTTTTTAGCAAATTATATGGATTCTAAATTTCGAGGACGACGTTTGGGCAGTATACAAGAAAACGAAGCTGAAGAATGGGTAACTAAACTATATCCAAACTACCTGCCAGCTGTACTGGCTTTTAGAATTGAGGATACTGAATATTATCCACCTTCAGTAATGACAGAAAATGTGGTCAACCAGTTTTCCTCATCTAAATGGTGGCAAATTATGGAAAAGAAAGCAGAAAAGGGATCGAAGTTTTCAACAGATTTTTGTGATTTTATGTCTCTTCATTCTGCTCCAGCATTTTCAGTGTCTATTGAAAGATACTTCTCAACCTTTGGATTGATCTGGAATAAATTGCGAAATAAATTAGGTGTCGAAAAAAGCAATGAAATTAGGAAAAGTTTACAAATCATTACATACAAAATCTTAATTTTTTTTTTTTGATAAATGTAGTTTAAAAAAAATCATGAATATAGTTCATTTGAATTTTTATATAAAATCATTCTTATCATATGCCTTTACCTATAATTATGTAATATGTATGTTGCCTACTATGTTCTGTGTTAGTAAAATATTTCAATCTGCTAAAATATTTTTTTTCTTTTTACTTCAGGTGGCTTTTATATATTTTTTTTTTTTTTCAAAATTAACTGAAATGACTTAAATTCATTAAATGTACACTGAATAGAGACACCTCTTATTTGAAAGTAAACAAGCTGAATCTGAAGAAATATTACAACCATACTTCAAATATTTTAGGAAACGGTTTAAGCAAGCAATCAGACCACCTCATTTTTTAGCAAATTATATGGATTCTAAATTTCGAGGACGACGTTTGGGCAGTATACAAGAAAACGAAGCTGAAGAATGGGTAACTAAACTATACCCAAACTACCTGCCAGCTGTACTGGCTTTTAGAATTGAGGATACTGAATATTATCCACCTTCAATAATGACAGAAAATGTGGTCAACCAGTTTTCCTCATCTAAATGATGGCAAATTATGGAAAAGAAAGCAGAAAAGGGATCGAAGTTTTTAACAGATTTTTGTGATTTTATGTTTACACTTCATTCTGCTCCAGCATTTTTAGCGTCTATTGAAAGATACTTTTTAACCTTTGGATTGATCTGGAATAAATTGCGAAATAAATTAGGTGTCGAAAAAAGCAATGAAATTAGGAAAAGTTTACAAATCATTACATACAAAGTCTTAAATTTGTAATTTTTTTTTTTTTTTTTTTTTTTTTTTTTTATAAATGTAGTTTTTAAAAAATCATGAATATAGTTGATTTGAGTTTTTATATAAAGACATTCTTATCATATGCCTTTACCTATATAGTTATGTAATATGCATATTGCCAACTATGTTCTATGTTAGTAAAATATTTCAATCTGCTAAAATATTTTTTTTTCTTTTTACTTCAGGTGGCTTTTATATATTATTATTTTTCTTTCAAAATTAACTGAAATGACTTAAATTCATTAAATGTACACTGAGTAGAGACACTTCTTATTTGAAAGTAAACCATTCCGACAGTGACGTAGAATAACGTAACAACGCAGAGTTGCTTATGTCATTGCCATTATATTATTGCCAACTCCCAGCTTCGTAAGACGTAGTTAGCACAGAAGTTACTATAAAAATGGGTAAGACAAAATATTTAAGTGAATTTGAACGAGGGATGATTGTCGGTGCAAGAAGAGCTGGTGCCAGCATCTCTAAAACTACAACTCTTTTAGGATTTTCTCACCCAACATTATCTCAAGTGTTTAAAGAGTGGCAATTGGTAAAAAAAACTTCAAGCGATAAGGACCATTCTGATCGAAAAAGGCTGGTGAAGGTGAAAGACGAGTAACACGCATAGTCTACAGCAACAGAAGTCAAACATGACAAATTAAAGCTGAAATCAATACAGGTGCAGCACAAAGCATATCCCAACGCACAACAAGACGGACTTTGCAAAGGATGGGCTTTAGCAGCAGGAAGCCATCAAGCGTGCCTTTGCTATCACAGAAAAATAGGAAAAGGCGCCTGTTGTCAGCGAAGGCATGTCGAAATCGGTCACTTGAGAACTGGTAAAAAGTAGCCTAGTTCGATGAATTTCGTTTCCTGCTCCACCATGCAGTGGCAGGATCGGAATATGGCGCAAATCGAACGAATTCATAGACCCCTCCTGCCACATAACAACTCTTCAGGCTGGTGGCAGTGGACGAAGTCGAAAGAACACTTCAAAGATTGGAAACGCCATCATCCAATGACCCAATTTACAGCTGTCATTATGTCAGCATGGGCCAACATCCCTCAGCAACGGTAACAGAAATTTGTTGAGTCCATGCCAAAAAAAATATTGGCTGTGATCAGAGATAAAGGTGGACTAACTCGTTATTAGAGTCTCTAATTTTTTGGCCACTTGATGTATACATTGTTGAAAATTTAAAATATGGCTGAAAATTGAAAAATTACACATTATGGGTTTTTTGGTAGCTTTTTCAAGTGGGCCCAGTCTGAAAAAAAAAAACACTGGGTTTTTTCGGACTGGGTCCAGCTTTACAAACCCTGCTTTTAGATAGCGAAGTACCTTTTTCAGACCAGCACAAGCAGCATCAGTTGGCTGCTCTTGAACTTGACCATGACCAAGGCAGTTGACAGAGTACAGAATACCAGGACGGGTTATCATGGACAAGTAAATCAAAGCTCCTACAAGCTCACGGTAGGGACCTTAAAATCTTTTACTATGCACAAAACTTGATGAAGTGGACTTAGACACATGAGGAGTGTCTGATGGTTTACATTCTACCATTTTGAACTTGTTTAAAACTTTCTCGACACAAGCCTTTTGGCCTAAAGAAAGTTGATTGTGAGAATATTTTAAGCGTATTCCCAGGAATTCTTCAGCAATTTCGGATTTGGACATCTCGAATTCATTTCTAAGTAGTTTAATCACAATTTGCACCTCTGAATCATCAGAACTAGCCATCAGCAGGTCATCAACATACAATACGATAAAGACTTCATTCTGTACAGATCTTCTTACAAAAATACACACTTCATTATTTAGCTGCTGGAAGTTTAAATCTAGTATGATGTAAATTTTCTCAGATAATTCCTGCGCCTCAAGATAATATCTTGCCTCTCAAGAAGAGCAGCCTTTTTTTTCCCTGTTTCAAAGAAAAATCCCAAGTCTTTTAGTATTCTGTACAATGTGGTCATGGTAACATTTTTCGAAAAAAATTCTAATCGTCGACGTAGTCTACAACTTCTAAAACTTTATCCAATGTTGGTATTTCATTTCTACGTAAATTAAAAAGCCATGGCATTTTCGTAGAATGCAAGATAACGTGAATTCGTCATATTTCCCCGGTCTTCTGCCCCCCCCCATATTTCCCAGTCACTGCACCAGATTGTTTCTTTTTTTAGGGGCATTTGTAATCATATAAATACGTAGCACCTATAGTCGTCGTCTAGCCCGTCTGTCCACCAGGCTCGGACTGGCCCATCGGCCCGAGGGCCGGTGCGCCCTCAGCCAGGGAAAATTTCGCGCCCCTAAGCCACTCCAATATTTTTCCACACACATATATTCTGATTAGTGTACTAAATTTCGAGAATTTGCTTAGGGAAAATTATCAACTAATAGACAGATAGCAAAAGAGAGGGATTTTTATTATTATAAAGAAATTGAAGATACATACATCAAAGGAATTTTCAGAATCGAAACCCAAAACGGACGTTTTTGCATACGATTGTGGATAGAAAACGGGCACCTTGGAAAAGTTTTATAGCCCTGGCGTGCCGTGACTACTAAAGCTCACGCCCATGTGATACTCCCGCGCCCTGAGAGAGATTTTTTTTTCATCGGTACAGAGGATGGTATATTTTAGGCAGGATCGTACTGGCATGACAAAAAGGGCGGTGGCAATTTGGATAAAAAGGGCGCCAAATTCTAATCAAAAGGATTTAATTACTATTTAAAAGTATCTAAAACAAATTTTTTGAAAAGTTAACATACGTAATGGCTGCAGGATTATTTTATATATTTTGAATGAGATAATTCCTATTCTTCAATGGAGTGTCCTTTATTTGGAGATTAAATGCATTAGAAATCCAACTTAAATGGAGTAGGACTTATGGAATTGTCAGTTTCGCTGTGAAATATCTTTTCACCCCCCCCCCCCTCTTCCTTTCATATTTAATTTAAGTCCCAAGAAGGTTGGCCATAAATTTTATTTTAAGGGGACTAGGTACCTTTTGAACATTTTTTTTTATTTAAGTATTTTAAGGTACATTTTTGACATAATAATAAAGGACTCAATGAAGGAAAATGATTCTAATAAGAAATTATTCAATTTTCCAAGCAACTTTCGAAAAATTTAATTTTTTTTTTGGCAATTTTAAGTTAATTTTAAAATGTATCTTCTCCTACAAGTTTGAACATTTTCAGCAAATTTTTTAAAAAGTATTCGTAGAAGTGTGCTCTACAATTTTAAGTATCGGATTTTTCCTAAGTTAATTAGTTTGGGTGAAAAAAGATAAAATGTGCTAGTACCTGTAAAATTACAGTGAAAAACTGAATTTATTTTACATTTTTATGTGTAAAAAAAAAAAAAAAAAAAAAAAAAAAAAAAAAAAAAAAAAAACTTTTTACTTTCTTGTAAATCTGATACTTAGTTTTATCAAACAGACCATAAAAGGTTGGTTGATTGTGTTCATGACGACCAATTATCAACACGGGTGATATAGGCCCTAAAGGGAGGGGGTGCCCTCCGTGGGGGGGGGGGGGTTCTGAGGGAACCTAACACGTAATTATGCAAGGAAATCAAAGGTTGGGAGAAAACCACGGAAACTCTCAACGATTAATCCGACGGGCGCAATTGAGTTCGTACCCAGCACCTCCCGTCTACCTGCTTCGAGGGTACAACTTCTCGGCCACTCTCGCTTTAAACTGTACGCTTTAAACTTTACAAAACTTCATGAGAATGTACTAAAGGTAATAAAGTATAATTTAAGCAAAAAATCCCTTAAAAGATTTTTTTTCTTTTTTATTGCCAACTACAACTTTATACTAATAGCCATATGTATCACAATTCTGTCAGAAATAAGTTTGTTATTGTAATTTATTTGAAGGATATCTATAATAAAATAAAGGTGTTTCTCTCGCTGAGTATGTGTTTGTGTGTGCGGAAAAAAAGAAAGAAATGGCTAGGGAAATTTACTGCGCGAAAGGTCTGTAAATTTGGATGAGAATGTCCAAGGCAGGTCTTAATACACCTGAGTTTCAATTTTGTTTTGTTTTTTATATAATTGGCCGAGATATTAATTAAACCCCGCAATTTAACCCCTTGGAGACGAGCGACCGGTATACGTGCCACTTAAGGTGCTCAGAATCCTTCATTATTCTTATCAGTTATTTTTTATTGTAAAGTTAACCTTACTTAGTCAGAGCATTTCCGCGATTCAATTACAGAAAATTTTCTGTTGTGAAAAACCGGTGGTAAAATATTAAAAATTAAAGAAAGTGCTCTCGTCGCGAAGGGGTTAAATGGTTGACCGAAAAATGTTGCACCGACGAGTGCCAGAAACCACGTTCCAAAATGTGGAGGCAGATACAAGCCGAAAGCGGCTTTTTTTAGCCCGTCTTTCGAAACATGGCTCGGCTGAACCGGTCGAGACCGAAACGGAAAACGCCCCACCAGTGGCTGAGAGGTTCTGCTCTCCAAGCTGGTAGACGGGAGGTGCTGGGTTCGATCCCAATCGCGCCCGTCGGCCTAATCGTTCGGAGTTTTCGTGGTTTTCTTCGAGCCGTGGATTTATCCATGTGTAAATACGGGTTAGGTTCCCTTAGAAAGACCCCCACGAAGGGCACCCCTGGGCCTATATCCCATGTGTAGATAATTGGCCGTCAATAATCAACCTCAATCTCAACAACCGAAACGGAAAACACCAAATCCCATCTAAGTTCTTTATGCTTTCTAACTTATCAATATGTTTCGAAAAGTACGAAAATTAACCCCCTCTTTCAAGTGTTGAATACGTCAGGACATTGTTTTCAAGATAGGAATTTTGTTTTTATAATAGAAATAGAATTCTTCAAAAATAACAAAAAGGACAATAGGTTCATAAATTTGTTGAAAATGTGAGGTATAAAGACAGTATAAACAAAACAAACTTCTTAAGGAATTTTAGGTCTCTAGAGCTCATTCTTAGTGAAAAACTGGGTTTATCTCTAATCTTGATTTAAGTTTTTATTGGTGAAATTAGTAGCTAACTTCAAAATCCAACCCCGCCTGTAGGCCGAGCCAGCAGGGATTTTTTTTTCTCGCCACAGTTACAAAGAGAAAATAAAGAAATACATTAGGCAAATTTTGCAGATTTCGCAAAAATTCAAACTAATAAACATTCTTGTGAAAGAGATACAATCAAAAAAATTAATTTGTAGTCTTATACCTTATATTGTTTTTCCATGGACAAGTCACAGTTCTTGTTATGCAAAATGCAACATCAGCATATCTGAGCTGTGGTGATGATATTTTATAACACTGTACACTATTTTTTTTTTAAAGGTTGAAGTACAAGCTTATTATAAGAAATAATGTTTAAGATTACACTAAAATAAGTAAATAACTCAGGTCACCGGCAAATAATATAAAGACGGAGTAGTTCTTTGACACTGGATAGAACGAGACAAACGAAGCAGATTTCACATAAAGAGCACTTTATTTATACCGATTATCGGTTGAAAATTAGAAACACATGCATTTCCAGTTTCTGTGGGGTGGACAATAGATGGCTGATTTCGGTACTCTCTTTTCCCGGATATAATGTATTTAGGTTTCCTTTCAAATGAGCAAACTTACATTTACAAAAGCTATTCGGCTACTGGGATTGTTTCTGTTTTTCAAAGATCTTGTTCTTTTGTACTGCAATTCATGTGTATACGCAGGGCAGGGACAGAAAATCTTTGGAAAAGTAATTCTTTAAAAGCATTACTTTGAATGTATTACTTTGAAAAGTATTACTTGAATTGTATTGCATGATAATTTTGTTTGAAATGTTTTCATTAAATTTCATTGCAACTGCTGATTGCTTTAAGTGGCCGAAAATACCAGCTATTTTTTTATTGCCCATCAGAAACTTTGTAATAGAACTGTCTTTTATATATTTTTTTAGGAAAAGCAAAAGATATTTCAGAAAATGCTGTCAAAGGTGCCGTTTTGAACCTAATTTCCGTACGCGACAGTGCGGGAAGAGGAAAAAAACTGCTGTCACAAGACAACAATCAATTTTAACTCAAGATGTGATTAATTTAAAGAAAAGAATCTGTTGTATTACAAATTATTTCAATGACCAAGCCTGCAATTCTCATTCATTTGTGTAGAGTTTGGCCGAATATTCGGTTTCATTTTCGTTTTCAGTGCAAAATCTTAGTTTCGGCGAAAATACTGCCAAATAATCGGTATTACTATAACTGTCCCTCCCTATCCTCTCCCAAACGCCACTACCATCCAAAGAGCCGCACATACTTATGTATTCACATAAAAGGGGATAAATCTGGAAGGTATTAATAATATTGATTAAATTCGTTATTTTTAAATTAAATTATTTTTGAATCATTTTTTATGTTTATAGCATCTTATATTTAATTCATTTTATTTCAATAAAATTAATTTTTAGTTAATAATTATGTACTTCCGTTTCTACGCAAAACATTATTCAGATAACATGCATGTTTATGTTAATTATTTTGAATATATTTTTAAGATAATTTCGTTTTCGTTTTCTGTCGAAACTAGAAATGTAACCGAAATTCGGTTCCTGTCGATCATTATTTTCATGTTTGTAAATGAGCAGAAATTTTTGCATTACTGAACGTTAAAAAATATTTTTTCGAAAATCACCTTAAGGATTTGCACGTAATCATAGTTTATAAATTTCGGAAAATCGAGTTTTTATTTTAGCGGCTTTATCAACGGAATCGAGACATTTTATGTGGCCAGAATCTGGAATAGACGATTCTATATCATATATATATATATATATATATAATAAGCATTCTACAATGAAATTGAAACTAGCTTTTCTCAAAATTGCAGTTTTAAATATATGACCACGACACGATTACTTTAATAATACTGAATTGTTTTACTTCTAATTTTGTCAGCTTTTTTCTTATATAATTATGCAGAGCACTAAGGATTTTTTTTTATCATCAAAAATCCTCATTTTTTTTTCGATAAAAGTTGAATAATCTCTTCAAAACAATCGGCATTTTGGAAAAAAAAAAAAAAAAAAGCTTTCCGTAATTTCCACCCTTTATCTCACCTAGTCACTAAAATAAATCATATTTAATTTTAAATTGCTGTTTATTTTAATTACAGAAGCCAAATTTAATTTTAATAGTCGCCGCAACTCACACACACAGACAAAAAATAAAGAAAGAAATGCACCAGAAGAGCAGCAATAGCTTCAAATATATTTACATTTTTTTAAAATAATATGTACTATCAAAATTATATTTAAGCATTGTGGTGCAAAACAAAAAACAAAGTCAAAGAAAATAGAAATAATTGCGTAATGGGGGTAAAATATAGAAAAGAAGAAGAATAACAGGTTTTTTTCTACCGCAATAAGATTATATGTGTTCATTATTTTGCATCTATTTCTTACTCGATATCTTGAAAAAAAAGTATCTAAAAAATGGTAAGGTTTATTGGCAAAGTTATTTTTCGTTTTCACCTTAATGGGAATATCTAAAAATTTAAAGTATGTATCAATGAAAATTGTTTAATAATATCGTCAAAAAGTTTTGACATCTTATGTTATTACTCAAAACATTATAAAACTCCTATAACAGTTACTTAATTCGATATTTTATTTTTTCGTTTTTAAAGTTTCTTTCTTTGCTGATGTCTGTACGCCGAGCGTGTGTTAATTAGTATTTCATGGAAAAATACCTCCACATCCGGTTTCTATTTTCTTCAGAAAGTTACAGAGATCCAAAAATCCCACAATATGGTATAATCAATAAAAAGTGTCACATCTGGTATTACTACAATACCACTGGATATCTAAGGTGAAACTCCACCGAAATGTCTTCTTAGGGAATTTGTCTTCTTAGGAACTCCCACTAACAGCACTGAAAACTAAACAAATACACATCTGCGCTTCTCTTTCATCCATTCTTTTGTGAAACGACTTTTACAAGTTTCAGTGGTTTATATATTTATTTCCATTACATGTCATGTGTATTTTTCAATTTGTAAATCGGGGTGGTGTTTGAAGTTTAGAGTCGTTAAGCAGCTACAGTTTTAAAAAAAAAGGTTTTTAGATACTATTGGCATTTTCAAATGCTAAAAAATTGTAAAAATTTTTCAAATAGATATGAAAAATTAACCTTTTATTCTTTGAAAAGCAAAATTTACATAAGTTTCCATTGCCCAAAAACTTGTGAAAAATTAGTCTTGGCGGTGTAACCTATATTATCATTAAGAAATTATGGAATGTTCCAGTTTATTAGAACTAAGAGCATCGATTTATGTGTGTGCAGTGTTGAATTCAGGCGGTGACCCAGGGGGGACATCCCCCCCCCCCCCTCCAAGCAATAAAATGTCCCTTGCGGAAAATGCGAGATTTTGTGTTTTGAATGGTCAAAAAGTACAATATCCACCCCTGAACTCTAAAATCCCCCCCCCCCCCTCGGAGAAAAGTGTCTGAATTCAACTCTGTGTGTGTGCTTGTGGGGAGTGTACGTGTGTGTAAGTGGGTGGGTAGGTGGGGGAAGAGCTATTACAAAAACACAATCTTAATTTTTTGAAAGTTATTTTTACTCAGACGCTGAAAAATCTGACTAAGGGTGCCGTAATTACAAAAACACTATATTAATTTGTTGAAAGTCATTTTTACAGTGGCGCTGAAAAAATGTGACATAGGGCGCTATGATTACAAATACACGATATTAGTTTTTTTAGAGTTATTTTTAAACAGGCCCTGGAAAAATCTAACCAAGGGCGCCAGGATTACAAAAACACGATATTAGTTATTTGAAAGTTATTTTTACAGAGTCGCTGAAAAAAATCTGACCAAGGGCGCCATGATTTAAAAAATATATATTAATTTTTTAAAAGTTATTTTTACAGAGCCGCTGAAAAAAATCTGACCAAGGGCGCCATAATTACAAAAACACGAACACGATATTAGTTTTTTAAAACTTATTTTTACAGAGACGCCGAAAAAAATCTGACCAAGGGCGCCATAATTACAAAAACACGAAATTAATTTTTAAAGAGCTATTTTTACAGAGGCGCTGAAAAATACTGACCAAGGCCGCTAGGATTACAAAAACACGATATTAGTTTTTTTTTTTTTTTTTTACAGAGGCGCTGAAAAAATCAGACTAGGGGCGACATGATTACCAAAGCCGCCTCTGAAAATGGGACCAATTAAAATGAAAATGTCTTCTCTTAAATTGCATTCCATTTTTTTTTTTCTTTTTTCGTCGTTTGTACTTTCACAAAAAGCAGAAATATTTGATCACCCAGGGCACTAAATATTTGACAGAAAAGTTAATTTTTTTTAAGTTATTTTTAGAAAGACGCTGAAAAAGTCTGACTAAGAGCGCCGTAATAACGAAAACGTAAATACGATATTAGTTTTTTTAAAGTTTTTTTTTACAGAGGCGCTGAAAAAAATCTGTACCATGGGCGCCATAATAACAAAAACACGAACACGATATTAGTTTTTTGAAAGCTATTTTTGCATAGGCGTTGAAAAAAATCTGACCAAGGGCGCCAGGATTACAAAAACACAATGTTAGTTGTTTTTAAAGTTATTTTTACAAAGGCGCTGAAAAAGTCTGACCAAGGGCGCCATAATAACAAAAACACGAACACGATATTAGTTTTTTGAAAGTTATTTTTACAGAGGCGCTGAAAAAAATCTGTACCATGGGCGCCATAATAACAAAAACACGAACACGATATTAGTTTTTTGAAAGCTATTTTTGCAGAGGCGTTGAAAAAAATCTGACCAAGGGCGCCAGGATTATAAAAACACAATGTTAGTTGTTTTTAAAGTTATTTTTACAAAGGCGCTGAAAAATTCGGACCAAGGGCGCCATAATAACAAAAACACGAACACGATATTAGTTTTTTGAAAGCTATTTTTGCAGAGGCGTTGAAAAAAATCTGACCAAGGGCGCCAGGATTACAAAAACACAATGTTAGTTGTTTTTAAAGTTATTTTTACAAAGGCGCTGAAAAATTCTGACCAAGGGCGCCATAATAACAAAAACACGAACACGATATTAGTTTTTTGAAAGCTATTTTTGCAGAGGCGTTGAAAAAAATCTGACCAAGGGCGCCAGGATTACAAAAACACGATGTTCCAGGATAACATGTGTAACAATAGCACATCTGATTGTCGATAATTTATGTTATCTCTAAATTGGGTTATCTAATTGTCTTTGATCCCACACAGTTTGCTTATGCTATACTTTTAAAAATAAAAAGTATTACTTTTTAATTTGTCATATGAAAATCTTTGAAATTTTATGCCTTTCAGAATGTACAACTTTAAACGTACTTCCAAAAAAAAAAAAAGTGACGAGGGCGCACCGGGCATTTCCTCGTTGCCCGGTGGGCCAGTACGACCCTGATTTTAGGTCTTAATCTCAGATCAAATATTTTGCGTATCCTCTGTTGTAGTACTCAGAAAACCTTGCGCCCTTTTAAAGCCGTCCCTGAATGGACCTATATTGAAACCACATGCTTTTCGAAAAACAATTTTATAAAAGAGAGAGATAAATATTAGAAGGTAACAACGTTTTGTGCGACTTTTGTTGTTGACTGGAACGCATAACTTTTCGAGGAATAAATACATCCACGTTGACACTTCTGGATTGCAATTCTGCAAGCTGTGATCGCGCGGCCAGCCTTTTTTCATTCAAAATACCTACCAAAATTTTCGGTTAGCTTTATTTAATGATAACCTTTCCGTAATTAAATAACTATTCGGAAATTCTGGTATGTATTTTAAATTTAAAAAAAAATGTTTTATTTAATCACTGAAAAATTGATCATTAAATAAAGCGATGATTACTATTCAGAAACTTTTGTAGGTTTTTTTTAATTATAAAATGCTGGTAGCAAAGTCCTGTCGCTTGCAGGATTACGATCCCCGGAGGATTTCTTTCAATTATGGAAACTTAATTTGCCTTGATCTCTAACTATGATGAGAAATTTGCAAGTCATGGGAAGAGTGTGCTGGGAAAAGTAAATTTACTGGATTATTTTAGCAATTTAAGGCTACTAATCGCTATTTTTGATGTCATTTTTTAGTAGAAACCTTTTTATAAAGCGATATCAATTCAGCATTTTAAGGATGCATAATGAATTTTTAAGCACATAAAATGCCTCTTCTTCCTCCTGCCTCTCCTTATCCCAAATGCTGCAAGTGTAATATTTTCACAAGCAAGTGTTATTTTCCCATTCAAATACCCCTATATTTGGACATTCAAACAATACTATAATATGTGGTACTTTTTCAAAAGAAAAAATTAAGCATGAGTTTTAGTTTCAAAATTTCCATTTCTATACTGAAAGTACATTTTTGTTCTCGACATAAATATTTTTTGAACGAATTTTGCATACTGAATCTTTATTTTGTAAGGTAAAGCTAGAAGAGTCTGTGCACAATTCAAAAGAATAGCAATAAAAAATCTAAATATTAATTTTTTGCTAAACTATTCATGAATAATTTTTATTTCTTTTTTTATGCATTTCTATTGCTATTTTGTTGTTATGTTGCAATTTAATAGAACATTTGTAATAAAACCAAAAAAGTTATTTTGCGCAATCTGTCCTTACAGGGTTGGTGTGATTGCGCACATGGGTAGGAGAGATTGTTACTAATAATAACTACAATTAAGTTGTTAACAATAATAATTACACTTAAATGAAATTGCTGTAAGGTTTTTGTGAACAAATATTATTGTATTAGGAGTGAATATTTCAACCTAATGATTAAATAATCAGAAAAAGGAAATAATTTTAAAAACGATTAAAAAATTTTAATTAAAGAAAAAAACATTAAAGAATCAGAAAAAACAAGTCCAGATAAGATTACAAAATAAAATTGTTACTTAATAACACGTTTATCTTAAAATTAGTCCATTTTCATTTTTAAATTTTTTATGCAAATTTACCAATAAGCTGCGTAATCTCTCTTAGCATGAAAACTAATGGGAACAATGCGCTATGTCTCCTAAGTAGCAGATGCGCAAACTCTCCAATTTCGGTAAAGAGATTGCGCAGCCTTTTATTTAAACATGGCCGCTACTAAAACGAACCGTTGATGTTCACATTGTTAGACTAGATTAGTAGCTTATGAGAAATCGTTTAAGTTTAAAATATTTTTGCGCGCTCACTCTACTCCTTCCCCCCGAACCTCTATGTGCGCAATCTCTCCGACCGCGTCATCTCTTCTGGCTTTACCTTATGTGTGATGAGGCAGACACCGTCAGAGACCACATTTAAAGATGCTACTTTACTAAAGAAAAAAAAAAGCTGCAGTAAATAAACAGCATTTGATATCAGATTATATCGGAAATTGCATCTGTACCATGTTTATAACTGACTTGATAACTAATTCATATTATGCCAAATAAATATGTATTTTTTAAATAGAGGTTGGAGCTCTTAGCACTGATATTCTTGCATTTTAGTAGTCATAAAAGTAAAATTTATTTACATAATAGTTTTAGTTCTAGAAGCATAATTCATTTTTGCCAAAAAATCAACAAATTAGTTGAAGTTTCCAATGAAAATAGGATTAATTATTTGCATATTTTAATATTACCAGAAGGACCCGTGCGAAGCTTTCGCACTGCAATCTCTGAGATTATTTCCTGGTACGTTTTAGCGCTAATTTTTAATTAACTGATTTTTTTCTTTAATCAAAAAACGCGTTTTAACGAAATGTGGCTGTACTATCTCAGAAATTTGTTCAAACACTTTCGAATGATACCTCATTCATCGTTGTATGTTTTGAATCTGCATAGAATGAAGGATGTTGACAACAGAAATAATATATATGATGGCTCGTGTGTAAGAAAATGGGAATAGATTGCCAGAAATTTTTTTGCCAAATTTTCTTCACTTGCCAAGGGGATTTCTCTAGGTTGCCAAAACCCCTATACTGAAAAAAAAAACGAATTATAAAAAAAATTGAAACACTGAATCAGATGTTTACGGATTTCATATGAAAGCATTTCCTCAGATTTGGCAAAACTGTTCCAGAAATGTCTTAAATGCATAAATCAACATTTGGTACACCACTTTTTTGCAAACCTATGGGAACTTAAACATGGGATGTTTAAATTTTGTGGCCTAACAGCCATTTAAGTGACGTCAGACTTTGCTGGCATATTAACAGCTTAATGAAATATTAAAAAATAAATACTTGCAATTTTTGTGAATCCTAATGAACTGTGATCTAAATGGAAGATAATCCTTAAATTACGTAATCTACTGGTGCTCCGATACATTACACATATGCACAGCCATCATTAAACAAAAAAAAAACAAATAAACAATAGGTGACGCAGGCGTAAAAATTAAATAAAAACCCGATTAAAAGCTCAATATTTTTTCAAAAAGTACGTGCAAGAAATAAATTAACAATCGTATTTTAATTGCATCGTAGGATGACGTCATCTGATAATGCAGTATTTTATTTTTGTGGCAACACTGATTTGAGGAATATCTTTTATTTCATTTATGAAAACAATGCCGATTTAATTTTTAATTAATTGCAATTTTTAATCAAAAACATGTTTTAACGAAATATTAAGTGTGCTATGTCAGAAGCCTGTTCAAAATCCTTTCATATGCTATCTCATTCGTTGTTTTGCGTTTCGTATTTTCTTAGAAAAAGGGATGTTGACAGGAGAAATAATATATACGATTATTAGCGCAGTTTTGCCAGCAAACATAAATGTTGATCAAATAGGAACTCATATCTTTAAACCGACGATCAGCTAACCGTTGGCTCAGTTATAGGAAGCAGCCAAACTCAATCGTTGGCCAATGAAAATTATCAATAAATTCATATTAAAAAATTATAAATTATCGTCTACATTAATTTTTGTATAAAAAAAACTGTGTGTAAGTGTACAGCTCATTTGAATAATAAGTTTTCGAGATGCAAAGAGCCTTCCTACAGGTCTAAGGTGATCGCTTTCTGTTTTCAAACAATCTACAGAAAATAACACGTAGCAAATTACCAGAAACATTTTGTAGTATTTACCTTTATATAAAGAAAGTTTATTATAAATTTAAAGTTCCTGTATAATTTTACTCCTGACTAAATGAGTGTTCAGTACTTTTTCTTGTAAGATTTAAATTTTATTTTCCGAAATTTTTAGGTAAAGCCCTAACACATTTTCTTTTATAACTCTATGAAAAATTAAGATAAGTATATTCCCAGGCTGTCTTGATCCTGGGAATTCAAACATAGGTGTTACAATTTGAAAAATCAACGTATGTGCATTTTTTAATCTGTAGACAATCCCCGAAACAAAGTTTTCGAATAGAATTTAATAGTAGAAATTATTCCCAATAAATTGGTACCTATGTATTTTTTTATACATTATATATTTTTTGCAGGATAATTAGTAAGGAGTGATCACTTTTATATCATGACTGTTCTAAGGTATCTATTGACAAAAGAATAAAGTAGGATACAAGATAATCTGTATTCAACTTTCTGGAGTTTTTGAATATTACATGACATAGTTTAAAAAACTGCGTAGCATTGTGTAGATTTAATGGAATTTCAAACATGCACGGGGAATATAGCGAAGTCGTCTATCTAAACTCAGGAATATATTAAGCCTTTTTCTTACTTGGTGCTATTGCTATGCGAATGTGTCAAACTTTGTCAATTCAGACACAACACAAGCAGTGACGGATCTAAGGGGGGGGGGGGGGGTTAGCCGGGGCAGCTGCCCCGGGTGCAAGATTTGGAAGGGCGCAAAAATGAGGAATCATAAAAGATTAAGAATAAAGGAAAATTAAAAATTCACATGAAAAGATATTCAATTTTATTTTGTTCAACGGCGGTTTACTTTCGTTGCATAAGGATCAGAAATAAAAAATAAATTAATTTGTATTACATTATATAAAATATCACATTGCCACCAGTATTTTTAAGAAATTTTTATTTATTAAAAATTCAAAGATTTTGTGTCATCTCTTTTTCAAAACCGTTCTATGTTGTTTTACAGTGTGTGCAGTATTTTATTTCAGTTATGTCTAAAAGACATTCGGGTGACTATCACAGAAAGAAGACTAAAAAAAGAAAAGAGGAGGCTTCACAAATATCATTTAGTATGTCATGTCCTCATAGCATAAGCCGAGCGATATCCATGAAGGTAAACTAGAGGTCTGCACGGTCTCGGGCCGATTTTTATTTAGGAAGCTCGGGCCGGGTCGGGCCTAGTTTTCACTTTTTCGGGCCGGACTCGGGCTTTACTTTATTTTGAAAACTTGGGCCAGACCGGGCTTGGTTTACACTACTTCCGGGCCAGGCTTGATCTTTACTTCTTCCGGGCCGGACCGGAATTGAGCCTTTCTTAGTTCTGCATCTTCGGACCCGGTCGAGCTTGGTGTTTACTCTTTCCGGTCTTTACTTTTTTCTGCAGACTCGGTTTGGTTGGACTAATCATCGTTTTTCTGGGCTAAATCGAGCCTAAACTTCATACTTCTTAGAGGTCTGCAAAGGCCGAAATTTCCACTTACGATCTAAGTCGTATGAAGATCATTATTGGCCTGACTTGATGCATGCAAAAATCAGTAAAATTTGTCCCGAGTCCTGACGCAACAATCAAGGGCAGATTCAGCCCTCCATTAAACAGGAAGACATGGCTCCTTTTTTTTTTTTGGGGGGGGGGGGGTGTCACATATCTTAATAAGCAACTTTTATATTAAAGGCTGTTGCCATATCCAAAATGGCTACTTTTCCGAAACTTTTAGAAAGTCATATTCATTCGTAAATACAAAAATATTGTATTAATATTTGTAAAAATATAAAATGTACACATTTTTTTCAGATACCGAGAAATTGAAGAATTTCCCATTTTCTTATAAAGGCAAAGAATCATCCAGAAAATGAGCATTTTAAGCCAATTTTTAAGAATTGGCAGTTACAGAAATGCCGTCATGAGGAAGCAATTGGCTGCTGTGGCCTAAAATTCAGATTAAAACACCTATTTTACGGAGATTTCCCCGAAAGTTTCTTTGCCTTTATAGAAAAATGGAAAATGCTATTCAATCATATTTGTTCTGAATAAGTGCACTTGCAGACTAAGTAGTCTTGCATCTGAGATTAAAATTGACTTCATGGATCTTTCAGAAATTACCTAATTTGGATTTGAGTAGAGCTTCAGACAGTCAAAAAGATTATCTTTGTTGATCAAGGGGAAAATTTAAAAGAATTTAATATATATTTAAAAAATATTCTTTAGAATTTTTTTTCGTTCAGGGGGACCATTATGAACCATATGACCTCTTCCTTGGATCAGCCGTTGGTAACAATCTTTGTAAAAAGTACAGATAATTTTATTCGTAGAATAATGATCATTTGAAACTATTTTCAACCCTTTATGTCCCAAAATATGAATTCATGAAAATTTCATCTTCTAAAGTATATTTCGTGAATTTTTGAAACCACGTTAGAGGATTTACATAATCATTTAATAAATTTTAGAAGGATTTTGCCAATTAAAATTAATAAAACATACTTTTATACCGGGCCGGGATCGGGCCTAATTTTCAGATTTTATACCGGGCCAGGTCGGGCTCGGGCCGAACTTTTTGCTTTCATACCGGGCCGGACCAATCACTTTTTTTGCATGGGCCGGGCTCGGGCCTGGAAATTCCGGCCTGTGCAGATCTCTGAGGTAAGCAACCAAGTTACTTGTTTTTTTTTTATACGTGCTACACCATATAATAATTTATATGTATTATTTCTGTTCTAAAAATCACCTTTTCTATGCAATAACTGAGTTGATATGTAAGAAAAGAATTATAAATCGATTTTTTATTAATTTCTTCTAAATTTAGATATTCTTGTAATTAACAAACATTTTTGTCTAAAAAATGAAAACGAAACTTATACTCTGTTGAGAATTCAACGCGTTCTGGCCCTTTAAAGGCATTTTATTTATGTAGTTAAAAAGGTTTTCTATCCATGGGAATCAGTTTGATGTTTTTATTTATGTATATCAGTTGTTAATAAGCCTTTTAAATTTTGATTTCCAAAATATCGCACCTATACTTTTTAAAAATTAATTAAATCTTTCATTAGAAATGTTTATCTAAATAAAATATGCTAACTTAATTTGTGCTTCACAGTCACCCCACTTGTACTAATTTTGAAGCAAAAAAGTACATTAATTAAATTTTATTTAAACTAAACGGTTAAATTTTATTTAAATTTAAACGGCGTAGGTTAATATAGCAATAAATTTATATGTTACTTTTAATCGAGATCGTCATCTATATATTTAAAACCCTAAGCGTTTTCTTTCGACAATTCGTGAGAACAAACTACTGCATCAAATTGCATCATTCTTTTTTCAAATGAAAGATATTTGGACACAGATTTGTTATCGTGCATTCGTTTGTTCGAAAATTTAATTAATTAGCCGTAATTTTCAATTAAACTTTTACTTCTGCTAATGACGTCATAAAGTCGGCAATTCGGATAACGCCCACAGTTGCGAAGCACAGAGTTTATTTTCTGAACTCTGTGGTTGCTATAGGATAAAAGAGAAATAATAAATATTAAAAGAACGTGGCTTTTTGGCCAAATTTTTTAATTTGCAAGTTAAATTTCTGTAAAAATATTTATTCGCGTGTTTTATAAGCGAATAAAAATTCATATTTATTGTGACGTCACGGGAATATTGTCCATTGGGTTTATTTTATCATTATGCATTATAACTTTGTTGATGGCATTTTTCCATTACAATTAAATACAAAATATATTTTTATTTGTATACATGGTGTTTAAGCATTAAAGTAACGTATATGTAAAGTACGTGTAAAAAGTTTGCGCCGGTGAAAATGACGTTATGTTTAGCTTGAAATGCATTTTTACATTGATAAAACGATAAAACTAAAGAGAAAATGTATATAATTGTGTTAACATGACGTAATTTTAGCTGATTTTTCCATTCTTAATTATAATGATTAGAATTGGAGCCGTCATTGATTGCTTCAGCTTGATTGCATACCTTGATTGCATGTTACCAATTACTTTTTTTTTTTTTAATTATAGGTTTGAAGATTTCCTTTTATAATAAAAAAAATACAAAAGTAAAGGATTTCAGGAAATTTAAAATTATTAAAAATAGTGTTATGGTAGAAAAAAAAACTTGAAATAATGATTCTATTTTTAGCTAGAATAAACAATGTAAGACTAATATTTCATAGGAATTATTTTGGTAGGTTTATTATAAGTTCATTTAACAGTTCCAAATTAGCACAAAGTCCTATTTCTTTCACTGTGAATTTCTCTTTCGATGTCAAAAAGTGGTTTTCTACTTTTTAACGCCAGCTTTTTAACGATAGTGGCAATTTTTAGAAATGTACAACGGTTGTGACAAAACGGCGCTATCGCTTTAGCTTTCATCGCGCTTACATCACTTCTAAATACTACAAATTTCTATTTTTTACTACATTTTACTATATTTTACAATTTTAATTCATCAATTGGAAAAAAAAATTAGCATTCGATTGAAATTTATTTGAAAACTGCCGCTTAATTTAACGACTTTTTAAATAATTTTTAAGCATGAAAAGTTTTTCAATTCTATCTTATCAATGACCACCATTTTGCTTCAATAATGTAAAATATCACCGCGAAAGTTGCCACAATTGAAAATAGATTTCCCTAACCATCATAAAAAGTGAATAATAATAATAATAATAATAATAAAAACAGTGATAAATCATAAGATCAGATTATCCATAAGATAGAGCATTTTGGAGCTAAACGAAAATCTGTCAAAAAAAAAAAAAAACTATTTTCAGTTTATGTTGAACATAAACTTGATATGTTGAATTCGTTGATGTATATGTTCCATCAGATATCAGATTATGCTAGGAATGGTATTTTTTTTATTTTTTAAAGATCCATTTGCCAACTGTATAAGAGGGAAAATATCCCCGACTGTGATAGAAAAGGGACAATCATCCTGATTATGTCAAGAAACCGAAGAAACCAAACAAATAAATTACATTTAAAAACATTAAAAATCTCCCTCATCTGCAGATTGATTTACTACTGTAAAAAAATCTTCATCTTTATATAAAAATTGATTAGTTTAAAACTATGGATGTGTTTTAGAAGATATAAATTTGAAACGAACAATGATTAAAGAGGACAATTTAAAACTTTTAATTCAAACATTCTAAAACTTTTTAAACGTCGAATTTCGACGGTGCTTTTGGGCAGATGCAATGCACATGTGTATAGAGCTCATTCGGTGGCATAATCACAAGGGGGGGGGAGATGTGTGGTTTATTTACTATGTTCTTATATTTACCGAATATGAAATGGACGTAAGAATATACTATTTGTATACTTCATAGGTCCATGAAATTTTTTTCTTGCCGAGGGGAATATGACGCTAATGTCAAACTGATTTGCATTACACAGTTGTTTACAGATTGTTTGGTTGGAGTTTGCATCGGAAATAGTACTGTATTTGACTGGGGGAAAAACTTTTTAAATAAAATATTTGAAAGGCTGTTTCATACGCACCCCATCTTAAATAATAAAGAAGCTTATTTTGCTAATATTGTTATAGTTTTTTTTCCGTCAAGTTTTGACGGGTTTCATCTAGTGATTGCTTACATTTCTTGCTATGCTTATATTTTCGCTTCAAATCTCCTGTTTCTTTTTACGTACAATAACGAATAAAGTTTATAACAGTTCTACTATAATTTTTAAAATGTTATAGGTATTTGAAAAAATGTTTCCTGCTTAAAAAATTGCTTGCTTCTTTATTTCTAATGTAGTTCAATAACAAATATTTTGAAACTTATTAATGGAGCATTTACTCAGCAACCACGTATAGCTGACAAAAAACTGAATATTATTACCCTTTTAAGAGGTAATTTTTGGCAGTTAGACTCATGGTCATCACTCTAATTTTAATTCGTTATATAACCATGAAAGTTGTAACAGAATATTTGGTGCGTGTTTTCAGATTTTTGTATATTAAATATTTATTTTTAAACTTTTGTAGTAATTGTCAAATTTTATAATTGTTTATGTAGTAATAAATGAGAAAGACCAAAGTATCCGTTTTAGCATTTAAAGATTATTACTAGCACCGCGGGAAATTTTACTAAAGTTTTATAAAAATATTTTATATCAGAATTTTTATTTAAAACCATTTAACTTGCATATTGAATTTATTTTTGTAAAGCATGCATGGTTGGGGCTTATTAAACTTTAGCTCTTGGGTAGGCCTTCTCATCTAGCTGAACCTGGGAAACATACATTTAACTTTTTATATAGAGTTTCCTGATACGAATCGACGTGTATTTATTTTGTAATAATTTTCATCAATGACCCATTACCGCAATTCTGTTTTAAGACTTTAAAACAAGCCTGCACATGTTGACTTGGAGACCTTTTATCAGCGAACAAGGGTGGGGCGATCGCCACATCGCCGCTCCTTTGTATCCACCATTGTTATACATAGATAAAGTTACTGTTTCTAACTGATGTATTTATATTTATATGACATTGTTTGTATAAATAAGAATATTGTGTATATTTTTGAGAAATTTTGTAATATATAAAATGAAAAAAGAAACTCCCGTATAGAGTTTGACAAATCCAAGTGACTTGAATTCAAAAGGCTCACTTTACATAGTCCCCGTTCATTAAAGGAATTAAAAGAAAAATGAAGGAAAAAAAGTATTTTTAATTAAAAGCGATGAATGAGTTGAAATGTTTAAAAGCCTTGGGGTGTAGGGGGGGGGGGGGCGCAAATCTACAAGCTTGCCCCGGCTAAATTTTAGTCTAGATCCGTCTCTGAACACAAGTAAGTAAAATTGATTTAAGTTCGTTAAAATTGTTGCGCCCTCTGAAAATCCAAGGTCTGCGCCCTTCCCCCCGGCCCAGTCCGACCCTGCTGTCCACATATAACAGCGCAAAAACTCCCCAACCGAATGGTTTGAAATTTAATATATAGTAATCGTTGCAGAATTTTGCGGAGTCATTTCAAATTGTATGAAATCGAATCCAATCTTAAAAGATATTAATAAAAGTTTTCTTCATATTAAATCCTATCATACGTAATTAATTCAGTAATATCCCATGATAGGTAATGATTCTAGGTTTCTATAGTGATTATGCCCTATTTAAGATGGAGTCATTTTATTTCCGTATTACTGAATTTAAAAACCTAATTTGTGTACTAAAATTGTTTAATTATAGCAATCCTATAATCTATCGATAGCTTTTTGGATAGATGTTTCCGGAGAAATAGATATTAAATGTGAAAAAAAAGTCTAAATATGGATTTTAAGCTCCGAAATTTTCAAAGCTAGGCTTAAGTTTCCCCTTGGAATTTTGAGCAAATGTAAATAAAGGATAAAATGTTGCCAACTTAAAATGTACTTATTTTATTCCAGAAATAAATCATATCATAATAACAGACGATATAATTCATTTTTTCCGTGAAATAATGACAATTTTCTTTTAACATTGTCTTGTGATATTTGCGCACAGTATAATTTTAATGTAACATAATTGTAATTAATTGTTTGTAAAAGTGTATTGAAATTTAATTTCATAAAACAAAATTAATATCTATAATATGAAAATCTGCACATAAAATAAATTTTGTATTCATGCATTTTTGCATAAGAATGCAACAACTATTACATTAAGATCTGAATATTTATAAAACTAATTATTGTACGAACGCACCTCATTTGTCACGTTTGGCATACAATTTCCAACTTGTCCTTTTGTCAAACGAAATAACTGTCCTTTCCGGAACATCTGTAAGTTGGGAAACTTCTTTTACGATTTCATTTATTGAATTTTGGGGATTTTCATAATGAACTCGTTAATAAACATTTAATATACTTCTGAGAGCTCCACTTTTGACAGACTTTCCCCGCCTTGAAGGTGTGTAAAACGTAAATAGAGATGATGTTTTATCAGACATTTTATAATTCAAATAAATAAGTTTGGCGATTCACATAAATATTAAATTATATAAAAATTATTTTACAATAATTATAACAAATTTACAGTAAGATAGGAAATATGAACACTTTAAAAGGTAAAGTAAAAACAAAACAAAACAAGCAAGCGTGATAACTATTCATAGAAACAATGACAGAGTGAATGCGTGGAGTAACTGCGACGGCGCGCTGGAATTGGCGTAGAAGCTTAAAAAACGCGCTAGATATTTTAGCCTTGAAGATCCGTTTCTCGCCAAAGTTAAGTTCTTTAAGTCAAAATTTTTATTTTATACGTTCGCTTTAGATACAAAATATTTTTAATAAAATACTTTTAACATATGAATTACCTTAAATATAAGCTTTAAAATCACGAATTCTATAATTTATAAACATTATTTTACAAATTTCGGTACTTCTCTACTATCCCGTTGACCACTTTTCATAACAAAAAACTATCACCAAACTGTAACGCCAAATAAACGGGAGAACGTTGCCATTGGGATATCAAAATAAATAAATGAATAAAATATAAGAAATTAAGGACACAATTGTTATTTTAATTAATGAAATAACTAATAAATCAGTAAAACATAATGAAAAATACACGCAAAATGTCGAATTAAAAGCCACTTGATGACATAAGAAACACGTATAATGCTTCTGACATCAGTAAAGGGACTGTATTTTTGACGTTTAATCTTAAAGTTTGGCGATAGTTTTTTGTTATGAAAAGTGGTCGACGGGATAATAGAGAAGTACCCAAATTTCTATGCATTTTAGCCATTTAAGATTAAAAAATAAACGAGAACTATTTTTTCAAGCGGAATGTTAGTTTCTACCTTTCCTAGTGCTACCAACTTGAGGTCAAACAGAGTGTAATTCATATGTGTACTTGCATTTTACTGATTTAAAAATTTCTTCGAATAAAAATTTCCTTTTTTTTTTTTTTTTTTTTTTTTTTTTTTGGAGCAATAGGTTAAAGTTGTCCGGATTTTCATTTTCACATTTTTGCAAAAACAAATCTTTTTCTTTCCGTTTATATTATTGAAGCGATTTAGCAATGATGCTATGTAGTGCTAAGCCACATTTTTTTCATTTTTGAGCTATCTATATATTTAAAACGCTAAGCGATTTCTTTCGACAATCCGTGAGAACAAACTACTGCATCAAATTACATCATTCTTTTTTTAAATGAAAGATATTTGGACACAGATTTGTTATCATGCATTCGTTTGTTCGAAAATTTAATTAATTAACCGTAATTTTCAATTAAACTTTTACTTCTGCTAATGACATCATAATCGGATAACGCCTACTGTTGCGAAGCACAGAGTTTATTCTCTAAACTCTGTGGTTGAATAAAAGAGAAATAATAAATATTAAAAGCACGCGGTTTTAAAGCCGAATTTGTTAATTTGCAAGTTAAATTTCGGTAAAAATACTTACCCGCGTGTTTTATAAGCGAATAAAAATTCATATTTATTGTGACGTCACGGGAATATTGTCCATTGGGTTTATTTTATCATTATGCATTATAACTTTGTTGATGCCATTTTTTCATTAAAATTAAATACAAAATATATTTATTTGTGTGCATGGTGTTTAAGCATTAATGTAAGGTATATGAAGTACGTGTGAAAAGTTTGCGCCGGTGAAAATGACGTTATGCTTAGCTTGAAGTGCATTTTAACATTGATAAAACTAAAGAGAAAAATGTATATGATTGTGTTAACATGACATAATTTTACTGATTTTTGCATTCATAATTATAAAGATTAGAATTGGAGCCGTCATTGATTTCTTCATCTTGATTGCATACCTTCATTACATGTTACCAATTGCTTTTTTTTTAATTATAGGATAGAAGATTTCCTTTTTTAATAAAAAAAAATCACAAAAGTAAAGGATTTCAGGAAATTTAAAGTTATTAAAAATAGTGTTATGGTAGAAAAAAATCTTGAAATAATGATTGTATTTTTACAATTTTAATTCTTACATCATCAATTAGAAAAAAAAAATTAGCTTTCAATTGAAATTTATTTGAAAACTGCAGCTTAATTTAACGACTTTTTAAATATTTTTCAAGCATGAAAATTTTTTTAATTCTATCTTATCAATGACCACAAGTTTACTTCAATAATGTAAAATAGCCCCTGGGAAAGTTGCCACAATTGAAAATAGATTTCCCTAACCATCATAAAAAGTGAATAATAATTTAAAAAGAAAAGTGATAAATCATAAGATCAGATTATCCATAAGATAGAACATTTTGGCGCTAAACAAAAATCTGTCAGGGAAAAAAAGAGAAAAAAAGACTATTTTTAGTTTATGTTGAACATAAAATTGATATGTTGAATTCGTTGATGAATATGTTCCATCAGATATCAGGATATGCTAGGAATTGTATTTTTTGTATTTTTTTACATTTGCCAACTGTATAAGAGGAAAAATATCCCCGACTGTGATGGAAAAGGGATAATCATCCTGATTATGTCAAGGAACCGAAGAAACCATACAAATAAATTACACTTGAAAACATTAAAAATCTCCATCTGCAGATAGATTTATTACTGTAAAAAACTTCTTAATCTTTACATAAAAATTGATTAGCTTAAAACAATGGATGCGTTTTAGAAGATATGGATTTGAAACGAACAATGACTAAAGAGGACATTTTAAAACTTTTAATTTAATCATTTTAAAACTTTTTTAACGTCGAATTTTGACGGTGCTTTTGGGCAGGTGCAATGCACATGCGCATAGGAGCTCATTCGGTTGCATTATCACAGGGGGGGGGGGGAGATGTGTGCTTTATTTACTATGTTCTGTTATTTACTGAATATTATATGAATGGAGGAATATACTATTTGTATATACTTCATAAGTCCATGAATTTTTTTTATTGCCGTGGGGAATATGGTGGTAATGTCAAACTGATTTGCATTACACAGTTATTTACGGATTTTTTGTTTGGAGTTTGCATCGGAAATAGTACTGTATTTGACTGGGGAAAAAAAATATTTGAAAGACTGTTTTATACGCAACCCTTCATAAATAATAAAGAAGCTTATTTTACTGATACTGTTATAGTTTTTTTTTTTTTTTTTTGCGTCAAGTTTTGACGGGTTCCATCTAGTATTAATTAAATTCCTACTATTAGCTCACACTCTCTCTATATATATCTTGTTGGAATTTTCAATCGTTAATAAAATATTTTCTATTCATCCATTCAAGTTCAAATAAATTTTTTCAAACTTGTACTGGATGACAATTGATGTTAATGCAGTTTTTTCAAATATTAATTCATTAATTAAATTTAATTAATTAATTTTAATTTTTATATGGGAGAAAAAAATTTCTCCCATTGTTTTCATAAAAAAATGAAAGATTTATCTCAAATTAGTGATGCCAACAAAAAATGAAATACCGCAACGATGATTATAAAATAATGTTCAATAAAGGTAACGTGGGACATTAATGCTGCACGGGTTTATTTTATATATTTATGATTAAAAAGTAGGAATTGACTTAAATTTTTTTTGTATTACTTGTTTGAAATTTAGATCAAATACCCAAATCAAAATACATAACAAAAAGATTTTTTCCTATTTCTGAGTAACATTTCAGACTTTCTGAATTACAATATGGCATTACTTTAATCATATGCACTTTCTTTCAGGAAAAAAGTTCTACAAACACCGGGAAGAAACTAAACCTGTCACATATGCTGCTACCTAGTGACATTAGAAAAAAAATAATGTGTAGGATATTATAATTTACAATATTAAGCAACAGATTACAGTGTCAGATTTATTTCACCCGAAATGTGGCTGGGCACTTTCTTGCCCCGACCCCCTCAATTATACTTGTTGAGACGGACACCTACGTAAAAAAGAATTTTTCTCCCGTCAATTGATATTCCGTTTTATCAAATTTTACTGAATTAACTATTTCGTTCCCAAACCGCCCGAGATGGTTGGATCCCATAACGCACGGCAGACGGCCTTTTTTTATTTCTCCCCTCTCTTTTGTGAAGTGCAAGTCGTCGAACATGGATTGGGCGTGACTGCTTATTCTGCTTAACGAATAGTAGATAGGAACACAATGGGAAGGGAATAGGGGTTTAGCCTTAGAGCAGTGATAACCCTGGAGTGCGCATCCCCCAGGAAACAGATACCAATCATTGAAACCACGTGACTAGTGGACTCGTCTTTCAACTAGGGAGGTTTTTAACGTGTATTTGTACGGTGATCTCAGTCATATTATGAAGAAAGATGGTCAAATATTGTGCTGCATTCGGATGCAAGGAAAAATTTGTCAAAGGAGGACTTCTAACATTTCACAAGTACGTATATACATTTAAATATTATTAATATATTAACGTAATATTAAATTAATTGATTTTTTAGTGTCCAAAATTAAAAAAAATTGCATAGGCATGCATGTTATGTACAGTTTTTTTGCAAATTTGAGCCTTAATAAAGGATTGTGATGATTTATTTGGGCATTCATAGGTTTAACTTTTTCTTGATTGATGTATTTTAGATTATTTATTTCAAACTTTTGAGAATTGTGAAAGAAATTTAGATTTTAGCCTAGAAAAAGTATTTGGCGCGATTTGGCGAAGTCTGCTAAATCTCTCAAAAATGCTTTACTATTTATTCTTCACGGGCTGAAATTTCCAGGCCTGGGCACGGCCCGAGCAGTACAATTTTTTTTGGCCCAACACGGTATAAAAGATAAAACCTCAACCCGAGTCCGGCCCAGCCCGGCCCGACTGAATTTTTACAAAACATGCCGATATTTCTGAAGCAATATTATTATCCAATTAAAATTCTTCAAAAATCCCATTTACTTATGCATAGATTTTATTTTCGGATTATGTTCTATTTGCATGAAATGCAAAATATCAACAGCATTAATGATCAATTACACTATTACATACATAAACACTGATTAAGAAAATTGACTTAGACAATTACATTTAAATGAATATTTGGTAATAGAAGAAAAATTCGTTATAAACAGGTTCCATTCTTTGCAGATACATTGTCTGTTTTATATGTATTATATTCTTTACGGATCACGACATTTTTCCGTTTAAAACAGGTTTATAGACAAGCGTCATAGACGTTTTTTTTTTAAATATTTTTTTAAATCATTATTTTTTAATAAATGAATGCAAAAATGTTGACTTTTAAACCTTTGAAGGAACCTTTTTATCTAAAGATGAGTATAATTCCTAAAAATGGTAATTATTTATCATTTATATATATTTTTTTTTACTTCATTCATTTTAAAACTCCTAATATTTAATGTTACAGTTTCCGAATAATGATGTGCGCTCATATGGCTTTATTCTTATTTTTATTTTACTTTCTTTTTTAATCAAATATCATTGCTGCTTTTATTCTTTGTTTTTGAATATTAATCTATCAAATTAATCTTTCGCATATTCCCCATATAATATATCAAATTACTTAGTTACATTTTTTATTTTGAAAAAGATAAAGGATAAAAGTTTTTATTTTGTTTCGATTCTTAATATGATTTAATAAATATTTAATTAAGAAAAAAACTGCATTAAACATTTAGAAAATGCTGCATGTTAGCATGAATATGCGTATTCATATTCATTCTAGGAATGAATTTAATTTGTTTTAATTAAAAAACATTCGCAATTGATACATTATCTTGAAATGGTAAATATTTATTTTTTTATACCATTACATGTTTTTGGCTATATATAATTCTTATTTTATTTTTTTTTTTTTTAATGCATAATATTTTACGCTGGAATTTGTTCATAATATGAATGCGTATTGCTTTACTCTTCTTTTCATAAATTTATTTTTTTCAAGTTATTCTTTCATTTTATAGGTTAATTTATTAAATCAATACTTTGTATATATTTTGTAATACTTTAATATTTTGTATTAAAAAATATACTATATTGTATATTTCTTTTTTTAGATTTCCTAAAGATGAAAGTAGGAGAAAATTATGGGAAAATAAAATCCGGAGAAAAGATTTTAAAGTCACTGACCATACTTATATATGCTCAAAACATTTTACAGTAGAAAATTTTGACAGCAACAAATTTGGAGGCACCTGGTTAAAGAAGGATGCCATACCAACACTATTTGAATTTTCTACAGAAAAACACGACAAACCCCGGAGAAAAAGAAAACTTAGTGCAGAAGAAAATTTGGACATCTCATACGAAGGTAAGATTTTAAATTTCATTCTTTAACTGAAAATTAAAAATAATGATAAATAAAAAGAAAAATAGCTTTTCAGAATAGTATTGCTTAAAAAACATTGAATATTTTTACTAATGAGATGTATTTTTGATTTAG
This sequence comes from Maratus michaelseni, assembly GCA_963931845.1. Taxonomy (NCBI): domain Eukaryota; kingdom Metazoa; phylum Arthropoda; class Arachnida; order Araneae; family Salticidae; genus Maratus; species Maratus michaelseni. The sequence continues at coordinate 160,208,887 of OZ007597.1, forward strand.
GTTTAAATGCAGTAGGACGACAGTCAACAAAAAAATTTCGATACATGGGTGACTTTGGAGAAAAGGATATGAATTCTCCTACAAAAGCACGCAAATTTTTAAAAATTGCTTCTAACGTGGTAGAAAAAAAAGATTTGAAACTGAAAGACTTAAAGAAAAAGAATAAGCAATTGGAAAAACGCGTTGCTTCACTGGAGCAGATATTAGACGATATCAAGAAAAAGGACTTAGTTTCAGATACAGCAAGTGATATTTTACAGGCACGTTTCTTTACGATTGTTAAGAAATATACACATACATACATAAATTCAAGCTTTCCTACAGCCTTGAATAAATTATCACTTCGATTATTATATATCTATACTAATTGACCCACCCGGCGTTGTCCGGGTACGTGATAATAACCTTAAATAACCCTCAAATTTGAATGATTTTATATCTTTAACCCGGTTTTGTATGAATTTATATTTTTAAATGAAAAATTCACGCAGAAACATTAATAATCAGTCGTAAAAGTCAGTAAGAAACCATTTTCTTGTCTTTTCACGTAGTCTCGTTTCATAGTTTAAAAAAAAAATAGTTCTTGTTGTCCGAACTAACTGAAATTTTTATCGGTCATAACTATAAGAGAATATATGAAAATTTCGTGATAAAATATTGATATCTAGTTGTAAAAGTAATACGTTTTTTTCTCTTTTTTGCTCCTCTGGTCCCTTTACATAACAAAAAAATAATACTTATAAATAGAACTGTATCCAATCCCTCTTTAAAATTTTGTGAAAAAATGCATACTTAGTAAAGAAAACATGAGCCGAGGCCGCGCCAAAACAGCTCTCGTTTTAGCATTTGCATATTTCAGATTTTATTTAAAAAAAAATATTCGTCTGAACGTTTCGTAATTTTTATAGGGGATGTAACTTCAGTCTGTCGAGATATTCTAAAATGATTGTGTCGAAATACCGACGTTTAGTTATATTTCGCGTAGGAAAAATATAATCCCTTTTTTGGTAAAAGCAACGGACCTTTCAGAAAATGCTGTCAAAGTCGGCGTTTTGAACCGCTTGCTCATTTTCTGCCTTTGCGTTTAAAAATACATTATGATTTTTTACTTTGAGATATGTAAATACCCAAATTTTGGTTATTTCCACTTCTCACATAACTGCCCTTAATTCACTCACGAAAGAAATTGTACTTTTTTTTTACTAACAATGATGAAGATCATTTAAATTTTTCTGGGATGTCCATTATTAGGAGGTGTTATTGTATTTTAATTTTTTTCACTAGTTTAGACAATGTTTCAGAAAACATATTTTAAGTATGAAGAATTTGATTAGGAATTAAAAACTGATTTGAAATTTAAATGCTTTTATTATTATTATTATTACTATTATTATTATATTAGAAATATTTAATAGTTCTAAGTCCTTTTTTTCCAGCTTGCCTTACCTGGTCCGGCTGCAAAATTAATACAGAGGATGCAAAACAAATCTAAAAATGAGCAATATCCTCCAGAACTTCGTTCCTTTGCATTAACATTGCATTTTTATTCAGCAAGGGCATATGATTATGTAAGAGAGACTTTCGACACATGTTTGCCACATCCAAGTACTCTCCGAAAATGGTATCAATGTATTGATGGAAGCCCTGGATTCACGAAGGAATCTTTAAAAGCTTTGAAGAAAAAGGCAACAGAGGCTTCTGAAAATAATAAGAAAATTATAGGCACGCTCATAGTTGACGAAATAGCCATTCGACGTCATGTGGAATGGGACGTTAATAGTTTCAGCGGCTATGTAGATTATGGCACAAATATAAATGACGATGATTTACCTTTTGCGAAAGAATCCTTAACTTTTTTGATAAATTGTCTCAATGGCAATTGGAAAATTCCTGTTGGATATTTTTTAATAGATGGGTTGAGTGGAAAAGAGCGGGCTAATTTCATTATCGAATGCTTAACCCTAATTCATGAAACTGGTGTAGATATCGTAGCTCTAACTTTTGATGGTACAAGTGTTAATTTTTCAACTGCAAAAATTTTGGGGGCTCAAATTAACGAACATGTAATGAAACCCTATTTTTTTCATCCAGTGACAAACAAAAATGTTTATATCTTATTAGATGCTTGCCATATGTTAAAGTTAGTCCGAAATACATTGGGATCTGAAGGGCTAATGTTTGATTTAAATGGGAATGCAATTAAATGGGAATACATTACTGAGTTACAAAAACTCCAGGAAAAAAAACAATTGGTAGCTGGGAATAAATTAAAGAGAAGCCATGTAGAATGGTACCGACAAAAAATGAAAGTAAAACTAGCTGCTCAAGTTATGAGTACTAAAGTTGCAGATGCTCTTTTATACTTAAACGATGCTGCAAATGATGCTCCAAATGACGTAGATTTTATGCCCTTCAAAGGCTTCAAAGCAACTGCAGAATTTTTAAAATGTTTCAATAACCTATTTGATATATTAAATAGTCGTAATCTTTTAAGCAAGAATTATAGCGCCCCCTTTCAAAACAGTAACAAAGATGCGACATTTGAATTTTTAAATTATGCGGAATCATACATAAAGGGGTTAATAATTTCAAATAACGGCCCAACTATTTTAAGCAGTAATCGCAAAGTTGGCTTCTTAGGTCTAATAACCTGCATTTACAGTGTTAAACATTTGTACGATGATTTAATATCAACCAATATTTTAAAATTTTTGCTGACATATAAGTTGTCACAGGACCATATTGAAATGTTTTTCAGCGCTGTAAGGAGCAAAGGAGGTTTTAATAATAATCCCACCGCTAAACAATTTAAAGCGGCATATAAACGTTTACTGTGCCACACTGAAATAGTTGCATCCAAAAATGCAAATTGTTTAAGCCTGGGTGATACAAATATTTTGAATGTATCATCCGCAATTAATAAACATGCACAAAATATAAATTTATCATCCTACAGTGACTGTAACTCAGAAGAGCCTGATGAAGATAATCCCATAGATTTAGCAAGTTATTCAAAATTGGGGAAATTTGTAGAAGACGTTGTGGGGTACATTGCGGGATTTGTCGTAAAATCTTTAGCAAAAAAAATTAAATGTGAATACTGTATAGAAGAATTAACAAAAAATCCTGCAGCATCCCCACTTTTACTGAAGAAAAATCGTGGCGGGCTGAAAATACCAGGAAACGATGTGGTGAAAATTTGTAGGTTAGGAGAGAAAAGTTTCAGGAGACTGCAGGCAGAAAATAAACTAAAACTAAAACACTCAATGCAAATATTAATTAACTATTCCATCGTCCAAATAGAGTCAAATATTTTCCCAAATCTTGAACACATAATAAATCAGCTTCCATTGGAAAATCATAGAACGTTTTTGATAAAAGCCATACTTTTTGAATATTTAAAAGTACGTTTATACCATTTCGGCAAAATTACTGCAGAAACTCTGCAGAAGAAAAAAGTTCGAAGCATTAACTCCAAACTGACGATATTTGCAGGACACGGATTTTAATAATCATTATTAATACCCAATAATGTGTGATAATATATATATATTTTTAAATAACGCAAAATCAAATAATTTGAATATTCATCTTATACAGCGACTTTCCAAAACATTTGTAGCGGTTATATCTTGATTTAGCTTTTTTTTTTTTTTTTTTTTTTTTTTTTTTTTTTTTTTTTTTACATATTATAAATGTTTGTCTAAATTTGTAATGAAACTACCAAGTTTTATATACGTATTTTATTTATTTCTTTATATATGTATTTTAAGTGGTCCTGTGCAACTAGATTCTTCAAGTAATATGTCTTTTTTTTTCTGCTGAACTATTTTTTTCTGCTGTAACTTTCCTAAAATACTCCGGGTACTACCATTGACTTCGTTAGCTTCTTTAAAATAAAATAAGCAATGTTTCTTTCCTTTTCTTTGCCTAGGTAAATGGGGGTTGTTAAAATAAAGTATTGAACTTGAACTTGAATTTGTGATAGGTTCAATGGGCTTCCAAGTTGCGAAGCAACTGCACACCCTGGCTTTGAGTAGGTGTATATCAAATCCTGAGAGATCCATATGAAATGTCTAGCCGTAGTCCAATTGACTACATAAAATAGGATAGTGTTAAGTATATCTATAAAATAATGAAAATTTACTAGTAAAAGTATAAAAGTAAAAATAGTTCATAGTTAAAAAAAAACAAAAATATGCCAAACGAGGTAAAGTAAAGATGTTAAGAGAAGTTTAGGAGAAAAGTCAATATAAAATTATCAGTAAAAAATTATATAATATATATATATATATATATATATATATATATATATATATATATATATATATATATATATATATATATTTAATTAAATAGAAAAATTTTGAGGTAAGAATTATAGCTCGGAAGGACTATTCATCAAGAATAGTGGAGTACCTTGGTTTTTTCCGGTTGGATGGACTGCAAGCACCGTAGTCAGGTAGAATAAAGTATTATAAATATATAATGTGAAGTTAATAAAAAAACAAAATTAAGAAAAACAATATGTTTAAATTTATCAAAAAATGGCAAGCGTGATTTCTTTGTTTATCTCTATACTATTTAATAATATTTTAGAATTCATAATTGAAAAATTAAGAAAATATTATAAATTTTGAACTGAATTATAATTTATGCTATACATGATTTAAATTTAGAAATGTAATTTTTTAACTTCATAAAATGGAGCAAGCAAAAATTATTAACGAAATAAATTTACTTATCACCATACTATATTATATTACATTTGTACACTGTATTATTATATTTATATATAAGTATTATATTTGTGTATTAGTATTGTATTTGAAATTGTGTATATCCTGCTTAGTAATAATAATTAATAATTTTCTAATAATAATTAAAAGAAAAACACTTGTACCGTAAAAGTTTAGTCCTCAGTCTAGCTGAGGATTCTGCGATCGGAAACAGGGAGAAAATATGTATTATTATTTTTTTTAAATAGTTCATTTATTTTTTTATTTTTTTATTGAAGCCGGTTATTGTAGCTGCCAATTTTTACAATTTTTTCTTTCCACAAAATTTAATAATAAATTTTCACTTATTGAATCGCTGAAATCCGCGCGATAAAATAAATCATAAATTTCTATTAAATTTTAGTGATAATAAAAATTCTAAGCCTTGGCAGTGGCAGGTTATGTATCTTAATAACGGTTAATTTAATATGGTATATTTGTACAGTATTATATTTCTATATTAGTATTATATCTGTGTATATTTTCACTATATTTGTACAGTATTAGAAATTGTGTGTATCTTGCAAAGCATAATAATTAAAAAACGTTTATACCATAAATGTTTAGTGCTCAACCTAGCTGAAAATCGGTGAAAATATTATAAATTTTGAGATAAAATTTATAATTTAAGTTATTCGTGCTTCTGATTTAAAAAAGTTTTTTTTTTAACAGTGACACCAGAAATGATTTTTTTTTTTTTTAAATTAACGTGTCATCATACTATATTATAATTATACAGTATTATATTTGCATATTAGCACTATAAATGTATTGCAGTAGCATATTTTTATAATGTTTGAAATGATGTGTATCATGCAGAACATAATTAAAAAACGTTTGTGCCATAAATGTTTAGTGCTGAACCTAGCTGAAAATCGGTGAAAATATTATAAATGTTGAGATAAAATTTATAATTTAAGTTATTCATGCTTCTGATTTTAAAAAGTTTTTTTAACAGTAACACCAGAAATGATTTTTTTTTTAAATTAACGTGTCAACATACTGTATTATAGTTATACAGTATTATATTTCCATATTAGTACTATAAATGTATTGCAGTAGTATATTTTTATAATATTTGAAATGATGTGTATCTTGCTGAACATAATTAAAAAACGTTTGTGCCATAAATGTCCAGTACTCAGTCTAGCCGAAGATTCTGAGATTGAAATCTAGAGAAACATATGTATTTAAAAAAGTCTATTATGTATTTTAATAATAATTTGCTACACACTTATATTTTCTTTTGTGTACAGTATAAAGTATAATTTGAAAATGCAACGGATATGTGTTGAATTTTATATTTTCTTACACAAATATATTAAAATTGTCTTTTTTGTAAAAATAAAAAATATTTTAATAGTTTATTTATTTTTTCTGTGTTTCTAAGTTCCTAAGTTTAAATGTCATTCATTATAGACATGATGATTCTTGATATTTAAAATCAATTTACGGTGAAAAATTTTATTATCTTTCTAATAAGAATTTTATTTATTTAGGAATAATTAACTCCTTTTCTCATATAACTGTTAATAATAGATGAAAACAATTTGCATATTTGATGAGTATTATATTTTGCAATAACTTATAAATAAACACTGAATATTTCGAAACTATCCGGTATCACTTCGGTTTTTGCTAAAACAATATTACAACTAAAAATTGTGAAGAAATATAACATTTTCATAATATGCATAAAAATAAATATTTCTGTCGCAGCGACTTTTATTTTTAGGAAAAAAAGCCAAATATGGTAACCTTTCGTCACGTGACTGGTGTCAAAATTCACCCAATGTTTGACCCTCTCTTCATAGGGAGAAAACACTGAATGCTCCCTCCATGTAATATCTGCTCTAAGGGTTTAGCAGAAGATAACGGGAAAGCAAACCTATGGAATTCATGGTTATTGGGGATAAGGGGGAATAACAAAAGGTATTACAACAGCTTTTTCTTTGGACAGATATTACAGTAAAGGGGTTGAAACATAGCACATTCATTTGAATAGTTAAAGCGTGCCGCTACCTCTTTCTTGGGTGAATGAAATCTCGGGCGTTTGGCCAGGATTCTAAGGAGGTAAAAATTTCTCTGCTGTGGGACATAAAGAGTTAAATAAGCTCAATAAAAGCTCAATGAAAGCGGAATCGCTAGAGACCGAAATATAATTCAGTTTTGGAGAGTTTCCGATTGGGTAGTTTGCATGGTAATTGCATGGTATTCCTTCCATATTGGTGGGTAATTGCATTGTTAATTGCATGGTATTCCTTCCATAAGGACCATGGAATTTTTACTTTTAAGGCAGACTCCATTATAAACAGGTTCAGTTTTCGCAGGTTTTAATAAGCAAAGTACAGTAAAACTTGTAAAAACAACTGAACTCTTAATACTTTGAATGTATCGTAGAACTCTTGATAAAATATGTTCGGTCCACACCGAGGTCACAAGTCCAGTTAATTCTACCTGCTAGACGCAGTGGTTCGCAACCTTTTTTACCTAAAGGCACACTTAAACTCGCGGTTGAATTTCCACAGCACACTAAAATTATGATCACAAAAATGTCAAAGGAATATGTATCATTTTAATTTTATTTACAAATATCAACAAGATGCTCCATCAGGACAAGAAAAAGAGCAAAATATTTTATGAAAAATTATAACAGAAATAGTGTTAAAAGTCTTATATATATATATATATATATATATATATATATATATATATATATATATATATATTTCTCTGTAATGTGCAGTGACATTTATAGAAATACATGAGCTTGACTTTTTTAAATTAAAATATTTTCTTTATAAGGTAGAATTTTGGGAAATCATCCAATGCGATCATTTATAATATTTCAGGAGACATAATTTTTATCTGGAAGAATTAAATTTATCTAAAGATGCGAAAATATCCTCACAATTTTCTCGTATGAAAATAGAGAAATAAACTTCTAAATAATGCAATTTGATGACACTAAACGTGATTTCAAAATAAATCGTATAATATGAATGTTAAAGTATCGATAGTTTAGTTAATTCTTAAAATCTTGTGACTACTTGACTGAAAATTTTTGTGGCACATCTGAGCTCCCCTCACGGCACATCAGTGTGCCGCGGCACACAGGTTGAGAACCACTGTGCTAGAATCTTTAACGTAAATATACTTATACTTATTTCTTTCACAATATTAATCTAGATGGAAAAATAAAGAAAAGAAAAAATTGGGGATGGTGGAGAAAAACTTCTTACATATTAGAATTCAGCATGAGAAATTGGATTAGGATTAGGTATTTTACTTTCTGTCGCTTAAAAAAAAGTTTAATTTTGTTCCCTAGTTTTATCAAAAGTGATGCATTTATTCGGAAACCAAGTAAACACAAACATTAAAAACATTAAATCAAACATTTTATTGAATAAACCTATTCAACATCAGATATACAGTCCCCTTTTATCTGACGTTTTTATTAAAATGTATCAAAGAAAATAGTTGTAAAATTTTGTAGAACACACCACATATGAAATATAAAGAGGTTTTCAAATTCTATTACAAACAACAACAAAAAATCATTTTTAAGTCATCTACACGACTGCTGTTCAAAAACAAATTCAAGCTTCTTCTTCCTTTAAAAGAAAAATTTGCTTTACAAAAATGTTAGATTAATTTTTCCATATTAATTACCTTATTCGTCTCACTATATTTCATCATTTGTGAATTTTCATATGGATATTCAAGTAATCTTTTCGAGGAAAAGCTTTACTACAAACAGAACAGGGGTAGGGGTTTTCTCCAGAATGTTTCCGAAAATGAACAGTTAAACCACTTCTCGTGACAAATACCTTCTGGCATACACTACAAACAAAATTTTTGGTTAATACTGGCGTACTGTCCAAATCATGATTACGAACATGTACAGTTAAATTTTTTTTTCGTTTAAATACTTTTTCGCAGATGTGACACTTAAAGGCTTTTTTTTTGCTATGAGTTAACAAATGATATTCGAAATCATATTTACGAGCAAACGTTTTTTCGCAGGTGTCACAATGAAACGGCTTTTCTCCTGTATGTGTAGCAAAATGCTGTTTCAAGTGTGCTTTCTGTGAAAAACTAACAGAACAGATATCACATTTAAAAAGTTTTTCACCAGAATGGATTCGAAAATGCAAGTTCAAAGAACTTTTGCTTTGAAAACTTTTTCGACATACATTACAGACGAATTTGACTCCTTGATGTGCAAGCAAATGTCTGTTCAATACTGGTTTTAAAGAAAATGATTTCGGACAAATGTGACATTTATAGGGTTTTTCTTTCGTATGAACACGAATATGATAATTCAGTTTGTAATTCTTTGGAAATGATCTTCCACACGTAGGACATTCATATTGTTTTTTCCCAGAATGATTTAACATATGTTCTTGTAAACATTTTTCACTATCAAATTCTTTATGACAAACATGACACGTAAACTGTTTCGCTTCCAAATGGCTATCCAGATGAAGAGTGTAATCACTCACTTCCGTAAAGGCTTTTTCACAGATGTCACACACAAATGGCTTTTTATCTGAATGAGTTTCGAGATGTTCAATTAGATTACTCTTTTCAGCAAATTCTTCTCCACACAAATCACGCTTGAAAAAATTATCCATGTATAGGATTTTTCAATTTTTCCAGCACGGTAGATAGATTCTAAATTGAAATTGTTAGTAACAAGAGCTAAGTTAAATGTAGAATAAAAAAATAAATGTAGAAGCGAAAAATATATTTATAATTTAAAAACTCACTGTAATTTTTTTTCTGCAATACACAATAATCTTCTAGAAACAACGACTTAGAATATAAATAAAATTTCTGATTTCTTCGTCCAAGTACATCTACGGAATCGGATGAGCGATATACGCAAGTGAAAATAAAAATGAAACACCTGAAAAAAAAAAGAAATAATAGCTAGAAGGTAGAAAAACATATAAAAAATATGGCACTTGTATGTTATAGAGGCGTTGGCGAGATAGATAAAATGGCTTTGGCAAGAAAAGGAATATTTTCATACATATTTTCTTTCAACTTATTCACTGTTTAATATACACAAGCAATTTTTTTTTCAATATCAGGTGTCGATGCAGGATTTTTTTCTTGGGACCCATTTTGTGAAATATTGCAGTTATTTTTGCGAAATTTAGTATATTTTTGTAAAAAATAACATTTTGTAACAAAAGATGAAATCCAGTTACTCAAGTTTGAACCAAGCATTTATTAATAATAATTTCTTTAAGTCCTTTTTCTAAAGTTTTCATTTGTCGTGAACTTGTTTTGTTTGCAAATTACACAGTGTAAAGCAAATAAAATAAAATAAAATAAAATAAATAATGAGGAGTATGTTTTTATGGAATGGATTTTACTTATGTAATTAAGAGGAATTTTGGAAGGAACCTCTTTTAATAAAAGGATTTTTGTGGAGGGGCCTGTTTTATTAAATTGATTTTATGAAGGAACCCTAATTAGGCCCCAAATTTGTCCTGTATCGACCCCTGAATATTTGTACAATTCATTTAATATAAAGAAGCCATTTATCTATTTTTATATACAAACAGAAGTATTTTGTACATACAAATATATATATTAATAAAATGTTTATATATATATATATATATATATATATATATATATATATATATATATATGTGTGTGTGTGTGTGTGTGTGTGTGTGTGTGTGTGTGTGTGTAAATACATATATAAACAAGCATAAAAGTTCAACAGGTTTGTTTTCTATAAATGTTTATATCGTTTGGTTACAAATCTCACTTTCTAAAGCCCGAATTGTGCCAGGCTTTTTTTTCTCTTTTTTAAAAAAAAGCAGGGCCTCTATAACAAACAAGTATAAAATATTTATATAATTTAACTAATAAAATATCTGTTATTTGCAAAGACTAATTTAAAACAAAGTCGCCGCAGCAAGAAAATTTAAGCAAAACTGTGTATATATAATTTAAAATATCCACGTTTTCCCGTAACGCCCTCATTTTCTTCTTCTTTTTTTTTTTTTTTTTCTTTTTTATAACTGTGATTGAGTTGAGATTTACATTTCTATTCAGAGAACATACAGTGTCTGTCACTAAATCTAATTATCAGTATTTAATTACAACTACACTGAAATGACTAAATTGTCTTCCAGTTTAGTTTCGTATATACAATACAAAAAATACGAGGGTTGTAAATTAAGTAATGGCAACATAGGTATAAATCAATTTTTAATTAACTTACAAGTACAATTGCATTACATTCCTTCTATGTAATCACCAGCAAAGCTTATAACCTTTTGCCAAATGTTGGGAAGCCGTTGTAGACCAGTGGCAAGGTGTTGATTGTTGATGTGAGCGACCGAGCGCCCTACTGCGTGGAGTACAGATGAAACGTCATGAAATCGGTGACCTCGGAGGGGAAATGCTTGAACCCACCGTGCTACTGTCCTATACGGTAAAGCATTTGTGCCACAGGCTTCCACTAATCCTCGATAGCATTCTGTTGCATTTTTGCCACGGGCAACCTCAATTTTAAGCCACGACCGCTGATCACCCTTTGAAAACATGCTTTAGAGCGATGGAAACGAAACTCCTCACTTTAACGCCACACAACAACTACCCTTCTAAGCAGATCGACTGTTTTTTGCACTCTACACATCGACAACAGCGCCACCTCACCGCTCCCATATCCTATTTGCGCATGCCCGCCCTTCTGCGAGTTTCAATGTTAAGTTGCCACTATTTAATTTACAACCCTCGTATATATATATATCTGTGGACTATAATTTGAGGTTTAATTTATTCAAGAAAAATATTCAAATAAATGTCAGATAATGTCACATAATGGTAGATACCATTTTAATAATCTACGCAATAAAACTGGTACTGCTTTTTAAAATTTTATCAGCAACACCACATTTGTATAACATAATTTAATTTCGGTATGTTTCATAAAAAAGGAAAGGAAACTTTTAATCAGTAGTTATTGAAATATAAATTAATGAAAATTGAGCCAATTAATATTAAAGAGAAAAAATACAGACGTTAGAACAATTCATGTATTATGTGTTATTACTTTTTGTTTTTCATAATGTCTACTATTATAAATACTAAACATAATGCAGATTCACATTTTAAAGTAGAACTACTATTTGAACTATTAACAAGCCTGTACAGAGGGGGTTAGAACAGGTACAAATTACCGGAGCGAGGCTTTCCTAGGGGCACCGTCTTCGGTCCTGGTTTTTAAATAAATTGCCAGAAAAAATATTCACGTATTTTTTTCAGTAACAATTTTTTAATTAAAATAACTAAGAGATAATGAAATTCAAAAGTCAAAATTTGCTGTAGGCCTACGGGCTAGACAGGAGGCCAGGATCAGGGCCCGTACTCTTGCGTATGTATCAAGTATTTGGCAGTCTAGCTTTATTAAAAACTAGCTGGCCCGCCCGACGTTGCCCTAACCAGTGATAATAACCTCAAAAATATACCTAAAATTAGTGATAAATGATTTTATTTTTGTAATCGAAAATCTTTCCAATCGAATCTACTGTTGGGGACCTACTGTTTTAACAGCATATACTTTCGAATTTGTATGATTTTATATTTTTAAATGGAAATATATCTAAACGAATCTAGGGAGGTCCCACTACTTTCAGCAGCATACACCGGGCGTGCTTTGCACGCTCCGGTCTGTTCTGATTTTATATTTTTAAAGGAAAATCCTTCCAAACGAAACTAATGTTGGGGCCTTCGGCAGCGTACACTCTCCAGTTTGTAAGATTTAATATTTTTAAGCGAAAATCTATTCAAACAAACCTAGAATTGGGGACCACTGCCTTCGGCAGCGTACACTCTAGAATGTGTATGAATTTATATTTTTAAATTACTCTCATTTTTAAATTGCCTGAACCAGTGGCAACTCTCCAAAAATGTCCAAAAATATCCCTATTTTTTTATGCGTAGCTACTGGAGAACCCTATGTTTTGTAACAGAGAATTGTAAGATCTTCATTTTAGCACTGATTTCATTTTTTAATTAATGAACTAAATAAGCTATGACAATTCGCACCGGAAATGAGCTTATGTCTCATCTCTGTATCCGCTTTGACTTGGCAACCGTAACACTTTTGCTTAGCCATGATAAATATTTACAATATTTTATGAAAATTTCAGCCTTTAATAAATTAGTAAGGTTTCTTTTTTTTTAAGTCGTCGCTTGGACCATAATTTTAAGAATTTTCCTATCGGACCAATTGTACTTATATTCTTAAAGATTCAAACATAATAAAAATTTAAATAATAACAATCCCATTTTTTCGTAATTTCAAATATTTCTAGTTCCTTTAACCGCATGAGCTAATTTTTACTAGATAACTAATAGTCCAGGTGCTAGGAGTGAAAAAACTGCAAATCGTGATACAGTTATACCGTTTGGTCAGTATCTACTCTATATTAATACAAAGCATATAAGAAGGGGAGGCATCGCGGAAAGTGCGGTAATTCAAGATGGCGGCAGTTATTCTAAATGGCGTCATTTTCGGGAATTAGTGCAATTTCGTTTATATTTATCGTATAAAAGCATGTTTGATGGAAATTTAGATGTTTTTAGATAAAAAATATTATTTGTAACACTTTACAGCACAGTTGAAAAGTATTTATGAATTCAGTTTGCCTGTTTGTCTGTCTGTCTAGTCGCGCACTAACTCGAAAAAAAGTAACCGGATATCCAGATAATTAAAATATGGTATTGTAGTATACCGTAACAAGTTCGGTATTCATTTCCAAGTGTGCATCATTAATAGTTCATTTACAGGGGCAACCAAAAGTATTCGGTTACATTATGATCTGTAGACGAAAATCGCTTGCAATGTGTTTTAATGATGTTATACTCGCTAAATCGATTGTTATTAAGGGAGGTGCTAGTTATGAAATAACTGCAATTTGTAATAATAATATCCCTATTGGTCAGTATCTTCTTTATATTAAAACAATATAGTCCAGCTATTTCCCAGGCTTTTAATAGTTGCACAGAATCGTTAATCAGATCTGCAAATTTTTTTCAAATATGAAAATCCAGTAACGGTGAATTTCGACCCAGCCATAAAAGTGATTTAGCAGGTATTTTAGAGGAAACTATTGAGAAGAATAGAAACACCTTTCCAGGAACATGCGATGCTTTAATTTATGATAGGCCAGTTCTTATTAACATTTTAAAGGCTCACCAGTCTTTAAAAACCTTTAATGATTACTACATTAACACATTTCAACCCCAGTTATGTAACGACATTGAGAGTTTTAGTTGCCAAAGAATAGATTTGCTATGGGATAGATACATTACACCAAGCATTAAAGGTGAAACCAGACAAAAAAGGGGTGCAAGAGTCAGGCGGCAAGTGCTATCGCATGTCAAACTACCTAAAAATTGGCAAGATTTCTTAAGAAATTCAAGTAATAAAGAAGAGTAATTTAATCTGCTCGGAACACTAGCTATAAATACCATAAAAAATACACAAGTTATAACCACTTCAGGTGAAGAAGTTAAAGGAAATAATATTGCACTAAGTTCCTTAATTGGAAGGACTTGCCCTGGTCATGAAGAAGCTGATAAAAGGATAATCTTGCACCTCAAAGACATGGCAGAAAACGGATTGAAAAATATTGTTATACGCTCTGTAGATACTGATGTATTAGTTTTAGCAATTGCACATTTCTTTACTCTGTCAGATAGACACCTGCAAACTGTTTGGATTGCATTTGGAACAGGGAAGAATTACAGACTTATTCCCGTCCATACTGTAGCTGCAGAAAATGGAAAAGAAAAAGCAATGTCGTTACTAGGATTCCATGCTTTCACAGGCTGCAACAGCAATCCTGGTTTCACAGGAAAAACAAAAAAGTCAGCTTGGAAGACATGGATTCACTATAAAGATGCTACTATCGCATTTTCATTTTTATCAAAACCACAAACTTCCATACCTGACGATATTCTAAATATTTTAGAAAAATTCGTAGTATTGTTGTACTGTTCAACATGTAACAGCATAAGTGTAAATGGTGCTAGACAGGAATTGTTTATGACAAAAAATCGTCCTATTGAACATCTTCCACCAACCAAGGGTGCACTAGAGCAACATATTTTACGGAGTGCTTTCCAAGCTGGACCCATTTGGGGACAAGCACATGAGCGGGAAATATGTCCCCCTCTCCAAATAAATGGGGATGGTGGTTGGATAATTTTTTCATGAAAATTAAAATGATCGGAGCTGCCCGAGATTGCAGATTC
This sequence comes from Maratus michaelseni, assembly GCA_963931845.1. Lineage (NCBI taxonomy): Eukaryota > Metazoa > Arthropoda > Arachnida > Araneae > Salticidae > Maratus > Maratus michaelseni. The sequence continues at coordinate 160,223,958 of OZ007597.1, forward strand.
TTGCAAAGAACTAATAAAATGTATGTGTAAAATCTGCAAAAATAAGTGTAGTTGTAGGAAGGTTGATCTTTCTTGCACATTATTGTGCAACTGTAAAAACGAATGTGAATGAGAAATAATATGCTACAAACTAAAGTTTCTATATTCTGCAATTTTATGTCATTCATTTGTTATGTAGCATTCATTTTTTAATATGTTGTATAAGTAAGGCATTAGTAAAATGCCTTTTTGTTATTTATTTATTCCATTCATTTTACTCACTATAAAATAAAAAATACTTTAATAATTGAACTAGTTTCACTTTAAGCATATTTCTGATATTAAAAAGAAAATTTTTGATTTTAAAAAATCGAAAAAGACACTTTTATCTGACGAAAACGGAAAAAATTGAATAACAGCCTAATTCTTAAATTCCTGAGACATTTCATTATGCCTCTCTTATATGCATTGTTTTAATATAAAGAAGATACTGACCAATAGGGATATTATTATTAAAAATTGCAGTTATTTCATACCTAGCACCTCCCTTAATAACAATCGATTTAGCTAATGATCTATAAAATTTATCCAAAAGTTATAAAGGCACTGTGCTCGGAGACATTAATGTAACGGTAACCGTATTATTTTGTGAGCCCCTGTAAATGAACGAAAACTGCTATGCACTGCTTATTCTACAGTAAGTATCTTGTACTGCACTGCACTGATGTATATTATTTGAATATGTTACAAAAAGTATAACATCATTAAAACACATTGCAAGCGATTTTCGTCTACAGACCATAATGTAACCGAGTACTTTTGATTGCCCCTGTAAATGCACTATGAATGATGTACACTTGAAAATGAATACCGAACTTGTTACGGTATACTACAATACCATATTTTAATTATACGGATATCCGGTTACTTTTTTTTCGAGTTAGTGCGCGACTAGACAGACGACCAGACAGACAAAAAAACAGGCAAACTGAATTCATAAATACTTTTCGACTGTGCTGTAAATTTTAACAAATAATATTTTTTATCTAAAAACATCTAAATTTCCATCAAACATGCTTTTATACGATAAATATAAACGAAATTGCACTGATTCCCGAAAATGACGCCATTTTGAATAACGGCCGCCATCTTGAATTCCCCGCACTTTCCGCGATGCCTCCCCTTCTTATATGCTTTGCATTAATATAGAGTAGATACTGACCAATCGGTATAACTGTATCACGATGTGCAGTTTTCACCTTATTTTTGTCGTGTAGCACTTGGACTATAAGAGAAATAGTGTTTTATTAAAATGACCTGTAATTGAAAAAAAAAAAAGTCCCGTATCCTTTCAATAATAAGAAATAAATTTTCTTAAAAGTCGGATATTTTAAAAACTTGAAACAAACAATATTTCGTGAATATTAGCAGAAGGGGCAAAATTTTATGTCATTTCGTATGCAGTTGTTTACTATAAAGGATATTGAAATTTTACGAAAACCTGGTTAACCATTTATTTTCACGAAATCGTAAGTACAATCTGCAAAAAGACAGTTTAGAATAAATGACTTTAAATAAAAATATTCCTTATATTAAGAAATAAATAAACAAGGTAAAAATAGCACAAATGTAAATATATGTGTAGAAAATGGCAGACAGCTGTTTCGGAACTTCAAAATCTCCAACATCAGTGCAAAGGTTAAAAATATTAGACGTAAGTGTTTATTTAAAACATGGAAGTATGCTAGCGTCGCCACTCACGGCCAAAGCAAAATGGCGGTGAGTGTTGAAAAACAAGCAACGCAGTCAGGAGTTGCCGTTGTTCATTTATTTCTTAACCCTTTGATTACGGAGCCGGGATTTATGTCGTTCCAGAGACTATTTTTTTTTATTCTATTCGTACCACCTTTTGAAAAAAAAATCTCTACCACACACTTATACTAGGATAATGTCAAGAGAGATCTACCACAAAGAAACTATTTTGTAAATTGTGATAAGATTGAATCTAAAAGTAGTCGCCAGTCCCGACCCGTAATCGAAAGGTTAATATAACGGTGCAAAGTTCCATCCTCCCATTTTAAACATTCCTTATGCCATATATTATAGTGATAGTTAAAGCTTCTTTTTACCAACTTCAGCTCTTACACGAAATTCTGAATGCGGTTTTGATTAAAATATTTCAAACCAAATTACTTTTTAATATGAGTGAAGAAAACAGTTTTCTATTTTTTTGGTCCGTAGGTACGTCACTTCTTAAACAGCATTAAATGTTAATGTAACTTGACCTTTTTACTTTCTTCTATCTATAATAGAAGAAAGTATTGTAATCGAAATTTTTTTCGACTTCCGGTTTTCGACTGATTTGCACGTTTTAGGAGTCAGAGATTCCGAAAAACATGTTTTTACAAAATGTCTGTCTGTCCGTCTGTGTGTCTTCATTGTATCATCGAAAAGTGTATGAAGTTATGCTTCAAATTGAACCTAATTTTTTTCTATGTTTTTAGCTATGGCAAGCAGGTTCTATTAGAATTTGGGGATATTTCGACGAAAGGGGGCGCTGTGATCGATATTTTTGTTCCATTTTCACTATTGTACCATCTAAAAGTGTATGAAGTTATGCTTCAAATTGAACCACATTTTTTCCCATGTTTTTGGCTATGGCAAGCGGGTTCTATCAGGATTTGGGGATATTTCGACGAAAGGGGGCGCTGTGATTGATATTTTTGTTCCATTTTCACTATTGTATCATCGAAAAATGTATGAAGTTATGCTTCAAATTGAACCACATTTTTTTCTATGTTTTTGGCTATGGCAAGCAGGTTCTATTAGAGTTTGGGGATATTTCGACGAAAGGGGGCGCTGTGATAGCCATTTAAAAATTTCAAATTCAAAAAGATGTACAAAAGAATTAGAAATCCTAAAAGTTTTTTTTCGTTAAATGTTCGGCCTTGATCCGGAGAATCCGGAACAATTTTTGTTTTGCCTCTATCTTAAAAAGTAGCTGAGATATAGCGGTTTGAAATTTTAGGGTGGCTGACATTTTCAAACAAGACAGCAGATTTCATCCATAAACGGGTTTAATTTATGAGTTTTAGTTAACGTGGTTTCGGCAAATTTTCTTTCATTGTTGTAATCATTAATCCTATTATATGCTTATCACTATATATTTATATTCGCCAACGTCAAATTTTCGCCAAACTTGGCGACAATTGGCGAAATATCGCCAAGTTTGGCGCCAAAAATAGGTTGCTATAAATGAAGCCAACTTGGCTGTAGAGGACAAATTTGGCGATATTCTCATTCAAATTGAATGTTGACGAGAAGTGGGATTGAATCTTCTTTAATTAGGTTCCACGCATTTTACCTTCGTGTTTTCCAGTAAAATTAGCTAAAATCGTAAAATCAAGAAATAGGGAGGCTATCTGTTCCTGTCGGTTCAGGTCAGAAGGACTTTTCGTAGTTTAGTATACATCAGTTGATCGCATCCCGGTAACCCGACGATTCGCAAGAAGCTGACGTACAACAGAATGACGAAAAATATTGAATTTTTTGGCGATGTGATAGCGAATTTTGAAGTATTAACATGACTGAGATAGAAGAAAGTTTTGGGATTGGCACATCCGACTAGTTTTTAAGTGTTATTATAAAAGAAGTTTGTTAATCATTTTAGATATGTGTTCATAACATTTAAACATTTAATGGATAACACTACTATGAAAGCCTGAAATTTAAGGGTATTTCGAGAACTTAAAAAAAAAAATGCATTAGCGGAAGGGAGAAAAATTTATTTCACGTATCTTTAATTAAAGGGACGTTACCATTCTTCGACCCAAAATGTAGGTTAACTTCGGGAATTTACACCATCATTCACATTATTAAACGGGAAAGTTTTGTTACAGTGAAGGTGTTGGAAAGTGTTTCATAATCTATGCTTGACGCATGATTTTGCTTTCTTATTTTAAAAAGATTAAAAAAAAAGACGATCCTGAAAAAGGTGTTCTTTCACCTTAGGCTATATGCATTGATTCGGAAAAGAAAATCTGCTAGTCATAATTTCAAACACGCATACCCATTAATTTACATTTTAAAAAATGGTTTCATTTGCTCAGTTTTTCTGCATAAAAAAGGGGGGAGTGACGTAAGTACATATATATTTTTGAAATCTAAACACTTTATATCTGTTACAAATAGAGAGAAAACACAAAAATTAGCACATTTTCTTTTTTACAATACCCACTTTTAACAGTATGTATACAATCAATTCATTTCTTTTAACACATTAACAGAATAAAGAAAGATAAGAGAAAATATTCTTTTAGTGTTAAAAATAAGTTAAAATAATGTTTCATACAAACAATTCATTTCTTTTAACACATTAACAGAATAAAGAAAGATAACAGAAAATGTTCTTCTAGTGTTAAAAATAATGTTTCATACAATCATTTCTTTTAACACATTATTAACAGAATAAAGAAAGATAAAAGAAAATATCCTTTTAGTGTTAAAAATAAGTGAAAATAATGTTTCAAATAATCAATTCATTTCTTTTAACACATTAACAGAATAAAGAAAGATGAGAGAAAATGTTCTTTCAGTGTTAAAAATAATGTTTCATACATTCAATTCATTTCTTTTAACACATTAACAGAATAAAGAAAGATAAGAGAAAAGGTTCTTTTAGTGTTGAAAATAATGTTTCACACAATCATTTCTTTTAACACATTAACAGAATAAAGAAAGATAAAAGAAACTATTCTTTTAGTGTTAAAAATAAGTGAAAATAATTTTTCAAATAATCAATTCATTTCTTTTAACACATTAACAGAATAAAGAAAGATAAGAGAAAAGGTTCTTTTAGTGTTAAAATTAAGTAAAAATAATGTTTCACTTCAAACAAATCCTTTTAGTTATTTTACATAATCAACGAAAGAGATTTTCTTTTCGTTCCCCTTTTTTACGAAATGTGTTTTTTTGCAAGTTTTTTCAAGTAAACATTGTATATTAAGACTTCCTTAAAAAGTGGTATTCAAAACATTCGGTCCCACAACTGAGATTTTTTTTAAAGTTTCTTCTTAGAGACTATGTCTCCAGACACACACAACAGACAAAAATTATTTATGAGCAGAAAGATGAGCAGTGAAACTACGCTTAATTTTATATGACTTTCCGCAAATGGGACATTCAAAAGGCTTTTCTTTGCTATGACTTCTGAAATGAGTTTTCAAATCATCTTTTCGTGGAAAACATTTTCCACACGTGTCACAATGGAAAGGTTTTTCACCTGTATGCAAAACAAAATGAATCACTAAATGCTCTTTTTGTTTAAATGCTTTCTCACACTTGTCACACTTGAAAGGTCTTTCATCGCTGTGAATTTTTAAATGATTCTTTAAATTAATTTTGCGCGCAAACGTTTTTTCACAGATGTGGCAATGAAAGGGCCTTTCTCCTGTATGGATGATAAGGTGGTCTTTCAAGTGTGATGTCAACAAAAAACTTTTCTGACAAAAATCACATTTATACGGTTTATCACCAGAATGGATCCGAAAATGCATTACCAATTCACCTTTAGTAAGAAATTTTTTTCCACATACATCACAGACAAAATTCTTCTTCCCTTCGTGAATAAGCAAATGTCTGTTCAAATTATGCTTCATGGGAAAAGTTTTTGCACAAATATTACATTTATAGGGTTTTTCTTCCATATGAACTCTAATATGATAATTTAATTGGGATTTAATTCGAAATGATTTTCCGCAGGTAGAACATACATGAGGTTTCTCCTTACAATGAGTTAAAAGGTGTTTTTGTAAAGAACTTTTAGTTTCAAAGCCTTTTTCACAAACGTGACACGCAAAATACCTCTCTTGTGTGTGACTATCAAGATGATGAGCGTAATCGTTCTCTTCCGTAAACATTTCTTTACAGATATCACACACGAAAGGTTTTTCATCTGGATGAATTTCACTATGCTGAAGTAAATTGCTCTTTTCAAGAATCCCTTCTTGACAAGAATCAGAATTCAAGAGGTCATTCATGCTGCAGGTTTCACAATACTCTGCATGTAACCTTTTTACCACTACTTCAGATACATTTTCAATTTCAATAAATAAAATATATCAATAAATATTAAAAATAGCATTCGAGTTTTTTTTTTTTATATAAAATTTTAAAACTAGCACCTTTTCCGTCTGCCTTCAAGAAGAAACTATTTAAATTATAAATAAATTTTCTGTTATCTCTTTCATAGTCCATCAGCAGAGTAATGGATTGAAGTATGAGAAAGAAAAATATGAAACACCTGAAAGGAAAAATCATTTAGTGTTTCGTAATTATGACGCTGTAAAAAGATACAGTACATAACAAGCTATTTATATCAGTAAAACGGCTATGTTATTATATTGGGTTGTCTGGGAAATTCGTGCCGTTTGGGAAAGTTAGTTCGTACCGGAAAATTCTATCATTTAATTATTAGACAATAATTCCGATAACTAACGTCTAATAATTAACAGGCAGAATTTTCGAGTACGAATTAATTTTCTCAAACGGCACGAATTTTCCGTACAATCCAATATATAAAGCAAAAACTAAGGGTAATTTAGCAAAAAGTAATCTCAAATCGCTTCTATATTTTTTTTCAACCGTATTGAACGGTAAAACACATATGCAGCTATGGAATTGAGTTTTTACTTTTTTTCATTAGTGTAAGAATGTGTGCGTACGTGCATGTCTGTGGGTAATGCGCAAGTCGTGTTCAGATTTTATTATTAAATTATTTTATTCTATTTTTTATGCGATTTTTAAAAGAGGGAAGTTGCGTTATGCAGCAGTTTTTTGACATTCGTAAAAATAATCCTCTTCTAATATTTTATCCCAATATAATAAATTTTATCCTTTTTGAATAAACTTTTTTCGGAATTCCTACAGCAAAGTGTCAGTTTTTGTAGGTTTTTTAAGAGTCAAAAATGAGAAATTTCATTTTTATTAAACGATTTCTAAGTGAAATCTCTGCCATCCCTGTATGAGCACAGAATATAAAAATTAAAAATATATGAAATGGATTAAAAAAAAAAGATTTTAAAGAAAGTAATGACGATTGGAGTTTTTCAGGTATGAAGAAGGAAAAAGAGGAAACCTGATTCTGTGGTAAGAAATACGCGTCTTTGGAGAAGGCAGAGGGGAAAATTATTTGTTTTGAGAACTAACTTCATTTTCATTTTAACATTTTGATGTAGTGATTAATATAAACATTTTCTATTTAATTTTTTTCAAACTGGGGTAACATAATTTCAAACTCCTTTTGTATTGAACACGCTATTTTAATTGCGTATGGAGATATAAAGATATTGAGAAAAATCGCATTTATTTTATTGTTTTTAATTTTATGTGGCGAATAAACAAAAATATCTTATATCAAGTAATCTTACTTTCGTTTGCTATCGAACACGAGATTTATTTTTATGTTACGGAAAGTCGATTTTTTAACCGTTTTTACAAAGATTGCTTTTGAATGTTTCGATTGCGTAATTTTATTGTGACTTACAGTACACAGTTAAATATTATCTAATTCTAATTATATTGATGCGGGTTTAAAAAAGTTATATCACAGAAAACAGCAGTCTGTACAAATTAAATTTCTTGCATGTTAAAATTTTTAGCATATAAGAAAATCCCGGGTGGGTCTACTAGTTAATGGTTTTTATAACATTTATAATTTAAAATTCACCTCAGCGGTTGATCAGTGAGATATTAAATTCCCCTCACTAATGCTCAACCTATGGACATGTATTGCATTTGCTTTGCATATATATATATATATTACGCACGTACGTGGCACAGAAATCGCGATTATTTGTTAATTGTTTAATGGCAACGCCTGAATGAAACACATCTCATGATGGTTGGTGCTGCCATCTACAGGAATAAAAGCGAAACAAACAATGATTTACTAATTACAGTGCAAATAAATTGTAATTATAATTTGTCAATATTAACAATTAAATAGAGCTATTTTTATACATTTTCATTTGAAATATTGATTTTTGTAAGCATTTAATATTTATAATTTAAAAATATGATTAGCAATATAAAATTTAAAGGGGATTTTTAGTAAAAAGGGAAAAGTAAGTGTAATAATGCCCTGACCGTTTCATTTTTTAAACGTAACTGTTATACGTTTGAAATTTTAGCTCTTATTTAATTTTTTTACAAGCTTTTAGTATAAATAAATATTATTCAGTCTTTTTTTATGAAGTCCACTTCACTGTTATATCTTTCAATGAAAGTCTGGCGGGTCAGCTAGTAAGGTAAAGCCAGGAGAGATGGCGCGGTCGGAGAGATTGCGCACATAGAGGTTCGGGGGTAAGGAGTAGAGTGAGCGCGCAGCGACTCCAAGTAGTTGTACAACAACAGTAGTGTAATGGCTACTTGAAAGTGCACGTTGATTGCTTTGAGCGGCTAAGATAAAGTATTGCTATTTTTTTTTTTTTCCAAAGTAAGTGCTTGAATTTTTATAGCTAATCATCAGAATTTCTATACAATGTCAATAGTACAAAATATTTTAAACTTAAACGATTTGTCATAAGCTAATAATCTAGACTAACAATGTGAACATCAACGGTTCGTTTTAGAAGAGGTCATGTTTAAATAAAAGGCCGCGCAATCTCTCCTACCGAAATTGGAGAGTTTGCGCATCTGCTACTTAGGAGAGATGGCGCAGTGTCCCATTAGTTTCCATGCTAGGAGAGATTACGCAGCTTATTGGTAAATTTGCATTAAAAAAATGAAAAATGAAAATGAACTAATTTTAAGTTAAACGTGTTATTAAGTAACATAATTTTATTTTGTAATCTTATCTGGACTTGCTTTTTCTGATTCTTTAATTTTTTTTCATTTTAATTAAAATTTTTTAATCGTTTTTAAAATTATTTCCTTTTTCTGATTCTTTAATCATTAGGTTGAAATATTCACTCCTAATACAATAATATTTGTTCACAAAAACCTTACAGCAATGTCATTTACGTGTAATTATTATTGTTAACAATTTAATTGTAGTTATTATTAGTAACAATCTCTCTTACCCATGTCCGCAATCACACCAACCCTGTAAGGACAGATTGCGCAAAATAACTTTCTTGGTTTTATTACAACCGTTCTATTAAATTGCAACATAAGAACAAAATAGCAATGGAAATGCATAAAAAACAAATGAAGTAAAAATTATTCATGAATAGTTTAGCAAGAAATTAATATTTAAAATTTTTATAGCTATTCTTTTGAATTGTGCGCAGACTATCCTAGCTTTACCTTATATATAAATATCTCTCCAGGAAATTGTTTTAACTTCATTTCGTGTGTGTGTGTATGTATTATTATAGGATGTCTCTTTTTTGTAAATTATCAAAATATTACCAAACAACCAAGGAAGCAAGAAAGCACGCACACACACACACACACAAATTAAAGATATTAATTTCCCGAGGAGATATTTTGAAAATACAAGGGTATTGCACGTCCATATGTTTAACTTTAACATTAACGAGGGGAATTTGAGATCTCACTGATCAACAGAATAAGGGAATCTTAAATTATAAATATTATAAATATCATTAACTGGTAGATCCACCCGGGATTTTCTTGAAGGATAACAATTTTAACATGCAAGAAATTTAATTTGTACAGACCATTCTTTTCCGTGATATAACTTTTTTTTAAACTCGCATCAATAATTAGAATTAGACAATATTAAACTGTGTACTGTTAGTCACAATAAAATGCAGCACTATTGTGCAATCAAAGCATTCAAAAGTAATCTCCGTAAAAACGGTTAAAAATCGACTTTCCGTAACATAAAAAAAATTTTCTCGTGTTCGATATCGTGGGGAATTTGATATCTCACTAACCTTAAAGAATATTCGGTATTCGGCCTGGCTGAATTCGGAGTAATTATTCGACTGATAACCTGTTGTCAAATATTGTAAGGCTTCGGTCAGAATATATTGAAGATAATATAGAGGGTATCCCATAAGCCCGTTCATATTTTATAAAATACATTAAAAAATAACAAATTATTTTATCTATCGGAGCGCTGTTTTCAGCATAAGACTGGTCAGAGTTTTCTTTTACTTACCCATCATACGTAGTATAGGATAAATCTTGTAATCGTTTTGAAAATCGGAAAATTTTTTTTGACGGATTTACACGTTTCAGACACTGGAGATTCCGAAAAACATATTTTTAGAAAAGAAAATTTTGCCGTCCGTCTGTGTGTGTGTCGGTAAATGCTCTATCTCCCAAACAAATTGAGATAGAGACTTGAAATTTGATATGTACTTTGTATGTAATAATGAGAAGAAGCTTACTGAATTTCAGAAACTTCTATTATCCGGTACTATTTTTTTCGGACTCTCGAAATATTCGTTCTAATAAAAGGTATATAAAATGTTTCGAATTTTTTTTAAAGTACTGAATATAAAAGACAATAAAAAACATAAATTTTGTATAAAGAATGAAGTCGATCGGATAATTAGCTTCCGAGATATTTGTAATCCTATTTTCCACACTCTTTGATTTCTTCTTCGTTTAATTCAAATTTCAATTCAAAGATATATTTTAATTGGAAATGAGACGTTTAATCCGACGCAGTAAACCATTAGTTAATATGATTATCAATTTTAGAGTTATAAGGATGTTTTTTTTTTCGCAATTCAGTAATAGAGCACTTAAAGTTTATGACGTCATCAAGCCTGGATTTTATTCGAATTGCAATGCATTTTATACATAGTTTGCACGTTTTATTTTCATATTTTATATTATGCATATCCATGATGGGTAAGTATTACAATGGTCACCAAACGACTAGTTTTCTTTTCTTTAATATAAAAGAAACAAACAGTTCATATTTTCTTTGTACTGTTTTTCTACAAAATTCTGGCCAGTAGCCAAGTCTTATGTTGTAAACCGCACCCGGATACAGTAATTTGTTACAATTATATACCTATTTCAAATTTTACTTATTTTGGATCTATTTGAATCAATTTTTTCTCTTCTGATATTTTTTTCTTTGACAAATCTTATGGTGTAAATCGCTGTACGATACGACAATTTGTTAACTTTTTGAGAACATTTGAAATGTGAAAGTAGTTATTATGAACCACCTTGTATATCTTTTAACGTGCTTTGAAATATTATTTACTGAAGAATAGTGCAGATTGTATTTCAGTACATTTATTTTTTTTTAAATCCAACACTTATTCAATATAAATTGGATAATATATGTACATAAGTGTAATTATGTAAATATATATCTTGCTGCATATTTAATACCCGGTTCAGATGGGATATTTAAGATATCTTAGACCGCCGAACTCACCGAAGGAGTTCCAGAAACTCACTTAGTGAGATCAAACTTTCTATTTCTAGATACAGTCAGTACCACTCACTCTAATTGGCTCTGGAGGCCGATTGGCTGTTGAGGTTGCTTTAACATATGCGCATGCGAACATTCTCTGTTTTTTCAGATCTTGGACACGGTGATGTTCAGTGAGTTATCTTTTAGATGAGTTTTGCGGTGTGGACAGGTATTCAATTCCGGGAGGGTACCACCTCAAAAATGGCGGTCTAAGATATCTTAAATGTCTGATGTGGTATAAGCATGGTTGTGCGTTTAAGCAAGTACTATTTCATCCTTTGACAGTTAACCCGGTAATCGTCGCGCAGGGTATGACATACCCATGGTGCGTACGGGTTTTACAGTTGTCACCACTATTTTTCGAAAAGTAATCTTCCACTTACTTATCTCAGAATTTGTTAAATTTGTCTCCGACTAAATAAAGTTACGATTATTATTTGTATTTATTGGTGACAAAGTAAAAATCATTCATACCCTGGGAATGCGCGCCTTATCACGGGTTAAATATAAAATATATAAAACACATTTTATGTTTAATAAACGAATCTTCATAATTAATGAATCCGACAACATACAATTTAATTTTTTTAATCTGGTCTTCCCTAAAAAATAATAATGAATTAAACCACCATGCACTGTACCCTGTAGCAACAGTTTGATATTTTGCAGAGAGTATTTTATTTTTTTTACTTCCAAATAACATTAGCAAACGTGTATATTACAAACATCTATTTTCGGAATTTTTTATTCTAAAATAGTATGTTTCATTGGAATAAGAATATTAGTCAAGCAAGAGAGAGCGAAGCAACTAAGAAGATGAGTCAAGAATAGCTACACTTTTTTATAGTAGAAACGTCTATTCGTAATATTTACTAATTTTTTTAATTTCTAAAGGAGATTTGTTGAAGACTGGATGAAAACAAGTTGTTACCTGTTAAGAAGTCATCGACACATTTTCAAATTCAATGACGAAATAAAGTAATCCTATTTATACAAATAAAAAAAAAGTACTTCTCTATTATCCCGTCGACCACTTTTAATTAAAAACAAAACTATCGCCAAACTGTAAGATTAAACGCCAAAAATGCAGTCCAATTTACTTGATGTCAGAAGCATTATATGTGTTTGTTGTGTTATCAAGTGGTTTTTAATTAGACATTTGTGTGTATTTTTCACTATGTTTTACAGATTTATTAGTTATTTCATTAATTAGTTGTTTCATAAATAACAATTGTGTCCTTAAATTCTTATATTTTATTTATTTATTTATTTTGATATTCCAATGGCAACGTTCTTCCGTTTATTTGGCGTTACAGTTTGGGGATAGTTTTTTGTTATAAAAAGTGGTCGACGGGATAATAGAGAATTACCAAAAAAAATATTTCCAAAAATTTCGGATAGATGGCGCTATACCAGCTAATTTTTTTTTTGAAATTTTCTAGTGTAAATAGACAAATTAAAAAGAAAAGTAAGCTAAGAGGTTTTAAAGAAATAGAAAAAATACAGAAAATTATCATTTGACAGTTTATAATTCATCTGCCTTGTTAAGAAGTCCTCGACGCATTTTCAAATTCAATGACAAAATAAAGTAATAGGCGCTTTAGACGGAAATGCTTCTCCTAATCAAAAGTCTTGTTTATGCAAATAAAAAAAGATAGTACCAAAAATTTCACATAGATGGCGCTATACCAACCAAAAACATCAAAACAGATAAACAGCTACAGACCATTTATGTACCATCAATTACCACATCAACATGGCAGAATAAAATATCCTTTAGATGCTATTCAAACTCCAAAGAGGGTAGTACTAGAGACTCCAGAGACTGAAGTACTTCAATAGATTGTACAAATTAAATACTAAATATTTTTCCTAAGATTTCGAGATGTAGCGCCATCTATGGGGAAAATTTTAAACTAAATATTAGCTAAAAAAAATCGATCATTAGATGCATTTTCGTACAGTCAATTACTTGACTTTCTATTGAATTTTAAAATGTGTTAGCCCACCCTGCATAACCTTATATTTCTGCATTTTACAAAAAATAGATTTAAAAAAATTGTTTAAGTTCTGTTCGTGACCAATTCGAAAGTATTTTGTCCGAATTTAATAGCATATGTATCGAATCCGTGTGCGATTATATGCGCCTCTTTTTATTTACATTAATGTGGCGGAATGATGGAGTGTGGGGGCATTCGTAAAATCGAAGTTATACAGGGTGTCCCAAAAGTAACATTTTAAAATTCAATAAAAGATCAAGCAATTGGCATACCAGAGTGCGGTTTGGACGAAAATGCTTCTTATTATCTGAAATTTCGTTTAGGCAAATAAAAAATTTCTCATAGATGGCGCTGCTTCTGGAAAGTTATCAAATAGGTAGAATGCCTTTATACATAACAACGGCGAAAGACTCACAATACGTATGCACAGTTTTTGTCCAAACTACGGCAACCCACATTCCAGAAGTTAACAATACTCGTCTATCCATCCTCTATCGTTTAATCGAACTCAGGAGGGCGAGTATTGTTAAGTTCTGAAATGTGGGTTGCCGTAGTTTGGACAAAAACTGTGCTATATTCAATGGTTGGAGTATCATAGTTGAAATTTATTCCAACAGAGCGAAAAATGCCGGGACCAGGACTCAAACCTGGGCACTTTGGCTTGCTGGGCCAACGCTCTTCCAAAAAGTTGAAAATACTTCCCTCTGTTCATTATGACCTAATTACATGGTATACAGGAGTTTCCGTGTTAGTTCAGATTCATCATGTAAAAATGCCCTTGTTATAGCTCGGATGAATGAAATTAGCACTGCAGTTTGTAGCCTTGTCCAACAAATAAGAGTGAAATATGCCAGTCAGGCTATCGTTGGGATCGCGCTCAGTGGAAAGAGCGTTGGCCCGGCGAGCCAAAGTACTCAGGTTCGAATCCTGGTCCCGGCATTTTTCGCTCCGTTGGAATAAATCTCAACTATGATACTCCAACCATAGAATCGAATTACTTCTTTTAATGCACAGACAATAACTAATTCACCCTGAAAATATACAATTAATTCATTTCTTTAAAAAGAACATTTTAATAAATTAAAACAAGAGATAGTGCTAATAAAGTGAAAATAATTTTTCATCCCAAGTACATGCTTTTTATCTTATCATTTTACATAATCAACGACAGCATTTAAAAAAATAATAATAAATCTTTAATAAGTTCCTTCAAGTAATAATTCAGCATTTTAAGGATTTTTTTAAAGTGACATTTAAAGCATCTTCTTCTACAATGCATCTAAAAATGTTTCTTGACATTTGTTGCTTGTGAAGAAGTCTGACACACATAGCTGGTAAATATTACACTCATGCTAACAAATTAAGGATAATGACGAGGCGCTTTCAATTTTAGATATGTTTTGTCGAATATCTGCAGAAATGTTTGACGAATCAGTTTTGAGCTTTGCAGATGTAAAGAACATGTTTGACCTCAGATTTTTCAGCGACGAGAGCAATTGGGGGTCAATAATAAATTGAATAAGTTTGTTACTGTAATAAATTACTATGTGTGCCATGTACAACATTTGTATGCAGTTGTGTAAGAATAGAATGCATAATCGTAAAGATATAAACGTTACTGTAAAAAAAATAAATGTTTTTATTTATAGCATGTCGAGTGTTCAACCAAATTAAACACCAGTTTGCAAAAAGTTGACAATGTGCGGTAGAAACATTATACTGCAATTAGAGAAAATTAATATATTGAATATTTTATGAGATATGAGAATTTGTATAGCACATTAATTGATCGCTGCGCATACGCAAACGACATCAAAAACTTTTTTTAAGAATTTGAAGAATTTTTAAGAACTATATAGAGTAACTTATACAGAAAGCTCAATCGATTATTGTAAAAAAAATCAGAAAGATATCGGCGATACAGCGATCTGAGTTTTATAATTCAAATACAATATTTGCTAAATGGTACATACATTAAAATCGTGAATTTACAACCACAATTAAACATCAACGTTTCATTTCACTTCTGCGAACGTCATCAGGATGTTACAAACAAGTCGAAAATGTCAAAATGAGCATACACGTCAGAGTTCTGGAGAAAGCATGATCGGAGAGCGCGCAAACGTCATCAAGTTCCCATGGTAACCAAGTGGATCATACCACTGTAGTGAAAAGAGGGGTTGGAAGACAAAATGAGCAGATTGTATTAATGGATTATAACATATTATGCCAGATTTTATGAATGTTATAGGATAAATTATCGTTACATGTATACTGCCCAAGCTTAATAATCGTAAGGGACTCTAAAATTTTATTAACATAAAATGTTAATAAACGTTATAATGTAATAATGTAACGTAATAATGTTACGTTTTATGTTAATAAAATTTTAGAGTCCCTTACGATTATTAAGCTTGGGCAGTATACATGTAACGATAATTTATCCTATAACATTCATAAAATCTGGCATAATATGTTATAATCCATTAATACAATCTGCTCATTTTGTCTTCCAACCCCTCTTTTCACTACAGTGGTACGCCCCACCAGTGGCTGAGAGGTTCTGCTCTCGAAGCTGGTAGACGGGAGGTGCTGGGTTCGATCCCAATCACGCCCGTCGGCCTAATCGTTCGGAATTTTCTTCGAGCCGTGGATTTATCCATGCGTAAATACGGGTCCCTTAGAAAGACCCCCACGAAGGGCACTCCCCCCGGGAAAATATCCCTAGTGTAGATAATTGGCCGTCAATAATCAACCCAACCCAACCCAACCCAACCCAACCCGTGGTATGATCCACTTGGTTACCATGGGAACTTGATGACGTTTGCGCGCTCTCCGATCATGTTTTCTCCAGAACTCTGACGTGTATGCTCATTTTGACATTTTCGACTTGTTTGTAACATCCTGATGACGTTCGCAGAAGCGAAATGAAACGTTGATGTTTAATTGTGGTTGTAAATTCACGATTTTAATGTATGTACCATTTAGCAAATGTTGTATTTGAATTATAGAAATTATTGTGCAATTGTCCTGTTTTTAAATATCTGAGTTTTAATTTGTGGAAAATCCCTTATGATAAATATACTTTTAGGAAGGTACGTTAATTTAACTTACTATATCAGCGATATCGTTCTGAATTTTTATGGTATTCAACTCGTCTTTATATATAAGTTACACTATATCTGTCTACCAAACTATGAAAAAAAATTTATATATAAGTAAAAATTTTCCAATTCCAGCTTGTTTTCGTCACTTTCCATTAAGGACATTGAATTTCTTTTCGGAATGATTTATAAGATGATCAACGTAACTGCTCCTTTCTCTGAAATCTTTTTCACAGATATCACACGAGTAAGACTTTTTCTTCTCATCAGCTTTACTTGAAAGGGTTCTACTTGCTCGTTCGAAAAAACTACGTTTATTAATAAATGCTTTCTGATTTCTTCCAAGACAAACATCATTCCCAAGGGAGTTTTCTTCCGAATGACTTATGAGATGATCAACATAACTGCTCCTTTCTCCGAAATCTTTTTTACAGATCTCACATGAGTAAAGCTTTTTCTTCTCATCATCTTTACTTAAAAGGGTTCCAATTCCTTCTTCGTGTATTCTATGAACATGCTCTTTTAAATCACTTTTCGCAGAAAATCTTTTACTGCAAGAGTCACACTGAAAGGGTCTCTCTGCACTTTCTTCTTTGTGGGATCGAATATGGATATTCAAAAAATCTTCCCGATCAAAAGCTATTGGACAAAATGAACATTGGTAATTTTCCATTTCAAGCACACCATTCTTTTTGTCATTTTTCATAACCTTCGATGTATTTCCTTGTAAGTGTCTCTGAAAATGTATCCGTAAGGAATCGTTTCGAGAAAAAGCTTTATCACAAACAGAACAGGAGAAGGGTCTTTCTCCAGAATGTTGCCGAAAATGAATCTTTAAACTTGCTTTCCTGAGAAATGCTTTCTGGCATACATTACACACAAAACCTTTGTCTGCATCGTGATCCTGAAGATGATGTGCAGTTAAATGTTGTTTTCTTTTAAATTCTTTTTCGCACTTGTCACATTTGAAAGGTTTTTCACTGCTATGATTACTTACATGATAATCCAAATGAATTTGACGAACAAATGATTTTCCACACATGTCACAATGAAAGGGCCTTTCCCCAGTATGAATAAGAAAATGTTGTTTCAAAATTCCCATCTGCGAAAAACTTTTCTGGCAAAAATCACATTTATACGGTTTTTCACCTGAATGCTTCCGAAAATGAATTTTCAAGTGAGATTTAGTAATAAATTCTTTTTGACATACATTACAGGCAAAATTCTTCTTCCCTTCGTGAATAAGCGTATGGCTTTTCAAACTGTTTTTTGACGTAAATGTTTTTGGACAGATATTACATTTATAGGGTTTTTCTTTCATGTGCACTCTAATATGATAATTTAATAAGGATTTAATTCGAAATGATTTTCCGCAAGTAGAACATACATGCGGTTTCTCCTCACAATGAATTAAAAGGTGTTTTTGCAAAGAACTTTCAGTTTCAAATCTTTTTTGACAAACGTGACACGCAAAATACCTCTCTTGTGAATGACTAGCAAGATGAAGAGCGTAATCGCTTTCTTCCGTAAATAATTCTTTACATATATCACACACAAAAGGTTTTTTATCTGAATGAATTTCAAGATGTTGAAGTAAATTGCTCTTTTCAGGAAACCCTTCTTGACAAAAATCACAATTAAAGAGATTATCCATGTTGGAGATTTCACAATGCTCCGTTTACAACTTTTTTCTCAATACAAATGTTTTGAATTTGAAGCAATAAAATTTCAATCTAAATCTTTGAGTAATACTACTTGGAATTTTTGTATGAAATTTTCAAACTCTCTCTGTATTACACAATTACATTCAAGAAGCAATTTAGAATATAAATAAAATTTCAGACATCCCTTTCCTAGTCCATCAGCTGTCTAATGTAGCGATATATGGTAAAGAAAACTATGAAACATCTGAAAAGAAAAGAAATAGTAATATAGCCCTTAAAAAATATTTTAAAAATATATATTATTAACTAATATAATACTTGGCGATTTTACAATTATTTTTAAAGCAAAGACACTTAGGCAAGAAATTTTAAGTAAAATATTTAATTTTATAATTTAAACTTTGGCGTTTTCTAGGTAAAATGCGTGTACATTTTCTCATAAAAATAAATAAGCATAAAAGTAAAAAATATAATTTTTTTTATAAATACACTCTTTTATATGCATTCAATAGTTATCTCGAAAAATCAGGGCTAATCTCATGACTGGAATTCATGATTTTTTCAAACAATTTTCGTCACAATACATTAATTTGGAGTGGGCATCGAACTCGATTATGGAGAATTTACCCCTTTTTTATGCTTAATAGGGCAGTTGCAATGGACGTCAGGTTGGAGGTCACACCCCACAAATTGGCAGTTCTGATTGGTGAAAGTACCCTGACCTCCAAGTGAAGTACAATGGTTGATCAGCTGATTGCAACTTCTCTATAGAAAGTGCGAACTACTGAATTTATCAATATATAATTTTTGTTCTTTTTTAAGATATGGCAACAAGAAAGAAATAAAAGCATCATTTAAACTAACTATTAGGGATTTTTAAATTGTTTTGTCAACGTATAATCATAATTTAATTAATATAACCCTGTTAATTGATAAAAGCGTGTGTGTATGTGGTTGGGGGTTAATTGTTACATTCTATATTTTTTAATTTAATTTAATTTTCTATTTTTAAGTGTTTAAAATATTGCATTGTTGCAGTTTCAGTGGTACACCAGACTTTCGTTACTGATAAGCGAAATAATCTGTTAATATCAATGAATTGGAGTTAAATAAGAGCTTTCCGGACCTCATCTTTCATAGCTAATGACAAAATAATACCGCTCATTTTTTTTTCTTAAATAATGGAATATTATATAGTACTTACAAATCATACGTAGTATAGGGTAAGTCTTGTAATCATTTTGAAAATCGAAAAAAAAAATTAACGGATTTACACGGTTCAGACACTGGAGATTCCAAAAAACATATTTTCAGAAAAAAAAAATGCCGTCCGTCTGTCTGTGTATCTGTCTGTAAAAGCTCTATATCTCGGACATCTAATTTGGCTCTATATACCATTCTTAGAGCGCATTTTTATCTTAAATGTAAAGCCATGCTAAATTTCAACTTTCGCGTCCTTTTAAGTATTACAAAAATCGTAATATAGAATGATCTTTATTCCTACGCCCTTTTAAATTAAAAAAAAAAAAAAAAGTGTTGTGTTGTGCATTTGCGTCTTAAAAATAGCAGTCATGTTAAATTCAAGTTTCTAAACTGTAAAAAAAAAAAAAAAAAAAAAAAAAAAAAATTCTCAAGTTAACAGAAAAAACTTTCAATTTTGGCGCCGATGGAAAACCGTTTAATTTATAGAAAATATCTGTATATTTTCATTAAAACAGTTTTTTCTGTAAAAAATATAGATTGTTTCAGTAAAAATTACAAAATCTATATTTTTTTTTTACAAGAAAAAACTTTCTTTAAAAGTTTTTTTCTGTAAAAAAAATACAATATTTTTCTGTCAAAATTGTAGATTTTTTTTTTTTTTTTTTTTTTTTTTTTTTTTTTTTTTACAGTGTATTCTTAACAATTCCATATAAATCATAATTTAGAACGTTTTTCGCTCATTTTACCCTTTTAAATTTCGAATTTTTTTAGAAACTGTTCTTCGGGAGCATTTTTTATCTTAAAAGTAACCGTCATTCGAAATTTCAGTTTCTAGTCCTTTCAGAATCACAAAAACCGTAATTTAGAACGTTTTTTTTCGCCTGCACTGTTTTAAATTTCGATTTTTTAAAAAAAAAACAGTGTTGTGTGTGCATTTGCATTTTAAAAGTAGCAGTCATGTCAAATTTCAACCTTCTATCCTTAACAATTCCATAGATACCGTAATTTAGAACGTTTTTCCTTCATTTCACTTTTTTCAATTCCGATTTTTTTTTTTAAGTCTGTTCTTAGTGAGCATCTTATAAGTAACTACCATGCAAAAGTTTCTAGCTCCCTTCAGTATCACAAAAATCGCAATTTTAGAACGTTTTTCGCTCTTGCACCCCCCCCCCCCGGGGGGGGTAGTGACACCGACATAAAATATAGCTTATGTTCAGGGGTCGGAAAAACTACTTTTTGTTTGTAGCGAACTACAACTACAACTACTTTATGAAAAATGTAGTTAACTACAACTACTTATTTTAAAAAGTAGCGGCTACAAACTACTTTCCAAAAGTAGTCACTACTTCGCTACTTTAGTAACCATCGCTAATTAAATACACCGCAAACGATTTTTCCCCCATAGACCATAATGTAACAGCATTCTTTTGAACGTCCCTGTAAGCGAGATATAATGCTACACATTTCATTTTCAATACTGAACATTCTATGGTAGACTTCAATAACATATAAAACTTTCATGGCAATCGGAGTATATTTACGAGAGTTGTAATAATAACGGACACACAAACAAAGCGAATTCATAGACACTTTTTAATTATGTTGGAAATTTTTTAAAAGAGGTAATTTGAAAACAAAAATTGTAATAATCTTACACAACACCAGACTTTCACCAGAATTTTTTACACATTTATGAGAGTGATATAGCACAATAGCGCTTAGAATTCTGCATCGGGTTGGGTCGGGTCGGGTTGGAGCTATATTTTCCCGTTGCGGCTCGGGTTCGTGTCGGATTGACTTCAAATTTTTTTGTTGCGGATCGGGTTGGCTTTCATTCTTTCGGGTTCGGGTCGGTTTTGGGTTGGCTTTTTGAATCTTGCGGGTCGAGTTCGGGCTGACCCGATTTTTTAAAAGAATGTCCAAAATGTTTTTTCACGTTAAAAGTCTATATAAACCGCAGATCACAGTTTCACAAAAGCAAAATGCGTGCCTATCTGTTTTGTTAATCTTAGAATTCGTTTCAGGAAGTTAATATAAACATACTTTTTCAACTACAGGTACGATAACGATTATAACGAATGCTTCTGCACAGCTGAAACATTTCTGCTGAATAGTTACAATTCTAATTCTTGATTACTTCTAATTTTGTTATGGTAAAAAACTATGTGATCGGCAGGAAGACAGGAAACGATCATTTAGCGTTTTGCTGCTTATAGTATTTCGTTATAAGTGGAAGTTTTGAAACCGCAACTAATTTAAAAAAAAAAAACATTTAAAGATTAGATTTTTAGTTTTATACCATTTAGAGTCCTGCATCGGCTCGGGTTACCCGCACCCGACCCAACCCGGCTCTAGATTTCTTTTGTTGTGGGTCGGATTCAGATCGGGTTGACTTCCACTTTTTTACTGCGGAACCGGATGAATTTCATTATTTCGAGTTCGGGTCGGTTTCGGGTTGGGTTTTGACTCTAGCGGGTCGGGGTCGGATTGACCCGAATTTCAAAAGAATGTCCAAAATATTTTTTCAGGTTAAAAATCTATGTACAATAAGACCTCCATTCTGGTTTTTCTCCCGGAAGGCGCGGCCACCTCTATTTAGCGCCACTTTTTAATTCCTAAAATTTATATATTTGAACGCTTATATCTCTGAATAGCGGCCACCTCTCAATCTAGACACACGTAACATGTGCATGTGTACATAAACTATCAATAATATGATACCTCTCTTTTTGTGTGTATCAAAAACGAAATGTTGATAACATTTTTAATATTTCGAAAGAAGAAAAGTGGTTCTTAAAGAAAGAATAATCTATGATCGCATTTCTTTGTGCATTTTATTTCTCAAGCAGTAAATTGAACATATAGTCCTAAATATTAAAATACGTATTTATTTTCCTCTGAAACATAGTTGTGCTCAAACTTTTTGTGAAACTCCCAACAACCTGAGCGGTAAAAAACCTATATACCCGAAAGAATTCTTCTACTGACCTGTAGAAAGAAAATTAGACTCATTCCAAGCCAAAAAAAACAAAATTCGGGAAAACCCGACACGACGTTTGACTCTATTTAACAATCCCAAGGTGCTCAGAAGTTTGACTGTATTTGAATAGTAAAGAATATAGATTTGTTCATTTTTTTTATGTAAAACAGAAGAATGATATTAGAGTTACATTTGTTGATTAATTTTCATAGTGGCATTGAAACATGATTTACTTTCTTTACATTGGGGGTTCGGGTCGTGTTGCGGGTTGCTGGAAATTATTTTTGCGGGTTCGGGTCGGGTTGCGGGTTGACTGAAAATGGAATTTGAGGGTTCAGGTCAGGTACAAACCGACCCGCGCAAGACTCTAGTACCGCTTAAGGTGGGTTCTCAAATTCCTTGCTCAACAACGCGAAACTTTCTGATACATTATCTGCCTCATTTTTAAACACAAAGGCATAAAATTGACAGGTCTGACTATTGAACCTATTTGGAATCGAAATGAGTTTTTCAGTTTTTGATAAATAAATTACTTATCGGGTTATAAGCGATTCGAGTTACTTTTTTTTCCCTTTCCCCTGCTGCGGCGTCGGAAATTCGGTTGAAAACGCCAACTTTGACAGTGTTTTCGGAAAAATCTTCTGTCTTTACCAAAAAATAAAATAAAATAAAGAAAGCAAAAGTAAGGGTGCAAAAAGGGAAGCGTAAATTTTGAGGACAAGGAAATAATTTTTATTTATTGTCATTAGACAAATGGAGTGAAAGATTTTATTTTTGTATAAAAATTTAAAAATATTTTAAACTCCTTTCTATGCTACTAGGTGGAAGCGTGAATTTAAGAGGTTAGGGATAATTTAGAGGATTTATGTTTAGATAAATCCATTCTTTTTCTTTTTTTTAATAAGGATTTTACATTTCTTTGCTTGCTGGGGGTGGGAGGCAAAAAGTAGAAGAAATTAGTCAGATAAAGACTTAACATAGCCAGACGACTATATTTTGGTAAAAAAAATTGTAGTCGTATAAAAATACATTATATTGAGAAGATTTCTATGGATTTAAATAACAGTACACGAAGTTTCTGACACCCAAACTGTGAAAATGACAGTTAATTTGTGACCGTGCCCGTCGTCGATGGAGAAATATATGACACTGCAAATGAGATTTGTCGCTGACGTTCGCAAATTGTTGCAGAGAACATATTTCGCACAAAAGAAACGAGTTATAGTCATGTGATTTGAAGATTGGGACCCTTTTTTCTTCCTCCGAAAGTAGCGTCGATGCTCCCTACAAACTACTGATATTTTGTATCGCGCTACTCGCTACACTACACTTTTTTTAATGTAGCGCGCTACACTACAAACTACGGGAAAAAGTAGAGG
Organism: Maratus michaelseni; assembly: GCA_963931845.1. Taxonomy (NCBI): domain Eukaryota; kingdom Metazoa; phylum Arthropoda; class Arachnida; order Araneae; family Salticidae; genus Maratus; species Maratus michaelseni. Next base: position 160,247,677 of record OZ007597.1, read on the forward strand.
CTACTGTAGTTTCACAACTACAGTAGCCGCTACTTCCGAGCCCTGCTTTTTTTTATATATACCGCTAACCAGGCCCCTACCTGCCCGGCATGAATGCCTAGCTTAACGGGTTAGTACCTGGGTGCAGGGCGGAAATCGCCTGATCACAGCATGGCTGTGATCCACCTGACTATTGATTTGTTCACATGGCTGCTGTGCTTGCTCTCTTGTGATTTGCTACCGTTATCTTTGTTTGCCGGTTCAAGGTTTCTGTTTAACTTTGTTGAATTGGCAGATTTAATAGGTCTCGTAATTTAGAACCTTGATCAGGTGACGAGACCCTCACCTGACTAGGCACCCCCAGAGGTATAATTCACAGGTAACTTGGAGGGCTTTGCACTCACGACGGATTTTACATGCACCAGGTGCCATTAGCGTACATAGATTTACATATTTACCATGTCTGTTGGCTTGTCACGTTCATGGTGGGTTGTCGCTGTAGTGTTTATCGCCTCTTTTATGGGCTGATTTCACTTCTTGTTGTATTTGTCTCTGTCAAGGCTTTTTGGCGTTTTTATAGGCTCACCCCTGTTGTGGGTTGTTTTTTGTCTATCATTCATTGGTTTTTTGTCTCTTTCTTGATATATTTTTACCTCTAGCTTGTGCTAGAGCTGGTTTTCACATTTTGAATCTTTCAAGAGTTTCACTGGTTATTATGTCACTATCGTGGGTTTTGTCACATTGTAACTTTTGTTACTGGTGGTTGTCACATTGTAACTTCTGTTACTGGTGGTTGTCACATTTCTGGATGTTGCACACTCATTTTTGTTGTCTTTGTCACTTTATCTCACCCAAGCATTGGGGATTTTGATTTTTTTTCCCTTCGTGAATACGCTTTTTGCGATCAGTCCATTGAATCCTAATGGCTGTTATCACTGCTTTTGAATTTTGTGCAACTTGTTGATTTGTTGTTTGAGAAACTTGTCGCACTAATGGAGTGGGGCTTGTTCCGTGGCCGTTAGTGCGTCATGTATCTATGAGGCTGTATTCACTTGATGTGACACTGTTTTTTTTTCCCCATTAACTTTCTTTGGCAGGTGTGCTTTGTGCATTCACCATTTAATTATTTTGTTGTGTTTTGTTCACTTTTTGTTGGCTATTTGCCTTCATCAGTTGGTGAAATTCAGTCCATCACAGATGACTTGCACTTCTCACTAGTGCTGAAAAAAATCGATTTTTTTGGCGTAGCAAAGAGGTTCCATTGATACTTTTTTTTTTTTTTAATTTCTTTTTTTTTTTTTAAAGATATAATTGAAAATATACTTACCAAAGGGATGGCTTTTGAGGGTGGGAAATGCTTTTGAGGAATCTCGCTGCTGGGAAGGTGTATTTATTGTGATATAAGATCGATGTTTTCTACTAACCATTTCATCATGGCTCTTCCTTTTGTTTGTACTTGTTTGTTGTTAGCTAACTGATTGTGCCATATTTTTTTGTTGTTCGGTGTGATGTGGATCAGATGTAGTGTTTGGGTTAGTGGGCAGTCTGTTAGGTAGTGTTTGGGGGTTCCAAACTCCCTGCATGAGCAGTTTGGTCGTTCTTTGCGCTTAAACCTGTGTAAGTAGTCCGGGAATGCTCCGTGACCCGTGTAAATTTGACTTAGTAGATTGCAGCTGATGATTCTGCGAGAATCTACTTTTGGGAAGTATTCATATGTCTTCCTGCCCGTTTCCCCATAATCCCACTCGAACTGCCATTGTTTGATAGTGAGTTCTTTTAGTTTTCTTTTTAAGTTTGATATCGGTCTTTCTAGATGGTATGGAATTTCTTTATTTTGGAACAGGGATTGTCACCATCACTTTTGAAATCGGTTCGGTAGTTCCAGAGATTACTCCCCCTCCAAACAAACAACAACAAAAAACGAACGTTACTTCTTTATAATATTAGTATAGATTATGAATGCAGGTTTCTAACACAGAAAAGTTCAGCTGTTCTCGACTCAGCTTCTTAAGTTAGTTGCTTCCCTAAGTTTTCATACTGACTAACATACTTTTAATTAAAGTACTGTTATATAAAAATACAATAAATTATAACACTTTGTAATGATATATTTCTTTTAAATGCTAAAAGGGGTAAACTATCAACATAATATGCAGTAAAATAACTTTTATTAGATTGTTGACATGTTTCGGCTCACCCCGCGCCATTTTCAAAAACAAATGAGAATATTCGTATAATTGCACGGTCTTTGAAGTTTTTGAAATGCTATTATTTAATTTTCATGTACTTTTTAGGGTTTCGTTCATCTCACGAAACCCTATTACTCCCGCTCTGTTGTCTGTCTGTCACAGAGCTATTCTCAGAAACAATGTAACTTACAGAGTTGAAACTTTGTGTATATAGATGAATAACAGCTGTGAAGAGCTCAAAATATTAAAATTTGAAAAATTCGTATTATTTTAATAAATAGAGATAAAAAATTACAAAGAAATACAAAATTCTAACTGCCTTTTCTAATTAAATTTAAACATTTTTCGTTATAGCAGATGCCAAAAGTTAAAAATCCACGATGAAATTCTTTCTACAATAATTATTTTTCTATCAGACGATTTCCACGTGAAAAATGAAAATGAGATAAAAAATTTCACCAATTGAAAAAAAAATTAATATGAAATAAAAATGATTGACGTTATATTGGTAATAAAACTGAAAATTTCAAAGATTTCTCAATAATACAAGGAGTATGAGTATGTGTATGTACACAAAGCAGATTAATATCATGTCATTAGAGAATTAAAAAGAAAATCTGACGTCATATTGGAAGTTTTAACGAATTTTTCAGATGTTTGAGAATAATACAAAGCGAGTATCAATATGATGAGTAATAGAGAATAGTAAATATATGAGTTTGAGAAACATATTGAATCATGATAAAAATCCAATTATGGAAATATTCGCATATTTTAACATTTTGAAGGTGTACAACATGTTTAATTTTGAAATTATTTTTTTATATCGCATTTAGTCCGCGTGACACATATTATTATGACAGAATATAATAGCCGTCTTCGCCCGCTATCGGGCTGGTTTGGATACTCGAAAAAAAAAAAAACGAAAAAATAGACCGGTAAATTTTTACTTTATAAAAAACAAAAAACATGAGGTTTTTTTTTTTTTTTTTTTTGGTTGCTAAATTAAATTTATTTGGATTTATTAAAGAAATAACAATCTAATAAAAGTTATTTCACTGTGTATTATGTTGTTAATTTACACCTTTTAGCATTTAAAAGAAATATAAAGTACTCTTGTGAAATTTACAATCGTAGAATGGAAAATTCATAAAACAAATTTTTGTAATAGAGAAAATTGACTGTGTTTCTAAAATGCATTTGAAAATAAAGACCATCAAATAGTGTCTGTAAAATATTAAACTGTTGCTACAGGATATAGCACAATAACTTAATTTATTAATACTTTTAACACTTTCCAACATAGTTGAAAAGTGTTTATGAATTCGGTTTGTTTGTCTGTCTGCCCCTGCTCCAACTCTCATAAATATGCTCGGATTGTCATGATATTTTTACGCTATTGTTATTAAGGTTTACTAAACAATATTTAGTATTGGAAATGAGGTGTGCAGCATTTATAGTTCATTTACAGGTTCATAAAAAAATCCGTTACATTATGATCTATGGGGGAAAATCGTTTGCGGAGCATTTTTTTTTATGTTACAATATTTCAAACATAATGAGATTGATACATTAAAGCATAAACACTATGTCTGATTACTTTATTTTACAATATAAGAACAGACATTTTATCAAACAATTAAATACACTAAACCAACATGAAGTGAAAAATTGACTTGGGCCAGGTCTCGAACCTGGGACCTTCTGCGCACCGTGCTGACGCTCTGCCACTAAGCCAGCCAGATCGACATCCTAGACCGGCAATTTTTCACTACATGTTGCTTTAGTGTATTTAATTGTCTGATAAAATGTGTGTTCTTATATTGTAAAATAAGGAGATTGGTATGCATCAGTGAGGCGGACAACAATATGCTTTCTCATGAGCATAGAATAAGTAGCATTTATAGTTCATTTACACTTTACAGTGACACAGAAAATTCAATTACATTATGATCTATGGAGAAAAATCGATTGCGGTTCATTTTAATGCAGGGGTCGATGCAGTTTTTTTTTCTTTGGGCCCATTTTGTGAAAAGTAAAGGTTATTTTTGTGAAATTCATTATATTTTTGTGAAAAATAACGTTTTGTAACGAAAGTTGAAATCCAGTTAATCAAATTCGAACCAAGCATTTATAAACAAAAACTTTTTTAAACCCTTTTGCTGAAGTTTTTCTCTCTGGTGAACTTGTTTGTTTACAAATTATACATTTTAAAACATCATAAAATAATAAATAAATAAATAGTAAGTTTTTATGGAATAGAATTTTGTGAAGGAAACCATTTTATCAAATTGATTTTTGTGAAGGGACCCATTTTATCAAATTGATTTTTGTGAAGGGACCCATTTTACCAAATTTATTTTTGTGAAGGGTCCCATTTTATTAAATAGATTTTTGTGAAGGGCCACCTAAATAGGCCCCAAATTTTTCTGTAATGATACTTCAAACATAATGAAAACTCTGAAGTGCATTACAACATGTTTTCGACAGATTATAGAGTGCAGAGCATTTATCATTCATTTACAGAGATACATAAAAGAATTCGGTTACCGAGCTGACTAAGATTGATAACTGCTGGATGTGCGTTTTCCGCTGTGGTACACTGAGAAAAATGACACTTTCAAATCTGAGGAAATAGATGTTCTCATTTTGTTATGAAACTTTTTGTTTCAAATAGGACAACCCAATGCTTTCAGTTCTGAAATATTGAAACATGGACATAGTCAAAACTGAGCACATGGAGGTCAGTTAATACTCATTTTTGGAACATGGACATACTCAAAACTGAACACATGGAGGTCAGTTAATACTCATTTTTGAAACATGGACATACTCAAAAATGATTAGGATCAGTTCAAACTCATTTTTGAAACATGGACATACTTAAAAATGAGCACATACAAGTCAGTTCATACTCATTTTTGAAACATGGACATACTCAAATAGGAGATGTTTTATTCTTGAGTGTGTGCATGTTTTCAGATATGAGTATATACATGTTTCAAACTTGAGAAATTTTGATTCGGAGCCATCTTGACTATGCAACATACTCAGATTTGAGTATTTTTTGCTCAGTTTTGAAAATGTCATTTTTAGAGTGTATGCATTTTTAAAATTATCTAATTTTTAGTGTATTAGATGGTGGGTATAAATTCTAAAGATCATATACACAGCTGCACAAAAGAATTCGCAGACATTGTTATATATGGGCAGTAATTGAAGAAAATGGATTTTTACTGTGTTATGTGTTTCTTTAAATTGCTTATTATTTCATTTCATTCTACGAAAAAATGAAATTCTCCAATAATATGCTTTTAGTGTTGAAAAGTGTTTTATAATCTATGCCTGATTTTTCATTATTGTTTAATTTTATAGTAAAGGCCAGTTTTTTTTATAAAAAGTTAAATTATGTATTAATAGATATATTAGTACCGGGCAAATGTAAATATATACTAATAAAACAAAGCTGTTTGTCTGTTTGTGTGTGCGATGGCTAGCGAAATATACCGCACGTAGAGGTCTGAAAATTTGGGTGCGGATAGTCCAAGGCAGGTCCCAATGCTAAGATTTTCAATTTTTTAAGACATGGGCCGACCTTAAGTTTTTGTTCCTTTAATTGTTAATAACTTTCCCCCTTTTTATCAGATCTTCTTTGTTTTGGGGGCCCTTTCTCCATTTAGTTATTCCCCCACTTCTACATTCCAGTTAAGACATTGGCAACCTGGAGTCCGGTACGGAGCCCTTTGAAGTTTTTGTGAACTACATTGTTAATAACTTGCCCCCCTTTAATCCGATATTCTTCGTTTTGGGGGCTCTTTCTCCATTTCTACAGTCTACTTAAGACCCTGGCGCCCGGCCCAGACCAGGCCTCCTTTAAGATTTTTTGCCCTAAGTTGTTAATAACTTGCCCTCTTTTAATCCGACCTTCTCCATTTTTGGGGTTCTTTCACCATTTAGTTATTCCCCTATTTCTAAATTCCAGTTAAGACCCTATCCCCATGGGGCCTCTTGAAGTTTTTGTTCCCTAAATTATTAATAACTTGCCCCTTTTTTATCCGATCTTCGTTTTTGGAGCCCTTTCTCCATTTATTTATTCCCCATTTATACATTCCAGTTACAACACTGGCTCCGTAGAGCCCGGTTAGGGGCCCATGTAAGTTTTTGTGTCATAAATTGTTAATAACATTCACCCCTTTTTTACGATCTTCTTTGTTTTGGGGGCCTTTCTCCTTTTAGTTACTCCCCCATTTCTAGATTCCAGTTAAGACCTTAGCCCCCTAGGGCCCAATGAAGTTTTTGTTTCTGAAATTGTTAATAACTTGCCTTCTTTTAATCCGATCTTCTTCGTTTTGGGGGGTTCTTTCACCATTTAGTTACTCCCCGATTTCTACATTCTAGTTAAGGCCCTGTCCCCTTGAAGTTTTTGTTCTTTAAATTATTAATAACTTGTCCCTTTGTATCTGATCTTCTTCATTTTTGGAGCTCTTCCTCCATTTAGTTATTAATTTCCCATTTCTACATTCCGGTTACGACTCTGGCCCCCTAGAGCACGGTTAGGAGCCCATTTAAGTTTCTGTGTCATAAATCTTATTAATAACTTGCCCCTTTTTATCCGATCTTCTTTGTTTTTGGGGCCCTTTCTCCATTTAGTCATTCCCCATTTCTATATTCTAGTTAAGACCATAGCCCCCTAGTTCCCGGTTAGGAGCCCATTTAAGTTTACGTATCATAAATTGTTAATAACTTGACCTATTAGATCATTCGAGATCATTTTTGTTTTTGGGGCTTCTTCTCCATTTAGTTATTCCTCCATTTCTATATTCCAGTTAAGATCCTGGCTTGGGAAAAAATCAATAACACGCCCTCTGGCAGACATTTTCGAAATTATATTTTTTTCCTGCTAAATGTCTTTCGCATTCTTTCATTTAGATGCATTTCAAATTCCATACTTTTACTACAGACAGCTCTGAGTAGGTGAACTTTAATTATGTACACCCTGTATATATGTACAATTTGTACGCTAATTTTATGCAACATTCGTAAGATTTTTAATTATATGTTTTTAATTATTATATATAAAGAATTGAGAGGCAATTACATGAAATGTTATGTAATCAAACAACTTCATAATTAAAAATAAATTCAATAAGAAATGTACTTAATAAAATATCCCTGGTTTATGGTTTTTTTCCATAAGCATTCACTATTGTTTTATATATTTTTATTAGAAACAAAAATCTATGCTGTTATTTATCATATATTCTAATACGAGCTATATATATGCAAATTTTATCTTAAAAACGGCTCTAATGATTTTGACAAAATTTTGTATCCTACCGTTTTGTAGCACCAGAAAACCATTGGGCTAGGTCACATGTTCGAGAAAATTCAATTAGTGGGTCATTTCTGGGTCATTGTGGGTCAAGCTAATTTATCTAAAAAGCAGCTCAGACTGTTTACACTTTTGCATCCTATGGTTTTTGGGAACGAGAAGACTGTTGGGCTAGGTCACATGTTCAAGATAATTCAATTAGTGGGTCATTTTGGTCATGGGTCATTATGGGTCAAGCTATTTTATCTTAAAAACGGCTCATACTACTAATTTTGCATCCTATGGTTTTCGGGAACGAGAAGACTGTTGGGCTAGGTCACATGTTCGAGAAAATTCAATTAGTGGGTCATTTTGGTCATGGGTCAAGCTATTTTATCTTAAAAACGGCTCAGACTATTTACACTAAATTTTGCATCCTATGGTTTTTGGACACGAGAAGACTGTTGGGCTAGGTCACATGTTCGAGAAAATTCAATTAGTGGATCATTTTGGTAATGGGTCATTATGGGTCAAGCTATTTTATCTTAATTATGGCTCAGACTACTTAATTTTGCATCCTATGGTTTTCGGGAATGAGAAGACTGTTGGGCTAGGTCACATGTTCGAGAAAATTCAATTAGTGGGTTATTTTGGTCATGGGTCAAGCTATTTTATCTTAAAAACAGCTCAGACTATTTACACTAAATTTTGCATCCTATGGTTTTTGGACACGAGAAGACTGTTGGGCTAGGTCACATGTTCGAGAAAATTCAATTAGTGCGTCATTTTGGTCCTGGGTCATTATGGGTCAAGCTATTTTATCTTAAAAATGGTTCAGAGGATTTGAAATAAATTTAGCATCCTACAGGTTTAGGGAACAAGAAAACTATTAGGCTAGGTCACATGTTCGAGAAAATTCAATTAGTGGGTCATTTTGGTCATGGGTCATTATGGGTCAAGCTATTTTATCTTAGAAACGGTTCAGAGGATTTGAAATAAATTTAGCATCCTACAGGTTTAGGGAACGAGAAGACAATTAGGCTAGGTCACATGTTCGAGAAATTTCGATTAGTGGGTCATTTTGGTCATGGGTCATTATGGGTCAAGCTATTTATCTTAAAAAGGCTCAGACTATTTACACTAAATTTTGCATCCTATGGTTTTCGGGCACGAGAAGACTGTTGGGCTAAATCACATGTTCGAAGAAATTCAATTAATGGGTCATTTTGGTCATGGGTCATGATATTTGAACTGAAATTTAATATTGACCGAGCATAGCTCGGTCTTCCCTGCTGGTAATTACTAATTTAAAATTTATGTTAAAATATTCTGTTTATGTGATTTGCTTAGTTAGAAATTCTGTTTACGAGTGGTCCTAATTTTTAATTTTCAACACCAATGAAATAGTATTTAAAATTAATTAAATTTGCATTATGTATTTTTAATTTTTAAAAAGAGAAATGTTTTTGCATTGAGCAAAAGTCTAATTTTTTAAAGAAAATTTCTTGATTTTTCTATTTTTAGATCTCGGAAATTCTGAATCCTTATGTTTAAGGATGCATATATCTAGGATGCAGAATATCTATATATATAAGGAATATAAGGATGCAGAATATCTGCATCCTTATATGTATTATTAGGTTTTATACTTATTATATAGCTAATACTCATTCGATTAATTTTGATATATTGCTTTGTTACACTACTTTTGTTATTTTTTAGCTCACAGGCTATCAAAGCCTAAGAGCTAATGTGTTCTGTTAGGGCTCCTATAATACAACGGAGAACCTAAGGTTCTGTATGTACGTAACGTGATAACTCTTGATAGAAATATCCAATTTGCTTCAAATTTTGTATAAATGTTCACTCTGATAAGGCGCTTCCCTGATTAGTTTTGGAGGTAAAATGGTTAAGTATAAAGGACGGAATGGGGGGCTAATCCCCTCCCCTTAATTTAGATAAATGGGTTTTTCATACAGAAATATCCAATTTGCTTCAAATTTTGTATATAGGTTCATTGTGATAAGGTGTTTCCCTGATTAGATTTGAGGGTTCATTGGTTAAGTATAAAGGGGGGGAACAGGGGCTAACACCCCCCCCCCCTTTAATTTAGATAAATGGGTTTTTCATGCAGAATTATCCGATTTGCTTAATCTATACTTAACATATAACATCTCAATTTTAGTCATATAAATAACTTATTATGAACTGTTTCTTTTTGCATCATCATAAATCTGATAAGGTACTAAATGATTTTTCTTTTAAATATTTTCTATAACTCCGTAAATTGATTCAAACTCCCATACTTCAGGGAAGTTCGACCAGAAACTAAATAAAGTTTTTAATAAAATATCTTATTTGACAAAATATAGCTTATTTTTGTATGGCATACTTTTAATTTCTTTTATTAAATAAAATATTCAAATCTCACTTCTTTCTGTAACTTTAAGTTATGAAATTTATAGTTGAAAATTTAGATTTTATTTTGAATTGATGCCATTTCATTTAAAATGGATATTTTTTAAAAACAGCTACGTATTTCACTAGCTTTTGGATTTAAGAACACTAATTTGTTTTTGTCTCATTGTGTTTCTACGATGAGGAATGTCCTCACATGACTTTGTTTTTTCGAAGCACTCCTGTTGTCAAACCATCATCTTTTAATGTATCAACTAAGCAAAAACACAGTTTTTCTACTTTAGTGCAAATGGCAGTGTAATAATTTAGTGTAAAATGGATTTTTATTCACATTTCACATTTCTTAAAAAACAATTCCGGAAAAAGCCTTAAGTTTCAGGCCACCAAAGTGGTGTTACTTCTTAAGGGGGAGATCACCTTAAAGCCTTCAAAAAAGTGTTTTTTTTAATAACATTTTAAGAATCATAGTTTAAAAATAAAACATGACAATATTCCAACTTGAACCAAAGTTATGACTAATTAACGCAAGATAATATATAGGGGGAACTTGGGATACTTGACCCAAGGGCTTTTCCTCAGAATTGGGAAAGTTTTGTAAGTTGGAAGTGGCATCACTTCTTTTCTTTCAGGTTGCTGACCATATGGTGAAAATAACAACTGAATCATTTCATAAGTTTTTAAACTATCAGACAAAATACATTTTCATGCTCCAAAAGTAATTTTTTTGTGCTGTAAACTCTGATTTTATATATATTTTTTTTTTTGTTAAAAGGTAAGACTGTTTTAATTGGTCATTTGTTTTGTACATGTTTTTAGCTACAATAACATGTATAATAGTATTAATTTACTTATTAGCAAATGGCTGCATTTTAGGGTTATGTAGTAAATATGCAACTAGGGACACTTGACCCAAGGGATTAGTACTATTCAAATGCATTTTATATATTTATTTTGGGGTTGTTTTTTTTTTTTTGTATAGATGCCCCAAAAATATAAAAGAAAAGAGGGGCTAAACCCAGAGAGGTTATTCATTCTGGTATTTTGGAAAAATCTGTGGAAAAGGTTCTAGATGATGTCCTATATTATATAGTAGCGAAAGAATTTGGTCTCTGGAGAAACACTTTAAGAAGGTATGTCAGAAAAATCCAGAGATAGCAAACAACAAATTTTGCTCCATCATATAGTAAAGCAAAGCAAGTTTTTAATGAAAAAGAAGAAGAACTGTCCAACTATTTAAAAGTTATGGCTCGCATAAATCATGGTTAGTCACCAAGTTAACTACCAAGATAGAATTACAAGTTCTGTGTTTAAATATGACTTTATATTTAGAGTTGATTAAATTGTTATTTTCTTATTCTGGATGAACTTTCAGACTGATAATATTTTGAACTTTCTACAATAAAAATTAAAATTGGGCATATTAATGTAATAAATGTAATGAATGCCTATGTAATAAAAATTTAAAGTATTAATTTTGTTTGACAAAAATAAAAAGTATTAACCTTAACGTTAATTTTGTTCTTATGTAAAAGTGTTTTGTTTGTAATTTTAAATCATACTCCAAATTTTTGACTTGGGTCAAGTATCCCTATACATTGGGATACTTCACCAAAATTGAAAGTTTTTGAATATTCATATTTTACTACCTTTACAATTAATATTTCGGAATAATAATAATAAATATTGTGCAATGCTTCCTTAAGTTTATATAGACTGCATTTACACACCCATAAGTATAGTAAAAAATAAAATAAAAATCCAAAACTAACAACTGGGTCAAGTATCCCTAGTTTCCCCTACATTTAAAGATTCAAACTTTAAAGTCAATTTTCTCCAAACTATGATTTTTGTCATCTTAAATTCAAAAGTAATTAACATACAATCATTAAATTTTGTATGAAGGCGTATTTTATGCATGTTATGAACCTAAAACCGATTTATGTATATATATTATAATTTTCATTGAATATTTTTCAAAATTTTTGTCTTTAATGTTATAATTGACTGAAAAAAGTATTTTCTACTGTAAAATCAATTATTACTTTAGGTGGAAGTTTAAGTATTACATCTTAAGAAAGTATATATGAAATATTCAGCAAACATGCGAGATAGTTTTTTTATAATCCTCCGTGCAAGACATGTACACAAAATGTGATGTAGAAAAATCTTTAATGAGTTAATATTAATAAAATTAATTTTTTTTCCATTTCATTAAATTTTTTTATATGAATGGATTAACAAGCCGTTGTACAATTTAATTTTTAAAAAAATGTTTACTATGCTAGAATATTTGCAGCTTTACAAAATTTTCAATTTTGGTGTAAAATCGTGTAATATCCAGTTGTTCAATGTGATCTCCAACTAAATAATTACAGACTAGTTTCAATAGCCTTCAGCATATCATCATCACTCATCAGTGCAAAAATGATGAAATTTTACACATACAGGGTTGTTATAATATAAGTATCTCTATTTGGAGCTGTCTGTAACTCGAAGGAATAACTCGAATAAAACCAAAATTGTACACTTACTATTCGAGAAGGGGGAAGAAGAATGGAACAATAAAAAAATAACTGCAATAATCACCGACAGATGGCACTACTGAGCATGAAATGTAATGTGTAATACAAGAACAAAGAATTAAGGCGTCAAACCAGATGGCACACCAAATTTATTGGAAAATGTCATAGTGAATGTGGTTACGCTTTCGCATGGCAGTGCTGATTATGTTTAGGTTCCACATGGCCATTGTGCTGGAGGACACAATCCAGATGGTACACATCGTGCTCAACTGCAGAATGTAACGCATCAGGAGTGATGGAGTTTTCGCACATGTTGTGATATGCGGTAAAATCATTGAGGTTTGCGACACCTACATAGTACACAATATTACACATTACATTTCACACTCAAAAGTGCCTTCTGTCGGCAATTATTGCAATTAATTTTTTTTTATTGTTCCATTCTTCTTCCCCCTTCTCGAATAGAAAATGTACCGATTTTGGTTTCATTCCGGTTATTCCTTCAAGCTACAGACAGCTCCAAATAGAGATATTATAACCACCCGGTATACATGGAGGAGAAGATGATTTGAGGGATATGATATATTCATTAGGATTTTTATAGTATGTAATGCTTCAAGAAAGTTAAGTTCAAGTATACATGTGGATTAGCTGAGTTAAAGTAAAAGGTGTGGTTCATCTCCTAGCAATGATTGCAATTGTCAATTTGTTAGTTGCTTGTGTTCTTTAATTCGACATTTTAAACCATATTTGGTTTGTCCAATATAGAAAAGACAAGGAAAATAACACTATAGATACCATAGGAATTCGATATATTAATAGGCCCTTTCAATTTGAAGAGAGTTCTGAAAGACTATTGAGATTTCTAATTACAGGGGTACAAACAATATTACTTGCCAGTGTGGTCTTTCTTATCATCCCATATCTATGAAAATTTTTTAACTATCATTAATTGAGGGGGTTAGAATGACAGCGGAGTAAGTCAATATTTAGTAATTTGAGAAATGAAGGGTTTTGTGAAACTTGTAGTATTTCCGTTGCATTAAGTGGTCCAACTTGTTTTGCTCTCTAGCGACTCCCTAAGTGAACTATGATTTATTTAACTGTCACACTGAATAGAAATTAATATACGTTCAGTAAAAATATGGCTATCTAGATTTTTCAAATTTTTGACTTACTCTATTGTCATTCTAATCCCGTCAATTGTGACTTTGTTACTTCCCCAATTGTCACATTGTTAGAAATATTATATAAAAACTTCCTTTTCTTCATTTCTACTAACATTTTTCCATATTACCAGTTCCTTTCCCTATGTAACTTCCCTAGAAACCACTTCTCCTCCATATACAGGGACAAAATTTCCTCATTCTTTGCAATAAAGATGGTAGGCTGAATGCTGCCGAAACTAGTCTACAATTATTTAATATATTCTGGAGCTGAAAATGCTGTTTTATCTGCATATATTGTAAAGCACCACATATCATCTTAACCCTTTCAGCCCTGACGTCCTACTAATAGGACATATCTTTTATTGAGTATTATTTTGTCTTAAACATTTTTATTAATTCCAGCACCTAATAGTGATAGTATGAATCTCTACATTTCCTATTATGACTTCACTTATGTTTAGCATTTAGTAATAATAATAATAATAATAATAATAATAATAATTTTCATAATTATTAGCAAGCTGTTGGCATTTCTTTTAATTAAAACATACGTTTCACTCTTTAAATTAAAATTTGGGAATCCTTTTCCAAATTGGTAATTTGTGATAAAAGATAAAAAATATTACTAAATTTTTATGCTTGTTTAATTTAGTTGTAATACGACATTTTCCAAATGTCTTCAAAAATTCTTCCTTAGACTATTATTATATGAAAAACACGCAAAATAACTACATTTGTGAGGTTTTGATAAAGAACGCATTCATTAACTTTCATTAAACCTGAACTTCTGTGATTCCAATAACTATTTTTAATTTTGTTAGCATAACAGTAATTTTTTCACATAATTGAAAAAAAAATCAGGGCCGAAAGGAATAATTGTCAATCACTATAGGCATTTTTAACAGACAACATTCAAAGCATTTTCTTTAACAATGTATCTGAAAATGTCTTTTCAAATTAGTTGTTCGAGCATAAATATGATACACACAGCAGGCAAAAATTATTTATTGCTTTCATGGGCACAAATATCGGCTGTCAAACAGTTTTTTTTAAATGCTTTTTTACAGATAGGGCATTTGAAAGCTTTTTCTTCATGACCTTGTTTACCTTTTATGACTTCATGAGTGAATATTTAAATAAGTTTTACGTGGAAACATTTTCCACATGGTGTCACAACCAAAAGTTTTTTCACCTGTATGGATAACAATACTTTTTCAAGTGTGTTTTCCCAGGAACAATTTTCCCCACAGACATCAAATTTAAAAGGGTTTTTTTTCTCTGAATGAAATTGTCAGAAATGGACTAAAAAATTATACTGGATAACAAAATCTTTTTGATACTCGCTACCAGTGTTGAATTCAGAAATTTTTCTCCGGGAGGAATTTCTGTGGCCCCGGTTGGGACATTATCGAGTTTTATGTCTCTTCAAAAAATCTTTACGGGAAAAAGCTATAAGACAAAATGAACATTGGTAGGTTTTTTTTTCTCCGAAATGGTTCTAAAGACAATTATCCTTTAAATTGCATTTATCAACAAATACTTCCTGACATACATTACACAGAAAATAACTGACATCATTACTGATGTGATTAATTTCATGTGACTGATGAAGATGTTTACTTAAATGATACTTTAATTTACATGCACTTATGTAAGCATCATTCTTGAATGTTTTTTGTGAACGTCAATGCTATAAATCCATAAATGATAATTTAAATCAGTTGTATGTGCAAATGTTTTTTCTGCAGGTGCCATATAGAAAAGTTATTTTTCTTACACGAAATAACAAAGCAGAATTGCTTTTGTAAAAAACTTTTCTCACAGAAGTCACATTTTGTTTACATTATTTTGAATGAGAATGGGCCTGAAAATGCACATCCAAGTCAGAGTACTAACAATTTTTTTTCACATATACTTACATATATATATATATATATATATATTACAGACAAATTGGATATTTTCATGAGAACACAAATGTCAGTTGAATATTTCCTTTACTGAAAATGCTTTTACACACACTGGACATTTATACATGTCTTCTTTCACATGTGATATTTTAATTGGTGTCTCTCTGAAAATCGTTATCCGCAGGTAGGACATTTATGAGTTTTGTTAATTATTGTTATTAGAATCACATAAAACGTGTTCGTGTAAAGAAGGAGTACTCACCAAGTGGCCTACAAGCTCATATTATACGGCCCTACAAGTTGAACACATAATTAAATGTATATATACACACATGGCAGCTGCATTGTACTATTGTCTATACTTTTCAAATTATCGAATTTTTACTTATTTTGTGACTTTTGGATTGTCTGGTACTTTATGACAAACATAACACGTGAACTTTCTCACTTTGGAATGAATATCGAGTTTAGAGTGCAATAACACACTTTTGAAAAAAAATAAATAAATAAAAAAATTCATCGCAGATATCACATGTTTTTCTCTTTATCTTTCACAATTAAAAAAAAAAAAAAAAAAAAAAAACTTTGCTATGAAGTTTTGCAGAAAATTCTTAAATAATATTTGGTTATGGAAATAGACAGAGTCTGTACAGTTTTATGCAAGTAAAAACTTTCTATATCAAGCTTCTTCTCATCCCATTCCAATAATGATGTCGGCTTTATCATCGGCATGACTTATAAGATGATCAACATAACTACTCCTTTCTGCAAAATCAATTTTACAGACATCACACGAGTAAGATTGGTTTTTCTCAGAATCTTTCACTAACTGGGTTCCACTTTCTTCTTTGTGAGATGATCGAATATGGAATTTCAAAAAGTCTTTTCGAGCAAACGTGATTGGACAAAATGAACATTCGTATTTCTTTCCATGTATTTTCATATGTCCCTGTAAATGATGCAATCGCTTAAAACATTTTTCACATTGGTCACACTTGAAAGGTTTTTCACTGCTATGAGAACTTGAATGATACTTCAAATGATTTTTACGAGCAAATGATTTTCCACAGATGTCGCAATTAAAGGGCCTTTCACCAGTATGACTAAGAAAATGAACTTTCAAATATTGTTTCTGCGTAAAACATTTCTCGCAGAATTCACATTGATAAGGTTTTTCGCCGGAGTGAGTCATAAAATGAGACTTGAATCGACTTACAGAATAAAATTCTTTTTCACATACATTACACACAAATTTCTTCCCTTCGTGATCATTTAAATGCTTGTTCAATTCGGACTTTACAGAAAATGCTCTCGCACAGATGTGACATTTATAGGGTTTTTCTTTCGTATGAACACGAATATGATATTTTAATTTGTATCTTTTCGCAAATGTTTTTCCACAGGTAGGACATTCATTCGTTTTTTTCTTAGAATGACGTAAAATGTGTTCAAGCAAAGCATCTTCACCATCAAATACTTTATGACAAATGTTACACGTAAACTCTCTGACCTCAGAAGAATGACTATCAAGATGATCAGTGTAATCGTTCTCTTCCATAAAACTTTCTTTACAGATATCACACACAAAAGTTTTTTCACCTGAATGAATTTCAAGATGTTGAAGTAATATACTCTTTTCAGGAAATGCTTCTTGACAAATATCACAATTAAAGAGATTATCCATGTTACAGATTTTAGGTTGTTCTTAAAAAAAATTTCTAGATACTTTAAGTTTGTTTTCAAATGGAAAAAATGAAATTGCAATCTAAAATCATCAGTAATAGCAATAAGATTTTTTGCATAAAATTTTCAATTTACACCTTTTCTTTCTGCATTTACATAATTATCTTCAAGGAGAAGCAATTTAGAGTATGCATAAAACTCCAGATATCCTTTTCATAGTCCATCAGCAGAGTAATGCAACGACACATGGTAATGAAAAATATGAAACACCTGAAAAGAAACGAAATAGCAATATAACGGCAGAAATCTTTGAAAATATTATAAAAAATATTAATTATTATTACCTACTAAAATACTTTTTTTACTTGTTTTTTGCCCTTATACTTGTTTTTTGCACCATATAATTTAACGAAAAAACACTTTAGCTTAAGCAAAGAATTGCCTTTATGATTTAACTTCTATTTTACCAATAATCCTGTGGTTTCTGACATAAAAAATATAAAAAAGAATGACAAATTATGCACCAGGCAGAGATTATGAAACACTTTCCAACTCTAACAGGAAACTAAGAAATTTCAATTTTTTTTCCTAGAGTGAAATGAGATACCTAAATAAGCAACTTAAAAAAACCCATTTTCAGAAATTGCTGTCCATATCCAGTGATGCGTGCAAATTTGTTGATGTAGCCCTGTATGCAATCTATAGAATTTATACACATCACTTGATGTACTCAAAACTAGATTGATTTAAAAATGCATACCACAGAAGAAAATGCACTTCCAACAATCATTAATCTTAGTCAGTCCTTTAACCGAATTATTTTGTGTGCTTCTGTAAATGAACAATCAATATTATGCATCCGATAATCTATAGAAAACATACAGTGCACTTCAGTGACTTCGTTAGGCTTGAAGTATCATAATATCATTAAAATGCAATGCATGGAGAATTTTTCCCATAAATCATAATAAAATGGACTACTTTTGTGTGTCCCTGTAAACAAACTATGAATATTACTTATTCTATACTCTTGAGAAAGCATTTTGTAGTTCATATGAATGATGTATAACAATGCTTTAAATATCATATTGTATATAAAATGCACTGCAACCAATTTTCCCCGCAGACCGTAAAGTAACGGTATTCTTTTGTATGTACCTGTAAACAAACTATAAATGCCATACAGGTCATTTTCAATACAAACATTCTATAGTAAACCTCAGTAACATAAAAATTTACTGGCATTCCGAGTATATTTACAAGAGTTAGAGCACAAACAGGCAAATGACAGACAGAGTTCATAAACACTTTTAAACTATGTTGGAAAGTTTCAGTAATAGTGGAATTTGCAGCTGTATGCAGAAAGGATACGAGGTGTAGGCTCAGTAATTGAATTAGCTAACAGACATTAAAAGCACCGAATTTCCGCTACCTTTCACTTTAAGTTTTGCAATTCCGATTTTTAGAAGTTTCAATGAAACAATTCATTGTAGAACATCTCGATTGTAGAACATGGGAACGAATTGATGGCTGCTTCGATTATTATTTTCTACGATGACGATTGTAAAGTTATCGACAATAGCCCATCACTAATGGAGATGCCCCCCCCCCCAGCTTATATATTTTTTTTAATAATCTGAAAAAAGATATAATTACCAATCGAATGGCTATTTTTGTCTATCCCTGCAATAATTTTGCAATAAAAAACTATGGGGGCAGTGGGGGCGGAGGAAGGTCTTTTCCTCTCTCTCTCTCTTTTTTTATTTTTCTTGACGAGACTGTGCATACCTGAAAGCTAAATTTAATAGAAATTTCAAAAAAATATATTAGACAATATAATTTTATCATGGTTACAGTTATTGTTTTAGATAAATTTGTTTACATTTATTGTTTCTGATTGAATTTATATGCTAAGAAGTTTAATGCAACACACACAGTATACACAATATATAGAGCAATAGAGGTGTGCGTGTAGTTGTATATTACTTTTATAAAAAGAGATCAGGTTTTTATTACAGCAAAAGCACACTGAATTCATTAAGAATTAAATATTTTTTTTATCAAAAGCATTAACTTCATCGATTTTTATTAGTGCTCAGTGTTACATGAAAAATTGCACAAATGGTAATAAAAAGAAATATTTTTTTCAATTGATACTATTTTACAATTATTTCAACCTCGCTATTTCCACTAACTGGTATTATTGATATAATTTTGAAAATAAATCTTCATTTCTAATTAAAGAAAAAAACGTGTCCCATTTTTATATATACATTAGAACCTCGATTATCCGACGTAATTGGGACCAAACCTACATCGGATAATCGAAATTTGTGCATAATCGAGAATTTATCAATAATTATCTAGTTTAATATGTAACATCGTCATCGAATTGCTATTATGACAATTTAAACTGCTAAATAAATATCTAAATTATAATTATACATGAAAATTAATTTATTTTGAAGCAAATTAATTTATTTACAGTGGAACTCCAGTTATACGTTTTGCCCAGGACCAGACAACAAAACTTATAACTCAGTAAAATGTACAACTCAATTAATTGTCTACCGGAACAAATTTTTTAATATATCGTGAAAACTTTGTTCTGCTGAGGGGTTTGTTACTTTTTATATCGAAAACTGAAGTTTCCTAAGTATTACTGCACCCATGACATAAATTTTAGGAAATGGAACAGAGTAGAAAAAAGGTACATATAAAGTTATTTTACCACAAAAGCTTTATTTTAAAAAAAAATTAATACATATAAAGTACTTAAAGAAATCGTTGGAATCGCCTTGGCATATAAATCATTTATCAAAACACATTTCAGTAGTTTACTGAATCTTGTTGAAATAATCACTAATCTTCAATTGTTTCTTTTCGAGAAAGCCAACATTGAATAGCAAACTTTGCATTTCTGTTAATAATGCAGCCGTCTTATCATTACTATTTTTACTACGTCAAAAGCCATCAGAGCAGCTCTGTAGTTTCAGTGGGATCTTTCAAATCAGACTCATCAGACGTGTGGTCAGTGTTTCCGGTTACAAAATGTATAAATGAGACAAAGTTTCATCCGGGGATGCAAAAACGTAACGTATAACTGAGGGAAATGTATAACTCAGAACGTATAACTCATCTAATTTTTAATGGCAAGCAGCCGGGACCGCTGAGTTGAAACGTACAACTGAGGGAAATGTACAACTCAGGTAACGTATATCTGGAGTTCCACTGTAGTAGGCATGCCAATCGTAAACAAACAGTAAGCGAGCGCTTAGCAAATATATGACATTGATTTCTCCTCCCTCTTTTGAAATTCTGCAGCTGTGAAAATTTCTGTTCGTGAAAAAGATGACTAAAAGGGGTTTTGTTCCCTGCACTTGCTTACAACCAGAGGGTGCAATAACATTCGAATATTGTAGCACTCGGCAGTATGGCCTTACAAATTTCGAAATGGGGCTTGTTTCTGTTTAGAACAGGGATGTGTACACAGGGCATGGGGGTTTTGAAAGAGTACACTTATACTGAGATCGGAGCTTGCAGAAGCTCAAGCTAATTTCAAAGAATTCTAAGAAAAGGAACCAAAATATTTATCTGTACTCGTAGTTCGAAAACGATGGCTTGCATACACAAGGAAAGTGGAAGGGAAAAAAAAAAAATACGCTGAAAAAAAAAGGTCATGAAACCGGCATTGGTTTACAGAGAGTTTCGGTTATCCGAGGATCGGATAATCGAGGTTCTACTGTACATGATAATAATCTATTTTTACATTTTTGTGCATATTTTCTTTTTTAAATTTATCAGTTATTTACATAGTAGTGTTGTTTTTTTTATCAGTTTTTTTTTTCGTGTATTTGATTATTTTTTTAATATTAGTATCCTGTTCACACAATAGTTTCCTTGACGAAAAATATTGTTGTTGCTAAAACACAAAAATCGCTTATGGAAGGCTGACACTCAAGTTAAGATTTTAGTTCCACAATTTTCTTTTTATAGATTGAAAATTGCTCTTGCACATGATTATGAGAAAATCATTATAGAATAAATACATAGTTAAATTTTCAGTTATACATTTCTATTTTCAATCAGTTACATGTTTTTAGGTTATTCACTTCCTTAAGGGACGGTTCTACTTCTTTGGTCTAAATTTTACAGGATTTTTATGAATTTTTTCAAGTTACAAAGAAAAGAAATACCCCTTTTGGACTTTTTGCATTATATATTTTGACATTTCACCGATATATTTAAATTTTTGTGCTTAAAAAAATGAATAATCTGCCTTGTGTGACGGGAGTACCTGTGGGGGCACGCCGCGAACTTCCAATCGGGCGACCATTTTCTCCGGCTACAAGCATTTGAAACAAATTTGGTCATCATCTTACAAAAAAATATTAAATTCTCTGGAGCTTATACCAACATTTAGTTTTAAAACTTGAATTTTGACAAAATGCTGGTCATTTGAACAAAAAAGGTAATTTTTTTGCACCTTTCTTTTGAACTTTTACAAGTTAAAAAAAAAAAAATAATTAATTAATGAAAATTATACTTTTTGGTGGCATAAGCTCCAGCAAAAATGTTTACTTGTTTTAAAAATAAAAAAATGAAGAAAATCAATATAATAGTGCTCAAGAAAAATTTGAAAAACTTGGTTTTGAGAAAAACAAACTTAAAGTTTTACAACAGCGTACGTTCAACGAGAAGCATTATGATGGTAGTTTGATAAGTTCTCGACCTGATACAGATATAGAACAAGTATGACCAAATGATAATGATATTTGTAAAGTATGATCCTTTAGATGACATGCTGCTGAGTTTCAGATGTGTGAGTTTATTGGTTATTGCTGGGAGATAAAGTAAATTAAACAAATTTTGACATTTTCTAAAAATGGAAAAAATTGAAAGTTTGAGCTGTCATAAAATACTTTGTTAAAAAAGATTTAACCCTCATGGACATATAAGAGTTACATTCCACCTTAAAGAATTCTTGTCCTTAATATTCGACGATAAAAAAGTAGGAATCAATTCACGATGATAAACCCTCAGGATGCCCAAAAGCTGCTACGACCGACGAAATCGTCTCAAAAATTCACAATGTTGTATTGAATGATCGCCGATTGAAGATATACGAACTTGCTGACATTGCAAACATCTCTATAGACCATGTCCACTACATTTTACATGATGTTTCGGGTATGAAAAAGCTTTCTGCTTGATGTGTGCCACATTTGTTGAACGTCGACCAAAAACGCCAAAGAATGAACATTTCTGAAGAGTTTTCTGAAATGTATTGTGTTGTAAGTTGAAAAATAAAATGAAATATTGTCAAAAATCTTGTATTTTCTTTGTCAGGCCGAGAACTTTTTGAACCACCCTTGTACAGGGCTGCACTGAAAAATTTACATACAAGAGTGGGTTTTAAATGTATTAAGTTGCAAGACGACTATATTGAAAAATAATATGAAATTATGTAAAAAATTTTGTGTTTTCACTGTCAGGTCGAGAGCTTATCAAACCACCCTCGTACGTTCAACAAGCAAAAAAAGATTATAAGGAATTGAAATATCATGCAAACCTTTGGGGCTATTTCAGGATGCAAAAAATGTGAAATAAAAAAAATCGAAAATTTTGACCCAAAGTAGTAGAGCCTCCCGTTAAACAATTCTAACTTTAAATGGAAAACCATAACTTCAACCATTTATACAAAATTTTAAAAAAGTTTCTTCGTAGTTCTTTTATGGGCTTTTTATATGCATGTTTGGCATGCTTAAAATTTCTACATAAATCTCTCTCTTATTTATGTACTTTAATGATGCTTAAATCTCTATAATAAAGTTTTTATAGTACCCTTTCTTTTCATAAAGCATTTTAATGTTTCTCTGTCGATGGTCTTACATTTGAATGGTAAAACAGTTTTGCAAATCATGCAAAATTATATATCTTACATTAATATGCCTGCAAATATAAATGGATTTTCTTGCATGTGGGTCATAATATATATCTGCAAATAATCATTTTGGGGGAAAGGTTTGTCACAAAATGAACACTATTAAAGATTTTTTGCAAAATAAAATATATGTGTAAACTAACTTGATCAGCAAATGTTTTCTAACACACATTACACACAAAATTATTGCCTTAAGGCATAACTTTAAAAAAAAAAAATTATCTAAAATTTCGAAACATTTTTGCAATTTATTTAGCGCAATTATACAGTAATAATAATGGGGTTTTTTGCAAATGAAAGACCATATCTTGAAGTTTTAAAAACAATTTTTTATTTGGAAAATGGTTGAAAAATGGTCCTCTTGTGACCATTGATACAGAGGTGTTCAAAAATTGAAGCATTCCATGATACCAAATGAATTACGTAATCTGCTTACCTGTAACCAAAAAAAAATAATAATAACTCTTAAAATTTATGATATTTTGTAGTCCTTCTTGGATAGATTTATCAATTTTTTGATCCTGAAGAAAATGACATCCATTCAAATTTCAAGCTGTCGATTTTAAGCAAACATTTTCAGATTTAAATCGCACAAAAAAATATTTACATTTTGAATATTGAAAAACGCATCTATGGGGACTACAAAATAGTATATACTAGAAAAGCATGAAAATTTCAACCAAATCAGTCAATCCAATCTCAAGTTCAACCTAGTACCGATTTGTAAAACAGTTTCGAGAAAAACAAGTTTAAAGTTTTACATTTGTAAACAAACATAGATAACAGTGACAATTTTCAATATACATAATCATCTATACCAGGTCCATATAATGAACCCTCATGGACTTTCTCTTTTTCAATTCTTTTGTTTCTACATGTGCGTCACACACAATACACTAAAAATGAGCCTTTTCACTGCAATACCAAAAGACGGATAACTTTTTAACCAATACAAATTTAGAAAAAACTGTTTTACCATAAAGTTTTTGATGGTTTAAGGAGTAAAAATATGTTTAGAAAAAAAGTTTTTTTTTCAAAAAAAAAAAAAATTATAATATGCCTTAATGAATGTGAAAGTAAAAAGTTAATTGATGCTTTAATTTACATGTTTTTCACAGATTTAACCCTTGAAAGGTTTTAATTTTTCAGTGCAAATTTGACCTTACCGTGCATGCCTCAACTTTTTTTGAACAATAAATAAAGAAAAGAAGGAAGAACTAAGAAGAATCAAGATCATTGGGGAAAGAATACACCTGCACTGCTTGCAACCCTACTGCTAGGAAATACTCCTTCTAAATTCTTCTTAATTCTAATCTTATTTCCCCTTCCCGGAGGAAGCATCCATTCTTCCACCTGCTTTGTTCAAAAGAGGGGTGAACAAATGAGAATTGGGGATTGCAAGGAAAAGGGAGGTACTGAAAAGGATGGGAGGCACTTTCACTTTTTTCGAAGGCAGGAATGGAAAGGAAAATGGGAGGGGGGAGTTCTCTCCTTCTATAAAATTTGAAAAAGGGTAATTTTCCATGGGAGGAAAACATATTTATTTTACAATTAGATAACAATATTTCTGACATAATTTTTACACGGGCTGCAAAACCTTTATATTTATAAACATTAAAAATTTCAAAGGGTTTAGACAACAAAAGCTTTTTTCTTATGTTTTCTTATGAGAACTTTTATCACTCATTTTCAGTATTTTTATTTGGGATTCTTTTAAGGTTTTTATCATGGGTCCGGGCAATGCCGGGTGGGTCAACTAGTGACTTCTTAAATGATAACTGAAATGTATTTTATGTGCAAATCCTTTTCCACAGATGTGACAATAAAAGGACATTTCCTCAGTATGAATTCAAAAATGTTCTTCCAAATCACATTTATTCAATTTTCAAATGGAATGGGTCCAAAAATAAAAGTGCAATTTATTCATATTTACTCAATTTACTCATATCATCTTCTTTTTGACATATGTTACAGACAAAATTCTTCCCTTCACGAGCACATAAATGATTATTCAATGTTTCTTTATAGATGTCACATGCATGCATTTTTTACTTCTGATTACAAGATACAAAATTATTGGCTTCATGGGTGCGAAGATGAACAGCTAAGTCATACTTGAGTTTATATGCTTTTTCGCAGATGTGGCACGTGAAAGGTTTATCAACGCCATGATACCTTAAATGAGAATTTAAATGAGTTTTACGTATAAATGTTTTCCCACACATGTCACAATGAAATGGTCTTTCCTTAGTATGAACAAGAAAATGTTCTTTCAAATGTCCTTTATCCGAAAAACTTTTCTGACAGAAATCACATTTATATGGTTTTTCACCAGAATGAGTCCGAAAATGCCTTTCCAAGCCTGCTCTAATAACAAAATCTTTTTGGCATACATTACAGACAAAATTCTTCTTTCCTCCATGAAAAAGCAAATGCTGGTTCAAATTGCATTTATGTGGAAATGTTTTTGCACAGATATTACATTTAAAGGGTTTTTCTTTCGAATGAACTCTAATATGTCTATTTAATTGGGATTTTTTAGGAAATGATTTTCCGCAGGTACAACATATATGTGTTTTTTCCTTAGAATGACTTAAAATATGTTCTTGTAAGTAATTTTCATTATCAAATCCTAAATGTTACACGTAAACTTTACCACTTCAGAATGACTATCAAGATGATGATCGTAATCACTCACTTCTGTAAAACTTTCTTTACAAATTTCACAAACGATAGGTTTTTTATCCGAATGAGTTTCAAGATGTTGAAGTAAATTACTCTTGTCAGGAAACACTGCTTGACAAAAATCACAATTAAAGAGATTATCCATGTTACAGATTTTTCATCTCTTTTCTCGGCACTTCCGATATGTTTTCCATTTGAATAAATAAAATTTCAAAGTGAAATTGTGAGCAATAAGATTTGGGCTTTTCGTATAAAATTGTACCTTTTCTTTCTGTACTAGATAATTATCTTCTAGAAGGGGTGATATAGAATGTAACAAAAATTCCAGATATCTCATTCATAGACCTTCGACAGAGTTAATGGACAGATGTGTGGTAAAGAAAAAAAAATGAAACACCTGAAACGAAAAAAATATATAGAAATAGAACGGAATAAATCTTTAAAAAGTATTTTCTTAAATACTAATATCTATTATAATACTCGTCGTTTGCACAATGTAATACTAAGCAATACATTACCTTTATAGGTTAATCTTGAAAAACAGTCAAGTTATTGATATTAAAACAATTTTTTAAAAAGAGGTTATAAATGTGCAATTTAATGTTCTTGTTATTGTTTAGGCTCTATGCAAAAAAGTAGTATTGCATATAAGTATTTATTGTAAAGAGGAAAGTATATTTAAAAATCTATATGCCAGGACAATGATGTCCCTACCAGGATAATAAAAGAAATAAACTTACATACTAGTGCTTTAAAAAATGGTAATTTGAATTCAAAAATTGTCCAGCATTCACAGCAAACGAATCGCATCCCGCTAATTGCAAATGCCAGTATTTTGAAATCGGGTTGTAACAGCTATCATGGTAGATTACTCCTTGAGAGTTGGGTTCACTCAATTGCGATCGCAGACTTTGAATGAAGCTCGTTCTGTCCCTAGTGAATATTGTCTGTTTTTAAAATAACTAACTTTAACTGTTCTTGATTTGTTCAGTCATTTGTTATGCAATGGATTGTTTGTACTGATGATGCCTTGCGTGTCGCTTGGCGAAACACTTACAAATTGTATTTTTAATTATTTTTAAGTATATTTTTTTCTTAAAATTTTATTTTTTAACTGTGCTCAAGTCTGTCTTAATTTATTTTATTTGGTGTTTTAAACTCACTAAACTGAAAAAAAAAAAAAAAAAACCCAATGGATAGCTTAATATAACAACTAGAGTTAAGGATTGGAGATGAGAGTTAACGATTTAAGTATTTAACAAAAATAACTGAACAAAATAAAGTAAGTAAACAAAAAACTAGCTGAAACTAAGAGAAACCGCAGAATCTAAATTGTGATGCTGGATTGCTACAAGATTCAAAGTTATCAATCCTGTTTCATTATAGTATCAGTCTTGTTGGGGAGGGGGGGGGGGGGAAATCCTGCTTTATGAGGTATTCGTAAATTTTTCTGTGGAGTGTTTCACAGCATTAACTTCAGAAG
This sequence comes from Maratus michaelseni, assembly GCA_963931845.1. Lineage (NCBI taxonomy): Eukaryota > Metazoa > Arthropoda > Arachnida > Araneae > Salticidae > Maratus > Maratus michaelseni. The sequence continues at coordinate 160,274,970 of OZ007597.1, forward strand.
TGTTAGCTGAAAAAACTTTTCAAGGATAATTGGTAGAGTTTTCTATCATATTCCACAACATAATCTCTAGATTTGAATTGATCAACATAAAAATCAGAATTGTTCTGATCAAAACTTTTTGTTGTATCATCATAATCATTAGACACTATTAGCTGTTTCTTCTTCAGATCAAAGCCTTGTTGTCAGTTTAGGATAACTGGGTCTTTCCAGCTTGAAGATTTAAAAAAATTGTATTTTGTATGTTGAAATCAATCGGAGCCAAGTCCTGGTGCAATTTTAGAGTTCCATTCAAAGGTTCTAAGGATCGACCACCAATGATTTAAATGGTTTGTTTCAATTAAATATGGTTGATGTTTCCTTCGGTGACTTCAAATAATTTAGTGTCTTTGCATGCTTCTTTTTAAATAAATAAATAAATATATATATATCCAATGTCCAATGGTTGGAGTATCATAGCTGAGAATTTTTCCAACAGAGCGAAAATATATATATATATATATATATATATGTATGTAAAAGTGGATAAATCTTTCTCATCTGGATTTGAACTGTTCGTTTTAAAACATGTACGATAACATCATGTACTTTCTTTCCATTGTGTATGATTTACCAAAATTCCAGGATGCAAACTTAGTTTACACAGGTGAAGGGAAAATCTTAATTTTCGCCATGAAAAAGAATTTTTTTTTTTTTTTAAATTTTGTAATCTGTGCCTGAGAAAAATATTTACAGCTGTGGTTTTTGCCGAAATCAGTATGAATTACAATATTATTATTTTCAATGTTGGATTTAAAGTCATTTAGTCCCCCATTTAATATTTTGCATTTGACAAATATATCATGCATTTTGGAACTGTTACTTTAAATACAGAAATCATCTCCAGCATTCTCATTTTAAATATTCCTTTAGAAATCAATTTAAGAACCTTTTGCAGTTCCATTAATGTTTATCTCCCTTTTCTAGGTTCCTTTTTTTCTTTGTAAATTACTTGATTATTTTCAGCAAAATTATTTAATGATATTTCATTTTTTCTGTACTTCTTGTCAAAAAATACATTACAAATACATTTTTCATGCATTTTTAAGTTACCTGTTGTAACTTTCAGTACTTCTGCAGGACCTTTTGAGTTCAATGTTCCATATTAATGCAGCTTTTCTGTGGTAAGTAGGGTTGGATTATTTATAAATATAATATCGGCCATGTATTGATACTTTTTAAATATTGCAATAACAATATCTAAGCTCTGACTCAGCTGATGTATCCCAATAACAAAAATATTGTTTTGCCCATACTACAATTTCAAACTCTGCAGAACAGCGCTGAATATCTCCTATTCTTTTTTTCTATTCATGTATTTATTCACTAGTCTGCTTCAATGGAACCACAATATCTACTTCAGCTGATTATCTCTCTTTTGCTGATTATCTACAAATAAAGAATATCCCACTATATCGCAATAGCTTGTTACATTTATTCTTTTCCTTCGCAAGCCAAAAAATGCACTGTTCGTTAGAAATGAATAACACTTATCGCTCGTTTCTTGTTCAGCTGCTGCTATTGGTCCATAAATATTGTGATATATCACAAAGCTTTATATATCATGATCAATAACATGAGCTTGAATATGTGCAGGTTATTGCTGATAGCACAGATGATTGCTAGAATGTGGTTTTCCGAATGAATTTATATCTGCTCTTAAAATGAGTGTCCGGAATCGGATAGATTAGGTATTTTTTCATTATATCATGGTGATAAAAAAAGGCATTTTAAATACACTGAAATTTTTTATGGTGAATTTCAATGGATTATCGAAATTAACGCATTCCTTATTCTAGTGAATTTTATCATGAAATTAAATTTCTAGGGAAAATCATAAAATTAAATTTCTCAGTAAACAAGAATCCTTTTTCTTTCTTTAAGTAGGAGATACATTAAAGAATTTAACTCAAAGAATATAAATCAATAATATTTAACTCAATAATATTTAACTCAAAGAATTTAAATCAATAATATTTAACTCAAAGAATTGGAGAAAAATTTTAATTGGAATTTTGTCAAGATTAATTTCTGTAGTAAAACACAAGATTCTCAAAATGTGCTATATTTTAAAAATTTCTTAAAGTCAACAACATTTCAAGCATTTAAAATCTCATCTTGATATTTTAAAGATATATTCAGAATAAAGGTCTGATCTGTAGTCCTGCACATGCAAACCGAACCCGAAAATTTTATTTAAAGTTAACTCAAACCGAATAAATCGATTTTCACACACCTGAAAATTAAAAATGGTAGTGAAAATGAAAAACTTTAAAAAAAAGAGTGATACAATAAAATGAGAAGAATAGGGAGAATACTATCATTTAAAACAGCTTTATGAAAGTAATGGTGCAAATAGGTATTGGTCAATTGGTTCATTTTATATATATACACAATAGACTCTTTTAAATCTGCAAAGCTTAAAACCAGATGTTGTGTGGATTTTAAAATTTTGTGGATTTTTGGTCACTGTTTTGTTTACATTTCTTAAACAGTAATTTGAATTTAATAATACACTTAGAACTATAATGAATGCTTACAATAAAGTAAAATAATAAAAATTAAGAAAATTAATTTTTTTTTAAATATTAAAAGTAAAATTCAAGTAAATAATTAATAATGCATAACTAAATATGCATAATGATGAGATAATTTTTCTTGAATTATTCAAAGAAACTCGCCTTATAAATGTACACTAATAAATCACATCAAAATCTTAAAATAACAAAGTTTTATTTCATATTTAGCCATACTTAATAACCAAAGAGCTTGATTAATACATAAACATATTTAAAAGTAGAAAAAAAGTAGAAAGTTTTAAAAAAGAAAGTGATCGTCACTAATATCAGCACTATCTTGAAAATTTTCAGAAATAAATTTATGCTTCCTTCATGAGAAAACATGAGAGTTCAATCATATTCACCAGAATTCCATATTAAAATGTGCACAGAATGATATAAAAATTAAAAAACCTTAAATTTTTCACCTAAATTTTAACTGTAAGTTTCATTGTTTACATCTGAAACGATGTGCAGATTTTAGGGTTGTGGATTTGAGGGCGTCTACTCTCTCTCTCTCTCTCTCTCTCTCTCTCTCTCTCTCTCTCTCTCTCTCTATATATATATATATATATATATATATATATATATATATATATATATATATATATATATATAATAAGAAAATCAAAATTACATTGTATGAGCAAATAGATATAAAAACAGTGATTCATGGCTTTCTACTCGGTTTCAGGTTTAAATTTTTGCTACAATGTTATTTGTCATTTAAAAATAGTAAATATCCCTTGCATCCCTACTTTAAATTACTATCTCAATATAATATCAATATTAATTTGTTGATATATTGCAATATTAAATTTCAGATATCAGCCAGCTCTAGTGGCGAGTTTCATGTTTTCATTGGTTATAACATAAAAACATATATCTGCTTTCAACATTAAGTTCAACAAACCAAAATGGTCCAAATTTACAAAATTTTGAATAAAAGATTGATTTCTTTAAGGTAAATATTATTTTATGCAGTGTTTACAGTGACTCATTTAAATATCATTTCTGTTTCATTTTTTCCCCTCGAGGTCTTCTATAATGGGACAAGATAACTAGTTTTATCTTTTTCTAAAAACTGTCTAATATATTCTTTTTTAAATTTTTCCTCACCCTCTGTTTGCCAATAAATTATTCTGGAAAAATAATTGCTAATTAAAACATTCCATAAAATGCTAAGGAGTAACAGCCAATTAACTACCTGGATATTAACTTAATTTGTTTGTTGATGTAATACACAATGTTTTTCTTAATAAATCTATTAATCTATGATAAGTTATTTAAATCTAACTTAAATGTAATAATTAAAATTAATTTTTAGGGTTCCGTACTTAAAAAGTAAAAACAGAACCATTATAAGATCACTCCTGTGTCTATCTGTCCGTCTGTCAAAGCCCTTTTCTCGTAAACTATGGGACGAGGAAAGTTCAAACTTGGGAAAATTATAAAGCTTTTTTACGCACATATTTTCAGATTATTAGCCATTCACAAATATGTTTCGGAAAATTTTAAGGGTCTAATTAAGTTACTTGAAAAAGAAAAGTTTTCTTTTTAAATTCCTACTATTAGCTCACACTCTCTCTATATAATATCTTGTTGGAATTTTCATTCGTTAATAAAATATTTTCTATTCATCCATTCAAGTTCAAATACATTTTTTTAGACTTGTACTGGATCACAATTGATGTTAATACAGTTTTTTCAAATCTTAATTCATTAATTAAATTTAATTAATTAATTTTAATTTTATATTTCATTTCTGTTCAAAAGTATAGACTCACTCCATATTTATAGTCTCACCTTCACACGTAAAAAGATAATGGGGCTGTTCACGGACGAAGATCAGGCGGATTGCGGGCGAAGGAGACTATAAATGTGGAGTGAGTCTATACTTTTGAACAGAAATGAAGTATAAAACTAAAATTAAATAATAAAATTTAATTAATTAATTAATATTTGAAAAAACTGTATTATCGCTAACTGTAACATCGCTATGGCACTTTATTGTGAAGTTTGCTAATTTTTTAAATTCAATATTTGAAAAATGGCATAATCATTAGATTTTAAACTTATATCAAGAAAAAATACAATTTTTTTACCTTTCTAACGCAGTTTGTCTAACAATTTTGTGAAAAATACTTTTCGAGCTATTAATTTTTTATATTTTAGCTACTTATTTTTTATTTAATTTTTAATACATTTCAAAAATTTCTCTTATGCAAGATATTTAGCAGGATATAAATTTAGGAATAAATACCGTCAGTGGCGAAGTGTGTAGATCGCTGGAAAAAAATTTCTATTTGACCTAAGTAGGAATTGACTTTAAAAAAAAGTTTTTATATTACTTGTTGTATATCATGTGAGGTATCGTGTGAAAGATCTCTTAATATTGAACTCAAAAATATATTTCTTTAAATTTTTGGTATTATATTTTCAGAGATATCATCAAAAATGCACTGCAAAAATACGTACCACTCAATTCAAACTTTTAAACTTAGAAATTTTTTTAAGACCATTCTTAATAACCATTCATATTTTAAAGTAACAACCCTGCCAAATTTAAGGATTTTAGCCCCATGAGTATTATACAAATTGCACCTTTCGAACATTTTTTGTTCCTGCCTGCCTTGTCATCCTTTTAAATTTCAAATATTATAAAAACTGTTCCGTGTGAGAACTTAAAAGTAACAGCCATTTCAAGTTTCTATCCTTAACAATTCCAAATAAATCATTATTTAGAATGTTTTCTGCACATTTTTTAATAATTAAGAAAAAATTGAAACCATTCAAAAGAACATTCAGATTATAAAAATAAGAACTATACCAAATTTCAAGTTTTTAGCCTGAAAAGTACAACAGAAGTTACAGTTTCTGAATGTTTTTTGTTCCTGCACTCTTTTAAATTTTAAATATTTTAGAAACAATTTCTGAAATTCTGAACGAGGATTTAACATCTTAAAAGTGATAGCCACATCAGTTTCTATCCCTAATAATTCAAAATAAATTTTAATTTAGAATGTTTTTTGCTCATTTCACCTTTTAAAATTTTGAATTTTTTAGAAATAGTTCCTAGTGAGGATTTACATTAAGTAACCACCATGTCAAATTTCATGTTTCTACCCTCAACATATATTCAAACAAATTGTAATTTTATATTCTTTGTCACTCTTGTACACCTTTGAGCGCAGTTTATAGAAAGATAAAATAAAACCCATTTTTAAGCTGAGACTGTCACTCATAATTTCCTGAAAGACTTTTTGAAATAGGTTTGGTAATTCTAAAAGTAATCATGATTTTGGAAGGTTTTTAGCTCATTTCCCTCGTTTAAATTTCAAATTTTTTTTAGAAACTGTTCTGAGAGAGCATTTACATCTTAAAAGTAACAGCCATGACAAATTTCAAAGCATAATTTAGAATGTTTTCAATTCATTTCACACTTTTAAATTTCGATTTTAAAAAAATGTTCTTGGCAAGCATTTACATCTTAAAAGTAATTACCAAATCAAACTTCAAGTTTATAGTCTTAAAAATTCAAATAAATCATAATTTAGAATGCCTTCCATTCATTTCACGCATTTAAATTTAGAATTTTTTAGAAATTGTTCTTAATGATTATTTACATTTTGAAAGAAATAACCATGTCACCTAGCTCCAACAGTACCATGATTTTAGAAAGTTTTTTCTTTCCTGCATCCTATTAAATTTCAGAAATTGTTCTGAATGACAATTTATGTCTTAAAAGTAACAATTATACCAGGTTTCAAGTTTCTAGCTCTAATAATTCCAAATTCATAATTTAGAACATTTTCTGTACATTTCTTTTCTTTTAAATTTTGAAACGTTTAGAGACAGTTCTTAACAAGTGTCTACATCTTAAAAGTAATCACCATATCAATTTTAAGGTTTCTATCCCTAACAGTGTCACAAAAATTACAGTTTTAGAATGTTTTTTCCCTCCATGTTGGTAATGGTACCTATATAAAATATAGCCTATGTTGGAGCAGATATGATCACCATCATTTAAACAAATTATTTTTTAAATAAGTTTGATAGTTTCAAAGAGCATCCCCTACAAAAAAAGCAAATTTGTATTATTATGTTATTTTGGAGATAAAGGGCAAATAAAGCAGAATTATATAGATTTATAAAAATAATGAAAAATAGATTTATATTGTGTTTGAGATAATACATAATAGTGGTACACTGGTCCACACTTCCGGGACACACTGGTCCACTTTACGGGTGCATACAAATATTCTTATTTTGAAAAATGTATTGAAAACTATGTTCAGGCAGATCAGTCAGTCTGTTAAAGAGAAAAAAAAATTAAACTGAAAATGTGGTCTAGTGTGTACCAGTCTCCCCTATATTAATGGAAAGGCAATAAAATCACCAAACATAGCTAAATAGATGATAAAATATCTATAATGATGAGATTTAATTTCAAGATTATATTTGTTTCATAAGTTTTTAAGCTTAATGCATTGGTTCAATTACTAAGGAACATATTCAACTGTTAGTTCTGAATTTTGTCAAAAGTGGTATCGTTGAAAAGCTCTTCTACATAGATTAAGAAAAATATAGTAAGTACAGTTGTAATCAAACTGTTTATGAGTTACAGGCTAATTTCTTTTGTGATTCTATACATAAAAAGTAAAATAAAACAGAGATTCGATCTGCTCAAAGGTTGTATCGTTCAAAAAGTATAAGACTATCCAAACAAATTCAACCATTCAGGAGATATGGGTGAATTTCTTCTGTGACATCACACATTATAAAAAACGGTTTTTGTCAAAAGCGGCATTGCTGGCAAGTCCTTGTCATGAGTATTAACTAACAATTAACTAACTAATGAGACCCTAGCACAATTAAAACAATATCCTAGCTTCTGATGGCCTCTCCTTCTTTCTTTTTGTATGACATCATAGAAAAAATTGGCCCATATTTCATAAACGATTAGATTTGGGAGAGCAGTTCTTATACTTTTCTAGGCCCTCATGGCAAGACTTTTCCAACGATACCATTCTTGTCAAAATCCAGAACTAACAGTCAAATATATTCCCTGGTTAGAAAAATTGTTATGACTTATAAGTTTTATACATTATTATTAACCAGATGAAAGCTCATCAAATATGATAGGAATTCAATTTAACAGCTGTTGATAAAAAAAATTAGCTTATTCCAATAGCCAGTTGTAATAGGAATTTTTCTAAACTGGCCAGATAGTGCAAAATTTGACTTGTTTTGGTGACTTATTTTTTAGAGTAAATTTGCTGATATTACATCAAGTATTACTAAGTTTGGCAACAATTTGGCATATATATCTACTATATGCAAGAACAGTGGAGTCTCTGTTATCCGTCAGTCTGAGAACCGTTACCGTGACGTTTGAGAGAAAAGACGGGTAATAGAAATCCTTCACACAGACACTAACAATAATACTGTATACAATGTTTAGCACTGTATTTTAAACATTGTAGACTTTTGTTTATTATTTTGATAAAATAACAAAATTGAATACCGTATTATATGTGAAATAGTACTGTTAGTTTTCTTTGTTTTAATACTCCATGGGTTTTTGTTGTTACAATATATGTATCATTCAACTCAGTATTGTGCTTAATTTGATCTAATATGAAGCGAGAAAAACTTTATTTCATTTTTAGATTATTATTTATAATAGTATCTTCTATTAATAATAAAATGCTTCAACAGGAGAATGAGAATGCTATAGTACTAAATAAACAATATATTTCAAGAAAACTTCATCTACAGACAATAAAAAAAAAAAAGAATAATGAATTTCTTAATTTTTTGCTGAGTAAATAAAGTCTTAAACATACTTATTGTACATCTTAATGAACAAATAAGATATATCGAAAGTGGTAGCAACACTAAGTAAAAGTGCAGGTTGAATACTTTACAAAGAATTCAACATTCAGGATATGATATTTACATGTAAATTTAAAATAACTCCACTGCAACAATTTTGGTTGTAATCCTTTTTAGAAAACTTGAATATCTTGAAACTTACATTTTTTGTTACTTTGTTTTCTTGCTGCATTTTAAATTTTACATAAATATGACTAATCTATTATCACATTTAAAAAAAAAAAAAAAAAAAAAATTGCATTGATCTACAAAACTCTATTTTTCAGAGAATTGACTCCATACATTTTTATTTAAAAAAATATATATATTGTCTTGTCTACTTAATTACAAAATAAATATAAAAAATATAGGCAAACATAGCATTTTAGATATATGTAAAAGGCGAAGTAAATTCCACAGATTCATTTAATTGAAAAAGCAGTGATTTGGCCCTTACCTCTTATACTGTAGTAGTCGTGAGTTTCACAATAGTATCTTGAATGTAGCTATTTTAGTTAAGAGTTGTAGAATGATTCATTCTAACTGCAGCTGATAAAATCCTATGGATGGGCACACTTCACACCATCGAAGAGCTGTTATAAAAAGAGTGAGATAATTTTTAGAAAAAATTCTTGTACAAATAATACATAATTCAAGTTCTTTTTTTTTTTTTTTTTTTTTTTAGAAAGTCATAATATCATTTGTTTTTCTACTACTACAAAAATACAAAAATAGCATAGCAACCAAAAGAGAAAGACCACATATGAAATTAATTACAAATTGGTTAACATTTTGAAATTGTCAAACCCTGTATACATAATCTAAATCAGCAATTCCTAAACTTTAGTATTACATGGCTCATTTTAATGTTTAATTTTTTTTCATGACGTACTGAATATGTAGGTATACAGAACCTTTTACATAATCCATCCTAATAAAGGGGAAAACTGGGAAATTTCATTAGTGGACAGTGGCCAGTAATAGTAGGCCACTTTCTTATAACTCTAATCATCTCTAATAAGTGGCCACTTTCTTTAAACTAGTGGCTACTTTTTTATTTAAAAGTTCTAAACAGTAAACTTTTCTTAAAATTTCAATTAGTATCAATCTAAAATTAAATAGCCCAAATAAATACCGTATTTTTTGGCCTATAATCTGAGGCTCAAAATATTCATTTTAGACCCAGAAATTATAGTTGATAGAATGCTACTTTCTTGAACTCGGAATACCCTTGACTTCAATTACTAAATAAAATTTCTGGGTCTAAGCTGAATTATTTGAGCCGCGGATTATAGGCCGAAAAATACAGTATGTTAATATAAACATATTTCAACCAGTAAAAGTAGAATCCTTGATGAAATGCAAGCAAATTTTACTCTTTCCTTGTAGAAAGGTGGCCGCTGACAGACAATTTTTTAATAGCCAATTTTTTTTTCATTTAGTGGCCCTGTGGCTAGTGCTAATTTTGTCCTTTACATCCTAAGGAAAAAATTAACTTTGTACAATGAATACATACAAGTATAGTAATATATAATACTATGAAAACTTTTTACTATGTAAAAAAAAATATGTTTAATGTTAAATTTCATGCATCATCCTGATTTTTTACTGCATTTTTTATAGTGCAATCGAATATTCCAGACATTCTTGCTGGAACAAATAAAATGTTCTGTATATGATTGAACATAATTAATTTATATAAATGAACACAAATTTTTTGAATGCAACTCACATTTTTACTGTTGTTACAATGATATTAACAAGTTTCAAAGCCTTTAACCTTCTGCATGGAGGCTGGAATTTGCTGAGACACAGATGCTTGTTGACTTCACGACATATACTTTTTAATAGAATAACCATTTATAAGTATTTTGGAGATATCCAGTTTTTTCAGGAAACACCACTCATCCATAAAAAAAGTAACACAATTAAATAATACTATATTTCACAGTTGAGGCAAACGAAAATTCTCATTTTTTTTACTGTAACATAAAATTATAGCACTTAGCACTGCCTGTAGTTGTAAAAGTGTAAAACAATTGAGAATCAAGGTGTAGAATATGAAAAATTGAGTAAATTTATCCCCACACAAAATTTACCACCACCACTTTCTGTTTGTGGTAAAGTGACATATGACATAATCTAGTGATTTTTGGGATAGCTACACTTAAAATATTTTTTTGTACCAAGAGATTCATCTAAGTCAGACTGTTTTTGCAATAATATGCAAGATCAATTTTTTGAAGTTGTGTCACTTTTCTTACAGATGAGCAACATATGCTAAAATTATATCCAAAGATATTTGGAAAACAAAAACAAACATTGGTACTTCTTCATTATACCATCAACCAATTTTCATAAGAAAACACTACCTACTACATTTCGTCAATTAAAATAATAATTGCATCCTTAAACAGCAGTGCCATGATATTAAAAGAGAAAAAGCATTGAAAAAATGCTGCGATGCATAGTTAAGTACAATAGATCAGTTTCAACTGACGTCACAAACATTTATTCACCTGCCAAGAGAGATAATTAAGAAAAATAATGTAAATGAATAAATATCCAAGCTTTTTTTTTCTGTTTTCATTAATATATTGCAAATTTTATTGCTTAAGCTTACTAAGTTGAAACATTGGTGATTGGGGTTTTTCCAAATTTCTTGCATTTATTTATTTTATTTCATTTTTATTGAGGTTCCAGTGGCAACATTCTTCCATTTGTTTATTTGGGGTTACAGTTTGACGATAGTTTTTTGTTATGAAAAGTGGTCGACGGAATAATGGCGAAGTACCCAAACATTTTGGTAACACATTTATTAACATCCTCCTACCCATTCCCATTTTAACATGGAATAAAAAAGTCTTACATAGTTCATGGTCAAAAACATTATCCTCATTTTTTGCAAGCAATTAGGTAATAAATAAGCCATATGTGGTGCTTTGACATAAAACTGTGATTTCATTATCCAAATATTTTTTTAAATATTGGATGACATTTTTTAAAATTTCAGATTTTTGATTTTGGAGTTAGATAACTGTTTATGCAATAACTATTTTAGCAATTCAAATATTCAAAATCTTTACAGAAGATTTTTTTATTTATTTTATTTTGTTTTATTATTATTATTATTATTATTATTTTTTGTAAATTTAGTTATTCTAGTTGCAAACACAAGAATATGAGATTTTAAGAAAATCAAAAGTGCAAAATGTAAAAGCTAATTCTTGAAAATTCATATATTTTTTTAATTATTAAAATAATAGAAAAGTTGCAATATAAAAAACTAATTTAAAATAGCATATTTTAAGTTTATGTAACATTTGTTTAGTTTATTTCGAAGTGAAAGTAACAGATAATTCATTTTAAAAATACTTGTAAATAATGTTTTAAAAATGCAAAATTATATGGTCTTATAAAAAAACAAATTGCATACACCTTTCTTTTTATTTTTTCTTTAAAGCTATTAAAATTTAAATCCGTATAAACATGTGTAAAAACATTGATTTATATTTTTCATAAATTTGAATAATTTTCACATTTTTTTTCAACTGTACTTTGGAAAAAATTTATAAATATTTTCACAGAGTTTCCCCCAGACAGTTTCAGAAGGGTGCTGCACCCTGCCTGCCCTTTGGTTTACAAAATAGCACCCTTCTTGCCCCTTATAAAAAGGATTTACACCCTTCTTGCCCCCTCCACTAAAATAATTAACACCCTTATTGCCCCTCAGTAAAAAAGTGCCCTTTCTCCTTTTCACATTAAAAATTTTGCTTTCAAAGTAAAAATTGACTCAATGTTGTCTTAAAAAGAGTGCCCTAACTTTTAAATATCAAAAGTGGCTTTAAAAACCAAAAAAATACCTTTCATAATTAAAAAAAAGTGCCCTCAAGAATCCAAAAAGTGCCCTTAAGAATAAAAAAAGTGCCCTTTTTTCACCAACAGCACCCTGCCCTTTTTTAAACCTGGGGGAAACTCTGATTTTCACTGTGAAATATAGAAACTCTTTTAGGGAATCGTACCAAGGCCCAACGGACAAAAAAGCCAGCACTCTACCAATGTTGCTGTCCAGCCACTTGTGAAAGCGAATAATTTATACGGTTAAAAAATACAGTGATATCTCAGCTAACGAACATATTCATTCCAAAGTTAAGCTTATTAGCTGAAATTTTCATTAATCAAAACTGATTTCTCAATGCAATGCTTACTGCATGAATCCAATAAGATATTCATTACATAAGTCAGGAAAACAGAATAACAATGATCATCAGCTGAGGTATCATTGTATAATGTAAGTTTTGGGACTTGTTTTATTAAGATTCCGACACAGTGTTTTATCCCTTTCATATGTTTATCTATTGACAATAATCTATCATTGCATTAAGGCTCACTGCATTCTTTGTTTCAGACCTCGGATCCTTTCTCTGTAAGTAAATTTAAGTAAAACAGAGAGATTGATTAGTTTTCAACAATAAGAAAAAAACAGCACTTATCCAGTATAGGGGCCTTGGCATTTTGTTTTTAAGCTTGGTGCAATTCGGGCTTCAGAAAGTGAGATTTGTTGCCATATGATATAAACAGCTATGAAAACAAACCTGATGAACTTTTATGCTTGTTTATATATTATGTAATGTATTTATATACAGTAGACTCCCTCAAATCCATGAATGTCTAAAATCTGTGTATCATTGCAGATGTAAACAGTAAAATTTACAATTAAGTTGAAGGAATAAAATTCAAGATGGCGCTGAAAACGGCAGTGAATGCAATTTTTTTTTTAACTAAATTTTTTGTTAATCATGTTTTTTTGGCTACTAGAGCTGGTTACTTACTAAATAAAATTTTATTACTTATGCTTTTGATGTAGTAAATTAACATATCTAAAGCAAAAATTCACCCTATTGTATCCTGCACAATATTCACAAATGTAAACTGTAACCAAATTGTTTATTTATTTGTGCATTCATTTCACCCTTTTTCAATATTCATTATTATTTTTTAATTATTATGTACACATTTTAATATGTAATTACGGTTAATATGGCCAAACTCAAGCTTTTTCATGAAGAAAATGTGAATTTTCTTTAAAAAAAAATTCAAGATTGTGCTAATATCAGTGGCATTCGCAATCTTTTTTCCAACATAATTTTTAATTAATCAAGCTTTTTTGTTTATTAAATCTGTATAAATATAAAATAAAATTTCATTATTTTATGACTCTGATGCAAATTACTTTCGTATCTATGATAAAAGTACGGCACAACAGTAGTTTCTTTACAATAACTGTAACTGTTGCAGAGCTGTATTGTTTATGTTTACTTTTTACATTAGTATTTAATTTCAGTTTTTATCTGTAATGATTTTTATTCTTATTTTTTCATGATTTCGTACTTAATTCTGGCTAATAGAGGTGAATGAAACAAGAAAGATTGATATTTTATCATTATTATGCATATTTAGTACTACTGCATCATTAATTATTATTTAACTTGACCTTTATTTTAAATTTTTTTTTTTTAATTTTTATTATTTTACATAATTATTTTAATAATTTACTTCAATTATTTTAATATTTTATGCAACTATTTTAATATTCTACATAATTATTTTAATATTTTACTTATCAGGATTCATTATAAGTTCCAATGCGTAACTACAGTCAAATTTAATTTTAAAAATGTAAACAAATTAGTGACTAGAAATCCACATAACCTCTGGTCCCAAGCTGTGTAGATTTGAGGGAGTCTACTGCAGAGTTGTATAATATAGACTCACACACATATACCGTGCGTGGAAATTTTTCTGCAAAATTCGTAACTTTGCAGAAAAAAATTTTGAAAAGAAAAAATAATTTTTGTTTTAATACCAAAAAATAAAATATATTCCAATTTTATGTATGATTTATTTACTGTTTGCGCACAATTCAAAGTTTAAAAATGCAAAACATTGTTGCGACATTATACAGATGCTTGCGAAGAGGTCAAAATATTAAGGATTAGGCTGTTTCTAAATGCATTGACAAAATAATTGATAAGAATTCAGCTCTTCCTATCATGGATTTTTAGGTTTATTATTTTTTTAACCAAAATAATTATTCTTTAATTAATATTAATTAATTTTAAATTAAAATGGTAATTACTTTGAACTTCTGTTTTTAATTCATATTGTCAAAATAATATAACACGTAATTTTATTAAACATTAAATTAATTTGCAGAAAGTTTTGGACCCAATATTTATGTACACAGAAAGTTTTTGGTTTTATCCAAGTCTGGTCTACTGTAAGATATTATACATATAAACATTTTATTTATATATATTATTGTTGTTGTTTTTTATATACAATTTACATAGATTTGTATATAAAAATAAATGAATGGCTTGTTTATATTAAATAAATTGTATAAATATTGAAAAAAAATTACTTGTGCATAATGTGTTCCATAACATAGGTTACCAGAAAATATGCATGAAAAATTTCCTTCTCTTGTCAAGTCCAGTTTCTATATCAAGCCGAGACCCCTATACTGGAAAAGTAAAAAAAAAAACTCACTATTATGTCACATGTTTGCTAAGTAGGCATTATTGGTTAGAAAACCGACTGCTATCTTGTAGCAGGCAAAAAGGGAAAAAAAGTGGGAAACAAAATAGCGAATTTTTTTCCCTTTGATAGACAAAACCAAACTGAAACATGGCTTTAAATTTCAAGCAGATTGAGAAATAAATATTGTCAGGCTATATATGATTAGATTCCTATTTGAATTAACTTAATTTATCAAATTCTATATGTGATAATTATAAGAATTTTTGGTTTTTACCGAAATTCCTTTTCTCTAAAGTATATGAAAAATATGCAGAGATGTAGGTTATGTCATGTGATTTGTAAAGTACTATACAAATAGAAACAATATATGTTTAGTACATACATACAGAAGCAATACTTTTAATATATATATGCATAATCAAGCATTAATACATACATACTACACATTTGAGTATAGGACAAAATTAGCACTCGCCAATCAGCGAGTAGGTCTGAAAATTTGGCGATTGACTTTATTGCCACCACTGGCCAAACTTAATAGTCACACTCACTAATTGTGATGATTGAATGGAAAATGTGATTATTTTTCCACTGTCTCTCGACAAAAGTTGAAACCATTTGGCGAATTTCGCAATTTTTTCCCCCGAAATCATTTGACGATTTTTTACTCGAAACCATTTGACGATATTCACTTTTTTTTTAACCCGAGACCACTTGACACATTTCGCGATTTTCCACCATCGATTGACGAACTTTGCAATGTTTTCGCTATCGATTAACAAATTTCACGATTTTTTCTGCGATTTTTTGACAAATTGCACATTTTTTTTTCCGCTGTCATTCAATGAATTTCACAATTCTGTTCTGCGATTGTTAGATGAATTTCGTGATTCTCTCGCTTAGATCATTTGATGGATTTTGCAATTTTTTTTCCCCCGAGACTATTTGACAAATTTTTTTTCCGCAATAAGTTTGCAAAATTCGCTATATTTTCACGATTGATTGACAAAATCTGCTAATTATTTCCTCTATTCCTTGACAAAATTAGCATTCTTTTTTTGATGAATTTCGTGATTTTTCTCACGATTGATTGATGAATTACACAATTTGTCTGCTGGCACTATTTGATGACTTTCGCTATTTAGCCCACAATCGTTTGACGAATTTCACAATTTTTTTCCGAAGAACATTTCATGAATTTTGTGATTTGTTATAAAGTATTTCTAAATTTGTTACTGTCCAGTGCTTAAAAAAACTGACCAGTAAAAAAAATCCATGTACTGGCCAGTGGTCAGTGAGTAAAAAAAGTTAATTTTGACCTATACATTTGAGCAATTTATAAATTATATTTTGAATCAACATTCTATAAATTATTTTCATGCTAAGCCATCAATTTGTTTTATTAGTCATAAATTTTAATTTTTTAATATGCAAATCACTTTTTAAACTATTATTTATGTGTTTAAGTTGATAATGAAATTTATAATTATTATATTTTTCTTTAATCAGATTCATTTTCATGGCTACTTATAACATTTGGCAACTAATTGCACTTTCAGAAGCCAAGTTGCATAAACACATTTGAAAAACTGATGATTAAGAAGAACTAAAAAGAAGATTATAACGCAATTGATTTTTCATTTTCCATTTTAATTTCATAAATTTTTATGTATGGACAATATTCTTCCTTTGGATTCAAGGCTACAAATATTTGCCTGCTTGGGAACAACATTCAGAATCATGCCATTAAAAAGCACAGTGTTTAGAAAATTTACTCTTATATTTACATTGAGTTTTAGATATTTTCAGGAACAGGCGTAGCTTATACATGAATTCTTTTTTCTATTTAAATGCAACTTCATACATATTTTTAATGATATTTATAAAATGAAAATTATTTATTTGAATTAATAAGTACATATGAATTAATAAGTATATATGAATTTTCTAATATGTATTTATCGAATAATAATTCATATGTAATAAATTAAAGTATTTTATGTATGCATTTACCTGTATTTATGCTGCATCAAATGATGAAATATATAAACAAACGTGCTGGCCGCTACTTTTATATCATGTGATCCCCACTGTCACGTCACATGAATATTGTCCATAAGATACAATCACAAATTTTTTCCTTTTTAACTGAAATTTGGAACTTCTGACAAAAACATAATTTCAAGTGCTGATAAATTTCACTGTAGTATCAATCCTCTAAATACCAGACACCTTTCTGGACTGCAAAATTTGACCGTTACTCAGAGATAAAAGCATTCAAATAAACAGGTATTGAGTATTGAAAATATATTTTTTAAGGCTGTTTGTCAGTGACTATCCTGATTACACTCACTAATGTTAAACTTATGGGCATCGGGTGCATTCGTATATTTTAAATATCTCCTCAGGAAATTAAAATTTTTAACTTATGTTTTCTATGTACACTTTTTAAAGGAAGTCTCTTATTTTTTCTCATAGTTGTCAAATTTTTTCTAAAATATGTGCTTAATGTGAAGTGTTAAAATCTTATGCAGTTTCGCTAAGATTTTAATATACAAAATTATAAATTAAGCACATATTTTAGAAATATTTTGATAACTAAGAAAGAGACATCTTTTAAGAACAGTGCAAAGAAAACACAAGTTAAAAATATCAATTTCCCAAGGAGATATTTTAAATATACAATGCCCTTAAGTTTAACATTAGCTAAGGGAATTGGAAATTCACTGACGAACAGTATTTAACAGAGGTGTCCATATGGAGGAAGCAAATCATTTTTAATGCTTATCATAAAAACATAAAATTTAAACATATTTGGCAACGCTAGTCTTTGCCCAAAATGTATATACAAAGATTTACTGAATAACATACCAAGGGTTGATGCAGGATTTTTTCTTGAGTAGGGAAAGGTGGCCTACAATGATCCTAATGGGCAAAACGATCCACATATGTTTTCTTCCAGACAGGTCATGCTATCTACAGGGTATATAGCAATTACAGGGTATATAGTGCATTTCAATGGGCACAGGATCATCTAACTTTGTGTTTTTTTGGCGACAGTTTGACGAACTTTGCGTTTTTTCTGCAATTGACCGACGAACTTTGCATTTTTTCCATGATTGACCAACGAACTTTGCGTTTTTTCCACGATCGATCGACGAACTTTGCGTTTTTTCCGCGATCGATCGACGAACTTTTCTTTTTTTCGCGATCGATCGACGAATTTTGAGTTTTTTCCGCAATCGATCAGCAAATTTTGCGTTTTTTCCGGAATCGATCGACAAAAATCGCGTTTTTTTTCACGATCGATCGACGAAATTCGCATAATTTCTCCTTTTCCTTTCCACAGACTGACAAAGTTCGTGATTTCTTTTTTTACCTGTGTCTCACTGACAAATTTAGGTTTTCTTCTCTGCGTTCGACTGATGAATTTCACAATTTTTCTCCACGACCGACTGATGAATTTCACAATATTTTCCCGCGACTGATTGACGAATTTCACAATATTTTCAATGAGCAATCAACGAACTTCACGTTTTTTTCCTTGACTGACTAACGAACTTTGCGAATTTTTCTGTAACCGATTGGTGAATTATTCGGTTTCTTCTGGTGACAGATAGATGAAATTCACTATTTTTTTTCCTCGCGCCTCACTGAAAAATTTCAAGATTTTTTTCCGCAACTGACTGACGAATTTTGTGTTATTTTCTTGCGACCGATTAGCAAACTTCGCCATTTTTTCCCGCGACTAATTGACGAATGTAGCAATTTTTTTTCCATGAACATAGACATAGATAAGGATTTCTAATAAAATAGCCTTTCGAAGAAGAAAATCTTTCTCGAAAAAGGTTTCAAATACAATGTCTGTGTAGAACAGTTGTATTAGTTCATCTACCTCTTCAAATCGTCTGCTTGACAGCCATCGTCTGGTAGGTATAATAGATTTATTCTATGGTATTTATCTGTATTGTTGTTTGTAGGTGGCGTTACCTTAGCACAGTTGTACACTGGCTGCCATGAAGTCCCAAAGTCGCAAATCGATATTAACACTATTTTGTTAGAAATCCTTCTCTATTTCTGTTCATGCGTAAGACGAATTTCATTATCTTATTCCCTCAACCAATTGACTAAATTCACAATTTTTTCCAACGACAAATAGACTATTTAAATATATTTTTTTCCTGCGACCAAAAGGAGGGAAAAGAACAAAAAAGGGCAGTAAGAGCCACCGGTCACTGCACCCTGTTAAATTGCCTACAGTCAGCACTAAACAAAAATGAGATTAGAAGAGCTGCAAAGATCTTATTACTTTTACTCCTTGAGGTAAAGGAGTAAAAGTTTAACCCTTGTGAAAGAGTAAAAGTGTACCTTGTGAAAGAGTCTTCAGCACCCTAAATCAAATAAAATCTAAATTCAGAAATTTATTTAACAACCTAATTGTTAAGGGTCCCTAACACATTTAATGGAACTTGAAAAATACACTGCATATGTAAAATTTAACTTTCTTTCCCTTTTTATAATAAAAATAAACATTTTACATAATCATTCTCAGTTGACAAAATTTTATCAATGGTATTTTGTCATGTCTGCATTAATGTAACGCTTTAAATAGCACATAAAATAATAGTGGGGTTTAAAGAATTTTTTTTCTCCCTCCCAAACATTACAACTCCCCTCCATTTAAAAATATTGGTAGGGAGACTCCCCTCCTTGGAAAAATTGAATTTCAAGCCCTGGAATTCATGAGAAGAGGACCTAAATAAGCCCAAATTTTACCTGGATCGATCCCTGCATACACAAGCACACACACACACACAGATATCACAACATGAATAAACTTATTGATGGGTCAATTATAAACTTGTTAAAAAAATCTAACAAATACATTCAGAAAAACAAAATTATAATTTCCATTTACAGGCATGAAAGTCAAAGTTCACTGAAAAAGCTGAACCATTCATGTGATACTGCCAAAGAAAAAAAAAATGAGAAAGTGTATGTATTTTATGCATTAAATACAATTAAAAAATTTCATTTCCATTTAAATTTTTTAAAGGAATAGTTTAAAAAACTATATATTTTTTTCTTAATTTAGCTTTTATTTTCTATTAATTTAGAATTTGAAAAAATACTTAATAAATTTGGAAGCACTAGAGAAAAAAAAAAAAAAAAAAGTGACAACGTATAATTATTAAATATTAAAAAAAAACTGTGAAACTTATATTACACTTTATTACACTTATACTTATTTTATGTATTAAATTAAAAAATATATGCATCATAATAATTTAAAAGCATAGTATTTGAGCAGCATTGCAATTTTACCTATCCACCCCACCCTTTCTTATGTCTTTTTTATCACGATTTTGACCACGAAGTGAAAAAGTTAAATACGTTAACAATTTGGTGAATTTAAAGTCCATCATATGTTACAGTAGTTTACAAAAATAAATAAATACCAACGATGGTCGAACTCCTGTAAAAATATAACTAATACTGTAAATCACACAGACGCTGGATAAATCACTTTCGTTAAAGATTAACTAAGAATGAGAGTTAAATTGAAAATCATTGATCCAACATGAAACTTTAATATCCGGAATAATCTAATGAAAAATTACTGATGCATATCCATTATGATCTCATTATCCACTCATCACGTAAAACAGATTATTTGAGAAATAATAGTACACCTTTTATTTAAATTAAAACTCACCAGTTGGGATGCGCTAACAAGAAGTAAATCACTGCCGTACCACCCAATATATATATTTTTTAATTTAACCTTATCTAAATTAGGGAAATTGTATATATCACAATAAGCTACGCCAACATAAATAAAATCCTATAGTTGAGTCATTCCTCCTCTAACCCCTTCGATTCGGGGAATGATTCTCAAAGTATCATTCAGTGTGGATTTGTTTACAATAGAGAATGTGCATGTGACGTCACGAAGCCGTAAAGAACGAACGGTAGCAAAACATACGCATGCCTACTGTATAGTTAGCTGTGTTATGTGCTTATTATACATATTTTTTAATTAATTATTCATATAATTTTGCCTTTCTTAATTGCAGCGGATAGCCCAAGGTAGGTCCTGATGCACCTGAGGCTCGGATTTTTAATTTTTTGAGACCCCGGCCCCTTTAAGATTTTTGCCCTAAATTGTTAATAATTGACCCAATTTTTATCCAATCCTCATCGTTTTTGGGGCCTTTTTTCCGTTTACCTTTCACCCCCATTTCTACGTTCTAGTTATGACCCTGGTACGGGGCCCGTTGAAGTTTTTGTTCCTAAACTGATATAATTACTTGCCTGCTTTTAATCCGATTTTCTTAGTTTTTGGGGCCTTTTCTTCATTTAGTTATTTCCCCATTGCTACTTTCTAATTAGGACCCTTCATCTTAGGGCCCTGCTCAAAACTATCGGCTGGCCTCTTTTTGGGCCCCCTACTATAGTTCCCCTAAAAATCGTCCGATTCACTAACTTTTTTTTTTTCTAACAACTTAGAACTTCCAGCTACTACATGAAAAACAAAAACAAAAACGAAAAAATTCGGTGAAGATCCGGGCCCTCTGGGTCCCTTGAAGTTTTTGTTCCCTAAATTGTTAATACCTTGTCCCCTTTTAATCCGATTTTCGTTTTTGGGGCCATTTCTCCATTTAACTTTTCCCCCATTTCTTTCCCCTATTCCAGTTAGGAGCGTTCATCTTAGGGCCCTGCTCAAAACTATCAGCTGGCCCCTCTTTGGCCCCCCTACTATATTTCTTCTAAAAATCGTCCGATTCACTAACTTTTTTTTTCTAACAACTTAGAACTTCTAGCTACTACATAAACAACAACAACAAAATGGAGAAGATCCGGGCCTCTCGAAGTTATTGTTCTCTAAATTGTTAATACCTTGTCCCCTTTTAATTCAATCTTCGTTTTTGGGGGCGTTTTCTCCATTTAGTTATTTCCCCATTTCTACATTCTAGGTAGGACCGTTCATCTTAGGGCCCTGCTCAAAACTATCAACGGCCCCTTTTGGGCCCCCTAGTATAGCTCCCTTAAAAATCGTCCAATTCGCTAGCTTTTTTTTTTCTAATAACTTCTTAGCATTTCCAGCAACTACATGAATGACCAAAATTTTCTCGACAAGATCCGGGCCCCTGGGCCCCTTACGTTACTCATAACTTCTTAATTATGATACGTATCGAATCCGTTTAAAGTTATTATTATTTCTAGGAAAAGGGCCGAAAATTTATATATGACAGATTTTTGATATCATTAAAAATGGCCTCAAGTGGTTGGGGTGGGGGGGGGGAGAACAGAAGTTTTAGAAGAAAAAAATTCATAACTTTGTCAATTCACAAGTTATCAAATCCGCTAATTTATTACAAATCCTCTTAATATTACCTACAACTTTTATATTGACAAGTATTTTTTATAAAACCAACCCTTACAGAAAAAAAAATCTTTGTGTGCTCCGCCTACAGACACAGGAAGATTTCGAAGTGAGCGGTCCCAACTGCCGCATCATGGCAATAAGGTAATTTCTTCTTCATTCTTCAACAGGGTTTTGTTCATTCGACTCGATATTGAAAACTTGAGGGTTTTTTTTTTTTTTTTTTAATTTATTATCACGGGCGCTAGTCAGTTCGTTATTAATAAATGTTTGGTTCAATTTTGAGTAACTGGATATCATCTTTTGTTACAAAATGTTATTTTTCACAAAAATATAACAAATTTCAGAAAAAAAATTTATTTTTCACAAAATGCCCCCCCCCCTCCCCCCCCCCCACAAAAAAAAAAAAAAAAAAAAAAAAAAAAAAAACTGCATCGACACCTGATTAAATGCTTTTTAAAAAGTAAGGTTTTTTTAAAAACATGGCATCTATTATTTTTTTTTTTAGATTAAATTATATAATTTTCTTTTACAAAAAAAAAAAAAAAAAAAAAAAAAAAAAAAAAGAGTAAAATGTTTCTTAAATATTGCCCTTAGTACTTCATTAAATGTTTCATAAAAGTCAATTTTTTGTTTTGTCCTGTTTTATACATATTATTAGAATAGTAAAAATATTTTTTTTAAACTTAAGGAGTGTTTATTTAGTATAACAAATATTTCAGCTAATAAAACCGAATTCTGACAAAACTTATGCTTCAGTTTCATAGATTTCCTTGTCATAATACAACATGTTAAAATTATATAAAAGTGTTTCAAAAAATAAGCCGTTTTGATTTGAGAACACTTATAGGTACATTTTAATCGATCATTTAATCTGAATATAACAAAATTTGTAAACATTTTCCGATTAGTTCAAGCAATAAAAAGTTACCATACGAACAAGAACAACTTGAACTACAAGTAGAAAAAAAGTAAATAAAACATTAACTTTACGACATAATAATAAATAAAAAAAAAAAAAAAAAAAAAAAAAAAACTAAAATCTTTCTCCTACCAGGTACAACCAGTTGAAACGTTTCTTGAGCTCTTGAATTATTCCCTGGATACTTTTTTAAATAAGTTTCAATATCTGATGAAGCAACCGATGGCCAAAAAGCCATATCTGCTTTCCAATCTGCATCCACAATAATATACAGATCATCTAAAATAATAACACTATTATTCGGTTTGACAAATCTAAGCTTTGTTAAATAATCTTGATTAGCAACAGAATCTAAGTTCTGTGCATAGTCTGATAAAAGAAAATTTGTTTTTGATTAAATATGATCCATAATTGAATGCAAAAATTTCGCTTTCTCATAGGAAACCGTAGGAAATAGCGCATTGAGCGAGATATGTTTTGCCTACCGAAGAGGCGTGGTCTAGTGAGGAACCAGTTTGTTGACAAACATGCACATTCTCTATAGGGCAGTTGCAATTGACGTCACCTTGGAGGTAAACAGTACAAATAGGCAGTTCTGATTGGTGGAATTACCCTTACCTCCAAGTGAATACAATGGTTGATCAGCTGATTGCAACTGCCGTATATGAGCTATGAAAAAGCCCAGAAGGGTGTTCCCAGCTTCTTCCTTGCTGCCTGTTTGCCACCGGATTTTTTCACAGAGTAAACAGAAAGAATAGAGAGGCAGTAAACCGCAAACACGGCTTGCCGGTTATCCCTCAAATCATTAGGCCCCAAACAAGCCAAGCACATGCAGGGCCCAATTAACCGCTGAATCTAGGGGAAGCACGGTATCATTTTAGGGCCCCCTTTCTTTTGGAAAAAGTTTTCTTAATTCTTCATTCATGAAAACTGATCAATTATACTAATGTTATTTCCGGGAGTAGAATACGATGTCACATATATTTCATTAAACAGCTTTTCTATGTTCCTAACTTCAGATATATTTTAAATTTTAGAGGGGGAGCATGTGCTTCACGTGCCTTATCAGGCCCTGAGCCAGGGGCGTAGCTTGAAATTTTTATTGGGGGGGGGAGGAGGACCTGACTTCGGCGCCCTTTATATAATTTTCATTTTCCACTCCCCCCCTCTCTCGCCACATTGTCATCAGCCGCGCTAGAGTTCTGCAGGTGCCGAAATTTCCAGGCCCAGGCCCGGCCCGGCATAAAAGCAAACAGTTCGGCCCGACCCGTTCAAAATTATTTTGGCCCGGCCTGGTATAAAAGCAAAAAGTTCGGCCCGAACCGGCCTGTCCCGACTGAATATCTACAAAGTATGCCGATATTTCTGAAGCAACATTAACCTAAACTTAAAATTACACTTATTCAAAAAGCACACTTATGCATAGATTTTATTATCAGATTATGCTCAAAATGCATGGAATGCAAAATATCAATAATATTTATGATCACTTAGACAATTAAACACTGATTAAAAAATTGACTTAGACTATTACATTCAAATGAAGATTCAGTAAGAGAAGAAAAATCAGTTATAGCAGGGCTACACTACATACCGGGCTTGCTCATTCATTATGATGACGTCACAAAAGGTGGCTGACTAGGAGGAAAGACATACAGCGATTGGCACAAAACGATGGGCGCGTTGCTTTGGACCAATAGCTGGTCGCGGCCAGCCACCATTTGTGACGTTTTGAGAGTGAATGAGCAAGCCCGGTATCTAGTGTTGCCTTGGTTATAGGCAGGTTCCATTCTTAGCAGGTACATCGTCTGTTGTATGTATTATATTTTTTTGCACGGATCAAGACATTTTTCCATGTAAGAAAGGTTTTCGTCATAGATTGTTTTTATTTCACAGGTTTTGCTGTATTTTAATTTTTTTTGCTTAGGATGTACTATTCTATAAACGAATTTTAATTGTAGAATAATGGTTATTTAAAAATATATTCATTTTTCGCAAAAGTTGTTGTACCAGGCCTAATTTTCTGATTTTTACGCTGGCCTGAAAATTTTGGTCCATACAGATCTCTAGGAAGAATGACGTCCAAGCACAGCTTGGTCCAGAAAAAAAGCAGTCTGGTCCGTCTCGGCCGAAGTCTGCAGAAAAGAAGGTTAAGCCCGGACCGTTCAGATCTCTAATTCTAAAGCCTGTTTAAAACATCAGTTTTAATTTTTACAGAAAATTTACAATACTATTTGATTGATTAAAATTGATATCCTGATCCTCTATTTGATTGACCTGATTAAAAATATATGAAATTTTATATGCAAACAGGTGATAATGGTTTTATGAATGTGTCAAACGTACTGTTTTGAAATGGATTTGAACCTTAACTAAAGCAAACATTTGTACATGCTCTTACATTCTGCTCCATCATCAACAATTTGAAACCACTCATTCATAAATGAAGTTACATAATCTGCTTTCTTCTTAAATTCATTTATTGTTTTGATTTTTGTAAAAGGTACCTAGTTTATTACTTTTATTTATTTATTCTAGAAGAATTCGTACCTGGGATATAAGTTTTCAAAAAAATATATATACAGTACACTCATTTCAAGAAATACATGCCTCTAATCCTCCAAAAGAACGGAATATCAATGTCTGTTGTCTCATTTTGCACAAGAGCGGATTTCAAAGAGTTCAAATGTCTGGGCGAGGAAATGTTTTGTTCAGAGGATTCTTTCAGGAAAATTGCCATATGACCACCTTAGAGTTGAGGTCTGCACGGGATCGCACCCGGCCCAGCAAAATGATGGTCAATTTTCAAACGGACCGGTCTGGCAGAATGAACACAGTTTTTTAACGAGCCTGGGCAAGCCGATGAAGAATAATAAACGGGTCGGGTCGGGCCAATAAAAATTTTAAGTGAGCCGACTGGCCTGATATAAGAAATTTAAAAGGATCAAACTAAGCTGATAAAATATGAACAATTTTTAATGGATTTGTCTGGGATGAAAATAAGTAAATGTACTGCATGAGCCGATACTAGCTCCACAACATCAATATAGAAATATGTCAAGCGTAGAAATCGGCACTGGACAGCTGCATCATATCTGAGCCTGGGCTTAATTTTTTTAGCATACTCGGGCATTCTGGGATCAGGCATACATTATTTTCTATGTACTCGGCCGGCTGGAAACTGAGCTTAATTGTTCCTAGGACGTGTCGAGTTGTTTTGTGACAATAGTAATAGCGATAATGAACTTCTGTTAACGGAATCTTTGGAAGTATACTTTAATAGATTGCAGTAAAACATTTTTTTTTTATTATACAGCAACAAAAGTTAGGATGTTTTTAACCATTTTTTTTCTTTATTCTTACATTAATTTTTTTAATGTCTTTATTTGAATGTAATACTCTAAGAGTCTAAGTAAACATTAATAATACTATTCTGTATTCTATGGCATGTATAAAGTATTCTAAAATATACTGTAAATTTTTCCCATAAACATGCATGCAGTGTTCATTAAAAGAACTTTAATCGTATGTTAATAAAATTGGAATTTTTTGGTAGAAATCGAGTTGGTCGGTCCGGGCCTGATTTCGTTGTTTTTTCATCGGGTTCGGTCTGTTTTCACTGAATTTTCAACGGGCCAGTCCGAGCCCGTGCCAAACTTTTAGCTTTTAGACCAGACTGGGCTTGCCCAAGATAGCTTTCTTTCGGGCCGGGCCTGTAAACTTTGGCCCGTGCAGACCTCTGCTCTAGAGATCACGATCTGCACGGAACGATTCCCGCACCCGGCCAAATGAAGTCAAACGGGCTGGGCTGATAAAAAAAAAATAAAAAAAAAAATAAACGGGTTAGGCGGCTGGTTAAAAAAATTAAGAGGGACTACCGGCACCAATATACCAAATTGAAAAGGATCGGACTAAGCCGATGAAATATGAATAATTTTCAATGGACCTGGATATGCCAGAATACGTTATAAATGTGTTGCACAATCCGATACTAGTTTGACAACATCAATACAGAAATTTAATATGCCTAACATACATTTTCATCGGACAGTTACATTGTGTCTGAGCCTGTGCCTAATTTTTCCTGTCGACTCCGGCCGTGTTCAGGCATACATTTTTTTCTACTTACGCGGGCCGGACTGGACTTAATTATTCCTAAGACATGTCGGGCAGACTTTTTTCTTTAACTAAAATTGGTAATGGATTTTTGGTAACAAAATCTTTCGAAATAAACTTTAATGAATTCCGAAGAAATATTTGCTTTAATCTAATTTTTTAATTATAAAGCTTCAAAATTTATGATGTTTTTAAACATTTTTTTATCTTTACTCTAAAGTACATTATTTTTTAATGAGTCTTTACTTGAATGTAAAAGTCTAGACGTCTCAGTATTCATTAATGTTGATATTCTGTATTCTATGGATTGCCCACATATAATCTGCAAAAAAAAAAAAAGGAGTATTCTTTAAAAGAATCTTAATTATATGTTATGAAAAATCGGATTTTCTTTTGTAGAAATAGAACCGTTCCGGGCCGGCCGAACTTTTGGTGTTTAAAACTGACTTGGCAGGACCAAGATAGCTTTCGTTTGTGCCCGGGTGGGTCCGATCCTAGAAATTTCAGCCTGTGGAGAGCTCTAGACCATCCCTACCCTCTCTGAGCCGTTCTGTAACCTCTCTCCAGTCACTTCCATTTCTTTGCACTTTTTTTCGATTACCAAAGGTGACCAAAAACTACTGAGATAAGGAAAGAATTGTACTTTTAAGAATTGAATTACATTACTGCCGTGCAATTGATTGCAATTCCTGTTTTCAGAATGTTCTATTCTGCAGGCATAATTTTTTTTTTGTTAGGGAATAGACGTAGTAATGTTAAATTAAATGTCTTATACAAATGTTGTATGTTAAAAGTAACTAACATTTAAAGTAATGTTCTCGTATAATTACTTGCAACTACTATTTAAACCCTTTCTTTATGAGTGCCTGACGGCGCCCTTAAACCTTCTTTGACCCCTTACATAAACGTATTGGAAAACCGTTCTAACCCCCACAAATCAGTTCCACATCTTCACACTTTCTTTCTACTACAAAGGGTGGCCAACAACTACTCAGATAAAAAGGGAATAGTTGTACTTCTAAGTTTCGAATTACACTTACCGTCCCGCAATTGATTACAATTCCTATTTTCAGAATTTTCCTTTTTGCATGTATATATATATATATATATATATATACATTTGGCAGGGAGTGTAGGGGGGGGAGGAAGGATAGATGCAGTTACAAATCTAAAGTTAAACTCCTTAAGCAAATTTTGTATGTTAAAAGTAACTTACTTTCTAATTTAAGATTTAAAGTAAAGTGTTTATATAATAACTTATTACAACTATTATACCCTTTCTTTATGGGCACCTGACGGCGCCCTTAAATCTTCTGTGGCGCCCTACTACTTGAACTTGTTGGGGGGTATTATAACCCCCGGGAGTAAACGGTTCGATGCGTAGAAAATTATGCGCCATTGCTGTAATTCGATAGATGATAAGCGATGGTGAAGTGTAAAAAGAGCTGTTTTAGGCGTGCCGATTTATTCTGACACCATATTATAACTTGAAAACTTATGTTTATTTAAGACTTAGAAGAAAATGATAGATACGGCACATGGCGCGTAGATGACTTTACAAAATATAAATTACACAGTTAAAAATAAGCTGGGGCGGTTACAGGTAAGCTAATAGAAACGATTACGATTATGCACAATTATACTTACATACATAACATCTCCTTTTTTTTAAATACATAAAATGACAATATAAATAGGGATTAAACTTGATTAAAAATATGCACTTAAAAAAAACAATTAGAAAAAAATATAAAAAGTTATAGGTATGTCCACATCAGTCAGTAAAACGTTTTGGTGGTCTAACCACACGACCAAGACGTGTGACACGGGTATCACTAGTCTGGGATGATGGATGCAATGGCATAGATGTGTCAGTAGAATGAGAAGTCTGAAATACACCTGGTTGAGTCGGTGGCACTGGATCAACTGAACTCGAAAATAAATCTTCAGCTGATGGTCTTGGTATAGATGTTTGTGAAGTTTTAAAGGGCTTTATGTGGAAGCGATTTCTACGGTATTGTCTACCACTCTCTGACACAATAGTTTTTAAGACCTTGGTTGAGGTCCCACTATAGCTATCTTTCCTTTCTGCCATTTGTTTTGATTCCAAAATAGGATTTCTTGTCCCTGATGCAATGACTTAAGTGGACGAGAATGTAAATCGTATTTATGTTGATGTTGCTGTCTGCGCTCTAAATTTTGTTTAATTGTTCTGCAGTCATAGTGAGGTACAAGACTTTTAGGGAGAGTGGGAACTAAAGTTCGAATACGTCGACCCATCAAGATTTCAGCTGGAGAAGGCAAACCATCCATTGGAGCATTCCTATATTCCATCAGAACAAGGTGTACATCCTTGTGATCTTGTGCTGCTTTGGTCAGGTGAGATTTGATGGTTTGTACACATCTCTCGAACTGCCCATTCGAACGAGGGAAACCAGGACTTGAGGGATTAAAAAAAATGTCCCAACTCTTACAGAAATTGGAAAATTCTTAGGAATCAAGAGGTGGACCGTTATCAGCGACAATTTCTTCAGGGATTCCAAAGCGTGCAAAACAAGTTTTTAATGCATTTATGACTACAGGTGCTGTTGTATGATGCAAATGTTGCAATTCGATGTACTTTAAAAAATAATCAATTATTAGAAGGTACGTTACAGAATTCAAATGAAAAAAATCGATAGCAACTTTCTGCCACGGTCGATCAGGTAGTTTCCTATCAAGGAGAGGCTCTTTGATGTTCTGCCTTTGATTTTGTAAACAGATAGTGCAATTTGATATCAGTTGTTCAATCTCAGTAGTTAACCTGGCCAGAAGAGAGACTGTCTGGCAAGATTTTTGCATGTGACTATGCCTCTATGACCTACATGCAGACGCTGTAAAATATCTTTGCGACAGGACTTGGGAATTACTAATCTCTGTCCACGACAAATGAAACCATCTTCAATATGCAATTCCGACTGACAGTTCCAATATGACTTGGCTAAAACATTAACATCATGTTTTCTCTGTGGCCAGCCATTCAAAATGTAATGTTTGACAGATTGTAATTCTAAGTCGTCTAGTGTAGCTGTTTTAATTTCATCCAGCTTAGATTGTGAAGCATTGACAATTACCGAGACCATTAGATGTACATTATCAATGTCAGTAGTAACAACAGGATTAATAGGCAGAGGAGCTCTAGATAATGCATCAGCTACACATAGCTGTTTGCCTGGAACATGGGTAAGAGTGAAGCTGTATCTTTGTAAGCGAAGCAGTAATCTCTGGAGTCTGGGTGATATTCCATCAAAGGGCTTTTGCACTAAACCTAACAAGAGTTTATGATCAGTTTCAATAACAATATGTTGTCCATAGACATAATAATGGAAATGCTCACAAGCATGGACCACAGCCAGGAGTTCCTTTTCAATTTGGGAATACCTGGACTGAGCATCGGTTAATGTTGCAGATGTATAGGCTACAGGCTTGCTTTCCTGCAGAAGTACACCGCCGAGTCCTAAGGAGCTAGCATCGACAGAGACCACAATTGATTTATGCTTATCAAAATATTTGCAGGATAGGTGCCGACTGAAATAGCTGTTTAATTTTGAAGAATGCTGACTCATGATGAGAGTCCCAAACCCAACATGTATCCTTCTTTAAGAGATCTCTTAAGCTGGCAGTTTCTTGGGAAAATTGATTCACAAATTTCATTGGTTATGTTGCCATGCCTAGAAATCTCATGAGATCTTGTTTATTAGCAGATGTGGGAAAATCTACAATTGCTTGGACCTTCTTGGGATCTGGTGAAAGCCCATCTGATGACACAATATGGACCAAATATTTTAGTTGAGGAACAGCAATTTGGATTTTGCCTCGGTTAAATTTTAACCCATTATTTCTTGCAACATCAAGCACTGTTTTTAATTTTTGGCAATGTTCATCAATAGTTTCACTGTGTACTATAATGTCATCAAAATATGGATGAATATCACAATAACTTTCAAATAAATTATCCATGGCCATTTGGAACACTTCTGGTGCGCAGCTTAAGCCGAATGGCATGACAAGGAAGTGGTACCTTTCAAATGGAGTTATAAATGTGCATAAGTCTGCACTTTCATCATCTAGTTGTATGTGATAGAATGCATTTTTTGCATCCATCAGTGACAACAATTTTGAGCCATTCAATTTGGCTAATAGCTGCTCTTGCGATGGGATTTGATAAAGCTGCCTTTTGATATATTTATTTAGATGCCGGGGATCAAGGCAAATTCGGATGGAGTCATTCTTCTTAGGGACAATGACTATTGGGTTCACCCAGTCAGTTGGCTTAGTTACCCTCTCTATAATTCCATCTTTCTCCATTCGCAAGAGTTCATTCTTCACTTTGCTCTCTAGAGCCAAAGGAACTTTTCGACAGGAAGCTACTAGTGGTGTAGCTCCTTCATTCAGAAGAATTTTATGTTTGCCAGGAAGGCGACCAACTCCCTCAAACACATCACTATATTCATCAAGAATTTGGATTAATTTAGATGAATTATCATGCACACTGTTGACAGAGAGCTCTATACTTTCATCAGGTTGCTTAACTCTCTGAACTAGGTTTAAATTGATGCAAGATGTAGCACTTAGAACTGGTTGAACATCTAAATTTACTATAATAAATTTTAAAAGCTGTGATTGGTTATTGACAACAC
This sequence comes from Maratus michaelseni, assembly GCA_963931845.1. Classification (NCBI taxonomy): domain Eukaryota; kingdom Metazoa; phylum Arthropoda; class Arachnida; order Araneae; family Salticidae; genus Maratus; species Maratus michaelseni. The sequence goes on from OZ007597.1 coordinate 160,307,088, forward strand.
AGTTAAGAGAACATTCACCAACAACTGGCAAAACATCACCAGTGTATGTACAAACAGTTAAGGATGTTGATCCAGGTGTTGGGCGATTAGAAATCTTTTCAAATATTGTAAGAGGCAAAACATTTACCTGGGCACCAGTAACCAGTTTGAAGGTAACAGGATAGTCATTCAGAAAGACTTTTTGCAGCCAATCACTGCTGCTAGCTGTTGAAAGTGCACCTATGTAAACAATTTCGGGATCACCAACGTCAATTGTTGATATTTGACGATGTTGTGATGTGTGCTTCTGCCTAGGTTGTCGACAGACACTTGAGAAATGGTTGAGCATGTGACAGTTATTGCAAGATTTACCATAAGCTGGACAATGTCGAGGTTGATGGTGTGATCCACAGCGTGAACAAGGTCTTTTATTCTGTTGATTTTTATTGATTTTCTGGCTATGATGCTGCTTAGAGTGATTATTATGAAACTTATTTACCTTGTTTTTATTGAAGGCATCAACTTGAGCAGGAACAGATGTTGAAGTCTGTGACATTGCAAGAGAATGCACTCTGGAAAGTTCTGCTGATTTGCACAGTTCTAGAGTTTTCTTTAGCGTGAGCTCAGGTTCACGAAGTAAACGTTCTCGTAGCACATCGTCACGAAGACCTTGTATAATCCGATCCTTAACATTACGGTCGTATACAGCGCCGAACTCACACTGATCAGCCTGTAGTTTTATTTCAGTAATAAATGAATCGAAATTCTGGCCATCTTTTTGTACAAGTTTGTTGAAAACAAATGTTGCTAGCGTCACGTTGCGGTAAGGCTTATAATGTTCGTCGAACTTATCCAACACATCTTTCACTGTTCTTGATGTTCCTCCTGAGACAGGCGGAAATGTAAAAGTCATATAATCTTTGTATGATGATTTACCAATTACACTGAGCAACAAAGCTATTCTTGTTTCGTGATCCTCTTTATTATACTTCACCGCTGTTTCAAAAAGTTCGTAGCTGCGTCGCCAATTCGACCATGCCTCTGCTGGGTTGTCGCCAGGAGTAAACGGTTCGATGCGTAGAAAATTATGCGCCATTGCTGTAATTCGATAGATGATAAGCGATGGTGAAGTGTAAAAAGAGCTGTTTTAGGCGTGCCGATTTATTCTGACACCATATTATATCTTGAAAACTTATGTTTATTTAAGACTTAGAAGAAAATGATAGATACGGCACATGGCGCGTAGATGACTTTACCAAATATAAATTACACGGTTAAAAATAAGCTGGGGCGGTTACAGGTAAGCTAATAGAAACTATTACGATTATGCACAATTATACTTACATACATAACAGGGGGAGGCTCCCCCCCTCCCCCCTGAAGCTACGTCCCTGCCCTGAGCATGTGGAACAAGGGATAACTTCATGGGACTGAGAGAAGCTTCACGTGGAACAAGGACTGAATTCATTGGATTGGGAGAGGTTTTCAAAGCAACCCGCCGGTTGTTTGGGCCGACTACAGGGTTGCATTTTCAGCGTCACGCCAAACGTAAATATTTCATCTCTATTTTCCTCTTTACTCTATGGAATTTTTTATTCAGTACTTGCTACCGAAACAAATAGTTAACTAGATGAACGTCAGCCCCAGCTAGAGTTGCAACGGAGCGCGACTTGCGTTATACACGGCCGGTGCATGACGTTTAAAACGTCACATGGAATGGATCATTTTTACACGGTGATTGGTGCAAAGTGGCGCGCCCACCGTTTTGCACCAATCACCGTGTAAAAATGATCCACTCTATGTGACGTTTTAAACGTCAAGCACCGGCCGTGTATAACGTAGGTCGCGAACGGAGGGGAAAAGAGGGTTTAATCCCGTGAATAAACCGGGTTTTCGGAGAGGGAAATAAAAAAAATCCCGGGAGTTCACAAAAAGTTTCAAGCATGGAATTTTTTTAATGATTTCAAATTTTGTCAATGGACCTTGTGCACGCGACCTGAGGTCCAGGTTAAAATTCGTCTGCTGGAGATATTTACTGGTGAACATTAACATAGCAGTCTGTGGAGTGTGAGTTATTAATGCTAGTTTGTTAAAAATACCTCAAATAAATTCTTTGTTGCAGCTGTATATATTTAATATATTGTTATATGAATTCAAAATGTTCTGTATGCGAGAAAATTCCCTAAATTTGCAAAATTTCGGTTAAAATGCATGTACTTAACCTGGGTCGAGGCTAAAGTCGTCTGCTAGTGGTATTTCGAGGCTAACGAAAAAGAAAGGCTACCGCGGTGCTTTTCGCATATCTTTTTTTACAGACTGCCGGAGTCACGTGTTGCTCGAATGCACCAATGAAGGCGTACGAATCACGTCACTCTAGCGGTCGATAAGTGGAAAATGTACCGCGGTAGCCTGTCTTTTTCGTTAGCCTCGGTGGTATTTGTGCTTGCGCATACTGGCATTCTGGCGTTACAGTGGCGAGAAAAACAGATCGACATACCGCCTGCTCTGGTATCTGACGTCACGTGCATAAGGTCGCGACCTACGTTATACACGGCCGGTGCATGACGTTTATAACGTCAGATGGAGTGGATCATTTTTACACGTCGATTGGTGCAAAGCGGCGCACCCACCATTTTGCACCAATCGCCGTGTAAAAATGATCCACTCCATGTGACGTTTTAAACTTAATGCACCGGCCTTGTACAACGTAGGTCGCGATAAAGTCCATAGGGCAGTTACAATTGACGTCATGCTGGAAGTCACACACTACAATTAGGCAGTTCTGGTACAGCGCCTAGAATACATAGTGTGGAAACCGGCAAATGGTGTAATGCTTTAAAAAGTGCTAAAAAGTTGTAGCCTGTAAATGTGCAACGGTGCTCCTACGAAGCCTACGATAATGTTGCAACCAGAGACAAAAAAAATGCGTATCACATTTTTTAGCCATGCTTTCATAATTTAAAAAAAACTTATAAAAATCACTAAGTCAGGGGAGAAAATGATATAATTTAAGTATTTAAAATACTTACCACCAGCCGAAACATTCTAATACAATGTCAAGAGCTAGCAGATGGCGCTGCGAACCCATCCTAATATTTTCAGCAACGTTGTACATTTATTGGATACAATTTTTTAGTACTATTTTGTAGCCGGTTTCCACATTATGTATTCTAGGCGCGGTAGTTCTGGTTCGTGGAACTACCCTGACTTCTAGTTGAAGTACAATGGTTGATCAACTGGTTGCAACTTTGCTATATAAAGATATGTTTTTATTTGCAAATATAATAATAATAATAGCAATAATATAATTATAGAAAAATGACACAGTTTACATGAAAACTAAAGAAATGTATTCTTAAGCTGCAGAAATATTAAGAGAAGTTAAAATATCATAAGATTTTGATATTTTAATCGTCGATACAGGTCAACAGGTTCAGAGAGGCGCGATTTTACAAACCATCATGCGTAGAACGATTGGAGGCGATGTTGAATAGTGATTGGTCGACTGCCTGAGACGATGTAGGAGGAGCTTAATGCGCTTGAAGAGGATATTTTTCATTTCGTTGAAGATTCATAAGATCGTCTGAGCTTGTATATTCATGTTTGCTTTATTTTTAATGATGCTTAGGACATATTAAACTTGTCTAACAAAATAATATTAACTTAATCCAATTAAAAGAAAACAATCCATGTGTACAAGTATAATTTGAAACAGCAAATCAAATACTTCTAGCTCTTGTATTTTCAGAGCTCATTACCTAATTCAACTCCTGTTTTTTTTTTTTTTTTTTTTTTTTTTTTTTTTTTTTTTTTTAAGAAAAACAAAACTGATATTTTAATTGTAAAGGTTATTGAAAACTAATTTAAATTTGTAGTAGCTTGTGTACATTTTTTAAGTGAAAAAACTATACGTTCAGCTTAATTTATTGATACATAACAAACCTTACATAAAGTAAAACATATTTCATTTATAAATTATTATATTCTTTAATATCTATAATCCATAACTTCCAATTTTCAAATAAAGATTACATGTTTAAATTTTTTTATAGTTTTTATTTTAAATTTTATTTATAGTAAATACTCACTACAATTAGATAGAATTAAACAAAGAACAACATATTAAACATTATTTCACAAGAATAAACTGAAAGCACAGCAAATAAATGTTAGCTTTTCTGAATGTTTATTATTATTTTTTTAATCGTCATAATTGAATTAATAAACGAAAATAAAATTACTAGGTCGTTAAAAACTTTTTGAACTGTGTTATTTCATAAAATCAACTTATACTTAAGCAATGCATTTTTCAGATTTTTATATAGTTTGTTATTTCATAAAATCAATATAAACTTAAGAAATGCAGATTTCAAATTTATATATATAGTTTTAAATTTTTTACTGAACTTAAAGGTTTATTAAACAATTTCTTTCATATCTTTAAGTCAAGACAGCGTAAAATACAAAATTTGCCACACAAATTCATTTAATTTTGGAAATATACTTTATTAATTTTTTCTTTTTACAATTAAAAATTTGCAAACATTGCATGTTTGCAAAATTTGGCAAAAGTTAACTGAAAAAAAAAATCTCATTCAGTAATTAAATAATTTAAAAAGCTATACAAATTACACTCGAACGCCTAAAATCCATGCAACGTCTAAGCCGTTGTGTAGTGGCGCCATCTGTTCGTAAAATGAAGTATTAAAACAAAAATATAAAATAAATCTAAGATATGAGATTTTAGTTTCGGAGCGATTTTTTAAAAATCCAGAATAAGTAAAGGTTTTCTAAGCATAGCTCTTAAAATAATTAATATTTGGTTAAAACCAATTTTTAAAGCGATTTGAACATCTTAATAAAATGATACCTAACCCTTTTTTTTTAAATAACAACCTTTAAGATATGATAGATCTAGCAAACAAATACAACATTAAGAATAAATATGAATTCTGAAATTAAATTGCATTAAAATACTTTTTATTAAAAATGAGAGCTATAATAATGAACTTCATAGATTTTATGCAGTTACAGTCCCTGGCCAAATTATTAGACGCAGTTGTTTTTATTATAATTTGTTAAATATATGGAAAGATACATGAGGAATTATCTTGAAACTTTAGGAGTGTAAACAACATGATCAACGTCATATATTTCCGAGAAGATTTTTTCTGGAAACCCCCCGTCAACAAATTGAAGAAAAACGAATACGTTTTTGATAACCCTGTAAAAACCAATATCACAAAAGCGTTGAAACGGTATCACACGCTTAGGAGGCTTATTGTAATAATTTGGGTTCATTTTTAGGAAGATAGCATGTATACTCGAAGAGAAATTCAGGTTTTTATAAAAACGGTCCCAAATTTTACGATGTTTTTTGCTTATAATTTGCAGAGTTTTTAATATAAAAACAAGTTATTTTCAGAAAATATGACAAACAAAATTATACACAATACCCTGTAATCAGAATTAAAAAATAATAATAATTGCATGAAAAATGAGCAGGTTTACTAAATATTTTTTCACTGCGCATGCGCGAATTCAATCAAAATATACTGTGCATAATATATTAGCTAAATATATAGACCAACTTTTATGAAAGTTTCAAAAACATAGCTTGAAAATTCTGATAGTGATCGTCGATAGAATAAGCTCGAAATTCGCTGTTTCCAAAAGGAAGCAAAAAGATGAGGGGTTGTATCAAATATAGAATGAGAGACGCTTCATTCTTATTATGTCAACTTTGAAAAGCTAGTATATTTGGATACAACCCCTAATCTTTTTTCTTCCTTTTGGAAACAGCGAATTTCGAGCTTATTCTATCGACGATCACTATCAAAATTTTCAAGCTATGTTTTTGAGACTCTCATAAAAGTTGGTCTATATATTTAGCTAATATATTATGCACAGTATATTTTGATTGAATTCGCGCATGCGCAGTGAAAAAATATTTAGTAAACCTGCTCATTTTTCATGCAATTTTTATTATTTTTTAATTGTGATTGCAGGGTATTGTGTATAATTTTGTTTGTCATATTTTCTGAAAATAACTTGTTTTTGTATTAAAAACTCTGCAAATTATAAGCAAAAAACTCAGTAAAATTTGGGACTGTTTTTATAAAAACCTGAATTTCTCTTCGAGTATACATGCTATCTTCATAAAAATGAACCCAAATTATTACAATAAGCCTCCTAAGCGTGTGATACCGTTTCAACGCTTTTGTGATATTGGTTTTTACAGGGTTATCAAAAACGTATTCGTTTTTCTTCAATTTGTTGACGGCCCCTTATGGGGTTTCAAGAAAAAATCTTCTCGGAAATATATGACGTTGATCATGTTGTTTACACTCCTAAAGTTTCAAGGTAATTCCTCATGTATCTTTCCAGATATTCAACAAATTATAATAAAAACAACTGCGTCTAATAATTTGGCTAGGGACTGTATGTTCAAGTAAAACTTCAAGTATATTTATTTAGATGCCGGGGATCAAGGCAAATTCGGATGGAGTCATTCTTCTTAGGGACAATGACTATTGGGTTCACCCAGTCAGTTGGCTTAGTTACCCTCTCTATAATTCCATCTTTCTCCATTCGCAAGAGTTCATTCTTCACTTTGCTCTCTAGAGCCAAAGGAACTTTTCGACAGGAAGCTACTAGTGGTGTAGCTCCTTCATTCAGAAGAATTTTATGTTTGCCAGGAAGGCGACCAACTCCCTCAAACACATCACTATATTCATCAAGAATTTGGATTAATTTAGATGAATTATCATGCACACTGTTGACAGAGAGCTCTATACTTTCATCAGGTTGCTTAACTCTCTGAACTAGGTTTAAATTGATGCAAGATGTAGCACTTAGAACTGGTTGAACATCTAAATTTACTATAATAAATTTTAAAAGCTGTGATTGGTTATTGACAACACAGTTAAGAGAACATTCACCAACAACTGGCAAAACATCACCAGTGTATGTACAAACAGTTAAGGATGTTGATCCAGGTGTTGGGCGATTAGAAATCTTTTCAAATATTGTAAGAGGCAAAACATTTACCTGGGCACCAGTAACCAGTTTGAAGGTAACAGGATAGTCATTCAGAAAGACTTTTTGCAGCCAATCACTGCTGCTAGCTGTTGAAAGTGCACCTATGTAAACAATTTCGGGATCACCAACGTCAATTGTTGATATTTGACGATGTTGTGATGTGTGCTTCTGCCTAGGTTGTCGACAGACACTTGAGAAATGGTTGAGCATGTGACAGTTATTGCAAGATTTACCATAAGCTGGACAATGTCGAGGTTGGTGGTGTGATCCACAGCGTGAACAAGGTCTTTTATTCTGTTGATTTTTATTGATTTTCTGGCTATGATGCTGCTTAGAGTGATTATTATGAAACTTATTTACCTTGTTTTTATTGAAGGCATCAACTTGAGCAGGAACAGATGTTGAAGTCTGTGACATTGCAAGAGAATGCACTCTGGAAAGTTCTGCTGATTTGCACAGTTCTAGAGTTTTCTTTAGCGTGAGCTCAGGTTCACGAAGTAAACGTTCTCGTAGCACATCGTCACGAAAACCTTGGATAATCCGATCCTTAACATTACGGTCGTATGCAGCGCCGAACTCACACTGATCAGCCTGTAGTTTTATTTCAGTAATAAATGAATCGAAATTCTGGCCATCTTTTTGTACAAGTTTGTTGAAAACAAATGTTGCTAGCGTCACGTTGCGGTAAGGCTTATAATGTTCGTCGAACTTATCCAACACATCTTTCACTGTTCTTGATGTTCCTCCTGAGACAGGCGGAAATGTAAAAGTCATATAATCTTTGTATGATGATTTACCAATTACACTGAGCAACAAAGCTATTCTTGTTTCGTGATCCTCTTTATTATACTTCACCGCTGTTTCAAAAAGTTCGTAGCTGCGTCGCCAATTCGACCATGCCTCTGCTGGGTTGTCGCCAGGAGTAAACGGTTCGATGCGTAGAAAATTATGCGCCATTGCTGTAATTCGATAGATGATAAGCGATGGTGAAGTGTAAAAAGAGCTGTTTTAGGCGTGCCGATTTATTCTGACACCATATTATAACTTGAAAACTTATGTTTATTTAAGACTTAGAAGAAAATGATAGATACGGCACATGGCGCGTAGATGACTTTACCAAATATAAATTACACGGTTAAAAATAAGCTGGGGCGGTTACAGGTAAGCTAATAGAAACTATTACGATTATGCACAATTATACTTACATACATAACAGGGGGAGGCTCCCCCCTCCCCCCTAAAGCTACGTCCCTGCCCTGAGCACGTGGAACAACGGATAACTTCATGGGACTGAGAGAAGCTTCACGTGGAACAAGGACTGAATTCATTGGATTGGGAGAGGTTTTCAAAGCAACCCGCCGGTTGTTTGGGCCGACTACAGGGTTGCATTTTCAGCGTCACGCTAAACGTAAATATTTCATCTCTATTTTCCTCTTTACTCTATGGAATTTTTTATTCAGTACTTGCTACCGAAACAAATAGTTAACTAGATGAACGTCAGCCCCAGCTAGAGTTGCAACGGAGCGCGACTTGCGTTATACACGGCCGGTGCAGGACGTTTAAAACGTCACATGGAATGGATCATTTTTACACGGTGATTGGTGCAAAGCGGCGCGCCCACCGTTTTGCACCAATCACCGTGTAAAAATGATCCACTCTATGTGACGTTTTAAACGTCAAGCACCGGCCGTGTATAACGTACGTCGCGAACGGAGGGGAAAAGAGGGTTTAATCCCGTGAATAAACCGGGTTTTCGGAGAGGGAAATAAAAAAAATACCGGGAGTTCACAAAAAGTTTCAAGCATGGAATTTTTTTAATGATTTCAAATTTTGTCAATGGACCTTGTGCACGCGACCTGAGGTCCAGGTTAAAATTCGTCTGCTGGAGATATTTACTGGTGAACATTAACATAGCAGTCTGTGGAGTGTGAGTTATTAATGCTGGTTTGTTAAAAATACCTCAAACAAATTCTTTGTTGCAGCTGTATATACTTAATATATTGTTATATGAATTCAAAATGTTGTTCTGTATGCGAGAAAATTCCCTAAATTTGCAAAATTTCGGTTAAAATGCATGTACTTAACCTGGGTCGAGGCTAAAGTCGTCTGCTAGTGGTATTTCGAGGCTAACGAAAAAGAAAGGCTACCGCGGTGCTTTTCGCATATCTTTTTTTACAGACTGCCGGAGTCACGTGTTGCTCGAATGCACCAATGAAGGCGTACGAATCACGTCACTCTAGCGGTCGATAAGTGGAAAATGTACCGCGGTAGCCTGTCTTTTTCGTTAGCCTTGGTGGTATTTGTGCTTGCGCATACTGGCATTCTGGCGTTACAGTGGCGAGAAAAACAGATCGACATACCGCCTGCTCTGGCATCTGACGTCACGTGCATAAGGTCGCGACCTACGTTATACACGGCCGGTGCATGACGTTTATAACGTCAGATGGAGTGGATCATTTTTACACGTCGATTGGTGCAAAGCGGCGTACCCACCATTTTGCACCAATCGCCGTGTAAAAATGATCCACTCCATGTGACGTTTTAAACTTAATGCACCGGCCGTGTACAACGTAGGTCGCGATAAAGTCCATAGGGCAGTTACAATTGACGTCATGCTGGAAGTCACACACTACAATTAGGCAGTTCTGGTACAGCGCCTAGAATACATAGTGTGGAAACCGGCAAATGGTGTAATGCTTTAAAAAGTGCTAAAAAGTTGTAGCCTGTAAATGTGCAACGGTGCTCCTACGAAGCCTACGATAATGTTGCAACCAGAGACAAAAAAAATGCGTATCACATTTTTTAGCCATGCTTTCATAATTTAAAAAAAAACTTATAAAAATCACTAAGTCAGAGGAGAAAATGATATAATTTAAGTATTTAAAATACTTACCACCAGCCGAAACATTCTAATACAATGTCAAGAGCTAGCAGATGGCGCTGCGAACCCATCCTAATATTTTCAGCAACGTTGTACATTTATTGGATACAATTTTTTAGTACTATTTTGTAGCCGGTTTCCACATTATGTATTCTAGGCGCTGTAGTTCTGGTTCGTGGAACTACCCTGACTTCTAGTTGAAGTACAATGGTTGATCAACTGGTTGCAACTTTGCTATTCGCGATTCAAACGGACTATAGGGGGAATTTTGGCGCTGTCATGAGTCGGCAATCAAACGACGACATAAGCTATTTGTATGTGTTTTTCTAATTGCAATATAAATCTTTTCTCAGTAATTTTATGATGTAAATTCAAAATATTTTGTCAAACAAAAAGAATTTTAAATTCAAACTTAATAATTATGTCATAATAGTCAGTAATTAATAATAATAGTCAGTAAAATTACTGAAAAACAACTCGATGTTTAGCACTTTGCCTCTAAACAAGTGCCATGAAAGAGTGTTACTTGTAAACTGTAAAAACGGCTGTCATGTTGCTTTTTTATCGGTAAGTAACCAATTAATTTTTTTCTGTAATTATATTGTGTGTGTCTTTATTTTGTCTGTGTTCTTCTTCTTGTGTTCACGGCAAATTAAATAGGCCGGGATCCAGATAGAATTTGCGCTGTTAGCGAGACGAGATTGACCAATCAGAAGCCTGCATTTTTGCGAAACATTCGCTGTTTATTAGTAAGCAAATTTTGACAGGCGTCAAGGCGGAGCTTATTTCCGTAACTGCGAAAATTTCGCAAAAATGCTATCCAGATGCTGTTATAAACTCCGCCTTTCGCAATAAGCTAAAAAATACACCTGGAGTGTACGTCAAACTGACGTGTTCAGTTTTTCTGATTCAATTTTCAAGTAATATTTGATTTTTAATAATTTATTTTAATTATTGTGGATAGATCAGTGCGCTGATAACTTTTTCACAGTGAAGAAGTTACAATTTTTTGATTAAAACTGATATATACAGTTAAATGCATAAAACGGTCATTTTTGTAATCGTTTAACATGTTTTCTCTGTAAATGTACTCTCTTTTTACAAGGCCGTGTAATTGTTTTCAGAAGCAAACCAGTAAAAAATAGATAAAAATAAATTAAAAATAAAAATATTTACTATCCAAAACTGATGATTCATCCCTTTCTTAGTAGAAATATTTCCCAGACGTATCACGCCACCAACCTAAAGCAACTGAAAATTGTATCATCTCTCCAGGCTTATTTGAGCTCAGCAATTTCCTTCTTGAGTGACAGTTGAAGGAGGAGTTTAAAGTTAATTTTCGCAATTAACTTTTCTCGATCAGTAAAATAGAGAAAACTTCGCAGCTAGTTTTTCGCTATCTCGCAGGAAATTCTGCGAGTACTCAGAGTTGCCGCAAACAGCGTAAGCGAAAAGTTCGCAATCTCGACTGAAACTTCTGAGAGAGTTTGTATTTGATCGACGTTGCATTTGTAAGTTTCAGTGCAGGGCCGTGCGAAGAGGTGGGGGGGGGGGGGGGGCGAAGGCCTTTCGCCCCGGGCACGGAAATTGAGAGGGCGTGAAATTTATACAACCAACCACGGTTTAATTGATTTATTTATTAATTCTTTTAATCATCGATCATTTTCTGGGGAATTTCTTTTTCTCTTTTCATCATTCTTTTTTTGTTTTTTCTGTCGCAAAATAGCATGATCTCTCCAGCGAATAAGTGCAATTTTCTCTTATGTTATTTAGTTGTTTGCAATTTCTGAATTAAAGTTAAACCTTTTAAAATTCCAAAATAAACGCGAAATGTTTATTCAATAAAATTTATTTCTGTTTCTGTACTTTATCAGTTTTGTGTTACCTGTCACAAAAAGAAGGGGGGGGGGGCGAAATTAAAACTTTGCCCCGAGCGCAGTTTTTTCTTCGCACGGTCCTGTTTCAGTGTAACAACTATAGCAGAATATTTTATTATTTGTCGATTACAATGACGTAAAGCCCGCATCTTATGGCGTTTAAAAGATCGGGCTAATCCTTTTAATCTCAGTGTAGTAGATTTTATAAACCGTTTCAGACTATCTAAAGAGGAAACCAGATTAATAATACGAGCATATCTTGTGTGTATATATGTGTGGCTATATATATATATATATATATGCAAATTTTATCTTAAAAACGGCTCTAACGATTTTGACGAAATTTTGTATCCTACCGTTTTGGGGCACCAGAAAACAACTGGGCTATGTCACATGTTCGAGAAAATTTGATTAGTGGGTCATTTTGGGTCACCACGGTTCAGAGTCAAGCTAATTGTATCTAAAAAACGGTTCAAACGATTTTGACTAAATTTTGTATCCTACCATTTTCGGGCACGAGAAGACTATTGGGCTGTGTCACATGTTCGAGAACTTTAGATTAGTGGGTCATTTTTGGGTTAACGCGGATCAAGTAAAATTTATCTAAAAAACAGCTCTAACGATTTTGATTAAATTTTGTATCCTACGAGTTTCGGGCACGAGAAAATCATTGGAATAGGTCACATGTCCGAGAAAATTAGATTAGTGGGTCATTTTTGGGTCACTGTGGGTCAAGCTAATTTTATCTTAAAAAATGGCTCAGACTATTTAGACTAAATTTTGCAATCTATGATTTTCGCGCACGAGAAGACTGGTGGGCTAGGTTACATGCTCGAGAAAATTCATTAGTGGGTCATTATGGTCATGGGTAAAGCTATTTTTATCTTAAAAACTGCTCAGAGGATTTGAACTTAGTTTTGTATCCTACAGTTTCAGGGAATGAGAAGACTATTGGGCTATGTCACATGTTCGAGAAATTTCGATTAGTGGGTCATTTTGGTCATGGGTCATAAAGGGTCAAGCTATTTTTATCTTAAAAATGGCTCAGAGGATTGGAACTAAATTTAGTATCCTACAGTTTGAGGGAACGAGAAGACTATTGGGCTAGGTCACATGTTCGAGAAATTTCAATTAGTGGGTCATTTTGGTCATGGGTCATTATGGCTCAAGGTATTTTCATCTTAAAACGACTCAGTGGATTTGACCTACATTTAGTATCCTACAATTTCAGGGAACGAGAAGACTATTGGGCTTAGGTCACATGTTCGAGAAATTTCAATTAGTGGGTCATTTTGGTCATGGGTCATTATTTACAAGTTATTTTTATCTTAAAAACGACTCAGACGATATGAACTAAATTATGTATCCTACGGTTTTTGGTCACGAGAAAATCATTGGGGTAGGTCACATGCTTGAGAAAATCAGATTAGTGGATCATTTTTGGGTCACTGTGGGGTCAAGCTAATTTTATCTGAAAAACAGCTGACTAAATTTATCAGCCTATGGTTTTCGGGCACGAGAAGACTGTTGGGCTAGGTCACATGTTCCAGAAAATTCGTTTAGTGGGTCATTATGGGTCAAGCTATTTTTATCTTAAAAACGGATCAGAGAATTTGAACTAAAATTTGTATCTTACGGTTTTTGGGCAAGAGAAAATCATTGGGCTCGGTCACATGCTTGAGAAAATCCGATTAGTAGGTCATTTTTGAGTCACTGTGGGTCAAGCTAATTTTATATAAATAACGGCTCAGACTATGTTGACTAAATTTTATTTCCTATGAATTTCGGACACGAGAAGACAATTGGGCTTGGTCACATGTTAGAGAAAATTTGATTAGAGGGTCATTCGGGTCAAGGGTCATGATATATTTGAACTGTAAGCTAATTTTGACCGAGCATAGCTTGGTCTTTCCTGTTCGCCGTATATTCTAATGCAAGCAAATCATTTGTGTGTGAGTATATATATATATGCAAATTTTATTTTAAAAACGGCTCTAATGTTTTTGACGAAATTTTGTATCCTACCGTTTTGGGGCACCAGAAAACCATTGGGCTAGGTCACATGTTCGAGAAAATTTGATTAGTGGGACATTTTGGGTCACCATGGGTAAGGGTCAAACTAATTCTATCTAAAAAAACGGTTCAAATGGTTTTGACTAAATCGTGTAACCTTCCAATTTCGGGCACGAGAAAGCTATTGGGCTGGGTCACTTCTTCGAGAACTTTCGATTAGTGGGTTATTTTTGGGTCAACGCGGGTCAAGTTAATTTTATCTAAAAAACGGCTGCAACGATTTTGATTAAATTTTGTATCCTACGAGTTTCGGATACAAGAAATTCATTGGGCTAGGCCACATGTACGAGAAAATTCGATTTGTGGGTCATTTTGGTCATGGGTCATTATAGGTCAAGCTATTTTTATCTTAAAAACGGCTGAGGCGATTTGAACTAAATTTTGTATCCTACGATTTTTGGGCATGAGAAAATCGTTGGGCTAGGTCACATGCTCGAGAAAATCCAATTAGTGGGTCATTTTTGGGTCAAGCTAATTTTATCTAAAAAACGGCTCAGACTATTTTGACTAAATTTTATATCCTACGCGTTTTGGGTACGAGAAGAAAATTGGGCTTGGTCACATGTTCGAGAAAATTTGATTAATGGGTCATTTTGGTCATGATATTTGAACTCAAAGCTAATTTTGATCGAGCATAGCTCGGTCTTCTCTGCTCGTTCGATATTTATTCTAGAATAGAATAACACTTTTTGCATACTTTTTTAATTTTTAAATAAGAAAAGAATAAACATAAATTTGTGTTAGAGATTTACATAAGTATTTATTTATGTCTTATGGCCTTGTATTTATTTAAAAAAAATAAACAAATAATTTTTAGATGAAAATAGTTATTTGGGTTTCTTAAAAAGCGTCTTAGGGTCAATTAAAAAGTAAAAACAGAACCATTATAAGATCACTCGTGTGTCTGTTTGTCACAGTCGTTTTTTTGGTAAACTGTGGAAAGTTCAAACTTGGAAAAGTTATACAGCCTATTGACCAGTGTTGAATTCAGAGGGTGGCCCGGGGGGAATGTCCACCCCCGGAATATTTGAGATCTTACGCTTTTAATGGTTAAAAAGTGCAATTCCCCCCCTAAATCTATATTGTACCCCCCCCCCCCCCCATTCCTGGAGTCACAGAAATCCCTCCTGCAGAAAAGTCTCTGAATTCAACACTGCTATTGACCCACATATTTTAAGATTATTAGCCATTCACAAATATGTTTAGGAAAATTTTAGGGGAAATAATTAAATTACTTGATTTTTTTTTTTAATATTGTGTAAAAGATCACGTAACACCGAACTCAAAAATACATTTGTTTTAATTTTAGGTATTATATTTTCAGAGATATCGTCGAAAATGTACTGCAAAAATATGTCCCCCACCCCTATATTTCCGAATCTACTGAAAATAAAATTGTGAAAAAATTAGGGGTAGTAGTAGTTTATTTGAACATTGCAGGAAAACTATAGCGATTTTCCTAGGTCAGATAGTTTTTGAGAAAAACGCATTTTTCCGTTACATACAAACTTTACTTTTTGGGCGGTCCGCAGGGAAGTTGAATGGCGCTCAAGGTACTTATCGATGCAGAATCATCCAAGGATAGTTGATAATGATTTTCAAAAAACAAATAAATAATTCGGTAATTAGCCGAGATATTAATTAAATTACTTGCCTTAAAAAAATTGGGGTAGTAGGAGTTTACTAATAAATAGTAATTAATAAATTCAATGTATGGAACACTTCGAGTGTGAGTTATACTCGCACTTGATCGATTTATTTTTATGTATACTGTCTGTCACTACGATGAGAATCATAATATTTTCAAAAGTTTCTCTTAAATCTCAAAAACAGTTTAAAGAATATATAATTGAAAATATTATGCAGTGTCATAACTCTATACTTCATAACAATATAGAAATATCAATTAAAAAAAGTGATATATCTTTATAAATTCATTTAAATCGTGAAAGAAGATGCGGCAATTACAGACAGTACAACATAAAGACCGTTTTATCTTTTGACCTAATTAACATATTTAAATGTGATTTGCGTCATTTTACTCTAATGCCTGTACAGCAGTACTATTAACGCAGGGTCCGAAGGTGGAGTCCTGCACGAGTCGTCGGGTTGTGCCCGACTCGAACTTGGAAATTCTGCTTAAAGTCAACCCCAAACCCAAAGTGAAAAAAAATGAATCTATATTTTTAAATACAATTATGAAAATGTAGTTTATAATTATATCTCTAATATCAATTTTATTTATTTTTTTAATAAAAATGAACACATATACACTCATTAATATCCATCTTATTAAAAAATGTTCAGGACTTTCTTTTGAAATACATCCATTGTATAAAACTTTCCCCTGAATCCGACCCGAAAATATCAAAACAAAATTTGAAAAAGACCCACACATGGGACGTTTAAAGTGAACCTGACCCACATCGAAATAAATAGCGCAAACCCGAACCCCGGGTCGGGTCAGATTAGGGAAAATTGAGTAACTCGAGCCATGCAATACTGTACCCAAATGACGGCCTTTGAAGGCTTTCTTAGTACCTCTTAGAATATTTTCAAATACTAGCTTTAAAAAATATGTATATTTTTCAAAGTTATTTTGTTTTAAAATAATTAATATTTGTATACCTTTTTAAGACTTTCTAACATCAATAATAGTCAACTTAATATAGCTGAAAAATGCTTACGACTTCCGTTTCCTGCCCGCACTCTAATTCCCATAAACACAGTCGGATTGCCATGTAATTTATATCTGTTATTGAGCTTTACTGTAGTATTATCTCTGTTGATAATGAAGTGTGCCGTATTTATAGTCCGTTTATAGGGACTAGAGTCCTACATCGGATCGGGTAACATGATTTTATTCGACCGAAGTTTATATGTCATACATTATTTGCAAATTAAAGCATTTTTTCTTCAGCAAAAGAAAAGTTTTAATATATTCTCTATGCATATTTACATAGTTGTTAACAATTCTGCTTTTTTGTTTTACAGTCAAACCTCGTTAACATGAACACGCTTAATTACTTTTAAAATGAATTGTTTTCATAGTCCCCTATAAAAACGAGACAAAGATTTGATACTGATAACATGAATTACTGTTAACATGAACAAAATTTTGATTCCCCTTGAGGTTCATGTTAACGAGGTTCGACTGTATATCTTTTTTCTGAATAGTAATCTTTGCATTATTTAACCACAGAAATCTATTAAATAAGACGAAGATTACTATTTGGAAATAGTGATGACAAAACACAGAAATAGTTTGGTAAATAAAATCCAATAAATGAACAGATATCAAAAATGTTTATAAGGGCAATTTTTAGGAAATCATACTTGAGAAGGATTTTTTTTAAAAATTAAACCAGCAAAACATAGCATACAGTGATATGTTCCTGCGGCCTTCAGTGCACATTATTTATAAGTTCTAGTGAATTCTGGCTAGTATTTAAACATTCACTAAAAATAAAGAAGTACTGGAGCTGTACTGTGGCACAAATCAAGCATTGCTTGTAAGTAAATATATGAATTTAGGAGGATAGGAGACCCTGACAGAACACAGAACCCATTCTATCCTTCTAGATATGAATAGATCTTTTTCCCAGTTATTTCAGAGGAAAATAACACTCCTTGTGCATAATGGACTTGACAAAATAAGGTAATACAGTAAAGCCAATGAAAATGGAATTTCTCTATAATGAAATCTTGTCTTAAGCGAAAAAATTTCTTGGTCCTAGTAAAAAGAAATATCATTTAGTTATAACTGATGGTGCACTTGGAAAGACGAAAACCTGCATGAAACGCAATTTTTTTTTCATAACAGGCTTCATGGAACTCTGTGATTCCATGTTAGCTTGTTTTATCTTCTTTTGAAAATATTATTAAATATTTTTTTTTCTGGGTCAGAACTAACCTTTTTTACATCTGAAGATAGATATTTTCAATATCTGCAGGCTTGTGAAAAGGAGTTGTATTAGCACTGAGAGTATGGGTTTAAAAAGTGCCTTAGGAAGTTCAGAAAATCCTCTTCAGTGTTAAATTAGAAATATTTCGAAACTCTAAATTATTCTTCAGGCTTCATGGTTCTCACACAACTCATATTTTATGCCCTGAAATTTAAACATTTTCTTTCTCCTCTAGAGATGTAACCCATACGTTATATAAGGCATTTCAGTATAACGTTTATAAACTTTAAGAGGTGGTAAAGCACATTACAACAAATAATTTTTGTATAGAAAATCAAGATCACAATCGACTTATTCAGTTAAAACTACACTTCAATCTGAGTCAGGGTGTTTGATTATAACTTTAACAATAATGAAAATATTTTAATGATATTTATATCAGAATTAACTGGTTGTGTGCAAAATACGATGAAATAATAAAAAATGCTAAACGTGCAGAGTATATCAGTTCTGTCACTGTATGTAATGTCAACTTTAATCTTAAAAGTGGATTGTCTAATAACTGATTGGATGGAGATGGTGACCATTTTCAGCCCATCTTGTGATATTATTTCATTTAAGATGGCAGAAGTAGCAAAAACCTGAGCTAAATTAGGCGATCACTTTTCAGAATACAATTAAAATTATATGCAGAGCATCGACCGAATTACTGTGTACTTCTAGCACTTTTCCTGATTTTGTCATATCACAACTTATTAATCCTCTTGTAAATATAGTAAACATATTTTCATTATTATTAAAGTTATGACCAAAAATTCTGGGCTCAGATCGAAGCAAAGCACTATGTAATTTTGACTTAATGAGTCAATTGTGATGCTGGTTTCCTATAAATAAAATTATTTGGTTCATTGTACTCTACCATCTCTTAAAGCTTGTAAGTGTTATATTGAAACACACTGTATAAAGTGTTTTGTCAAGAAGTTGCTAATTTTTTAAATCAGAGATTTTCTTTACCAAATTAAAGAATGATTTCTAAATTTTTTCTTTTGGAAGTTGGAAGATGAAACGGAAGATGAAAAGGGTGAAACATGCAAAATGAATAAGTAAAATGCTTATAAGTAAAATAGAACAAAAACATCAGTAAATAAAATTTAAATATCTATATATTTAAAACGCTAAGCGTTTTGTTTCGACAATCCGTGAGAACAAACTACTACATCAAATTACATTATTCTTTTTTTAAATGAAAGATATTTGGTCACAGATTTGTTATCGTACATTCGTTTGTTCGAAAATTTAATTAATTAGCCGTAATCTTAAATTAAAATTTTACTTTTGCTTATGACGTCATAAAGTCGGCAATCGGATTAACGCCCACTGTTGCGACGTACAGAGTTTATTTTCTGAACTCAATGATTGCGAGCATAAAAAATAAATATTAAATATTAAAAGCATGTGACTTTTTGGCCGAATTTTTTAATTTGTAAGTTAAAATATAGTTAAAATGTTTAAGTATTTCGGTAAAAATATTTATCTGTATGTTTTATAAGCAAATAAAAATTCATATTTACTATGACGTCACGGAAATATTGTCCATTGGGTTCATTTTATCATTAAGCATTATAACTTTGTTGATGCCATTTTTTTCATTACAATTAAATGCAAAATATATTTTTATTTGTATGCATGGTGCTTAAGCATAAATGTACGTGTGAAAAGTTTGTACCGGTGAAAATGACGTTATACTTAGCTTGAAATGCATTTTAACATTGATAAAACTAAAAAGAAAAATTTATATGATTGTGTCAACATGGCGTAATATTAACTAATATTTCAATTTTTAATTTTAAAGATTAGAACTGGAGCCTTTATTGGATGCTTCATCTTGATTGCATACTATGATTACATGTAACCATTTACTTTTTTTAAATTATAGGATTAAGTTATAGGAATTATAGGATTTAAATTATTATGATTTCCCTTTTTAATAAAAAAATTCACAAAAGTAAAGAATTTCAGGAAAAAATAAACTTGAAATAATGATTGTATTTTTAGCTAGAATAAACAATGTAAAGCCAATATTTTATAGGAATTATTTTGGTAGGTTTGTTATAAGTTCATTTAACTGTTCCTTATAAGCGGCAAAGTCTTATTTCTTTCACTGTGAATGTTTCTTTCGATGTCAAAAAATGGTAGTCTACTTTTGGACGCCAACCAAAACACAGTAGCAATATTTAGAAATGTATAACGGTTGTGACAACAAACGGCACTATCGCTTTAGCTTTCATCGCGCTTACATCACTTCTAAATACTAAAAATGTAATTTTTTTACTACATTTTACAATTTCAATTCTTACATCCTCAATTAGAAAAAAAAATTAGCTTTCTATTGAAATTTATTTGAAATCTGCGCTTAATTTAACGACTTTTTAAATAATTTTCAAGCATGAAATATTTTTCAATTCTATCTCAACAATGACCATCCGTTTGTTTTAATAATGTAAAATAGCCCCTTGGAAAGTTGCAACAATTGAAAATAGGTATCCCTAACCTTCATGAAAAGTGAAAAAAAAAATAAAATAAAAACCTGATAAATCATAAGATCAGATTATACATAAGATAGAGTATTTTGGCGCTAATATAAAATCTGTCAAAAGAAAAGAAAAAACTATTTTTAGTTTATGATTAACATAAAATTGATATGTTGAATTCGTTGATGTATATGTTGAATCAGAATATGCTAGGAACTGTTATTTATTATTTTTTTAAAGATCCATTGGATATTTAACTGTATAAGAGACCGACTGTGATGGAAAAGGAATAATCATCCTGATTATGTAAAGGGATAGAAGAAACCATACAAATAAATTACAATTGAAAACATTAAAATTCTCCCTCATCTGCATATTAATTTATTATTTTTAACAAAAATTCTTCATTTTTACATAAAAATTGATTAGTTTAAAACAATGGATGCGTTTTAGAAGATATGGATTTGAAACGAACAATGATTAAAGAGGACATTTTAAAACTTTTTTAACGTCGAATTTCAACGGTGCCTTTGGGCAGATGCAATACATATGCGCATAGGAGCTCATTCGATTGCATTATCACAGGGGGGGGGGGGGGGTTGCTTATACTATGTTCTTTTATTTACTGAATATGAGATGAAAGTAGGAAATTTGTATGATACTTTATGATAGGACTATTTTGTATAATACTTTATAGGTCCATGACCTTTTTTTTTTTTTTTGTCGTGGGGAATATATGGGGAATATCAGTGGTAATGTCAAACTGATTTGCATTACACATTTGTTTATGGAGTGTTCATTTGGAGTTTGCATCGGAAATAGCATTTCACTGGGGGGGGGGGGGGATTTTTTAAAATAAAATATTTGAAAGACTGTTTCATATGAAACCCTACTTAAATAATAAAGAAGCTTATTTTACTGATATTGTTATAGTATTTTTTTCAGTCACATTTTGACGGGTTCCATCTAGTTTGTATTAAATTTCTAAATAAATTTTGTAGACAACACACATAAAAATGCAGGCACAATGCAATAATTCTCCTCCACACCAATAAAGATCAAGAAATGGAGAAATAATAGATAGAAAATTATCAAAGAGACCTTTGCAATTAAGCCAAAACTCTTTAATACCACCAGGGCATATTTTACATTAAATATAATCAAGATGTATTTTATGTTGAAATCATAACATGTTGCAATATTGTTTTTTAATTTAGCCAATTTTTAATGTTATAAGTGAATAGAATCAATCCACCAGGTTTCCAATATGAGAAATTTTGAAAATATAGATTTTAAAACAGCTGTAAATAGCAATGAAAATGATATATGAAAAATATATAGATGAAAAAACAACATTAAAACTCATGGTTATTTTGAAAGCAATAATAATAATAATAATATAAAAAAAATAAAAGTTTTAAAAAGTTGTTGATAGGCTAAACATTTGTGGACTTAAGTAAAAATATATTGGAGTGCAGGTTTCAAATAATATTTTGAACAATTAATATTACTTAAATTCTAAACAAAGTTTACTTAATACTCCAAAAAGCCCACCTTTTTCATTCAACTAAAACTTTTATTTTCAAATATCCTGAACATACTATACTTTTCTACAGCAGAATTTACACCAGGCAGTTTCATGAGGGTTCTGCATCCTGCCTGTTCTTTGGTTTAAAAAAAAATTCCTCCTTCTTGCCCCTCATTAAGCAAAAAAATAGTATCCTTTTCATCCTTCAATCCAAACATACTGACCTTATTGCTGTTTGTATAAAAAAATATATTCACCATTAAATATTCATTTTCTTGACTTAAAGATAATCTTAACTTTAATATTAAAAAACGGTTTAAAAATGAAAAAGATGTCTAAGAATCTGAAAAATGCCTTATATTATATATGTTATGGTCAATATATTGTTAATAATAACCATTTATTATTATGACTGGACAAAATGGCCAGTTATTATTAATAACATAACAACAGTTGTCATTATTAATAACCAATTATTAACAATGACCAGATTAATCATATTGACCGTGACATATATATATATATGGAAAACATCTGTTTCTCTAAAGCAGAGCAAAATTAAATACTGGTAATCTTTGTTATCCCTGAATACCCACATTGGCTTGTTCATATTGCCATCGATATATTACGCTGTCATGATATGCTACATCATTACAAAGTATTAGAAACTTTGAGCTTCATCATAACTCTTATAACAAGAAACGTGTATATGTAACAAAATTTTTTAATGATGGCAGATTTTCTTTTAAATTAATTTTCTGTGTCATTCAAAACAGTTATTCTTTTCTAATCTCACATACCAATTACAACAAAAATTACGTCTTGCTAAATATTTATTTACAATATTAGTACATGCATACATACACAGGGGATAGTACTTTTTAATTTCAAATCTGCAGCAAAAAGACATAAATAGGATAAAGTAGAATTAATATGTGTACTATCCATAAATAAGAGTGTGAGAAAGATGAAAAGAAAAAATCAAAAATAGTATAGCCTATGTTAAACAGTCACCACTTGTTTCAAATAAAATAATTTTATCAAAGAAGTCTTCTACAGTACATGCAATGTCTCCATAAAATTGTATTTTGGTATAAATGGTTATTTGACATAGACTTTCTCTTCTTAATCTGGATATATTATCTAGAAGAAAATAAAAAATGATTTTTTAAAAGAAAAAATAAACTGAAAAGCAGAATTTTCTATAACTTATGAACATGAACACAAACACCAAATTATAAAAAAATATATGTGGATTATAATATGGAGACACCAATGTTTGTCTAAAATGAAGATTTCTGTTAATTTAAATGAACTGTTATCAGGTCCTGTTTTAGATTATTGATATTTCAGATCACCTTAAATCAGGATTTTAAAATCAAGGTTTTATTTATTTTTTAATAACACTCAAGCAAACCCACACAGGTATTTTTTTTTTTTTTAAACCATTGGATTCTTAAAAAATCTTTGCAGTTTTTCCATAAAACCCAATGCATAAATTCAAATTTCAAAAATCATTCATTTCAATTCATTTGCATAATTCCAATTTGTGTATTCAAAACATATCATATGAAAGGAAACAGCTTAGACATACACACCAAAAGACAATTTAGAAGTCCTAATCAGAATTTAACTTGGCAAACAATTTTCGATACTTTTATGTTAACCAGGAGCAAATCTTGACAAATAGCACTTTTTTTTTTTTTTCGCAGCAGTAGCAGCTTTTATTTTTGGCAAGTTTAATTTAAAACATTGCTTTGATGTTGAAACAAAATGTTTTTATTAGTGGTACTTCTTTTTTTAATGATAGGAGTGAAAGGCTCATATTTCAAATGTATGTAATATATGTACTATAAATGAAAGTTGTGTATTTTGAATGAAATCAATAGAAATTTTATATTTTAAATAAAATTAATGTAATATGAATAACAAAAAAGGAACAACATTTACCCGGTACTCACCGTCAACTTCAACTCGGCAGTTAGGACTTAACTATCGGTTGATCCTGAAATCCAATTCTCCACTAACTCAATCAGAAGAAATGTGATCTAAAACGATAGTCGAGTTGACTAACTGAACCTTAGTTTTGAGCTTGCATTAGTCGATGCGCGCATGTGCAGTTGAAGCAAAGATGGCAGTCGCTTTGAAGTTTATTTTGTAATCAACAGTACTTGTGATGCAATAAGCAAACGAAATGTTAATTAAAAAAAAAAAAAATTAATGTGAAAGAATGTGTTACTTTTAATTCTTAGCCCTTTTAGAATATTTTAACTCTGTGAAGTCCAGATTATAATGATTTTTGACAAAGCTTTCAATATATATATATATATATATTGTTCTTGTTTTCTTTAATCAAGTAAACTAAAATATAAAAGAAAAAGAATTACTGTAAAATTTTGTAAAAATGAGTGTCTTATGTCTGCGACAGTATTTCTAAACGATCAAATCAAAATGTTATTTCGAATTTATTTGTAATTTTATTTATCTAAAAGTAAACGCCACAATTATGCTCTGTTTTGTTTCGTTATTGAAAACTGATTCAAGGGAGGACAGAACTGATAAAGGCGATTGCTACGTCATGTGATCCCTTCGGCCAATCAGATAAACACATTTCAACCTTCCGTTGACTATCCGAGAGTCGAATAACCATTAACGAAGAATTTGAAATATCAACTGGCATTTGCGAACCTGGAGTTGAAGGTTGGTGGAGAATTGACTGGTTAGTGATTTACTACCAGTACTTTGCAAACATAAAAGTACCTATTTTTCCTTAGAATTTTAACACCAAGGTTTGCAAAGTCTTGGACACTATGAGAAAAAAAATAATAATGACATGGTTTTTAACATATTATCCAAAATTATTTATTTCAATAAAATTGTATTTTATTAGAAAAACGGATTTTTTTTTTTAATTAGCCAAAAAGTAAGGTATTTTTATGTTAGCTGGGCACAGATGAAAAATTGCCAAATATTGTTCCAATTACTATCATTCATATTACATTATTTAATTTCTAAATATAAATCCTTGACTCATTTCATTTAAAAATACATAAGTTACATACATTTATAATGCATATCTTGGAATTGTTACAACGAGGTACCTTCATTTCATTTAAAATATAAATAAGTATAAAAGTAAAAATAGATATTCATAAAAACATCCTTTTAAAAGCATTCAAAGTTATCTAAAAATTAATGCTTAATTTCACACTTGCAATTTGTGTTTTTTTTAAAAAGTAATGTTTATTACAATCAATACATTAATTTGGCATGGGCTGCAAAGCTGCGATAATGGAAAATTCACTGTTTCAATTACACTTGGCTTGTTAGAAGGTGCAAACTATGGATTTATTTAAATGTATTTATATTATATATAATTAAATATATATAATTTTTCATACATAACATATTTTTATCACAATTTCTTTACATGCACTTATTAATTAATTTATAAAAAGAAGAGAAAATATTCAAATAATAATAATAAACAGATAATAATAATAAAAAAAAGTCTGAAATTCAGGAGGGAAGGAGCCAATTGCTTCCAAAAAGACGCCTCTGTTTATTAACTATATGAAATTAATTTAAAGCAGCTATTTAGAAAATTTTTCTTCTCATTACAGTTCTTAGGTGTATTTTACAAAATAAACCTGATCACTTATCTTTTCAGTTTAATCAAATGCACTATGACCATTACTCACATGTACACTTTTAGTACTGAATAACAAATAATGAAATATTCTGGACACTGATTCTAAACCCCAAAAATAAATGAAATTTCATACATTCCTTAGTATATAAAATTTAAAGTTTTCTATTACTAAAGTTTTCTATACTAACAAAACAAAAAACATGCAATTTTTGCAAAATTAATAAAGGTATAATTAAGTAAGATCAGATCATATCTTACTCAGTAAAGCTTTCACTAAAAGTCAGTGTACCTATGAACATTAGTTTTTGTTTCCAAATTGGTTCTGATAAAAATTGTCAACAATAACTTAGATTATAAAACATGCCAGAGTTATAAAAAAAATATATTAAGAATTTTTTTTTATATGCCAAAAATTCAGGAGGTTGTCCATTACTAGCACATTTACTCTATTTTAATTATCCATAACATTTTTAATATTATAAATCAAAAACATGTCAGTGAGTAACACTGACATCATATGCATATCAACACTGCAAAGACCGGGCAATCAATTTTGTTTTTAATTGCAAAATTATTTAACTTCTAAACTGACTCAATTTAAATTTTTTGCATCATCAAATAGAAAAAAAAATTACTTTAGGATGTAATTTGTTTGAAAATGTATCTTAATGTATGAAGTTATTATGATACTGAAATAATTTTCAAGCATGATTTCTTTTTAAATTATCCGATTGCAGAAGATTAACATGTTTTTATTTGAAATAATGTAAATAGTTCAACATTTGTTTCCTGAAAATATTCCATAACAAAATGAAAACTTCACTAAAAAATAAACAAATAAAACACAAGTTTAACAGATGTGCAATTGAACTATGTGCTTAATCAATGAAATAATTAGAATAAAATAAGTTGCTTTAAATAGTGAAATCTTTTATTATTAGCTGCCGGCATGTGACTAATATGAAAGTAACACAGTTTTTAGCAAATGTAAAAACTTTACAATTTGATATTTTCCCTGTAAGCTTCTTTTTCGTCTAATTGGTATGGGCAATATAAAAAATATATATTAAATATAAAAAAATTATTAGTTTTCAATTAAGAATAATTTTTACCTATGTCCTGAACACCGGGTTGTATGTTCTGTAACCCGAGAAGAGTCTCCTGGTATTTTTAAAACATTACGATTTTTATATAATTCTTTTTCCTTTTTGCTGGTAAGGAGCATGTTTAAATACTACCAGATTGTGGTGTAAAAATAACTGTTCAGCTTTTTCAGGCCATAGTAAATTTTTCTAATAAATATTGTATCTGACTGTAAGTATTAAAATGCAAAAAAGTTTTAAAAAATCGGATTTTTAAAAATTAAAATAATATTTTTATGATAATTTCATGCTTTAAAATATTGAATGACTACCAAGAATTATAGGTTTCCAAAAACAATTTTTAGGGGATGGTGATATTAAAGAGAATGATATATACGTAATAGAGTGCACATATGGCCATCATGTTTGAGGATATTTAAACACTGACACAAGCAGTCATGATAAAGGCAGAAAGATGTTAAAAGACTGCCTTTACATTATAGTGGATTACAAATAAACATCTTGTGTACATTTTAAGCATTTATATGAGTTAAACAAGGATAAATCCAAAAATTTAATGTTTTTAATGGATAAAAACATTAAAATTTTGGTAAAAAACATAGGATTTTTTAAAAATGTTTATTTTTTTACATTTCTCAATAAACAAGAGTGCTTTTTAACACGAACCCTTAAGCGTTTATATGAGTTTAACACAAAAAAAAAATGCTAAAAGTAATGTTTATAATAATAAAAACCTTAAAATTTCAATTTAAAACATTGAATTTTTTTTATATTTCTTTCTTTCTTTTTTAAATTTCGGGTATATGGTAGTGCATTTTAACACAAATGACATATAAAAACAAATTCTAGTACCAACAGCATTGCCCCTTTCACAAAATTCCATTCCATAAAATCATTATCTTCATGAATTATTTTTATTTTGTTAGGTTTTAAAATGTGTAATTTAAAAACAAAACAAGTTCACCACAAATGAAAACTTTAGCAGAAGGCATTTTAATAATATAGGCTTGGTTCAACTTTGAGTTACAGGTTTCATCTTTCATTAGAAAATGTTATTTTTCACTAAAAGATAACAAATTTCACAAAAATAACTTTCACTTTTCACAAAATAGGGTTCATGAAAAAAAATCCTGTATCAACCCTCGTACAGGTAATACTTTTAATGAAATATTATATAAATAGGAGTTCAACTGACTAACTATACGAGAAAGACCATTTCAGTAATCACAGGGATAAGAATCTTAATACTATCAAAAGTATTTATGCTTTTTTAATATACTCTCCAAAAAATTTCATTGGACAATGTTAAATAGGCAATATTAAAATATTCTTCATGCCTATTCGTGTTTATTTCTATATACCCGCAACTGATGTCACATGGATAAAGTCCATTAAAGATTAATTTAAAAAAAGTTTTCATATGCAAAAAAAAATCATAAGTTGAAAAATAAATGTTTAATGTTTTTAATCAAATAAATGTTTACCATGTATACTTAATTCTTTACATTATTTAACCTATTA
Source organism: Maratus michaelseni (assembly GCA_963931845.1). NCBI lineage: Eukaryota > Metazoa > Arthropoda > Arachnida > Araneae > Salticidae > Maratus > Maratus michaelseni. The sequence goes on from OZ007597.1 coordinate 160,335,179, forward strand.
ATTAAACATAACAGAATGAAAAAACCTTTAAAATCCAAATTGAGTAACATAAATTAATATTTTAAGACATAGCTTAGGAGTTATGAGTCACTGTCATGAAAATCAGAATAATAGATTTTAATACATGTATACTTACAATAGAGTATGATTTATAGAGCACATTACATATTACTTGATAAAAACCAGGTACATCAGGCATCAACAGACAAGAAGAAAAATTGGCCAGAGCAATGTCACTGAAGAATGTGATGTAAAAAATGATCAACATTCACTCGGTGACATAATTTTAGCCACAAGAGGTGATGGAGCACTTGTTGGGATCACAAGAATAAGATTCTGAAAAGAAAAGATAAATGTTTAAGACTCACCAGGCAAAGTTTTAAATATGTTTAGAAATAAAAGCTATGAATAAGGGCTGACTACCCACCCACCTACCCCAAAAAAAATCTGGGTGAGGTTTAAAAAACAAAAAAAAAAAACACTTACCACCCCCCCCCCAAAAAAAAAAAAAAAATCCACATATAAGTGGGCTTTTTTGGGTTCTTTTGGTTTTATAATACTTTTCGGTTAGCCGGGCGCCAGTGATATATATACATGTATATATATACACATATCTACATTTACATATATATACATATATGTATGTATATATATACAAATATATGTATATACATATGTATTTATATATGCACATATATCATTGGCGCCCGGCTAACTGAAAAGTACCAATTTTTTTGCTTCACATTTTCCTGCACTGTGCCATTTATTTTTAATTACTACTTATTTCTTATGATTCTGTTAAACATGTAAGAAAATTCATTGATTGTAACATTTTTATCTCAACATAGAATCATTGATGTTCATTGGACTTTATGATTAGAAATCTCCATTAGATTATGTTATGATTAGAGGCATTCAATTAGGAAATTCAATAGCTAATTTTTAAACAATAAATTACTGTTTATGTATCATAATTATTATTTTCTGGTGATTTATTTATATACATTCATATATATATATATATATATATATATATATATATATACCAGGTGAGTGTCCAAATGTCAAAAAATAAATAATAATTCAATGACTCAAAAAGTATGCTCAGTAACACTTTGCAGTTTTCACTAAAATGTTCAAAAAGACATGGGATATTTTAATAATGGAAGTTTTATTGCCAAAATATTCCCATTTTTGTTATTAGAGGGTACAACTTAAGATAACAGATACAATGAAAATAAGAAAATGATAAAGGAAGCATTTGTCATTTATACCTGTCTGAATAAGAAAACTTTTTCTTTAATTTAGACACTCTACATATAAGTTAATTGAAATATTAAATGCATCTCAACTGCAAAAATACATGATAGATTATGAACATTTTTTTATGCCCTATTAAAAAGAATGAATTATAAACTATAGTCATTTTTTCTATGCGGTAATAAAAAATCAAAAATACAAGTTCTTTGGATTATTTTAATTTGGTGAGGCTTGGGTTTTGAAGTGTTTTCAAATAATTTTTAATTTTTTATGCAAAGATGTCTGAAAACATAAATTTAATTCAATTTTTATCTTATTTATATATATATAATAGAATCATAACAAATAAGTAATAATACACAGTTGGTACCGTGAAAAACATGTGCAGCAAAAAACCCCAAAAAACTAAAAAAAAAAACCCTGAAAAATCCAATACATTTTTAAAAAACCTCACTCGGATTGGGTTTTTTTCAACCCTACTATGAATACACACTAAAGAACTAATAAAAACCATGATGGATACAGAAATTGTGAAAAAAAGTTCCCTGATTTTCCTGACTATCTTTATCAGATTTCCCTGCTTTCCATTTTTAACGATACACAAACAGTATTTTTTAATATATGCCACTTCCTTGTATGACACACTTATCCAGTATACTAATACCTCATTTGGAAGGTAAAACTAGCCTGCGCCGTAGGCGCCCACGGGGGTCGCACGCTACACGAATACGACCATCGCGCCCAAGCCTCTAAAGGGCTTATAACGCTCCAGGGGCTTTGTCTCGCCACGGCGCTGCGATCGGCCTGGGGCCGCTCCCCACTGCGGACCCCCAGGTCATTTTACCAAGGTCGATGACATAGGTCACCACGATAGTAACCCCAGACGACTTCGTTCGCGAAACCCCATAGGGGGAGACCGGCTCTTGCTTTACCACAACTCGACGGGTGTGAAAAACTTACAAAGGTAGTCACGATCCCTCTTGCAGTGGATTCATTTGGAAGGTAAAACAAATGAAAAACATAAAAATTGTACAATATTCATAAAGTTCTGGTTCACAGTTTCATAAAACCAAACTCAAAATTTAGTCCAACAACTTTATATAGTTGCCAATGAATGTATGGCAACCAGAAAATATCCTCATTTCCTGAAGAATGTTCAATTCTAAGACATATCTATATCTGACGGGTTAGCTAATTGGATTAAGCTGGTCACTCGGTCAGCTTATACAAATGCATCAAAAAATCTCAAAAATGGTTCATTGGTCAACATAAGCACTATCTACAGAAAATGAGGACATCTGATCACCTTAATTTGTGTTAAACACCAGAAACTCATATATCATGTGCTTTTTAAAAATATATAATAATTTTACTTTTCTTTATCACGTACTATTATTGGCTTAAATATCACCTGTTTGTCAACGAATCAGTCTCATGTGAAAACAAATATTTTTGCATATAGACAAATTTCCTGATTTTCAAGAAATTCCCTGATTTTTCCACATTGATAAACCTCCCTGATTTCCAGCATCTGTAGCCACCCTGAAAACACACCTTACAGGATAGTACACAAGCATTCATAATTTTTTTTAAATAATACATTTATTTTTTTTAAGTTATTAATTTTCTTCAATGAAGTAAATAAAACCTGGATAACTTAATCATTATGAATATTTTACAAATTCAATCTATAGTTTCCTTCTGTTTTCATCTTTAAGTAATCTAAAAAGTTATTTAAAAATATTATGCTACCAGCACGTGCAAGGTTTAAATAAAAAAATTATAGTAAACTTAGTTAACTTATAATGTAAGATTTAATACAGATTTAATAAAACAGTATCGGAATAAACAAAAAGTAACATAGCAAGTTTACTTACAGAACCACACTTTTTTTTAGAGTTTTAAATGTAATTTCAGAAGTTTAATAATGTATTTATGCATACACAGGGAAAGGGAGAGAGGATTTTCAACAAGTCTCCAGCCAAGAATTTTTTTTTTAATCAATCAGCCAGAGAGATGCAGCACTCAGTAAATTGTTGTGACAAAATTTATGCGAATACAAAAGTAATTCATCACTAAAATGCATTTTCATAATAATAATTTTGTGTAGAATAGAATTTAAATTTAGTACCATGTTTACATTGTGGCAATTGGAAGAGTAGCTCAAAATATGGCCAACAAATAAAAGTATATAAAAGTTTTTGGTAGTTTTTCTATAAATATTTACCATTAAGAAGTGTATAATATGCTAGATATTTTTTAAACGAACCAAATTAGATACATTCCTAATATAGACATTCCAATGCATCATATCATTATTCACAAGTAAATAAAACATACAAGTCTAAAATACACCATGTACTGTGAAACAGAGCAATTTAACAGAAAAAAAAAGGGAAAAATTCTATAACTTAAGAAATATATATACAATATATAATTTAATCATTTATTATTTGGGTCTGGAACAATCTTTAGATTCTTTAAATAAAAAATGTACACCTGGTCTACAGTTAAATGTCCAGCAAGGACTTCTACTGAACTAATTAAATTATTACTTTTTGTGAAAACTAAGCAGCTACAGAGATCATCCCAACTAGACTATCTGACTTAATCAAAATATATTCCAATAAATAGGGAAATAATGACAATGCTTTGGATATTATAGACACAGCATTTCCTTTTAAAGATATTTTTTCTTTCATATGGATTCAAGAAAGCATTAACTCTCTATATTATTTAAGGAAAATATCAATGTCATAAAAGTTTTAATTACAAATAACACAAAAACTTGAGATATATGTACATACATATGTAAATTTCTGTTTTGAATGCCAGGAACTAACGGATTTACTACATTAATTAAATTGCCTGAAATGATAAAATTTTACTGCAAATAAGTTTTTTCTCAAAATATAGTCATTTAGAAATAATGAAAAGTACTTTAGAAATTTTGTAAGTTATGCGTGCTGAATTATGCATTAAAGCTTGTAAACAAAAAGTCATCACTCTGAGGCTAAAGGCAAGAATGAAAATAAAATTTTAAATATTAAACACGAAAAAATATTTAAAAAATATATAAAGCTATTCCCAAAACTTTCTGGAATGTGTTTGTGCAATTATAAGCACTATAAGATGTAGGCATAGCTGAATTTAAGAATAATAATAAAAAAATAAAAACAATTTTGCATATTGATTAGCAAAGCGAGATCGGTGTTTTGCTTTTACCCACTGCTGCTCAAATTGCTTTAATTCTCTTCATAGTAAACATATAGGGTGAGCACTCTCATTGATTAAAGAGCATAATTTATATTTTTATAATCGATTAACATTATAATTAAGAATTACAGAAATAATATAAAGACTGCAAATAAGTAACTTCATTAGTTAATAGCACTTAGCACAAATGATAGATATTATAGCAGCTCCTCTTGCCCTAACTGTCATCACATAAATCTAAACTTACACACATGTATGCTGATGTTGACCAAAGATATTATGAAATTAAATTACTTTTTTTTTTAGTTCATACATACACATTGAGTAAATATATAATAAGAATGACCTACAATCAACATTAACTTATCAAAATAATAAATATCAACATTATTACCCACACAGTCGGTATTATAGGTATTTAGTGCTTTGAATGGGAAAATTATTATTATTTTTTTTGTTTTTGCTTCGCTTTTTATCCGTAACTGAATTATTTATTTGCTGTATATGAGTCCAAAAGTAGAAAACATTCTTTTAACTTATACTGTAGCTCTTGCTATAAAAGGAAAAAGCAAAACTTTTAGAGGAGATAACATTTTAAAAAGCAGAAATCCATTGAAACATATCCATGAATCTCCTCAACCTTGCAACTAATCAATACCTCACATTGATAGAAAAGAATGCTTATAAATATATTTAATTTGAATACTTGAATAATATATTTTTAATTTTATGTTACATTTGTAAAATGAATACAAAAAGCTGCAAAAACAAATAATAATAAAATTATAAAAATGAAGCAATATCACTTAAATTCTAGAATGCTGGCACATTTCTATGCAAGTAAGAGGAGAAATATGTTCTATTTTATTATTAAGAGGCTACTTCACTTAGGCGAAAACACCAACTCGCTCAAGTTAAACCTATAGGGAAAATAATTCATGATATCTCATTCACATTTCAATATTTTTAAATGATTTTTTTTTGCATAGGACAGCTGAGGTCAATCTGTATGCACACTCTTTTATACTTTTTCGATTTTTGTTGCAGTTTTTTTTATTGAGGATACTTTCACTTTCGAAACCGGTTCCGAAAGTGAAAGTATCTTAATAAAAAAAAACTTGTAATCAAAATCGAAAAAGTACAAAGGAGCGTGCAAAGAGATTAGAGATTTACCTCAGCTATCAAATGCAAAAAAAAATCATTTAAAAGAATTGAAATGCGAATGAGATATCGTAAATTATTTCCGCTATAGGATTAACATTAGCGAGCGCGAGCGGGTATTTTCGACTGAGTGAAGTAGCCCCTTAAACATTTCAATTACAAATGAGAGAGCAAAATGTTTTGAAACCGATGATTAACATTAGTTTCATTATTTTCTATTATAAATAATCCCCCCCCCCCCTCAAAATTTAAAACTAGTAGAACATCTACATAAAGGATCTGTGCTTTTATCAATTCACATTTTATAAATGATTCAGAAATAATGATTGATACCTTTATAAGAACAAGCATACTTCATGATTTAAAAAATATACATCAGGCCACTGACTATCATATGTAAATTACAGAGCAACTTTTTATGCAACTGATTTTATTATCTCCTAATGTCTACATTTTTATAAGTTCAAAAAACTGAAAATGCAACTACTAGGTATTTATTTTAACCCATAATCCCCGTCGTTTGGTCACAGGGACATCTTTATCTATACTTTACGATGGACAAAAACTCACGACCAGACCGCATAAAGTAAGTAGGAGCAAGACAGCAAATGTTTTAGAAAACTGAAAAATCGACTCTTTGCAGTTTATCAACATCTCAGATCATTTCATTGATGTAAGATCAACATACAAAACGGTAAAACCATTAATTACAGGAATTGTTAAAGATACAAATATTCATTTGGAAACATGTGTAAGTTATGCTGATTTTTCTAACAATATTGAGATTGACAGCATCGAAGCTTTTCATAATGAATTTTAACATACGAGAATTATGCAAGAAAATATTTTGTAATTATATTTCACACATTAGAGTAAAAAATATCAAAACGCAAACAGTAAATGAGAGCTAAATATACGGAACAGATAATAGAAAAATAAATAACATGGTGAAATTTATACGGAAAGTATCTACTACTCGCTTTTTCTATTTAGCACAGTAAAAAATGAAATCAAGCCCCAAATCTACTAGTGCAACATTTTAAATGTTAAAACATGTTATGAGTACAGTAATAAGTTAAAATATAGAAGCAGTACTTACTTCAGCTTTTAAAACTTTGCTTTAAATCAGCTCTTACTATATATGTCATCACAGTATTGTTGCAAGGGGAATTTCCCCGATCGGACTTCAGATAAATAAAAACTATGTTTATCATTAATTCAGGTTTGTTAATTTTCTTAATAACATCGATTTGGTAGAGTGAATCTAGCTTAATATAGTACAAACTTGTCTTCTTTCAACGCAAACATCAAACAATTCAAATGATTTTCTTTTCCGTGTCTAGTTTCTATCGCTTGTACAAATCCCATTTCTTGGAATTTGATTGGTTCAAGCTACAGATCACGTGATTTCGCAAGTTATTTTCGCTCTTTGGGGATGGGCTGGACTTCAACTTTGATTTAACTTGGCGAAACCCCGCCCACTGCGAACTGTTCGCAGTTTCGCAAACAGCGCAAAATCTATCTGGATCCCGGCCATAGTGTTATAGTATGTAGCAGTAATGTTAATGATCGCGCAACAAAATTTGCAATAATATTTCGTTAGATTAAAAATTTTCAAATATGTCGGACTTTTAAATTAAGGCCCTAAACATGACATGTTTACTTAATGTACTTTTTCTCATAAACTGCCAAAAGGATTTGAAATTTCTTATATGCATCAATGAAACCTATACACGGATAGTTATAATATCAGGTTATCTCTGTTTAATATGAAGCGAACTACTGTAGCTAATATAAATATTCTTAAAAGAAAAAAAAATCTAAAGATGCATGTTTTTGGCTATTTAATGCTAGTGTATTATTTGAGATTTAAAAATAATACTTTAACAAAGTTGTGTAGTGATGTAAGGTACTACTGAGTAATTTTAGAATCTTCTGAATTTTTGTTATTTATTTTATAAATATTTAAGAAAATTAGATTTTAGTCCGTCCTTCTCTCGCAAAAATAAAATAAATAAACATTGTTTGCATAAACATCTAAATTAGCTTTAGTCTGCATATATCATATTGCTGATTTTTCTGTTTGTGTATGTTGCATCTTTAATTCTTAGAAATTTCTTATCTGCCTGATTTAACAATGTATATGATTCAATTTTATTTTAAATTAAGATTGCTTACAAAATCATAAATTGACATAAGATTTAAAAGTCTGCATCCAAATAAAAACTCATTGTCAAAATCTTTTCAACGCATATTGTAGTGTAATATATATGTTTATCGAGAGAATTTCAATCAAGATTTGTGCATATTCGGATGTTTATCATTTTTATAGCAACATACCAATTACATACTACCTATTTGGTTGATTTTTTTTTCTTTGCAGACACTTTTAGTTTTTATCACTTAAGATATTTCAAAATTATTGATTTTATTTATTTATTTTAGAACATAATATTTTTCCCAACAGACTGTTCATCACTTATTAGTCTTGAATCAGTAAGTTCAGACTTAGATTCAGAATGAAGACAGTCAAAAAGATAAAATTAATAAATTGTTAATTTTATCAAACATTAAATTGATTTGCAGAAAGTGTTTGACCCAATATTTATGTGCGCAGAAAATTTTTGGTTTTATATAAGTATGCTGATTGATGAATTTTGCTATTGTTTACATGAATGATTGAAGAATTTCGCAGTTTTTTTTTTATGATGTTAGGCTGATAAAACTTTGCAATTTTGTGGTGATCGACTGATGAATTTTGTACTTTTTTACTAAGACTGAATGATAAATTTCATTGAAATTGAGAATTTGAAATGTTCTGTAAAGAAGCCCATTGTTCTGCGACATGCATCACACTTTTAACCATATTCTGCTTTTGGTAAAAACTACTTTAGGGAACACTTATATTATTTTTGACGTCACTTCTGGCAAGAACTAATATCTCAGTCCATGAAAAGTGAAACAGATGAAGAAATCAATGTCTGGTGGATAACCCCGGGTTTGATTGCTTTCTGAAGATCACGAGTGTGTAGTTTTATTGTGTAACAAATGACTACCATGAGTGATCTTCTGCAAGCACGTAAAATTTGATGTTCCTCTGTGCTAGCTGTTACTTTAAAAAATATTTTGGATTGAAATTTTTCCTTGAAGTTGCTTCTGTGCCGAAAAAGAAGAAAGTGAAGTAAGTTTATTGAAGTAACGTCAAAAATAATATCGATATGGAAACAAGCTTTTTTTTAATTTTTATGTATACTAAATTATTTAGCTAATCATTACAGCTAAATTATGTTTTCCTAAAAATAGCATGTTAGTTTCGATTAATCTGCAGTTTTAAGATAGTGAAAATCAAATTTTGATAATTGCATTCTGAATTATCTTGTGGCTCATCGGTAAACATTTCCTTTTTTAAAAATACTTCTGCAAATTAATTAATTTTAGGTAGTTTGTTGTTGTAGTGCCCCTATCCCACACACTTAATAAGTGTCATTTATACTATAAACACACTAAAACTAAACAAAACTATTTTGATTATCATTCATACATTAAAATTAAAAAAATTGTGTTTCTAACTCTGGTTTTCATGGTGAAAACCAAATTTTGATAATTGCATTCTGAACTATCCCGTGTTTAATTGGTAACCATTTCATTTTTATAAAAGTCTTGCTGCAAATTAAATAATTTTAGGTACTTTGTTGTTCTTATTCACTATAATTTCTTTATATCTCTACAGGGGTCGATGCAGGTTTTTTTTCTTGGGGCCCATTTTGTGAAAAGTAAAGGTTATTTTTGTGAAATTTATTATATTTTTGTGAAAAATAACATTTTACAACGAAAGTTGAAATCCAGTTAATCAAATTCGAACCATGCATTTATAAATAAAAACTTTTTTAAATCCTTTTGCTGAAGTTTTCCGCTCTGGTGAACTTGTTTGTTTACAAATTACACATTTTAAAACATCACAAAATAATAAATAAATAATAAATAGTAAGTTTTTATGGAATAGAATTTTTTGAAGGGACCCATTTTATCAAATTGATTTTTGTGAAGGGACCAATTTTATTAAATATATTTTTGTGAAGGGACCCTAAACAGGCCCCAAATTTTTCCTGGATCGAGCCCTGCTCTATAAATAATTATTGTATGATCAGAAGATTGGCTTCATATTATGCAGAAAAATCTAGAATCAGTAAGTTCATACTCTGATTCAGAGTGAAGACAGTTAAAAATATAAAATATATTAACACAAGTTTGATTAAATATTTCGGGTGAAAAAAAATAATTTTCAAGCTATAATTTTTTACTGTTAAATTCAAATCTAGCATTTACATTACATAATTTCTAAATAAAAAGGAGAATAAGTAAGCATAGTATAAGTAGTAATAAGTTATTAATTTTCATGATGAAAATTCACTTGGACAAATTTTGATTTTTGCTCATTTCTACTTTTCTAGTGAGTGTGAAAATGATGTTTGAAAAAGCAAAAACAACTGTTAACTCCAGCCACATTGAAAAAGTCCTGTGAGATCTTCCAATTGGGATAGAAACTGTTTTCAAAGGAAAAGAAAGAGAACATAGGAACGAGAAATAGATGACTTGGAGAAAATTTGCTTGTAACATGATAGTATAAATAGTGATAGTTTGTGAATAAAAAAAAGTTTAATTTGATATGTTGTAATTTCAAATAAATGCCGCAATGGTCTGTAATTTTTGCCATTTATCTTGTTCACGACAGCAGGTCATTTAGCGAGCAGAAGACATTAAGGGCTGTTCATTGATTCGAAAACACCTGCTAGCTTGTTAAAGCTATGGGCAGGTTCTTTTCTAATTTCCTGTTTAAATTTGAATATTTTTAAGTGATTTTTTTTTGCATTGGATAGTTAAGATTGACCTCAGCTATCTTATGCCAAAAAAAAAAAAAAAACTTTAAAAATATTCAAATTTAAATGAGAAATTAGAAAAGAACCTGCCCATAGGTTTAACATTAGCAAGCAGGTGTTTTCGTGTCAGTGAAGAGTCCCCTTAAGCCTAATGCCAATCATTCTCCAGAAAAGAATTGCAGAGGGAAAGTTGTCATATAAGGTAAGGGCAAAGTGTCTTGCTTTGCCACCTAGCTCTAATGACTCAATTTTTAGGAAGTTTTATTTATTTATAATAATTGAGTTTTGTTTTAGCACTTTTAAAACTGTGTTCCATGTTTGAGATATTTTTAATAGAATACTATTTATAATATAAATTTACAAATCTTTAAAAAATAATTTTAAAGGCTTTGTGAAACATTCATAAAATCCAATTAAAATTGGAATTTTAGTAAAACATACATAAATTATTGTGATATTTGAAAGCTAAGCTCTATTAAAATATCTATTTCAAGTGCATTAATTGTACATAATGTCGAGAAAAGAATAGCCTTCCTGACTTTGTTTAATGTCTTTGTAAAATAAAATATTATTGACTGTTTAAATGGTCATTTCAATTGCACTTTCTATTTAAAATTGCCATTAAAAAGGAATTTTAATTAAAACTTATTAAAATTTAATGAAAAATATAATGATATTCACTGAATAATATAGAATTCCAACCAAGTGTTTATCCCCTAGTTGTATACATGAGTCTCTGATTCAGAATGAAGAGAGTCCTAAAAAGATAAGATATAATTTTTTTTTCAAAGAAAAAATTTGAAACTAATAAATTTTTATATTGATTTTTGATAATTTTTAATATAAAGTAATTCAGTTTTAAAAGTTATACAACAGGTGGATTTTGGCATAGGTAATTTAACGAATTGTTTTCAACTAAACTTTGCCAGAAGATTACTTTTTTTTTTTTTCAAAGTTTATATAAATACAATTAAATAAATCTGAAGGTCTATATTTATGGTAAGAGCAGAAAAGAATAAATCCCTACAGCTACATGTTATTTTTCTTAAATTTTTAATAATGGTTAAATATTTCTATTGATTATGTGAAAAAAAATATATAAAAAATTGGTAATATGGCAAAAAAAAAAAAAAAAAAAAAAAAAATGCTGTATGTTACAATTTTCAATCTTATCACTTCCACAAATTCAAATTATTATTATGGATAGAATATGATTTTTTATTTTTAGTGAGAAAAGTAACATTTAATTATCTTTTTTTGCATTTTAATGTTTTCACGTAGAACACTAAAACTGAAAAAAAGAGAAAAAAACATCAAAATGTAGCTATTATAAAATTTTGAATAAATTATTTTATTAATATTAAATTTAATAAAATGCTTTTTTAGTATTCTTTCATTCATAATCTTTAATATTACAATTATATCTAATGGATATAATAATAAAAACTGAGGTCTTTAACAAAACAGTTAATCCATATGGCATTTCAGATGCTTATATATACATGCATTAGCTAATTCAAAGCTGGACTCACCAATATAAAATGGTAAACCTTTTTTTCCTAATGTAAAGAGTTGATTTCTAATATTTTGCTAAGACAATTAATCAATATCTCCCTAGATGAGAAAAAAAAGATTTGCCATTTTTTAGTGCTGAATCCAGTTTTGGCCAATATCGGTCGGTCCGACGTTCACCGATATTGGAAAAAAAGCTAGCCATGCAATATCGGCCAGTCCAGTGTTTACCGATATTGCTGTGCTGCCTGGGTATATTCATATTATTTTTTGCAGTCCTGTAAAATAACTATAAATGTTATAGACATGCTCTTCAACAAAAAACATTCTGTAGGTGACTGTAACAACATACTAAAATTTCATTACTGTCTGCTTTCTACAAATCCTGCATTTAACATATATTTGTATTCTTTTGTGTAGGCCTGTAAAAGAGCTATAAATGCTATATACACCTTCTTCGGTGAAACACATATTGTAGTTGACTGTAAACACATACTAAAATTTCATTACCATCAGTATTCTACAAATCCCGCATTTAACATATATATTTATATTCTTTTGTGCAGTTCTATAAAATAACTATAAATGTTATACACACACTATTCAATGAAAAACATTCTATATGTGACTGTAACAACATAATAAAATTTCATTACCATCAGCATTTCAAAAATCAAGCATTTAACATATTTTTTTTTATATATATTCAGATTCTTTTGTGCGGCCTCATAAAATTATGTTAATGCTATGTACACCCTCTTCGAGGAAGAACATACTGTAAGTGACTGTAAGTAGTGTTTCCCTAAGAATAAAAAAGGGCAGGGTGCTCCTTCAACAAGGGGCACTTCAGCTAAACAAAATGGGCACTTTTTATGAAAAGTGCTTTTTAGTGCTTTTCATAAGTAATAGCTTAATTATTTTAAAGTTTTCTTTCTATTTTAATATTCACACATAAACATATTTTTCTATTGAAAAGTAATCGTAAATTTTATTATTTGGCCTTTTTAGAATCTGGCCAAAAAATCGGCTAGTTCAAACTATGAATTAAAACTTTATTCAGATAATGAAATTTTGAATAAAAGATCCTACAAACTCTACAAAATTAGTTGAATAAAAAAAAATATATTGGACTTTGCACACTACAATCTAGTAAAGTATGTATCTGCTTTTTGTTTTAGTATTGTACAGATTTTGATTTTTAATTTTTCTTTTAATGCTTCTGATGTTAAGTTAATGGGACTGCATATTTGGCATTAAATCCTATAGTTTTGTGATAGTTTTTTGTTATGAAAAGTGGTCGACAGGATAAGTACCGCCAATTATTTTTATACAGTCAATTCTGTGAATGTGAAATCCATACCCTTAGGGATAGTTTTGTGGATTATACATTTTTGTGATTTACAGATCATACCTTTGTTTACATTTTATTTTTTAAAGTTAGACTATAAATTAGGAACAATTACACAAAAATTGCAATAGAAAAGTAAAATATAATGCAAAATTGATTTAATATATTTATTAACTAAGTTAATATAATGAAAAATGAGCTTTCATTCAATTCTTAATTACTTCTAAATCTTAATATTCATGAGCGTCATTAATAATTATAAAAATAATAGAGCATTGTTTTGTTTAAAGCACAAAAAAATCAATATTGTTATTTTTTTTAATGTATAACAGGAATTTTGATAAACATTGATTTGTGGGCATTATTTAAGACTTAAAGTAGCAAAATTAGTCAAAACCGTTCAATTATTTTCCATACAAAATATTCGTTAATAATATGACAGAACCAGCAATTATTTGTTTATTGACAGCTGATCCATAAATCAGAAGAGTAACACTTGCACAGTAAAATGTTGTCTTTGATTGGTTGCTGTGAGGGTTCTTCTGTAACCAGTGAAAATGTTTTATGTTAGGCATTGAATTACTACGATTCGTTGGGATTAGTGACATCTAAGTACATCTGGTTTTATGGCTTCATTTTCTGAGTAGTGATCCGGGAGAGAATTCCCTAGTGCACGGCCACATTTCACTGAAAAAGGCTCTGTTCACTAGAGATTTCCTCTAGGCTATTGTCCTCAATTTTCTTAGAAATCTTCAATAGCTCTTTCCCTTTTTTCTATTTAATTTTTTTCTGTTTTCACGAAGTCAATGTGAGTGTTTGCAAAACACTTTTTGTTGTTGTTTTGTCCTGAAGAATGGTCCATCTCCTGAAAATAAAGTAAAAAAGAAAATGTTAAAAAACTGTCATTAAATTTGTTGTACTAAAAAAAAAAATCACTATAAAACAAGGTTTTTTATTTCTAATAAGATACAAAAAAATATCAAAAACTAAAAAGATGCATTGATTTTTTATTAGATTTTAAAAACTGGAAGATAGATTTTTTTTCCTTATTGAACGTTCATATGTAACATTCAAATAAATGCTCGTTTTCCTATTTACAACATCTCTCAGACTTTTAAAATATAATGTGAGCATAAACAAATGATGATCTTTTAAATTATTTTGTAAACAAGCAAAACTTACTGATTTCTTTTAATAAATGTGTAATTATTTTTTTTTTAATCATCATTTCATCAAGAGTAAGATATTTACTTAGCAATACTATAGGTTAAGTATTTTCCTAAATCGCTCATTGTTATCAAAATTTCGTAGTCCTGAGGTTATCACAGTAAGCGATATCTACTGTATCTTAAACTCACTATTGTGAATATCTTCAAGGTGCTTTGTTTATGAAACAGCTACAGAACAGCCTTTAAAATATAATTCAAGAATAGCAATCTGTCATTGCTTGAAAATTTTTATAATATTTCAATAATGTCAAAACATGGAAACAAGCTCTTTTCATAAAATATAAGCTTTTATATACTATGTATTATTCAGACAATGTAGCAAATTTCTGAAACTAACACTCTCACATAATCTATATTTGTAACTTTAGCATAGTTACACACAATGTAAAATGCATATAAAAATCTAAACTGTAATTCAAATAAAAATGAATATACATTTTAAATATTCAATAAACAATCCTCTCCCCCTCCCCCCCCCCCAACCCTACCAAAAAAGAAAACTTCACTGCTATTAAAATATACGATGGATATTAATAATCAAAGTATACTTTTAAAATTCTAAAAAATCTTCATAAAATAAAGATTATTATTTAGAAAAGAATAAAGATTTCAAATTACTTGTACTTTTAACAGAAAATAAATGTGAAAATTGAAATTTTCTTTAGAATTTAAACTTAATTTACAAGTTTTTTTTCTTAAATAGGAAAAAAAATTTTAATTGAGAGTAAAAGGAAACAAAATTTGTCAAATTTTAATTATAACAGTAAGCATTGGATCATAAATATCAATAAAAGGTTGTCTAGATTAGTAAAGAATAAAGATATTTTTTAAATGTATATAAACATTCTTCCTCATTTTGAAACATGTATTATGCTTTAAATCATATCTAGGAACAAACTTTTAATCTATAAATCTATTATATAATAAAAGCTCTTTTAATCTATAAATTAAATCCAATTTAGAGATGAAAAATTAATCTTATGTAACACGACTGAATAAAGTTTATGCATTGACAGGCGACTGAACAAAATTAAGGTATTTGCAGGCATATTTTAAAATGTCACAATATGTTATTAGAATAATGAAGTTCCTGATTAATATTTACATAAGAAAATGTTTCATTTTAATTTTTTTTCATTATTATATTTTTTTTTAATTTGTGAAGTTTTATTATTTAAGTATAACTAAAGGATTTTAAATGCAAACTATCGTATTTTTTAAAAAAAAAAAAAAAAAAAAAAAAAAAAAACTTAATTGCAGAGTATAGTTTATGTTTAAAATACAGTTAATTGCTAGTGTTAGCATCACATATATACTACATGAACTTTTAAATTTAAACATTTCAAGACATCTGTATATTTTTCAATCAATCACTGCTTATACATGTACTCTTTTGAAATATTTTTATAAACATACACACTTAAAACTACTAAAACGGGAAGCAAGAAAGCGCCATCACCTAACCTAATTTAAAAGTTTCACGGAATTAAAAAACATGCTCATAAAAATCAATTTTATCTGCAATGACTTTTTTACAGGTTTAAGACCAGTGTTAAAACTATATAGTGCATCAAAATCCTGTCAAGACTGATTTCGACATTTAAAAGTTCAAGCGACATGTTATTAATTTTTAATGTTAAAATAAAACTAACAAAGCAACACATAAAATATATTCAACTTTCTTACCTAGAGGATAAAAATATGAAGGCTGGAAATGTTTGCCACAAACGACGATGCTTTTTGAAACTTTCTTGCCGAATTTGAACACTCGAGACTCGAATCCACTCTTCACGAAGACGTACAGAGGATAAATCTTTTTTCTTTGAAAATCAGTGGAAACTTGTTGTTGGATGTTCAGATCCACAAGAATTACGATGATACACAATATTGTAACTATTATACATTGAAAATGTAAATTACATACAAAAGGAATTCAAGTTTTTAGCGATAAAACACAGCACATTTTCAATGTTATTTAATAGGCTCTCGAAATGTTTGACGACTCAGAAATAATTCTTCATAATCTCACCAGAGGGCGTATTCAAGTGCTGGAATCGCGAATATAAAGATATGTTTTTATTTGCAAATATAATAATAATAATAGCAATAATATAATTATAGAAAAATGACACAGTTTACATGAAAACTAAAGAAATGTATTCTTAAGCTGCAGAAATATTAAGAGAAGTTAAAATATCATAAGATTTTGATATTTTAATCGTCGATACAGGTCAACAGGTTCAGAGAGGCGCGATTTTACAAAGCATCATGCGTAGAACGATTGGAGGCGATGTTGAATAGTGATTGGTCGACTGCCTGAGACGATGTAGGAGGAGCTTAATGCGCTTGAAGGGGATATTTTTCATTTCGTTGAAGATTCATAAGATCGTCTGAGCTTGTATATTCATGTTTGCTTTATTTTTAATGATGCTTAGGACATATTAAACTTGTCTAACAAAATAATATTAACTTAATCCAATTAAAAGAAAACAATCCATGTGTACAAGTATAATTTGAAACAGCAAATCAAATACTTCTAGCTCTTGTATTTTCAGAGCTCATTACCTAATTCAACTCCTGTTTTTTTTTTTTTTTTTTTTTTTTTTAAGAAAAATAAAACTGATATTTTAATTGTAAAGGTTATTGAAAACTAATTTAAATTTGTAGTAGCTTGTGTACATTTTTTAAGTGAAAAAACTATACGTCCAGCTTAATTTATTGATACATAACAAACCTTACATAAAGTAAAACATATTTCATTTATAAATTATTATATTCTTTAATATCTATAATCCATAACTTCCAATTTTCAAATAAAGATTACATGTTTAAATTTTTTTTATAGTTTTTATTTTAAATTTTATTTATAGTAAATACTCACTACAATTAGATAGAATTAAACAAAGAACAACATATTAAACATTATTTCACAAGAATAAACTGAAAGCACAGCAAATAAATGTTAGCTTTTCTGAATGTTTATTATTATTTTTTTAATCGTCATAATTGAATTAATAAACGAAAATAAAATTACTAGGTCGTTAAAAACTTTTTGAACTGTGTTATTTCATAAAATCAACTTATACTTAATCAATGCATTTTTCAGATTTTTATATAGTTTGTTATTTCATAAAATCAATATAAACTTAAGAAATGCAGATTTCAAATTTATATATATAGTTTTATATTTTTTACTGAACTTAAAGGTTTATTAAACAATTTCTTTCATATCTTTAAGTCAAGACAGCGTAAAATACAAAATTTGCCACACAAATTCATTTAATTTTGGAAATATACTTTATTAATTTATTCTTTTTACAATTAAAAATTTGCAAACATTGCATGTTTGCAAAATTTGGCAAAAGTTAACTGAAAAAAAAAATCTCATTCAGTAATTAAATAATTTAAAAAGCTATACAAATAAGGAAAGGGCACCTGACGTCACTGTTGGTTAAACTACTGTTGGTTTGGGAGAAAAACATGTTTGTTCTTTACGGCTCCTACAGTACACATGAGATGGAGGGATTTGATTGGTCTATGTTAAACCGGTCTATGATATGATTGGCCTACGTCGCTATGACGTTTCCTGTAATGATAGCTGCGATAAAAGTGCAGTGGTAGATTGGTTGATGGAACTGTTTGTTTGTAAACATGCCCTTTCCTTATTACACTCGAACGCCTAAAATCCATGCAACGTCTAAGCCGTTGTGTAGTGGCGCCATCTGTTCGTAAAATGAAGTATTAAAACAAAAATATAATATAAATCTAAGATATGAGATTTTAGTTTCGGAGCGATTTTTTAAAAATCCAGTATAAGTAAAGGTTTTCTAAGCATAGCTCTTAAAATAATTAATATTTGGTTAAAACCAATTTTTAAAGCGATTTGAACATCTTAATAAAATGATACCTAACCCTTTTTTTTTTTAAATAACAACCTTTAAGATATGATAGATCTAGCAAACAAATACAACATTAAGAATAAATATGAATTCTGAAATTAAATTGCATTAAAATACTTTTTATTAAAAATGAGAGCTATAATAATGAACTTCATAGATTTTATGCAGTTACAGTCCCTGGCCAAATTATTAGACGCAGTTGTTTTTATTATAATTTGTTAAATATATGGAAAGATACATGAGGAATTATCTTGAAACTTTAGGAGTGTAAACAACATGATAAACATCATATATTTCCGAGAAGATTTTTTCTTGAAACCCCATAAGGGGCCGTCAACAAATTGAAGAAAAACGAATATCTTTTGGATAACCCTGTAAAAACTAATATTACAAAAGCGTTGAAACGGTATCACACGCTTAGGAGGCTTATTGTAATAATTTGGGTTCATTTTTATGAAGATAGCATGTATACTCGAAGAGAAATTCAGGTTTTTATAAAAACGGTCCCAAATTTTACGATGGTTTTTGCTTATAATTTGCAGAGTTTTTAATATAAAAACAAGTTATTTTCAGAAAATATGACAAAAAAAATTATACACAATACCCTGTAATCAGAATTAAAAAATAATAATAATTGCATGAAAAATGAGCAGGTTTATTAAATATTTTTTCACTGCGCATGCGCGAATTCAATCAAAATATACTGTGCATAATATATTAGCTAAATATATAGACCAACTTTTATGAAAGTCTCAAAAACATAGCTTGAAAATTCTGATAGTGATCGTCGATAGAATAAGCTCGAAATTAGCTGTTTCCTAAAGGAAGCAAAAAGATGAGGGGTTGTATCAAATATAGAATGAGAGACGCTTCATTCTTATTATGTCAACTTTGAAAAGCTAGTATATTTGGATACAACCCCTAATCTTTTTTCTTCCTTTTGGAAACAGCGAATTTCGAGCTTATTCTATCGACGATCACTATCAAAATTTTCAAGCTATGTTTTTGAGACTTTCATAAAAGTTGGTCTATGTATTTAGCTAATATATTATGCACAGTATATTTTGATTGAATTCGCGCATGCGCAGTGAAAAAATATTTAGTAAACCTGCTCATTTTTCATGCAATTTTTATTATTTTTTAATTGTGATTGCAGGGTATTGTGTATAATTTTGTTTGTCATATTTTCTGAAAATAACTTGTTTTTATATTAAAAACTCTGCAAATTATAAGCAAAAAACTCAGTAAAATTTGGGACTGTTTTTATAAAAACCTGAATTTCTCTTCGAGTATACATGCTATCTTCATAAAAATGAACCCAAATTATTACAATAAGCCTCCTAAGCGTGTGATACCGTTTCAACGCTTTTGTGATATTGGTTTTTACAGGGTTATCAAAAACGTATTCGTTTTTCTTCAATTTGTTGACGGCCCCTTATGGGGTTTCAAGAAAAAATCTTCTCGGAAATAGATGACGTTGATCATGTTGTTTACACTCCTAAAGTTTCAAGGTAATTCCTCATGTATCTTTCCAGATATTTAACAAATTATAATAAAAACAACTGCGTCTAATAATTTGGCCAGGGACTGTATGTTCAAGTAAAACCTCCCCCCCCCCCCCAATACAGTTTTAAACCCTGGGGTTGCTGAAGACCCAAATTACTGAATTAATGCATAATGAATAATAATCTTGAAATTTTAGACCAGCACAGTTATTGAACTAAACAGGAATTAATTATAACCTAAAAAAGGACATGCTGTGATTTTAAAATAAGCAATTAATCATTCAACATTTTTTTCCCTCACAAAATTAAAATAATGATAACTATATTTATTATTACTAGTGTTAGATAGATTTATCTCCTTCATTTTTACTATATTTAAATAATATTTATTTATATTAATTATATGTTTAAATAATAATACTTATTAATATTAATTATATGTATTTAAATAAAAATATTAATTAATATTAATTATATTTATCTACCCTATATATATAAAATCCTAATGAAACAAATTTGTGAAACGATTTTATGAAACGAATTTATGAAACGATTTTATGAAACGACTTATTAAACGACTGATTATGTTTCAGGGCTATTTTTAATAAAATATTAAACGCTTGATGGTGAAATTAATACCAATTGTCCATAAAAATCCGCGGATATCAAAACTGGTAATAGAATTTTGAAATTGGATTTAGTTTTCGAGATATTAATTTTTTTCTAATTTTAATGACATTTCTGTAATGATGGCAACTAATTACTCTGTTTTTTTTTTTGGGGACAAAAAAGGGAAAAAATGAAAAGGATCCCGATAGGGATTATTGATTTCTTTTTATTTGTCATTTTCAAATTGAAATTGAATTTATCTTTCATTGCAATCGATAATGAAGACAAGATTGTGATTAAATTGTGTTTATGAGGAAAATTTGAAAAAAAAAAAAAATCACATTTCTATCGTTAGGATTCAATCGTCTGTCAGCATTTAATTTAATTTATAAACTGAAAATATTTTGAATAAATTCGTCCAAATGACGTCATTTATGTAAACGCAAAAGAAAGGAGCAAAAAAATATTTATACAATTTGTTTAGCGTAAAATATCATTTATCCTATTTTATATATAATCAGATGTAATTTGTATAGAAAAACAATAATAATATACGTATAATTAAAATACGCATATAAACAAAAAAAAAACGTCGAATTTGTTTCCATGGCTGTTTATGTCATTTGGCACCAAATCTCACTTTCTGATGCCCGAATTGCGCCAAGCTTTTTAAAAATGCGTCAAGACCCCTATAATAGAAAAGCACCAGAAGCTCATTGGGTTTGTTTTCATAACTTTTGGCAACAAATCTATGTATATTAACGAATCTATCCCTTTTCGAAGCTCGAATTACGCCAAACCTAAAAGCAAAGGATCCTATACTAGAAAAGTACCCGATTTTCTTATGGACAATATTCAAGTGACATAACAAGGTGTAAAATTATCGCGGATAGCAAATTTGTTTAAATATGTCATCAATTGATGCTGAATAAATGCATGCATGCATGCACAAAATATTTAGGTAATTTTGTATGATAAATAATTATTAGAAAATTTGTATATACATATTAATTAAAATAAATAATTTACATATTTAAAATAACATGAAAATGTGCATGATGGTGCACTAAAATAGAGAGAAAATTAAAACCTGTTACTGAAAATGTCTTTAACAGTACTTTTCAATACCGTAGTTCTTAATGTTATTCACAAGCAGATGGAATTTTTCTCATCCTTAAACACAAAGAAAGAATAGAATACAGATCGTTGTTATAAAAGTCCGAGAGGTAGCCACAATTTAAACCTAACCATTTTATACAAGCTGGTTTTCAAGTTGTAATTGATTTTACTTATCAATCCCGAAAACAGTCGTCAGTTGTCGCAACAGCTGTGTATGAGGCCATGGTAATCAAAAAATGCCCCTTTAAAATGTTAAAAGCATGGCAACCCAATTACAGATTTACCAATATTTTTAAAACAAAGCACGCTGTCATGTTTTTAGAGGATTCGAAGTCTGAGCGGGGTTGGCGAGCGTAACTCGCAGGGGGTAGGCCCCCTAGTTTAAATATAAATAATAATTAAAAATTAAATAATAAAATAATAGACAAAAAATTAAATATGGTAATCTTCCACAACTTTATCACTGCAGATCAACCAGTAATTGGCAAAAAGAATTTTAGTAAATTAATAGAGATTTTTAAGAATAATGCTTAATTTTAAAAGATGAAAACTTTAATTAATTAATTCTGCTAATTTGATAATCATCTGTTACTAAAGTTCTAATACAAAAAATATTTTTAATGAAAGTTTAGGAGTTTTTGCATTTTAATAAATGTTCGTATAGTTATTAAAAAATAGCGTATATGAATTAAAATTAAATTTAATTCTTGAAATTTATCTGATATTAAATTTTATTGTATGTGATAAAAATTTAATTTTTATTTACCTTAATTATAATTTATAATTTAATATTGTTTAACTTAATTCTAATTAAAATTTAATTATCAAATTGAGAATAAAATATTGCAGAGCAATTGATAAAGATTAACTGATCTTTATATCAATGCTTAAGAAGCATTGTTAATAAATATTCTTTATTAACTAATTCAATAAAGATCAAAGCAAAACTCTAAAAATGCAAAAAAAAAATCAGCAAGGACACAACTTGATGCATCAAAATTACGAGGCTGATGCTTTAACCACTATACTAGATCGGACACAAAAATTTACTAACTTTTAACATACTTGTTCATTTAATACGCTTTAACTCCTCCCCTCAATAACAACGTAACCATCTTTCAGCCAATCACTATTCGACACCGCCTCCAATCGCTCTGCGCGTGATGTTTTGTAAAATCGCCAGAGAGGCAGATGACAGATTCATCTTGCCTGACATGAATGTAAACATCGACCGTGTTCTCCGATTCAGCCAATGTAAATAAAAAAGAAGAAAATGAACAAATATAAAAGAAACCAGAGGTCCGTGCGAGGATTTCGCACTGAAATCTAATATTTTTTAGGTACTGCTCTATTATCCCGTCGACCACTTTTCATAACAAAAAACTATCGCCAAACTGTAAGATTAAACGCCAAAATGCAGTCCCATTTACTTGATATCAGAAGCGTTATACGTGTTTGTTACGTCATCAAGTGGTTTTTAACGCGACATTTGCGTATATTTTTCATTATGTTTTACTGTTTATTAGTTATTTCATTCATTAAAATAACAATTGTGTCCTTAAATTCTTATATTTTATTTATTTATTTATTTTGATATTCCAATGGCAACGTTCTCCCGTTTATTTGGTGATAGTTTTTTGTTATGAAAAGTGGTCGACGGGATAATAGAGTTTTATCAATATGTAATATTTTTTAGATGCAGGTTTAAACATCTAAAGAAAAAGTAAGGATAAAAATATCTGCAAACAACATTTAGTTTTTAGTCAAGCTAGAATATCATCTAATTTATTCCATCAAAGTTATAGTAAAAACTGATCCAAGATTGCAAAATGCACGCGTGAGAAAAAAAATTAACAATCGTATTTTAACTGCATTAGAGGATGACGTGATCCGCTTCGGGAAAAAATGGGACATAGAAGTATAAATCTAAACATTTCAATTTCAATTCGCTTTTTAATCATAAGTATAAAATAAACCCGTGCGGTGTTTTTATAATAATTGCTGAGCATCATATAATGTGGTATTTTATTTTTGTGGCAACGATACTTTGTAGAAAACCCTTTCATTTCTTTTATGAAAATAATGCCGATTAATTTTTAATTTTCAGCAAATTTTAATCAAAAACATGTTTTAATAAATTGTTAAGTGTGCTATGTCAGAAGCCAGTTCAAAATCCTTTCATATGCCATCTCATTCGTCGTTCTGCGTTTCGTATTTTCTGAGAAAAAGGGATGTTGACAGGAGAAATAATATATATGATGATGATGATTGATGCAACAATACAATGCAAATCGTAAGAACATTAATGTGATGCTTAAATAGCAAATGTACCAGCTAACGGAAGTTAAACAATTTTAATTTTTAAAGAAACATTCAGACTGCCAACTGCGTGACACATGATGCTCTTTTCATGACACAGATGCAGGAAAATCACGAAAGCAGGGCTACACTACATACCGGGCTTGCTCATTCATTATGATGACGTCACAAAAGGTGGCTGACTAGGAGGAAAGACATACAGCGATTGGCACAAAACGATGGGCGCGTTGCTTTGGACCAATCCCCCCCCCTCTCTCGCCACATTGTCATCAGCCGCGCTAGAATTCTGCAGGTGGCGAAATTTCCAGGCCCAGGCCCGGCCCGGCATAAAAGCAAACAGTTCGGCCCGACTCGTTCAAAATTATTTTGGCCCGGCCTGGTATAAAAGCAAAAAGTTCGGCCCGAACCGGCCTGCCCCGACTGAATATCTACAAAGTATGCCGATATTTCTGAAGCAACATTAACCTAAACTTAAAATTACACTTATTCAAAAAGCACACTTATGCATAGATTTTATTATCAGATTATGCTCAAAATGCATGGAATGCAAAATATCAATAATATTTATGATCACTTAGACAATTAAACACTGATTAAAAAATTGACTTAGACTATTACATTCAAATGAAGATTCAGTAAGAGAAGAAAAATCAGTTATAGCAGGGCTACACTACATACCGGGCTTGCTCATTCATTATGATGACGTCACAAAAGGTGGCTGACTAGGAGGAAAGACATACAGCGATTGGCACAAAAGGATGGGCGCGTTGCTTTGGACCAATCGCTGGTTGCGGCCAGCCACCATTTGTGACGTTTTGAGAGTGAATGAGCAAGCCCGGTATCTAGTGTTGCCTTGACGAAAGTGCATCATCACGTGACTCTAGCAACCCGGAGAGAGACGAATGCGAAACATAATGCGTCAACCTGTCTTTTTTCGTTAGCCTCGAAGCCGTTCTAGGTTGGCACATCAGCAATTTTCATTCCTAATAGACCGGCTCTCGTTTCGTGCTTCAATAGCGTTGAATTAGTTTATAATTTTTAATTTTAAGGTGTTACATTTTACAGGAAGTTGTTCTGTTGTTAACTGTACAAATCATTCAAGAAAGGGTCATTGCAAGCTTTAATTTCCTAGTAAATGTGAGAAAGGCCAAATTTGAATATTAATTGTAGATTTTATTCTTCCTGGGATTATTATTTTGTCAATTTTGGCAAAAAAAGTAGGGCGCCATCTAGTACTTTTTCAGAAAAACGATGTTGATTTCAGACTTTTTTCTTTGTAATGTATGTAAGACAGACTTCTAATTCCATAATGTTCGACGATGACTATAATATCGTCGTTCCATAAGAACGACGATCAGGTCGCCCATGAGCAAGGAGATTGGAAAATGGAGTAAGTCTTTAAACATACAGTTACAGTAAACTTGAGAGCCAAATGTTCAGATTATGCATTTGCCTACTTATATTAATATTTTCTTTCTGTTGGGCTCTGTGCTTGGTAGGTTAGAGCTGATCTTGTATCTCATGGAAGTAGGAATCTATAACTGTCAATATGGTAACATAAGCCGCTTTCTACCTGAACGTTGCCACTATGTTTGAGCATGTGGAGTTATTAATCCCAGAATTCATTGCGGAGAGCGGGATAGTGTGGCTCCTTTCTCGCTTTACATTTACTACTTTTTATTTGAGTGTTAGCTCGTACACAGATTAAATGTAGAATCAATACTCCAAGTTCACCGGTAATTCGAGGGCCCGACTTGAAATATTTAGGACCCCGGGGTAAGCATTACTCCCAATCACCCCTCCTTTCTATCTATCCATAGAAAAATTTCTTGAATTACGATGAAGTGACTAAACTGCACACATAAATTCCGTGCTAGGTACTATTCATATTTGTATACAGGATCACCGTGAAAGATTATAAGAGATGATAGAACATACTTTTTTTTGCATAGGAATATAAGGATGCGAGTCGGTAAAATGTAAATACAGGTATTTCTGTCATTCTTAGCTATTTGTTATAATACCATACACTCATGTCTAAAATTAAGGTCATAAACATAAAATCTGTGAAAACTGATGAACTATTCACTGTTCTGCCATGAAATTTGGCACAGAGATATATTAAAATGGGAGAAAGAATATTGCAACATAACAATATGGAAAAGATTTTAATTGGGAATTAAGAAAGAGGGTATATCAAAAAGTGTTAAATCATGAATCAGAAATAAAGCATTTATCTCATGAAAAGTCTGTCTAATATGGAGTGAGACCACTGTGCACTGCTGTACAAGCCTCACAACGAGTTTATGAGGGTGCCAATAAATGTCTGTGGCAACAAAGTCCATTCTTTCAAAAGGCTCTCCTGGCGGGTCCTGGGAGGGGATTACGCTGTGCAGTGGCTCTTCCTAGACCATCCCAAACATGTTCAATAGGATTAAGGTCCGGAGACCTTGAAGGCCATTTCATATGTCGAATATCTTCTTCAAGAAAATCATCAGCAATGTGAGCTCTGTGTGGCTTCGCATTATCGTCCATAAACATAAAGTTCGGGCCTACAGCACCCCGGAATGACCTCACATAGGCTTCAAGGACCTCATCCCTACTGCGATGTGTGTTGACAGTACCCGCATCGAAGACGTTCAGTGGTGTACGACTGCCCAACATTATGCCACCCCAGACAAGGATTCTTTTGCTACCAAATCTGTCGATTTATTTTATGTAGGAAGGATGATAGTGATCTCCACGTTCTCTTCAGATGAAGATTCGACGAGAATCACTCTGCGGGGTGAATCTCGATTCATCACTGAAAAGAACACGCCCCATTCTTGTTGTGTCCAAGACGGATGTCTTCGGCTCCACAACAACCGGGCTGTCCTATTGAATGCAGTGAAAGGGACACACACGACTGGACACTGGGTGTAAAGGGCCCTCTCTGCTAGACGTCTATATACTGTTTGCCTGGAAATTCTTATTTCAGATGCAGCAGTAAGGTCACGAGCAAGCTGAGGAGCCGTTGCCAGCCTATGCCGTCGTGCGCTTAATGCCAAATAGTGATCCTGTGCAGGTGTCGTTGCTCTGTGGCAGCCTTCCTGGTGACTCTGGGATGGTCTAAGAAGAGCCATTGCATGTGTAACCCCCCTCCCAAGACCCGCCAGGACTTAAAAGCCGCGCTTTTGGAAGAATTAGCACTGTTGCCACCCTCATAAACAGCATGAGAGCTCGTTGTGAGGCTTGTATAGGAGTGCACGATGGTCACACTCCATATTAGACAGACTTTTCCGAGATAAATGCTTTATCTCAGATTCATGATTTAACAGTTTTTGTTATACCCTGTTTCTTAATTCACAATTAAAATCTTTTGTTATGTTGGTATATTCTTTCTCTCATTGTAATATACCTCGGTTGCCAAATTTTGTGGCAACACAGTGAATAGTTCATCAGTTTTCACAGATCTTATGTTTATGACCTTAATTTTGGACATGCGTGTATGTTATGATGCATCAACTACTCTGATCATAAGAGTGTTCGAGGTTTTGATTGTGAACGTAGTTTTTGTCCACTAATTGTCCATGTGCGTAAAAGTGATCAAGGCTATCTTTCTTTAACTTTCGACGAATGAGTGTGAAAACCTCGGAACGTGATTTTCTGCTTTGTATCGATATTTATGCAAATTTCTAAGTTTGGTCAATCGATGTGTTAGTATTTAAGCATTGGCATGCATTGGGGAATTGGAACTTGGACCAAGTTTCTCCTCCCTGAGAGTTGATGTGAAATCCGGCTAATGTGCTCATCTATCTGAAGCTGAGACGGAGAATAGCAGTTGGTAAGCGTTTATTACGATATTTCCTGCTAATTGAAAATAAAGTTAAATCGGTGCTCGTGGAGTGCCATTTTCAGCAGTAGTCTAGGCGGACATCTTGCCATCAGTGTTCGACTAGCTTGTATAGTGGAGAATTAAATCTTTGCTGAAGGTATCATGAGTTGCTGCATCTTCAAGGTTGTAAGTTACGTTTTGAGTTCTTTATCTACTATATATATAAAACACAAACGGAAATTTCGTTCCGTTCCTTTATAACTCGAGTTCTGCCTAATGGATTTTGATGGAACTTACACTGTTCGAGAGATAATTTTTCAGGGAAGGTTTTAGTATATAATACAACGTTCTATGTATATTAGTTATAGAATTATGTTAGAAAGTTCTGTTATTTTGGCCGAAAAGGTTACCATTGTTAATTTTTTGGCGATCATACTGTTGGAAAAAGAAATGAAAAGGCTATACATGTGGAAAAATAAAATAAAAACTGTTACTAATTTTATTTAATAAAAAAAGAAAGAAAGAAAGAAAAAAGAAAGAGAAAGAAAAAAAAAAGAGTTTTGATGAGAGATTATTATAAAACGAAAATATTTAATTTAAACATGATTGGGAATGTTCGTAATGTTTAAAAATTTATTCAAGGGGCAAGATTTCTATATTGAAACAATATTTGGCGATGTATCTTTTGTTTTTGGCGATTTTGATTTTACTTTTGACCCCAAACAATTTGATTTTAAGCCAAAAGGTGTCTTTTTTTCTATTGCAGAAAGAATTGAAATAGCTATACATCTTGAAAAATAAAAGAAAAAACTGTTACTAATTTTATTTAAAAAAAAGAAAGAAAAGAAAAAAAGAAAAACAGTTTTGCTGAGAGATTTTAAGCCAAAAGGTGTTTTTTTTAAGTGTACGACTGCATTTTTGTAGTATTTTTTTTTGGTACTTTTCGGTTAGCAGGGCGCCAGTGATATATATATATATACACATATATCTACAAAAATACATGTATATACATACATATATCTACACAAATACATGTATATACATACATATATCTACACAAATACATGTATATACATACATATATATATACACTTATATGTATGAATATATACACACATATATATATATATATGTATATATACATATATCACTGGCGCCCGGCTAAGCGAAAAGTAACTTTTTTTTTATTCAAATGCAAACTATATTAATGGCAATATACTTTTATTTACTTCTACATACAGGGTGTTTCAAAAATGACCGGTATATTTGAAAAATCAATAAAAACTAAACGGACTGTGATAGAAATACACCGTTTGTTGCAATATGCTTGGGACAACAGTAAATTTTCAGGCGGACAAACTTTCGAAATTAGTTACAATTTTCAACAACAGCTGGCGCTGCAGTCTGAAAAAATCTAAACCACGATATTTTTCACATATCCACCATGCGCAGCAATAATATGGCGTAATCTCTGAACGAAATTACCAGAAACCTTTGTAAACCTGTGACTTCTTTCTGTGGGGACACTTGAAAGACCAGGTGCACCGCCACAATCCAGAAACAATTGAACAACTGAAGCAGTACATCTCTTCTGCATGTGAAGCCATCCCGCCTGACACATATTATTGCTGCGCATGGTGGATATGTGGAAAATATCGTGGTTTAGATTTTACCAGACTGCAGCGCCATCTGTTGTTGAAAATTGTAACTAATTTCGAAAGTTTGTCTACCTGAAAATTTACTGTTGTCCCAAGCATATTGCAACAAACGGTGTATTTCTATCGCTGCCCGTTTAGTTTTTATTTATTTTTCAAATATACCGGTCATTTTGGAAACACCCTGTGTATGAAATTTCGTTCCGGCTGCTTATAACTCGAGTTCAGCTGAATGGATTTTCGTAGAACTTAAACTGTAAGATAATTTTTCATGGAAGGTTTTATTGTATATATAGTTCTACGTAGCTTAATTATAGAATTATTCTGGGAAGTTCTATAATCAGATCAAGCCGATTATGAAATATTAGCATTTTTAAAAGATTTTGCCGAATGGATTTCGATGAAACCTACACTGTTAGATAATTTTCTAGGGAAAGTTTTATTACATAACATATCATTCTACGCTGCTTAGTTCTAGAATTATAGGGGGAAATTCGAAAATCTGGTGACCATTTTTTTTATCAAATATTAGCCTTTTCAATATTTCTTTCCGATTATGAAAGATTAGCCTTCTGAAAAAGTTCTACTGGACGGATTTTGATAAGAATTGTATTGTTAGTTAGATGCTATTTCAGGAATGGTTTTAATATACAACATATTGTTCTATGTTGCTTAGTCAAACAGTTATGTGTGAAGGTTATAGTCAGGTGAACCCGATTCCGAAAGATTAGACTTTTTGAAAGTTTTTACTGGGCGTATTTTTTGCGACTTGCATTGTTAAGTAGATAATTTATAAGGATGGTTTTAGTATATTTTATATCGTTCTGTTAGTTTTAGAAGAATCTGGAAAAGTTCTATAATCAGATGAACCCGATTGTCAAAGATTAGCCTTTATAAAAATCTTCTATTGAATGGATTTTGTTAGTTAATTTGTTTGCATTGTTAGTTCGACAATTTTTAGTGATGGTTTTAGTATATTGCATATAGTTTTATCATTCTTTAGCAAACCTTAACTGTAAATGACCAAATAAAAGAGTTGGTCCTTAACAGCTAAAATTTTGACTGCACATTAGAAAATATAATAGCGCAAGGGCGTCATTTTTCAGTAATGTGGAAGGATATTCCAGGTAAATATACATACAGCTTTCAAATACAAGGTCAAATTAAACGATATATTTCGTTTCATTCAAGGTTCATTTGTAGAAACCGACCAGCGTAGCGGGCGTAGCTTGCTAGTAGTTGATATTTGAAATTGTATTTGGCTGAGTGCAGTTTCGGGGGAGCTGAATTCTTTTGACATAAGGAAAATTAGTAGTGTCTTTTTCGAAATACCTGACCACTTAAGTTTTTAATAAACTCGACTTTTGAATTTTACACGTCTTGTGCTCTATTATGACTGACTAGTTTCGTTCACTATCACGAACAGCGATATAGCTGTTAAAATGTATGTCATAAGATGTCTAAAAAAAATCGTCCTTAATTGGTCATCATTAAAAGTTTTAATTTGTCTTGTTACGGAGGATAATGTCAATAATGAATTTCTCTTGAAAACAATGGATTACTTAGTTGTCACAATAAAATTTTAATCATCAGCTATCTGATGATGTAGTTGGCCATTTTTTTTAGGGCGGAGGGGACATAGGATACAGAAGCTGAGGAGGAAGGCCACCCCCGCATAAATCTTTACAAAAGTAAGAATTGTGGTCACTTTTGGCCAATTTTTAACATTCGGCTCCCTTTTAAGTAAAATCCCACCTATACCCATGGGGGGGGGGGCTCAACTGGGGGGCCCGGGACAGCTGACCCGCATGCCCGTGCATTAGACATGCCCTGGGTAGCTCATTTCTTATTTTCTCTCGGGGAATTGCTAATTCGTAAGCATCACTGTGTATCAGCGTAAATTGCTTAAATAGTTTTTTTAATCGAGTTGTGTATTTTGAACGGGAAATACATTTAGTATACTAAGATATGTTTGTTGAACATAAATGATATCATATACAGGCCCACGCAAAGAAATGGATACATGCCAATGTATGATAATTTCTGGAAGTGTGATTTCCATCGTTTACAGAGTCTTTTCTGCCTGAATTAAACTTTAGCGTAATATGTGGCGTGTATAAATATCTTAAGGTGATATACAGAGCTGTAAGAAAGAATTCAAATACACTGGTGTGCAAAAATTTAGAACGAGTTCGTTTTTAGAATGTAACGTCGCGCAGATTTCCACATCGACCAAAATCATACCATAAGATCTTCAAGATGTGAAAATATGGGACAAGTGATAAAAACCATCTAAACAAAGAATCAAAAGAATATGAAGGCACTTTGTTGAAAAGGTCACTTGGAGCACAAATGCAGAGAAGACAGAAACGTTCATCTTACAAGCACCTGGCAGGAAAAATTCAGTCTCTAATAGGGGATATGGTCACCTCTGACTGCGATGCAGGATTTGCAACGTCTGACCATGCTGAGGAAAAGGTTGTCTAGTAGCGCTTGAGGAATAGAGTGCCATTCCTCTTGTAACGCCAATTTCAGCTCTGGAATCGTTGCTGGCGCCTGATCACGTGATGCCAAGCGTCTCCCGAGAAGGTCCCACACGTGTTCTATGGGATTAAGGTCCGGAGACTTTGCAGGCCAATCCATGCGCTGAATATCTTCACTCTCCAGGAGCTCTACGACAGCCGCTGTACGATGAAGGGGAGCGTTGTCGTCCATGAAGAGGAAGTCCGGCCCCACAGCACCTATAAAAAGACGCACGTGAGGCAAGAGAATCTTGGTGCAGTAGTGAGCACCAGAGACTGAACCTCCTTGGAAGAGGTGGAGGTCCGTACGGCTACCAAGCATGATACCACCCCAATCAAGAACTCCGGCACCTCCAAAACGGTCCCTTTCGATGATGTTGGAGGGGTGATTACATGTTCCCTGCTCTCTCCAGATGTGTATACGTCCAGAATCGCTCGTCATACTAAATCGGATCTCATCCGTAAAGAGTACTCGATCCCACTCCTGTTGTGTCCAATTCTTATGTTCCTGACACCACAGAAACCTGAGTCTCCAATGAGCAGGCGTTAGTGGTACACACCGTACTAGTCGTCGTGCATACAGGCCACCTTTGTGCAGCCTCCTAGCCACAGTAAAACGTGATATCCGACGGCCAGTAGTCTGCTTCATCTGCCTTGCGATTTCTCCAGTTGTGTGACGCCTGTTTCTTTTCTCCTGTAGGACAATATATCGGTCCTCCGCTGTTGTTGTTGCGAGTGGGCGACCACTGCTGAATGCTCGGGCAGCTATTCCCTTCGTTTGAAATGCACTCCAGACTCGTGAAACGATGCTATGAGCAATACTGAACTCTTTTGCCATACTTGTCACACTTCGACCTTCTTCCCACTTCCCAATGATTCGACCTCGTGTAAGGTCATCCAGATGACATCTTCTGGATTGCCTGTTGGCTATATTACACAATAATAGCATAAAAAACGTCGCTGAAATCACTTTACACAGTGCAATAGATTTCACCAAATTTCTGAACGGTCACCGCCTCTGTGCTTTTATCCCCTTAGCAACTCCTCCTTTTACGCCATATACCATATATGGGCATGTCCTGCTGGATTTGTTTCAGGTCTATCCGTCTATCCCCTGTAGTGGTCTTTCATTTAGTTCTGTTGCCTTTTTTGGCTTTTATGCTAATTTATCAACTCTGTCCTTAATTTTTGCACACCAGTGTATGTTTCCGTCTATTCGTAGAAACTGCTGAAGGTAACTTTTCAACTGTCTTATGTGTTTTCCAACTAAACTAAATCGTAGCAACAAATCTATAGATGATATACAGGACTGCACAAAAGAATTGAAGTACTTTTCTGGCTATGGCCTGTAATTTCTAAAATCTGGTTTTCAAATGTGTTTTGCGTTTTCTAAAATGTTTACTTAGGTATCTTATTTACTTTATTAAACAGCGAAGGTTTGTAAAAGTATTCTGGAAGTGTTGGAAAGTGTTTCATAATCTATGCTTGATGCATGACTTTTCTTTCTTCATTAATTATATGATTGATTTTTAAAATTATTTCTATTGTTAAAAAAAATGTAAGAACATAATTTTCTTAAACCACAGCAACAATTTCATGTGTCAATTGTATGCTAATTCGGTAAATTTTTATTTTGTCCATTTCTTCCATTTTGTCTGATTTCGTCCTGCGTTAGTGGACTGAATGACAAGCCTGAGAATCGTGTCTTGTACCCAGAGCTGTAGCTAGAAGTAAACAATAGGGGGTGCTCAAGAAAATGTAGGGAGGCTCATACAATTTCTCTCTCTCTGACACGTGCAGGCACAAACACAGATATATATGATCAAAGTATTATATAGAAAGGTAAATTAGTGCATATTCATATTGTAGGCACTATGTTTCTTATTAAACTGTTTATAATAACTTTATAGGATGCTAAGAAAAGTAATGATTGCAGACAGGGATGTAATGGAGGATATACGGTGGATACGCCGTATACCTTCTGAATTATTTGAAGGAATACCGAATACCCTCGTCTCAAAAACTATAGCATATACTTTTTAGGGTATACCCTATGCCTAAAGTCCTCTGGTTCTTTTACTACTACATTACTGGCTGCAGAATGAAAATTTTCAGTGTATAATTATACTAGTTATAGTGAAATAATTAGTGATGATGTCAATAAGTAAATAAAAAGCTGACAGTTCACCTGTTTCAAACGAGTTGCAAACTTTAATTTTTTTCTGACTATTCCTTGCCCTTAAGGATTCTAAAGTTATGTTTTTATATGATAAAAAAAATTAGAAAAATCAAGGGTGTATTTTGCATTTTTAAATTATTTTTGTGTCTAGTCAAAAGCTAAAACCACTTGTATTTAAAATGGCTACAACTCATTAGAATAATTTTGTTTTATGCTAATATGGGAAAACACTGCAAAATGAAAAAATTCAGCATATAACTAATGCGAAAGTTAATGTCTGCATCAGCAATAGGTTGCTAAATCTCAGTATGTGCAGATAGGATGCGCACCTATTGAAGCACTTATTTGCAGTTTTTAAACAAACTAGGGCATCCAACCCGGGCTTCCCGGGATAGAGAATATAGGTGAAAACCATTTTTTTCTTTTTTGTTATTGAAAACTCTAATAGGTTGTTTACATTTAATAATTTTTGTTAGATTGCCGGCTAACAACGCCAAACATCAGTTTTATATAAAATATGTCTATTATATATTCAAATAAATTTTTTAAATTTATTAAAATCTGTAATTTTATATTTGTATTGCCCTCCAGCCATAAGTTAATAGCCGAAGAAATCGCTAAAAATTTCATTATCTACTGCAGTAGTTTTTTTTTAATTCTGATAATTTCAGCAGTTTTAAGCGCTTTTTTTAATTACATGTCTGTTAAATCTGCGCTTTATTTATAGTATTTTATTAATTCCTTAATGAAGTTTTAATTTCGTTGTTGAATATTAGCTGGAGACAAATGCTGAACTTTTTATACTGTTTAAAGTGCAAACAGATTAATAATTTGTAATCGTCTACAAGCGATAGAGATAGATTAAAAAAAAAATCATGCTTGAAATTTAATTAAAATGCTATCATAAATCAGTCAATTTAGATACAGTTTTTAAACACATTGCATTTGAAAGTAGATTTTTTTTTTATATGTAACGGCGTAAAAATAAAAAATGTGCGATGTTTAGAAATTAAAATATTGCAGTACCAAAATTCGCAAAACCGAAATTTCATCGTCAACTGTTGCCATTCGCAAAATGACGTCAGCGTTACGCACGGACACGTTTCTCCTTTATAATATAGATAGATACTACAATTTAGTATTTATGCAAAACTGTAAAACCCCCAAAACTAAGTTCAATTTTTGAACAGAGTTTCATTTGGATTTTCGAAACAGAATTTCATTTGGATGGCTTTGGCAACTTTCCCAGGGGGGGGGGGGGGGGTAAAAAATGTTCAGGTGGTGCTGAGCCCCCCCCCCCCTGGCACCCCCCTAGCTACGGCCCTGCTTGTACCTTACACTATAAAAAAAGATAAACGCTTTTTAATCTGAGAAGTTAAAGCATTACCACGAACGAAAATATACAATAACCTCTTTCCGAGCTATCCACGATTCCGAAAAGTCTTTTTTATCTTTAGAAAAGTCGGAAATCCATATATATACCACATTTAAAGAAACAGTTATAAAAAAAATTTATTTTGCTGCTACTGATTTTCAGTAACGTTTCCAAGTATTGCATATAGTGTATTAATCAGTTTAAAAAACCCGCATATATAGGTTTTTGGATGCTATCAATTCTCAATTGAACTTTTCCATGTTCAACAAACATGATCAATCAACATTCAACAGCTTTAACGTTGAAACTGATATTATTTTGTTACTCTTGGATGTATAAATTCAATTACGCAGCTGAAAATGTTTGATAACCAATATTCCGGTATTCCTAAAAACCGATATTCCTGTTTGAGAAAGCTGGTACACTATAAAAACTACTCACAAGGAAGGTCTCCTTAAAACGCATACTCAAAA
Source organism: Maratus michaelseni (assembly GCA_963931845.1). Classification (NCBI taxonomy): domain Eukaryota; kingdom Metazoa; phylum Arthropoda; class Arachnida; order Araneae; family Salticidae; genus Maratus; species Maratus michaelseni. Next base: position 160,371,251 of record OZ007597.1, read on the forward strand.
TATTTTGAAACATATGCTAACGGAACTACTCATGTACGTAATAAAGAATCAGTCAAATTTAGCTGCGGAATCCCAGTAGAAATTCTGTAAAAAAAAAAAAAAAAATATTTTCGAGTATTTGGCGCAAAAAGACGCGATTTGGCGAGCAACACTTTTACCTCGCCAAATGCAAGCGATTTTAATGTATTTAAAAATTCTTGGTTAAATGAGTGTTTAATCATATAGTACTTTATGAACTTAAACGATTAAATAGTTTATTATTTTTTCCAACTTATATGATATATATACAAGTTGCGTATTACTGATTTACACGGGTTCGCCGGCAGGTTAAAATAAGTTTTAAGTGTATTTTAACAGTAACTGCCCGAGTAAGAAAGCTCTCATTATACATTTCTATATTGAATAAGTCGTTGTTGCCATGGCAACAATACTTTTCTCTTGTTGTCACTGACACTAACAATATCGAAGTCAAATTGACAGAGCTCAGAATCGGACTGTAATTTTTAGTTTGAAGCAATTTTAATCCATTTAAATTTTGTTCTAAATCGTAGAATACGTTCGTTAATTTTCTTTATATATACATATACATATATATGGCAAAACCGTAGTTATAAAAGTGTATTTATTTAAGTTAAACTTACTTAAACTAATTCAGTATAAAGAGTAGAAATTTTTTCCCTAAAAGTGTATTTATCATAACATCGGTTTTTTTTTCACTGTGTCGCCAACCAACAATAAATCGCCAAAAACACGAAATTTTCATAATTTTTTTACGGACGAATTACCAAGGTTCCGCAGGATTTTTTTTATAAGCGGATATCCTCACGAGAAGAATATTCTGTCATTTTTACAAACTTTTTTGAGTATGCGCTTATGGAGACCTTCCTTGTCAGAAACGTTTCCGAAACTCAGTGGCAGCAAAAGAAACTTTGTTTTTATATAAATGCTTCTTTTAAATCTCGAAAATACATCGATTTCTAAAGATAAAGAACTCCTTTGAGAATCGTAGATAACTCAGTGAGTTAAAAATTGATCGCAAGATTCCATCTTTACATACAAAAACCAAGTTGAGTAATAAATTTGTGTAAAAATATGTACATTTTATTTTTCTTTAAGTATTCAGATTTAACAGCGTGTGAAACAAATAAACTTCTAAAAAAAAAAAAAAAAAAAAAAGGCAAACCAATTACCTCTTCTAATAGACACACAAAAAATAATTTTCTCTGTAAGTATAGAATCAATTTATTTCTTTTAAGAAAACATTTAAATAAATTAAGACAAGATATATTGTTCTTTTAATATAAAAAATAAGTGAGCTTTTTTTTTTTTTTTTTTTTTTTTTTTTTTTTTAATATACTCCAAACACACACTTTTAGTAATTTTACATAATCAATGGAAGCGTTTTCTTTTCTTTATTTTTTATTAAGAAATAAGTTTTTAATAAGTTTCTTCAGATAAACATTGTACGTTAAAACTTCTTCAAAAACTCACATTGAAAACATTATTTACCACAATGCATTTGTGTTCTTATTTTTCTTTCATATTTGTTAGAGAATGTCTCCTATCACACACCACGCAAAAATTATTTATTGTCATTATTATGAACGAGAAGATGAGCAGTGAAACTGCGTTTAAATTTATATGACTTTCCGCAAATAGGACATTCGAAAGGTTTTTCATCGCTATGCCTTATTAAATGAGTATTCAAATCACATTTCCGTGGAAAACATTTTCCACATGTGTCACAATGGAAAGGTTTTTCACCTGTATGCAAAACAAAATGTCTCTGTAAAGTTTGTTTTCGGTTAAAAGATTTTTTGCATGTGTCACACTTGAAAGGTTTTTCATCGCTGTGAATTATTACATGACATTTTAAATTAATTCTGTTTATAAATGTTTTTCCACAAATGTCGCAATGATAAGGCCTTTCTCCTGTGTGAATAAGAAGATGGTCTTTCAAATGTGAATTCCGGAAAAAACGTTTTTGGCAGAAATCACATTTATACCGTTTTTCACCAGAATGGATTCGAAAATGTACCAACAACTCGGGATTAGTAAAAAAAGCTTTTTGACATACGTTACAGACAAAATTCTTCTTCCCTTTGTGAATAAGCAAATGTCTCTTCAAACAGCTTTTTAATGAAAATGCTTTTGCACAGATATTACATCCATAGGGTTTTTCTTTCGTATGAACACGAATGTGATATATTAGTTTGCTTCTTATTTTAAATGGTTTTCCACAGATAGGACATTCATGTGTTTTTTCCTTAGAATGACTTAAAATGTGTTCTTGCATTGAATTTTCACTATCAAAAATTTTATGACAAATGCGGCACATAAAATTTCTGATTTCAGAATGAGTATCAAGATGATGAGCGTAATCACTCTCTTCATTAAATATTTCTCTACAGATATCACAAACGTGTGGTTTTTCATCTGAATGAATTTTAAGATGTTGAAGTAAATTGCTCTTTTCAAGAAACCCTTCTTGACAAAAATCACAATTAAAGGGTTTATCCATGGTGCAGATTCCACAATGTTCCTCTTACAACTTTTTTCTCAATACTCCAGATATGTTTTCAATTTGAATAAATAAAATTTCAATAAAAACAGGAGTAATAACACTCGTTTTTGTTTTCATAAAATTTTAAAACTACCACCTTTTCTGTCTGCAGTGCAAGTTATCTTCAAGAAGAAACAATTTAGATTGTAAAATAAAATTCCAGGTATATCTTTCGTAGACCAGCGGCAGAGTAACGAAAAATATGAATCACCTGAAAAGAAAAATAATTTAGTACGTTTTCAGAATTATGATTTTGTAAAAAAATTACAGTATATAATAAGCTATTTATATGAGTAAAACTAGTATGTTATTATATCTGAAACATAAATTAAGAGTATTTTAGAAAATAGTAACATATCAAGATACCCCTGTAATTATTTTTCGCTCATATTGAACGAAAAACACATTTACACACATTTTTCATTGGTGTGCCGGATAATATTTTATGAAACAATTTTAAATATTAAGTGGGATCATGTTGCAAATCCAAAGTGAAATCCGTAGATCTTGATGCTTGCTTAGGGAAGGAATGTAATATTAAAATAAAGAAAATTTCCAAAGGTTTTAGATGAATTATCCGAACAGATGTCGCAGACGTTAGACGCACCGAGGTTGACGCAATTTTTGTTTTGCGCCATTTTGTCGACAAAACACCATTTTCGGGCACGTGTAACGTATAAAAAAATGAGAGATTTATTCGTTCTCAGTAATTCATTCTTCCGTGTTAAAATATTGTCGCTAAATGGATTTTTAACTGAATTTTTTTTAATTAAAAAATTGTTTTTTAGCATAAAGTTGATAATATTTTTATTTGCCGATATAAACTGAATTCAGTTCATTCAACGAAAGGGGTTATTTTACACCATTCAAATGTTTACATCGTTCAATGCGGACAAAAAAAGGCCCCCATTGGAAGTCCGCACTAATGAGAGTTCACTATCTTTTAATAGTTGCTGCAATCACCGGAAATTTTTCTATTTTTGGAGTAACATATATACTAATAAAGCGAGATGTTTGAGTGTTTGTTTGTCTGCGATAGGCGATGGGCAGGAATATCTATCCTCGTAGCAATCTAAAATATTAGTTCGCGATAGACGAACACTAGTGCGAATGCAAATTAGCCTCAGATTTTCAATTTTTTGATTAAATTCTTTGTCATTTTATTTTTTCTACGTTTTTGGAAGATTCTTTTTCGTTACGCGGCGATTTTTCGACATTCGGAACATTTATCCCAGAAATAGAAAATTTTATCAGAATTCGTACACCATTTTGTCAATTTTGGAGTTTTGTTTTAACTGTCACATTTTCGCAAAAAATGAGAAAATTTTATTTTTATTTAACGATTTCTAAGTGAAATATCTGCCAACCAGTCTTTTATTGTCTGAGTGCAACGAAGACTCATACACAGCGCAGTATTACTTTGCCCCATATATAGCTACGATGGATATTAAAACCTTTCGTCAAGCATAACTCAAAAAATATTTAACGGATTTCGTTCAAATTTTTACAGCAGGTACCTATAAAGGTGACAACGTCGTCTATTTATTACCAAGAATAAGTGTCAAACCGTTTGGAAGTTATATTAAAAAAATAGATAAAAAAGCACAATTAAAGTACATACGTCACTAAATTTTGTGTGTACGTCATTTTCACCGGCTGGAGATTTTCGTAGACAATCGGCATTGAAAAGTTCATGGAATACATGGAGCAAAAAAATATGCAAGCACTAATATTCAGCACAATAAAATATATTTCAATTTAATAAAAATGGAAAGTTAATCTGGAATTTTTTCTGTTTGAAAAGTATTAGAGATTAGAGATTAGTAAGAGTAGTATTAGTATTAGAGATTTGGCGTAAATCACACCATTAGCAGCTTTTTTATTTCGCGTGTGTATGTTAGGAACAATTCTTTGATGTTTAAATAAAAGGTTTCGATTTGTGGCATTATTTCTTATTTTCTTTTCCTTTTTAGTATTTTAAATGGAATTAGTGAAAGGCGTGTATTTTAAATTAAATGAGTGAAAGACGTGTATTTTTAATGTATGTATTTCAAATGAAATCAGTGAAAGATTTATATTTAAATGAAATGAATGCAATATGAAGATGTTATGAGAAAAATATTTGGCGATTTATCAACTGCGCCAAGTTAACATAAAAGTACCAATACATATGTGGGGTACTTCTCTATTATCCCGTCGACCACTTTTCATAACAAAAAACTATCGCCAAATAAACGGGAGGACGTTGTCATTGAAATATCAAAATACATAAATAAATAAAATATAAGAATTTAAGGACACAATTGTTATTTTAATGAATGAAATAACTAATAAATCAGTAAAACATAATGAAAAATACACGCAAATGTCGCGTTAAAAACCACTTGATGACGTAACAAACACGTATAATGCTTCTGATATCAAGTAAATGGGACTGCATTTTTGGCGTTTAATCTAACAGTTTGGCGATAGTTTTTTGTTATGAAAAGTGGTCGACGGGATAATAGAGCAGTACCTCTATGTGAAATGAAACAAGGCACAGATGTCATATACGCACCACGTTGGCACGATTTTTCCCTCCACCAGCTTGGGGAAAACTTTGTTTTTGAATATTAGTTACAAATAGTGTGACAAATAGTACACGTGATTTTTTATTTCAATATAAAAATAAAAAAACGTAATACATGAAACAGCTTCTATTATTTTAAAAAAGGAAATAAAAATAAATAAATAATAGTTTGATATAAATAAAGGCGTGGATGTCATATACGCACCACATTGGCGCGATTGCAACAAAATGGCAATTTTATGCCTCACATGGTAACCCGGTTATTTTGTTTCAATTGTTGTTTATTAACTTTTATTTTTTATTTTAATTCTATAAATTGTTTTTATTATATATATCAATATTTATTTATATCAAACTATCATTTATTTATTTTTATTTCCCATTTTTGAATAATAGGAGCTATTTCATTTATTACGTTATTTTATTTTTATATTGAAATAAGAAATTACATGCTATTATTGTATGGTATTTGTAGCTAATATTCAAAAACAAAGTTTTCGCCAAATTGGCGGGGGAAAAATCGCGCCAAACTGGTGCGTATATGACATCTGTGCCTAAATTAATATTGATATACATATAAAAATAATCTATAGAATTAAAATAAAAAATAAAAGTAAACAAACACAACAAACAGTTTTCGCCAAAGGGGCGGGGGAAAAATCGCGCCAACGTGGTGAGTATATGGCATCTGTGCCGGGATTTTTACCCTTTTATCTGTGCTTTCGGAAATATAAAAAAATTAAAAAATTCTTATATCAGGTGTATAATGTTTTGCATTTTTATACGGACCACTTCTCCATTTTAAGATTTTAAATGCTATTTATATCAGATATTTCTTTCTTGAGATTCCCACAAGTTTTTTCCGGTAATTTTTTTAGTTCGCTTATTAATTGTTTACAATTTGCCCCCCTGGCAATAACAATTCTTTATCACAAAAAATGGGTACTTCTCTATTATCCCGTCGACCACTTTTCATAACAAAAAACTATCGCCAAACTGTAACGCTAAATAAACGGGAGAACGTTGCCATTGAAATATCAAAATAAATAAAATATAAGAAATTAAGGACACAATTGTTACTTTAATGAATGAAATAACTAATAAATCAGTAAAACATAATGAAAAATACACGCAAATGTCGAATTAAAAACCACTTGATGGCATAACAAATACGTATAATGCTTCTGGCATCAAGTAAATGGGACTGTATTTTTGGCATTTAATCTTAGTTTGGCGATAGTTTTTTGTTATGAAAAGTGGTCGACGGGATAATAGAGAAGTACCCAAAAATGGCTTAGTTTTGTTAAATTTGTTTGTTATGTATTTTCATTTCTTATTAAAATATCGAAAATGGCAATAAAATTTTATTTTAGCACCGTACTTATTTTTTTAAAATGGCTCAAAAACATGGTTTAATAAACGTATATTTGTAAATATTTTAAAAAACATGTTTTTCCGCTCTCTTTAAAAATTTGTAAGATTCTACAACTGCCTTTGGCACCAACCAGTACATGATACGGAACTTTTCCCTATTCAGATACACAGAAGAGGTTGGTCACAAACAAGAGTAATGCTAGCAACAATATTGTTTTAACTCTATAAGAGTTAGAAACAATAATGATATTAAATTCCCCGATTAGCTTAGGGCCCGATTACGGAACTTTCTCCTAGAAAAAAAAAAAAACTGTAGAAGTCTTTTACATTTGTTTCGAATGAAGCTCGATCAACAAAGTATTAATTGATAATACAAACAACACTAATATTAACATGGGGGCAAAAGTTTGAATTTAAGTGTATATATTTGGAACCCTCCCCCCCCCCAACCACCCACCAAAAAAAGAAAATGAAAGTTACAGAAATGAATTTAAAATGGCGTGAAGCCACCCTTTCTGACATAAGAAATTGGCTGCGAACCCGATTACGAAACTTTCACTTAACTTAATAACATGTATCTAATAGCCCTGAGGACAATTCCCCTTCCCAGTTATACGGACCTTGGGGCTTTTTTAAAAAGCTTGACGCAGTTCGGGTTGAAGAAGTTGAGATTTACTGTCAAATGACATAAACTACTATGAAAATAAAACTGGTGAATTATTATGCTGGTTTATGTATGTATTTAAAAAAATTGCATCTGATTACACTCTTTAGATAAATTACTCCTGTTTGCATTTAATAACAGATAAACGGCTTCCGTTTACTAAATTGTTTAAATATTGGGAAGAGTTGGCGAGAGATAGATAGACGTGTAAACAAACGGGTAGACAGACGGGTAGAGAGACGGATAGCGACAGAGATAAGCTAACGGGTAGCGAAACGAATAGACAGACGGGTAGCGAGGCAGGTGCAAAAAAGGGTTGACAGAGGGGTAGTGAGATGGGTAGGGAGACGGGTAGCGTGGTGGATAGAGAGACGAGTACAGAGACGACTTGACAGACGGGTAGAGAGAGGGGTATATAGACAGACAGACGTGTTGATAGACGAGTAGTGTAACGGGAAGCGAGACAGGTAGAGACACGATTAAAGAGTCGGGTAGAAAGACAGACGGATACTGAGACGGGTATACAGAAGAGTAGAGGGACAGTAGACAGATGAGTTCGGAGAGAGACACAGCTAAGACATACGAGTAGTTAGACGGGTAGACACGTTTGTAGCAAAGCATGTTATCAATATGGTTTGAAGTATACGAGTTTCTATAAATAGTTATACAAATAAACAAAGGAAATTTTTTTAATTCAAATATTAAATATTTGATTTAATATTTCAATATTTAATATTTTATTTTTTAATATTTTATTTAGATATTTGTCACAAAGAAAATGTTGCAAAAATTAAATTAAATTTGCGTTAAACTACGCTTGCTAAAATACGCTATTGGCTGCAAATCTGATTATGTGACTTTAAAAATATCGTTTTAAAAGATCCGGCGATTTTTTTTTAAAGTTTTGAGCAATTTCCGCTTAAGAAAATGAGATTATTTGCCAAATGTTATAAAAAAATGCATATGAAAACATAACAATATATGAATTTATATATGATATTTTGTAATTATATCATTTAATTTGCTATTTTTCATATGTTGTATCTTTATCTATCTCTTGTCTATCATATGCTGTATATTCACTTAGATTCTTGTTGATAACTTCTTTATATCGTAATTGTTAACTTTATGTTCTCAGACTAATCCCTTTGAGGGAAGTCCTAGTTAATATGTCTGTATGAACACAACATTTAGGAAACATCAAAAAATTTTCAAAAGACATGAAATAGATTAAATTTTTTTTTTTTATATATAGAAAGTAATGACGGTTGGATTTTTACAGGAATGAAGAAGGATGTAGTGGAAACCGGTTTCTATGGGAAGAATTACGTCTTTTCAGAAAGCAGTGGGAAAAAAATTATTTGTTTTGAGAAAAAACTTCCTTTTCAGTTTAATTTTTCATGTATAGGGATTAATAGAAACATTCTTTTTTTTATTATTATTATTATTATTATTATTATTATTATTATTAACGTTTAAAATTTTTTTTGAACTGGGTGTTAACATAATCTCATTTTCGTTTTGTATTGAACACGGGATTATAATCAAGAAGTATTCTGATGTAAAGAACAGTACTCATTTTATCTATCACGTTCGATCATGAGATTTATTTTTATGAAACGGAAAGTCAATATTTAACCGTTTTTACGCAGATTACATTTTGAAGGCTTTGATGGTGTAATGCGTGCTGCCTTTTATTGTGCCTAAGAGTACACAATTAAATATTGACTAAGTTCTAATTATATTGATGCAGGTTTTAAAAAGTTATATCAAGGCAAAAGAGTGGTATGTAAAAATAAAATTTTTTACACGTTAAAAATATGACCCTTCACAACACCTGGCGGGTGTGCTAGTTAATAATATCTACAACTTTGTTACTTTAACATTACCTTTAGGGTTTAATGGATATTCGGTCTAATGCCTGGCCGAATTCTGAATAATTATTCGACTGATTACACTGGTTGGCAAAAAAATAATAATTTTCCCACCCTGCGAAACAAATATGTGGACTATATAGATGTAACATTCCTAAATTAAAATATGGCATTCAAATTATTCAAACACGTACCATTTTCCCGTGAAACTGTTTTCTAATAGTAATAACAAATCATTAAGAATTGTTATATTAATTTAGAATGCTAGATAAAAATGAAAACAGGAAAAAGGTATGTGTACTGTCTTAGATAAGAAATCAATAAAATATATCACGAACATATATTTTGTTGATATTTGTCTAGTGCATTGTTTTTAATGGTGTCATCAGACATCCCCCCCCCCCCTCCTCTTTGTGTTCAGTAGTATCCACTAACATATTTTAATTTTTTTTTTGTCATTGTATCTTCGCTAATATTTATATACATTAACTTACAGCTACTTACATATTAACATATCATATGTTTTTGTTTACACAATTCCCACTTATTCAAGGTGCGTTGCGGCAGTTAAATGCTGCATTTATGTCGATGCTTTTTTAAAAAAAACAATGATGTAATTACATTTTTAGAGTCCTCGAGCCTCTTGATTTACTTAAATACTATGTATGCAAATTAATTTTTTTTTCTTTTTAACTGTAATGAGAAAATGGCATTAATAAAGATATAACTATCGCATTACATCCATTTTAATTGAAACAATAGAAATAATTTTACTAAAAACATTTAAATTGCAAATAAAATATAAAAATGAAAATATTTAAGAAAATAGCTAATGCGGGCTCTTCTGCAAATGAACAGATTTCAGTTAAAAAAACAAAAAACAAACAAACAATTATTTAAATTGGTTCAGCAGAAAACGTAGGGCAGATGACGGAAAAAAGCAAAAAACAGCTAATATTTTAAATTGTATAGAATAGATATACGTATCAGAACCATTTGGCTGATTATAAATATTTGATATTCTAGTCTTTAAACATTTTTAGGCATTTAAAAATCCTTTAGAAATTGCCTAATCCAGAGATTGATAGGTGTCCAGTAAGTCTGTGCCTGCAGTTTACTTTCGGAAAATTATAATGAATAATTTATGGGGGAAAAAAAGTAGTTTCTTTTCATGGTTCTTGTATGTTATAACTTTGAAAATATGTTGAAAATTAAATAGTTCCTATTTAGGGATATAGTTATACAGGGTGTCCCAAAAGTCTCCGTACAACTTCAAAAATTTATTACAAAACAAAAACAAAAAAATAATGATAGGCCTACAGCAAAAATAATTACAACAGTGCATAGAGTAACTTAAAAGTTTTTTTCTACTGCCTTAGTAAACTTCAACATGAGATCCTTTCGTAGCACGAAGAATATCAAGACGATATTCCAATTCAATCCACGGACGTTTTTCATGCTAACATCAACAGTAGCTACTGCTGTTTGGATCTTTTGTTTCATTTCTATGAGAGTATTAACTTTTGTTCAGATTTCATCAAACAGTTGTAACTACTGTTGATGTTATCATGCTGAAACGCACGTGGATGGAATTGGAATATCAACTTGATATTCTTCGTGAAACGAAAGGATCTCATGTACAAGTATACTAAAGTAGTAGAAAAAACTTTTAAGTTATTCTAAGTACTGTTGTAATTATTTTTGCTGTTACTTTTTTAAAAATAAATTTTTGAAGTTGTACGGAGACTTTTGGGACACCCTGTATATTGATTAAAGTAGTTTTTTTTTCCAAACTACATTATTAAAAAAATGTAATTTTAAACATACTTTCAACATGCGGATTTCCGACCCATATGTTATCTGATGGTGATTGTTTGTTTTATAAAATTTAGTACATATTTCTTTTTTCCTATACAGTGTACATCCAAAACTTCAAGGAAAGGTCCTTAGACAGAACAATAATTGATCAGAGGTACAACAATGTCTTGTCTTACAAGGAGAGATTCCGAGGTCGGGGTCACAGAATGCAGTTAACGTTTGTGTATCGATAGAGTAATAGTTAGTACATAAATATACTACCTGACTCCCGCCCGGCATTGCCCGGGCCCGTGATATTTTTTTTAAATCAAGTTTTTATTATTTTATATCTTTAACCCGATTTTGTATGAAAATATATTTTAAAATGAAAAATTCGCGAACTAATGTTCATATTTAGTCATAAAAGCCACTCATTTTCTTGGTTTTATTTACCTAGGGACGTTTCATAGCTTTAAAATAAAAAGTTATTTTTGTCCGAGCTCTTTGAAATCTTTATTGGTGATAAATAAAACGGTTTTACAGCCAGTGTACAAATTTTGTGAAAAAAAATTGTTCTCTAGTTGTAAAAGAAATGTTTTCTACTCGCTTTTTTGTTTGTTTTCGCGTCGGCTCCTTTAACATAGCAATAAAAAAATAGTTCTCATCTTCCGAAATCTCTGACATTTCAATCGGTTATAAATATAACTGTATCCAAGCTCTCTGTAAAATTTTGCGAAAAAATATGCATATTTAGTAGAGAAAACATGAGTTCTTAAAAAAAACTTTAGCTTTCAACCTCAGAGCAAAAATATATTAGAAGATCCATGTTTTCAATGCAATGGTACGCCTCCATCGTTTTCAATTCCCCAAGGCTAAACAGGTGAGGGGTAATCAGATTTCCCGTTTCTGAGAGGAGAAGCCTTAAAAAAACCCTTGAAGCATGCGCAAAGAGACCCTTTTCGTGTGGAAAAATAGTGTTGGAATTTGATAGAATGCGCTTTTAGTTTTAAATATATGGATGAAAGCCATAAAGAGGGTGGTCTTGAGGAAAAAAGGTCTCGAAGTTTACATTACAGTTTATAATCGGATAAATTTCTTTCTTTGACAAGCGGCTTCGCAGCTTGGATGGCAGCGCGCTGAAATCCAGATTTTTCTGTTTAGGTTCAAATCTCAGCTATACTTATTTTTCTCACAGAAATTTTTTAGCAATTACTTTTTAATCTCAATTGAAAAAAAAAATATGTATAATCACTGAAATTTACGAAAAATATAAATTAAATATATGTTTTGTAGCATATAAATACAGTTTTAACTATGACACTCTGCAAGTTTAAATATTTAATAGAAAGTTTAATATATATATATATATATATATATATACAGTCAGACCTCGTTATATGGTCACCCGTGGGGACCGTTGAAATGTGACCATATATGCGATAAAAGAAAATTGACGGCTATTTTTAATTTTAAACGTGTTTGTCAACATAATAAAGATAAAAACATCAAGTTTTTAAAAACAGAAGTGTACATAATATTAATTAATTATTTTGTTTTAATTTAAGTATGAAACTGAATGGAATAATACATACTACTATAATAGAAATTGATGCATTACTTACAGAATAGTTAGGAATGTATAGTACGGTGTTTTAAATACTCATTTATGCAGGATTTTCTTTGCTTCGGTTTCGCTGTTGTAAGCACTACCTTTTCATGATTATTAACAGTTTTAAAATTTTCTTTTGAAGCTTCTGAATGCGCAAAAAAACACCTAACAACGTTCAGTCCCTTGAGAGCTTCTGCCTGAGTGAATTTCCAATTCACCATCACTCTCTTCATCGTTGCTTCCGGAAGCATTTGAATTTAACACTTCGGAGACAATTCCAGTAATGGACACTTCAAAAGATGTAGCTAAATCATTATCAATAGTTACGTAATCCATTTCATCAGGTACCTTGCATCCATAATTTTGAAGACTCTTTCCAAGTTCAGATAGAGGCACATCCTCATCTTCGTCGTCCGATAATTCATCATTTTCAGAAGGGCAAAAACCAGCATGTCTAAAACAATTTGAAATGGTTTTCTTTGATACCTTATTCCAAGCTTTGTCTATATAAAACAGAGCATCCAACACGGACACATGAAACTTCTCATTCTGATCAATTGCAGAAAGCATACCATTAAGAAGTAACTTCCAGTAGTTTACCTTAAAATTTTGAATAATCCCCTGATCTAGGGGTTGGGAAACACTAGTGCTGCTTGGAGGTAAGAAAACAAGTTCAATGGAATCTAATTGAGGAATTTCGAAATGGGCAGGGCAGTTGTCGATAAAGAAAACGATTTTTCTTTTTTTGTTTAAGAAATATCTATCCAAACGTCGGATTGTTTTCTCCCAGATGCTTGTTGTCATCCAAGATTTCTGGTTCGCATCGTAGAACACGGGCAAAGATTTCATGTTTTTCATGCAACTATAACCAATAGAGTTAATTGCTTGAGGACAAGCAGATTCTCTCCATTCGTTTAATTCACTGTCATTCACATCAGCAGCTGCACCGCATACTTTCTTGAATGAAATCTTGCCGGAACATAAAACTTCGAAGCCATCCGTTGCGAGCATTGACATTGGATTCTCCTAATTCAGCTGCAATTTGTAAAGCCTTTCTTTTAAGATGAAGGAAGATATTGGTATATTTTGAGATCTGGCATTTTTTATCCAAAACACAAGTGCTTGCTAAACCTTGTCGAATGACGAAGCACGTTCCCGTTTTCTCTTTCCATTTTTGAAATCTACAGTTCATGATTTTGATAAAATATTGTTTACAGTTGTTCTTGGAATTCCATGCGTTTTCGCAAAAGCCGCTTTAGATAAATTTGACGTTTGAAAAGATTTTATCAGTTCTTTTTTTTCTTTAAATGACAAATTTTTTTCGCTTTGCAGCCATGTTTACTCGCAAGCATAAGCAGTTAAAAGTGAATCCTGAACAAAAAAGCAGTGACCAAAAAAAAGATGAAACAATTTTGGAATTTTACTGGCGTGAAGGCGACACTTGTTCCACACGTATTCTTTTCCCTAAAGATTAGTGAACAAAGTTGGTTGCAATCCCGTTTTCTAAGAAATGAGAATGGCATGTGAAATTCTTTCAGTAGCAAAGTGAAGTGTGTGGGGGAGGGAAAGGAGAAAAGTCCTTTTGTAAGGTTGTTCCTGTCCCTTTTAAACGCTTTCCTCCTCAATAAATCCTCCATTGACAGTATCCACTCAGCTATACTAAAGTGGAAATGAAAGCGAACTTTTTCATTGATCGGAAGTGTGGCTAATCACTTCTTGGAAAATGCTATTTTCAAAAGTAAAGTGACCATATAAGCGGGTACGGGTATTCTGAAATGACCATATATGCGGAAACAAAATACACAGAATTCCTATTAAGTCAGCCGGGACTTTTCAAAAGTGACCATATATGCGGGATGACCATATAAGCGGGTGACCATATAACGAGGTTTGACTGTATATATATATTAAATAGGCAATTTATATTTTTATAGACTTGACATTTTTGCTGGTGTTTTAAATTATTTACAGTTATTTAAATGAATAATCTACTATTTTTCACAAAGAAATAAATTAAAATACGTGATATAAATCTATAATATATTATTTTAATTTTTGTTTCATTATCCAATCATTAAAAAAAAATCATAACTTATTAAAAATATGGTTTTATATTTTTAATATGATTTTTTTTAAATCTCGAATTCTTGATTTTGTAAATAGAATAACTGTCTACGTAATAATTATCTTTAGCAATTCAAAATTCTTTTCTGTTGTTTAACCTTTTCCGGCGCAGAGTAAATCTGTTTTTAAAATGATGAAATTATGGACTGACACCAGAATCTACCAAAGAATTTATTGTAAAATAAAAACTTGCTTGTTTTCCCGTTCTTTATAAAAGGAAAAATTTAATGAAATATTCTTGGTGCCGTCTGTCAGTTTTGGAATTAAAATTAGGTGTCCTTTTTTGTGGACACCGCCCACTAAAGGGTTTTAATATGTTTTTACAGTTTAATTATATAGATACAATTTAAATTATGAAATTTTGCATGTTCATATATTTATTGAAAAGTAAAGTCAAAATAACTACATAAATAATTAAACAAAAAAATAGGCAATTGGTACTTCTATAGATTACAAAATTTTGGTTGTTTTAAAATTTATTTATTACTAGAAAATAATGATAAAAAGTCTACTTATGAATGATGTTATTGATATTAAATGATAAAACCAAACTGATACTAAGTGCAAACAAAAGTCCTAAAAGAAATAAAAACTTTGTCACAATTATGATTTTTCTTAATGGAAATTTAGATGAAATTGTGAAAATTTTCGTGCCTTTGAGAAATTTCGTGCCCAGGGCATGGGCCCCGGGTGCCCGTGCGATAGTCAGAGCCTGTCTGCCGTATACCATGTCCAGATGGTGGCTCGTACCGCGACCTACGTAATACGTAATAATACCCCGTACTCGCTTGTTTTTCAGCTTCAAAGTTTGAGAAACATTAATCGTAGTTTTAAACACATTAAATACACATGCCCTTCAATTTTATACGATTTATAAGAATTTTGATACTTTTCCGTTATCCGGTCGACCACTTTCCATTAAGAAAATAACTATCGCTAAACTATAGGTTTTTAACGCCAAAAATGTATTATCATGGCGTCAAACTCACTTTACGTCAAATCAGTAGCGTAGCTAAGGGGGGGGGGGGCAAGGGGGGCGGCCGCTGCCTAGGGGCGCCAAATTGAGAGGGGTTTTTAACCGAAATTATCTCTTATGTTTTGACAATAAATAAAAATTGTTGACCCTTTTTTGTGTGTGTGCGAATGTTTTCTTTAGTAAAACATTTTATTATATTCAAATAATGAAAGAAAAAGCTTCTGTAAATGTTTCTAGGTATGGCTCAACACACTTCGTACTTTACATTATTACGTACCTGAAAGGAGGCGCAAAATGGTTAAATGGACGAGGGAGGGTGCGCAATTGAGACGCATTAAATCAAAACTTTTAGGGAGCCCAAAAAGGTCCAAGCGATAGTTTTGAGTAGTGCCCTAAGATGAAAATAATTTAAAAGGTCCTATTACTTAGCGCTTTACATCTTCAGTTAGTCGAAATTAAGCATAGGTTATGAATTAATAATTATAATAAATTTTTAGAGTAATGCGCCAAAAATGGGGGGAAATGTTCAAAAAAGGGCCCTAGGACCCGAACAAATATATGAAGATTGTGGCCGGAGGAGAGGAATTAATACAAAACTTTAAAGTTATGCATTGAGAGGATGACACGATTAGGGAGGTGAAAAATGCACAGTGAAAAAAAGTTCAAGGGGTCCCGGATCGGGCCCCAGGGTCTTATCTGGGATGTTGAAATGGGAGAATAACTAAATGGAGAAAACGCTCCAAAATGTGGAAGATTGGATTCAAAGGGGGAAAAGTTATTAACAATTTAGAACACAAAAACATAAAGGGGCCCAGGTCTTAAAAAATTAAAAATCTGAGTCTCAGGTACATCAGGACCTGCCGTGGACTATCCACACCCAAATTTTAAGATTCTGCGTGCATTAGATTTCGCAAACCATCGCAACACAAACAACTTTCTTTTATTAGTATAGATAATTAAGTTCTTAAAATATTAAAATGCTGTATTGTCTTCTGAAATACACCTGCGTACATATTTTTTATAATTCTAGTCTATCAGGAAGTAGGTGAAAAATCAATTAGAAATTCCATTTTTACATTACAAAAAACAAGTTAAATGAAAAGGAAATAAATAAAAATGAATTCATGTTGAAATCTTTATTTATTGAGTAAAGACACAAGTATAATAGATAAATTTCAAAGTTAAAGATAACGCCAATCATAGATAATTTTATAACTAAAATGTTTTATTAGATCTTCAGATATATATATTTTTTAAAAGAGCAAAATTTTATAAAATAAATAAAAATAAAAATCATTAAAACTTTCAGAAAACGGACAGTCCATGTCCATATGCTAAACTTTTGGAGATTTAGTATATTGGAAATTAAATTCCTCGCTCATTGTATCCGGGACTTATTATAAGTACGATATGCTATTGCAGAGATCATTTGCATACTTTTTATAGCTAAGCCACAATATTATAAGTTTCGGGGACGCAACTTAAGTTACGCCGCTACTTTTAAACAACAAGCTCATAAAGTTTGTAAATAGTTTTTTAGATTGCTTTCCAAACCAGAATTAGATATCATAATTAAAAGAAAGCAAAAAAGACATAAAATAACATAATTAAATCTGAATGGACAAATATATATCTCTTTCTCTTTGGGCTAATCAAAGTAAAAATTTTACGGTAATAAAAGTTTGCAAATAAGGTGCACCGATGTATATTTTAAGATGCAGTTTTTATTGATATTATTAAATGGTTTTGTGAAAGTTTTATGATTTAATCAAGCAAAAAGTAATTATTTAGGTAAAATTCATTTTGTGTTAAAAATATTTCATTAAAAATCTTTTAAAGGAAATTTCAAAACCACACTTTTATATAATTATAAACTTTTCGCAACATTTTTCTTTCATACTTTCCGTACAAATCTACTCTGTAACTGTAAGGATCACATTTTCAATTAGTTAAGATGTCATGACAAATTTTAAAATAAAATACAAAATACATTTTACTTAACCTTTTTGTTTTTAGAAAGAAAAACTATCTATATCGTATTATTAATTTTACGAAATGCACCTTAAGGATTAAAAAAAAAAAAAAAAAAAAAAAAAAAAAACAGGATTCAATTGAAAAATATTTGTTGCAGTTTTATCACTTAGGATATATGAAACTCCTTGTAATTTTTAAAGAATGTACGCACCTAGTAAATGAAACAAGGCAGCAGATTTTTTTTCCATAATCGGGTTTAATTTAGGAGTTTTCGCAAACGTGATTCCT
This sequence comes from Maratus michaelseni, assembly GCA_963931845.1. NCBI lineage: Eukaryota > Metazoa > Arthropoda > Arachnida > Araneae > Salticidae > Maratus > Maratus michaelseni. The sequence continues at coordinate 160,389,063 of OZ007597.1, forward strand.
AGCAAATAATTTACTTTCATTGTTGTAATCATTGTTGCTACTGTCATACTCTTAAAACTACATAGCTACATAGCTAAACATCTTGAAGATAAAAATAGGTCACCATAAATGAAAATATGTCATAAATGAAAATGTCGTGATAAATTCGTGATAGCTGAAAAACTTTTCGAAGTCCCCAAATATTGACGAAAATTAAGAATCTTCTATAATCGTGTTCCACGCATTTTACCTTCGTGTGTTTGAGTAAAATTCGTTTAATTCTTAAAAACAAGGAAGAAGAAAGCTACCTTTTCCTCCAGTACAAGACGGAAGGACTTTCCTTCCGTCTTGAGGAAAAATTTGGTTATTTTTTTATTTGGGGGGGGGGGGGGGGGCGCAAAATTTCTTCCTGTCCCGGGCGCCAAAAAACGTAGCTACGCCACTGCGTCAAATGCGTTACACGTGCTTGTTATCGCATCAAGTGATATTTGATTCGACGTTTAATGTATTTTTAATGATGGTTTTACTGATTTATTTGTTAATTCATTAATTAAAATAGAAATTACATCTTCGACAACATATTAAAAGCGAAAAAGCATTGAAAAAATGTTGCGATGCGCAGTTACGTACAATAGATCAATTTTAACTGACGTCACAAACATTTATCCAGCAGTCGAGAGAAATAATTAAGAAAAATTATTTAATTAACTAAATTTCCAAGGTTATTTTGTTTCTATTTTCATTAATATATTGTAAATTTTATTGTTACTTTAGTGAATTGGGCTTTTCCAACTTTATTTCCTCTTTCTTTTTTTTTCTGAGATTCTAATGGCAACCTTCTTCCATTTGTTTATTGGGCGCTACAGTTTGGCGAATAATTCGGTGATAGTTTTTTATATGGAAAGTGGTCGATGGGATAATGGAGAAGTACCAGAGCTATTAACTAAGCCCGAACTAAGAAAAAAATTCCGACCAAATATTTGTATTTCGTTAAGAATTATTATTATTTTTTTTTTTAATCTCCGAAAAAAACAATAATCATGGATTTAAATAATTTTGCAATATGCGGTGCACCCAAACAATTTTGATTAAATCGGGACAGGTGTCGCAGACGCATCGTTGTTTCTTTTTCGCGCCAAAATGGCGATTTTTGCTTTGTATGGTAACTTGGTGTTAATAAAATTGAATACGTGTGTAAATAAATAAAATAAAATAATTTAAAATTAATTAATTCAATTAATTGCGTGTGTTTAATAAAAGTAATGTGTGAAAATTGGGTTTTCTCGCCAAAATAGCGCAAAAAATAAATCGCGCCAATCCCTGTGCGTCTGCGACTTCTGTTCCATGTAAGGGTATTTTTTATTTAATAAATAAAATTTATTAACGTTTAAAAACAAATTTATGAGTAGTTTAATATATTTTAATATTTTTGTATTAGTTTTAATGTTTCAGCAAATGTTAAAAGTAAATAAATTGGTGACATTGTTATTTTTATAACGTATTCGATCTTTGTTTACAATTCTACCTTGCCCAGATAGCTTGAAGTTACGGTCAGAGTCAGATTTCAATTTTATGAAAAGTTGCAGCATCCTCTGGCAATTGACTTTATGACGTCATAGAAGAAGTAAAATTGGAATTTAAAATTATGGCTAATTAATAAAATTTTTGAACAAACGAATGTACAACAAATTTGTGTCCAAATATCTTTCATTTAAAAAAAAGAATGATGTAATTTGATGCAGCAGTTTGTTCTCACGGACTATCGAAAGAAAATACTTAGCGTTTTAAATATATAGATGTTAAAATATTACCTAGTTGATATTAGCTAATGTCAAAAGATTGGCGAACCACAGAGTTTACAGAATAAACTCTCTCTGCCTTGCAACAGTGGGAGTTGCCGACTTTATGATGCCATAAGAAGCAGTAAAAGTTTAATTGAAAATTACGGCTAATTAATTAAATTTTCGAACAAACGAATGCACGATAACAAATCTGTGTCCAAATATCTTTCATTTAAAAAAAGAATGGTGTAATTTGATGCAGTAGTTTGTTCTCACGGATTGTCGAAAGAAATTACTTAGCGTTTTAAATATATAGATTATTTGCATAGATAAACTGTTATTTTTCACAGGGAAATAAATTAAATACGTTACATAAAATTATAACACGTTGCTTTAATTATTTGTTAAATTTTAATTGGTACTTACGTATTATCCGTGCCAGTTTTAAGCCAACTGCGCCAGGCATGGAGCCAATATTACTAATTATAGTAACCCTTATATATTTTTTTCTTGCTACATGGAACATGCCTGGGAATAATCTACTTTTTTTAGTAGGGGTCATTTCTATACGTAGTCAGATTAACAAAATTAACTTTTTAGAATATGCTATATTATTTCCCATTTCTTATATTATTTATTATTCTTTCTTATTTACTATGTTATTTACCATTTATTAATTTTACTAAAATAATGTTATTTACTATTTTTAACAATGTTATAAATTTAATAAACATATATTACATTTTATTTATTTTATATTAATTACCATTTTTAACAATGTTATTTGATAACGTTAAATTACTGTGTTTGAAAACATGATTGGCAACGATAAACAAGATTGGTACTTGGCAACCATTTTTGGCGATCAATTTCCTGGCACGGATAATACGTAAGTACCTTTTAATTTTTCAGATATAATAATAGTAATTTCAAAAAATGTAGTTTTTTAAACAAATCCTTTTTTAATTAATTTTTTTTAAAACTGGTATTCTTGTGTTTATAATTAGAATAACTTTAAATCCAGTCCGAAGCTGGATATATAATAAAACGAAGCCAGTCGCCTGTTAGAATAGTGTTGTTGCAGGCCCGTAGCTAGACCTTACTTTCAGGTAGGGCAAATATTTTTCCAGGGGGGGGGGGGCTGATTGTTTCTTAATTTTTTTCGCGTCTCTTATACCCTGAAAAATATGTACTATACTTTTAGTGTAATTTTTTTCTCATTTAAAACGTAAGATCTCTCCAAAGCCAGAAATGTTTGTTCCAAGACACAATAAAAATATATCAAAAACACATAAATAAAATGTTTACATTTACATAACATATATAAGTTGTTTCCTTAAGTAAACATTCATTAATAAATGCATTCAAGTACAATTTATTAAATGATGTTTCGTTATATTTACATCATGCAATAAAGGTATGAGAAAGAAAAAAAACAGAATGAATAAAATGAATAGAACAAGTAACAAGGATGTCTTTACCGATAATGAAAAAATATTTTTTTTAATTTTCATGAAAAAAAAAAAAAAAAAAAAGAAACAGAGTACCAAATTAATTATAAGGCCTTTTATTTAATTTTAATTTTTTAATTTTAGTTTTAGTCTTTTACAAATTTGACAACCTCTATTTATTGTAAAAATAATTTATTTGAAAGAATTTTGAAGACTAATGGGAATCATGTATAAAAACCCTCTAATATAATTGCAACCTCCTGTCTCTACTTGTATTTAATTTTTTTAGTACTTCTTCTAAATTTGTTTTCCGTCCGTTTTCTCCCGAAGGCCAAGAAGGCTAGATCTGCATAGGAGTAGCGTGACCGGAAATTTTGGGGGGGGGGGGGGGGGGCACAAATGCTTATTAAACACACACGCACGCACACATAGCCATATATATATATATATATATATATATATATATATATATATATATATATATATATATATATATATATAGAGAGAGAGAGAGAGAGAGAGAGAGAGGGGTTTCTTGGTTAAAAATGGCCTCAGTTAATGACGTTGCGGCAATTTTATCACATTGGGTAAAAGTAATTCAGCTTCGATCTTCTAGCCCAATATAATGAATTTTGTCTTCGTTTCAAAAAAGTTTATTTGGAAATCGTACAGCAATTTTTGAATTTTTTGCGAGATGTTTGTGACTTTTAGCGTTTATTCGCGTTTTGCAATCTCTTAACATTTATGTTAGGAATTAAGTTTTATTCTTTTAACACAATTCAGTAAATTTTGTCCTCTGCATTTAAGAAACTTTTCGCGAAATTTTTATGAGATTTTTAGCTTTTTGCTTCGATTTTTTTAAACATTCGTAGGAGAAATCTGGTTTTATTTTTTCAGCAGATATAGTAAATTTTCTACTCTGCTATTTAGTAACTCTTTGCAACTTTAATGTGCGATTTTTCGCGCTTCGCGGCGATTTTTTTTGACATTCATAAATAGAATCCAACTTTAATTTTTAGTCTAGTATAACAAATTTTATGATCTGCGATTTTTAGATTTTTCACGAATTTTTTATGCGATTTTAAATGTTTTTTAGCGTTTCGCGACGATTTTCTTAAACATTCGCAAAATACATCTGGTTTCAATCCTTCAGCTCAACATATTAAAGCGATTTAACCCTAGCGATTTTGAAAATTTTCATAATTTTTTATGGGATTTTTAGGGTTTTTCCACGGTTTGTGGCAATCGTTTAAAATTTATAATACTAATCTGGTTTCAACCTTTTAACCCATTATAGTACATTTTGTCCTCTGCGATTTTTAAATTTTTCATGATTTTTTTTATGATATTTTGCCGCTTTCCGCGTTCTGCTGCGATTTTTAAACACTCGTAAAAAGAATCCAGTTTTAATCTTTCAGCCCATTATACTAAATTTTGTACTCTACTATTTTTTAACGTTTCGCGAATTTTTCATGGGACTTTTTGCGTTTTTTCGCATTTCGCGGAAGATTTTAAAAGAAATCCAGCTACAATCTTTTAACACAATATAGTAAATTTTGTTCTCTGCGATTTTTGAATTTTTCATGAATTTTTTTACGCGATTTTTTTTTTTCACGTTTTATGGAGATATTTTCACATTCGTAAAAAAATCTGGTTTCAAACTTTTAGTCAACTAGAATAATTTTCTTTCTCTTTTCAAAAAGTTTATTCGGAATTAAAAGAATGGTTTTAACGATGGCTTTAATTTTTCATGCGATTGTAACAGTTTTTTTTTCCGTTTCACGGCAATTTTTTAACATTCGTAAAAGAATTCCAGCTACAATTTTTTAACCCAATGTAATAAATTTTGTTCTCTGCGATTTTTAAGTTTTTCGTGTTTATTTTTTACAGTTTTTACGCGTTTTGCGGCGATTTTTCTAACATTCGTAAAGAAATCTAATTTCAGTCTTTGAATACAATATAGTAAATTTAATCTTATGCAATTTTTGAATTTTTCATGAATTTTTTTATGGGATTTTTTTTCCACGCTTTGTGGAGATATTTTTACATTTGTAAAAAGAATCCGGTTTGAATCTTTTATCCCAATATAGTAATTTTTTTTCTGTTTTCAATAAAGTTTATTCGTAATCCGTACAATGATTTTAATTTTTCATGCGGTTTTAACGTTTTTTTCGCGTTTCGCAGCAATTTTTTAACATTTGTTACAGGTATCGGGTTTCAACCTTTCATCCCAATACAGTAAATTTTGGCATCTGTAATGAAAAAAAATGAGATTTTTAGCTTTTTTTCGCATTCTGTGGCGGCGTTTTTTAAACATTCATAAAAGGAATCCTTTTTCAATATTTCAGCCCAAATATAGTAAATTTTGTCATTTGAAATTTTTGAATTTTTTGCGATTTAAATCGCATAAAAATTTTTATGCGATTTTATGCGGTTTTTCGTGTTATCGGCAATTTTTTAACACTTGTAAAATGAACCCGTTTTCGAACTTTTAGACCAATATAGTATATTTTGTGAATTTAGTATATTTCGCGAATTTTTTAGTGTTTTTTCGCCTTTTGCGGCAAGTTTTTGACATTTTTTCCCCCGAAACGAAAAGAACTAACTCCCTGTTAAATGTTGCTCTGCTGAGACTAAATTAAAATTGAGAAGAATACAAAATCGTCGTAACACGAACTACGATGTTCAAAATATTAAACTAATCTGGGTCGAAATAAAGAATCACAAAAATCCAAGGTTAGTTTGATTCAAGACCAGAGCAGACGTAGCCTGCACGTGTGTACGTTGTTGACGGCAGTTGGACCAGGTTAATTTAATTCGAGGTTCACTTGGAAAAATAACCGACCAGGGAAATGAGGAGAGCTCCACTAGTTCATTTTATTGAAATTAATATTTTTGCAACAAATATAATAAATAAAAGACATTTATCAATCTTCTAAGACATTTAAAATAAGTTTAATCAGCATTTTTAAGATGTACTAATCATTTAACCTATTTGCGCCTGGAAAATTGTACCTTGGATAGCAACGGTTTTGCTTAAGAGCCTACATCAGTCACGAAAAAAACACGCAAGCTAATGTTAAGTCTATGGGAAGGTTCTTGCGTGATTTCTCGCTCGCATTTTAATATTTTTAAATGATTCTTTTTACATAGGATAGCTGACGTCGATCTCTAACGTTGTTAGTTTTTACTTTTTCGATTTTGGTTCCAGTTTTTTTATATAAGGGTACTTTCACTTTCAGAACCAGTTTCAATCGGTTCCAAAATTAAAAATGTCCGCTTATAAAAAAAAAAAAAAAAAAAAAAACTGAAACTAAAATCAAAAAAGTAAAAACTAACAACGTTAGAGATTGACCTCAGCTATCCTATGTAAAAAGAATCATTTAAAAATATTAAAATGCGAGCGAGAAATCACGCAAGAACCTTCCCATAGACTTAACATTAGCTTCAGCGTTTCTTCGCGTGACTAGCGTAGGCTCTTAATAGAGGTATTTCTGGAACGGAACGTATTACCATCGTTTACCAAGGTACGGCTGTATTTTAACTTTAAAAATCTCATTCAAGAAGGCTCACACTTTGAGAGAAAAAAAAAATCATAACCGTCTCGCACCTCAAAAATGCGAAGGTATAGTAGAAGATTAAGTGCCGTCAATAAAATAAATAATACTAAATAAGAGAGAGGAACATATTTAATTATGCACAAGTCATACTACCAATAGTGGAATGCCTTTATAGTAGAGGTTTGCACGGGCCGGAATTTCCTGGACCGGGCTGATTTAAAAACTTAAAGTTCGGCCAGGTCCGTGCAAAAATCAATGAAATCTGGACGACCCGAGTCAATTTTTACAAAAAAATCTGCTTTTTCTTAAAATAAAGATTATTTTAAAGAATACTGCTTACACATTTATGGGAAATTTTTACAGTATATATCAGACTATATCTCCACAAGCTATATAATACAGGATACCAACATTAATGATCACTTAAATTCTTATCTATTACATTCAATTATATACTCATTAAAAAAATAGTATAGTTTAGAATAAAAGAAAAAAGATGATTACAAACATAACTTTTGAAGCTGTATATTAAAAAAAATGAAGATTTAAAAAAATACTTCTCTGTAATTTATTAAAGTATATTTCCAGAGATTCCGTTGCAGACCTTCGTCATCTCTATTATTTAAAAAACGTCTGCCCGACACGTCCTGGGAATACTTAAGTCACGGATCGGCCGAGAATTTAGAACCAAAAAAACTATTTTCTCTGCTTTGTCCGCCCCTTTTAAATTTGTTATATTGTGCCAGTCGACCGCTTAATTTTATTTCTCTGCCTTTTCCGGTTCGATTATTTTTTTCTAGATCCGGCCCGTTAAAAAAGTTGATTTTATTCTCCTGTCCCGCCCCGTCACGAGCCAGACCCGGGATCTTGCAGACCTCTACTTTATAGAAGGATTTTTGAAAGGAAATGTCTCGATTTTTTCATTAACGAACAAGTCAATTCTGATAAACTTTCCCTCATACCATTTCGTCCAGCTCAGATTTGAACCAGCAATTTTTGGTACCACATTCATTACTTCAAAGAAAAAGAGCTGAGCTGTCTATTGATCTGACATCTGAATAAGTAAAAAATAAAAAATAAAAATGAAGAAATATAAAATGAAAATAAAAGTAGTTATCTCATTTTGACTTTGGGTCAATACTAGACAAGTCCTAATTGACTGTATCACATTTTAGAAATTGTTGTTCAGAAAGTTGGGGGGGCACGTGCCCCCTCGTGCCCCCCCGAGGCTACGCCTATGTAGATCTGCCATTCTTTGATGTGACATGGACAGTCATTGAGGCCGATTAATGGCCGTCAATGTTGAAAAAGAAGATTCACAAGTGGCAGTGCTGCAACCAAATGTAGCTACAGCAGCCAAAAGTTCATAAGTGTCCTTAAATGCTTCTTTGTATTTGAATAAAATTTGTAGCTTGCTTTTTTTGTTTTGCCATTTCAATCGATCTTTAAGTACAGAGGCATTTGACTCAGGTAGCACGTCTTCTGCATCTTCATGATTGACAAAAATTTTTTTACAACAGTCAACTCTTCAATTGAAGGTATGTTTATTCCTACAAATAAAAGGGAAATAGATGTAATTGCATTTTTAGCGGTATACAGTTTGCAAATTTTAAAACGGTTTTGGGAAACAAAAAAAAAAAAAAAAATCCCTGACGGTTCGGCCTATAGGTACAGATAGATTTCGAAGACGCAGACCGTGGGGCGCCTGTTTGTTGGGAATTGCGGAAGAAATTACCTTTTTGCCATGATACGGTATTTGGAAACACCTACTTCGGAACCTAACTTGTTTGCAGGCGGAGCCGGCAGGGATTTTTTTGCTTTTATTTTATTTTATTTTTTTTATTTATTTTTTTTTTTTTTTTTGCTACAAAAGTTGTCTTGTAAAAAACATGTCAATATAAAAGTTTTAGATAATATTAAGAGGAATTATAATAAATTTAAGCGGATTTGATATCTTCTGAATGGACGAAGTTATGAATTTTTTTCTTCTAAAGCCCCCTTCCCCCCCCCCCCTTGGGTCCATTTTTAATTATATCAAAAATCTGTCCTACATAAATTTTCGGCCCTTTTCCTAGAAATAGTAATAACTTTAAACGTATTCGATTTAAGAAATTATGAGTTTTTTCTGTTTTCACAAAGAGCCGGCACAATCATAGGAGCGACAAATTGCACCTATATCGTCCCATTGTAAAATTGTCAAAATCTTTCTTTCAGAAAATAGTTCATGTACTTCTCTATTTATATTTCAGAAGACGGGTAACACAATTTCACACCACAGGTGGTCCAGTGATGTGTCAGAAAGTCTCTGAATAGCACACTTAAGTACTAAAGGGTGCTGAGCAATTCGGCTGCTTTGATGGCGCTTGTTTGTGACAGGCGATTTAATAGCAGTCTTGAAGCCAAGTTAAAAACTTTTCGTGCAATCCTAACTATAAGCATTACAAATGAAACAAAATGAAGAAATAATAATAATAAAAGGAACTTGTAACAGGCAGAAAATTCAAAATTATAAACGGACGGTCTGGTTTTTCAAACAGATGAAGTCTTAAAATTCTCACGCTTCTGTTGTTATTTGTTATTCTGTGTTGCGTTTTGAAAAAGCCGTAAGTTATGGAAAAAAATAGCATAAAAACAATATATTTTCATAATTTTTTTAAATGGATTTTTATGAGAGAATATTAAGATTAATACAGAATTAATGTAAATATTGCTAACACTGTATGGTACATTACACTGCATCAACACTTGCTACAATAACACAGAATCATTTATGTTTAAAGTATTAAACATAGATTATTCAAGATATAATTAGCACAACCCAGTGCTGTCTCAGTTTCAGACAAAATAATCCCAGTTTAGGAGCGTTCGTAATTATATAAATGCGTAGCACCTATAATCGTCGTCTGGTCCGTCCGCAAAAAACAAAAACTACCCAACCGAATGGTTTGAAATTTAATATATAGAACCGTTAAAAAATTTTGTCGAGTCATTTCCAATTTTGTGAAAATCGAATCACAATTTAAAAAGATATTAAAAAAGTTTTCTTCATTCTATTAAATCCTATCATACGTAATCTATATAATGAAAGCGCAAGTCATGTGACTGAGGAAAACAAATACGGGCTAACCTGCTAAACACTTCGTTTTTCATATGTTAAGCGGTCATTTTTATTCAACATTATTTCTTCGAATAAAATTGCATAAAAGTTACATTTTTAGAAAGGTCATTCAAAAAAACTGTTTGCTTGAGAGATGAGTTACATTAAAAAATGTATAGATTCTAAGATAACTTCAGTAGAAATAGTTAGGTTAATAGCCGAATATCTCAATCCATTAAAGTAAATAAACACAAGAGATTCGTTCATCATGAGTCATAGAAATATTAAACCATGGAGGTAATCATTCGTAAAGCAATATCTCATGTTGAATTTTGCAGCGCTGTCTGGTGTCAAAAAAAATTCGCATCTGTAAACGTGGCATCACTAATAAGAAAAACAGACGATATAATTCATTTCAGAGAAATAATAAAGATGATTTTTTTACATTGTAAAACTAGTTATAGTACGGTCGCACCTCATTTGTCACGTTTAACGTACAGTTCCAACTTGTTTGTTTGTTCGTGCTCCAATAAAAAAAATAATAAAACACAATTTATGCAGAATGTTTAGTGTCGAAGAGTCTGTGCAAATATAAAATATTTTTTAATTTATTTATTTCACTGTCCATTTCCTATAAAGCATGGCTATTTCTTCAATCGCCGTATATTTTTTGAAAAGAGCTATACATATTGTTTATGCTTAAGACTGTTATGACATTAAGGTCACATTCACCCGTAATTAAATACCATTTCAGATATCCTCCATGAGGTTCCAAAAATATATATATATAGTAATTCTGTATATATATATATATATATATATATATATGTGTGTGTGTGTGTGTGTGTGTAAACTTAATGTAAAATTTAACCATTGAAACATAAGAAACTGACCATACACAATGAAATCACAATACCATAGCAGTGTCAAATTACAAATTAAATTTATACATATACAATTTTTTCCGGCTGAACAACACGGAACTTTTTTGCTATATTCGCACTATCATTTTTATACATAAAAGCATGAAATTTACAAGTTTTAACTACTAAAGTGATTTAGAATCGAATAACGTTTTTCACTTTTCTATAGATACGTTAAATTTTGAGTTGTAATCGATTTCTCTCTTATGAACTTTATCAGACCATCATGTCCAGAAAATTGGTTTATATCTTTAACTTTGGCGGAAATTTTGTGAAAACTGATTAGCTTTTACAAAAAAATGGAAAACACTGTTTAATTTCTTTGTTTTTAATAAGAGGACCTGAAAAATTTTTGAATTTAAGAATAGTAAATGACTTTGTTCTTAGTAACGATTTAATGCATTTTTCTACGTGAAAAAAAAAAAAAACAAGAAAATGTCTTCTTACGAGCACTTTTATCACTAAATATCAATGTTTCTTTCGCGAATTTTTCATTAAAAAATACAATTTCACACAAAATTGGGTTAAAGATATATAATTCTACAAATTTAAGGTTTGTTTCAATTTATTATCACGATCCCGAACAACGCTGTGCTATGGTCAGCTAGACGCAAAATAAAATAAACTTTAAATTTTTATTATATCTTTTTTTTAAATCAAAAAGGGCACTTAGTCATAGTAAAGAACGTTGAAAACGGTTTAAAATTTCAAGATTTAATAAAATCACGCATTAAAATATTTTTTTAGAAAAGATCAATTTTATGTGAAAGAGAAAATTGACATTTTTATTGACTTAAGCTTCAGAGCAAATAAAAGAGCTTCCTCTGTATAATAGATTATTTCCATTTTTAAGACAAATATTAATAATATATTTTTATCATTCTAAAATTGTTTCGAAAATTGAAATTATCAGCTTTTTAATTGGGAATATATTTTTAATGCAAGCTGTGTATCATTTCTGAAATGAGATATCATTCAAGGGTCATTTTGAAAAGCTCTTTAGATGCGTTGATAAAAGTTACACATTACGTAACTTCAATTACAGTTTCAATGTTGAAAATTCGGAAAATAATATATTTTTATTTACAATTTTCAAGAATTTCTAATTTTTTATCCTATGATACATTTGTTACCTGCTTGAAGGTGTATTATAAGAAATAGTCATATAACGATACGCATTTCATCTGGCAGTAATGCTAAACTGGGAAGTGACAAACGCCCCTTCAAATGTCTCCATTACTAACCTTTTCTCTCTTTTTTTATTTTTAAATAAATATTTGTTTTAAAACATGTTTTATTTAAAATAACTTATGCATGCTTTTTTAATTACAAGAGGAATTATTTTTTTTTCTCCCTCCCTCCTCCAAAAAATTTTAAGATATCCCCAACACATTAGAAAAAAAGAATATTTTCCTGTTATAGTTGCCCCGAAGGATGAATCGCCAAGCGATCAAGATTGATCGCCAAATTATAAATCCTATATTGCATTATAATAATATAGGATGTATACAACATTTCGTGACGTATATATATGGCAAAGGTCTAGTCCTATATAACATATGCATATAGGTCGTATATATGTATATGACATGCGATAAGATGTATAGGATGTATACATGACTGAATAATATGTATATAATGTTGTATATGGCAAACACATATGAGTGTTTGGAGTATATATATATATATATATATATATATATATATATGTGTGTGTGTGTGTAGGATGCATAATCGCAACTGTGTGGGCAGCTATAACACGAATGTATCGAAAAAAAAATGCTACTTGCTCTGTTATCAGATAAATCCCTTATCAACGCGAATGTACCTTCATCCTTTTCTTAAGAACCCTGTCGTTATTATTTTGCTTTCTTAATTATTCTGTTTTAGATGATCTTCTGGATTTTCGATTTCCTGATCGAGTTGCATGATTAAAAAAATGATTGGGCTCACTTTAAATGTGGCAGCTATTGGGGTCACTCAATTTACTTCATTTATTTATTAACTTAAATGATTCCATTAGCCATAACCGTGAATTTTTGAAGAAAAAAAAATAATAAACCCAACAATGAATATAGTGTTGTTCTTACTGAATTCAACTATTATATTCTTACATTGTTTACACTTACATTGTTGAAACGATAAAACCTTTTTGACATGAAGCGTTTGTCTATCGATTGTCAGAACGTTTCATTGTTTCAATTCAACAATCACTTGAAAGCGATTAAAATCTATTATTATTGTCACTTCTAAGCGAAACAGCTCTCTAACTGCGTCGTTTCTGAAAGTATTAAAGAAAATTTATTATTTTGAGTTATTTTATAACTTGTTTTAAACTAGTTGGTTATTTTCATTGACAATTTAATTACCGATTCCATATTTTGCTAAAAATGGAAAAGTTCAGACTCTTTGGAGAAAGAATCTCCGAATGGCTGTAAGTATCCAAGACGAAACCTTTTACAATTTTAAGATTTTAAATGCATCTCATAGTTATTATATTTTTACTTTTCTATGTGTTAGAATATTGTATGTAATTACATCAAACCGTTATTTTCTTTAATAAGTCTCCTAAAAAATCTAATTTAAGTATCATCTCTCCTCATAGTAAAAAAAATTAGCATCGTTCAAAGCATGCCTTTAAAATATGTTTAAAATGTTACATTAACCGAAACATAGAATAGTTTAAATTATCCCATTATTACTTTTGTGATACAGTGTGTGTAATATTATTTATTCTGTTTAACTGGAACTTTGTTTAGTAAAAAAACTATTAAATATTGCCTCTTTATTGAAATATAAAGCGAAAACTTTTACGATTTAGAACACCATGTGTGGCAAAAGTCGTCGCTGTCTCTGAGACCGTCTGATTGAAAGGTGAATAAAAGACTAGATTCATTCATAGGATACTGTTTCTTTCTCTATACGATTGTTATCTTGAGCGTAGAGTTTTTAAAATTATGGTTGGGGTTCAACTCCACTATATTTCTTTTTCCACACAAATACGCGTATGGGGGTGTGCAATATAGAGATCGATCACAATTTAAAGCTTCTTTTTTAATTTTCTTTTGAAGAAGTTAAACAGAATCTTATATTGTTTATTAAATCACAAGCTAAATAAAACGTTAAGACAATGTAAAATTATAATGAACAGTCCCGTTTATAAAATGATAGACTCGCTGTTATTCGAGAATCGTTTATAATACAACACAACGGAAGTTGACTTCAAATAACGAAATGTGGATTTTTTTTTCGTACTTGCGTTTTTTATATAGCTTTTCAGCTACACTAGTTCAAACGTTTATGATTTTATTTTTAAAAAAATGAATCTATATGGAAAATATTTTCCTTATGTTGTTTATCTCTGTAAAAAAAGAAAAAGAGCAAAAAATGGCAAATAAGACACAGAATTACCGTCCGGAAAAAGGGCAAATTGAAAATTTCATAAAATATTAGAAAGTCAAAAACTAATTTACACATACACACACACACACACACACATATATATATATATATATATATATATACAGGGTGGTCCTAAAATATATGTCAAAAATGTAAAGGGAGGTAGAGGGGACCTAAATAAGCATATTTCGGATAGGAATGTGTGTGCGGTAATGACACATTAAAGCACTAGCTTGTAAAGCAGTATGAATCAAAGGAAACTGAAAAGACAAGTAAAGACAAAATAAAACAAAAATTTATTAACAGTTTACAAGAGATGCTCGAAAGAGCAGCCACCAACAGCGATACAAGATTCACAGCGACGGCGCATAGATCGGCGTACATTAGAAAAAACGTCAGGCATGTCGAGCACATGTAAAGCAGCAACAGACAAGCGGGCAACAAGATCTTTTTCAGATGTGACGGGACTCTCGTACACCAGGCTTTTAATAGGACCCCAAAAGAAAAAATCCAAGCAGGTTGTATCAGGAGAACGCGGTGGCCAGGGAACTGGACCGCTCAGTCCTATCGAATGCTGGCCGTAGATAGCGTCCTGACATCTCGACTGAAGTGAGCTGGGACTCTATCGTGCTGGAACCACATTCGTCTGCAAACAGCTGGATGAATATCTACCAGAAGTTCAGGTAAAACCTCCTGTAGGAAGATGTTGTATGTATGGCCAGTTAAACGACTAGGTAGAATGTATGGTCCTACTAAATTATTGTGTACAATGCCTGCATAAACATTAATGGAAAATCTTTCTTGGTACGCGTGTACAATTGTGCCATATGGATTGCCATGAGCCCACAGGTGAGAATTATGGATGTTAAACATACCCTACCGCGTAAAGGTAGCCTCATCAGTAAATAAAACATCTGCTGTGAAGGTTGGATTGGCTGCCGTCTGCTGTAGATACCAACGAGCAAAGTGGAGACGTGGAAGATAATCGTCAGGGGTCATTGCTTGCACTCTCTGTAAATGATACGGATGCATTCCGTCTTCATGTAAAGTCCTAAAAAAAATTGATGGCTCACACCCAACGCACGTCCTACAGCTCTCGAGATTGCCGAAGGATTATCCTCTACTGTGTTAGTATTCTGATTTCCACTGCAGGAATTCTGCGATATCTTCCAATGTCAGCTCCACGCCTGGAAGCATAAAACGATCCACTTGTGCGTAACTCGCGATGAAGACGCTCGAATGTTCGTCGATCCGGCTGATTCCTATCCGAGAATCGCTCCCTGTACATCCTCTGAGCAACTAATCCGTTTCCTTGTGTAGCCCCATACATGAAATGCAAGTCGGCAAGCTCCACATTGGTGAAACGATGCATGCTGTTTGAGATCCGTGCGGGAAATGATGAATCCAGCTAGCGAAGTGCCGACAAGCCCTTGGGGAATGGAGAGCAACTGATCTTAGCTCCTAACAGCGCCATCTATTGTCAGCAATCGAAGTTCAGCAAATCGAAAACTTTTTTTTTTCTTAAGCTGCATTTAAAAATAAATTCTGTGATTTTTTTTACGAGTTTTTTAATTAACAGAACAGAAAACGAACTATTTTAAGAGTTTGTAATATATTTATATTAAATTTTACAAACTGTAAATTATATGTTTTTTTTTCCACTGCATTATTAAACTAGTCGTTGGGGGCCACCGTAATACTTACCCATCATGGATATGCATAATGTAAAATATTAAAATAAAAAATGTGTAATCTACTTATAAAATGCATTGCAATCCAAATAAAATCGAGGCTTGATGACGTCACAAACTTTAAAGGCTCGATTACTGAATTGCTTGAAAGAAACATCCTTATAACTCCAAAAATAATAATCCTATTAACTAGCGGTTTATTGCATCTGATTAAGCGTCAAATTTCCAATTAAAATATATCTTTGAAGTGAAATTTGGATGAAATACAGGGTCATGAAAAATCGAAGAGTGTGGCAAATAGGTTTCCAAATATCTCGGCAACTAATTATCCGATCGACTTCATGCTTTATGTAAAATTTATGTTTTTTTATTGTCTTTTATATTCATTTCTTAAAATAACCAATTTCGAAAAATTTTATATACCTTTTATCAGAACGAATATTTCGAGAGTCCGAAAAAAATAGTTCCGGTTAATCGAGGTTATTGAAATGAAATAGGCTTCTTCCCATTATTACATACTAAGTACATACCCAATTGCAAGTCTCTATCTCAATTTTTTCGGGAGATAGAGCGTTTACAGACACACAGACACACACACAGACACACAGACGGACGGCAAATTTGTTTTTCTAAAAATATGTTTTTCGGAATCTCCAGTGTCTGAAACGTGTAAATCCGTCAAAAAATTTTTTTCGATTTTCAAAACGATTACAAGACTTACCCTATACTACGTACGATGGGTAAGTAAAAGGAACAAAAAATATTCATTCTCATTCAAACCAAGCCTGGAACTCAGATATATCTTTTTTTTTTTTTTTTTTTTTTTTTTTTAATTTTATTGTACTTTGATATCCGGCATTTATCACGTAATTCTCGTAAATATTTTACAGAATAACTTTTTTTTTTCTAATTAAAACAAATAATGTGGTGTTTTTATATGCTTTTATTTATTTTTTAAAATAAATAAAATATGAAAACCAGAACTATTCAGTTTAAGAATTCGTTAAATATTCATAATATATTTTACAAACTGCTAAAAATTATAAATATAAATAGGGTAGATGTGCCATTAATGGACCGCCTTCCAGTAATTGGCCACCTTCAACGTTTTTGGTTTATAAAAAAATAACCAATAAAAATTCAGCTTTTTTTTATTTCATTAATATGCTTTCTTTAAATTCTAGTTTTAAATACAATCATAATATCAATTATCTATTACTTTTTGTGGGGTGTCCATTACTGGAATTTAGGGTGTTTTGATTTATTTCTGTTATTTACAGTTAAATTTCGATTCACATTGTGAAATGTGACTATGAGCATGGTTAAATATTGTTGGTAGATTAATATAATATTAAAAAATGTGGAATATAACAATTATAACTATTAATTAAAAAATAATTTTTAAAAAGGTAAGTTTTATAAGCATTAATTCAGGTAGTACTCAAACTATTTAAAGCGACTAAGACAATAGCTAGATTTAAAAAATATATATGCCTACTGCAAATGTAAAATAAATTTGAAACTTGTAGCAATTTGGTCATTGCACGCTAATTGGGCCCTAGGCCCCCAAATTTAGTATGTAATTTTCAGTTAGAGCTGATATTTTATACTAGAGTAGGATAATAATAAATATATTTATCTAAATATTTATTTACATACTCCCATCTATACTTTGAGGCATTAAAAATGCTCAAATTTTTGGTGACAATAAAGGAGAGGGGACCCTGGAAAAGAGAAATAGTGTTTCATATATTGCTGGATTATTGTAATTTTATTATTATATTAAATGTAATATAAATACAAATACAATTAGCTTTTCTGTAAATTAATACACATGTATAATATGAATCATTTTCTACATTCAAGACTTGTTGTCAATAACTTCCTATTTGAAATATAATTTTTTTTAAAAATCGAAACATAACTTGATGTCTATGTATTTATTGCATATGATCAAGATATTTTGAAAAATTAAAAAACTTTTATGCCTATGTGTGTATATTTAAATAAAGATTATACAAGAAAAATTATATATCTTTATTTAGGAAACAAATATTTATTTAACAGAAACAATTAACAAACATTTATTTAACAAATACAAATACGAAAAAAAGAAAAGTGCCCAGTTAAACTGATGGCATCTAGCTCACAGGCTATTCACACTAATTGTATATTATACACTTATTTCAAAGAATAATGCCCCTCGAAAAAGAAAGAGATCGACAATAAATTAAGGGGGAGGGGGATTAGCCCTTCGTTTCCCCCGTTTATACTTAACCTATGAAACTCCAAAACTAATCAGGGAAGCGCCTTATCACAATGAATCTATATAAAAAATTTGAAGCAAATTCGATAATTCTGCATGAAAAACCCATTTATCTAAATTAAGGGGGGATTAACCCCCCCCCCCCGTTCCCCCTTTGTACTTAACCAATGATCCCCCAAAACTAATCAGGGAAGCGCCTTATCACAATGAATCTATATAAAAAATTTGAAGCAAATTCGATAATTCTGCATGAAAAACCCATTTATCTAAATTAAGGGGGGATTAACTCCCCCCCCGTTCCCCCTTTGTACTTAACCAATGATCCCCCAAAACTAATCAGGGAAGCGCCTTATAACAATGAACCTATAAACCAAATGTTAATCAAATCGGATAATTTGGCATGAAAAACACATTTATCTAAATTACGGGGATTCAGTATCAACAAAATTTTATATTTTATACAACAAAGCTTTAAACACAAAAGTTTTCTTTTTTTAATTGAAAAATTTAATCATAAATGCAAGCTTGTCTGCTTTTTTATTCCCTAATATGTTGTGCAGTTTAAACTGAACAAAATCAAAACCAAAATAGATTATTTTCTAATGAAGCTGTAAATAATTTTCTAAATGAGACAGTTTATCTTAGTGACTGTTCTGAATTAATAATGTTCACATAATGGTTGGTTCTACATTTAAAAATTAAGCTTCAAACATAAAGCTTGCAAAAGATATTAGTTTTCATCTTTACCTAAGAATATCACTACTTTGTCTAAGTCAATAATAGTTTAGAAATTCACTTACACTTGTATTGACTGAAAATTTCATGCACAAAAGTGCTTAATGTTTACATATAATTAAAGAATTGAATGTAGTTTTCATTTTATACAAGTTTTAACAATACACATTTAAAAGTTAATATAATTTACTAGATTTGTCAAGAAAGAGAAAATATAACTGAAACAAATCAAATATTTTGCAACTGAAAAGAGAAAATATAACTGAAACAAATCAAATATTTTACAACTGAAAAGAGAAAATATAACTGAAACAAATCAAATATTTTGCAACTGAAAAGAGAAAATATAACTGAAACAAATCAAATATTTTGCAACTGAAAAGAGAAAATATAACTGAAACAAATCAAATATTTTGCAACTGAAAAGAGAAAATATAACTGAAACAAATCAAATATTTTGCAACTGAAAAGAGAAAACAAAAATGCAAACTTATTAAAGCTTTAAATTAAAATTTGGTTCAAGTTGTTTTGTAAACAAAAGAAAGATTACATGTTTATTTGCAAACATCAGATTTTAATGAAAGTTTTGTACTAGAACGATGAATGCAGGTACAAAAACAATATTTAGATGTAGACTATGCAATACAAGAATCGTACTGTAATAAGATAAGACTTTGCTTTGAATTGCTACTATTCTTGAGCATGTAAATGATTGTAAACAAAAACTATACTCATTCACCTCCTAGTTATAAAGGTATTATTATGTAAGCATTGCTTAGTGAAAAACAGACAGACAGCACCAATGTATTGTATTAAGTGATAAATTACTAATGATAGAAGAAAATATAAAAGCTGAAAAAGACTTTTAATTATGCAGAAATATGTAAACATTACGTAGCACAAGATTGTGAAAATTTACCTATGAAAGTTTTATTAAATGGTTATTTACGGTATGTTAATACCGTATTAATTAATAATGACACTAGAAATATACCGTATTAATTAATTAAAAATAATTACTAATTAATTAGTAATTATTAATTAATTACCGTATTAATTAATTACGTATTAATTACATACCGTATTAATTAATAATGATACGCTCCACGCAAAACAACCTATGCTGGATTACTTTAATATAGGATTCAAATAGGATGAATTATGATCCAAATTTGAGTATTTACCTAGTTTTCCAAATTTAATAATAGATACATTTTTAACGGAAAATTACACGGCTACGCCGGTACGGTATTTAACACGCCAAGGGTAGCTCGCTACCTCCAAAGTGATCTGTAAAAACGGACCTGTCAATTAAATAATTCTGTTTAAAAAAACACTGACTAAGAAAAGGCCCTAGGTCAATCACGATATCTCCCACACCCCACACAATGTAATAAAATATATGTGTGTATATGTTGCATTCTGCTATGTTTTAGCTCCAATACAACAGTCGAAGAAAAAAGATGACAAACGTCTCCAAATTTATGCATTCGTGGTATCAATTTTAAGCAGTAATAGGCCGAGTAGTATGTAGAATGAAGGAAAGAAGAACACCATGGACTCGAATTCATTTATTTAAACTCACTCATCTTTAAATTCAAGGGGATTGCTCTCTCTTAGCAATTTTCTATGTTAAAACTTACTAGAACGCCAGCAGCATTTTATTTTAACAATCGCTTCGACGACACAACCCCCCCCCCCCTCTCTGCTTCCGTCAGCTTGTTTTAAGTCAAGCACGGAAGAAACATTTCGTATCACGTGACCTATTTTACCCAATTGCATGTTCACCTTTCGCTCGCACTCATTTTTATCGGAGAATTAATACTGAAGAAATACGTCTCTCCTAGGTTTTTGGCGGGAAAATATTTTGCTAGAACATTATCGAAATTAAAAAACGCGGGAAAAGGAAAGAACAAGTTTCGGTTATTGCGTATTGAAAACAATTTAAAAGAATGATTTTTTGAGACAATTACGACTGGGAAAATGGCGAATTTACACAGATTAAAAGAAATAAAAGAGATTTAAATGCGGGAAAATAAATAGGAAATATTTAATATAATAATGAAATTAAGGAAATGGATTTTTTAAGAAGAAATATTCTTATGAAATTTGATTTTTACATCTTATTTGTTGGGAAATAAAAAGTGAATTTAAGTAGATTAGAATAAAAAATGTTTTAAATTTAGACAGTAATGGAATATTTTTAAGAAAGGGAATATTCTAATAAACTAGGGTTGTAAATGGAATATTAATAAAAGGAATTTTTCATATAGCAAATTTTATAAGGTATGGAATTTTAAATTTTGTAATATGTATGTATATAGTATATACGTAACAAAAATATATGTAAAATATAAAATATAAAGAACATTTTAGTACATTCTAGAAAATTCTAGCACATTCAAGAATATTCTAGTGCATTGTAGAAGATTCCAAACATGAAAATGCCCTAGGTCGACCACTTTCAACCACTGTATCTACCACATCCCCACAGAGCTACCGACATGCAATCACCATAGTTCACGATGGGAGGCTATTACCACATATAAACACCAGTGGTCTGCCCTGGGTACCTTTGGCTGCAAAGTGACACACACGTCGATTTATATATATATATATATATATGTGTGTGTGTGTGTAGATATTATTGGTTAAGTCTTATATGATTCGGTTAGCCGTAACCGTGAATTAAAAAAAAATTAAAATTTATTCTAACAATGAATCAATTGTTGCACTTTCAGAATTCAACTATTATGTTGTTACATTGTTTACACTACTGCTAAACAATAAAACATTTTTTAATTTATGTGTTTCTCCGTCGATTGTCAGAATGTTTCATTGTTTCAAATCACTTGAAAACGATTAAAACCTATTATTGTTACTTCTAAGCGAAACAGCTATCTAACTGCGTCGTTTCTGAGGATATCTTTAAGAAAATTTGATAGTTTGATTAATTTGATAACTTACTTTCAACTATTCGTTATTTTTACTGCTAATTTGATTATCAATTCCGTATTTTGTTAAAAATGGAAAAGTTAAGACTCTTGGGAGAAAGAATATCCGAATTCCTGTAAGTATCCAAGACGAGAACTTTTACAGTTCAAGGATTTTAAATTCATCTCATAGTTATTTTTTTTTACTTTTCTATGTGTAAGAATATCTTGTGTACATAAAACAAACTGTCATTTCCTTTAATAAAGTGTCATAAAAAAACTGATTTAAGTATCATCTCTAAGCATATGTTTAAAATGATACATTCTAATATTAACCAAAACAGATTATAGTTTAATTGAGCCAATTTTTACTTCTTGTGATACAGTGCATGTGATATTATTTCTTCTTGATAATTGCACTGTAAAAAAAATGGGTCGATCTACTAAAAAAAGTTTAGTTATTCCAACTGATCTTTGGAAATTACTAAAAAAGTTTTTGTATATTTGTATTCCACAGATTTTTTTAGTAACCGGTACTAAAAATCGGAATCATTGCTAGCTGTTTTCTAGTAATGTTGCTAGCTGTTTTCTAGTAATTCTTACAGATTTTCTTGTAACTGAGTAAGAATACAAAAATTTTTTTAGTCTTTTAGTACCGGTTACTAAAAAAATCTGTGGAATACCAATATACTAAAAAAATTTTAGTAACCTGAGAATTTTTTTTTACAGTGTGGAACTTCCTTTGGTTAAAGT
Organism: Maratus michaelseni; assembly: GCA_963931845.1. Classification (NCBI taxonomy): domain Eukaryota; kingdom Metazoa; phylum Arthropoda; class Arachnida; order Araneae; family Salticidae; genus Maratus; species Maratus michaelseni. The sequence continues at coordinate 160,411,634 of OZ007597.1, forward strand.
GTATTAAATACTGTCCCATTTTGTTTAAAAAAAAAACGGAGAATTTTATGAGTTAGAACATGTTTAAAATGGCACAGAATCCTACATTTAAAAAATAAAAAATGTACCTTTTTCCTAAGTCAGACGCAATCAGTAAACCGTTAAACATTGTTTTCATTCACCATCATCGATATTTTAGCCACGTTCCATCACGTTCCACACGGAACAATCAATGCTCGATTAGTTTAATATAAGATTCCAATATGCTTCATTATGATCAAATTATAGTATTTGCCCTGTTTTTCAAATTTAATAATAGACGCGATTTTAATGAAAAATTAAACGGCTATGTCGATACGAATTTTAACACTCCAAAGGTTGCTCGCTCACTTGACCAGTGAAAACCGTCTATAACTAAAGTATGTGTTAAACTAAAAAGTCGCATGGTCCAGATGAAAAGAATATTATGCAATTACACCTGCTGTGGCGGAAACTCGTCTAAATCGGAATTTTTTCACGTCCTAAGCGATTCCATTTCCACAGTTTATAATACTGTATTTGTCTTTGGATATGTAGCCAAAAACGACTCTATCAGCAAGCAAATATCTATATTTCCAGCATATATTGTTGCTATACATTAAAAAGTTTTCACTACGCTTCAAAAGATGTGTTTTTAAAAATGTATTATATACTGTTCCAAAAATGCCATTTCACTCTATACTCTGCATGTTCATACTTACGATATCTTGACTAATTCTTGTTTTACAACAACTTGTTTGTGGGAATTTAGTTTTACAACAATAATTTATTGAATGAAATGTAAGCGTAAGAAATATACATTTTTTCAAGTCTGAACTAATGGCACCGAAGGATGGCGTTGTACGCCGTTGCTAAAACGAAAAGAAAAAAATCGTCGCGGTGACTTTTGCGCATTTTATATATATATATATATGTGTGTGTGTGTGTGTGTGTGTAAAAAATATATTAGCAGGTAGATAGAAAATAAATAGCCTTGGAACTTTGGATGTGTACCGAACTTATTTTATTAACAATTGGAGGATACAGCGATACTTCGTCGGAGTTCGGTCTATTAGTGGAGGTGCCGAGGGCCCTAAAATTATTTAAAATTACAATGTGGGTTGTAAGGAAGGCTGAATATCTCAAAATCAGACTTCTTAGTGAGTGTTCCGACTTTTCATAGGGAACTTGGCTTTCTTTTCTACTGATTCAGAAGGGTCGGAGAGGGTTAGCACCCTCTTTGACTTATTTGGTTTATAGACTTTTCATCGATATCTGGGGCTCTGACCGTAAGCGAGGGCTGGCCAAGCCCGGCTGCAGCCAAACCGCATTTTAGAGAGGATTGCGCTGACGTTTGCATGTTTGAATCTTAACCCATTAAGGACTAGCGGTACCCTATGGTATCGAAATAGCTGCCAATAATTTTGCTACTGTGTACCAGTATTTTTTAATATTCGCTTTACTTAAAGACAGAAATTCCGTGATAAAATGGGACCAAAATTGCTATTATGATAAATTGGTTAGAAATGCAATTTTTGCATTTTAAAGAGAAAAATAATTCCGTTCTTAAAGGGTTAAAGTAAGATAGAATTTAATATCTCAGACTAGGAATATTGGATAGACCCAGAAAACAGCTTTCCAGGATCAAAATCAGAACGATTAGAAAATATTTTAAATTGGAAATTAATTTAAATTTTAGATTTAAAATGGTTTTTGATATTTTAATTCTTTTTTTTTATACAGAATAGCATCTGTGAATATTCAGTTTCTGAAGTTTCTTTACTTTTATAGATCCTGCTGTGTTAAGCCTAGGAAACTGACCGAAAGTGAAATTCAGGAGAAACGAGGACTCCTAAAAGAGGAAATTAATGAGTACGTCTTATTCATATACATATTTTTTTTTAAATTCATTCCTAATTTACGTATTTTTTAAAGTAACGTGTCTATTATTTAGGTCGGTTCCTGTTATAGGGGCTCTTCGTGTGATAGAGAAATTGGCTTTGGCAAGGGAAAGAAATTTTTTACACGCATTTTTGGGTAACCTATTGACTGTTTTATAAACATAAAAACTTTTTTCAATATTTATACAATTTATTTAACATACAGAATTCATTTATCTGTTATTTTTCACAAACCGGAATATTATTTTATCTGACACATGTAATTAAAAGCAATTTTTTCAAATACATACTTCAACAAGCATTAGTTTTATTTATTTTTTAAATGTATATATATTTTTTTTCATGGCGGTTTATATCATTTGGCAAGAAATCTCACTTTTTAAAGCCCAAATTGCGCCTTTTATTTTATTTTATTATTATTTTTTTAAGTACAAACGCCTCTATAACAGGAAAGTGCTCTTTTTTGCTTTGATTCAAACAGGCAGATTGACTTAAGCTTATTATAATAATTTATGTCGTTCCGTTTCAGAATTTTAGATTACGTCGTGCAAATGTTTGAGATCGTCTGCAGGAAAGCTGAAATTGCGAATGACGAAAGCCCCATCACTGTGGATCACGTCAAATTTTGTGTTATGACCGACGTCAAGTTTCTTCTCAACAACTGGTTCCGGTTCGAGTTCCCGATCGTGCCCGGAGACCTCTATCTTTCCCGGTGCTTCTATCCCGTGGTAAAGAATCATGTGACCGAAAGCACGTTAGAAGCGTTGGAACACATGGAGAATTTTCTCGTTTGGGCCTGGGCTAAAATCGAGGAATACCATGATCCAAAGTAAGTGAAGTCCATGTAGAGAACTTTTCTTTTGAAAAAGTACCATGTATTTTTTTTTTTAATAATTTCAAAATCTAAGTATTTTTATATTCATCTCGCAAAAGGATTGAAAGATTAAAATGTTGAATATAATTTTTCATTTAGCTGTTTCTGCAATTAAGGCGATATACTTACAATTTGGCTCATTTCCTATTTGTTCACTGCAATGGCTGGGAAGTTCTAGACAGGTTGTGGAGACAACCCGGTTACCGTCTATAGTTAAACCACCCGGACATTGGTAATGAGGAAAATTGGATAAAATCCCATTTTTATTACTCGGTTTTATCCATACAAGCATAATGAAAAAGTAAAAAGGAGATCGTACAAAACAAATCCTAGTTGAGAGGGGTGATTAGAGAATTCAAATTGTATATTTTTAAAGTAAATACAAAATTATTGTTAACAAATTCTTCTTATTAAAATTATTAATAAAAGAAAGCGTTGTGGTTATTTTACGAAGTCTCTCAACTTTAAAGACAAACTGAATAATGAATCAAAATAATTCAGTAACTGTCACATTCAGTCTATTTGCTCGCATGGGCGAGGGGAGATCAAAGATAAAATATACCTCTAGACACTTCGATGCATATGTTTAAGTTAAGAAACCATAACAAAAATAAGGAAAAGAGATTAGTTAATTACTTTTTACTTAATTACTTATTTACAAATATACAGAAAAAATACAGAATGTTAAGAATTTATAATTAAAAGGGTAATTGTTAAAATAGCCTTTAACAGCGTAACATCTCATATCTTTTTTATGATAGGATTGAATTATGGAAAACATATTAAATTGTTATATATATAAATGTGGGTACTTCTGGGTTATGTAGATCAAAATTACTCATTAGCTAAAAATACAAAACAAAATAGATCAATATAACTTAAAGTGTCATGACTGATATCGTCTTCAGCTACACTGGCATTATAAAACACTAAGTCAGGTTCACTGCTTATATTGTGTTGAAAATACTTGGTGCACAATTAATTTTTATATTTGTCTCCTTCATAGCAGATTATTTTGGTAAAACACCACTCTACAAAATCACAGGTCGAAGTGAAGTCCTATTTTTTACAGACATCAAATTGGGGTTACACAAAAAATAATGACCCCCTGGTATAGGTTACATCATTGGTTAACTAAAAATGGAGCTCAGCCCCGAAATTAAAATTTACGTAAACTTAGCCCTTTTCTCATTGGATTTCATGGTAACAGTTTTGCTAATGATAGGGCTTTTTCTGGGAGTATTGTCCATCGATCCTGGGAACCTGATGCCCTCACCCATCCTTAGAGATTGGAAAATAACGATACATTTTTATTGGGGCGCTGAAAATGTCCTATATCGAGTTCTATATTTCCATTGTTAACTCGGTGCCTTCCAGTCTAAAGTCGTGAATTCTACATCCAATTGTACTTTGCTGAAGTTCCTTGTCAGCTAGCATGTGAGGTCTTTTGAATGGTCTTAATTACGGCATTGATTTGTAGATTGGAGGGCAAAAGCAAATAGTCGGTATTCATACCAGCAGCAAGGATCTACTCTCTGTTTTTAACACTTTACAACGTCGTTGAAAAGGGTTTATGAATTCGATATGTCTGTCCGTCCGTCCGTTCCCCAAAGACTCCTATTGCCGTGTAATGTTTATAGGTTATTAATTTTACTATAGAATGTTCGGTATTGAAAATGAAGAATGTAGCGCTTATAGTTCGTTTACATGGTCACTCAAAAGATTTCCGTTACATTATGGTCTATGGGGGAAAATAGTGTTTATATACTATGACATTTTTTCATGTTACGATATTTCAAAAATAACGAGATTGATATTCATCCCTGAGGTTGACTATGGCATGCTTTCACAGGAGTATAGAATACGTAACATTTATAGCTCGTTTACAAGGATACACAAAAGCATTCTATTTCTGCATGATCTATGGCGAAAACACGTTTGCGGAGCATTTTAATGAGGTTATAATATTTCAAACATATTGAAATTTGAATAAATCACTGACGTGCACGACACGATGTTTCCGATAGATTATAGAGCGCGTAGCATTCATTGTTCATGCACAGAGACACACATAAGAATTCCGCTAATGAACTGACTAGGATCGACAATGACTGGCAGTGCGTTTTCCTCTGCAGTATGCATCGTTATACTTATCTACTATTCAGTGTATTACACTCTAAATAAGAAAGAGTGACTATTCACTCCGGAGGAGTGGATATTCACTCTATCGCAGAGTCAAAATTTGCCCAACCTCTTTAGAGTGACTATTCACTCTAGGCAAAAGTGAAATTGTTCACTCTCTGAAAGAGTGAATACTCACTCCCGAGAAGTGAATATTCACTCTAAACAGGGGGTGGATACTCACTCTTTCAGGGGAGTGACTATCCACTCTTGCAAAAAGAGTGGGTTTTTTCACTCTGATAGGAGTGAAGAGTCACTCTTTCATAGGAGTGGCTATCCACTCTTTCATAGGAGTGACTATTCACTCTTGCAAGAGGAGTGGGTTTCTCACTCCTGACAGGAGTGAATAGCCACTCTTTCATAGGAGTGAATGTTCACTTTTTATGGAGTGAATTATTTTTTGCGGAAGATTAAATGTATTTGGATAAATATATTTTTTCTTATTAATCTTATCCTATACTAAAAGTTCAAAATCTTCAGTACAATTTCGAAAGAGATTTAAAATATCTGCTTTATGAAAATTGCTTACCTTTTTTTTTTTTGGGGGGGGGGGGGGGGGAGCATTCAAAAATCCGAGGCGGGGACAGGGGAGGGGGGGGCACGGCCCGGCTTGCCCCATGCTGTAATCGATTCCGTCTTCTAGAAGCAACCTAACTCTTCTTTATACTTCGCTTGAATTGAAGTTGTCCGTTATAGAGGTTTTACTGTATATATCTACAGTAAAACCTTCGTAACGAACATTCCCGAGTAATGATAGACTTAAGTTTATTTAGCGAAAACCTTTTTCAACCCACAACACATAGATATTTATGTACCTTTACCTCTGAAAAGCGGGTGAATTCCATGGTCTGGAGGTGTTCGCTATTGAGAGGTTTCACTGTATATATTCATATTTATAAATCAATTTATATGTGTATTCTAAAGCAGTAAAAGGGTATAATTTTTTGTGACAGGAAATGTACTCCAAATGAATTCCACGTCCAACGGCTGATATTAATCACTAACATTTTGTAAAATTACTTTAAAATTACATGAATCTAAACACACATACATGCATACTAACCAATCAATTAATTACGACATGATCAGTTACACCCTTTAATTTGTAGCATCAGAATGCACGTTATTATTATTATTATTATTATTATTATTATTATTATTATTTTGCCATATAAACAGACTAAATTTAAATGCAACGAAGATGACGTGCTTTGAGATACTGCATTATGAAACACAAAATATGAAAAGATTTTTTTTTTTCTAAATCTGATTTTCTTTTATTATTCACAATTTTTTCCTCCTTAGATACATAAAAAGTGCCTTAAGAAAAAAATAAATAAATAACGTATTTTATTTCTGTAAACATTGCACTAAAAATAATTATTTAGAAATTTTAAAAGTAATAATAATATGGAAATATATACATAGATTAAATATAATCATAAGAATAATTATATCTCCAAACCATATTACTTTCTGAAAATATTAACTATCAGGCATTACTGGCATTGCCTGTTTGGAATGATAGATTACAAGTATGCTTTAAGAACTTTCTGTTTTATAATATCCTAAATTTTATTGAAAAATTAAAACTTCTTAGTAAAGTCCCTGTCATGTTCCGAAGATGGGTCTTATCTATACCCATCTTTTTTTTTTCTCTTTATATATATATATATATATATACAGGATAATATTTGACTTGATTTTTTAAATATTTTTTAACGCATATGGGATTAAAATATCGATTTTTATTCTCTGTAGTGTATTTTCAATAATATCCCTGTGTCTTGAAATTTAAATATGTTATTGAGATGATACACAGGTTACACATATCAAAGTACTTTTTGTATTTTTAAACCAGTATTCATAAGGATTATTTAAAAAAAATGATAGTATCGTCGTGCAATTGAATACTATATGAGAGATTTATTTTCCATTTAAAAAAAAAAAAATCGTATATAGATTATTCAGAAATTTACGATAACTTACTTCACTCTGATGCTTTATTTTCATAGTCTGTATCCATTATATAAATCAAAAATATTCATAACCTTTTTCATACATAAATTTCAATTTGTTAATATTAAAACATTTGCTTCGAAAATTTACTCTGTAAGACAATTAAATGATATTCTTGTCACAAAAATGAAAATTAATGTGTAAAATGATATCAATAATACAAAGTTACTGGAAACTGGAGGGAAAGAACTTAACAATGCAACATTTGAAAACAATTTGAAAATTATATATATGTTTTTTTTTTTATTATTTATATTGTCATATGAGTGACTTTTTTTATATGTGGATTAGATAATAACCTCAATCTATAGCTATCCTTAAAAAATTATTTAGCTATCCTTAAAATTTATTTAGGTATCCTTTAGAAAATAAATAAATAGTATTTTTAATAACATGCAGGAAAATTAATTCTGGTTTAAAAACTAATTTTGTTTTAAATTTACATCTCAATTTTATATAAGTAAAAACATTAAATCTAGCTTTTTCTCATTTCAATTTTAAATTTCAAATAACTTTTTTACAATAAATAAATAAATAAATAATTTAAATTAAATTAATTTATATTTTCTCCTGTTTTGTATAACCTAAAGCAACAGTTTAAAACAGTAAACCAAAAGTATAATATTCATATAATATATATACAAAAATATACAGTGCAATTAAAATTTATTTTTAAATTTTGCATTCTTCATTTGAAATTATTCTGAAATCATATAAAACTAATTCTGAAACCTTGTCAAATTAAGTTCCACATATTACTACCATGATTTGAAAACAATTATTAAAAAATATTCCATTTTATACAAAATTGAAGGTTTATAGAAATATTAAGCAAATTCATTAATGTTAAAATGATATGTATTTATTTATTGTAAACACACAAATGAACACACACATTTTTTAACGCTAAACATCTTTATTGCATATAAATAAGACGGAACAATGCAAAATAAAAATTATTCTAATAAAAATAATTTAAATCATAAATAAATAATACTGAATATGTAATATATGATATTGAGTTTATATAATCATACAAACCTTACTTTTGAGGAAATAATAAATCCAATTCGAAGAAAATGAAATAACATATTCCACAATCCCATAAAAACGCCATTTGAAAAAAAAATTGTAAAACCTTTATATTATAAACTTCATACTTATGTATGATCACGAATAATGAAAATTATTAAACAATATCAATGAAGTATTTGTCACTTCAAAATCTAATATTCTGTTTCATAAACAAGCGCACAAATCACAATTGATAATCCGTTGCACAAGAAGAACATTGCTTTCATTCCGTAACAATAATATCATATACTCCTATGCACAAAAAAGTGCATCGTGTAGGTGGTTCCATTATTGTAATAAAAATTATTACATTTCACAATAGTTTAAACTAAAAAAATCACAACTTCAATCACATCTTCAAATTCATCACTCGTTCAAAGAACTTTTAAATAGTAATGAACTAATAAACTTGACTTACACACTTCTTCACAAAGAAAGAGCTATGTCAGCAAATTCGTATCCGTTAAAAATGATTCATCTAATCAGCAGATGGTGGGTGTCGCTCACTTTCGGTTTGCAGTGTGTTAGACTTCAAATCATTAGTGCTTTATCAGCAAGAAAAGAAACGAAAATAGCCTAGTTGGTACATTATTTTAGTATAATTGCCGGCAGGAAAGGGGCAGTAAAGGGGCATGGCCCCTCCCTAGATTTTGAAATTTAATAAATGATGTATGTCTGATTCTTAAAAAAATATGATAAAATTTATACTTCCAAGTGATCATCGAATAATTAAACGCTAAAATAAGGGGATCTAAGAATTTTTCGTCAGGGAAGCCCGCTCCCCTCCCACCCCACTCTTGAAGCCCCTCGTAGAAAGCAATTTATATATATTTTTTTTTCTCTTTTTTTTTTGACATCCATGTGTGTTTAATTTATCTTAAGCAGGGAGTTTGAGAAAACATAATCTCCTGATTTTTTTTTAACTGTTAATGTGCATTTTTTATGTTAATGTACAAAAATGTTGTTAAAAACATTTTTTCAATATTTGATGTTCATAATTATAAATTTTTGCATTGTTTTTTAAGTTGATATGTTTAAAAAATATCTTGCACGATGCGGTTTGTCAAAAAAATCCTAGCCTATTTAAGCATAGCCTATTTAAACATTATAATATGCATTTTAAAAAAATCGGTCTAGGCTGCGGACCACAGACATATCTGTCCCAAAATCTTGTCCCTCCCCACATTTCCTTCTGCCGGTGTTCATGTCTCTCTGAATTTCAAATTATATATCTTATTATGTTCAAACATTTAAAACAGGGGGTAGATTTCGAAGACGCAGACCGTGGGGCGCCTGTTTGTTGGGAATTGCGGAAGAAATAACATTTTTGCCATGATTCGGCATTTGGAAACGCCCACTTTGAAACCTAACTTGTTCGCAGGCGGAGCCGGCATGGATTTTTTTTTCTTTACTATAAGGGTTGGCCCTATAAATAACTTGTCAATATAAAAGTTGTAGATAATATTAAGAGGATTTATAATAAATTTAAGCGGATTGGATATCTTGTGAATTGACGAAGTTATGAATTTTTTTTCTTCTATAACCCCCCCCCCCGGAGCCATTTTTAATTATATAAAAAATCTGTCATACATAAATTTTCGACCCTTTTCCTAGAAGTAATAATAGCTTTAAACGGATTTGATCCGTATCATAATTAAGAAGTTATGGTGGTTTTTTTGTTTTCACAACCCCCCCCCCCCCCCCCCATTTCGATTTTGCCCATTAACGAACTTGATCGAGATTTTATGTCACTTGATTATATGTATCAGTCTGGAAGAGATTTGTGCAGAATTATTGAAGTTATCGTGTCCATAAAAAAATGATATAGCTATATAGACAGATAAATAAAGTTTTGAACTGGGGGGGGGGGGGGGTTCTAGGGGTCATAATCGGCGTAGATCTGCAAAAATTTTCAGAAATTCCAACATAGGGGAGAATGTAATAGGTAGTATTTCTTACCAAATCTACCTAAAAAGAAAAAGAAAAAATATATATAATTTCGTTTCTCCTCAATAAATAAATAGAGACAAAATTATATAATGACAGGCTTTCACTCTTCAACGGAGTGAAATATTTCACTCTTGTCAAAGGAGTGAGACAGTCACTCTCGACAACGGAGTGACATATTTCACTCCTTTCTAGGGAGTCGAAAATTCCACTCTTTAAGGAGTGTATTTTTATAAAATTCACTCCAAAAAGAGTGAAAATGCCTCTCACTCTTCCAAAGAGTCAACTTCTCACTCCTCCCAATTTTAGAGTGTACGTGATGTGTGTATCAACTCTGTAGATCTTGTACGGAGCTGCACAAAGACTTCGTACAGATGACCGGAAAAGAACAATGATTGCTTAAAATGTATATTTACCTACGTAGGTATCTGATTTCAGTGTATGGAAAAAAAAATGAAATTTCTTAATATAATATTTTGTTGGTGTTGGAAAGTGTTTTATAATCGTTTTGTGATGCATGATGTTTCGTTTTTGCTTGGTATAGCTTATGTTTCGAGATTGCCGTTGACGAGAGCTATAACATGTGTTGCAACACGCTCTTCAATCTAATTTTTAAACCTTCTGACATTTAAAATGAAGTGCTGTGTTTCAGCTGTGTTCACTTCCAGCCATTTCATTTTTTTCGATCAACTGTTTGGGGGACAAAAGAAAACTCTGTTTAGTTGTAATAGGTCTCGAATTATGAATGGATGAAAGTGTCACCTTCCTTGCATTTGTTTTCCCCTGAATTTCTAAAAGTAATGTCAGAAGATGGATGCTTGCAACACATATCAGGAAGATATCATCCACTAAGTTACCTAAACTCAATCGGTATTTAAACGTTTGTGAAGCTTTTACAACTCTACTCATATCATTTCTTGAAAATATCAATTTCGGTATTTTATATTAGAATAGCCTTTCACTATAAATAGAGATAAATTATAAAACAAACTTCTCACATCAAAAAAGCCGAACAGTTATGATTCGGAAAAAAATGATCCATTTTAATTTTTTATTTATTTATTTATTTATTTATTATTTTTTTTTTTGCTTTGTACAACGAATAAGGCTTTTGGAACGGGATGAGGTAAAGTCTATATACAACTCGTCGTAAATTGTATACAGAGTTGGTTAAATTTGTTATTTCAATTATGTACAATGTAATTATAATTTAATTGAATATAATTAATTATAGTTACAATTACATGCCGTCAAAAATGACCGCAGTACTGTAGTCGGAACCACCCCCCATCCCATTATTGGATGAAATTTCTGTGCTTGAATGTGTATAAATATAATTAGTTACATACAATTAAATTGCAGATAATTGCAATTACAAATTTGCCCAACTGTGATTGTATATGTATAACTTCCAAAGGATCTGTTACAATAATTTCGTAATAAGTTTTTCTGTTACATAATCATGTAATAAGATCACTAATTATAATTCAAATATAGATAAAAAGTTTAAGTTATACAAACAAAACAATGAAAAGAGTCGGCATATAAAAATTGACATGTTTCAACATTCAAACGGCGCCATTATCAAGATCTACAACGATAAATACACAAAACTATTCTCGCAAATTTTTGAAAATAAACTTGAAAGACACAAATCACGAGATCCTATATGTAATAAAAGCAGGTGCTTAAAATAGTGAACTGTAAACATGAAAATTGTTATTTCCTTATTGCTATTTTAAAATTGAAAAATACCTCGTGCGAAACTTTAGGTCATTCAGGTGAGGCTGATTCATTGCCCGTTCACCAGAGCAGATGGAACATTGCAATATTATATAGGAAAGACAACTAGAAAGTTTAAGAGCATATGGCAGATATCAAGTGTGACAGAAGTACTACAGCATTGGCAAGACGACATAGGACCGAGATTTTAAAAATTGAATTTAAAAATAGTAAAATAATTTATCCATCAGGACTTTATTTCCCATCTATTATCCGTGAATCAATAGAGATCTAAATGTGTAACGAGAACATTTGCAATGAATCAGCCTCATTGGAATGACCGAAAATTTAGCACGAGGTTTTGTTCCGTTTAAAATAAGTAATAAGGAAATATTAATTTTCACGTTTACAGTTGACTATTTTCAGCACCTGCTTTTATTACATGTATGATCTCGTGATTTGTGTTTTTCAAGTTTATTTTCTAAAATATGCGAGTATAGTTTTGTTTATTTATCGTTGTAGATCTTGATAATGGCGCCGTTTGAGCGTTGAAACATCTCGATCTTTATATTAAAAGGTTTTTATAGCCCTGTTTGTTGCTCTGTTTGCATCGCTTAAGCATTTTTATCTATATTTTAAGTTTTTTTATACTTTAAAATCCATACACTTTAATGTACCGTCGAGGGTATAAAGAATTAAAAAGACTAAAGAAAAATCCTGACTGTGTAAAATTCAATTTATACCTTTTCTTGCAGGCCTGTAAAGAAAAAAAAGAAAAAAAGGGCTCCCTAGGATCCTTACTACCGAATTTGACTATTTCTTGCATCCCGAATTGTGTCCTCTTGTTCTCGATTTGTGTCTTTTGCTACCGATTATGACAATTTTTAACCCGATTTGTGTCCTTCTCTTCTCTGCTCGCCATGCCTCATCGTTAACATCTTCTTCTGTTATCACCCGCTTCTGCTCATGCCTACTTCTGCTCCCCCACTGGCTCTCTTTATTTATTAAATATACAGCAAATAAAATTTACATTCAACTTCACTGTGTTTATTTGTATTTTATTTTGTTTTTTGATGTGTCATGTATTTAAAAAGAATTTATGTTGTGTGAGTTTTCACTCTGACTTAAAACATTTTTATTCCAAAATTGCGAATTCATGCAGGAAATTTCGAAAGAAGTATTTTTTATTTTAAGTAATCATGAAATGTCTGTCCCTAAATTAGTATTTTCTGGTATGAATTCGAAATTTCTGAATAATATAAAATTCCGTTAATCTTAACCCGGTAGTGAACGTGTTAAATGAAAACTATGTTTTGTGTTAAGAATTCTCAGAATAAATCAAAAGTGAAAATCATTTCATCAGACGGCTAGTGGGAGCTGCAAATCACTCTGCATTTAACTGTTAACCGCATGCACAATAACATAACCGCAGGCACAATAAATCCTGCATAAATGGAATCTGTCTATAATGGACTTAAACGTAAAAGTCTCAGATTCCCACAAAAAATTAATATTTATAATAGACGATCACCTTCTAATATAGAAACTTTTCTAACGCTGAATTTTTCACGCTATTTCCCTTACAATTCCGTCCGACCAGGTTTTACTCTATTTAAGATATATTTCGTGAAAATAGAATATTGCGGAATTGTTATGGTATTTTATTGTGGAAAGATAGAAAAAAAATCTCTTCCGAAATTAGAAGAGTTAGTTTGCAATGACTGTGTTAAAGTTTAAATGTTTCATTCTTTCATACATACAAATAGCTTCTTCGATTCAATAAGCCGAAGATTAGTATTTAGAAATAGCGGTAACAAAAATGCGAAATATTCGGCATATGAGTTGAACTTTTTTCGACTGAGTGAAAAAGTGTACAGGCCAGGATTCGTGTTGTAGAATATTTCGCAAATTCTAATTTTTTAACTTATATTAACATAACCCTTCATTTCTCTAAATTTTCAGTTAATTTTTCTTTCACTTTCTTTTTTTTTTTTAAATGTATAACATGGTAAGTAATGCAGTTCTTTCTTCCAAATTCTAGTTAAATGTTCCCTTTTTTTTTCCTTTTCGTAATATCAACCCCAAGTGTAAATTGTTGTGACCTTGTTGTTCAACCCCACTTATTCCAGGAAAAATACCCGCAAAGTTTAACCTTGTAGGACATGCAGTCAACCTTCCCCCAGGATTTCGGTCAAAAAAGGACCATTAGGTGACCCGTTCCTTCAAGTATTTTTCTGTTACCATGTAGTTAGCGCATAGTAACAGAAGCGATAGGCCCCCGTTCCCCCTTTTTTTTAAATGGGTAGGTCCCATATAGGTTCGAGGAGAGAGAGGTGATATGAGAAGGTCAGTCAGTGAGTAGAAAACAGCTAGTGATGTAGGTGCGAGCCAATAAAATTCGGTACGGGCGAGGGGGTTCATTTTTGGCGGGAAGATGCTTTCCCACTCTACCCCTGAGCTCCGAGAAGGGATCGTTTTTTAGTAGTTGATATGACACCTAGCTGAAAAGAAGTCGAAATTGAATAATCTCTCATAATTAGATTCTAGAATGAGGCATATCGCTTAGTGTGAGTTGAAAACACTTTTTTGAAAGTGACAATTTCCTTTCTATGAAAATATCTAAGGCGAGTCTTGATGCTGTATGATGTTCAGATGATAGAGATGAACATGAGACGACAATTACCAAGTTATCAAAGTATCCCTGAGTTGATAAGTTTGGACTGGTAGTGGAGCAGTATTTAGCTGTGCGAATCTCCAAAAAAATAAGTCCCGGAGGTAATATCGGTAAAGCGGAGTCTTGCAGATAACATAAGAAGGTTCGGCTCCTAAAAAATTTATGAGAAGGTACTCCCTTTTGAAAGGCGGTTGCTGCTAAATATGAGAATTCAAGGAGATAACATCGTTGGATGATGAGTGGAAATAGATAACAGCAGTAGTCTTACCCCATATGAGTGTAATAGGTATCCTAAACTGCCAACTGGGTGAGTGACCAAGAATACAATGAAAATTGGTTGGTACAAGAAATTTTTGTATTTGTGCAAAGGTGATTTGCTTTGTCTTCAAGAGTGTGAGTAAAATTATTCATTTCTATATGTTTATAATGTTGAATTGTGCTTATCCTATATGTATATGAACTGTTTTTTAAAACTATTTTAAATGATTTCAATATAAGAAATTACAGTATCAATGCCAAATAGAGTGTTCGGATAAATGTTGTCTACATATTATGTGTTAATTAATTAAAAAGAAACGATGATAAAAAAAAAAAAAAAAAAAAAAAAAAAAAAAAAAAAAAAAAAATTAACTGAAAATTTAGAGAAATGAAGGGTTATGTTAATATAAGTTAAAAAATTAGAATTTGCGAAATATTCTACAACATTCGATGCGCCAACATTCTACCAACTGAGTCATCCTGGCTAACTCTGGGTGGAGGCAACTTTCTGACATTAACATCCAATCCGTAATATTAAGCAGCTCAACAGATCAAACCTGAGGTAATAAAATTCCATTGGACACTCTTTCATTGAGTTGGAAATTTTGAAGTCGTATGATGTATTGGGTTGTTCAGAAAATTCCTTCCGTTTGGGAAACACAATTCGTAACGGATCATTCTGACCATCCAATTTTAGACATTAGATATCGGAATCAATGTCTCATAATTAAATGATAGAATTGTCCGGTACGAACTCATTTTCCCAAACGGAAAGAACTTTCCGAACAACCCAATATTTATCAATCAATAGGATTGAATTAAAAATAATAAAGGAATAGTTGGCAATGCTATCACTGACACGTGAAAGATCGCATATACTATTATTACTTCCTCCTGTAGCTTTCTCATAAAATGCACTCTCCAATGCCCTTTCAGATCAAAGAAACGATTGTCTTTTCAATACGTTTTCGAAATTATTTAAAACAATAATCATTTCAAAGAAATCTGTCTCTATGTCAGTTGCATCTCAAATATAATTGCAATCATTCTCTTTTTAGGCAAGGCAAAATTATTCTCATTAAAAGTAATTACTATTTCTTTGTCTTCCATTATCTTCGCCTCGAATGTCCTTCAATTCCTTTTTGCGACACAACCCCTTTGAAGTTTCTGAGCAAAGGTTCCCTGATTCATTAAATTACATTTTCATAAACTGCTTTTCATAGATTATATTAGATCGTTTTATTTGTTCTATATACATGATACTATAAATGACAAGGATTTACACTGGATATTTTACAAATATTATAAAACCTATTAAAACGGAAACTGCCCATAACGGAAAACTACTGTCAAACGGATAAAAAATCATGGTTCTGACTGAATGATGACCCTATACATCTACATGATAAAACGAAAACCTGTCTAAAGTGGATTTTTTTCCGGTCCCTAGCGATTTCGTTTTCACAGTTTTTAAACTAATAACTATCCACCTTACTACGACACGAATTTTTGTAATAGTATATTAAAAATCTGCGGAAACAAAGAAAAGTGATGTGAGAAGAATTAAATTGAATGCACTCCGTGACCAGATAGGGTGGAAATTCTAATGCACAACGACTAAAATGCGACGAATGTTGTCGTAGCGTGAAGTGAAATTGGAGTCATACACAAGTCATTGTGACATCGATATATCTCATTTTTTTTACGTGTTGTAAAGGTATAAAAAAAATTGGTAAAGACGATCCACAATGGAGTCACTAAATGAAGGTTATCTGAGAACTATAATGTGGTGAATGAGTTACATTTTTGTCACCGTAGTAATTGTGACCCTTTATAACACCGCACTGACGTCATACCATGTAGCTGTACATTATCATTGCCCCCTAGAGTAGGTGGCAATGACATTATTGTGTTTTGATACTTCATTGCTGCACTCATACCATCCATGACACGTGAAGGATCACAAACTATTCCTACTTCATCCTGCAGTTTTTGTAATAAAATACAGTCTACACCAGCCATACTCAACCTGCGGCCCGCGGGGCCACATGTGGCCCGGCGACCTTTTATGTGCGGCCCAAGACACATAATCCATCATCCATGTATAAAATTAATTGAGATGTGCATAAAATATATTTAAGACTGTTGTTTTATATATTTTCATGGGAAGACAAAATTTGTCCTGTTATTTATAATTGATTTAAAACTATGATAAGACATCTTAAATGATATTTTTTTTAGTCAAAAGTTCTTTTTACATGTATTTAGTTTTATTTGTGTTATAGTGTTGTATACATTTCTTAATCTTCAACACTAATCAAACATTGTTCCAAATTAATTAGATTTGTACTATATATTTCTACAATTAAAAGAAAATAAAGTTTTTGAATTGAGCAAAAGATTGATTTATTAGAGAACGTCTTATGATTTTTTTTTGTTTAGAACTTGATAATTTTGCATTGTTATATTATAAAGTTTTATACTTATTATACAGCTAATACTACTAGTGTTGAACGTTTGCCTCAGAAAAAATTGGCACCAAACATTTTTTACACTACAACGAATTTTGCGGCCTATTTCTATAAAAGTTATAATAGAAATCTATAACGAAGTTTATTGTTTAGAAATGGTGGTGTTAAAAATTTTTGGTAACATTTCTTCCACGACGAACTTTTAATTCTACTGTTGTTATATTGCTTTGTTATACTAATTTTGTTAGCTATTATTTAAATTACCCCTTTTTTATGGCTTGTTAGGAGTGTTGTGGCCCGCCTAACGTCGCAAACGTGTGTTTGCGGCCCGAGAGAAAAAAAGGTTGAGTATGGCTGGTCTACACTATCTTCTCATGCGTTCTCGAAATTATTTCAATCGTCTCCAATATAATTGGAACCATTTCCTTTCAGATTGGAACCATCCCCACACAAAATCGTTCTCATTAAAAGCAATTAATTGTTCTCGCCTTCAATTATCTTCGTTTAGAATGACCTTCAGTTTTTTTTTTGTTTTTTTACAACGCTGAAGGTGGTCCAAGCCACGATTTCAGAATTCATTAAATTTTTATAAACTTTTTCTAAATATTTTCATAGATTATGTCGTTTTTTTAAAAAAATATATAATGGAATTAATATTTTCATAGATTATGTCGTTTTTTTAAAAAAATATAATGGAATTAATATTTTCATAGATTATGTCGTTTTTTTAAAAATATATAATGGAATTTCAGATGATGTGGAATGTAAACAAAAATGCTTGCTATATAACTGTATATATATATAACTATTTCAAAATTAGTTAAAAATGTAATAACTATCCACCTTACAACGTAAAACAAAAACCAAAAAAAAAAAAAAACTTCTGTATTGAAAATCAATGGAAGTAGGAGAAAAATCATATGCGAAAAGGGAAATTGAAATGGTATCCGTGACCAGAAATGACCAAAATGCGAATGCAACATGACCAATGTGGAACTCTTGTTGTCGTCGCAAGGTGTGAAAGATAAGTCGCATCTTAAGTCAGTGTGGCGTCAAGGTACCAGAATTACGAGTTGGAAATAACTAAAAAATCGGTTGCAGCGACTTCACATTAAAGTAAATAAATGACGATTAGATGAGAGTCCCAATGTGTCAAACTAAAGTCCCATTTACGTCAGAACAGCCACTTTCACACATTTGGTCATGTTTGATCATCACAATGACATCCTATTAACTGGCTGTACGATCAAGGCTATTATAGCTTTAAAGATTTGATTCTTTATTCTTTCATCTATACCATCACTGACGTGTGAAAGAACACAAAGTATTCATACTGCCACCATCAAACTTCTGATAAAAATGCAACAAATCTACACTGTCCTTTCATTTTGGGGAAGAAAAAAAACAATTGTTTTATCAATACGTTTTCGAAATTATTTCAAGGAGAACGGTCTCAAGGAGCATCTCCAATATAATTGCAACCATTCCCCTTTTCATCCCAGCCAAAACTATTCTCATTAAATGCAATTAATGTTTCTTGTCTTTAATTATCTTCGTTCAGAATGTCCTTATTAAGTACTTTTTAATCACGCTGAAGGTCCATGCAAAGATTTCCGGATTCATTCATCTACGTTTAAATGAACGACTGTTCATAGATTTTATTATTTCTACGTTTCCAGGAGAAAGGGCAATATAAACGAAAATGTTCGATATTGAATAGTTCGCAGATTAACATTTTATTTTCGAAGCAGCTTTTTTTTTTTTTCTGTAAAAGTAAATGCTAATTTTGTTACTTTTGAAATTTGAGTTAGGAAAATAAAATAGCGTTAAGTTGGTTTATATTTATTATTATATATATATATATTTGAAACTACTAATTAAAATAAATTCAGTACTTTTTACAACTTTGCAAGTTATCATTAATTATTTGTTACTATTTTTTACGTTTTACTAAAGAATTTATTAACGTAAAAAAGTTATTTTGCATGCATTCTAATTTTTCTCAAAAATATTTTCTGAAACTATCATACTTTTTTTAATTATTAGTTTTGAAATTTTAACAATATTATTTGTTTATTTTTCGTTTAAGGAATTTTTTTTTTTTCCCAAAGAAGAAATTTGTTTTATTTAGTTACGCTAAATATCTTAAACGCAAGATAAACAAATATCTGCTATAAATAATTGAAATTACTTTTTGCTTTTAATTGCTTTTTTCGTCATTCATTAAAAGCTGAAATTTAAAAAAAAAAAAAAAAAACGAGAACCTTTTTAAAAAAAAACAAGAAATTCGAACCAAATAATAAATTAAGGGAGATTAGGGAGGGATGAGACAATTTTAACAAAAATATTTTCTACAAATTATGTTTCGCTTGTTCAGAATTGAAATTTTCAGAATAACATCTTGAAACATCTTAACATACAGTGGTGGCCAAAAGTGTGGACATTTTTTGAAAGTTTCATGTTTTTCAAATTTGTGTGCTTGTAGAATATATTAATTTTCACTTAAATACAAACGTTTATGTATCAAATTGAAGGTAATTTAATGTAGAATTTAATAATAAAAACAGTATTGCAAAAAAAGTTATGCAACTAATAGTAAGATCTATCTTAGATTTGCATTTTTTTAAAGTGATACACAATCAATATTTAGTAGGATAACCTTTATTTTTTAAGACAGCTTCACAGATGCTTTTCATCGAGTGAACGAGTGTTTGGAGTTCATATTTCGTAATCACATGGTGCCAAGAATCGATTATAGCTTCAATAAGTTGTCTTTTATTGGATGGGCGTTTTTTTTCGTACAATAATTTTCAATCGTCGCCACAAATTTTCAATTGGATTGAGATCAGGGCTGTTCCTGGCCATGGTAATATATCTATGCCTTTATTTTGAAACCATGCTTTGCATACTTTTGCTGTGTGGCATGGAGCTGAATCCTGCTGAAAAATAAATGGTGCGTTGTTGGGGAAGAGATCCCTGATGGAAGGTATCAATTTTGGTTCCAGGACAGTTTCGATGTATTTTTTGGCATTCAGGATGCCATCAATCACTTGAATTTGGCCCACACCATCTGCAGACATACATGCCCAAATCATGACATTTGTTGGGTTTTTTGTAGTTGCTTCAATGCAATCAGGATGAAGTGCTTCTCCTACTCTACGTCTCACGTATTTTCTACCATCACTACCAAAGAAAGATATTTTACTCTCATCGCTCCAGATTACTTGCTTCCGTTGATTTTCTGACCATTTAATGTGTTCTTTTGCCCACTTAACTCGTTTTTCGCGTTGCTTTTGATTTAAATATGGTTTATTCCTTGGAATTCTAGCTTGTAATCCAAATCCTGATAACCTTTTCTTCCTATTGTTCTTGAACTTATTGCAATACCCGCTGCATTCATTTCACATCTAATGGCATCTGATGAAATTTTTCTATCTTGAAGGCATAGCCGTTTAATTTTTCTATCGGCAGTAGCACTTGTGCATTTTTTTCGGCCTGATTTGGCCTTATTTTCCACTGATTTCGTTTTTTCATAATGTAAACAGAACTTTCGTACACCAGCACAAGTCACTGAACCACCAACTTTTCTTGCAATTTCAGCAAAAGAGAGGCCATTTTCTCTGAATATGACAATTCGGCTTCTTTTTGTAGATGTCCAATTAGTTCTTCTTGTTGGTGACATTGTTTACAATTAGTTTAATTAAAAAAAAAGAACTTTAAATATTCAAAAACAGCAATACTCTATTTAAATGTACTAGTATGCATCATTCCGCAAAATATTTCCACAACAATAACTCTTTTACCATCCAAATAACCTAAACTATAGTTACAGACATTTGATTTGTCCTCAGAACAGTGTTTGTGATTGGCTAATACGCTTTTATTGCAAAACACGCCCTTATTCAAAACGATTTGAGTTTGTTTGTTCTACTAAAATGAGCATAACCTTTTTTTGTAATACAGATATTGTAATACTATTTTTATTATTAAATTTTACATTAAATTACCTTCAATTTGATTTATAAACGCTTGTATTTAAGTGAAAATTGATATATTCTACAAGCACACAAAGTTGAAAAACATGAAACTTTAAAAAAATGTCCAAACTTTTGGCCACCACTGTATTTAAAAATATACATTTGATGATAATAATTCAAATTTGATAGGCTAATACGCCATTTAAATTAGAAAAGGGATGGGACATGTTTTTAAAATGAAAATTCCTACTTAATTTTCAAAAATGTGGTGAAATAATGACAAAGACAGATCGACATTTACATTCCTTAGGTTTATTATAAATCACATTTTATCTTATACATACTTTGTAATATCCAAATCAAACGAAAAATATGCTTGTGCCCGACTAGTGCCGCCAATTATTTTTGGTAGATGTAACTTTGCATTCATCTTTACACCAATCTATTTCTTGTATATTTTCAGGCTCATTTATAAGTGATATCAATGCATCAGAGATGTCATGTACAAAAATGACAGTAGATAAAATTCCTTTTTAACTTACAAAATAATAAGTTTTATTTGTCATACTGTTTAATTCCAAAGCAAAATAGCCTTATAAATATAAAATCCCAAAAAATTGCATGCCATTAAACATAATTATTTGGATAGAGATATCATTTGGCGGCGATGGCACATGTCCCATCCCTCCCTTAGAGCACAGCATTTAAAAAAAAAAAAAAAAATAGGTTTTTACAACAAGAATGTGGCTTTCAGGCTTATCTTAACTGTTCATGCATAAAATATATATTGTTGAGTTTACAAAACATTAAAAACAATTAAGATAGCCACAAAGAATGAGATTGAAAATTTACATTAAAAATTTGAGTAGTTAGTTACGTTTGATATTGCAAAATAGTCTTTTTAATTCACAAACTCATACGTTCTTGCAACTAAAAAGATTTACAGCAACAAACATGATGCAGTGCATCATGTTTGATTAATCTAATGAAGCTTAGATTACTTCATAGATTAGTCATAAATTCTTCATAGAAATTCTTCATAGAAGAGTCATAAATAAAAAATAAAGCTTATTTTAAGCATTACTGCAGGTGTCCCATTCCTCCCTAATCTCCCCTATAATAATAAAAGAAAATATTAGATTCAAATATTTATTAAGGAATTATAATAACCCATGTGACGTTCGTTATTAAATAAATTATTTTATCAGTTAACTATTTTGGTATTTCTATAACATTATTTCTTTAGAAAGTAACATATTATTTAGGAGACCCTATGTACAGTTTTTGTGCCATGTATTTTTGAATCCTTAAGCCACTTAAAAAAACAATTTGGAGATTTCAGATATAAGTAAAATTTTCTGTCTGGACATCGAATAGAAATTATTGCAGACACTAAGTGTGGAATTTGGTATAATCCCATTGGTGGCTGACACAAAACTTTTAAGCTTTCACAAATAACAGTTAAAAATAATAATATATTTTATACTTGATATTTTCAACAATTCCATAAGATAAAATTTAAATACTTTTACATGTATTGTATTGCATTTATCCACCCATTGCATTTCTCCGTGAGAACTTTCGTAATATTTACGTATTCAGAACTATAACAATTGGCGAGAGAATTCAAGAGCTAACTTATAATGCAGCAAAATTATTTATAGATATTCGCCATACATTTGTATGCATTAGAGATATTCGTAGGAAGTCAATGTGGAAAAGTCATAAGAAAAGAAAATCAAGAAATAACCGGCAGTAAAGAATTTTCAAATTCGTCGAAAATATAAAGTTTGACTTTTTTTCTCCTTTTAAAATGATGTGTGTGTATATTTATGGACTCTGAATAACTGATATATTTCCTTAAAAACCTCGAAAAAATATCGCACAAATCTTTTGAAACTTTAAGACTTAGCACTAATTCAGTGTACAAAACTTAATGCTTACCTTTTTGTTAGTAATAACTAAATTTCTTTAAAATCCTTCGTAGTCGGCAATAGAAAGTGTTATTTCCTTGTACATTTTTGTTAAATAATTTGTAGATATATTACTGTTATGCAGACGATAATATTAAAATGCCATTCTGGTGATTCAGTATTGACAGTCAAGGAAAAAAAAAAACTGAATGTTTTGCATTTGTTCTTTTCAGTTATGTTTTTTTTTTAATTATTATTCCGATGTATGCAAAAACAGCTGTTTCAGTCACGTATCGCATAATTTGGGATTTTCTTTTCTTTATCTATTTAAATTCACTGCGAAAAACAGACTATTATATCCACTGAGTTCTAATATAAAACAGATAGCTTAGTTTCTATAATTTAACATTGAAGCCAGCCGTCCGCATATGGATACAATTTTGCCATATTTTTTTTTCTCAGTTGGTTTCACTTGGAAGGAAAACTACGGCAAAATAATTTCTCCATCTGACGTAAGTCTCCCATTGTATGGAGAAGTCACGTTTAAAATGGTGCGGTATGACTTCAGCAGACGAAGCAGACCGCAGAGTTAGCCCTCCGTTCTATATTATAGCTTAGTGATTATACCTTAAAATGTAAACGACCAGTATCGACTTTCATATCGTTGGTGTATTGTTGCCATAGAAACACGTTTTTTTCTGTTATCGAAATGTAGTTCAACATCAGTTGAAAACAGCGTCCAGAATCGGGCACTTTAATGAAAAATTAAAAAAAAAATTGTTGCAAAATGACTGCAAAATTTAAATTCTACTCTCAAATTATATTAGTTGTGAAAGCACTAAACAGTAGAAAAAATATTTTATACAGATTAAAATGGTGTATTTTAAGAAGTTTTCTGGGAAATTAAAACATAATACTGGTTATGAAAAATTAATATATAATAGAAGACTGTGCGTGTGCAGTTACGAGTTAAATCAACGCCCCCTAGAATAGAAAGCCGTGACACACGTCACGAAAACGTCATACCAAGCAGTCAAAACAAAGAAAAAAATTCGAACAACTTGCATGTTCCGATTTCATTGGCTCATAGAATTAATAATTATTGTTTACGACTAATAGTTAATAATTCCACAATCCATCGAAACCGAAAGATGCAAGTTGTTCGAATTTTTTCCTTGTTTTGCCTGCTTGGTTTTGCTGAAATATAACAATTGGCGAGGGAATTCAAGAGCTAACTTATAATGCAGCAAAATTATTTATAGATATTCGCCATACATTTGTATGCATTAGAGGTATTCGTAGGAAGTCAATGTGGAAAAGTCATAAGAAAAGAAAATCAAGAAATAACCGGCAGTAAAGAATTTTCAAATTCTTCGAAAATATAAAGTTTGACCAGTTTTCTCCTTTTAAAATGATGTGTGTATATTTATGGACTCTGAATAACTGATATATTTCCTTAAAAACCTTGTACTGTTGAGTCCTGACCATTTGATTGGTGTACCTTTAACAGGACTATGATATAATTGGCCAACTTCGGTTAGGACGGCTTCTGCAATGTTCGTACAATCAAAATGTGATGGTAGATTGGTTGACGGAAGTGTTTGATTGTAAATATGCCCATAAATTTACCCAAAAGCGTTCACAGCCGTTTTAACCAACTTTACCCTGAGAAAATCAGATGACGTTATCAATTACACGAGTAACCCGCGCTTCGTTCTCTGAACGCGCTCTTTGTAATCGCCTTATTCTTAATCCTCCATTTTTATACTATTTTATATCGCTGTACGGAACAAATACTTAGAAAGCTTAATAAAAAATATTAAATGGTTTTTTTTATTTTTTTTTTCCTGAGACGGGATGAAGAACCCTCCGGTGCAATTTGGTACTCCCGTGATTAAATCCAAATTGGAAGGATGCCTGGACGATTGGACGATGCCGAAGACTTGAATTGAATCGAAAATATAATTTTTTGTAGATTCGAACCCAAAGAAAAAAATATATTGTCCATATCGTGGACGAAAAATTCTCTTTCGCTTGCGAGTTGAGCTACTTTTAGAAGTAGACCGCTCTGTGCCTTTCTTCCTACAATTTTCGTTTTCTACATAACGGGAATGTGTACGCTGGCAAATAGTAACTTTTCACTGTTTATGGCAGACCCAGGAAAACGCCTGCCGGGTCAGCTAGTAAATCAATAAACTTATCCAATAACTCCTGTTTGGATGTCTTAAGATGGATCATTCCACAACTTGGGTAATCAAACGATTGGTGATAATTTATTGTATTATTATACGTTACGCATGGATTGGGCTTGAGCAGCCGTCTCTATATTAAACATTGTACCACTTTTATTTTTTCAAACGGTAACACCCGCTTGAATTGCGTAACTAATTCACATTGTGATTGAATTACTTGAATTCAATCAGCCCAGAAAATGCATAATTTATGTATACTTGTTCTGAAATCTCCATAAAGATTTAAATTAAAGTTTGCCACAGGGATTTAGCTCTAGCATAATCAAACTTTGACCTAAGAAGATTTAAGAAACATTCATAAATTATGCACTTTTACGGGCTGATTTGATTCGAGACATTAAGTTTGCCAGTTTTGGCCAATATTTGGCCAATTTTTTATTCCAAATATCAAACAGAAATTCCGAATAATAATTTCTGCTTTATTTAATGACCGACCTATCACGATTATATAAAAATAAAATTACTAACTGGAATTTCTGGTAGATAGTTTGAATAAAAAAATTCCCCAATTTTGCATCACTGGAAAGAATTAAAATAGTGGGTGTTACCATTCGAAAGAAGAAAAAAAGTTGGTACAGTTTTTAATTTGTAGATGCATATAAATTTAAAAATGTGTTTTTCATTTTATCTTTACAATCATTGAAAACTGTTGTTTCATTAACCAGTCCGAATCTTTGTTTTTAAGAAATGTATCTAGCACAACAGAAGAACGGCGACCTCCTAATCTCTGTTACGCACAATAACACCACAAACAAATAAATCGATAAACTTATCCGATCACTGCTAGAAACAGAAGATGTCGCGGGCTAATCGATGTCGTTTCTTGCTGTTGATGTTTTGCTATCACCGTGTAAGATTATTCGAGTGTGCTGTTTTTAGGGAAGATCATGCATAATGCATAGGTACAAAAAATATAAGCTTGTGTTCGAAATAATATGTTGGTCTCAAAAGAAGAAAAAAATAATTAATTAAACGATGAGGAACAGTCGATTTTTTTTAATATGCCTCCTTGATATTAAGAATGGAGATAATGTTACAGAATTGATTGGTTTTATATCTTCGTATCGTTGATCACGGTTGAATTCCTAAACCGTTCGTTCGAAGTGTGTATAGTTTCAATTGTAAATATGGAATTCTTTCTCGTACAAAAATATTTTTACATCAAAATAGTAAAAAGTTTCGAAATAAGTTACCGTAGGTTATCTTAACTTTAAGTAAATTACCTTATACGAACTATCTATACTAATATTAAAAAGAAGATACCTATGTGTGTTTGTAGGGAGTAATCTGAAATTACAGAACCGATTTCAAAAAACATGGTGGGAAAATGCTGGTGATAATCCCTTCTCCAACATAGGCTTATGTCGATACAACGAGCAAAAAACATTCTAAAATTTCAATTTCTCTGATAGTGTTGGGGCTAGAAATTTGAAATTGGGTGGGGTGGTTTACTTTTAAGATGTAAATACTTGCTATGAACGATTTCTAAAAATTTTGAAATTTAAAAGTATGAAATGAGCGGAAAACGTTCTAAATTACAATTTGTTTGGACTGATTAAAGCTAGAAAGTTTCAATTTGGTATGGCTGTTACTTTAGATACGCAAATATTTTCCCAGAACAATTTTTTTTTAAATTCAAAATTCAAAAGGGTGCAGAAGCAAAAAACATTCTAAAATTGTGATTTATGTGATATGGTTGGTCTAGAAGCTTGAAATATAGCGTGGTGGCTACTTTTAAGATGCAAATGCTTGCTAAGAACAGTTTCTAAAAAGTCGAAATTTAAAAGGGTAAAAAGAGCAGAAAATGTTCTCTTTTATGTTTTAGTTGGAATTGTTGAGGTTAGAAACTTGAAATTTAGCACAGTGGTTACTTTTAAGATGTCGATTACAGATCGGATTGCTCGGTATAAACAATACATTAAAAATTTAAAGATTTAAAATGGGAGGAAATCGTTCTTTATTACAACTTATTTAAAATTGTTAGGGAATAGACATTTAAAATTTTAAATGTCTATTATGTTTAAGGCGTAAATGCTATCACAGAACAATTTTTACAGAATTCGAAATTTAGAAGGGTGCAAGAGCAAAAACTATTAAAAAATTCGAGTTTTGTTATGTTACTGTAGTCCTAGCAACTTGAAATATGGCATGTTGGTTATTTTTAAGATTTAAGTACTCGCTAAAATCGCCTTCTAAAATATTCGAAATTTAAAAGGAAGCATTCTAAAAACATTGTAAACTATGATTTATCTAAAATTGTTATCTATAGAAGCTTGAAATTTGACATGGATGTTACTTTACAGACGTAAATTCACCCACAGAATAGTTTAAAAATAACAAAATTTAAAAGTGTGCTGGAGCAAAAAAATTTTCTAAAATTGCTATTTCTGTGAGACATTTGATATAGAAGCTTGGAATTTGGCATGGTGGTTACTTTTAAGATGCAAATGCTCGCTAAGAACGGCTTCTAAAAAAATTGAAATTTCAAATGAAAAATGAAATGAGAAGCAAACCTATAAAATACATTCTAAATGACCATTAATTTGGAATTAATTTTTGCTCTTCTCATTCATTTAAGTCTCCTGTTCGCCTAATGCAGCATAAGAATGAAGTTTACTCGAAATGTGGCTTAATTAATATATTTTTTAATTATCCGTAGCAGTATAATTTCCTCTAATAAAAATAGACACACAGATATCACTTGGCATATTTCAAAAACTACGCGTACACAGCAGCGGGTTTTTATGATTAAGTTATATTTAGAAAAACTTTCTCCGTGTTCTAAGCATAAGTAAAACAGCAAAAAATTTATTTTTGTCGGATAAACTTACCGAGTTATGATACTTAGAATTTTCGGCGTGTTTGGCACTAAAAACGGAATAATACAATTTTTAGTCTCTTAGTTAGAGAAGGCCTACCACCTAATCTCTTGTTAGCTGTTGCACGGCCAAACTCGATCGGAGAAAGATCGAGTTTGGCCGTGGCTGTTGTTAATAAACATGCGCGCCACGACCTACGTCTTCTAAATATACTTGTGGCTGTAGGCCGAGCGTCAGGGATTTTCATTTGAGATGTAATGATTTTTTTTTTCAAAGTGTGAGCCTTCTTGAATGAGATGTTTTAAAGTTAATATGCAACCGTAACCTGGTAATCCGTTCCAGAAATACTAAGCAAAAGCGTTGCTATCCAAGGTGCAATTTTCCAGGCGCATGTACCTTAAGTGATTAGTACTTCTTAAAAGTAACATTTAAAATATCTTAAAAGTTCGATAAATGTCCTTTATTTATTATATTTGTTACAAAAATATAAATTTCAATAAGATGAACTAGTGGAGCTTTCCTCATTTCCCTGGTCGGTAATTTTCCCAAGTGAACCTCGAATGAAATGGACCTGGTATAGTGGGTGCCAACTGCCATCAACAGCGTACACACGTACAAGTTACGTGCAAAAAGTGCAAAAGGCGTTCCAGGCAATTCGTTAAACATATCCTCAAAGATAAAAATTATAAGGATGTTCTCATCAACGAGCAAATAATAAGAGATAGCGCCAAAAAACTTGTTCTCCATCATTGAAAAGAAAAATTGCCTTGTCAGCTTATGACGATAAGCGTTATGTTTTAGACAATAAAATCGACACATTAGCTCTTGGTCATAAAGACACATTTCATTCAAAAGAACATCATGATTTAAATTTATAACAGAAAATGAATTGGAAAAAAAGTATAAGGAATTATTAATGCTGTAAATAGTATTATTGTTGTATAAGAATTATTAATGTTGCACATAGTATTATTGTGATATATAGAAATACTAGCTGACCCGCCCAGCGAACCCGGACCCGGGATAAAATTAAACAAACTTAAATTTTGTATGATTTTATATCTTTAACCCGATTTAGTAGGAAGTTATTTATTTAAAAGTGCTGCGCACGCGAGGAAAATCCTTTATTTCCACTTTCAGCCGATAGGGGTGCAGGATCCCGCCGCCTGCAGCACCGTATAGTAGGCGTGCAGCACAGAAGCTGAAAAGTCTTTTAGTTTCACTTTCCGCCGTCAGGGGGCACACTCTGGTCCAAACAAACTACCTTCCAAACGAATCTCCGACACGTGTCCCCGCTGCCTCCGGCACCGTATAGCAGGCATGCTGCGCACGGGGTGCAAGGTCGAACTAAAATCTGATCGAAAATTAAGTCGAATCATCGAAACCCCGTTGTGATCAAACCCATAAAACCCGAGATAAGAATGCAAGTAAGTGCTCAGCAACAAATCAATCAAAAAACACACACATACAGAGACATCGAAACTTTATTTTATTAGTATCTATCCTAATAAAAGAAAGTTTCGCTCTCTCTGTGTGTGTGTGTGCTTGTTTGTTTGTTTACTAATAAAAGAAAGTTTCGGTCTGTGTGTGTGTATGTGTGTTTGTTTGTTTGTTTGTCTGCGATGGCTAACAAAATCTAGCCCACTTAGAAGTCTGAAAATTTAGGTGTGGATAGTCCAAGGCCTGACCTGGTGCACCTGAGTCTTAGAATTTTAATATTTTGATAATTACTGAAGACATTAATTAGAATCTCATTAAACATCGCATCGAAAAAATGCTAAAGAAAAGCACTCCTGTTCTAGATTACCAAGAAGAAATGAAAGAATTCGAAATTATTTTACAAATTAGCGTATTTTAAGAAAACAAATTAAGATATCGATTTGAAAATTTATGAGCATAAATAAAAGAATTTTCTGTATCCGACAATGTAATTTTTAAAAAATTCGGCCGATAATTTTTTTTTTAATTTTTGCAAAAAACTGTTGAAAATCTGACGGCGGCAGTGAAAAAAAATCCGAGAAAGCTTCAGACAGGAATCAGCTTTCATTAAAAACTGAACTACAAAGAGATCTGTTTCTCGGGCCGATCCCTCCATTTAGTTTCCGAAAATGAAAGGTAATAATTGCCAATTTTTACTAACGAACACAAATTAAGATAACTAATTAAGATATAGTTTTGAACTTGAGGATGGGAAGGTGTGCCATCTGGCGGCCATTTTTGCGTAGCGTCTTCGTTATGTTCTAATTATCAGAAAAATTTAATTCTTTTTTTAATGATCGCGTTAATGTTGGGGAAAATGGTTTTCTAGAACAAATTATTCGTTATATTTGCGGTTATGGGGAAGGAGGGGGTTAACGTCTTGCTCCGATTTACACAAAACAAATTCCATTGAAGAAATTTAACATTTTTAACTTCTCCCGTAGCGTTTTATAAATATTATATCTTATATATAGAGAATAACGGAAATTTCAAATGACAATAGTAGATAATAATTGACAGTTCTACGCCAGCGGCGTATGCGGCGTATGACCTCTGTGCTCTGTGAAGGTCACCGGAAGTGGCAGGTGGGGATAACAGGCATGTTGGAACAGGAAGTGAACAGGAAGTGTAGACAGGAAGTTTAACCGGAAACGCGACAGGAAGTGAATGCGATAAAGGAGAGAGGGGGAGGGCTTATTTTTGTGGGGGGCTTACGCTAACCTGAAATAAAAATGGAATTATTTCTTACTTTATCAAAGTTTAACATAAAATGTATCTTTTTTTTTTTTTTTTTTTTTTTTTTTTTTTTTTTTTTTTACCTGAAATAAAAATTCTATTTGCTAACTAACACCTAATATAAAAATGGAAATCTTTCTGACTTTGCTTTACTTTATAAAAGTTTAACGTGAAATTTATTTTTAGACTGGAAACGCGACAGGAAATAAGATCGGAAACGGGATTAGACATGCTTTTTCCAAAAAGGGTTTTCAGGAAGCAGTAAACATGTTTTAGGAACATGTTTGGGAGCTTGTTGGAACAGGACAGGTGGTTTGTGAGACCGGAAGTAATTAAGATGAGAGAGATAAAGAAGGTGCATGATTAGACATATAGATTTTGTTCTTTGTAGAGGGTGAAATTTTGTTTTATTTTTTATTTAAAGTGTTTTCTTTTTTTTTTTTTAATTTATTTAAAGCGTTTCAAATTATTTTTTATATTTTTTTTTGTAGTGTTTTACGTATTATTTTAATTTTTAGTGACATTAGAACCTGCAATTTCTGTATCACACATGTCTTATCTTAGGTCACCAAGGATGTGTGTGTGTTGTTATCTCTTTAAATGCGAGAGATGGTTACTTCAGACCTGCATTGAGATATCTTTATCATAGTTTTAATGAACTGCAGGAAATTGTCTTTAGTTATTGAGTAATTCGCGAGTTTTGGTTTAATATGAATGCTATTACATCTGTTTGTTTAATTTACAAGCACATTTCTCTTACAACACTCTGTCAACAGATCACTTCAATATTCGAAATAATAATTTAGAGGGAAAATTTTTACTTTCTATACGAAATTTTATTTATAGAGATTGACGAAGATAGTATGCCTAATTCTTTCTTGTACAACATTATATTCGAAATAGAGTTTTGTTACCAAAAATAACGTGTTTATACATTTTAAAAACGAAAGCAAAGTGATTTTCAAAAATGTAAATATAAGCTATACACCCACGCATTTTTGTTATTGAATTAAATTACAAGGTTTAATATTGTATTCAACGTAATATTTTCTTATAAAAGCCGTTTCACAAACTTGTATACTAAAAGTAATGTGTCATTTTTAGGGGAAAAAATTAATTCAAGTCATTGAGACTAATCCTTTATGGGGGAAAAATTTGTCATACTTCTTTGTGTTACATTACATTTTCCGTTTTTTAAGTTTACAAATTTGTGGACTAACTTAAATAATCGTTTTTAGGATACTTAAACAATATATATATACTTTTTAATTATATAATTTTTTTTAATTGACTTGTAATATAGCTTTTTTTTTCTTAAAAGGGTACTGTAGAATAACTTATGTCACAAATACTACATCCTTCTTTAGTTAAATATGTTTCACTTAAGACATGACAAAGTGTCTTAGAAACATTTCATTTTGGAGTTAAGTGATTAAAGAAGAAAAATATTATTTATATAAACACAACACATAAGACCAGTGACTGAGAGGTTCTGGTTTTAAAGCTACTAGACGTTTGGGTTTAAACTTCTCTCGCGCTCGTCGACCTAACCGTTCGGAGTTTTCTTCGAACCTTGTCAATACGAGTTAGGAGCCCTTAGAATGACCCCTAGAGTGACCTATATCCCAAGCGTAGATAATCGGTTTTAACAAATAACCAACCAACCACAACACATAAGACATTTTAGATCGTTACATAAGACATTTTAGATCATTACATAAGACATTTTAGATTATTACATTTAGTTAAGAAGTGATTTGACGTGCAAAATATTATTTATAAAATCATACAATAAGAGAATTTTAAAGATTTTTTCCTTTTAAATGAACAATTTTTAGTGACTATTTAACTTATTAAAGAGAGCGGGTATTTTGTTTAGAGTTATACGATTAAAATAAATTTTCAATAGATTTGACTTTATACAACCAACATTTTAAAAAAAGGGAATGGAATCTAGTTTTTATAAATTAACGTTTTTCAATTTTACAAATACTTCACACCCCGTCTTTTTTCCCCCTCTTTTAGTAGACTTTACATACATAAGACATAAAAAGCGTTTTAGAATACATCATTTAGAAATTAAGTGGTTTGATAAATAAAATATTATTTATAAAAGCAATAGATACGAGAGTAATAAGGATTTTTACTTACATATGTACGAACTTCTGATAGGTAAGACTTTCTAAATCATTGTGCAAGAATTAAGTGGTTATTGAACTTATAACATTACATGATGAAATAATCACGTGACGTATTTTTAAACCAATAAAATGTCAGTATTTTCAAACAAATAAAAAGTTAGTATTTTTACACGAGCGCCCTCTATCATTATATAAATTTCAATGAAACGAGTTCATAACATTCTACTGTGACCTGATATCGTTGTAATAGGTTGTATTTTTCATTTAAGTTATTGTGGAACGAGTTATGAATTCTTATGTTGGTGATGTAACCAACTTGGAGTGTCAACACTCATCACCAGAGTTAAATAATCAAGAGATGGATTCTACACTTTTATCCAAAGAAGGACTCGTTTCGAATTATGAAGTGAAACTCACCTCATCAGGACTAAAGAAACAGAAGTTACCCCATGTGCGTAAGATGTGTAACACACCATTTCCTCGAAAAGTTAACTTAGTGTTTCATATGAAAAGTCATCTAAAGGAAAAATCTTTTTGCTGTGAGGTGTGTGCTGAAGTTTTTTCACAAAAGAGTGATTTACGTAATCATCAAAAGATTCACAAATTGCCCAAATACAAGTGTAGTGATTGCAACGAGATATTTTCAAGAATGTCTGACTTATTAATACACAAGAAGACCCATAAGATTCGTAAACAATATTCATGTGCAAAGTGTTGTGAAATATTTAAGTGTGAATCGGATTTTTTACAACATTGTGATGCTTTTCATAAAGTTTTACCTAACATTGCGAAATCACCCTGTTTAAAAGATTTGTTATTTGAACTTATAGTGAAGCTTATAGATTAGTTCGAACTTATAGTGAATTAAAAGACAAAATGATATGCAAAATATATGAACTAGAATTAACAGACCAAAACATACATGTACATGCTGAGAATGCCTTTTTAAAGTTGTACAACGGCTTTGAAGATTTCACAGAACGAGTGTTTAATTAGACATTATGAAAATTTTTGAAATTAGAATTGATTACAGCTCAATATGACAGGCTTATTTGATTTGTATTATTTTAAATGATTAATAAATAGTTTGATTGCGAAAAAAGTGTTTTCTTTAGCATACACTGTGTGACTTTTAAACTAATGTTGTGTATTTTGAATGTGTCAGAGAAAACAGGAGTGTGTTGACATTTAAAAAAAAAGATTTCACATAATATAAAAGTTTTACAATAAAAATTGACTTACCTAAAGTTTTTTCAAGATAGTCACGATATCCTTTCCATTACAATTATTTTAAGGAAATAGAATTTAATTTTGTTGTGAATAACACTTTGTTGTTAACAGCACGTGGTTTGTCTTATCATAACTATGAGATCCTAAGATCACTTCCTATTAACATGATAACGAAGAGTAAAAAAAAATGACTAATGCAAGCCGATTTTCCTGCCTAAACTTGTTATCAGCTTGCATGAGTGACTCATCTTTACATGTGTGGATTTGTATGTTGAAAAAATGATTGCTATGTTTAACCCGTGTAGACGATTTTTATCCGGAAGCTGTTTGAACTACCAAATTTCAGATATCACACATTTTACTAGAACATTTAAATATTTTAATGTCTTTTCGCCCGCAAATTGGAAACTTAGGATTATCACCTTTACATCGAGACATGGAAGGTAGAAAAATAATAACTTTACACTTAGACAATATTTTAATTTAAGAAGAATTAGACTTAACACATTGTTAGAGTTTCTTTGAAAAATATCTAGTTGGTTGTAAATTTTAGAAAATTCGACCTAACGAAATTAACACACTTAAAAATATCTAGTTGGTTATACATTTTATAAAATAAGCAACAAATAAACATTTCGATACATTGACAAAAGAAAATAATTAAGTTTAAGTAAACTTTACACTTAGACAATATTTCAAACTAAGAAAAATAATAACTTTACACTTATATAATATTTTCAACTAAGGAAAATTAATAACTTTAAAAATCAGACTTAACACATTGTTAAAGTTTTTTTAAAACAACACAACATTTTCAAAGCAGTGGAAATAGTATACCTGAAAAAAATTCAACTTAGTGGAATTTAATAGTGAAATTTTTTAACCTCACTCATTTAAAAAATAAAACTTTGTAAATTTTTTCCATTTTTAAAATAAAACTTATTTAAAAAATAAATAAGCAACTATTAAACATTTTGAATGTCTTAGACAAAGTGTGAATAAATTTGTTGAAATTATATAAAACATGAAAAATTTCATTACTTTTAAAAGAAATTTTATTTTTGGTGAAATAAACTCGAGGTATTTATTATATGTTACTTAAACTACATGAGAATTGATTGAAAATGTGTTACTTTTAATCACTCACAAGATAAGACATGATGTTACAATATACACATAGGAATGACATAGGAATTTCAGATGGGTTTTTCTCCCACACATGACGTCACTGATAACATATTTACTGATCAAGTCATAAAATCATAGTTTAGGGTAGGTTTTTAAGCACGAAGTTTAGTTGAGATTTAAGATATTTGAGAAATATAAACTACAACTTTGGCTACTTTTTGAAATTTCCCCCTACATAAGAAAAAGAACATAGAAAAATAAAATGAAAAGTCGTATTTGAATGGAATCAAATTATTATCCTTTCACTTAACAGCTGAATGCGTCGGTAATTACATCACAAAGGCACTGATAACAACTGATTGAATATATTGTGTTTCTTTTTTAAGGTTAAATTGATTTAATATTCAAGTTATTTCTTAATGATACACATAAAAACAATAAACTTAATTAGCATTCAAAAAGCAAACGATCACATTATTGTGTAAAACAATAAAATGTTTTAAAAGTCACGAGTTAAAATTTGAAATGACTTAGAGTTTAAGTAGAATTTAGATGTGAACCTTTTAAAATGAAATAATAGTTTTTTGTATCGCCCTCTATCGGTGGGTAATAGAATTAAGAGATAATTAAAAGTTTTAACTTGAATTCGAGCCCACAACAAAAATTATTTTTCGGTTTTATAATTTAGGGTAGGTTTAACTGAGCAAGCCATGATATTTCAGTATTTATAGACGATTTAAGATATTCGATAAAGGAAATCATCTGAATTTTTAATTTAATTGAAGGGTTTACTGCTTAAAGTACTACAAAATGAGTACAACACGATGCATAGTTTTTTAATTAATTATATTTTTCGAAAGATTAAATTGACTTACTGATAAACTTAGGATTTATGTTTAAAGTGAATAAATTTGACATGTTAGGTTCACTTAATAACAGAGGGTTGAATAAGTTATTTTTAATAAAAATAAAGTTTACTAAAAGTTTTTAAAGTTAAAAAAATATAGTTTTAAAAAATTTAAAGTTTACAAAAAGTTTAAAAATCTTTAAGTAAATCAAAATTAACTTTTTAATTTTAACTATTGAGAGACTATAATCTAACTGTTTATCCTTGTAACCAACTGGTGCATATCAACTATATACTCTGTATCTGCATATGCGCAGAAAAACATAGACATTTAATCTAACTTGAGTTCGACTTTAAATTATTTGCCAACTTTTAAGTTTAATTACTATACACAACTCGATTACCTTTCCCACAAAACACCTTTCAGAAACAAAACAGAAATTAACACTTACCGAAAAACACGTCCACTTTGGGTGTTAGTCTTCACTCAACTAACGTTTCTCCCTTATCTTTGCTAGGGGGCGCTGCAATCGCCGCTAGAGGCGTTAGTAGTCTTCAGGTGTGTGATAAGAATAAACTTTAAATCCAACTTACACTCCCTCAGTCATTCTTGCTTCTCTCTACCTTGCTAACAACCGTTTGCTGCTGGCTCATTGTTTGGTTGTTTAAACTTGTTGAATGACGTCATCATGTGTTTGTCTAAACTTGTCCAGTCTTGTTTTTATGCAGTACGTCTATTTAGATGAGTCATCACTCGCTTATCTTGGTTGACTTGTCCGAACTTGTTTTTGTGTGGCACGTCTATTTGGGTGAGTCATCGTTCGCTTATCTTACTTTACTTGTTTGAACTTGTCTAGTATCCACCACCTCATGTCTTTTGTCATAGCT
Source organism: Maratus michaelseni (assembly GCA_963931845.1). Lineage (NCBI taxonomy): Eukaryota > Metazoa > Arthropoda > Arachnida > Araneae > Salticidae > Maratus > Maratus michaelseni. The sequence goes on from OZ007597.1 coordinate 160,448,662, forward strand.
TGAATATACTTTACACCAATCACTTAAATATAAAAGTCTTGTCACAACTTACTTAAACTTTGATAAAAATATTAATTATTTATAAATTTCATCAAATTCTTATTTTTCTGATACATTTACTATGTAATTTTCGTTCAAAAATATGGTAAAGCCCGATTTTAAATCGAAGTCTAAGATAAATTCCCCAAATTTGTAACATTTTAACACTAATAATAAATATTGTAAGCACCCAGTACATACAAGTTTTGTAAAAATAATATTACTTATAGCTAACTCGTTATGTCCCATGATACAAAACTTCAATATAACTAAAATCAGTGTTAAACAAAAATCTAATCACGTGTCTTTATATATTATTTTGAAATGCAAAGCATTATATCTAAACGAATGATATAAGGAGTAGTTAGAATAGTTCTTATATTTTTGTTAGTAAAAAATTTATACACATTATCTTACAAGGTTGCAATATTCAACACACGGTTCACCATATTTAAAAACGATTCACCACGATTTAAAATCTTAGTAACATATTTTAAATTTATAAATTTAAATTAAAACATATTTTTATAATTGTTTATTTATAAAAATATGTTTTAATTTAAATTTATAAATTTAAAATATGTTACTAAGATTTTAAATCGTGGTGAATCGTTTTTAAATATGGTGAACCGTGTGTTGAATATTGCAACCTTGTAAGATAATGTGTATAAATTTTTTACTAACAAAAATATAAGAACTATTCTAACTACTCCTTATATCATTCGTTTAGATATAATGCTTTGCATTTCAAAATAATATATAAAGACACGTGATTAGATTTTTGTTTAACACTGATTTTAGTTATATTGAAGTTTTGTATCATGGGACATAACGAGTTAGCTATAAGTAATATTATTTTTACAAAACTTGTATGTACTGGGTGCTTACAATATTTATTATTAGTGTTAAAATGTTACAAATTTGGGGAATTTATCTTAGACTTCGATTTAAAATCGGGCTTTACCATATTTTTGAACGAAAATTACATAGTAAATGTATCAGAAAAATAAGAATTTGATGAAATTTATAAATAATTAATATTTTTATCAAAGTTTAAGTAAGTTGTGACAAGACTTTTATATTTAAGTGATTGGTGTAAAGTATATTCAAGCTATGACAAAAGACATGAGGTGGTGGATACTAGACAAGTTCAAACAAGTAAAGTAAGATAAGCGAACGATGACTCACCCAAATAGACGTGCCACACAAAAACAAGTTCGGACAAGTCAACCAAGATAAGCGAGTGATGACTCATCTAAATAGACGTACTGCATAAAAACAAGACTGGACAAGTTTAGACAAACACATGATGACGTCATTCAACAAGTTTAAACAACCAAACAATGAGCCAGCAGCAAACGGTTGTTAGCAAGGTAGAGAGAAGCAAGAATGACTGAGGGAGTGTAAGTTGGATTTAAAGTTTATTCTTATCACACACCTGAAGACTACTAACGCCTCTAGCGGCGATTGCAGCGCCCCCTAGCAAAGATAAGGGAGAAACGTTAGTTGAGTGAAGACTAACACCCAAAGTGGACGTGTTTTTCGGTAAGTGTTAATTTCTGTTTTGTTTCTGAAAGGTGTTTTGTGGGAAAGGTAATCGAGTTGTGTATAGTAATTAAACTTAAAAGTTGGCAAATAATTTAAAGTCGAACTCAAGTTAGATTAAATGTCTATGTTTTTCTGCGCATATGCAGATACAGAGTATATAGTTGATATGCACCAGTTGGTTACAAGGATAAACAGTTAGATTATAGTCTCTCAATAGTTAAAATTAAAAAGTTAATTTTGATTTACTTAAAGATTTTTAAACTTTTTGTAAACTTTAAATTTTTTAAAACTATATTTTTTTAACTTTAAAAACTTTTAGTAAACTTTATTTTTATTAAAAATAACTTATTCAACCCTCTGTTATTAAGTGAACCTAACATGTCAAATTTATTCACTTTAAACATAAATCCTAAGTTTATCAGTAAGTCAATTTAATCTTTCGAAAAATATAATTAATTAAAAAACTATGCATCGTGTTGTACTCATTTTGTAGTACTTTAAGCAGTAAACCCTTCAATTAAATTAAAAATTCAGATGATTTCCTTTATCGAATATCTTAAATCGTCTATAAATACTGAAATATCATGGCTTGCTCAGTTAAACCTACCCTAAATTATAAAACCAAAAAATAATTTTTGTTGTGGGCTCGAATTCAAGTTAAAACTTTTAATAATCTCTTAATTCTATTACCCACCGATAGAGGGCGATACAAAAAACTATTATTTCATTTTAAAAGGTTCACATCTAAATTCTACTTAAACTCTAAGTCATTTCAAATTTTAACTCGTGACTTTTAAAACATTTTATTGTTTTACACAATAATGTGATCGTTTGCTTTTTGAATGCTAATTAAGTTTATTGTTTTTAAGTGTATCATTAAGAAATAACTTGAATATTAAATCAATTTAACCTTAAAAAAGAAACACAATATATTCAATCAGTTGTTATCAGTGCCTTTGTGATGTAATTACCGACGCATTCAGCTGTTAAGTGAAAGGATAATAATTTGATTCCATTCAAATACGACTTTTCATTTTATTTTTGTATGTTCTTTTTCTTATGTAGGGGGAAATTTCAAAAAGTAGCCAAAGTTGTAGTTTATATTTCTCAAATATCTTAAATCTCAACTAAACTTCGTGCTTAAAAACCTACCCTAAACTATGATTTTATGACTTGATCAGTAAATATGTTATCAGTGACGTCATGTGTGGGAGAAAAACCCATCTGAAATTCCTATGTCATTCCTATGTGTATATTGTAACATCATGTCTTATCTTGTGAGTGATTAAAAGTAACACATTTTCAATCAATTCTCATGTAGTTTAAGTAACATATAATAAATACCTCGAGTTTATTTCACCAAAAATAAAATTTCTTTTAAAAGTAATGAAATTTTTCATGTTTTATATAATTTCAACAAATTTATTCACACTTTGTCTAAGACATTCAAAATGTTTAATAGTTGCTTATTTATTTTTTAAATAAGTTTTATTTTAAAAATGGAAAAAATTTACAAAGTTTTATTTTTTAAATGAGTGAGGTTAAAAAATTTCACTATTAAATTCCACTAAGTTGAATTTTTTTCAGGTATACTATTTCCACTGCTTTGAAAATGTTGTGTTGTTTTAAAAAAACTTTAACAATGTGTTAAGTCTGATTTTTAAAGTTATTAATTTTCCTTAGTTGAAAATATTATATAAGTGTAAAGTTATTATTTTTCTTAGTTTGAAATATTGTCTAAGTGTAAAGTTTACTTAAACTTAATTATTTTCTTTTGTCAATGTATCGAAATGTTTATTTGTTGCTTATTTTATAAAATGTATAACCAACTAGATATTTTTAAGTGTGTTAATTTCGTTAGGTCGAATTTTCTAAAATTTACAACCAACTAGATATTTTTCAAAGAAACTCTAACAATGTGTTAAGTCTAATTCTTCTTAAATTAAAATATTGTCTAAGTGTAAAGTTATTATTTTTCTACCTTCCATGTCTCGATGTAAAGGTGATAATCCTAAGTTTCCAATTTGCGGGCGAAAAGACATTAAAATATTTAAATGTTCTAGTAAAATGTGTGATATCTGAAATTTGGTAGTTCAAACAGCTTCCGGATAAAAATCGTCTACACGGGTTAAACATAGCAATCATTTTTTCAACATACAAATCCACACATGTAAAGATGAGTCACTCATGCAAGCTGATAACAAGTTTAGGCAGGAAAATCGGCTTGCATTAGTCATTTTTTTTTACTCTTCGTTATCATGTTAATAGGAAGTGATCTTAGGATCTCATAGTTATGATAAGACAAACCACGTGCTGTTAACAACAAAGTGTTATTCACAACAAAATTAAATTCTATTTCCTTAAAATAATTGTAATGGAAAGGATATCGTGACTATCTTGAAAAAACTTTAGGTAAGTCAATTTTTATTGTAAAACTTTTATATTATGTGAAATCTTTTTTTTTAAATGTCAACACACTCCTGTTTTCTCTGACACATTCAAAATACACAACATTAGTTTAAAAGTCACACAGTGTATGCTAAAGAAAACACTTTTTTCGCAATCAAACTATTTATTAATCATTTAAAATAATACAAATCAAATAAGCCTGTCATATTGAGCTGTAATCAATTCTAATTTCAAAAATTTTCATAATGTCTAATTAAACACTCGTTCTGTGAAATCTTCAAAGCCGTTGTACAACTTTAAAAAGGCATTCTCAGCATGTACATGTATGTTTTGGTCTGTTAATTCTAGTTCATATATTTTGCATATCATTTTGTCTTTTAATTCACTATAAGTTCGAACTAATCTATAAGCTTCACTATAAGTTCAAATAACAAATCTTTTAAACAGGGTGATTTCGCAATGTTAGGTAAAACTTTATGAAAAGCATCACAATGTTGTAAAAAATCCGATTCACACTTAAATATTTCACAACACTTTGCACATGAATATTGTTTACGAATCTTATGGGTCTTCTTGTGTATTAATAAGTCAGACATTCTTGAAAATATCTCGTTGCAATCACTACACTTGTATTTGGGCAATTTGTGAATCTTTTGATGATTACGTAAATCACTCTTTTGTGAAAAAACTTCAGCACACACCTCACAGCAAAAAGATTTTTCCTTTAGATGACTTTTCATATGAAACACTAAGTTAACTTTTCGAGGAAATGGTGTGTTACACATCTTACGCACATGGGGTAACTTCTGTTTCTTTAGTCCTGATGAGGTGAGTTTCACTTCATAATTCGAAACGAGTCCTTCTTTGGATAAAAGTGTAGAATCCATCTCTTGATTATTTAACTCTGGTGATGAGTGTTGACACTCCAAGTTGGTTACATCACCAACATAAGAATTCATAACTCGTTCCACAATAACTTAAATGAAAAATACAACCTATTACAACGATATCAGGTCACAGTAGAATGTTATGAACTCGTTTCATTGAAATTTATATAATGATAGAGGGCGCTCGTGTAAAAATACTAACTTTTTATTTGTTTGAAAATACTGACATTTTATTGGTTTAAAAATACGTCACGTGATTATTTCATCATGTAATGTTATAAGTTCAATAACCACTTAATTCTTGCACAATGATTTAGAAAGTCTTACCTATCAGAAGTTCGTACATATGTAAGTAAAAATCCTTATTACTCTCGTATCTATTGCTTTTATAAATAATATTTTATTTATCAAACCACTTAATTTCTAAATGATGTATTCTAAAACGCTTTTTATGTCTTATGTATGTAAAGTCTACTAAAAGAGGGGGAAAAAAGACGGGGTGTGAAGTATTTGTAAAATTGAAAAACGTTAATTTATAAAAACTAGATTCCATTCCCTTTTTTTAAAATGTTGGTTGTATAAAGTCAAATCTATTGAAAATTTATTTTAATCGTATAACTCTAAACAAAATACCCGCTCTCTTTAATAAGTTAAATAGTCACTAAAAATTGTTCATTTAAAAGGAAAAAATCTTTAAAATTCTCTTATTGTATGATTTTATAAATAATATTTTGCACGTCAAATCACTTCTTAACTAAATGTAATAATCTAAAATGTCTTATGTAATGATCTAAAATGTCTTATGTAACGATCTAAAATGTCTTATGTGTTGTGGTTGGTTGGTTATTTGTTAAAACCGATTATCTACGCTTGGGATATAGGTCACTCTAGGGGTCATTCTAAGGGCTCCTAACTCGTATTGACAAGGTTCGAAGAAAACTCCGAACGGTTAGGTCGACGAGCGCGAGAGAAGTTTAAACCCAAACGTCTAGTAGCTTTAAAACCAGAACCTCTCAGTCACTGGTCTTATGTGTTGTGTTTATATAAATAATATTTTTCTTCTTTAATCACTTAACTCCAAAATGAAATGTTTCTAAGACACTTTGTCATTTCTTAAGTGAAACATATTTAACTAAAGAAGGATGTAGTATTTGTGACATAAGTTATTCTACAGTACCCTTTTAAGAAAAAAAAAGCTATATTACAAGTCAATTAAAAAAAATTATATAATTAAAAAGTATATATATATTGTTTAAGTATCCTAAAAACGATTATTTAAGTTAGTCCACAAATTTGTAAACTTAAAAAACGGAAAATGTAATGTAACACAAAGAAGTATGACAAATTTTTCCCCCATAAAGGATTAGTCTCAATGACTTGAATTAATTTTTTCCCCTAAAAATGACACATTACTTTTAGTATACAAGTTTGTGAAACGGCTTTTATAAGAAAATATTACGCTGAATACAATATTAAACCTTGTAATTTAATTCAATAACAAAAATGCGTGGGTGTATAGCTTATATTTACATTTTTGAAAATCACTTTGCTTTCGTTTTTAAAATGTATAAACACGTTATTTTTGGTAACAAAACTCTATTTCGAATATAATGTTGTACAAGAAAGAATTAGGCATACTATCTTCGTCAATCTCTATAAATAAAATTTCGTATAGAAAGTAAAAATTTTCCCTCTAAATTATTATTTCGAATATTGAAGTGATCTGTTGACAGAGTGTTGTAAGAGAAATGTGCTTGTAAATTAAACAAACAGATGTAATAGCATTCATATTAAACCAAAACTCGCGAATTACTCAATAACTAAAGACAATTTCCTGCAGTTCATTAAAACTATGATAAAGATATCTCAACGCAGGTCTGAAGTAACCATCTCTCGCATTTAAAGAGATAACAGCACACACACATCCTTGGTGACCTAAGATAAGACATGTGTGATACAGAAATTGCAGGTTCTAATGTCACTAAAAATTAAAATAATACGTAAAACACTACAAAAAAAAAATATAAAAAATAATTTGAAACGCTTTAAATAAATAAAAAAAAAAAAAATGAAAACACTTTAAATAAAAAATAAAACAAAATTTCACCCTCTACAAAGAACAAAATCTATATGTCTAATCATGCACCTTCTTTATCTCTCTCATCTTAATTACTTCCGGTCTCACAAACCACCTGTCCTGTTCCAACAAGCTCCCAAACATGTTCCTAAAACATGTTTACTGCTTCCTGAAAACCCTTTTTGGAAAAAGCATGTCTAATCCCGTTTCCGATCTTATTTCCTGTCGCGTTTCCAGTCTAAAAATAAATTTCACGTTAAACTTTTATAAAGTAAAACAAAGTCAGAAAGATTTCCATTTTTATATTAGGTGTTAGTTAGCAAATAAAATTTTTATTTCAGGTGAGAAAAAAAAAAAAAAAAAAAAAAAAAAAAAAATCGAACATTTTGCTAATATTACTTTCAAACTAAATTCATTCTGATAGCAGGATTCCTACAACTCAACTCCACTCGACTAGAAGGATTAAAACAAACAAAGAAAATTAAGCCCCCCACAAAAATAAGCCCTCCCCCTCTCTCCCTTATCGCATTCACTTCCTGTCACATTTCCGGTTAAATTTCCTGTCTACATTTCCTGTCTCAACATGTCTGTTATCCCCACCTGCTACATCCGGTGTCCACACCTGCAACTTCCGGTGACCTTCACAGAGCACAGAGGTCGACTGCGCGAACTGCGCTGGCGCAGAACCCCTATTTATTATCTACTGACAATTTTCGTAACAATTAAATTTTTGTTCATAATAAAAATACACAACCCATATTTACTTGATGTATACCAACAATCAAATGTAAATGATTAGTTGTTGAGCACTTGCATTTCTTATCTCGGGTTTTATGGGCCCTATCACAACGGGGTTTGGATGATTCGACTTGGTTTTCGATTGCGTTACAGATTTTAGTTCCACCTTCCACCGCGAGGGGGTGCATCATTTTCTCGAGTTCTATGCACCCGATTTCGAATGGAATTGGTTCATTCAACTCCCTTGATACAATGGGTACCCATGTTAAATGTTCGAATAGAAGAAATTGCGCCCCCTAGCGATGTAAATTGGAACTAAAGGATTTTGCAGCAAGTGCGCAGCACGCCTGCTATACGGTGCAGGAGGCAGCGGAGACACGGGTCGAAGATTCGTTTGGAAGGTGGTTTGTTTGGAACAGAATGTGTCCCCTGGCAGTTAAAGGTGAAACTAAAAGATTTTGTAACGTGTGCGCTGCACGCCTACTATACGGTACCGCAGGCGGTTTGAACACGTGTCGGAGGTTCATTTACACCAGAATGCACCCCTATCGGCTAAAAGTAGAAATAAAGGATTTTCCTCGCTTGCGCAGCACTTAAAAAAAAATATCCTACTGAATCGGGCTAAAGATATAAGATCATACAAAATTTAGGTTTGTTTAATTTTATCATGGGTCCGAGCAGCGCCGGGCGGGTCAGCTAGTAGATTACAAATTTAATATTATAAATAGCGAACTTTAAAGTATATATATTGTTTATTCAAAATGACACAATAAAGAATGTTATATATACTAGGGCCCAGGCCCATAGCTAGACCTTACTTCCAGGTAGGGCAAATATTTTTCCAGGGGGGGGGGGCAGATTGTTTCTTAATTTTTTTCACGTCTCTTATACCCTGAAAAATATGTACTGTACTTTTAGTGTAATTTTTTTCTCATTTAAAACGTAAGATCTCTCCAAAGCCAGAAATGTTTGTTCCAAGACACAATAAAAATATATCAAAAACACATAAATAAAATGTTTACATTTACATAACATATATAAGTTGTTTCCTTAAATAAACATTCATTAATAAATGCATTCAAGTACAATTTATTAAATGATGTTTCGTTATATTTACATCATGCAATAAAGATATGAGAAAGAAAAAAAACAGAATGAATAAAATGAATAGAACAAGTAACAAGGATGTCTTTACCGATAATGAAAAAATATTTTTTTTAATTTACATGAAAAAAAAAAAAAAAGAAACAGAGTACCAAATTAATTATAAGGCCTTTTATTTTATTTTAATTTTTTAATTTTAGTTTTAGTCTTTTACAAATTTGACAACCTCTATTTGTTGTAAAAATAATTTATTTGAAAGAATTTTGAAGACTAATGGGAATCATGTATAAAAACCCTCTAATATAATTGCAACCTCCTGTCTCTACTTGTATTTAATTTTTTTAGTACTTCTTCTAAATTTATTTTTTCCGTCCGTTTTCTCCCGAAGGCCGAGAAGGCTAGATCTGCCATTCTTTGATGTGACGACAGTCATTGAGGCCGATTAATGGCCGTCAATGTTGAAAAAGAAGATTCACAAGTGGCAGTGCTGCAGCCAAATGTAGCTACAGCAGCCAAAAGTTCATAAGTGTCCTTAAATGCTTCTTTGTATTTGAATAAAATTTGTAGCTTGCTTTTTTTGTTTTGCCATTTCAATTGATCTTTAAGTACAGAGGCATTTGACTCAGGTAGCACGTCTTCAGCATCTTCATGATTGACAAAAATTTTTTTACAACAGTCAACTCTTCAATTGAAGGTATGTTTATTCCTACAAACAAAAGGGAAATAGATGTAATTGCATTTTAGCGGTACACAGTTTGCAAATTTTAAAACGGTTTTGGGAAACAACAACAAAAAAAAAAATCCCTGACGGTTCGGCCTATAGGCACAGATAAATTTAGAAGACGCAGACCGTGGGGCGCCTGTTTGTTGGGAATTGCGGAAGAAATTACCTTTTTGCCATGATACGGTATTTGGAAACACCCACTTCGAAACCTAACTTGTTTGCAGGCGGAGCCGGCAGGGATTTTTTTGCTTTTAATTTTTTTTTTTTTTTTTTTTTTTTTTTTTTTTTTTTTTTTTTTGCTACAAAAGTTGTCCTATAAAAAACATGTCAATATAAAAGTTTTAGATAATATTAAGAGGAATTATAATAAATCTAAGCGGATTTGATATCTTCTGAATGGACGAAGTTATGAATTTTTTTCTTCTAAAGCCCCCTCCCCCCCCCCCCTTGGGGCCATTTTTAATTATATCAAAAATCTGTCCTACATAAATTTTCGGCCCTTTTCCTAGAAATAGTAATAACTTTAAACGGATTCGATTTAAGAAATTATGAGTTTTTTCTGTTTTCACAAAGAGCCGGCACAATCATAGGAGCGACAAATTGCACCTATATCGTCCCATTGTAAAATTGTCAAAATCTTTCTTTCAGAAAACAGTTCATGTACTTCTCTATTTATATTTCAGAAGACGGGTAACACAATTTCACACCACAGGTGGTCCAGTGATGTGTCAGAAAGTCTCTGAATAGCACACTTAAGTACTAAAGGGTGCTGAGCAATTCGGCTGCTTTGATGGCGCTTGTTTGTGACAGGCGATTTAATAGCAGTCTTGAAGCCAAGTTAAAAACTTTTCGTGCAATCCTAACTATAAGCATTACAAATGAAACAAAATGAAGAAATAATAATAATAAAAGGAACTTGTAACAGGCAAAAAATTCAAAATTATAAACGGACGGTCTGGTTTTTCAAACAGATGAAGTCTTAAAATTCTCACGCTTCTGTTGTTATTTGTTATTCTGTGTTGAGTTTTGAAAAAGCCGTAAATTATGGAAAAAAATAGCATAAAAACAATATATTTTCATAATTTTTTTAAATGGATTTTTATGAGAGAATATTAAGATTAATACAGAATTAATGTAAATATTGCTAACACTGTATGGTAAATTACACTGCATCAACACTTGCTACAATAACACAGAATCATTTATGTTTAAAGTATTAAACATAAATTATTCAAGATATAATTAGCACAACCCAGTGCTGTCTCAGTTTCTGACAAAATAATCCCAGTTTAGGAGCGTTCGTAATTATATAAATGCGTAGCACCTATAATCGTCGTCTGGTCCGTCCGCAAAAAACAAAAACTACCCAACCGAATGGTTTGAAATTTAATATATAGAACCGTTAAAAAGTTTTGTCGAGTCATTTCCAATTTTGTGAAAATCGAATCACAATTTAAAAAGTTATTAAAAAAGTTTTCTTCATTCTATTAAATCCTATCATATGTAATCTATATAATGAAAGCGCAAGTCATGTGACTGAGGAAAACAAATACGGGCTAACCTGCTAAACACTTCGTTTTTCATATGTTAAGCGGTCATTTTTATTCAACATTATTTCTTCGAATAAAATTGCATAAAAGTTACATTTTTAGAAAGATCATTCAAAAAAACTGTTTGCTTGAGAGATGAGTTACATTAAAAAATGTGTAGATTCTGAGATAACTTCAGTAGAAATAGTTAGGTTAATAGCCGAATATCTCAATCCATTAAAGTAAATAAACACAAGAGATTTGTTCATCATGAGTCATAGAAATATTAAACCATGGAGGTAATCATTCGTAAAGCAATATCTCATGTTGAATTTTGCAGCGCTGTCTGGTGTCGAAAAAAATTCGCATCTGTAAACGTGGCATCACTAATAAGAAAAACAGACGATATAATTCATTTCAGAGAAATAATAAAGATGATTTTTTTACATTGTAAAACTAGTTATAGTACGGTCGCACCTCATTTGTCACGTTTAACGTACAGTTCCAACTTGTTTGTTTGTTCGTGCTCCAATAAAAAAAATAATAAAACACAATTTATGCAGAATGTTTAGTGTCGAAGAGTCTGTGCAAATATAAAATATTTTTTAATTTATTTATTTCACTGTCCATTTCCTATAAAGCATGGCTATTTCTTCAATCGCCGTATATTTTTTGAAAAGAGCTATACATATTGTTTATGCTTAAGACTGTTATGACATTAAGGTCACATTCACCCGTAATTAAATACCATTTCAGATATCCTCCATGAGGTTCCAAAAATATATATATATAGTAATTCTGTATATATATATATATATATATATATATATATGTGTGTGTGTGTGTGTGTGTGTAAACTTAATGTAAAATTTAACCATTGAAACATAAGAAACTGACCATACACAATGAAATCACAATACCATAGCAGTGTCAAATTACAAATTAAATTTATACATATACAATTTTTTCCGGCTGAACAACACGGAACTTTTTTGCTATATTCGCACTATCATTTTTATACATAAAAGCATGAAATTTACAAGTTTTAACTACTAAAGTGATTTAGAATCGAATAACGTTTTTCACTTTTCTATAGATACGTTAAATTTTGAGTTGTAATCGATTTCTCTCTTATGAACTTTATCAGACCATCATGTCCAGAAAATTGGTTTATATCTTTAACTTTGGCGGAAATTTTGTGAAAACTGATTAGCTTTTACAAAAAAATGGAAAACACTGTTTAATTTCTTTGTTTTTAATAAGAGGACCTGAAAAATTTTTGAATTTAAGAATAGTAAATGACTTTGTTCTTAGTAACGATTTAATGCATTTTTCTACGTGAAAAAAAAAACAAGAAAATGTCTTCTTACGAGCACTTTTATCACTAAATATCAATGTTTCTTTCGCGAATTTTTCATTAAAAAATACAATTTCACACAAAATTGGGTTAAAGATATATAATTCTACAAATTTAAGGTTTGTTTCAATTTATTATCACGGTCCCGAACAACGCTGTGCTATGGTCAGCTAGACGCAAAATAAAATAAACTTTAAATTTTTATTATATCTTTTTTTTAAATCAAAAAGGGCACTTAGTCATAGTAAAGAACGTTGAAAACGGTTTAAAATTTCAAGATTTAATAAAATCACGCATTAAAATATTTTTTTAGAAAAGATCAATTTTATGTGAAAGAGAAAATTGACATTTTTATTGACTTAAGCTTCAGAGCAAATAAAAGAGCTTCCTCTGTATAATAGATTATTTCCATTTTTAAGACAAATATTAATAATATATTTTTATCATTCTAAAATTGTTTCGAAAATTGAAATTATCAGCTTTTTAATTGGGAATATATTTTTAATGCAAGCTGTGTATCATTTCTGAAATGAGATATCATTCAAGGGTCATTTTGAAAAGCTCTTTAGATGCGTTGATAAAAGTTACACATTACGTAACTTCAATTACAGTTTCAATGTTGAAAATTCGGAAAATAATATATTTTTATTTACAATTTTCAAGAATTTCTAATTTTTTATCCTATGATACATTTGTTACCTGCTTGAAGGTGTATTATAAGAAATAGTCATATAACGATACGCATTTCATCTGGCAGTAATGCTAAACTGGGAAGTGACAAACGCCCCTTCAAATGTCTCCATTACTAACCTTTTCTCTCTTTTTTTATTTTTAAATAAATATTTGTTTTAAAACATGTTTTATTTAAAATAACTTATGCATGCTTTTTTAATTACAAGAGGAATTATTTTTTTTTTCTCCCTCCCTCCTCCAAAAAATTTTAAGATATCCCCAACACATTAGAAAAAAAGAATATTTTCCTGTTATAGTTGCCCCGAAGGATGAATCGCCAAGCGATCAAGATTGATCGCCAAATTATAAATCCTATATTGCATTATAATAATATAGGATGTATACAACATTTCGTGACGTATATATATGGCAAAGGTCTAGTCCTATATAACATATGCATATAGGTCGTATATATGTATATGACATGCGATAAGATGTATAGGATGTATACATGACTGAATAATATGTATATAATGTTGTATATGGCAAACACATATGAGTGTTTGGAGTATATATATATATATGTGTGTGTGTGTGTGTGTGTGTGTGTGTGTGTGTGTGTGTGTGTGTAGGATGCATAATCGCAACTGTGTGGGCAGCTATAACACGAATGTATCGAAAAAAAAATGCTACTTGCTCTGTTATCAGATAAATCCCTTATCAACGCGAATGTACCTTCATCCTTTTCTTAAGAACCCTGTCGTTATTATTTTGCTTTCTTAATTATTCTGTTTTAGATGATCTTCTGGATTTTCGATTTCCTGATCGAGTTGCATGATTAAAAAAATGATTGGGCTCACTTTAAATGTGGCAGCTATTGGGGTCACTCAATTTACTTCATTTATTTATTAACTTAAATGATTCCATTAGCCATAACCGTGAATTTTTGAAGAAAAAAAAAATAATAAACCCAACAATGAATATAGTGTTGTTCTTACTGAATTCAACTATTATATTCTTACATTGTTTACACTTACATTGTTGAAACGATAAAACCTTTTTGACATGAAGCGTTTGTCTATCGATTGTCAGAACGTTTCATTGTTTCAATTCAACAATCACTTGAAAGCGATTAAAATCTATTATTATTGTCACTTCTAAGCGAAACAGCTCTCTAACTGCGTCGTTTCTGAAAGTATTAAAGAAAATTTATTATTTTGAGTTATTTTATAACTTGTTTTAAACTAGTTGGTTATTTTCATTGACAATTTAATTACCGATTCCATATTTTGCTAAAAATGGAAAAGTTCAGACTCTTTGGAGAAAGAATCTCCGAATGGCTGTAAGTATCCAAGACGAAACCTTTTACAATTTTAAGATTTTAAATGCATCTCATAGTTATTATATTTTTACTTTTCTATGTGTTAGAATATTGTATGTAATTACATCAAACCGTTATTTTCTTTAATAAGTCTCCTAAAAAATCTAATTTAAGTATCATCTCTCCTCATAGTAAAAAAAATTAGCATCGTTCAAAGCATGCCTTTAAAATATGTTTAAAATGTTACATTAACCGAAACAGAATAGTTTAAATTATCCCATTATTACTTTTGTGATACAGTGTGTGTAATATTATTTATTCTGTTTAACTGGAACTTTGTTTAGTAAAAAAACTATTAAATATTGCCTCTTTATTGAAATATAAAGCGAAAACTTTTACGATTTAGAACACCATGTGTGGCAAAAGTCGTCGCTGTCTCTGAGACCGTCTGATTGAAAGGTGAATAAAAGACTAGATTCATTCATAGGATACTGTTTCTTTCTCTATACGATTGTTATCTTGAGCGTAGAGTTTTTAAAATTATGGTTGGGGTTCAACTCCACTATATTTCTTTTTCCACACAAATACGCGTATGGGGGTGTGCAATATAGAGATCGATCACAATTTAAAGCTTCTTTTTTAATTTTCTTTTGAAGAAGTTAAACAGAATCTTATATTGTTTATTAAATCACAAGCTAAATAAAACGTTAAGACAATGTAAAATTATAATGAACAGTCCCGTTTATAAAATGATAGACTCGCTGTTATTCGAGAATCATTTATAATACAACACAACGGAAGTTGACTTCAAATAACGAAATGTGGATTTTTTTTTCGTACTTGCGTTTTTTATATAGCTTTTCAGCTACACTAGTTCAAACGTTTATGATTTTATTTTTAAAAAAATGAATCTATATGGAAAATATTTTCCTTATGTTGTTTATCTCTGTAAAAAAAGAAAAAGAGCAAAAAATGGCAAATAAGACACAGAATTACCGTCCGGAAAAAGGGCAAATTGAAAATTTCATAAAATATTAGAAAGTCAAAAACTAATTTACACATACACACACACACACACATATATATATATATATACAGGGTGGTCCTAAAATATATGTCAAAAATGTAAAGGGAGGTAGAGGGGACCTAAATAAGCATATTTCGGATAGGAATGTGTGTGCGGTAATGACACATTAAAGCACTAGCTTGTAAAGCAGTATGAATCAAAGGAAACTGAAAAGACAAGTAAAGACAAAATAAAACAAAAATTTATTAACAGTTTACAAGAGATGCTCGAAAGAGCAGCCACCAACAGCGATACAAGATTCACAGCGACGGCGCATAGATCGGCGTACATTAGAAAAAACGTCAGGCATGTCGAGCACATGTAAAGCAGCAACAGACAAGCGGGCAACAAGATCTTTTTCAGATGTGACGGGACTCTCGTACACCAGGCTTTTAATAGGACCCCAAAAGAAAAAATCCAAGCAGGTTGTATCAGGAGAACGCGGTGGCCAGGGAACTGGACCGCTCAGTCCTATCGAATGCTGGCCGTAGACAGCGTCCTGACATCTCGACTGAAGTGAGCTGGGACTCTATCGTGCTGGAACCACATTCGTCTGCAAACAGCTGGATGAATATCTACCAGAAGTTCAGGTAAAACCTCCTGTAGGAAGATGTTGTATGTATGGCCAGTTAAACGACTAGGTAGAATGTATGGTCCTACTAAATTATTGTGTACAATGCCTGCATAAACATTAATGGAAAATCTTTCTTGGTACGCGTGTACAATTGTGCCATATGGATTGCCATGAGCCCACAGGTGAGAATTATGGATGTTAAACATACCCTACCGCGTAAAGGTAGCCTCATCAGTAAATAAAACATCTGCTGGGAAGGTTGGATTGGCTGCCGTCTGCTGTAGGTACCAACGAGCAAAGTGGAGACGTGGAAGATAATCGTCAGGGGTCATTGCTTGCACTCTCTGTAAATGATACGGATGCATTCCGTCTTCATGTAAAGTCCTAAAAAAAATTGATGGCTCACACCCAACGCACGTCCTACAGCTCTCGAGATTGCCGAAGGATTATCCTCTACTGTGTTAGTATTCTGATTTCCACTACAGGAATTCTGCGATATCTTCCAATGTCAGCTCCACGCCTGGAAGCATAAAACGATCCACTTGTGCGTAACTCGCGATGAAGACGCTCGAATGTTCGTCGATCCGGCTGATTCCTATCCGAGAATCGCTCCCTGTACATCCTCTGAGCAACTAATCCGTTTCCTTGTGTAGCCCCATACATGAAATGCAAGTCGGCAAGCTCCACATTGGTGAAACGATGCATGCTGTTTGAGATCCGTGCGGGAAATGATGAATCCAGCTAGCGAAGTGCCGACAAGCCCTTGGGGAATGGAGAGCAACCGACGAGAGCAACTGATCTTAGCTCCTAACAGCGCCATCTATTGTCAGCAATCGAAGTTCAGCAAATCGAAAACTTTTTTTTTTCTTAAGCTGCATTTAAAAATAAATTCTGTGATTTTTTTTACGAGTTTTTTAATTAACAGAACAGAAAACGAACTATTTTAAGAGTTTGTAATATATTTATATTAAATTTTACAAACTGTAAATTATATGTTTTTTTTTTCCACTGCATTATTAAACTAGTCGTTGGGGGCCACCGTAATACTTACCCATCATGGATATGCATAATGTAAAATATTAAAATAAAAAATGTGTAATCTACTTATAAAATGCATTGCAATCCAAATAAAATCGAGGCTTGATGACGTCACAAACTTTAAAGGCTCGATTACTGAATTGCTTGAAAGAAACATCCTTATAACTCCAAAAATAATAATCCTATTAACTAGCGGTTTATTGCATCTGATTAAGCGTCAAATTTCCAATTAAAATATATCTTTGAAGTGAAATTTGGATGAAATACAGGGTCATGAAAAATCGAAGAGTGTGGCAAATAGGTTTCCAAATATCTCGGCAACTAATTATCCGATCGACTTCATGCTTTATGTAAAATTTATGTTTTTTTATTGTCTTTTATATTCATTTCTTAAAATAACCAATTTCGAAAAATTTTATGTACCTTTTATCAGAACGAATATTTCGAGAGTCCGAAAAAAATAGTTCCGGTTAATCGAGGTTATTGAAATGAAATAGGCTTCTTCCCATTATTACATACTAAGTACATACCCAATTGCAAGTCTCTATCTCAATTTTTTCGGGAGATAGAGCGTTTACAGACACACAGACACACACACAGACACACAGACGGACGGCAAATTTGTTTTTCTAAAAATATGTTTTTCGGAATCTCCAGTGTCTGAAACATGTAAATCCGTCAAAATTTTTTTTTCGATTTTCAAAACGATTACAAGACTTACCCTATACTACGTACGATGGGTAAGTAAAAGGAACAAAAAATATTCATTCTCATTCAAAACAAGCCTGGAACTCAGATATATCTTTTTTTTTTTTTTTTTTTTTTTTAATTTTATTGTACTTTGATATCCGGCATTTATCACGTAATTCTCGTAAATATTTTACAGAATAACTTTTTTTTTTTTTCTAATTAAAACAAATACTGTGGTGTTTTTATATGCTTTTATTTATTTTTTAAAATAAATAAAATATGAAAACCAGAACTATTCAGTTTAAGAATTCGTTAAATATTCATAATATATTTTACAAACTGCTAAAAATTATAAATATAAATAGGGTAGATGTGCCATTAATGGACCGCCTTCCAGTAATTGGCCACCTTCAACGTTTTTGGTTTATAAAAAAATAACCAATAAAAATTCAGCTTTTTTTTATTTCATTAATATGCTTTCTTTAAATTCTAGTTTTAAATACAATCATAATATCAATTATCTATTACTTTTTGTGGGGTGTCCATTACTGGAATTTAGGGTGTTTTGATTTATTTCTGTTATTTACAGTTAAATTTCGATTCACATTGTGAAATGTGACTATGAGCATGGTTAAATATTGTTGGTAGATTAATATAATATTAAAAAATGTGGAATATAACAATTATAACTATTAATTAAAAAATAATTTTTAAAAAGGTAAGTTTTATAAGCATTAATTCAGGTAGTACTCAAACTATTTAAAGCGACTAAGACAATAGCTAGATTTAAAAAATATATATGCCTACTGCAAATGTAAAATAAATTTGAAACTTGTAGCAATTTGGTCATTGCACGCTAATTGGGCCCTAGGCCCCCAAATTTAGTATGTAATTTTCAGTTAGAGCTGATATTTTATACTAGAGTAGGATAATAATAAATATATTTATCTAAATATTTATTTACATACTCCCATCTATACTTTGAGGCATTAAAAATGCTCAAATTTTTGGTGACAATAAAGGAGAGGGGACCCTGGAAAAGAGAAATAGTGTTTCATATATTGCTGGATTATTGTAATTTTATTATTATATTAAATGTAATATAAATACAAATACAATTAGCTTTTCTGTAAATTAATACACATGTATAATATGAATCATTTTCTACATTCAAGACTTGTTGTCAATAACTTCCTATTTGAAATATAATTTTTTTTTAAAATCGAAACATAACTTGATGTCTATGTATTTATTGCATATGATCAAGATATTTTGAAAAATTAAAAAACTTTTATGCCTATGTGTGTATATTTAAATAAAGATTACACAAGAAAAATTATATATCTTTATTTAGGAAACAAATATTTATTTAACAGAAACAATTAACAAACATTTATTTAACAAATACAAATACGAAAAAAAGAAAAGTGCCCAGTTAAACTGATGGCATCTAGCTCACAGGCTATTCACACTAATTGTATATTATACACTTATTTCAAAGAATAATGCCCCTCGAAAAAGAAAGAGATCGACAATAAATTAAGGGGGAGGGGGATTAGCCCTTCGTTTCCCCCGTTTATACTTAACCTATGAAACTCCAAAACTAATCAGGGAAGCGCCTTATCACAATGAATCTATATAAAAAATTTGAAGCAAATTCGATAATTCTGCATGAAAAACCCATGTATCTAAATTAAGGGGGGATTAACCCCCCCCGTTCCCCCTTTGTACTTAACCAATGATCCCTCAAAACTAATCAGGGAAGCGCCTTATCACAATGAATCTATATAAAAAATTTGAAGCAAATTCGATAATTCTGCATGAAAAACCCATTTATCTAAATTAAGGGGGGATTAACTCCCCCCCCGTTCCCCCTTTGTACTTAACCAATGATCCCCCAAAACTAATCAGGGAAGCGCCTTATAACAATGAACCTATAAACCAAATGTTAATCAAATCGGATAATTTGGCATGAAAAACACATTTATCTAAATTACGGGGATTCAGTATCAACAAAATTTTATATTTTATACAACAAAGCTTTAAACACAAAAGTTTTCTTTTTTTAATTGAAAAATTTAATCATAAATGCAAGCTTGTCTGCTTTTTTATTCCCTAATATGTTGTGCAGTTTAAACTGAACAAAATCAAAACCAAAATAGATTATTTTCTAATGAAGCTGTAAATAATTTTCTAAATGAGACAGTTTATCTTAGTGACTGTTCTGAATTAATAATGTTCACATAATGGTTGGTTCTACATTTAAAAATTAAGCTTCAAACATAAAGCTTGCAAAAGATATTAGTTTTCATCTTTACCTAAGAATATCACTACTTTGTCTAAGTCAATAATAGTTTAGAAATTCACTTACACTTGTATTGACTGAAAATTTCATGCACAAAAGTGCTTAATGTTTACATATAATTAAAGAATTGAATGTAGTTTTCATTTTATACAAGTTTTAACAATACACATTTAAAAGTTAATATAATTTACTAGATTTGTCAAGAAAGAGAAAATATAACTGAAACAAATCAAATATTTTGCAACTGAAAAGAGAAAATATAACTGAAACAAATCAAATATTTTGCAACTGAAAAGAGAAAATATAACTGAAACAAATCAAATATTTTGCAACTGAAAAGAGAAAATATAACTGAAACAAATCAAATATTTTGCAACTGAAAAGAGAAAATATAACTGAAACAAATCAAATATTTTGCAACTGAAAAGAGAAAACAAAAATGCAAACTTATTAAAGCTTTAAATTAAAATTTGGTTCAAGTTGTTTTGTAAACAAAAGAAAGATTACATGTTTATTTGCAAACATCAGATTTTAATGAAAGTTTTGTACTAGAACGATGAATGCAGGTACAAAAACAATATTTAGATGTAGACTATGCAATACAAGAATCGTACTGTAATAAGATAAGACTTTGCTTTGAATTGCTACTATTCTTGAGCATGTAAATGATTGTAAACAAAAACTATACTCATTCACCTCCTAGTTATAAAGGTATTATTATGTAAGCATTGCTTAGTGAAAAACAGACAGACAGCACCAATGTATTGTATTAAGTGATAAATTACTAATGATAGAAGAAAATATAAAAGCTGAAAAAGACTTTTAATTATGCAGAAATATGTAAACATTACGTAGCACAAGATTGTGAAAATTTACCTATGAAAGTTTTATTAAATGGTTATTTACGGTATGTTAATACCGTATTAATTAATAATGACACTAGAAATATACCGTATTAATTAATTAAAAATAATTACTAATTAATTAGTAATTATTAATTAATTACCGTATTAATTAATTACGTATTAATTACATACCGTATTAATTAATAATGATACGCTCCACGCAAAACAACCTATGCTGGATTACTTTAATATAGGATTCAAATAGGATGAATTATGATCCAAATTTGAGTATTTACCTAGTTTTCCAAATTTAATAATAGATACATTTTTAACGGAAAATTACACGGCTACGCCGGTACGGTATTTAACACGCCAAGGGTAGCTCGCTACCTCCAAAGTGATCTGTAAAAACGGACCTGTCAATTAAATAATTCTGTTTAAAAAAACACTGACTAAGAAAAGGCCCTAGGTCAATCACGATATCTCCCACACCCCACACAATGTAATAAAATATATGTGTGTATATGTTGCATTCTGCTATGTTTTAGCTCCAATACAACAGTCGAAGAAAAAAGATGACAAACGTCTCCAAATTTATGCATTCGTGGTATCAATTTTAAGCAGTAATAGGCCGAGTAGTATGTAGAATGAAGGAAAGAAGAACACCATGGGACTCGAATTCATTTATTTAAACTCACTCATCTTTAAATTCAAGGGGATTGCTCTCTCTTAGCAATTTTCTATGTTAAAACTTACTAGAACGCCAGCAGCATTTTATTTTAACAATCGCTTCGACGACACAACCCCCCCCCCCCCTCTCTGCTTCCGTCAGCTTGTTTTCAGTCAAGCACGGAAGAAACATTTCGTATCACGTGACCTATTTTACCCAATTGCATGTTCACCTTTCGCTCGCACTCATTTTTATCGGAGAATTAATACTGAAGAAATACGTCTCTCCTAGGTTTTTGGCGGGAAAATATTTTGCTAGAACATTATCGAAATTAAAAAACGCGGGAAAAGGAAAGAACAAGTTTCGGTTATTGCGTATTGAAAACAATTTAAAAGAATGATTTTTTGAGACAATTACGACTGGGAAAATGGCGAATTTACACAGATTAAAAGAAATAAAAGAGATTTAAATGCGGGAAAATAAATAGGAAATATTTAATATAATAATGAAATTAAGGAAATGGATTTTTTAAGAAGAAATATTCTTATGAAATTTGATTTTTACATCTTATTTGTTGGGAAATAAAAAGTGAATTTAAGTAGATTAGAATAAAAAATGTTTTAAATTTAGACAGTAATGGAATATTTTTAAGAAAGGGAATATTCTAATAAACTAGGGTTGTAAATGGAATATTAATAAAAGGAATTTTTCATATAGCAAATTTTATAAGGTATGGAATTTTAAATTTTGTAATATGTATGTATATAGTATATACGTAACAAAAATATATGTAAAATATAAAATATAAAGAACATTTTAGTACATTCTAGAAAATTCTAGCACATTCAAGAATATTCTAGTGCATTGTAGAAGATTCCAAACATGAAAATGCCCTAGGTCGACCACTTTCAACCACTGTATCTACCACATCCCCACAGAGCTACCGACATGCAATCACCATAGTTCACGATGGGAGGCTATTACCACATATAAACACCAGTGGTCTGCCCTGGGTACCTTTGGCTGCAAAGTGACACACACGTCGATTTATATATATATATATATATATATATATGTGTGTGTGTGTGTAGATATTATTGGTTAAGTCTTATATGATTCGGTTAGCCGTAACCGTGAATTAAAAAAAAATTAAAATTTATTCTAACAATGAATCAATTGTTGCACTTTCAGAATTCAACTATTATGTTGTTACATTGTTTACACTACTGCTAAACAATAAAACATTTTTTAATTTATGTGTTTCTCCGTCGATTGTCAGAATGTTTCATTGTTTCAAATCACTTGAAAACGATTAAAACCTATTATTGTTACTTCTAAGCGAAACAGCTATCTAACTGCGTCGTTTCTGAGGATATCTTTAAGAAAATTTGATAGTTTGATTAATTTGATAACTTACTTTCAACTATTCGTTATTTTTACTGCTAATTTGATTATCAATTCCGTATTTTGTTAAAAATGGAAAAGTTAAGACTCTTGGGAGAAAGAATATCCGAATTCCTGTAAGTATCCAAGACGAGAACTTTTACAGTTCAAGGATTTTAAATTCATCTCATAGTTATTTTTTTTTACTTTTCTATGTGTAAGAATATCTTGTGTACATAAAACAAACTGTCATTTCCTTTAATAAAGTGTCATAAAAAAACTGATTTAAGTATCATCTCTAAGCATATGTTTAAAATGATACATTCTAATATTAACCAAAACAGATTATAGTTTAATTGAGCCAATTTTTACTTCTTGTGATACAGTGCATGTGATATTATTTCTTCTTGATAATTGCACTGTAAAAAAAATGGGTCGATCTACTAAAAAAAGTTTAGTTATTCCAACTGATCTTTGGAAATTACTAAAAAAGTTTTTGTATATTTGTATTCCACAGATTTTTTTAGTAACCGGTACTAAAAATCGGAATCATTGCTAGCTGTTTTCTAGTAATGTTGCTAGCTGTTTTCTAGTAATTCTTACAGATTTTCTTGTAACTGAGTAAGAATACAAAAATTTTTTTAGTCTTTTAGTACCGGTTACTAAAAAAATCTGTGGAATACCAATATACTAAAAAAATTTTAGTAACCTGAGAATTTTTTTTTACAGTGTGGAACTTCCTTTGGTTAAAGTGTATTAAATACTGTCCCATTTTGTTTAAAAAAAAAACGGAGAATTTTATGAGTTAGAACATGTTTAAAATGGCACAGAATCCTACATTTAAAAAATAAAAAATGTACCTTTTTCCTAAGTCAGACGCAATCAGTAAACCGTTAAACATTGTTTTCATTCACCATCATCGATATTTTAGCCACGTTCCATCACGTTCCACGCGGAACAATCAATGCTCGATTAGTTTAATATAAGATTCCAATATGCTTCATTATGATCAAATTATAGTATTTGCCCTGTTTTTCAAATTTAATAATAGACGCGATTTTAATGAAAAATTAAACGGCTATGTCGATACGAATTTTAACACTCCAAAGGTTGCTCGCTCACTTGACCAGTGAAAACCGTCTATAACTAAAGTATGTGTTAAACTAAAAAGTCGCATGGTCCAGATGAAAAGAATATTATGCAATTACACCTGCTGTGGCGGAAACTCGTCTAAATCGGAATTTTTTCACGTCCTAAGCGATTCCATTTCCACAGTTTATAATACTGTATTTGTCTTTGGATATGTAGCCAAAAACGACTCTATCAGCAAGCAAATATCTATATTTCCAGCATATATTGTTGCTATACATTAAAAAGTTTTCACTACGCTTCAAAAGATGTGTTTTTAAAAATGTATTATATACTGTTCCAAAAATGCCATTTCACTCTATACTCTGCATGTTCATACTTACGATATCTTGACTAATTCTTGTTTTACAACAACTTGTTTGTGGGAATTTAGTTTTACAACAATAATTTATTGAATGAAATGTAAGCGTAAGAAATATACATTTTTTCAAGTCTGAACTAATGGCACCGAAGGATGGCGTTGTACGCCGTTGCTAAAACGAAAAGAAAAAAATCGTCGCGGTGACTTTTGCGCATTTTATATATATATATATATGTGTGTGTGTGTGTGTGTGTGTAAAAAATATATTAGCAGGTAGATAGAAAATAAATAGCCTTGGAACTTTGGATGTGTACCGAACTTATTTTATTAACAATTGGAGGATACAGCGATACTTCGTCGGAGTTCGGTCTATTAGTGGAGGTGCCGAGGGCCCTAAAATTATTTAAAATTACAATGTGGGTTGTAAGGAAGGCTGAATATCTCAAAATCAGACTTCTTAGTGAGTGTTCCGACTTTTCATAGGGAACTTGGCTTTCTTTTCTACTGATTCAGAAGGGTCGGAGAGGGTTAGCACCCTCTTTGACTTATTTGGTTTATAGACTTTTCATCGATATCTGGGGCTCTGACCGTAAGCGAGGGCTGGCCAAGCCCGGCTGCAGCCAAACCGCATTTTAGAGAGGATTGCGCTGACGTTTGCATGTTTGAATCTTAACCCATTAAGGACTAGCGGTACCCTATGGTATCGAAATAGCTGCCAATAATTTTGCTACTGTGTACCAGTATTTTTTAATATTCGCTTTACTTAAAGACAGAAATTCCGTGATAAAATGGGACCAAAATTGCTATTATGATAAATTGGTTAGAAATGCAATTTTTGCATTTTAAAGAGAAAAATAATTCCGTTCTTAAAGGGTTAAAGTAAGATAGAATTTAATATCTCAGACTAGGAATATTGGATAGACCCAGAAAACAGCTTTCCAGGATCAAAATCAGAACGATTAGAAAATATTTTAAATTGGAAATTAATTTAAATTTTAGATTTAAAATGGTTTTTGATATTTTAATTCTTTTTTTTATACAGAATAGCATCTGTGAATATTCAGTTTCTGAAGTTTCTTTACTTTTATAGATCCTGCTGTGTTAAGCCTAGGAAACTGACCGAAAGTGAAATTCAGGAGAAACGAGGACTCCTAAAAGAGGAAATTAATGAGTACGTCTTATTCATATACATATTTTTTTTAAAATTCATTCCTAATTTACGTATTTTTTAAAGTAACGTGTCTATTATTTAGGTCGGTTCCTGTTATAGGGGCTCTTCGTGTGATAGAGAAATTGGCTTTGGCAAGGGAAAGAAATTTTTTACACGCATTTTTGGGTAACCTATTGACTGTTTTATAAACATAAAAACTTTTTTCAATATTTATACAATTTATTTAACATACAGAATTCATTTATCTGTTATTTTTCACAAACCGGAATATTATTTTATCTGACACATGTAATTAAAAGCAATTTTTTCAAATACATACTTCAACAAGCATTAGTTTTATTTATTTTTTAAATGTATATATATTTTTTTTCATGGCGGTTTATATCATTTGGCAAGAAATCTCACTTTTTAAAGCCCAAATTGCGCCTTTTATTTTATTTTATTATTATTTTTTTAAGTACAAACGCCTCTATAACAGGAAAGTGCTCTTTTTTGCTTTGATTCAAACAGGCAGATTGACTTAAGCTTATTATAATAATTTATGTCGTTCCGTTTCAGAATTTTAGATTACGTCGTGCAAATGTTTGAGATCGTCTGCAGGAAAGCTGAAATTGCGAATGACGAAAGCCCCATCACTGTGGATCACGTCAAATTTTGTGTTATGACCGACGTCAAGTTTCTTCTCAACAACTGGTTCCGGTTCGAGTTCCCGATCGTGCCCGGAGACCTCTATCTTTCCCGGTGCTTCTATCCCGTGGTAAAGAATCATGTGACCGAAAGCACGTTAGAAGCGTTGGAACACATGGAGAATTTTCTCGTTTGGGCCTGGGCTAAAATCGAGGAATACCATGATCCAAAGTAAGTGAAGTCCATGTAGAGAACTTTTCTTTTGAAAAAGTACCATGTATTTTTTTTTTTAATAATTTCAAAATCTAAGTATTTTTATATTCATCTCGCAAAAGGATTGAAAGATTAAAATGTTGAATATAATTTTTCATTTAGCTGTTTCTGCAATTAAGGCGATATACTTACAATTTGGCTCATTTCCTATTTGTTCACTGCAATGGCTGGGAAGTTCTAGACAGGTTGTGGAGACAACCCGGTTACCGTCTATAGTTAAACCACCCGGACATTGGTAATGAGGAAAATTGGATAAAATCCCATTTTTATTACTCGGTTTTATCCATACAAGCATAATGAAAAAGTAAAAAGGAGATCGTACAAAACAAATCCTAGTTGAGAGGGGTGATTAGAGAATTCAAATTGTATATTTTTAAAGTAAATACAAAATTATTGTTAACAAATTCTTCTTATTAAAATTATTAATAAAAGAAAGCGTTGTGGTTATTTTACGAAGTCTCTCAACTTTAAAGACAAACTGAATAATGAATCAAAATAATTCAGTAACTGTCACATTCAGTCTATTTGCTCGCATGGGCGAGGGGAGATCAAAGATAAAATATACCTCTAGACACTTCGATGCATATGTTTAAGTTAAGAAACCATAACAAAAATAAGGAAAAGAGATTAGTTAATTACTTTTTACTTAATTACTTATTTACAAATATACAGAAAAAATACAGAATGTTAAGAATTTATAATTAAAAGGGTAATTGTTAAAATAGCCTTTAACAGCGTAACATCTCATATCTTTTTTATGATAGGATTGAATTATGGAAAACATATTAAATTGTTATATATATAAATGTGGGTACTTCTGGGTTATGTAAATCAAAATTACTCATTAGCTAAAAATACAAAACAAAATAGATCAATATAACTTAAAGTGTCATGACTGATATCGTCTTCAGCTACACTGGCATTATAAAACACTAAGTCAGGTTCACTGCTTATATTGTGTTGAAAATACTTGGTGCACAATTAATTTTTATATTTGTCTCCTTCATAGCAGATTATTTTGGTAAAACACCACTCTACAAAATCACAGGTCGAAGTGAAGTCCTATTTTTTACAGACATCAAATTGGGGTTACACAAAAAATAATGACCCCCTGGTATAGGTTACATCATTGGTTAACTAAAAATGGAGCTCAGCCCCGAAATTAAAATTTACGTAAACTTAGCCCTTTTCTCATTGGATTTCATGGTAACAGTTTTGCTAATGATAGGGCTTTTTCTGGGAGTATTGTCCATCGATCCTGGGAACCTGATGCCCTCACCCATCCTTAGAGATTGGAAAATAACGATACATTTTTATTGGGGCGCTGAAAATGTCCTATATCGAGTTCTATATTTCCATTGTTAACTCGGTGCCTTCCAGTCTAAAGTCGTGAATTCTACATCCAATTGTACTTTGCTGAAGTTCCTTGTCAGCTAGCATGTGAGGTCTTTTGAATGGTCTTAATTACGGCATTGATTTGTAGATTGGAGGGCAAAAGCAAATAGTCGGTATTCATACCAGCAGCAAGGATCTACTCTCTGTTTTTAACACTTTACAACGTCGTTGAAAAGGGTTTATGAATTCGATATGTCTGTCCGTCCGTCCGTTCCCCAAAGACTCCTATTGCCGTGTAATGTTTATAGGTTATTAATTTTACTATAGAATGTTCGGTATTGAAAATGAAGAATGTAGCGCTTATAGTTCGTTTACATGGTCACGCAAAAGATTTCCGTTACATTATGGTCTATGGGGGAAAATAGTGTTTATATACTATGACATTTTTTCATGTTACGATATTTCAAAAATAACGAGATTGATATTCATCCCTGAGGTTGACTATGGCATGCTTTCACAGGAGTATAGAATACGTAACATTTATAGCTCGTTTACAAGGATACACAAAAGCATTCTATTTCTGCATGATCTATGGCGAAAACACGTTTGCGGAGCATTTTAATGAGGTTATAATATTTCAAACATATTGAAATTTAAATAAATCACTGACGTGCACGACACGATGTTTCCGATAGATTATAGAGCGCGTAGCATTCATTGTTCATGCACAGAGACACACATAAGAATTCCGCTAATGAACTGACTAGGATCGACAATGACTGGCAGTGCGTTTTCCTCTGCAGTATGCATCGTTATACTTATCTACTATTCAGTGTATTACGTGATGTGTGTATCAACTCTGTAGATCTTGTACGGAGCTGCACAAAGACTTCGTACAGATGACCGGAAAAGAACAATGATTGCTTAAAATGTATATTTACCTACGTAGGTATCTGATTTCAGTGTATGGAAAAAAAAATGAAATTTCTTAATATAATATTTTGTTGGTGTTGGAAAGTGTTTTATAATCGTTTTGTGATGCATGATGTTTCGTTTTTGCTTGGTATAGCTTATGTTTCGAGATTGCCGTTGACGAGAGCTATAACATGTGTTGCAACACGCTCTTCAATCTAATTTTTAAACCTTCTGACATTTAAAATGAAGTGCTGTGTTTCAGCTGTGTTCACTTCCAGCCATTTCATTTTTTTCGATCAACTGTTTGGGGGACAAAAGAAAACTCTGTTTAGTTGTAATAGGTCTCGAATTATGAATGGATGAAAGTGTCACCTTCCTTGCATTTGTTTTCCCCTGAATTTCTAAAAGTAATGTCAGAAGATGGATGCTTGCAACACATATCAGGAAGATATCATCCACTAAGTTACCTAAGCTCAATCGGTATTTAAACGTTTGTGAAGCTTTTACAACTCTACTCATATCATTTCTTGAAAATATCAATTTCGGTATTTTATATTAGAATAGCCTTTCACTATAAATAGAGATAAATTATAAAACAAACTTCTCACATCAAAAAAGCCGAACAGTTATGATTCGGAAAAAAATGATCCATTTTAATTTTTTATTTATTTATTTATTTATTTATTTTTTTTTTTTTTTGCTTTGTACAACGAATAAGGCTTTTGGAACGGGATGAGGTAAAGTCTATATACAACTCGTCGTAAATTGTATACAGAGTTGGTTAAATTTGTTATTTCAATTATGTACAATGTAATTATAATTTAATTGAATATAATTAATTATAGTTACAATTACATGCCGTCAAAAATGACCGCAGTACTGTAGTCGGAACCACCCCCCATCCCATTATTGGATGAAATTTCTGTGCTTGAATGTGTATAAATATAATTAGTTACATACAATTAAATTGCAGATAATTGCAATTACAAATTTGCCCAACTGTGATTGTATATGTATAACTTCCAAAGGATCTGTTACAATAATTTCGTAATAAGTTTTTCTGTTACATAATCATGTAATAAGATCACTAATTATAATTCAAATATAGATAAAAAGTTTAAGTTATACAAACAAAACAATGAAAAGAGTCGGCATATAAAAATTGACATGTTTCAACATTCAAACGGCGCCATTATCAAGATCTACAACGATAAATACACAAAACTATTCTCGCAAATTTTTGAAAATAAACTTGAAAGACACAAATCACGAGATCCTATATGTAATAAAAGCAGGTGCTTAAAATAGTGAACTGTAAACATGAAAATTGTTATTTCCTTATTGCTATTTTAAAATTGAAAAATACCTCGTGCGAAACTTTAGGTCATTCAGGTGAGGCTGATTCATTGCCCGTTCACCAGAGCAGATGGAACATTGCAATATTATATAGGAAAGACAACTAGAAAGTTTAAGAGCATATGGCAGATATCAAGTGTGACAGAAGTACTACAGCATTGGCAAGACGACATAGGACCGAGATTTTAAAAATTGAATTTAAAAATAGTAAAATAATTTATCCATCAGGACTTTATTTCCCATCTATTATCCGTGAATCAATAGAGATCTAAATGTGTAACGAGAACATTTGCAATGAATCAGCCTCATTGGAATGACCGAAAATTTAGCACGAGGTTTTGTTCCGTTTAAAATAAGTAATAAGGAAATATTAATTTTCACGTTTACAGTTGACTATTTTCAGCACCTGCTTTTATTACATGTATGATCTCGTGATTTGTGTTTTTCAAGTTTATTTTCTAAAATATGCGAGTATAGTTTTGTTTATTTATCGTTGTAGATCTTGATAATGGCGCCGTTTGAGCGTTGAAACATCTCGATCTTTATATTAAAAGGTTTTTATAGCCCTGTTTGTTGCTCTGTTTGCATCGCTTAAGCATTTTTATCTATATTTTAAGTTTTTTTATACTTTAAAATCCATACACTTTAATGTACCGTCGAGGGTATAAAGAATTAAAAAGACTAAAGAAAAATCCTGACTGTGTAAAATTCAATTTATACCTTTTCTTGCAGGCCTGTAAAGAAAAAAAAGAAAAAAAGGGCTCCCTAGGATCCTTACTACCGATTTTGACTATTTCTTGCATCCCGAATTGTGTCCTCTTGTTCTCGATTTGTGTCTTTTGCTACCGATTATGACAATTTTTAACCCGATTTGTGTCCTTCTCTTCTCTGCTCGCCATGCCTCATCGTTAACATCTTCTTCTGTTATCACCCGCTTCTGCTCATGCCTACTTCTGCTCCCCCACTGGCTCTCTTTATTTATTAAATATACAGCAAATAAAATTTACATTCAACTTCACTGTGTTTATTTGTATTTTATTTTGTTTTTTGATGTGTCATGTATTTAAAAAGAATTTATGTTGTGTCAGTTTTCACTCTGACTTAAAACATTTTTATTCCAAAATTGCGAATTCATGCCGGAAATTTCGAAAGAAGTATTTTTTATTTTAAGTAATCATGAAATGTCTGTCCCTAAATTAGTATTTTCTGGTATGAATTCGAAATTTCTGAATAATATAAAATTCCGTTAATCTTAACCCGGTAGTGAACGTGTTAAATGAAAACTATGTTTTGTGTTAAGAATTCTCAGAATAAATCAAAAGTGAAAATCATTTCATCAGACGGCTAGTGGGAGCTGCAAATCACTCTGCATTTAACTGTTAACCGCATGCACAATAACATAACCGCAGGCACAATAAATCCTGCATAAATGGAATCTGTCTATAATGGACTTAAACGTAAAAGTCTCAGATTCCCACAAAAAATTAATATTTATAATAGACGATCACCTTCTAATATAGAAACTTTTCTAACGCTGAATTTTTCACGCTATTTCCCTTACAATTCCGTCCGACCAGGTTTTACTCTATTTAAGATATATTTCGTGAAAATAGAATATTGCGGAATTGTTATGGTATTTTATTGTGGAAAGATAGAAAAAAAATCTCTTCCGAAATTAGAAGAGTTAGTTTGCAATGACTGTGTTAAAGTTTAAATGTTTCATTCTTTCATACATACAAATAGCTTCTTCGATTCAATAAGCCGAAGATTAGTATTTAGAAATAGCGGTAACAAAAATGCGAAATATTCGGCATATGAGTTGAACTTTTTTCGACTGAGTGAAAAAGTGTACAGGCCAGGATTTGATGCGCCAACATTCTACCAACTGAGTCATCCTGGCTAACTCTGGGTGGAGGCAACTTTCTGACATTAACATCCAATCCGTAATATTAAGCAGCTCAACAGATCAAACCTGAGGTAATAAAATTCCATTGGACACTCTTTCATTGAGTTGGAAATTTTGAAGTCGTATGATGTATTGGGTTGTTCAGAAAATTCCTTCCGTTTGGGAAACACAATTCGTAACGGATCATTCTGACCATCCAATTTTAGACATTAGATATCGGAATCAATGTCTCATAATTAAATGATAGAATTGTCCGGTACGAACTCATTTTCCCAAACGGAAAGAACTTTCCGAACAACCCAATATTTATCAATCAATAGGATTGAATTAAAAATAATAAAGGAATAGTTGGCAATGCTATCACTGACACGTGAAAGATCGCATATACTATTATTACTTCCTCCTGTAGCTTTCTCATAAAATGCACTCTCCACTGCCCTTTCAGATCAAAGAAACGATTGTCTTTTCAATACGTTTTCGAAATTATTTAAAACAATAATCATTTCAAAGAAATCTGTCTCTATGTCAGTTGCATCTCAAATATAATTGCAATCATTCTCTTTTTAGGCAAGGCAAAATTATTCTCATTAAAAGTAATTACTATTTCTTTGTCTTCCATTATCTTCGCCTCGAATGTCCTTCAATTCCTTTTTGCGACACAACCCCTTTGAAGTTTCTGAGCAAAGGTTCCCTGATTCATTAAATTACATTTTCATAAACTGCTTTTCATAGATTATATTAGATCGTTTTATTTGTTCTATATACATGATACTATAAATGACAAGGATTTACACTGGATATTTTACAAATATTATAAAACCTATTAAAACGGAAACTGCCCATAACGGAAAACTACTGTCAAACGGATAAAAAATCATGGTTCTGACTGAATGATGACCCTATACATCTACATGATAAAACGAAAACCTGTCTAAAGTGGATTTTTTTCCGGTCCCTAGCGATTTCGTTTTCACAGTTTTTAAACTAATAACTATCCACCTTACTACGACACGAATTTTTGTAATAGTATATTAAAAATCTGCGGAAACAAAGAAAAGTGATGTGAGAAGAATTAAATTGAATGCACTCCGTGACCAGATAGGGTGGAAATTCTAATGCACAACGACTAAAATGCGACGAATGTTGTCGTAGCGTGAAGTGAAATTGGAGTCATACACAAGTCATTGTGACATCGATATATCTCATTTTTTTTACGTGTTGTAAAGGTATAAAAAAAATTGGTAAAGACGATCCACAATGGAGTCACTAAATGAAGGTTATCTGAGAACTATAATGTGGTGAATGAGTTACATTTTTGTCACCGTAGTAATTGTGACCCTTTATAACACCGCACTGACGTCATACCATGTAGCTGTACATTATCATTGCCCCCTAGAGTAGGTGGCAATGACATTATTGTGTTTTGATACTTCATTGCTGCACTCATACCATCCATGACACGTGAAGGATCACAAACTATTCCTACTTCATCCTGCAGTTTTTGTAATAAAATACAGTCTACACCAGCCATACTCAACCTGCGGCCCGCGGGGCCACATGTGGCCCGGCGACCTTTTATGTGCGGCCCAAGACACATAATCCATCATCCATGTATAAAATTAATTGAGATGTGCATAAAATATATTTAAGACTGTTGTTTTATATATTTTCATGGGAAGACAAAATTTGTCCTGTTATTTATAATTGATTTAAAACTATGATAAGACATCTTAAATGATATTTTTTTTAGTCAAAAGTTCTTTTTACATGTATTTAGTTTTATTTGTGTTATAGTGTTGTATACATTTCTTAATCTTCAACACTAATCAAACATTGTTCCAAATTAATTAGATTTGTACTATATATTTCTACAATTAAAAGAAAATAAAGTTTTTGAATTGAGCAAAAGATTGATTTATTAGAGAACGTCTTATGATTTTTTTTTGTTTAGAACTTGATAATTTTGCATTGTTATATTATAAAGTTTTATACTTATTATACAGCTAATACTACTAGTGTTGAACGTTTGCCTCAGAAAAAATTGGCACCAAACATTTTTTACACTACAACGAATTTTGCGGCCTATTTCTATAAAAGTTATAATAGAAATCTATAACGAAGTTTATTGTTTAGAAATGGTGGTGTTAAAAATTTTTGGTAACATTTCTTCCACGACGAACTTTTAATTCTACTGTTGTTATATTGCTTTGTTATACTAATTTTGTTAGCTATTATTTAAATTACCCCTTTTTTATGGCTTGTTAGGAGTGTTGTGGCCCGCCTAACGTCGCAAACGTGTGTTTGCGGCCCGAGAGAAAAAAAGGTTGAGTATGGCTGGTCTACACTATCTTCTCATGCGTTCTCGAAATTATTTCAATCGTCTCCAATATAATTGGAACCATTTCCTTTCAGATTGGAACCATCCCCACACAAAATCGTTCTCATTAAAAGCAATTAATTGTTCTCGCCTTCAATTATCTTCGTTTAGAATGACCTTCAGTTTTTTTTTTGTTTTTTTACAACGCTGAAGGTGGTCCAAGCCACGATTTCAGAATTCATTAAATTTTTATAAACTTTTTCTAAATATTTTCATAGATTATGTCGTTTTTTTTAAAAAATATATAATGGAATTAATATTTTCATAGATTATGTCGTTTTTTTAAAAAAATATAATGGAATTAATATTTTCATAGATTATGTCGTTTTTTTAAAAATATATAATGGAATTTCAGATGATGTGGAATGTAAACAAAAATGCTTGCTATATAACTGTATATATATATAACTATTTCAAAATTAGTTAAAAATGTAATAACTATCCACCTTACAACGTAAAACAAAAACCAAAAAAAAAAAAAAAACTTCTGTATTGAAAATCAATGGAAGTAGGAGAAAAATCATATGCGAAAAGGGAAATTGAAATGGTATCCGTGACCAGAAATGACCAAAATGCGAATGCAACATGACCAATGTGGAACTCTTGTTGTCGTCGCAAGGTGTGAAAGATAAGTCGCATCTTAAGTCAGTGTGGCGTCAAGGTACCAGAATTACGAGTTGGAAATAACTAAAAAATCGGTTGCAGCGACTTCACATTAAAGTAAATAAATGACGATTAGATGAGAGTCCCAATGTGTCAAACTAAAGTCCCATTTATGTCAGAACAGCCACTTTCACACATTTGGTCATGTTTGATCATCACAATGACATCCTATTAACTGGCTGTACGATCAAGGCTATTATAGCTTTAAAGATTTGATTCTTTATTCTTTCATCTATACCATCACTGACGTGTGAAAGAACACAAAGTATTCATACTGCCACCATCAAACTTCTGATAAAAATGCAACAAATCTACACTGTCCTTTCATTTTGGGGAAGAAAAAAAACAATTGTTTTATCAATACGTTTTCGAAATTATTTCAAGGAGAACGGTCTCAAGGAGCATCTCCAATATAATTGCAACCATTCCCCTTTTCATCCCAGCCAAAACTATTCTCATTAAATGCAATTAATGTTTCTTGTCTTTAATTATCTTCGTTCAGAATGTCCTTATTAAGTACTTTTTAATCACGCTGAAGGTCCATGCAAAGATTTCCGGATTCATTCATCTACGTTTAAATGAACGACTGTTCATAGATTTTATTATTTCTACGTTTCCAGGAGAAAGGGCAATATAAACGAAAATGTTCGATATTGAATAGTTCGCAGATTAACATTTTATTTTCGAAGCAGCTTTTTTTTTTTTCTGTAAAAGTAAATGCTAATTTTGTTACTTTTGAAATTTGAGTTAGGAAAATAAAATAGCGTTAAGTTGGTTTATATTTATTATTATATATATATATATTTGAAACTACTAATTAAAATAAATTCAGTACTTTTTACAACTTTGCAAGTTATCATTAATTATTTGTTACTATTTTTTACGTTTTACTAAAGAATTTATTAACGTAAAAAAGTTATTTTGCATGCATTCTAATTTTTCTCAAAAATATTTTCTGAAACTATCATACTTTTTAGCACTTTCCAACCTAGTTGAAAAGTGCTTATGACTTCGGTTTGTCTGGCCGTCTGCCGTCTGGCCGTCTGGCCGTCTGGCCGTCTGCCGTCTGCCGTCTGTCCGTGCTCTAACTCCCGTAAATATGCTCGGATTGCTCTGCAATTTTTATATGTTATTGTCGTTATCTATAGCATGTTCCCTATTTCAACGGAAGTGTGTAGCACTTATAGTTTTTTTACAGGGACACTCAAAAGAATTCCGTTACATTGCGGTCTATGGGGAAAAATCATTTGCGGTTTATTTAAATAATGTTTCACTATTTTAAACGCATTGAAATTTATATATATCACTAAGGTGCATTAGAAGAAGCTTAATATGGAACAGGGTGTGCATAGCACGTATAGTTACTTTACAGGGACAGTAAAAATAATTCCGTTACATTACGTCTATGGAGAAAAATCGTCTGCGGTTTATTTAAATAATGTTTCACTATTTTAAACGCATTAAAATTTATATATATCACTAAGGTGCATTACAAGAGACTTACTACGGAATATTGTGTGTATAGCAGTCATCGTTCATTTACAGGGACACGCAAAAGAATTATCTACTGTCTGTTAACAATAATTCCTGGAAGTGCGTTTTAAGTTACTGAACACGATTTTAATGTTAACTTGCTTTTTGTCTATTACGTGATGTGTATAAATTCTGTGGATCCTATACAGGGCAGCACAAAAGTTCGCGAACACATTTCTGTTTATTGACAAACTCCAGACGGAGAATTTTAAACTGTGCTACGCGTTTCCTAACTGAACTAAAATTTAGCGTCCTATGTAGTATATATACAATTCTATAGATCCCATACAGGGCTGAATAAAAGTATTCGGATATTTTTCAGAATATTGTATATGTTGGAAATTCCTGAAATTATGTTTTTAAATATGTTATGCGTTTTCCAAATTGTTTACTTAGAAGTTATCTTTTAGCTTATTAAACGGTATTATTTGTAAAATTATTTTGGAAGCGTTGGAAAGTGCTACATAATCTATGCTTGACGCATGATTTTTCGTTCTTGTTTTAATTATTAGTTTTGAAATTTTAACAATATTATTTGTTTATTTTTCGTTTAAGGAATTTTTTTTTTTCCCAAAGAAGAAATTTGTTTTATTTAGTTACACTAAATATCTTAAACGCAAGATAAACAAATATCTGCTATAAATAATTGAAATTACTTTTTGCTTTTAATTGCTTTTTTCGTCATTCATTAAAAGCTGAAATTTAAAAAAAAAAAAAAAAAAAAAAAAAAACGAGAACCTTTTTAAAAAAAAACAAGAAATTCGAACCAAATAATAAATTAAGGGAGATTAGGGAGGGATGAGACAATTTTAACAAAAATATTTTCTACAAATTATGTTTCGCTTGTTCAGAATTGAAATTTTCAGAATAACATCTTGAAACATCTTAACATACAGTGGTGGCCAAAAGTGTGGACATTTTTTGAAAGTTTCATGTTTTTCAAATTTGTGTGCTTGTAGAATATATTAATTTTCACTTAAATACAAACGTTTATGTATCAAATTGAAGGTAATTTAATGTAGAATTTAATAATAAAAACAGTATTGCAAAAAAAGTTATGCAACTAATAGTAAGATCTATCTTAGATTTGCATTTTTTTAAAGTGATACACAATCAATATTTAGTAGGATAACCTTTATTTTTTAAGACAGCTTCACAGATGCTTTTCATCGAGTGAACGAGTGTTTGGAGTTCATATTTCGTAATCACATGGTGCCAAGAATCGATTATAGCTTCAATAAGTTGTCTTTTATTGGATGGGCGTTTTTTTTCGTACAATAATTTTCAATCGTCGCCACAAATTTTCAATTGGATTGAGATCAGGGCTGTTCCTGGCCATGGTAATATATCTATGCCTTTATTTTGAAACCATGCTTTGCATACTTTTGCTGTGTGGCATGGAGCTGAATCCTGCTGAAAAATAAATGGTGCGTTGTTGGGGAAGAGATCCCTGATGGAAGGTATCAATTTTGGTTCCAGGACAGTTTCGATGTATTTTTTGGCATTCAGGATGCCATCAATCACTTGAATTTGGCCCACACCATCTGCAGACATACATGCCCAAATCATGACATTTGTTGGGTTTTTTGTAGTTGCTTCAATGCAATCAGGATGAAGTGCTTCTCCTACTCTACGTCTCACGTATTTTCTACCATCACTACCAAAGAAAGATATTTTACTCTCATCGCTCCAGATTACTTGCTTCCGTTGATTTTCTGACCATTTAATGTGTTCTTTTGCCCACTTAACTCGTTTTTCGCGTTGCTTTTGATTTAAATATGGTTTATTCCTTGGAATTCTAGCTTGTAATCCAAATCCTGATAACCTTTTCTTCCTATTGTTCTTGAACTTATTGCAATACCCGCTGCATTCATTTCACATCTAATGGCATCTGATGAAATTTTTCTATCTTGAAGGCATAGCCGTTTAATTTTTCTATCGGCAGTAGCACTTGTGCATTTTTTTCGGCCTGATTTGGCCTTATTTTCCACTGATTTCGTTTTTTCATAATGTAAACAGAACTTTCGTACACCAGCACAAGTCACTGAACCACCAACTTTTCTTGCAATTTCAGCAAAAGAGAGGCCATTTTCTCTGAATATGACAATTCGGCTTCTTTTTGTAGATGTCCAATTAGTTCTTCTTGTTGGTGACATTGTTTACAATTAGTTTAATTAAAAAAAAAGAACTTTAAATATTCAAAAACAGCAATACTCTATTTAAATGTACTAGTATGCATCATTCCGCAAAATATTTCCACAACAATAACTCTTTTACCATCCAAATAACCTAAACTATAGTTACAGACATTTGATTTGTCCTCAGAACAGTGTTTGTGATTGGCTAGTACGCTTTTATTGCAAAACACGCCCTTATTCAAAACGATTTGAGTTTGTTTGTTCTACTAAAATGAGCATAACCTTTTTTTGTAATACAGATATTGTAATACTATTTTTATTATTAAATTTTACATTAAATTACCTTCAATTTGATTTATAAACGCTTGTATTTAAG
The DNA here is from genome assembly GCA_963931845.1 of Maratus michaelseni. NCBI lineage: Eukaryota > Metazoa > Arthropoda > Arachnida > Araneae > Salticidae > Maratus > Maratus michaelseni. The sequence continues at coordinate 160,487,758 of OZ007597.1, forward strand.
TGAAAATTGATATATTCTACAAGCACACAAAGTTGAAAAACATGAAACTTTAAAAAAATGTCCAAACTTTTGGCCACCACTGTATTTAAAAATATACATTTGATGATAATAATTCAAATTTGATAGGCTAATACGCCATTTAAATTAGAAAAGGGATGGGACATGTTTTTAAAATGAAAATTCCTACTTAATTTTCAAAAATGTGGTGAAATAATGACAAAGACAGATCGACATTTACATTCCTTAGGTTTATTATAAATCACAATATTTATTTTATCTTATACATACTTTGTAATATCCAAATCAAACGAAAAATATGCTTGTGCCCGACTAGTGCCGCCAATTATTTTTGGTAGATGTAACTTTGCATTCATCTTTACACCAATCTATTTCTCGTACATTTTCAGGCTCATTTATAAGTGATATCAATGCATCAGAGATGTCATGTACAAAAATGACAGTAGATAAAATTCCTTTTTAACTTACAAAATAATAAGTTTTATTTGTCATACTGTTTAATTCCAAAGCAAAATAGCCTTATAAATATAAAATCCCAAAAAATTGCATGTCATTAAACATAATTATTTGGATAGAGATATCATTTGGCGGCGATGGCACATGTCCCATCCCTCCCTTAGAGCACAGCATTTAAAAAAAAAAAAAAAAAATAGGTTTTTACAACAAGAATGTGGCTTTCAGGCTTATCTTAACTGTTCATGCATAAAATATATATTGTTGAGTTTACAAAACATTAAAAACAATTAAGATAGCCACAAAGAATGAGATTGAAAATTTACATTAAAAATTTGAGTAGTTAGTTACGTTTGATATTGCAAAATAGTCTTTTTAATTAACAAACTCATACGTTCTTGCAACTAAAAAGATTTACAGCAACAAACATGATGCAGTGCATCATGTTTGACTAATCTAATGAAGCTTAGATTACTTCATAGATTAGTCATAAATTCTTCATAGAAATTCTTCATAGAAGAGTCATAAATAAAAAATAAAGCTTATTTTAAGCATTACTGCAGGTGTCCCATTCCTCCCTAATCTCCCCTATAATAATAAAAGAAAATATTAGATTCAAATATTTATTAAGGAATTATAATAACCCATGAGACGTTCGTTATTAAATAAATTATTTTATCAGTTAACTATTTTGGTATTTCTATAACATTATTTCTTTAGAAAGTAACATATTATTTAGGAGACCCTATGTACAGTTTTTGTGCCATGTATTTTTGAATCCTTAAGCCACTTAAAAAAACAATTTGGAGATTTCAGATATAAGTAAAATTTTCTGTCTGGACATCGAATAGAAATTATTGCAGACACTAAGTGTGGAATTTGGTATAATCCCATTGGTGGCTGACACAAAACTTTTAAGCTTTCACAAATAACAGTTAAAAATAATAATATATTTTATACTTGATATTTTCAACAATTCCATAAGATAAAATTTAAATACTTTTACATGTATTGTATTGCATTTATCCACCCATTGCATTTCTCCGTGAGAACTTTCGTAATATTTACGTATTCAGAACTATAACAATTGGCGAGAGAATTCAAGAGCTAACTTATAATGCAGCAAAATTATTTATAGATATTCGCCATACATTTGTATGCATTAGAGATATTCGTAGGAAGTCAATGTGGAAAAGTCATAAGAAAAGAAAATCAAGAAATAACCGGCAGTAAAGAATTTTCAAATTCGTCGAAAATATAAAGTTTGACTTTTTTTCTCCTTTTAAAATGATGTGTGTGTATATTTATGGACTCTGAATAACTGATATATTTCCTTAAAAACCTCGAAAAAATATCGCACAAATCTTTTGAAACTTTAAGACTTAGCACTAATTCAGTGTACAAAACTTAATGCTTACCTTTTTGTTAGTAATAACTAAATTTCTTTAAAATCCTTCGTAGTCGGCAATAGAAAGTGTTATTTCCTTGTACATTTTTGTTAAATAATTTGTAGATATATTACTGTTATGCAGACGATAATATTAAAATGCCATTCTGGTGATTCAGTATTGACAGTCAAGGGAAAAAAAAACTGAATGTTTTGCATTTGTTCTTTTCAGTTATGTTTTTTTTTTTATTATTATTCCGATGTATGCAAAAACAGCTGTTTCAGTCACGTATCGCATAATTTGGGATTTTCTTTTCTTTATCTATTTAAATTCACTGCGAAAAACAGACTATTATATCCACTGAGTTCTAATATAAAACAGATAGCTTAGTTTCTATAATTTAACATTGAAGCCAGCCGTCCGCATATGGATATAATTTTGCCATATTTTTTTTTCTCAGTTGGTTTCACTTGGAAGGAAAACTACGGCAAAATAATTTCTCCATCTGACGTAAGTCTCCCATTGTATGGAGAAGTCACGTTTAAAATGGTGCGGTATGACTTCAGCAGACGAAGCAGACCGCAGAGTTAGCCCTCCGTTCTATATTATAGCTTAGTGATTATACCTTAAAATGTAAACGACCAGTATCGACTTTCATATCGTTGGTGTATTGTTGCCATAGAAACACGTTTTTTTCTGTTATCGAAATGTAGTTCAACATCAGTTGAAAACAGCGTCCAGAATCGGGCACTTTAATGAAAAATTAAAAAAAAAATTGTTGCAAAATGACTGCAAAATTTAAATTCTACTCTCAAATTATATTAGTTGTGAAAGCACTAAACAGTAGAAAAAATATTTTATACAGATTAAAATGGTGTATTTTAAGAAGTTTTCTGGGCAATTAAAACATAATACTGGTTATGAAAAATTAATATATAATAGAAGACTGTGCGTGTGCAGTTACGAGTTAAATCAACGCCCCCTAGAATAGAAAGCCGTGACACACGTCACGAAAACGTCATACCAAGCAGTCAAAACAAAGAAAAAAATTCGAACAACTTGCATGTTCCGATTTCATTGGCTCATAGAATTAATAATTATTGTTTACGACTAATAGTTAATAATTCCACAATCCATCGAAACCGAAAGATGCAAGTTGTTCGAATTTTTTCCTTGTTTTGCCTGCTTGGTTTTGCTGAAATATAACAATTGGCGAGGGAATTCAAGAGCTAACTTATAATGCAGCAAAATTATTTATAGATATTCGCCATACATTTGTATGCATTAGAGGTATTCGTAGGAAGTCAATGTGGAAAAGTCATAAGAAAAGAAAATCAAGAAATAACCGGCAGTAAAGAATTTTCAAATTCTTCGAAAATATAAAGTTTGACCTGTTTTCTCCTTTTAAAATGATGTGTGTATATTTATGGACTCTGAATAACTGATATATTTCCTTAAAAACCTTGTACTGTTGAGTCCTGACCATTTGATTGGTGTACCTTTAACAGGACTATGATATAATTGGCCAACTTCGGTTAGGACGGCTTCTGCAATGTTCGTACAATCAAAATGTGATGGTAGATTGGTTGACGGAAGTGTTTGATTGTAAATATGCCCATAAATTTACCCAAAAGCGTTCACAGCCGTTTTAACCAACTTTACCCTGAGAAAATCAGATGACGTTATCAATTACACGAGTAACCCGCGCTTCGTTCTCTGAACGCGCTCTTTGTAATCGCCTTATTCTTAATCCTCCATTTTTATACTATTTTATATCGCTGTACGGAACAAATACTTAGAAAGCTTAATAAAAAATATTAAATGGTTTTTTTTATTTTTTTTTTCCTGAGACGGGATGAAGAACCCTCCGGTGCAATTTGGTACTCCCGTGATTAAATCCAAATTGGAAGGATGCCTGGACGATTGGACGATGCCGAAGACTTGAATTGAATCGAAAATATAATTTTTTGTAGATTCGAACCCAAAGAAAAAAATATATTGTCCATATCGTGGACGAAAAATTCTCTTTCGCTTGCGAGTTGAGCTACTTTTAGAAGTAGACCGCTCTGTGCCTTTCTTCCTACAATTTTCGTTTTCTACATAACGGGAATGTGTACGCTGGCAAATAGTAACTTTTCACTCTTTATGGCAGACCCAGGAAAACGCCTGCCGGGTCAGCTAGTAAATCAATAAACTTATCCAATAACTCCTGTTTGGATGTCTTAAGATGGATCATTCCACAACTTGGGTAATCAAACGATTGGTGATAATTTATTGTATTATTATACGTTACGCATGGATTGGGCTTGAGCAGCCGTCTCTATATTAAACATTGTACCACTTTTATTTTTTCAAACGGTAACACCCGCTTGAATTGCGTAACTAATTCACATTGTGATTGAATTACTTGAATTCAATCAGCCCAGAAAATGCATAATTTATGTATACTTGTTCTGAAATCTCCATAAAGATTTAAATTAAAGTTTGCCACAGGGATTTAGCTCTAGCATAATCAAACTTTGACCTAAGAAGATTTAAGAAACATTCATAAATTATGCACTTTTACGGGCTGATTTGATTCGAGACATTAAGTTTGCCAGTTTTGGCCAATATTTGGCCAATTTTTTATTCCAAATATCAAACAGAAATTCCGAATAATAATTTCTGCTTTATTTAATGACCGACCTATCACGATTATATAAAAATAAAATTACTAACTGGAATTTCTGGTAGATAGTTTGAATAAAAAAATTCCCCAATTTTGCATCACTGGAAAGAATTAAAATAGTGGGTGTTACCATTCGAAAGAAGAAAAAAAGTTGGTACAGTTTTTAATTTGTAGATGCATATAAATTTAAAAATGTGTTTTTCATTTTATCTTTACAATCATTGAAAACTGTTGTTTCATTAACCAGTCCGAATCTTTGTTTTTAAGAAATGTATCTAGCACAACAGAAGAACGGCGACATCCTAATCTCTGTTACGCACAATAACACCACAAACAAATAAATCGATAAACTTATCCGATCACTGCTAGAAACAGAAGATGTCGCGGGCTAATCGATGTCGTTTCTTGCTGTTGATGTTTTGCTATCACCGTGTAAGATTATTCGAGTGTGCTGTTTTTAGGGAAGATCATGCATAATGCATAGGTACAAAAAATATAAGCTTGTGTTCGAAATAATATGTTGGTCTCAAAAGAAGAAAAAAATAATTAATTAAACGATGACGAACAGTCGATTTTTTTTAATATGCCTCCTTGATATTAAGAATGGAGATAATGTTACAGAATTGATTGGTTTTATATCTTCGTATCGTTGATCACGGTTGAATTCCTAAACCGTTCGTTCGAAGTGTGTATAGTTTCAATTGTAAATATGGAATTCTTTCTCGTACAAAAATATTTTTACATCAAAATAGTAAAAAGTTTCGAAATAAGTTACCGTAGGTTATCTTAACTTTAAGTAAATTACCTTATACGAACTATCTATACTAATATTAAAAAGAAGATACCTATGTGTGTTTGTAGGGAGTAATCTGAAATTACAGAACCGATTTCAAAAAACATGGTGGGAAAATGCTGGTGATAATCCCTTCTCCAACATAGGCTTATGTCGATACAACGAGCAAAAAACATTCTAAAATTTCAATTTCTCTGATAGTGTTGGGGCTAGAAATTTGAAATTGGGTGGGGTGGTTTACTTTTAAGATGTAAATACTTGCTATGAACGATTTCTAAAAATTTTGAAATTTAAAAGTATGAAATGAGCGGAAAACGTTCTAAATTACAATTTGTTTGGACTGATTAAAGCTAGAAAGTTTCAATTTGGTATGGCTGTTACTTTAGATACGCAAATATTTTCCCAGAACAATTTTTTTTTAAATTCAAAATTCAAAAGGGTGCAGAAGCAAAAAACATTCTAAAATTGTGATTTATGTGATATGGTTGGTCTAGAAGCTTGAAATATGGCGTGGTGGCTACTTTTAAGATGCAAATGCTTGCTAAGAACAGTTTCTAAAAAGTCGAAATTTAAAAGGGTAAAAAGAGCAGAAAATGTTCTCTTTTATGTTTTAGTTGGAATTGTTGAGGTTAGAAACTTGAAATTTAGCACAGTGGTTACTTTTAAGATGTCGATTACAGATCGGATTGCTCGGTATAAACAATACATTAAAAATTTAAAGATTTAAAATGGGAGGAAATCGTTCTTTATTACAACTTATTTAAAATTGTTAGGGAATAGACATTTAAAATTTTAAATGTCTATTATGTTTAAGGCGTAAATGCTATCACAGAACAATTTTTACAGAATTCGAAATTTAGAAGGGTGCAAGAGCAAAAAACATTAAAAAATTCGAGTTTTGTTATGTTACTGTAGTCCTAGCAACTTGAAATATGGCATGTTGGTTATTTTTAAGATTTAAGTACTCGCTAAAATCGCCTTCTAAAATATTCGAAATTTAAAAGGAAGCATTCTAAAAACATTGTAAACTATGATTTATCTAAAATTGTTATCTATAGAAGCTTGAAATTTGACATGGATGTTACTTTACAGACGTAAATTCACCCACAGAATAGTTTAAAAATAACAAAATTTAAAAGTGTGCTGGAGCAAAAAAATTTTCTAAAATTGCTATTTCTGTGAGACATTTGATATAGAAGCTTGGAATTTGGCATGGTGGTTACTTTTAAGATGCAAATGCTCGCTAAGAACGGCTTCTAAAAAAATTGAAATTTCAAATGAAAAATGAAATGAGAAGCAAACCTATAAAATACATTCTAAATGACCATTAATTTGGAATTAATTTTTGCTCTTCTCATTCATCTAAGTCTCCTGTTCGCCTAATGCAGCATAAGAATGAAGTTTACTCGAAATGTGGCTTAATTAATATATTTTTTAATTATCCGTAGCAGTATAATTTCCTCTAATAAAAATAGACACACAGATATCACTTGGCATATTTCAAAAACTACGCGTACACAGCAGCGGGTTTTTATGATTAAGTTATATTTAGAAAAACTTTCTCCGTGTTCTAAGCATAAGCAAAACAGCAAAAAATTTATTTTTGTCGGATAAACTTACCGAGTTATGATACTTAGAATTTTCGGCGTGTTTGGCACTAAAAACGGAATAATACAATTTTTAGTCTCTTAGTTAGAGAAGGCCTACCACCTAATCTCTTGTTAGCTGTTGCACGGCCAAACTCGATCGGAGAAAGATCGAGTTTGGCCGTGGCTGTTGTTAATAAACATGCGCGCCACGACCTACGTCTTCTAAATATACTTGTGGCTGTAGGCCGAGCGTCAGGGATTTTCATTTGAGATGTAATGATTTTTTTTTTCAAAGTGTGAGCCTTCTTGAATGAGATGTTTTAAAGTTAATATGCAACCGTAACCTGGTAATCCGTTCCAGAAATACTAAGCAAAAGCGTTGCTATCCAAGGTGCAATTTTCCAGGCGCATGTACCTTAAGTGATTAGTACTTCTTAAAAGTAACATTTAAAATATCTTAAAAGTTCGATAAATGTCCTTTATTTATTATATTTGTTACAAAAATATAAATTTCAATAAGATGAACTAGTGGAGCTTTCCTCATTTCCCTGGTCGGTAATTTTCCCAAGTGAACCTCGAATGAAATGGACCTGGTATAGTGGGTGCCAACTGCCATCAACAGCGTACACACGTACAAGTTACGTGCAAAAAGTGCAAAAGGCGTTCCAGGCAATTCGTTAAACATATCCTCAAAGATAAAAATTATAAGGATGTTCTCATCAACGAGCAAATAATAAGAGATAGCGCCAAAAAACTTGTTCTCCATCATTGAAAAGAAAAATTGCCTTATCAGCTTATGACGATAAGCGTTATGTTTTAGACAATAAAATCGACACATTAGCTCTTGGTCATAAAGACACATTTCATTCAAAAGAACATCATGATTTAAATTTATAACAGAAAATGAATTGGAAAAAAAGTATAAGGAATTATTAATGCTGTAAATAGTATTATTGTTGTATAAGAATTATTAATGTTGCACATAGTATTATTGTGATATATAGAAATACTAGCTGACCCGCTCAGCGAACCCGGACCCGGGATAAAATTAAACAAACTTAAATTTTGTATGATTTTATATCTTTAACCCGATTTAGTAGGAAGTTATTTATTTAAAAGTGCTGCGCACGCGAGGAAAATCCTTTATTTCCACTTTCAGCCGATAGGGGTGCAGGATCCCGCCGCCTGCAGCACCGTATAGTAGGCGTGCAGCACACAAGCTGAAAAGTCTTTTAGTTTCACTTTCCGCCGTCAGGGGGCACACTCTGGTCCAAACAAACTACCTTCCAAACGAATCTCCGACACGTGTCCCCGCTGCCTCCGGCACCGTATAGCAGGCATGCTGCGCACGGGGTGCAAGGTCGAACTAAAATCTGATCGAAAATTAAGTCGAATCATCGAAACCCCGTTGTGATCAAACCCATAAAACCCGAGATAAGAATGCAAGTAAGTGCTCAGCAACAAATCAATCAAACACACACACATACAGAGACATCGAAACTTTATTTTATTAGTATCTATCCTAATAAAAGAAAGTTTCGCTCTCTCTGTGTGTGTGTGTGCTTGTTTGTTTGTTTACTAATAAAAGAAAGTTTCGGTCTGTGTGTGTGTATGTGTGTTTGTTTGTTTGTTTGTCTGCGATGGCTAACAAAATCTAGCCCACTTAGAAGTCTGAAAATTTAGGTGTGGATAGTCCAAGGCCTGACCTGGTGCACCTGAGTCTTAGAATTTTAATATTTTGATAATTACTGAAGACATTAATTAGAATCTCATTAAACATCGCATCGAAAAAATGCTAAAGAAAAGCACTCCTGTTCTAGATTACCAAGAAGAAATGAAAGAATTCGAAATTATTTTACAAATTAGCGTATTTTAAGAAAACAAATTAAGATATCGATTTGAAAATTTATGAGCATAAATAAAAGAATTTTCTGTATCCGACAATGTAATTTTTAAAAAATTCGGCCGATAATTTTTTTTTTAATTTTTGCAAAAAACTGTTGAAAATCTGACGGCGGCAGTGAAAAAAAATCCGAGAAAGCTTCAGACAGGAATCAGCTTTCATTAAAAACTGAACTACAAAGAGATCTGTTTCTCGGGCCGATCCCTCCATTTAGTTTCCGAAAATGAAAGGTAATAATTGCCAATTTTTACTAACGAACACAAATTAAGATAACTAATTAAGATATAGTTTTGAACTTGAGGATGGGAAGGTGTGCCATCTGGCGGCCATTTTTGCGTAGCGTCTTCGTTATGTTCTAATTATCAGAAAAATTTAATTCTTTTTTTAATGATCGCGTTAATGTTGGGGAAAATGGTTTTCTAGAACAAATTATTCGTTATATTTGCGGTTATGGGGAAGGAGGGGGTTAACGTCTTGCTCCGATTTACACAAAACAAATTCCATTGAAGAAATTTAACATTTTTAACTTCTCCCGTAGCGTTTTATAAATATTATATCTTATATATAGAGAATAACGGAAATTTCAAATGACAATTTTCGTAACAATTAAATTTTTGTTCATAATAAAAATACACAACCCATATTTACTTGATGTATACCAACAATCAAATGTAAATGATTAGTTGTTGAGCACTTGCATTTCTTATCTCGGGTTTTATGGGCCCTATCACAACGGGGTTTGGATGATTCGACTTGGTTTTCGATTGCGTTACAGATTTTAGTTCCACCTTCCACCGCGAGGGGGTGCATCATTTTCTCGAGTTCTATGCACCCGATTTCGAATGGAATTGGTTCATTCAACTCCCTTGATACAATGGGTACCCATGTTAAATGTTCGAATAGAAGAAATTGCGCCCCCTAGCGATGTAAATTGGAACTAAAGGATTTTGCAGCAAGTGCGCAGCACGCCTGCTATACGGTGCAGGAGGCAGCGGAGACACGGGTCGAAGATTCGTTTGGAAGGTGGTTTGTTTGGAACAGAATGTGTCCCCTGGCAGTTAAAGGTGAAACTAAAAGATTTTGTAACGTGTGCGCTGCACGCCTACTATACGGTACCGCAGGCGGTTTGAACACGTGTCGGAGGTTCATTTACACCAGAATGCACCCCTATCGGCTAAAAGTAGAAATAAAGGATTTTCCTCGCTTGCGCAGCACTTAAAAAAAAATATCCTACTGAATCGGGCTAAAGATATAAGATCATACAAAATTTAGGTTTGTTTAATTTTATCATGGGTCCGAGCAGCGCCGGGCGGGTCAGCTAGTAGAATACAAATTTAATATTATAAATAGCGAACTTTAAAGTATATATATTGTTTATTCAAAATGACACAATAAAGAATGTTATATATACTAGGGCCCAGGCCCATAGCTAGACCTTACTTCCAGGTAGGGCAAATATTTTTCCAGGGGGGGGGGGCAGATTGTTTCTTAATTTTTTTCACGTCTCTTATACCCTGAAAAATATGTACTGTACTTTTAGTGTAATTTTTTTCTCATTTAAAACGTAAGATCTCTCCAAAGCCAGAAATGTTTGTTCCAAGACACAATAAAAATATATCAAAAACACATAAATAAAATGTTTACATTTACATAACATATATAAGTTGTTTCCTTAAATAAACATTCATTAATAAATGCATTCAAGTACAATTTATTAAATGATGTTTCGTTATATTTACATCATGCAATAAAGATATGAGAAAGAAAAAAAACAGAACGAATAAAATGAATAGAACAAGTAACAAGGATGTCTTTACCGATAATGAAAAAATATTTTTTTTAATTTACATGAAAAAAAAAAAAGAAACAGAGTACCAAATTAATTATAAGGCCTTTTATTTTATTTTAATTTTTTAATTTTAGTTTTAGTCTTTTACAAATTTGACAACCTCTATTTGTTGTAAAAATAATTTATTTGAAAGAATTTTGAAGACGAATGGGAATCATGTATAAAAACCCTCTAATATAATTGCAACCTCCTGTCTCTACTTGTATTTAATTTTTTTAGTACTTCTTCTAAATTTATTTTTTCCGTCCGTTTTCTCCCGAAGGCCAAGAAGGCTAGATCTGCCATTCTTTGATGTGACGACAGTCATTGAGGCCGATTAATGGCCGTCAATGTTGAAAAAGAAGATTCACAAGTGGCAGTGCTGCAGCCAAATGTAGCTACAGCAGCCAAAAGTTCATAAGTGTCCTTAAATGCTTCTTTGTATTTGAATAAAATTTGTAGCTTGCTTTTTTTGTTTTGCCATTTCAATTGATCTTTAAGTACAGAGGCATTTGACTCAGGTAGCACGTCTTCAGCATCTTCATGATTGACAAAAATTTTTTTACAACAGTCAACTCTTCAATTGAAGGTATGTTTATTCCTACAAACAAAAGGGAAATAGATGTAATTGCATTTTAGCGGTACACAGTTTGCAAATTTTAAAACGGTTTTGGGAAACAACAACAAAAAAAAAAATCCCTGACGGTTCGGCCTATAGGCACAGATAAATTTAGAAGACGCAGACCGTGGGGCGCCTGTTTGTTGGGAATTGCGGAAGAAATTACCTTTTTGCCATGATACGGTATTTGGAAACACCCACTTCGAAACCTAACTTGTTTGCAGGCGGAGCCGGCAGGGATTTTTTTGCTTTTAATTTTTTTTTTTTTTTTTTTGCTACAAAAGTTGTCCTATAAAAAACATGTCAATATAAAAGTTTTAGATAATATTAAGAGGAATTATAATAAATCTAAGCGGATTTGATATCTTCTGAATGGACGAAGTTATGAATTTTTTTCTTCTAAAGCCCCCTCCCCCCCCCCCCTTGGGGCCATTTTTAATTATATCAAAAATCTGTCCTACATAAATTTTCGGCCCTTTTCCTAGAAATAGTAATAACTTTAAACGGATTCGATTTAAGAAATTATGAGTTTTTTCTGTTTTCACAAAGAGCCGGCACAATCATAGGAGCGACAAATTGCACCTATATCGTCCCATTGTAAAATTGTCAAAATCTTTCTTTCAGAAAACAGTTCATGTACTTCTCTATTTATATTTCAGAAGACGGGTAACACAATTTCACACCACAGGTGGTCCAGTGATGTGTCAGAAAGTCTCTGAATAGCACACTTAAGTACTAAAGGGTGCTGAGCAATTCGGCTGCTTTGATGGCGCTTGTTTGTGACAGGCGATTTAATAGCAGTCTTGAAGCCAAGTTAAAAACTTTTCGTGCAATCCTAACTATAAGCATTACAAATGAAACAAAATGAAGAAATAATAATAATAAAAGGAACTTGTAACAGGCAGAAAATTCAAAATTATAAACGGACGGTCTGGTTTTTCAAACAGATGAAGTCTTAAAATTCTCACGCTTCTGTTGTTATTTGTTATTCTGTGTTGAGTTTTGAAAAAGCCGTAAATTATGGAAAAAAATAGCATAAAAACAATATATTTTCATAATTTTTTTAAATGGATTTTTATGAGAGAATATTAAGATTAATACAGAATTAATGTAAATATTGCTAACACTGTATGGTAAATTACACTGCATCAACACTTGCTACAATAACACAGAATCATTTATGTTTAAAGTATTAAACATAAATTATTCAAGATATAATTAGCACAACCCAGTGCTGTCTCAGTTTCAGACAAAATAATCCCAGTTTAGGAGCGTTCGTAATTATATAAATGCGTAGCACCTATAATCGTCGTCTGGTCCGTCCGCAAAAAACAAAACCTCACCAAATGGTTTGAAATTTAATATATAGAATCGTTAAAAAATTTTGTCGAGTCATTTCCAATTTTGTGAAAATCGAATCACAACTTAAAAAGATATTAAAAAAGTTTTCTTCATTCTATTAAATCCTATCATACGTAATCTATATAATAAAAGCGCAAGTCATGTGACTGAGGAAAACAAATACGGGCTAACCTGCTAAACACTTCGTTTTTCATATGTTAAGCGGTCATTTTTATTCAACATTATTTCTTCGAATAAAATTGCATAAAAGTTACATTTTTAGAAAGATTGTTCAAAAAAATTGTTTGCTTGAGAGATGAGTTACATTAAAAAATGTGTAGATTCTGAGATAACTTCAGTAGAAATAGTTAGGTTAATAGCCGAATATCTCAATCCATTAAAGTAAATAAACACAAGAGATTTGTTCATCATGAGTCATAGAAATATTAAACCATGGAGGTAATCATTCGTAAAGCAATATCTCATGTTGAATTTTGCAGCGCTGTCTGGTGTCGAAAAAAATTCGCATCTGTAAACGTGGCATCACTAATAAGAAAAACAGACGATATAATTCATTTCAGAGAAATAATAAAGATGATTTTTTACATTGTAAAACTAGTTATAGTACGGTCGCACCTCATTTGTCACGTTTAACGTACAGTTCCAACTTGTTTGTTTGTTCGTGCTCCAATAAAAATAATAATAAAACACAATTTATGCAGAATGTTTAGTGTCGAAGAGTCTGTGCAAATATAAAATATTTTTTAATTTATTTATTTCACTGAACATTTCCTATAAAGCATCGCTATTTCTTCAATCGCCGTATAGTTTTTGAAAAGAGCTATACATATTGTTTATGCTTAAGACTGTTATGACATTAAGGTCACATTCACCCGTAATTAAATACCATTTCAGATATCCTCCATGAGGTTCCAAAAAATATATATATAGTAATTCTGTATATATATATATATATATATATATATATGTGTGTGTGTGTGTGTGTGTGTGTGCGTGTAAACTTAATGTAAAATTTAACCATTGAAACATAAGAAACTGACCATACACAATGAAATCACAATATCATATAGCAGTGTCAAATTACAAATTAAATTTATACATATACAATTTTTTCCGGCTGAACAACACGGAACTTTTTTGCTATATTCGCACTGTCATTTTTATACATAAAAGCATGAAATTTACAAGTTTTAACTACTAAAGTGATTTAGAATCGAATAACGTTTTTCACTTTTCTATAGATACGTTAAATTTTGAGTTGTAATCGATTTCTCTCTTATGAACTTTATCAGACCATCATGTCCAGAAAATTGGTTTATATCTTTAACTTTGGCGGAAATTTTCTGAAAACTGATTTGGTTTTACAAAAAAATGGAAAACACTGTTTAATTTCTTTGTTTTTAATAAGAGGACCTGAAAAATTTTTGAATTTAAGAATAGTGAATGACTTTGTGAATGTGTCAGAAGATAACTAATTTGGATTTGTAAAATCGTAAGTAGCCCGGCATATTTTATTCTTTAAATTTGAAATAATGATTGGTTTATTTCAGAGGTGCCAACTTTTAAAAATTTTAGGGGAAGAGTAGATTGAACAGATAAAGGGACAGACCTTCTATTAATTTTTATTTCCAGAGGGGAGGAGGGAGGCGATGGCCCTGTGAAAATTTCCAGAGAATTTCTATGGCCTTGTAGTCGACGCCTATGATGGATTTAATTTGTTATCTTGTTCATTATTATAAATATTTTCAAACCGTAAGCAAAGGTATGAACTTTTTTGAGCTACTTTTATTATATTATTTCGATATCTGCAAATAAATTCCTTTAAAGAATATATTTTACGCGAAATAAAACATTTTATAAAATCTAAGTATACTTAACAACTTAACAATATCATATCGTTACATTTTTCTTTTTGTTCTTTGATTTATTATTGACTATATAATTTCGTTCCTTGAAGATTTTGTACTTTAAGATGAAAAGTTATTTATGTTATGTTACATAAAAGTTATTTAAAGTGAATTACATACAAACGTGTAACGCGGTAATAATTTCCTCTACTAACCACTACTTGTAAAACCCGTGGAAAAAATATATATATATATATATATATATATATATAACTTAAGACACATGTATATTAAAAACAATTCGCAGATAATTCTGTAAATTTCTTATTTATAAATTAAATTTATATCATTTAATTAAAACAAATTTTATATTCTATTGGTTAAAGATGATATTTTCATTGCAATTCCATTTCTTCTTTACGCTGGAAAACTCCTCCTATAATTTTCTTATTGTGACATAGGTTTCACAAATTTTTATCATTCAATAATATGTAACGAAAGATCAGAAGAATGAAAGACATTAGTCCCCTCTTCCGAAAGCAAACAAGTAAACATAACAATCCGTTTCATGGAATTGGAACCTCAGTTCCATGAAAGAAGCAGCAAACTGTCATCTACGACAAATTCAAAAACATTATTTTAGGCTGTTTCGCTTTATTTTCAGATTCAGAAGCCTTTGGTTTCAACCCCGCTTTCTTAAGATAAATTTCACATGGTGACAATTCTACAAAGAAAGTAAGCTTTATGGATATCAGTCAATACAGAATTGTTGCTGGGCCGGTACGGGCAGGAATATCCTGCGGTAAGGTGTAATTTCAACAAAGCGGGGTATGTCCAACGTGACAATCCCCGACAGGTCTATTGTCTGTTAAAGAAAGAGAGAAAAAAGAAGGTTTATATATGAAAAATTTTCTGGTTTTGTTTCCATTTTAAAAACGAAATTGGAAGGAGGGGGGGGGGGGGGGCTCTTTGCTTAGATCTGGCAAGAAGAGGGAAAAAATTGGGAATTTAAAATGAATTAGTGTCTGATAAAGTGATCGGAATGTCCAGTCTCACACTAGATTAGACTAAAATGTATTAAAAAAAATAATAGAAATTTAATGTTGTTTTAATCGGGATGTAAAGTTTCACGCTAGGTCGGGCAAAATCTTTTGCAGGTCGGGCGAAGCCCGACCTTGCCCCCACCTAGCTACGGGCCTGTGTTGTTGTAGAGACCGTGATTTGAACTAAATTATTCATAAAGTATTCCTCGTTGAATTTTTAAAAGAAAATATTCCTAATTAAATCTGGAAATGCTCCAGAATTAGAAATTTATTACTAGCCTAGCCCAAAGCTCTACATACAGTGCCGTAGCTACATGTTCAGCGCCCTGGAGCAAGTACAATCGGATCACCCTCTTCTCTACCAGAAAATGTTGCCCAAAATTTGTTTTCAGGTTTAAAACGTATATAATGCAGTAAAACATCCTGCCATAAATGAAAAATTTTCATGATGCTGATAGAAGGAATGCCATACAACTATATCTGCTAAGACAGAATCATGTCTAAAACGGAATTTCCCCCAGTCCCTTGCGATTCCGTCTTAATAGACTTCACTGTACTTATTTCAAATTAATACAATTTTTTTGCTATAAAACACAACCTGTAATGCATATGCAAATGCCCTCATTTGTGCTTTTAAACGTTCTTAACAAATTTCATGAATTCAGAGGCATAAAACAATAGATTTATAATGTATATTATCTTTAAAAAAATTTTTGATAAGTCAAGTTCAAGGAATACTATAGTTTCATTTATCTAATTTTTAGCTAAAACAAAATCGGGAAGCATTGAAAAAATATTCTGTTTTAAACAGGTTTTCGTATTAGTACGTATAATCACACGGGGTAAGTATAATCACGAAAAATTTCTGTAAAAGACAGGATTCCGCTTTCACATGTTTTATTGTATATTTTATATATTTAAAAAAGTGGCAAATGTAAAAAAAAATATTTATACAAATAATTTCGTTTCTTTGTAATTTTGCGCCCTTATTATTTTCGCGCTTGGAGCAATGTGCTCCAACTGCTCCACGGTAGCTACGCTCCTGTCAACATATAATAAAACGAAGGCACTCGCGTGTTAGAAGATGCCGCAAAGTAGTCACACTGGAGTTGCAGAGGGCGTGATGATAAGTAAATTGTCCTGAAATGGGCGGTGCGTTCCTCGATTGTGCTTCACGTCCAGAAATGTAACCGTTGAAATTTTCGTTTATTTCGTGGCAGTATGACATTAACGACAATCAGACTTTTTCAGTCCTGTAATTAAACAAACTCACAGAGTTATGAAATATTTTAATTTTTAAGTATTTTTTTTCAATTTTTAAACTTATTTATTTTCAGTTTACTTCTTATAATTTATAATGGCAATTTTACAAGAGACTCATTTCTGAAACAGTGGCTATATATTTTTAGGTAGCTTTCAATACTAAAAAGTCCTTCCGGCCTGTACCGGGAGGAAAAGGTAGCTTTCCTATGTCTTCGTTTTAAAATTTTAGCTAATGTTACACGAAAACAGCAAGCTAAAATGCAAAGAAAACATTTACAAAAGATTCGTTAATACTGAATTTCAATTTTGAATAAGAAATTCGCCAAATTATTGAGCTATAGCCAAATTGGCTTCATTTATGAAAACTTATTTTGGTCGCCAAATTTGGCGATATTTCGCCAAATGTCGCCAAGTTTGGCAAGAATTTGGCGCTAACGGATATGAATATATAGTTTTATACGTATGATTGGGAAAATGATTACAACAATGAAAATTTTTGTAATGTGCTGTCTTGTTTCAAAATGTCAGCTACCCTAGAATTTCAAACTGCTGTATCTCAGCCATTTTTTAAGATAGAGGTAAACCAAAAAATGCTCCGGAATCCTTGTATCAAGGCCTAACACGTAATTAAAAAATAAATTTGAATTTTTAAATGTTTTGTATATTTATTTTAGATTTTAAGTTAATTTAAATCTTTAAATGGCCGCCATCTTGAAACAAGATGGCGGACCAAGCTGGCCAACGAACTCGGTCGAGACATTAGTGACCTTAATACACACAATTAGTTTCATCAATATCGATTCATAAATACGAGCGTTATCGTATGACATAGATCAGATATATATATATATATATATATGGATATATATTTAAGTAGAATGATAATAGAACTTGATATGTTTTTTGAAATTCATATATATATATATATATATATAAATAAATCAACATTTGAACGGAGGGTGGTTTTGGGGTCTGGGGGTCATGATCGGTGAAAATATATCGAAATTTTCCAGAACTGCTTTCCTCCGAACGGCTGCAATAGGTAGCTTTATACTTTTTTGTATTGAGAGCTACCTAAAAGTATAAAGCTACCTATTGCAGCCGTTCGGAGGAAAGCAGTTCCGGAAAATTTCGATATATTTTCACCGATCATGACATGACCCCCAGACCTCAAAACCACCCTCCGTTCAAATGTTGATTTATATATATAGATATATCCATATATATATATATATATACAGGCTGATGAGTACATGTGCATGTGTTTTTCCATGTCCAATTCATATTTAATTCTCATGTGGTCCAATTTTCCATTGTGTATGGTTCATATTTAATTTGTTAATCCATTTGTGTTTACTTAATTGCAACTCCAATTTATAATTTTTTTTTTTCCCCTTTCTCTCTATTTATTTTTAACACTTTCCAACCTAGTTGAAAAGTGTTTATGACTTCGGTTTGTCTGGCCGTCTGCCGTCTGGCCGTCTGGCCGTCTGGCCGTCTGGCCGTCTGCCGTCTGCCGTCTGTCCGTGCTCTAACTCCCGTAAATATGCTCGGATTGCCCTGCAAATTTTATATGTTATAATCGTTATCTATAGCATGTTCCCTATTTCAACGGAAGTGTGTAGCACTTATAGTTTTTTTACAGGGACACTCAAAAGAATTCCGTTACATTGCGGTCTATGGGGAAAAATCATTTGCGGTTTATTTAAATAATGTTTCAATACTTTAAACGCATTGAAATTTATATATATCACTAAGGTGCATTAGAAGAAGCTTAATATGGAATAGGGTGTGCATAGCACTTATACTTACTTTACAGGGACAGTCAAAAGAATTCCGTTACATTACGTCTATGGAGAAAAATCGTCTGCGGTTTATTTAAATAATGTTTCACTATTTTAAACGCATTGAAATTTATATAAGGTTCATTACAAGAGACTTACTACAGAATATTGTGTGTATAGCAGTCATCGTTCATTTACAGGGACACACAAAAGAATTCTCTACTGTATGTTAACAATAATTCCTGGAAGTGCGTTTTAAGTTACTGAATGCGATTTTAATTTTAAATCGCTTTTTGTATATTACGTGGTGTGTATAAATTCTGTAGATCCTATACAGGGAAGTACAAAAGTTCGGGAACACATTTCCGTATTATTTAACTCCAGACGGAGAATTTTAAACTGTGCTACGTGTTTCCTAACTGAACTAAAATTTAGCATCCTATGTAGTATATATACAAATCTATAGATCCTATACAGGGCTGAATAAAGTATTCGGATTACTTAGATGTTATCTTTTAGCTTATAAAAGAGTATGATTCGTAAAATTATTTTGGAAGCGTTGGAAAGTGTTACATAATCTATGCTTGACGCATGATTTTTCGTTCTTGTTTCAATATTCTTTTGGTATGAGTAAAATTTGGCCAATTACCATTGAAGCATCAGCTATGGTAATATTATGTTTGCACATGTTAATTATTAGCTATGTGGTATTTTGTATACACAGTATCATTGATTATCTCTTTGGAGATTTAAGTAGAATAGAACTTGATATGTTTTTTGAAATTCATAGATATTATAATTATATATATATATATATATATATATATATATATATATATATATATATATATATATATATATATATCTGACGTATGTCATACGATAACGCTCATATTTATAAATCGATTTTGATGAAACTAATTGTGAGTATTAAGCTCACCAATGTCTCGACCGAGTTCGTTGGCCAGCTTGGTCCGCCATTTTGTTTCAAGATGGCGGCCATTTAAAAATTTAAAACTAAAATAAATATACAAAAAAGTTAAAAATTCAAATTTATTTTTTAATTACGTGTTAGGTCTTGATACAAGGATTCCAGAGCATTTTTTGGTTTACTTCTATCTTAACAAATGGCTGAGATAGAGCAGTTTGAAATTCTAGGGTGGCTGACATTTTGAAACAAAACAGCACATTAACGCGATTACTCGCAAATTATTTTCTTTCATTGTTGTAATATTTTTCCCAATCATACGCATAAAACTATATATTCATATCCGTTAGCGCCAAAAGTGGCGACAAAATTGGCGACATTTGGCGAAATATCGCCAAATTTGGCGACCAAAATAAGTCTTCATAAATGAAGCCAATTTGGCAATTGTTCAATAATTTGGCGAATTTCTTATTGAAATTCAGTATTAACGAATCTTTTGTAAACGTTTCTTTGCATTTTAACTTGCTGTTTTCGTGTAACATTAGCTAAAATTTTAAAACGAAGATATAAGAAAGCTACCTTTTCCTCCCGGTACAGGCCGGAAGGACTTTTTAAATACGAATTTAATGTATTCAACAATTTATTTTGATGAAATATTTATTATACGACGTTAACATTTAAAACAAATCCTTGAACACACTGTCCATTAAACAAACTAATAAAGTGATGAAATTTTTTAGAAGAGATTCATTTCTGAAACAGTAGATGTATTTTTAGGTAGCTTTCAATACAAAAAAGTATAAAGCTACCTATTGCAGCCGTTCGGAGGAAAGCAGTTCCGGAAAATCTCGATATATTTTCACCGATCATGACCCCCAGACCCCAAAACCACCCTCCGTTCAAATGTTGATTTATATATCTGACCTATGTCATACGATAACGCCCGTATTTATGAATCGATTTTGATGAAACTAATTGTGTGTATTAAGGTCACTAATGTCTCGACCGAGTTCGTAGGCCAGCTTGGTCCGCCATTTTGTTTCAAGATGGCGGCCATTTAAAAATTTAAAACTAAAATAAATATACAAAAAAAAATAATAATTCAAATTTATTTTTTAATTACGTGTTAGGCCTTAATACAAGGATTCCAGAGCATTTTTTGGTTTACCTCTATCTTAAAAAATGGCTGAGATAGAGCAATTTGAAATTCTAGGGTGACTGACATTCAGTGACGGATCTAAGGGGGGGGTTAGCCGGGGCATCTGCCCCGGGTGCAAGACTTGGAAGGGCGCAAAAATGAGAAATCATAAAAGATTAAGAATAAAGAAAAATTAAAAATTCACATGAAAAGATATTCAATTTTATTTTGTTCAACGGCGGTTTACTTTCGTTGCATAAGGATCAGAAATAAAAAATAAATTACTTTGTATTACATTATATAAAATATCACGTTGCCACCAGTATTTGTAAGAAATTTTTATTTATGTAGAATTCAAAGATTTTGCGTCATCTTTTTTCTGATATCGTTTTATGTTGTTTTACAACGTGTGCAGTATTTTATTTCGGTTATGTCTAAAAGACATTTGGGTGATTATTACAGAAAAAAGGCTAAAAAAAAAAGAAGAGGAAACTTCACAGCTATCATCTAGTATGTCCTCATGGCTTAAGACGAGCGATATTCATGAAGGTAAGCAACCAGGTAGCTCTCTAAAGGATCACATGAAAATCTTAATTTCTCTAATCCTAAATGCGGGAATTTCTTAAATATAATTGAGCTAGTATCACATTATCATGCACATCTTCGCGATCATATTAACCGTCATAAGAGAGGACAAGTTAGTTACTTTTCACATGTCATTCAAAATGAATTTCTAGAGATTATTGCTGCAAAATTAAGAGAACATATTTTTAGTGATATCAAAGAAGCAAAATACTTCTACATCATGTTCGATTTTACTCCTGATGTAAGCCATTTAGATCAAATGTCACAGGTTATTAGATATGTAAAGATGAGTGAAAATGGTCCTGAAATAATCGAAAGTTTTATTGACTTCTTCAATGTTAGCCAGAAAATTAGAGAAGCCCTTACTGAACTCATTTTATAAAAATTAGAAAATGGTGGTCTAGCTATAAATAATTGTAGGGGCCAATCCTACGACAATGGCTCCAATATGTCCGGAAAATATAAAGGAGTCCAAACCCGAATATTGCAAACATATGATTTAACATTTTTTGTTCCTTGTTCTGCTCATACCCTCAATCTTATTGGTGTAAATGCTGCCAAAATTTTACCAGAAGCTGAGACTTTTTTTGGTATTTTAAATTGCCTTTACAAATATTTTAGGGTCTCAACTAGTAGATTCTAAGAAAACATGTTCCTCTTTCACTAAAATTACAAAGTACTATTCGGTGGTCATCAAAAGGTGAAGCTGTAACAGCAATTTATAAATATATTCGAAAGATCATAAATGTTCTAAAGGAATTACAAACTGACCCATTAGCAACTCCTGAAACAAAAACAGAAACTTCTTCATTACTCTTTAATATTACTAAATTTGAATTCACAGTGATGACGTGCTTCTGGCATAAAGTGCTTACTCAACTCGATATAGTGAACAAACTTTTTCAAAGGGAAGACATGACGATTGACAGGTCTGTAAAACACCTAAATGGTCTCATTAAAATGTTAGATTCAGAAAGGGTAAGTATTGCAATATGCAATACAGGATGCAAATGGTATTGCTACTGATATTAGTATTTAGGCAAAATTTAGGGAAACGAGGTAGACAAAAAATAAGAGGTTTTTTGATGAGCTTTGTGAAGATGAAAGTAGTGCTATTTCTGATGAGGAGAAATTCGAACTAAAGATCTTTGAAGTAATGGACAAAATCCTAATTAAATTAAGAAACAGATTTGAAGCTATTCAAAATCTCAATGGCATGTTTAGTTTTATTCATGGCAGGCATTTCCTAAAACTGTCAAAAGAAGAGTTACAAGTGCAAGCTGAGCAGTTGGCAAATATGTATAAAAACTATATAGATAAAGAGGAACTTCTTCCGGAAGTCGAAACCTTCAAATATCATGCACTGGAGTTAGAGCAAAAGATGAAGTCAAGTTCGGCTATTGAACTGCTAAGAATGATAAATTTATATGGACTTCAGGATGCTTATCCAAATCTAAGTACTTGTCTAAAAATATTCCTAACGCTACCTGTATCCGTCGCTTCTAATGAAAGAAGTTTCAGTAAATTAAAATTGATTAAAAAATATCTAAGAAATTTAACAAAAGAACAACGATTATCAAATTTGTGTATAATACATTTAGAAAATGAGATAGCTTGCAAATTACCTTATTACGACATAATAAAAACTTTTGCATCAAAGAAAGCTTGCAAAGTAAATCTTTAATAGGTATTGTAGATGTTAAAACAGGTATATTTTCTGTAATTTTTGTATTGTGTAATATTGTACTCTTTATATAGAAAAAATGCATGGTAAAAATACAAATTTTGAGTATTGAGTATTAATATTAGTTTCTTAAGCAATTGTTTATGCTAATTTTATTCTGATATTCTTGGGAGCAGAGGGGGGGGGGGGCGCAAATCTGCAAGCTTGCCCCGGCTAAAATTTAGTCTAGATCCGTCTCTGCTGACATTTTGAAACAAAACAGCACATTAACGCGATTACTCGCAAATTATTTTCTTTCATTGTTGTAATCATTTTCCCAATCATACGCATAAAACTACATATTCATATCCGTTAGCGCCAAATTCTCGCCAAAATTGGCGACATTTGGCGAAATATGCCAAATTTGGCGACCAAAATAAGTCTTCATAAATGAAGCCAATTTGGCTATTGCTCAATAATTTGGCGAATTTCTTATTCAAATTCAGTATTAACGAATCTTTTGTAAACGTTTCTTTGCATTTTAGCTTGCTGTTTTCGTGTAACTTTAGCTAAAATTTTAAAACGAAGATATAGGAAAGCTACCTTTTCCTCCCGGTACAGTCCGGAAGGACTTTTTTAAATATAGAATTTATTAAAGTGTTCAACATTTTCTTTTAATGGAATGTTTATTATATGAGATTGATATTGTTAACAACAAATACTTTCTTACAAAAACATTCGTATTCTTCACCCCATTATAAATTATAAGAAGTAAACATAAAACAAATAAGATTATACATGAAAAGAAATAGTTAATCTAATTAGTTTTCAATGAAAATTAAATTCCTAAAATATCTTACAAGTACTGCAAGTATATGAGGTTTTTGTTTTATAGAGGTACATAAAACACACATTTTATTATGAACAAGAAATATTGAGAAAAAATAAGAATTCGAATAATTTTTTAAGTAAATATTTAGGAGATTTTGTTTGCCTTTAAAAATTACATTCCGACAAATCCTAAACAATCTGACAAATGTTCCAAGTATATTTGATTTGTGTTTGCTGAAGCTACATAAAACACACATTTTATTACACACAACTATTATTTGGAGAAATAAAATTTCCTGAATTTATTTTAAATAAGAACATTAAAATAATTTTTTTTAAGCAAATAGCTTTTTTTTTAAAGAAAATAATTTTTTTACAAATCGTGATAAATACGGTAATAAACATCATACGGTAAATACGGTAAGTAAAATATTTCTACATAATTTAATTTCGTAAGGATTAATTTCTATTTAAGAACTAAAACAAAATTTAGAGTTTATATAATTCTTAGGCAAAATCAGAAAAATAAATCTTTTAATCTTTATTTAAAAATATTTTTATATGATCTACATATGTTGCATATTTGCTGATTTTTAGTTTTTACCAAATTCTTTAAATATATTTTCATTTATACAGAATGACAATTGTTTTTCAGAATAATTTGTTTCTTGCATTATATCTAACTTGATGCTCCATAATTTCATTTTATTAAATCAAGTAACATTATTTTTTTTTTCTAAATTTTTCTTTTTTAAATATAAATGTATAATTTCAAAATCGTTCATGCACTTTGTTATGTACATTGAAAATAGCAAATATTTAAATAGATTTATTTAATCAAAATTCATTTATTTTAAACTAGCTGTTACCCGTGACTTCGTTCACACAACATTAAAAGAAGAATAAATACATTAATTAAGCAAAATATTTCACTCCCGATAATTATAAACGTTAATAAACTATTTATTACATTTCATAGGGGACAATACGACATTTTTTGTTATAGGGACCTTGACATAACTCAGTCTTAAAAAAGTGAAATTTTGTGCTAAATAATCGCAAAAATGAAATTGCAACCAATGCAAAAAGGAGGGCCAAATAAAATCGTGGAAATAGACGAATTGGGTAAAAACAAATGTCAATTTTACCTGATAAACAATTTTACTTTTAACGCCTTTGTGAAACGTTTTAACAGCCATCCTTAAAAAAAACAAGTTGGAAATTGTACGTCAAACGTTACAAACGAGGTGCGTTCGTACGCACGTTTTAGAATTAAATTCATGATATCCCGTGCGTAGAACGGGTTAAACAGCTAGTTAAGTATATATTTTATGACACTGTTCATACAAATATCTTAACTAGTTATATAAATATTCAGATATATATGTATCAGCTAGTTATATAAATATTCAGATCTTGATGATTTTTAATTCTGTGAAATGAATTATATCGTCTGCAGATTAATTTCTGTCATAAAATAAGTACTATCTTGGTCGCTTGACGATTAAACTTCGATAACAAAAAAGCACCGATTTAAAAAAAAAAATTCAAATTTCTTAATAAATATTTTTATTAATATCTCCTAAAGTTTTGATTCGATTTTAATAAAATTTGAAATGTCTCGACAAAATTCTGCAAAGATAATATATTTTAAATTGCAAACCATTTGGTTGGGTAGTTTTTGCGTTGTTATATGCGGACGGACAGACAGACGGACGGACAGACAGACAGACGGACGGACAGACGGACGGACCAAACGACGACTATAGGTGCTACGTATTTATATAATTACGAACGCACCTAAAAACAGTAATTGGAAATAGTATATGCTTTTTCTTTAACCCCTTGGGGACGAGCGACACGTATACGTGACGCATAAGAGGCTCAGAATCCTCGATTTTTCCCACCAGTTATTTTTTATTGTAAGTTTTGCCTAATTAAATTTTAGAATTTCTTCGATTCAATTAGCCGAAAATTTCTGTTTTGAAACACCGGTGGTAAAAGATTAAAAATTCTGTAAAGGACGCTCGTCGCGAAGGGGTTAAATTCAATTCTGCCTCGTTGGTTTAATGTATAGCTGAAACAAATCTTGTTTTCAAAATGACAGTATGTTGACAGGCAATTTTTGTTCTCCAGAATAAATTGAATCATAAAGTTTGAATATGTGAAAATATGTTTTTATTTTTCGGATAATTTACTGAAATCAAGATTTTGTTTTCACCATCTATTCAAAATGAAAATAAATTCTGTTTTTCTGTTTTAATGAGAAAATGGTGTAAAAAATATACTGGTCTGTTTTATTTCTCCTTTTTTATACAAAAATATGGAGGAATTTACTTTCAGTTTTTAGAAAAACTTCGTTAAAATTTAAAAAAAAAAATTAAAAAATCTTGGCATCTAATTTAATTTTTTTAATTCTGAGAGTTTGTGTGACATACTCGGATCAATGGTAACCGATATTAAGTAAATCGCGTTGCGTTCGATAGTCTAGGAATAGTTTCGAAATACAAACACACGGTCAGATTTTAATATAATAGATTCGTATGATGTGATTTTTAGCAGAAAACTCTCATCTTTATATAACGGATACTCATGCTTAATAATCAGTATAGATTAAAAAAAAAATTACATTTTTCGTTACAAATATGGCGTGAAACTCATCTACTTTCTATACTTACTGATCCTTGTATTATTAATGTAAGGAATTGATTCACACTCATTTTAAAACATATAGGAAAATTCCCGTTTTATTACAAATATGACGTTTCTTTTTCCCCAGAGAAATCCCTTTTTAATGACATAATTCTTGGTTAATTTTCTTTTCCGGGCAATTAATTTCAATACTGGCACAGGGGAAATCATGTTACTTTAACGAAATAATATTAAATCTTTAGGTTTTATGAACAAAAATGGAACTGTTAACATTCGTCATTTTTTTTTTTTTTTTTTTTTTTTTTTTTTTGGTAATCGAGTTATTTCTTTTAGTTTTAAGAATGAAAAAACTATTTCTCGCTATCCATGACATCATTTTCGACATGTATAATTTTGCGGAGAATATTATTCACATTTGCTAGTCATTTTCTTTCTTCTTTTTACTTTTAAAAAAATTAAATTAAAAAATACGGCATAGTTATATTAGCCGTGCGCAGACGGTAAAACGCAAAATATTGTTACCATACAAAAGAAAAAGAAAAGTGAAGAAAAAACCCAAGATCGTTTAATTTCACCAATCAAAGCATATCCGCTTTATTTTAAATGTATGACGTCATATTAGCCTGTTTCCTATGGTTACGCATATTGAAACCTTGTATTATTATCAAAAACTAAAAAAAGTACATTTTATTTCTAATAATAATAGTTAATATTCTTTTTAATTCTTTAATTTTTTTATTTCATTTTCATTTTTCACGTGAAAATTTTTCAATTGTAACCAAATTGTTGATTAAAAATTATTATTCCGGGTTCTGAATTAGTTTTGGCAACGATAAAGTATTAGCAACGGTAAAGTAAATTTAACCATTTTAAAATATTATACGGAAAAATGTCCATTTATTCTCTTTGAAAATAACGAAATTTTGAATTATTAAGAAAAATATTTGAATAAAATAAACAAAAATTAGCCTATGTTCATTGGAGGGTTATAATTAACCTATATGCAAAGATACAGGATCATTAAATGCTCCATTTTGACGCTGGCTTCAGCCTAACATTTGCACACAATGAGATTTATAATATTATTAGGATTAGGATTAGGATTAGGATTTAATAGAAGAGAACAACTATTCCCAACATTCCAACTTCAACTACGGCGCTACCGTTCTACCCTACAACTGTCTTCGCTTTACTATGCATTCAGCTTTGGGAAACAATTCCGAGATCTAGGTTAATAATAATAATAATAATAATAATAATAATAAAGGGAGTATTTGGAAGAGTGGCATTGCTAAAGAACTTATAATCAGGAGTTTCAGCTTTTTTATATGCCTAGAACATATAATTTTTAAAATTATATCCTTCAAAAAATTTGTAATTGTTAATTGTATCTATATATGTGCAAAATTGGATTTTTAATATTAATAATAATAATAATTATTATTATTATTATTATTAATTATTTTGAGAGAGACAATAATTCAGGTTTCTAACCTAATAATAATAATAATAATAATAATAATATATATATATATATATATATATATATATATATATATATATATATATATATATATATATATACATACATATATCGCTTAACGAAGAAATTTCGTTTTAGCGATTTTTGCTACTGCAATTTTTTTTTTTTTTTTTTCTAAACATCGCATATTTTCAATTTTTACACCGTTATATAGGAAAAAAAAATCTACATTCGAATGCAATTTGTTTGAAAACTTTATTGTAATTTACTCATTTATTATAGCATTTAAATTAAATTTAAAGATGATTTTTAAAAATATATTTTCTAAATATATCCCTATAGCTTGCAGACGATTACAAAATATATTTTCTAAATATATCCCTATAGCTTGCAGACGATTACAAAATATATTTTCTAAATATATCCCTATAGCTTGCAGACGATTACAAAATATATTTTCTAAATATATCCCTATAGCTTGCAGACGATTACAAAATATTAATCCGTTTGCATTTTAAACAATATAAAAAGTTCAGCATTTGTTTCCAGCTAATATTCAATAACGAAATTAAAACTTCTAAAATAAATAAAATATTATTAATAAAACACTAATTTAACAGCCATGTAATTGAAATAAGCGCTTAAAACAGTTGAAATTATCATAATAATAAAAACTGCTGTAGATAACGAAATTTTTAGCAATTTCTTCGACTATTAATTTCTGGCATGGGGTCAATACGAAATTACAACGTTTAATAACTTTCAAAATTTTATTTGAATATATAATTGACATATTTCATCTAAAAATACTTTTTAGTGTTGTTAGGGACGATCTAAAAAATATATATATTGAATGTAAAAAAATCTGTTAGTGTTTTTAATATATGTATTTAAAAAAAAAAAAAAAAATGTTTTCACATATATTTTCTATCCCTGGAAGCCCGGGTTGGATGCTTGGTATATATAATGGCATTTATTATTTGGATAAATAGAAGTAGTTTCCATAATATTTCAATATATCAAAAATAAGGAGAATAATTTTCGTTCTGAAAAATATTTTTGTAATAATAGATAATATAATCATAAATCATCTATGCGATACAATTTTTGAATAAAATCAAGATAATAAATATTATTACCGACAGTAAAAGTTATAGAAATCACTATAGTAAAATAGTAAAACAATATTAACCCTTTTACATCGAATTTTTTTTTTTTTTTTTTTTTTTTTTTTTTTTTTTTCTGTTATAATGTTTATTGAGCCTTTTGGTCAATCTGGAAATCCATAGACTATTTTTAGATGCCTGCCTAAATTTATCACTTCTTGCAAGTCTCGCAAATAATCAGTCTACTGAGTACCAAAATTTTTAAAAAGAATATTTCATTGTAGGTTTTTACACATTTCCGAAAAAAATTACCCTCGAAGATGGTTTCTGCAAAATTTGCAAGAAAAATCTAAAAATAATTTTTTTCTAAGAAAATATCGGTATTCGAAAAGCGGACAATTTAGGCGCCCTGCCTCTTATCAACACTCTTGTTCAAGAAATCACATACAGTTGAGAGTTTGAAATTTCATTAGATCTTCTTTTGAAAATACTTTCGAAACAGATTTTCCACATCAAATTGAAGTACATTATCTGTTAAGCTCGTTTTAAAAAACAAAAACAAAATAATAACTGCACTTTTAAATTTATACAAACAAACCATATGCGGTTCAATCTGAAAAGTTTGAGTTTGGTATTTCCCGAATTATTAAAATGCCTACATGACAAAAATATTTCACTCATACCGGTAAAATTGAGTAATTATTTGTTAATAAAAAAATAAGTGATGATCGAAGTCTACCTACACAAACACATGACATCTATTTAGAATAACAAGTGAGCGCCTGTATGGTATTAAGTTCTCCTTGTTGAATTTTTTAGAAGATTTTGCTTTCGCACTCCGCGTTTTCAGATATAAACAAGTATATATATAAAAAAAAAAATAAGCCAATTCCTACTTATGTCAACAAAGTAAAAATAATCTTTTTTTCAGCGATCTACACGCTTCGCCACTGACGGGGTTTATTCATAAATTTATATCCTGCTGAATATCTTATATAAGAGAATTTTTTTTCTTCCATATGAAACTAAAATTAATTAATTTAATTTAATTAGTGAATTAATATTTGAAAAAAACTGTATTAACATCAAATGTCATCCACTACAAGTTTTAAAAAATGTATTTGAACTTGATAGGATGAATAAAAAGTATTTTATTAATGATTGAAAATTTGTACAAGATTGTACGGTTTAAAAGACAAAAACAAAATAATAACTGCACTTTTAAATTTATACAAACAAACCACATGTGGTTCAATCGGAAAAGTTAGAGTTTGGTACTTCCTGAATTAATAGAATGCCAACATGACAAAAATATTTCACTCATACCGGTAAAATTAAGTAATTATTTGTTAATGAAAAAATAAGTGTTAATCGCAGTTTCCTCAGCTAATCATAAGACAAGAACATTTAGAATAACAAGTGAGCACCTGTATGGTACTAGGTTCTCCTTGTTGGATTTTTATTTTTTAAAAGATTTTGCTTTCTCAAATATAAACAATTAATATATATATATATTTAAAGTCAATTCCTACTTAGGTCAACAAAGAAAAAGAAAATTTTTTTCAGCGATCTACAGGCTTCGCCACTGACGGTATTTATTCCTAAAATTATATCCTGCTAAATATGTTATGTAAGAGAAAAAAAATTTCTCCCATATAAAACTAAAATTAATTAATTAAATATAATTAATGAATTAATATTTGATAAAACTGTATTAACATCAAGTGTCATCCACTACAAGTTTAAAAAAATGTATTTGAACTTGAGTGGATGAATAAAAAGTATTTTATTAACGATTGAAATTTTGAACAAGATGTATAAATATATATAGGGAGAGTGTGAACTAATAGTAGGAATTGAAAAAAAACAGGTAGAGGAAGACCTAACTTGTCAGTGGACATTATACTAGAGAGAAATATACGTCCGCGAGAAGAAATAGTTCTTTACTGAATTTGAAAGAAAATGCACTTTAAATCTGATTTTTTTATATTTTTCCATTGAAAAGAGATTGACTGATTAAACTAAATTTATTTAGCTTAATGTATAGTCATTTTTATGATAAATACCTGTAATATTCAAGAAACATGTATTTCTTCGCGCAATAAATTTCTGGCGAGCAAATCAGCGTATAACCCTACGACCCCTCACTGTTAAGAGTGATTGATGTGCTACAGAAAATTCTTCGGTCATTACCGGAGATTGCAGATTTTTGATGTCCAATCAAATGTTTTATTTTTTAAACAATTGAAGATGAGTAAAAATGTCGATGAATTTGAATGTTTCGCAAAATTTCACCTGAAGTACACACCAAGCATGTTGATAATATATAAAAAATAACAAGAATTTTCTTTTCTGTAAAAAAATAGACAAAGAGGTTCTTTATTACGAACATATTATTAGATTATAGAAATGGATTAAAATAATTTCTTCAGTGTGGTCCAAAATGTGAATATGATTGTATTTATTTTAGAATAGAATAAGTAAAAAATGTTTTCCATTTTATTTCGATAGATTTTTTAAAAGTGATATTATAATATTTAGAATGAAATTTGTACTGAAACTGAAATTGAGATGGAATTTGTAACGAGATTTACTTAGATTATTTAAAAAATTTGCTTTTACTTTAAATATGAGCATATTTGAGTTATGTTAAGTTGAGATACTTTAATAAGAATTTGGGATGAATTAAAATCTAAACAAACATTGAACACGATTTTTTTTTAAATTTCAAAAATAAGGACAGAAGAAAGATTTTTATGCATGTTCTGTGTATTTTACAATCAATTTAATGAACCTAATGCATTAAAAAATGAGAACAACCGAAACAACAACCGCAACGTTATTCCTAAATACTTTTCTACATTAAATCATGAATATTTTTTTTTATTAAAGCACGTAGTGTATTTTTCGAAATAGAAGGGTACAGAGGCGCGCTCTAAAAACAGCAGTACAAGCTCTGAAAACGGCTCAATGCCTGGGCTAGCATTTTTTAGCAGATGTTTAGCGCTAAACTCTTCTTAGGAGTAATTAGTTTATAGTTTTCTCGATAACAACATCACTGATTGTTTACTGTAAAAAGTGTATATATTACCTCTTCCTTCGAAATAAAGAATCGAAAATATTGCTTTTGTAATACCAGTTTTTTAAAGTTGAGAAGAATATTTTAAATATATTTTTAGAACTTCTCTCGTAATTCAAAACATGAAATGTGATTATGTGAATAATGATATGATGCGGAATAATGATTATGTATGCAACAGAAAAGGTATTGCTGCTTAAAATATTTAATTCATTTTTGTTAGCAAATAAATGTATCAAATTTTCAAGTGCTCTTATTAAGAAACTTTGTAATCAAAAGACGTTTTCCATTTTTCTGGTGAGGCACAAGATCTTTCAGAAAATACTGCCAAAGTTGGCGTTTTGAACCGAATTTTCGATGTGGCAGCACGATAAAGGAGAAAAATTGTAAAAAATACCTTATTAACAGAAAATATTACAGAAAAACCTTACGTAAGTATTACAGAGAAGTATTACAGAAAAATCTTATTAAATACTGCTATTTTATGTCACAATAGACTTTATGTAATTTTAAAAATTGCATTTTTGAACATAAAAAATGCATTTTAAAAAGTTATCCGCACTGTTAAGGTGGTTCTCAAATGACCTGCTCAACAACGCGAAACTTTCTGACACATTTTCTGGCTCATTTTTAAAGGTAAAGGCAAAAAATTGGCAAGTCTGACTATGGTAGCGATTTGGAATCGAAATGAGTTTCCAGTTTTTGATAAATAAATTACTTATTGAGTTATGGGTGATTAGTGTCACGTGACGACCGGTATTTCTCGTTTATCGTGCTACCACATCAAGAATTCGGTTCAAAACGCCAAATCTGACAGTATTTTCTGAAAGATCTCGTGCCTTACCAGAAAAATGGAAAACGTCTTTTGATTACAAAGTTTCTTAATAAGAGCACTTCTAATTTAATACATGTATTTGCGAACAAAAATGAATTAAAAAATTTGTCATAAAGTAGCCAGTTTGGATTTGATAACAGCCTTAATACAACATTTAACAATTTAAATGCTCCTCAAAATATTTAAATATTCAACTCCCCCCCACCCCCACACACACACACATAAAATGGTGTATATTATTCTAATTAAAACAGCATGTATTCATGTTAGGCTGTATATAACCAATTAAATAGTATATTTAAAGTTTTAAAAGAATGCGAAAAAAAAATCCTGCAGTATATATATGTTAAATCCCAAAAGTGATTTCCTACGCGCCAAATCAACTTTAATCGCCCGATATGGTCATCCTACTAAGGTCAAACTGCGTAAAGAGGCTAGCTAGCCTTTCTTTCCACTGCCAAGTTAGCTGTTCCCCAACGGGGAAAATCCCTAGATCTAGGGAAATTCAAGTCTACTTGGGGATTTAGGGAATTCTTTCTTATTTCTAGGAAATTTTCAGAAGACTGATAATACTTTTCCAAAATCTAGGGAAAAAGGGATTTTTTTTAACTCTTCTGTGAGAATGAATATGAGGAAGTGATAAATGTGACGTGTGATGAATGAACATGGAAGAAGGAAGTAAAAGGATGGGAAAAAATGTTTTCAAACAACTCTTTGGTTAACGGGGAAGGGGGGGGGGGAGCGGAAATAGTAATCTCGAACCTCCATTTCGTTTCTCGGAATCCTATATGGCTAATACATGATCACAACCTGGACCTACAGTTGTTAATTGCTCCAGCTAAGGGCATTGCTTATTTTGTCATCTAGCCTTTTAGAATAGTAAAATCATTTGCAGATTTCAGTATCTCGATTAGAATCACTAGAAACTTTTTTAAGTATCATATGGTCCTTCATTTGGAGAAAGTGGAGGAAGGAGGCCGGAGGTTAGATCAGGTTTTTCTTTCTTTCTGGAGTATTTTCAAGTAAAACCAAATAAATAATCCATCTGATTTCCTTTTGTTAGAAAATCTCGTATTAAGTGCATAGGGAGAATTCGTTATAATTATACCCGTAATAAAGTACAGTGCTATGTGTCATGTATTTAAAACAGAAGAATGTTAGATGAAAAGATCTGCTAAAAAATTAAACATCCTGATCTATACAGAAATTTTATTCTATATTTTTTAAGTATTAGTCATAACAATAGCGAGCAATTCTCCAAAATTATGCAAATTGGTACGTTATTCCAGTTTTTTCCCCTTATTCAAGGATTATTATTATTATTATTATTATTATTACAGATACTTTCTGCTGCCCTGGCAAGAGGATAGAAGAATGGAAAACTAAAGCTAAACTGTTTATATTTTACACTTAGAACTCCTCACTTGCTTAAAGCTATGAGGAGTATCTTGAAAATCCAAAAACACGTGCAATTAAAAGTACGAAGAACGCTATAAAATTAATTAAACTTTTCTTCCTTAATTTTTCTGGTGTGGAAATAAGTAATTTCCAGTTCAAAAATTTTGAATTTATAAATTAGCTTTACCCCTTCGCGACGAGCGTCCTTTACAGAATTTTTAATCTTTTACCA
Organism: Maratus michaelseni; assembly: GCA_963931845.1. Lineage (NCBI taxonomy): Eukaryota > Metazoa > Arthropoda > Arachnida > Araneae > Salticidae > Maratus > Maratus michaelseni. Next base: position 160,522,246 of record OZ007597.1, read on the forward strand.
CCGGTTTTTCAAAAGAGAAATTTTCGCCTAATTGAATCGCAGAAATGCTAGAATTACATAAGGCAAAGCTTACAATAAAAAATAACTGGTGGGAATATTCCAGGATTCTGAGCATTTTATGCGTCACGTATACGTGTCGCTCGTCCCCAAGGGGTTAACATGATTTAGCATATTCTCATTTGCTACTATTGAGAAATGAAAGTCACACACATGTAAAGGAAGAAAAGTTCTGCAGCTGTATCACACTCATATTCCTTAGAATATTTCACTTTCTTGGACACTCTTTTTTCAAACTTTCGATTAATCTCCTGTAATCGAATTGAGTCCATTTCCAAGCGTTACCATCATGGACTGAAACCAATTAAAGCTAAAAAATCCCTGACGGCTCGGCCTACAGGCACAGGTAGATTTCGAAGACGCAGACCGTGGGGCGCCTGTTTGTCGGGAATTGCGAAAGAAATGACCTTTTTACGATGATGCGGCAGTTGGAACCGCCTACTTCGAAACCTAACTTGTTTGCAGGCGGAATTGGCAGGGATTTTTTTGTTTTTAATTTTTTTTGCTATAACGGTTGGTCCTATAAAAAAACTTGTAAATATAAAAGTTTTAAATAATATTAAGAGGATTAATAATAAATTTAAGCGGATTTGAAATCTTGAGAATTGGCGAAGTTATGAATTTTTTTCTTCTAAACCCCCCTCCCTCCCCTTAAGGCAATTTTTAATTATATCAAAAATCTGTCATACATAAATTTTCGGCCCTTCTCCTAAAAGTAATAATAACTTCAAACGGATTCGATACGTATCATAAGTAAGAAATTATGGTTTTTTTTCTGTTTTCACAAAAAGCCCCCCCATCCCCCCCCCTTGGTTCGATTTTGTCCATTAACGAACTTGACTGAGATTTTATGCCCCTTGATTTTATGTATCAGTTTCGAAAAGATGCGGGAGTTGGAACCGCCTACTTCGAAAAATAACTTGTTTGCAGGCGGAGCCGGCAGGGATTTTTTTGTTTTTAATTTTTTTTTGCTATAACGGTTGGTCCTATAAAAAACTTGTCAATATAAAAGTTTTAGATAATATTAAGAGGATTAATAATAAATTTACGCGAATTTGATATCTTGGGAATTGACGAAGCTATGATTTTTTTTCTCTTAAAACCCCCCTTTTTTCCTCCCCTTGGGGCCATTTTTAATTATATCAAAAATCTGTCATACATACATTTTCGACCCTTCTCCTAGAAGTAATAATAACTTTAAACGGATTCGATACGTATCATAATTAAGAAATTATGGGGTTTTTTCTGTTTTCACCAAAAGCCCCCCCACCCTCCGCCCCTTGGTTCGATTTTGCCCATTAACGAACTTGACCGAGATTTTATGCCCCTTGATTTTATGTATCAGTTTGTAAAAGATTAATGCAGAATTTTTCCAGTTATCGTGGTCAGAAAAAAGTGACATAGATAGATAGATAGATAGATAGATAGATAGATATATAAAGTTTTGAACTGGGGGTGGTTTTGGGTTCTGGGAGTCATGATCGGCGTAGATCTGCAAAAATTTTTCAAAATTTCCAACTTAGGTGAGAATGTAATAGGTAGTATTTCTTACGAAATCTACCTAAAAAAATACTCTTGGGGTGACCTTTAAGGAAAGGTTCTAAATCTTTGGCCTAAAATTCACATGATTTTACGATTTCGTTTTTAGTTACAAAGAAAAAAGATACCACCTTCGGGTTGGGTTGGGTTGATTATTGACGGCCAATTATCTACACTTGGGATATAGGCCCGGGGGAGTGCCCTTCGTGAGGGTCTTTCTAATGGAACCTAACCCGTATTTACGCATGGATAAATCCACGGCTCGAAGAAAACCACGAAAACTCCGAACGATTAGGCCGATGGGCGCGATTGGGATCGAACCCAACACCTCCCGTCTACCAGCTTCGAGAGCAGAACCTCTCAGCCACTGGTGGGGCGATACCACCTTCGGACTTTTTGCATTATATTTATTGACATTTCACTTATATATTTAAATTTTTGTGTGAAAAAAAAAAGAATAATACGCCTTGTGGGACGGGAGTACTTGCAGGTGCGCGCAGTGCACTTCCAATCGGGAGACCGTTTTTCTCCGGTTTTTAATTAATATCTCGGCTAATTATCCAAAAATTAAAAACATGAGCCTCAGATGCATTAGGAACTGGCTTGGGCTATCCTCTTACAAATTTTTATACTTCTGCGCGAGATAAATTTTTCTAGACATCGCTAACACACACACACTCTCTCTCTCTCTCTTCTTGACTACATTTAATAGCAGACGTTATTATCAATCACTTGAAACGAGTACCATTTTTATACAATGATTTGAAGTAGAATTAGTAGCATGTGTGGGGAAGTATCCATTTTTTTCATGACTGCACCATGCATCACTATCATAATATTGGTAACGTCTGTAGCTCTTTTAAGAGGCTGCTGCTTCACGAATTGTTATCACCATTATTTTTGTTACTATTATTACTACTGGTAGTGCTGCTAAATGAGGTAATTGTATAGAATGTGCTGATGGTAAAATTTAATATTACGTGCAAAAAAGCCGTTTCAAGCAATGGAATAATCTTTGATTTTCTGGGGAAAGGTAATTTTAACAATTACCGAAACATGTGAAATCTTAAATATATAGTTTTTTGAAATGCACAAAAGAATAAATATAATTAACAACAATGAATATTATTAATAAAAAATAATTTGTTAAATAGTATAAATATTTATTAATACAGGGTGATCAGAAAATGAGTATACATTTGAAAAATTAATAACTCACGGAATAATGTAGGTAGAGAGGTAAAAATTGACACACATGCTTGGAATGACATGGGGTTTTATTGTATTCACAAAAAATTTCATAAAATGGCCGACAGATGGCGCTTCGTGTGATAAGAAAAGCAATAATTAGCATAACAACTATGACAAAACAAAGACGATGTTCTTCAGAACGAATGCTCAACAAGTCCACCGTCATCCCGCAACAATAGCTGTAGCCGAGGGACAATGTTGTGCACAGCTCTGTGCAGCATATCTGTAGTTATGGTGAGAAATTGGCGTTGGATGTTGTTTTTTAGCATGCCTATTGATGTCGGTCGATCGCGGAAGATTCCCCATTTTGATAGTAGAGCTTCACTAACTTTGCCTTTTCTGGTAACGTCAACATGCTGCGATTGCTGGTGCATCTGATTCTGTCTCTCATTACACTTCCTTTTATACACGATTCTCAGACAGAGTCACTGAAGTTTTGCTGTTCAGTGCTATCTGTCGGCCTTTTTTTTTTTTAACCTTTTTTTGTGTGGTTACAATAAAACCCCATGTCATTCCAAGCATGTGTGTCAATTTTTACCTCTGTACCTACATTATTCCGTGAATTATTAATTTTTCAAATGTATACTCATTTTCTAATCACCCTGTACTTATTTAAACTAAACTAATTGTATTCTATACAAAATATATCTAAACAGTTTATAATTATAAATATTTAATTAATATTATTATTTAATAAATAATGATGATAGTAATAATAATAATAGTAACTAATTATAAACTGTTTATATTTTTTTTTACCAGTGGGCCCCGAGCGTGAATTTCGCATTGCAATCTAATATTTTATAGCAATATCTAATATCTTTTAGATGTAGGCTTAAACTTCTAAAGAAAAAGTAAGGATAAAATAAAAATATCTGCAAACAACATTTAGTTTCAGTCAAGCCAGAATATTATCTAATTTATTCCATCAAAGTTACTGTAAAAACTAATCCAAAATAGCAAAAGGCACACGCGAAAAAAAAAAAAAAAAAAAAAAAAAAATTAACAATAGTATTTTAAATTAAAGTCTAATAATGCTTAAAGTGATAATTATAATCGTATTTTAACTGCATTAGAGAACGACGTCATTCGCTTTGGGGGAAAAAAAACTATATAAATCTAAACATTTCAATTTCAGTTTTGCTTTTTAATCATAAATGCGGAGTTTTTTGTAATCATTGCTGAGCGAGCATCATATAATGTGGTATTTTATTTTTGTGGCAATGCTAATTTGAGGAAAACCTTTCGTATTATTTACGAAAACAATGGCGATTTAATTTATAATTAACGACAATTTTCGATAAAAAAAATGTGAGTGTAATACTTCAGAAGCAGCTTCAACATTTTTTGGACTTATACCTTATCTGTTGTTGTGCGTTTCGTAAATTCATAGAAAAAAGGATGTTGACAACAGAAATAATATATATGATTATTTAATAAATAGCAATAATAATTATTATTTTTATTTAATTAATGATAATGATAGTAATAATAATTATAATTTTTTTTATATTACTTTTATAATATTCATTCATAATATCAATTTAAAATTAATTCCCGGGATTAAAATATTACTAGCTACATTGCCATTGCGAAGCAGTTTAAATTAATTAAAATTAGTACCAGCTTCTATGGTTTCGATACGAATCTCACATCTACCCTAATCTGCATTTATAGGGACTTATAGATTTAAATTTCAAAGGTAAGTTTCCATTCTCGAATCCCTTCTATTTCCTCCGCGTTTATCGCTTTTCTGTTGTTAGAAGTCGTTGTCTATTAGATATTGAAATAAATTCGTCTTACCTTTATATGGGAACCACTCAGAGCAAGCTCCGCCCTTCCCGTACGGCATAAAGCAGAACAGGCGCGATCATCAATGGCTGCATCCACCGAAAGGTAAGATAGCAACCGGCTTCACGCTCGGGGCGAAACCCCACTCCACATCATCGTGGTTGGGTTTTCTGCGAAGTTCGGTGAGCGAACTCGCTAATCATACTATAGAAATGATCCTATGAAGTATGATCTTGACATAGAATTCCACTCTAGAACTACCGAAATCATAAAGGTTTTGTTTTTTCTGGTATGAAACATAAATATTTCTGAACGTGTTTAGTTCCTTATCTTTTATTACATAATTGTATCAAGTACGTAACTTTGAAGCTGAAGGCTTTTTGCTCAGTAGGGCAAATTTTCCTTCTCAGAAAGCATAGATATAGGCAGTAGTCAGTGGCGCCAACTTTTGAAAAATATTGTGTGGATTTAAAGCCATTTTACGCTGCCATTTTGTTTACTTTGAAAGTTTATAGGAAAATATATTTCAATTTATGATAAGTGAAGTTAGAATTTTTTTAGAGTAGATTATAAAGTTGCGATTTTATTAAGTTATATTCTCACGGGGGGAGGAGGGGGGGTGTCTTCATTTTATGGACTCTAATATTTATTGTTATGCCATGAATTTGACTACAGATTAAAACACAGAGGACTAAAAAATATTAATGGGCATTTAATGCAAATTCACTGAAATGCTTGTATTAATAGTATTATTTACTTAAGCTATACCGGGTGATTCAAAATAGATACAATTTCTTGAACCGCTCATAATAGAAAGATGCTTTTAATTGTAAAAAGGATACAAATCAAGAACATCTTTCAGATATGGCATTTGTTTAAAAAGGGGCTACATGCTCATTAAAATATGAAATTTAAGTTTTATATGGTCTCGTTTTACCATAACTTATATAGAAAAGGAAGGACATTAGAAGGATGTTCCATGACGGACGTTAAAAAAAATTATTTTACGGACAAAATATACTTTAAATTTTATGAATTTTTAGTGTGCTCTGGCACTAAAAACGCGTCTTTCCTAATTATAAGTACTTAACAATTTAAAAAAATAAATAAAACGAGACTATTTATTGAGTAGCACGGCATGTTGCAAATATGATCTCCAAACTGCCCATCTTCCAATAAATGCATCGTCTTCTAAAACGCTTTTTTCTTTACCGTCCTTATTCACACATGAAATAGTAATTTGATTAAGCAGTTTCTTTGACACAGTGTAACGCAAAAATGTTTTGAGTTTTTTCTTGTGGGTAGACGATTTCAACATTGATACACTTTGCTACTTTATTAAAATACTAGGAAGTTAATTTGGCTTAGACTATTATTCGGAAATACTGGTAACTGCTTTCTAGAAATACACCTTGAAGCTATGAATGCTGATTTTTATGACAATTTTGTAAAAATGGAACTAAATGGAGATGTTACGAACATTATTAGCTGAGATTTAAAATAGCGGTGTTCTGTATACAAAACATTAATTAAACGCTACGGTTGAAGCTAAAAATGTTAAAATTGTTAAATGTAATTAATTAGACCCTTACCGCTCTCCCTCAACGCAAATATATAACAACTAATCTCTTAAATAAAGTTTTCTGTATTAATAGTCTCTATCATAATAATATATGTCCTGTTTTAACCCAGCTAATTTTCAAGAAGAAAAACGTGCCAGGAAAATATTTCAATGTCAATGTTTCTGGTAATTTGCCGTGAATAGGTGACGCTACATTAGCATGGCTGTAACATATCATCATATATGTAGTTTGTAATCGTAATCGTTTTAAGTATTTAGTGATCTGTAAGTGGCAACCGGAGGTTATTATTATTGCTCTTGCTTGTAGCTTGATGATGTTGCATATATTGTGATTTAGAGTCATGTTGTTGACTAATTGTATTTTTCAATTTTACTTATATTATACTTAATAAATAACTTAAAGACTAATGAACTATTGTGTTCTAATATGCAAGAAAACAAAACATGGTGTCAGAAGTGTTAAAATCGCGCCGATGCTAAATGATTGAGATAGAACTATCGTGTTCGTAAAAAGAGGAACTTTGTGTTCAACGAGCAAAATCATGGAGATTTTTAGGCCACCTGCAGAAATGAATTTTTCTATTGGTAATATAGCGGACAATTGGAATAAGTGGTATCAAAAATTCATGAATTTTTTGATAGCCTCTGAAAAGTCCAGTAAAGCGGAAGAGACGAAAATCGCCATTCTACTGAATCTTCTTGGAGATGAGGGTGTCGGCATTTTCAACACTTTCAAATTTGATGCAGAGGGAGACCAACAGAAATTTGATAAAGTGATTAAAAAGTTTGAGGAGCATTGCATTCCTCGAAAAAACGTTGTATTTGAACGCTACAAATTTTTCAGCTGTATACAGTTAGAAGGTCAAACTGTAGATGTTTATTTGACTCAATTGAAGACGCTTGCTTCCTCCTGTGAATTTGGAGAGCAGGAAGACTCACTGATCCGAGATAGAATTGTTCTTGGGATACAGAACAAATCCCTCCAAAAAAGACTCCTTAGAGAGCCTCAACTTTCCCTACAGAGAGCTACTGAGTTTGTTCGAGCATCAGAGACCACTAAAGAACAAATCAAGTCCATTACAGATCCCAAATCAGAAATAGATGCTGTACGAGTAAAGAGAAATCAACAGAGTAGTGCTCAAGTGTGTCAATCTTCAACAAGTGGTGTGTTTAATTGTAGAAATTGTGGCAGGTCTCATAAGAAACGAGAATGCCCTGCTTTCAATAAGTTGTGCAATTTGTGTAAAGGCAAAAATCACTTCGCAGCAATGTGCAAAAATACAAAGAAAAAGTTTAGCAGTAACAGCAAAAATCGAAAAGTTCATGAGATTCATCATAATGTTACCGAGTGCACACAAGAAATGTCGAATTTGTATATAGACTCTGTGTCAACAAGTAAGGAAAAGTCTAATGAGACTATTTGGTGTAAAAACATTTCTATAAACAACAAACTAATTAACTTTAAATTAGACACTGGAGCAGAGGCTAATATATTACCTTTATTTGTATATAATAATTTAAAATTATATGAGAATTCTAATTTAAGTGAAACTAAAATTGTTTTAGTATCATATGGTAACTACAAGCTAAAGCCAGAAGGCGAGGTAAGTTTATTATGCTCAACAGATAAGTGTAAAAATGTTAAGTTAAATTTTATTATTGTCAATGTTGATTCTAGACCTATTTTAGGATTAAATGCTTGTAAACTTTTAAATCTAATTCAGAGAATTGATAATATTGAAATTTCTTGTAAAAATGATATTTTGACTAAATATAATGAAGTGTTCAAAGGCTCTGGCAAGTTTCCAGGTGACCCTTATCATATAGAGTTAAAAGATAATGTTAGCCCTGTTATTGACCCTCCTAGACGAGTTCCCCTAGCTATAATTAATGAGTTAAAAGATACTTTAGCTGATTTAGAAACAAGAGGCATTATTTCACGGGTAAACAAACCTACTGATTGGGTAAATAGTTTAATTGTAGTCGAAAAACCTAATGGGAAGTTACGTATTTGCTTAGATCCGAGAAATTTAAATAAAGCTATAAAAAGAGAGCATCATATGATCCCATCAAGTGAAGAAATCATTAGTCGTTTGAAAGGAAATGAGTATTTCACGGTTCTAGATTTAAAAGAAGGGTTTTGGCAGGTTCCTTTAGATGAAGAGAGTTCTTATGTATGTACTTTCAACTCTCCATTTGGACGTTTTAAATTTAATGTTTTACCTTTTGGAATATCATCAGCTCCTGAGGTGTTTCAAAAACGCAGTCAAAAATTATTTAGTGACATTCAGGGTGTAGAAATTTACTTCGACGATTTCATAGTAAGAGGAAAATCTCAGGCCGAACATGATAAAAGACTAATCGAAGTCTTAGAGAGAGCCAAAGCCAATAATGTTAAGTTTAATCCTGACAAACTTCAGTTTCGGGTGAAGGAAGTAAAATATATGGGTTTGATAATTTCAGAAAAGGGAGTTATGGTTGATAAATCTCATGTAAGGGCTATTAATGAAATAAATCAACCACAAAATAAGAAAGATATAAGGAGATTTTTAGGTATGGTAAATTTTTTATCCAAATTTATTCCAAATGTATCTCAAATTACAGCTCCATTAAGAATACTACTCAAAAATAATGTTGACTTCTTTTGGTCTCATGAACAAGAACAGGCATTTAATAATATTAAGAAATTGATTAGTTCAGCTCCTGTTCTAAATCTTTTTGATAGCTCAAAAGAAATAACAATACAGTGTGATAGTTCTAAAGATGGCATGGGCGTCTGTCTATTGCAAGAAGGCCACCCTGTATCTTTTGCTTCTAGAAGCCTTACAGATACTGAAAAGAACTATGCACAGATTGAGAAAGAGCTGTTAGCTATAGTTTTTGCTTTTGAAAAGTACCATAATTTTGTGTATGGTCATAAAGTGAAAGTCCAAAGTGATCACAAACCTTTAACATCAATTGTTGAAAAACCAATCAGCAAAATTTCTAATCGTCTTCAGAAAATGCTTCTTAAATTACTGAAGTATACCTTTGATGTTAATTACTTACCAGGTAAAGATATGTATATTGCAGACACATTATCTCGAGCTTTTATCAAAGATACAGTTAAAGATGACCCAGAAATGTTACAAACTGTACATTCAATTGCAAAATATCTTCCAATGAGTATTCGTAGAGTAGAACAATTTAGAAAGGCAATAGGGGAGGATGAGGAACTTAAAGAAATTATGAATTATTGTAAGGAGGGATGGCCTGATAAAAATAAACTCAAAAGTAATTTAAGGAAATATTATAAATTACAAAATGATTTGTTTCTTATTGAAGGTTTGTTATTCTTGAATGACAAAATTATTGTCCCTAAAACACTAAGACCTGAAATGTTGTCCTTAATTCATGAATCTCATTTAGGTATAGAAAAATGCAAAAATAGAGCTCGTGAAATTATGTTTTGGCCTGGTCTCTCACGAGACATTGAAGATGTTGTACAAAAATGTGAGGTTTGCATGAAATTTCGTAAAACACTATCTAATGAACCACTGCTTCCCCATAGCATTCCTGATAGGCCATTTCAGAAAATAGGAATGGATTTAATGTATTTTAATGGGATAAATTATGCCATTATTGTTGATTACTTTTCAAAGTGGATTGAGGTGGAAAAAGTTAATAGCAAAACTATGGGTGATATCATTGTAGTTCTGGAGAATGTTATTTCCAGATTTGGAATTCCAGAAACAATTGTTTGCGATAATAATCCATTCAATAGCTTTGAATTTAACAATTTTGCTAAAGAGTGGGACATTGAACCATCTTTCATTAGTCCCTATCATTCTCAAAGTAACGGGATGGTAGAAAAAGCTGTGGGCATTGTAAAATCATTATTCAAAAAAGCAAAAGAGGAAAATAAGAAGCCAATAGTAGCTTTACTTGAATACAGAAATAGTCCCATCACGGGTATAGGTTTATCACCAGCTCAACTACTATTTAACCGCAGGTTAAGAACTAAATTGCCAATTAGTAAAAAATTACTAAATCCCAAAATTGTAAAAGACATAGTCCCTAAACTCAAACAGAGACAAAATAAGCAGAAACATTATTTTGATAGAAATGTGAAGGAGCTTAAGCCACTAAAACCAGGGGATAAAGTATTTGTTCAAGATGTCAAAACCAAAACTTGGAAACCTGCCATAGTCCTTTCTAAAGCTGACAAACCCAGATCATACAAAATCAAAACGGATTCAGGTAGCATTTATTATAGGAATAGAAAGTATTTAAATCTTTCAAAAATAGAAAAACCGTTAAATAAAACTGCAAATTTTGATTTCGATTTTGATGTTAATTATAATCATGACAATTCTGTAAGTGACTGTTTATGTTATGGTAAATCTTATGACAACAATAATCAGCTTTTACCTAATCCTAGCTCAGATGGCGAAATTTCTTATAAAACTAGATCTGGTCGCATAAGTAAGCGTCCTGCGTACTTAAATGATTATACTGAATGAAAGGGAGGATGTAACATATCATCATATATGTAGTTTGTAATCGTAATCGTTTTAAGTATTTAGTGATCTGTAAGTGGCAACCGGAGGTTATTATTATTGCTCTTGCTTGTAGCTTGATGATGTTGCATATATTGTGATTTAGAGTCATGTTGTTGACTAATTGTATTTTTCAATTTTACTTATATTATACTTAATAAATAACTTAAAGACTAATGAACTATTGTGTTCTAATATGCAAGAAAACAAAACAGCTGTACGCTGATAACTTCAATCCATATTGACATTATTTAGTTAGAAATCCTTATCTATGTATCGCTTCTCTGGTTTATTTAATTACTTCTGTGAATATCGATGCAACCAACCAACCCAAGAGAAAAAAAAGGTATTTTTCATGAGAGTTCTTTGTGGATATTAATTAATATTTCAGTAAATAATTGAAATAATAAAATTCCGAAGTTCAGGTACATCAGGAGAGGGTTTGGACTACCTAAATCTAAATTTGCAGGCTTCTAGGTGGGCTAGATTTTCCTAGTCATCGACAACAGACACACACACAGAGCGAAACTTTACTTTATTAGTATAGATTAAAAGCAGAGAAGAAAAAAATATTTCTGTTCTGATGCACCATGGAATTCCTGTGCAAGTTGATTGAAGTAACTGAGTTCTTCATACATATGCTTGCATTAACCTTACTCTATATGTCAAACTGTCCACTTAAAGCAATCCTAAAGATAAATATTTTCTCCACTCCACAACTGAACTTTCTGACATATTCACAGAGCCACTTGTACAAGTAAAAAGCATGAAATTTTGTAGCCATGCCTTCTGAAGTGATTTGAAATGAAACAGTGCTTTTCATATTAAAAAAAAAAAAAAAAAAAAAAAATGTTACATCATTTGTTATAAATAATTGCTTTTACATGACGACCATTTCTGAGCTGACGCATTTTGAAAATTGTCCTTAAATGCTTTGGCAGCATTTTCTTAAAGATCCTTTAACCCAAAAAGTGAACAACTCTGAATAATAACAACTGCAAATTTAGTGCGTTTACGAAGAAAAATTAACTCGCCAATATGATGGATATTTCTCTTTTCAGAAAAAATTGATTGTACGTCATTTAGGATAAAACAAGAACGAAAAATCACGCGTCAAGCATAGATTATGTAACACTTTCCAACACTTCCAAAATAATTTTACAAATCTTTACCTTTTAATAAGGTAAAAGATGATATCTAAGTAAACAAATTGGAAAACGCATAGCATATTTAAAAATCTAATTTCAGTAATTAACCAACAATATTAGGAAAAATATCAGAATTCTTTTGTGCAGTCCTGTGTATGATCTATAGATTTGTATATACACTACATAGAATGCTAAATTTTAGTTCAATTAGAAAAAGAGTAATACAGTTTAAAATTTCACTTATGGAATTTCTGTGAATAAACGGAAATGTATTCGAGAATTTTCGTGCTGCCCTGTATATGATCTGTATAATTGATACGCACCAAGTAATAGACAAAAAACGAGTAAAATCTAAAAACGCGTTCAGCAACTGAGAACGCACTTCCAGGAATTATTGTTAACAGACAGTAGAGAATTCTTTTGTGTGTCCCTGTAAATGAACGATGAATGGCATACACAAAATATTCTATTGTAAACGTCTTGTATTACACCTTAGTGATACACTAAATTTCAATATGTTTGAAATAGTGAAACATTATTAAAGTAAGCCACAAACGATTCTTCTCCATAGACAGTAATGTAATGGAATTCTTTTGAGTGTCCCTGTAAAGGAATTATAAGTGCTATGCATGCACACCATATTCTATAGTAAGCCTCTTGTAGTGCACCTCAGTGATATATATCAATTTCAATACGTTTGAATTTGTGTAACAGCATTAAAATAAACCGCAAATTACTTTTCCGTATAGACCGTAATGTAATGGGATTATTTTGAGTGTCCCTGTAAAAAAACTATAAGTACTACACACTTCATTTTCAATACCAAACATGCCACAGTAAACCTCAATAACATATCAATTGCATGACAATCCGTATATATTTACCTGAGTTAGAGCCAGAGCCGTCCTTAGAGAAAGCGAGGCCGGGTGCAAGAACTTTTGCAAGGCCCTTCCATTCCGACCAATGTTGCAAATTTAGCTGTTTTTTTATTCCTCTACGAGAAATTTGTAATAGTAATTTTTGCTTTATTTAATGACAGATATTACGTGTGATTAAATAAAGTGAAGATGATGAAATTCTGGTAGAAACTTTGAATTTAAAAAAATCCTCTAAATTGGCAATATTACTTCTCACAACGTAATCGTCTTTTGGAAAAGCTCGCGTTCGCATGACATACACAGTTCGCATCAAAGATTACTCTTTTTTAGGTGGTGTGAGGGTAGTATGTTTTAGTAGAGTTTTACAAAAACTCAGACCAATTTCCTTTCATAATACTCTGACCGGGCTCGGTCTATTCTTTTTTGTTCAGAAGATTTGGAACGAGCGGCAAATTCATTCTGGCCGTCTCATGTCGGAGTGGCTTTTTTTCTTTCGTTTTGGGGGGAGGGTGGTAAATTATTAATAATGTACAGTCGTTAAAAAAGAGAGATTGAAAGAGATCGTTCTAATACTTTTTAATCTTGATATTTCCGCAGAGTGATGCGAAAGGTACTGATCTACTGCGAATTGCGTCTATTTTTCGAATTTAAATGCAAATTTTGGGAGAGCAGTCATCTACATATTAAAAATTGTATCGACTTTGAAATAAAAATCTTTCCGCCAGCCAAGCGACAAACCAACGGCGAGGTCCCTGGCTCTGTCAATTTTTTATCGAAGCACCAATATCGATAATTTAGTTTATTATAAATAAAAGATGGTAACAACTTAAACACTTATAACTCGAGCTGTAGTTGTAGTAGTACACTCATATTTTGTGTGGCATTTTTTATTTATTATATTACAGTGATAAAGTCTCCCCGTTATAATGATTACGTTTACCACACAAAATAAGAGTGTTCTACGATAATTACAGTTCGAGTTACAAGTGTTTTAAATTATAAGCACCTTATACTTATGATATACTAAAATATGGGAGGCTTATATAAAAAACGACAGAGTTCCCCCCCCCCCTCCTCTCCTCTTAAAACGATTACATTTATCATACGAAATTTGTGTGGACTGTGACAATTTCAATCCGAGTTATAAATGTTTGTGGTATTCACGCTATGCTAAAATTTAGGAGGCTTCGGTTAAAAACACTGACAAAGTACCCCCCACCCCCTTTATAAAGATTAAGTTTACAATACAAAATATGAATGTTCTACGATAATTACAGCTCGAGATATAAGTGTTTTAAGTTATCAGTACCTTATATGATACACTAAAATATGGCAGGCTTCGATGAAAAATCGACTGAGCCCCCTTCCTCCCTTAAAATGATTACGTTTACCATACAAAATTTGCATGGGCTGTGACAATTTTGATCCGAGTTATAAGTGGTTATGGTTATCGAGCCCTTATATTTGCACTATACTAAAATTTAAAGTATTCTGTTAAAAAACCCGACAATGTCCCCTGTAAAATTATGTCAATGTGTTCACGCACACAAAATTTGACCACGCTGTGACAGTTTGATCACGAGTTATAAGAGTTTAAATTTGTCGGGTCTTTTATTCAGCTTTTTATAAAATTTAGGAGGTTGATAAGAAAATGATATTGACCCTCATGATGTTGAAGCATGCAACGTTTCGTGGACCTACGATAATTAAAGTCCGAGCTATAAGGGAGGGGGGGGGGGGGGTGGCATCGACGAGACTGAAGTGTCATGTACTCTAAATTTAATTATGAAATATATAACTCACAACAAAATAAATAATAAATATTTATCCATTTTGCACTAATTTGTTTTCCGGGCGCGAGGCCTTCTTAGGCGCGAGGCCCTGTGCGGCCGCACCTGTCGCACACCCCTAAGGCCGGCTCTGGTTAGAGCACGGACTGACAGATAGACAAACCGAATTCATAAACACTTTTCGACTATGTTGGAAAGTGTTAAAAAAGGATGGGAGGTTATGTTTTAGGGTCCCCTGTGTTTGTTACTATTATTTTTACTGTATTTTCGAACAAAATAACTGCGTGAGCGTGAACGGAAGGATTTTTTTTTTCTGCGATTTGAAAAATAAATAATCAGGAAAATAGAATAATGGAAATTGGGTGGCATAAAAGAGCAAATAATTGGGTGGTCTGGGGCCCTCGGGCACATATAAGTTGGCGCCACTGGCAGTGGTGGGATTCAGCCGGTTCGCACCGTTTCGGTAGAATCGCTACTTAAAATTTGTTGAGTTCGGCGAACCGGTTGTTAAAATGGCACTAGTAATGTTGAAATCACAAATTTATATTCCTTAAAATATATATTTGCTCAATACCGTATCCTCTAACTGCCCATTGACATTTTCTCATTTTGATAAATGCACAGGATTTCTGTGGAGTATCTTTATAAAAGAATAGTAACATACAGAGAGATTGTTCATATTCCAAGTTCCTTTTAATTAAATAAGCATTTATAATTTTGTTATGTTAAAAAAATGCATTTTATATTAATAACAGTGGAAATCCTTGAACCATTATTTTACAAATGTACGTATGTTTTAAAACGATTCTTATTAGTGGTCCGCGGGTATTAAAGCTTATTCTTTCATTATTTGGATATAGTAAAATACTTTACTAGCGAAAATATACACACACACACAAATAATAACAATTTCTATTTATTGGCAAAATGTACGTCATAATTTCGGTTAAAAATCTCAATTTGACGACCCTTGGCAGCGGCGCCGAAGGCGGCCGCCTCCCTCAGCTACACTACTGCCGCCCAACATACCAAACATATG
Source organism: Maratus michaelseni (assembly GCA_963931845.1). Taxonomy (NCBI): domain Eukaryota; kingdom Metazoa; phylum Arthropoda; class Arachnida; order Araneae; family Salticidae; genus Maratus; species Maratus michaelseni. The sequence continues at coordinate 160,537,859 of OZ007597.1, forward strand.
TTTGTGGCCCGCGAGAAAAAAAAGGTTGAGTTTGGCTGACCTAGAGGCTTTAACACCAGGCCATTTCTTAATCGGGAAACCAGCCATCGTGAAACCAGAATTAATCAATGTAAATCAAAACAGACTTTCTAGATAGCATAGAGTTACTAAATGGGTTCAGTTGATATGGGACCGTTGGCATAGAGAATATTTAAATACGTTTCAGCAGCGTTCAAGGTGGCAATTTTAAAAAGATAATGTAAATGTAGGAACCTTAGTGTTGATCAAAGAAGACGATTTTCCTACAAATATTTACTAGGACGCATACAAATGTCTTTCCAGTTGCCCACTGTTAGAAATATATACTCAAATTCCATGAAATTTTCTTCGTTTTTGACGAAACTGTTTCCTGGGAAATGCTCCGAGCGAATATTTCGTCAAATCGAGTACATTTGTATCATCAAAAAAGTGAGGAAATTAATTTCGTCAAATTGCTTGTTCAAAAGTGCAAAAAAAAAGGTTGGTGGTGCCATCTATTGACAATTTTAGAAGCAACTGTAATTGACGGGGGGGGGGGGGGGGGGAGTAGGACATTTTCCTCAAGTCTTCAACGGGATTCGAACACGCTATTTTCGGTGTGGGAGACCACTGTGCGGCGTCCTTCGGGCTTCCAACGGGACCTTGAATGATTTTGATTTTAAATGTATCTATGGGATGTTGATGTGTGTTTATATTTTTAGAAGTATTTTTATAGGTGCTGTTATAATTTTTGCATGTTTTAATTAATAAGGCTAGATTATTATTATGGTTTTTCTATGGTTAACAAATAATTAGAATATGGCTTGATTAATATAATTTATTAGAAAAATATTCTTTGTTCAATGAATGATTAGACTATGGTTTAGTTAATTTGTTGGTCAGAAATAATAAATTTTGAAGTGCATATTGGAGGAGAGTTCATCAATTTTAGATGATAAGATTTTAACACGTTACTGTTTATAGATTGGGAAGGGATCAGTTATGCATATTTTAAATTTAATTGTTATATTAATATATTTCTTAAAATAAAAAAGCTAAAATTTAGATTTTTTTTTCAATTATTGGGAAAAGGGTTGTTGCTTTCGGTCGAAAATGGACCAAATAATGTTCACATTTTACTATTTTAACAGTTTTTAACGAAATTCTGTAACTTTAGAAACATTTTTTAAGCATTTTTAAGGAAATTCTGTAATTTTAGAAAATTTATCTTTGAATAGGCAATAGAAATGCATAAATAAATTATGCATAACGAAAAGAAATGCATAAATCGTTACAAAAATGTTAAAGTTACAAAAAGGATAGACGCAAATTATCAGATATGAAAAATAAAGTAGAAATTTGGTACTTTCGTGTTATAGCGGCCCCCAAGGATGAAATATTTTTGTTTCTGTTTTCATTAATATATTGTAAATTTGGTACTTTCGTGTTATTATTATTATTGAAAGATTTTGTAACAACAAAAATAATCTGGCCGTGAATGGGGAAACATTTTCGTCAAACATCTGAGATTTTCCATTTCATTAAAAATCACTTAATTTTGAGACGAAATGACTGTCAAAAATAATGAAATATAGCTCAAGAATTGCTGAATCATCAAAAGTGAGAGTTTTATTTCTTACAGTGAGGAAACAGCTTCGTCAGATATTTGTGGATTAGCGTTTCATCAAAAAACACGTGACTTAGTGACGAAATGATTGTCCCAAAAAAAACAAAAAACAAAAAACAAAAAAAAAACGAAATAAGGCTTACTTCTGGGGTGATTCTGAGTAAAAAAAAAATTCTGAAATTCACAACAAATTTTCTGAAAGGTTACAACAAGGGGGGGGGGGGAGGGGAGTTGGAGAGAAAATCCACTCCCGGCACTAACACTAACTATGTGTTTTTTTCGCGATCTTTTGACGAATTTTGCAGTTTTTGCGCGATCCTTTGACGAGATTTGTCGTTTTTTCGCGATCCTTTTACTAAATATGCGTTTTTTTCGTGATCCTTTGACGAAATGTGGTTTTTTCGCGATCGTTTGACGAAATTTGCCGTTTTTTCGCGATCTTTTGACGAAATTTGCCGTTTTTTCGCGATCTTTTGATGAAATGTGTCGTTCTTTCGTGATCCTTTGACGAAATATGCGGTTTTTTCGCGATCCTTTGACGAAATTTACGTTTTTTCGCGATCCTTTGACGAAATTTACGTTTTTACGGTGATTCTTTGACAAAATTCACGTTTTTTTCTTGATCCCTTGACGAAATTTGCATTTTTTGCGATCTTCTGACGAAATTCGCGTTTCTTCCGCGATCCTTTGACGAAATTGGCGATTTCTCTCCGAACGATTGACGAAATTGATTTTTTTCGGCGACCATTTGTCGAAAAACGCGATATATTTTATGTCCGAATTTTTGGATTTATGATCGATTTTTTTTTAATTTTCGGAAACGACTGCCTTAATTTTTCGGAAAATTCGGCACAGAATCACCCCTGGCTTAAGAATTGACGAATCGTCAAAATTGAGTGTTTTATTTCTGAGAGTGCAGATGGTAAGGTAAGGGTTGTAGAGATCAAAACTGCAAAGGGAATATTAAAAAGAGGTATATCCAAAATTGCTTCATTGCCACAACAGACTTTTGAAGGCCAATTATCAACTTTAAAGTAATAATAATAATAATAATAAAGATAGAGAAATACTTTACAATTTTTGTCTTTTGTTTACTATTGTTATATCCATTATTGCTGTATTATAATTTATCTATTTCGTATATTTTTGAAGTATTATATGCATAGTGTTTGTATATTTGTTTCATATAGTGGTGTATATTAATTTGAAAAAGTAATTCTTATTGTGTGTAAGTGTAATATAGGCACTTAGTATTATTTTGCTTGTTTGTTGACACATGTCAACGGGGGCCGGTATGTTACGGCTTCCCTTGCCTTGGCTGTTGCGCGCCTCCACTGCGCATTCTGTGAAATTTGCGTTTTGCAGTTTGGCAACATCTTTAATCTTGCATCAGTTACGTTTATATTGTTCTGCCAAAAGGGTACGATACGCTTTGTTTCATGTAGTGAAATAAATTAATTAAATTGCATACAGTCCACTCTTTTAGATTATTTATTAGTAATAAATATGCACGCTTACAGCCAATCATCCATTACACATTCGTTGATGCATTCGTATGAACAACAAGAATATGATCTTTCAATTCGCATCTTTTTAAATATGATAACCCACAGGTTGAACATTCATGCTTTTTTGTTTCCTTATGATGACGTTTAATTTCGTGTGACTGACTAAGATGTCTATTTAAACGATATTTGAATGTAAACGCTTTTTCGCATTTATCACACTTGAATGTCCTTTCACTGCTATGTGTTCTTACATGACAATTGAAAGTACTTCTATATGCAAAGGTTTTCCCGCAGATGTCACATTGAAAGGGTCTTTCTCCTGTATGACTTCTTAAATGACTGTTCAATTCAGTTGCACGTGGAAATGTTTTCTCGCAGATGTCACAATGAAAGGGTCTTTCTCCGGTATGAATAATGTAATGGCATTTCAAATAACCTTTCTGGGTAAAGCTTTTCTGACAGATATCACATTTATAAAGTTTTTCTCCAGAGTGGGTCCGTAAATGTATGTCCCAATTACCTTTGCTATCAAAAACTTTCTGACATATATTACAGACAAAATTGACTCCTTGATGGACACGCAAATGGCTGTTTAATACTCCTTTTGCTGGAAATGCTTTTGGACAAATGTGGCATTTATAGGGTTTTTCTTTCGTATGAACACGAATATGAATTTTCAATTTGTAATTATCTAAAAATGATTTCCCACAAGTTGGACATTCATGCTTTTTTGTTTCCTTATGATGACATTTACAGGATTTTTCTTTCCCACAAGTTGGACATTCATGCTTTTTCGTTTTCTTATGATGACATTTACACGATTTTTCTTTCCCACAAGTTGGACATTCATGTTTTTTCGTTTCCTTATGATGACATTTATAAGAATTTTCTTTCGTATGACCACAATTCCTATAAAAAATGTGATGATCCAAATAATGTCTTTCTGTAAATGATTTTCCACAAGTAGGACATTCGTGAGGTTTTTTCTTAGAGTGACTCAAAAGGTGCACTTGCAATGAACATCCATTATCAAATACTTTATGACAAATATGACATGTAAAATCTATCACTTCAGAATGACTATCAAGATGATGAGCATAATCGTTCTCTTCCGTAAAAACTTTTACACAGATATCGCACACAAATGTTTTTTTATCTGAATGGATTTTAAGATGTTGAAGTAAATTACTCTCTTCATGAAACCCTTCTTTACAAATATGACATGTAAAATCTCTCATCTCAGAATGGCTATCAAGATGCTGAACGTAATTCTTTTCTTCCGTGAAAATATTTAAACAGATATTGCACACAAATGTTTTTTTATCAGAATGAATTTTAAGATGTTGAAGTAAATTACTCTCTTCATGAAACCCTTCTTTACAAATATGACATGTAAAATCTCTCATCACAGAATGGCTATCAAGATGCTGAGCGTAATCCTTTTCTTCCGTGAAAAATTTTAAACAGATATCACACACAAAAGATGCTTTATCTGAATGGATTTCAAGATGCTGGAGTAAATTACTCTCTTCATGAAACCCTTCTTTACAAATATGACATGTAAAATCTCTCATCTCAGAATGTCTATCAAGATGCTGAACGTAATCCTTTTCTTCCATGAAAATATTTAAACAGATATCACACAGAAAAGGTTTTTTATCTGAATGGATTTCAAGATGCTGAAGTAAATTACTCTCTCCATGAAACTCTTTTTTACAGGTATGACATGTAAAATCTCTCATCTCAGAATGGCTCTCAAGATGCTGAGCGTAATCCTTTTCTTCCATGAAAATTTTTACACAAATATGACACACAAAAGGTTTTTATCTGAATGGATTTTAAGATGTTGAAGCAAATTACTCTCTACAGGAAACCCTTCTTGACAAAATTCACAATTAAAGAGATTATCCATGTTACTTATTTTCCAATATTTTGCTTACAACATTTTCTCAGTATTTTAGATGTGTTTTCGATTTGAATGAATACAATTTCAACCTTCAATTGTGAGTAATAATACTAAGGATTTTTGTATAAATTAGACAAAGTTTTGAAACTCTTTCTGTATTACACAATTATCTCCAAGAAGGAACGATTTAGAATGTAAATAAAATTCCAGATATGTTTTTCAAAGTCCATCGGCAGAGTAATGGAGCAATGTATGGTAAAGGAAACTATGAAACACCTGAAAAGAAAAGAAATAATAATACAATAGAAGAAATCGTTAAAAATATATATTATTTTTATTGACTAGTATAATACACTTTCTTTGAACAATTTAATTTAAAGTAAAGACAGTATCACTGTAAAAAAATTTCGGAAAGTTTCAGGAAATTATCCTGAAAAATGTTGCATATTTTACCGGAATTTCGAATTTCTTTATGTTCTACGTGAATTACGGCAATAATTCATGTAATATTTTTGAGAGGTTTCAACTTTTCCGTAAAGTACATTCTGCGCATGGGCGCTTCATGTTTTATGTTCCATTAGCCATTTTGATAACTAAAAAAGAATAAAAAACAAATGCCTAGGCACTTAGAGACAAATGCAATCTGAACAAATGCCATTCTTTGTTTGGATATCAACCGATAAAGTAAGTAGCTAATTTCAATCTTTGTATGCTTCACTATTTGAATTTTCTTTTATCTGTAATACGAAACTTTAAAATTTAATTGCTTAAATAAGGCACTGAATAAAAAAAAGTATATTGATTATTGAAAATTGGAATGTTTCACTACTTATTTGTGAAACGTAACAGCAAAAAGCCGTGGCATCTTAATGCCACCACTTTTTTCCAGAACCTTGCGGAAATTTTTTTACAATGTAGCTTAGAAATATTTGCAAAACATTGACTTTAAATTTTCGCTTTTTCTTATATAACATTCCAGTAAATTTTCGCTTTGTAATTTCATAACAAGTTGTATATTGTAAGTCAAACGTTACAAATGAGATGCGTTCGTACTATAACTAGTTTTATAAATAGTCAGATCTTGGTGCAATAGCTGTTGCACTCTTATGCAAAAATGCATGATTACAAAATTTATTTTATGTGCAGATTTTCATGTTATAGGTATTGATTTTATTTTATGAAATTAAGTTTCAATTGAGACTTAAAACGGCCTATAGAGGCGCTGATCGTAGCCGTCGGTAGAGGAAAATTGTCCCTTTAACTAATGCTAAAGTGCCATTGAAACCATTATTTATTGTAATCGCGTTTGAAAGTGTTAGATATTCAAATTTGGATAATTTTTACCTTGTCATATAAACACAGAACATAAAAATATCACATGGAAACTGAAATTGTGCAAAAAAATAATCATTATGAACAAATTAAAAATGCATGTAATGCAATAGGTTTGCAAGGGATTTTCCTGAAGCGAGAAGTTATATATTTTCTCCACCAGATGGCGTATTCGAGCGCTTGAATTCCCAATACACTTTCACAAACAATTAATTACAATTCAATTACACTAAGCGCAAATATTCAATACAAGACAAAGTAAAAAAAAAATCATCGTTTTTATTTCAGTGAAATGAATTTATAACGTCTGTTATTATGATATGACTAATTTCCATAATAAAATAGGTGCATTTTAAGTTGGCAACATTTTATCTTTTGTTGACATTTACTGAAAATTCCTATGGGAAACTTAAGTCTAGCTTTTTGGAAATTTCAGAACTTGAAATTCATATTCAGACTCTTTTTAGGCGCGTTCGTAATTATACATAGCACCTACAGTCGTCGTCTGGTCCGTTCGTCTGCCCGCATATAACAACGCAAAAACTACAAAACTGAACGGTTTGAAATTTAATATATAAGGTAAAAGTACCAATAGTCGGCCACATTGAGATAAAATGCCTTACGAATAGCTTATTACTTACCCATCATACGTAGTATAGGGTAAGTGTTTTGAAAATCTAAAAAAAAAAAAAAATTTGACGGATTTACACGTTTCAGACACTGGAGGTTCCGAAAAACATATTTTTAGAAAAAACAAAAAATTGCCGTCCGTCCGTCTGTGTGTGGGTCTGTAAACGCTCTATCTCCCGAACAAATTGAGATAGAGACTTGAAATTTGGTATGTACTTAGTATGTATAATAATAGGAAGAAGCCTATTGAATTTCAGTAACCTCGATTATCCGGAACTATATTTTTCGGACTCTCGAAATTTTCGGTCTGCTAAAAGGTATCTAAAAATTTTCGAATTTTTTTATTTTAAGGACTGAATATAAAAGACAATAAAAAAAACATAAATTTCGCATAAAGAATAAAGTCGATCGGATAATGAGTTACCGAGATATTTTTAATCCTATTTTCCACACTCTTCGATTTTTCTTGACCCTGTATTTCATTCAAATTTCAATTCAAAGATATGTTTTAATTGGAAATGAGACGCTTCATCCGACGCAGTAAACCGTTAGTTAATATGATTACCAATTTTGGAGTTATAAAGATGTTTCTTTTACGCAATTTAGTAATCGAGCATTTAAAGTTTATGATGTCATCAAGATACGATTTTATTCGAATCGCAATGCATTTTATAAATAGCTTACACATGTTTTATTTTCATATTTAATATTATGCATATCCATGATGGGTAAGTATTGCGGTGGCCCCCAACGACTAGTTTTTGGTTCTGAATGAAATATTACAATTTCTCTATATGCATCCATCTTTTATAAGTCATAAACCATCACCAAAGAATTTTGGGTATTTTTATTGAATTAGTAATCAGCCATTTTTTTTTCAAGATTGAGGTCAGATAACCATTTTTCTTATTTTTTTGTTAACTGATGGCAATTTTTTTAAAAGGTAAGTATTAATTTATTTTTTATTATTTTCTAAAATTATAAGATTCGAATATTAGCAGGGTAAATAAACTAATGTTTTTGAGTATAAAAAGTAAATAAATTTGTTAGTTTTAAGTAATTTTAATGTGGTTGACCATTGGGTATTATATTTTGTTTACATGTTCAGTTAGTCGCCCACTGGATAAATAGCTTTTTTTTTTTTTTTTTTTTTTTTTTTTTGAGTTTATTTTTCATAATTTGGTAGGTATACCTTTATCTCTATTACTATACTAATATATATAATGAAAAATAAACGTTTTTTATGTGCTTGCTTGTTTGTTTGTAGGAGAAACTACTGGAACTACCGAAACAATTTCAAAAGTAAATGTGGCAAAATGAGGGTGATAATCTCTTCTCTGACATAGACGATATTTTATATCAGGGCCACTTCCCCCAAGTGGGTGGGGGAGCACAAAACATTCCAAACTTGCTCTTTTTGGATATTGAAGGAGCTAGTAACTTGAAATTTTGCCAGGTGGTTGTTTTCGAGAAAATTCGAATTTAAAAGTGTGAAATGAGAGGATAATGTTCTAAATTACAACTTGTGAAGAACTGTTAGGAATATAAACTTGAAATTTAACATGTATGTAACTTTTAAGACGTAAATACTGGATCAGGACAATTAAAGTAATTTTAAAAAATTAAAAAAAAAGGCTGAGAACATTTAATAAACATTCTAAATTACGATTTATTTGGAATTAACTAGGGATAGAAACTTAAAATTTGCCAAGGATGTCATTTTTACTAGGTAAATGCTCGTACAAAATAGTTTCTTTTAAAAAAACGAAATCTGAAAGGGTACAGGACCAAACAAAAGTTCTAATGTTTCGAATTCTGTGATATTTGTTGTGTAGGAAACTTAAAATTTGGCATGGTGGTTAATTTTAAGACTTAAATGATCGCTAAGAAAGGTTTCTAAGAAATTGGAAATTTAAAAGGCTAAATATGAAAAAAACTTTCTAAATTAGGTTTTGTTTTGTTTTGTTTTTTTTTAAATTTTAGAATAGAAACTTGAAATTAGACATGGCTGACTTTTTTAATACCTAAGTGGTCTGATCGCATCCGAACAGTTTCTAAAAATTCGAAATTTAAAAGGAACTAAATACATTTTAAAATTGCGATTTCTCCGATACTGTTGGGTCGAGAAACTTCAAATTTTACATGGTGGTTTCTTTTGAGATGTAAACTCTCGCTAAGAATGGTTTCTATAAAATTCGAAATTTAAAAAATTGAAATGATCAGTAATTGTTGTTTATGATTCTAAATTATCATTTATTTAGAATTAATAGGGATAGAAACTTGATATTCGACACCGGGGTTACTTTTAAGTCGCAAATGCTCACACAGAATAGGTTTTTTTTAATATAAATTTAAAATGGGGAAATGAATAGAAAACGTTCTAAAATCAAAATTACTTTTGACTCACTAAAAGTTGATTTTCCCGCCAAATCTCGCAAAACTTTCGCCAAATTTAACGATAGTTAGCGAAATATAACCAACTTTGCAACTTCGTTTACTGCCAACTGTTCAGCAACTGTCTCAACCTTCATTCACAATGAAATGCACTGACCCGTAGTTACCCCAAAATGATCCACTAATCGAATTTTCTGGAACATGTGACCCAGCATAATGGCCTTTTCGTACCCCAAAATGGTAAAATATAAAATTTAGCCAAAATCGTTAGAGCCGTTTTTTTAATAAAATTAGCTTGACCCGTATTGACCCCAAAATGACCCACTAATCGAATTTTCTCGAACATGTGACCCAGCCCAATGGTCTTCTTGTACCCCAAAATGGTAGGATTACAAAATTTAGTCAAAATCGTTAGAGACGTTTTTAGATAAAATTAGCTTGACCCATAGTGACCCTTTTATAACCCACTAATCGAATTTTCTCAAACATATGCTCCAGCCCAATGTTCTTTTCGTACCCCAAAACGGTAGGATACAAAATTTCATCAAAATCGTTAGAGCCATTTTTAGATAAAATTAGCTTGTCCCGTAGTGACCCAAAAATGACCCACTAATCGAATTTTCTCGAAAATATAACCCAACACAATGGTCTTCTCGTAATCCAAAACGGGTGTGGGTAGGGGGTGGGGGAGGGGGAGAAGACCTTAAATTGCCAAGTTAAATTACGGTATTTGCCAACTCATTGAGAAGCAACAATAAATAGTTCTCGCCAATTTATTGGCATATTTTCACATTTGTATCTTACTAATTGATGTACCATGAAATAATATTAATAATTAATTTATCTTAAAAATTCATATATAGTCGGGCTTCATTATCCCGACATTATTGGGACCCGAAAAGGTGTCGTCATAAGCGAAGTATCGCGGTAGCCAGTGATGAAAAAACGTCGTATATTTTATGAATTTACGACAATTTAAAATTTATCTTAAGACAATTTTTTTCTTCCGTTCTTGTTTTTTTAATTCCCCCCCCCCCCCCACCACAAAAAAAAAAAAAAAAAAAAAAAAAAAAAAAAAAAAAAAAAAAAATCAAAGATAGAGTTGAAGTTGGTGGTCACGATTTCTCATTTATTTTTTTAAAAAGAAAATCGAACAGCGCTTTTCGTTTTTCTGTAAAGCCACACAATTTTCACGAAAAAAGCGGAATGCGAAAGCCCATAAGCTGAAACTGGAGTTCTGTTATACAGAAAAATGTACAGAAAAATGGAAAACGTCATTCAACGCATCGTCATGCCTCCAAATTTCATTTGCTTTCGTGGAAAAATAGGCTTCAAAAGTGCGTTCAGGTATCCCAACACATTTTAGTCCTCAAAAAGGGGAAAATGGGACCATTTTTATTTAAAAAAGGGACTTTGGGGGACCATTTATACAAAAAAGGGGACTTCGGAGGACCAGTTATTAAAAAAGGCGACTGAAAAGGGACCACATATCTAAAAATACTGCACCAAGTTTTCCTAAATATGCAAAATTTTTTAATTACTTCAGAAAATATGTTAATTGATTATCTTTACAAAGAAAAGATGTCATTAAACAATTGATTATCTTTACAAAGATGTCATTAAATCTTTACAAATATGTCATTAAAACGCAAAAAACGGTAAAAATCGCCAAAAATTACAAAATCGCAGAGGACAAAATTTACTATATTGGTCTAAGCGATTGAAACAGAATTTCATTTATGAATGTCGAAAAATTGCCGCAAAACGTGAAAAAACTCTAAATATAACATACAAAATTCGCGAAAACTTCAAAAAGTGTTGAACGAATTCCGAATAAACCTTATTGAAAAGAGGGCAAAATTTACTATATTGGGATAAAAGATTAAACCAGATTCCTTTATGTGTTAAAATATCTGCCAAACGCAAAAACAAACCAGCTAAAAATTCAAAAATCGCAAAGGACAAAAATTACTACTATGCGCTAAAACATTCTAAGAGACATTCTTTCTCGAATGTTAAAAAATTGGCGCGAAAAAAACTCTAAAAATCGCATTGAAAATCACTGAAGACAAAATGTAATATATTGGATTAATTGTTTGAAACCGAATTCCTTTTATGAATGTCAAAAAATCGTCTCAAAACGCAACAAAAATGCTAAATATTTCATTGAAAATCGCAATAAAAATCGCGAAGGACAAAATTTACTATGTTAGGATAAAAGTTTGAAACTGACTTTTTCATGAACGTCAAAGAATCTCAACGGAAAGCGAAAAAATATTAAAATCGCATTAAAAATCGCTAAAAATTCAAAAATCGCGGATGATAAAATTTAATATATAAGGCTAAAAGTTTGGAACCGAATTCCGTTTAATGTCAAAAATCACCGCAAAACGCAAAAAACGGTAAAATTCGCCAAAAATTACAAAATCGCAGAGAACAAACTTTACTATAGTCGACTAAAACATTGGAAGAGGAATTTTTTTACAAACGTATAAACTAGCCGTGGAACGTAAAAAAAAAAAAAGTTAAATATCGTTAAATATTCAAAAATCGCAGCGGACAAAATTTACTGTGTTAGGCTAAAAGTTTGAAACAGAATTAATTTTACGAATGTAAAAAAAATCGCATTAAAAATAAAAAAATTGTGGACGACAAAATTTACTGCATTACGCTAAAAGCTTGAAACCGAATTCTTACGAATGTCAAAAAATCGTCGCAAAACGCTAGATTAAAAATCGAGAACAAAATTTACTAAATTAGTCTAGGTTTCAAACCGAATTCCTTTTAACAACGTCAGAAAATCGCCACGAAACGGAAAAAAAAATTCTAAAAATCGCATAGAAAAATTCAAAAATTGCTCTGCGAATTCAGAATAAACTTTATTGAAAATAGGACATAATCTACTATATTAGACTAAAATTATAAAACTGGATTTCTTTTACTAATGTACAAAAATTGCCACGAAACGCAAAAATAACCCTGCTAGAAATCGCAAAAATTATAGCTAAAAATTCAAAAATCGCACAGGACCAAATTTACTATAGTGGACTAAAACATTCTAAAAGGAATTATTTCCCGAATGTCGAAAAAAACTGCGTGAAAAGACGCTAAAAATCTCATTGAAAATCACGGAAGACAAAATGTAATATAGTATAAGGCTAAATGTTTGAAATAAAATTTCTTTTAATAATGTCAAAAAAAAAAAAAAAAAAAAAAGCGGGAAAAATTCTACCTATATAGACCTATGCAGATGCAGAATATATAGATTGGCCACCCACGGCTTTTATCGTGGAGAATTTTTCAGCCAAGTCTAACTCGTCAAAAAAAAAAAAGTGTTTGTTAGCATAAGTCAGCTTCTCCACTTTAGAATTTAGTTAGCGCTCTAAGATTTTTTGTGAGGCTGGGGAATATATTTGGCACAAACACACCAAGTTTTAAAAAGATTCGGTGACTAGAAGTATTTTTAATAAATATAATAGTAAAAAGATGTGGCTCCAATGGGCTGAGACGTGGCGAGGTAGATGTTGTTTACAAATGTGCTGACTTAATGACACCCTTTAAACTATTTTTAATGGTTCAAGACACTTTAGCACTTAATAGATAACTTAAAAAAGGTAATGAAAAGTTCTATGATAGCAGCTTTTATGATGGATACAGCTAAGAGAAGTTGTTTAACAAATGATGAGTTAGCATTAATTGACGGGCTCTTGGAGAGCGGTGGGGGGAAGGGAGGGGGAGCTATACAAAACACAAGTGCTCTACGAGACCTTTAAAATGAATCCTCACTTGTAATTGAGAGATGGGACTTTAAAAGGGATCCCCCTTTTGCGCCCCTCTGTGGGGCCCCCTCGAGAGATACGTGAAAACCGAGGGCGCCAAATGAAGCGGTGGGGGGGGGGGAGAAATACCTTTAGGCGATTTACAGCTAATTTTGGTGAAATTTTGGAGCTGTCCGACCCATAGGAACAGAGAAAAATGGGAAAAACTAAAATAATTATGAGAAATTGAAAAAAAAATAAATAAGAAAAGTGCTACTGACAGGAGACGGGAGAGAAGGAGGGGGAGAGTAAAACCAGACAAAAGTGCTTGATGAGTTCAAACTTTTGATATGTTACATGACGGGGTTTGAACACCTTGAATGTCTCCCCCATGTGTGTGTGGGGGGTAACTCCGGTCCTATGGGAGATAGGACCTTGGGACACTCTTAGAAATGTCGGCCGCGACGAGGTTAACTTCGTTGGATCCTTTAGAAGAGGCCTAAGCCCTCTGTGGGGATTAAAGGGGCTGAGAAAGATGGGAAAAACTAAAATTTAAAAAGAGTTGAAACAGAGAAATATGCTTCTTAAGGGAGGGGGGAGGGAGTGAGAAGGGGAGAGTAGGACCAGACCATAGTGCTTGACGAGATCTATCTATTGATATGTTACATGAAGGGGTTTACATGAGGGGGAGCACCAAAAAGGTCTTACTGAACCTTTCCCCCCCCCGGAATTTACAAGAACTTACCCCCCGGGGTAACTTCATTCCTATGGGAGATAGGGCCATGGGACCCCCTTAGAAATGTCCGCCACGACGAGTTTAACTTCGTTGGATCCTTTAAATGAGGTCTGCGCCCGCTGTAGGGCAATTGGGTACTGAGAAAGGAAATACAACCGGAAGTATCGGCATAATAAAGAGAGACAATTTGATTTTTAATACCGTCAGTAACAATTATTTGTATAGCTATGTATAAAGGGTGTCCTTCTTTATATATGGAGTGGCTGTGACTTTTCATAAACATGAATTTTACTGTAGACTGAAAGAATTAGACCTGTGTGTGGCTTAAAAAAAAAAAGTATTTTCGTGTTATAGCGGCTTCCACAGTTATGATTATGCCAAGGTTGCAGTTATGATTTCGCAAAGATCATCGCAAAGCTTATATATGCATCCTATATACGCATCCTATATATGTGCCATATACGTCATTATACACATATTATTTGTCTTATATGTCGTATATACATCATATACACATGTCATATATATACATCATATATGCATCCTATATGACTATAACTTGGCCACAAACGTCAAGAAATGTTATATATATATATCATATATATTATTATAATGTCATACATGCTTTATACTGTGGCGATAAATATTGGCCGCTAGGCAGTTCATCCTTGGAAGCTGCTATAACACGAAAGTACCAAATTTACAATATAGTAATGAAAACAGAAACAAAAATACTTCATGCTTGGTGGCTGCTATAACACGAAAGTACCAAATTTCTTCTTTATTTTTCATATCTGATAATTTGCATCTATACTTTTTGTAATTTTAACATTTAAACGATTTTATGCATTTCTATTGCTTATTCAAAGAAAAATTCTTCTAAAGTTATAGAATTTCGTTAAAAACGGTAAAATATTAAAATGCGAACATCGTTTGGTCCATTCTCGACCGAAAGCAACAAACGTTATCATTATCTTTTTACGAGTGAAGGTTTCGCTATAGTACTTCATTGTGAAGTTTGGTAATTTTTGAAATTCATTATTTGAAAAACGGCATAATCATTCGATTTGAAATTTATATCAAGAAAAATACAATTTTTTACCTTTCTAACGCAGTTTGTCTAACAATTTTGTGACAGATACTTTTTGAGCTATTAATTTTTTCAGTAACTTCAAATGTTTCATTTTCCGAGATTAACTTGTGGCAACGATGGATGGCTGTGACTTTTCATAAACATGAATTTTACTGTTGCGTGAAAGAATAAGCCACCCTGCGGGCGGCTAAAAAAGAAAAAAAAAAAGCCGTGGATCGCAAGAAAATGCTAAAAATTGAATTGAAAAATGCATAATTTTCAAAAATCGCGGAGGACATAACTTAGGCTAAAAGTTTGAAACCGAATTGTTTTTACGAATGTCACAAAATCGCATTAAAAATAGCTAAAAATTCAAAAATTGCGAGCACAAAATGTACTACATAAGGCTAAAAGTTTGAAACAGAATTATTTTTACGAATGTTAAAAAATCGCCGCGGAACGCAAGAAAACGCAAAAAATCGCCTACTAATTTATAAATCGACGATAACAAAATTTACTGTGTAGTACACTAAAACAATGTAACCGGAATTATGTCACTGCAATTATTATATGCAACTTCTTTGACTGTAATTATATGCAATGTACTCCGTATTTTTATTCTAAAATAAGAAAAAAAAATAATTTCTCTCTCACTTTTTTTTTTAAGTTTTGACACACAAAATGTATTATATATATGTTCAATATATGTGAGCCAAGTGCCTCACGTCTGGCGCCGGCCCTGGATGCGTGTGAAAAACCAGCCCTTTGTGTGTTTAATGACAGCGCAATCTGTATGTTTAATGACTAGCAGTTCGCCTCTAGCGATACGCGCATGCATTGTACGGCGAAAATAGCTTGTTCACATGTGTTCTATCACCCCTTAAAGTTTTGCCCATGAGTTGAGATTCTAATTTCAACTTCGCAGAAGGAAATTTGGTCCAATTTAAGATCTCCCCCCCCCCCCCCCCACACTCTCTCGAGCTATTTACTTTGCAATTCCTTTATTTCTTTCTCTAATTTTCTTCCATATTAGCAACCTAGTTAGTAACACTATTCCGTATAGATAAAATCTGCAATCATTTGTTAGATATTGTGTAGAAAAGATGGTTCGCTCAACAAATTAGAAAGTGCCCTGTAGTGCTTGTGCTTGAGTTACAACCATGCATTGCATGATGTTTTGAACTTGTCTAGGCATGTTCTATCACCCCTTACAGTTTGCCCATGAGTTCAGGGATACCCTGTATATATATATATATTTGTTGTTTTATTCATTCAAGATATTCTATATATATTTCTTTTTTTCCATAACTTTATCAATGGTAATTTATTTTACACATTATTTAAGCTATGTTGAAAGTTTAGAACAGCGGTTCCCAAATTTTTTCTCACGTACCCCTTGCTTAGACTTTTCATTTATGCGTACCTCTTCTCACATAAACTGGTTCCAAATACTATATATATATTTTTTTTTCATTAGTAATGTTCCTATGTTAGCTATCAATGTTAGGTGCAGTTAGCTTCAGAATTCCATTAGGTAGATTTCGTAAGAAATTCTGTCTATCACATTCTCCCCTAAGTTGGAATTTTTGAAAAAATTGTGCAAATCTACTCCGATCACAACTCCTTGAATACAAAACAAGCCTTAGTTCAAAACTTTTTCTATCTATCTATCTACCTAGATAACTTTTTTATGGACATTTCCATAATTTTGCACAAATCTCTTCCAAACTGATACATAAAGATAAAATCTAGCAGCATAAAATGTCGGTCAAGTTCGTTTATGTGCAAAATCGGACCAGTGGGAGAGCTTTTTGTGAAAACAGAAAAAAAACCATAACTTCTCAGTCGTGATAGAAATCGAATCCGTTTAAAGTTATTATTACTTCTAGGAAAAGGGCCATATGACAGATTTTTTATATCAATGGCCCCAAGAGGGGGGGGGGGGATAGGGGTTTAAGAAGAAAAAAATCACAGCTTCGTCAATTTACAAGATATCAAATCCGTTTATTCTAAATCTTCTTAATATTATCTACAACTTTTTCATAGAACCAACTCTAATAACAAAAAAAATCCCTGCTGGCTCTGTATACAGGCACTGGTATATTTCGAAGTGAGCGGTCCCAACTGCCGCATCATGGCAAAAATGTCTTTCTTCTGCAATTACCAATAAACACGCGCACCTCACAGTCTGCATCTTTTAATTTACCTGTGCCTGTAGGCTGAGCCGCCAGAGTTTTTTTTTTTTTTTTTTTTTTTTAACAATTTATCTATTTTGATCTACAACACAATATCAACATAAAGTCACTTGAAATATTAGCTAAAGATTTCAAATTGAGCACCCACAAAGTAGGGATAAAGCTACACCTATTAATATACGTTAATGAATGGTTTATGTTAATACTGACCCAGTCGAACATTAAAATGATGACCTGATTTCAAATGGGCTTTAAATGAAATTGTCGAAACCAGAAGACCCGATACGATTCATGTTTTCTCTAAATATTTCTAGAATTACTAGAAAGAAAAGGAAAGGAGGGGCATATGCGACATTGCAAGATGATATTAGGAGTGAGAGGTGAATCTTTTTATTTTTTTATTCCAGAAAAAAATCGAACCCGTAAACATGAAAAAAAAAAGATAATTTCAGTTATTCACGCATTTTTAACACTGTACAACATAGTCAAAAAGCGATTATGACTTCGGTTTGTCTGGCCGAGCTCTAACTCTCGTAAATATACTCTAAGTTCCCTGAAATTTATATATGATATTGATGTTTACTATAGCAGGATCAGGGCCTTAGCCAGGGGAGGGGGGTGCCAGGGGGGGCTCAGAACCCTCTGGAAATTTTTGAGCCCCCCTGGGAAAGCTGCCAAGGCCGCCAAATGAAATTCAGTTTCAAAAATCAAAATGAAACTCTGTTCAAAAATTGAACTTAGTTTTGGGGGCTCTTTACAGTTTTGCATAAATTCTAAACTGTTGTATTTGTTTAAAAACTGCAAATAAGTGCTTCAACAGTCACGCATCCTATCTGCACATACACAGAATTAGCAACCTTTTGCTGATGCAAACATTGACTTTTGCATTAGTTATATACTGAAAATTTTCTTTTTGCAGCGTTTTTCATTGTTAGCATAAAACAAAGTTATTCTAATGAGTTATAGCCAATTTAAATACAAGTGGTTTTAGCTTTTGACTGGACTCAAAAATAATTTTAAAATGCAAAATACACCCTTGATTATTCTAGTGTTTTTTATCATATAATAACATAACTTTAGAATCCTGAAGGGCAGGGAATATTCAGAAAAAAAATTAAAGGTTGCAACTCTTTTGAAACAGCTTTTTATTTTATTTACTTTTATTTACTTTTTGACATCATCACTTATTATTTCACTAGTATAATTATACACTGAAAATTTTCATTCTGCAGCCAGTGATGTAGTAGTAAAAAAAACAGAGGGTATACCTTAAAAAGTATATGCTATAGTGTTTTTGATAAGAGGGTATACGGTATTCCTTAAGATAATCCAGAAGGTATTACATCCCTGTCTGCAGCTTTTACTTTTCTTAGCATCAAATAAAGTTATTATAAACAATTTAATAAGAAACATAGTGCCTACACTATGAATATGCACTAATTTACTTTTCTATATAATACTTTGATCATATATATCTGTGTGCGTGCGTGCATGTGTCAGAGAGAGAGAAATAGTATGAGCCCCCCTCTACATTTTCTTGAGCACCCCCTATTGTTTACTTCTAGCTAAAGCCATGAGCAGGATCACTATTGAAAATGAAGTGGGTAGCATTTATAGTTCGTATACAGGGACAGTCAAAAGTATTTCGTTACATTATGGTGTATGGGGAAAAATCGTATTTTAATGTTGTTACTCTATTTCAAACACAATGAAATTAATATGCATTTATCAGGCATGAGATTCTTCCGCGGAGCCGCGGTTTTCAGCCATTTCCCAATTTTCCGAAAAAACGCTAAATTTGCCTAAAGATCGCGAAATAAAACCCCGAGAATTTCTTCAAAGGATCGCTGAAAAAAAACGTGAAATTTGTCAAAGGATCGAGGAAAAAACGCGAATTTCGAAAAAGATCGCGGAAAAACGCAAAATTCGTCAACGGATTGCAGAAAAAACGCGATTTTCACCAAAGGATTGTGGAAAAAACGCGAATTTTGCCAAAAGATCGCGAAAAACGCGAATTTCTCCAAAGAATCACGGAAAAAACGCGAATTTTGATAAAAGATCGCGGAAAAAAGCAAACTTCATCAAAGGATTGTGTGAAAAAACGCGAAATTCGCCAAAAGATCGCGGTAAAAACGCAAATTTCGCCAAAGAATCGCGAAAAACGAATTTCGTCAAAGGATAGCGGAAAAAACGTGAATTTCGCCAAAAGATCGCGGAAGAAATGTGAAATTCTCCTACAAACCGCGGAAAAAAACGAGAATTTTGCCAAAAAATCGCGAATTTCGTCAAGTGATCGCGGAAAAACACGAATTTTGTCAAAGGACCGCGGAGAAAAACGCAAATTTCGTCAAAGGATCGTGTAAAAAAAGCGAAATTCTCCAAAAAATCGCGGAAAAAATGTGAAATTTGCCAAAAAATTGCTGAAAAAATATGAAATTCGCCGCGAATTTTGTCAAAAGATTGCTGAATAAGCATGAATTTCTTCAAAATTTACTGCATTGGGTTAAAAGATTGGAACCAGATTTCTTTTAGTAATGAAGAAAATTCGCCGTGAAATGCGAAAACAAATTAAATTTAAAAACTCTCCAAAAACTGGCTGGTAAAAATGACCTGGAATCTGGAATAACCATGCACTGCCTAGTTGGTGCCACTGATAATGTCCTTAGAAAATCTATTTAATTCCTTAAAAATTTATTTTGTATTAAAAAAAAAGAGTGGGAACACTGTTTTATCATTTATTTAAAGTGGTTGCAATTATTAGTATATACTTGATTTGCTGTTTCAAAAAAAGTGTCTTACTGTTTTCAAAATTTCAATTTAAAAAATGTTCATGCCAAAGAAGGGTTTTATTAATATACTGTATCTTGGTAAAATAGACTTTTTATTAGAGTAAGTAAATACTTTCTGCCAAATTCTTGTTAATTTCTTTTTAATTTACTTAAAGCTAAATTGATGTGATGTAATACATATGATACATTGTATTTGTATGTAATATATATATATACATACTGTATATATTCGTGTATAAGCCAACCCCACAATTCTTAGCAAAATTTTGAAAAAAATTGAATTTTCGTGTATAAGTCGAACCACATTTCTGGTAGTATGTTGAAAAATAATTTGTAATCGAAGATGAAAAAAATTAATTAATTTTCATTAAATTAGTAAACATTTTTAAATTCGACATTTTAAAACTGTACAATTAAGTAAAACATAAGAAGCTTAAATTTTTTTTTCAAACCTATTCACACCAATTTAATGATACTTAAAAAAAAAATTATTTGAAAAATCTATTCAAGCCTTATTTAGAAGGGTAAACAACTTCTTGGACTGCTAAAATATAGTAACTTCTTTGTGATGTAGGACTTTTAGAAGAGAAATCTAGAAGCATTCACAAGTTGAACTATTTTTAAAAAGCGGATTAAAATGTTGAAAGGAATGCCCCTGTATTGAAGGTAATTCTATCCAAAGAGAAAATGGGTGCAGAACAATTACAGGGACATCATTATTAAGCTTTTTTTTGTCAATTATAGGGAAATGACCATTGTCCGCTTTTATCTCTCTCTCAAACCTATACCCGGTGACTCCGCTATTTCACACTTCTTCCGGAGTGTGAAATATTCTTTATTTTGTTTTATTTTATCTTACTAACTCGTATATAAGTCGACCCCCCATGTTCAACTCCCAAATTTTGTCTAAAATTCTTCGACTTATACATGAGTATATACGGTATATATTTTTTAATAGTAATTATAATATTTGTTGCGCTTGAAGTCCATAACTATTATTGTTCAAACATCGTTCGCGCAAGCTTTTTTATCAATCTCATCCCTGATTTATGTAGCTTGATAAACATGCTTTTTGTAGAATATGGAGTGCAAAGCATTTATTCATTTACAGAGTCATGCAAAATAATTCTGTTACATAATAATCTACTTTGAAAAATCGCTTGCAGTAAATTTTAATATTATTTCACTGGTGCACTATAAGTTGCTTACTGAAAAGTTTGGTGTTCATTGTATTTATCGTTCATTTACAAGGACACACAAAAGAATTCGGTAACAGTACTATCTATAATTGCTGGAAGTATGTTTGGAGTTGTGTTATACTGTTTTACCTGATTTACATTTTAGCTTAATATGTGATGTGTACAAAAGTTTTTGGGTAATGTACAAGACAGACTGTATGAAAGAATTCGAGTGCATTTCCATCTATTGGTGAAAATTGTTAAAAATGAATTTTCTAATTGAACTTAATTTTAGCATGCTATGTTATCAAGCATGCAAGCAAATCTATATATCATATACAGGGCTCCATAAAATAATTAGACTACTTTTTTCACCAGGGAAGGTAATTGTTGTGTTATCGGTTTCCAAACTGTTTACTTACATGTCTTGTTTCAGCTTATTTAACAGTTTCCTTGATATGTTGGAAAGTGTTTCATAATCTATGCTTGATGCATGATTTTTTCCTTCTTGTTAATATTTAAGAGGTTCTTAACACCACACATTATTACTTCTTATAAACATTCTTATATACATTATAAAAATGCAAAAAGTCATCCCTATTTAAATTTGATCAAACTCAACCTTAAATTAAATTCTTTATTTAAATGATTATATTATTCTTTATTAAATTATTAAATTCCAATTTTTTGAGAACAGTTGCATTAAAAGTATATATGTTTAAATTATTAAAAATATATCCATCCATGTGATTTTAAAACACGTATACACCATATCCGCCAACTTTTTATACCCTCCCCCCCCCCCCCCCCCCAAGAAAAAAAAAAAATCAAAATCTTTACTTAATAAATGAAATGAAATAAGTACCACTTATTTTTAGAAACAAGGTACTTAGATAATTAAATATACATTAAATCAATTTTCTGGTACAAAATATGCTTATTTGAGTTGAAAGAAAATCAGTAGTTGCAGCTATGAAATTATGTGTAATGCAATTACTTCCTTTAGGACTTTAAACATTTATGTAAATAATAATTTCAGAGAAACGAGTTACAAAATGGATACAAAGAGAGTTACAAAATGGACAATGGTAAAACATTTTCCAGAATGGTTGTGAAAATGCACCTGAAAACTACATTTAAACTAAACTAATTCAAACAACATGACTGCAAAGATGACTAATTTTATTTAAAAATACTTTTATAATACATAGCTACACACAAAATTATTGCCTTAAAAAAAATACAAAGACAATTATTTATGAGACTTGCATACAACACTTTCTCGCACTTGCATTAAAAAGTTTTTTAATCATTATGTCTTCGTAAATGATAATTCATATAAAAATAAAATAAAAAATAAAGATTTAAAAAAAATATATAGTACATGTTTAGCAAGCATATACCGGGTGCCCTAAGATGGACTGACAGATTAAAAAAAAAAAAAAATTCTTTTAGGATAGTAATGTATGATGTCAGGAGTTTTTGTGCTGTCATTTCCCAGTTTTAGTTTCAAATAGCAGCAATAGATGGTGCTGAAAGCAATAGGTGCTCAATTGAGGCTAAAACTGAAATCACCCAGCACTGATACGAAGGAAGAAGGTTAAATATATGGAGTGGCTCTCATTCACCAATACAATCTTAGAATGTAACAAGTTTAAAAAAAGATGGTATTTTGAACGTTGTCATTACACATTTCAATTTCGAAGAAGTCGTTCCCATGGAAACAATACTTTTTTCTATTGTTGCTCCGAATCCTGTGATACAGAAATCATACCGACTGAGTTCAGAATTGGGCCCTAAGAACAAGATTGTATTGGTGAAGGAGACCCACTTCATGTATTTTAACCTTCTTCCTTCACATCAATGCTGTGTGATTTCTGCTTCTGCCTCAATTTGGCGTATATTGGTCATAGCGCCATCTATTGCTGGTAATTTGAATTAAAATCAGAAATCACAGTAAAAAAAAAAACTCCAGACACCTTACATAACGCTTCTGCAGGATTTTTTTAATAATCTATCACTGTTTGCAAGTTATTAAATTTTAAAACCAGTTAGCCCATTTCAGGAAACATGGTAGCTTCTTTGCATATCTCTGATTCCCTTTTTTATTTATTTACTTTAATCCTGCTTATATTTTAATAAGTGAAGTTTTAATGGAACATTTTTTTTTTCTTTCCACAAAACTCTTAAAGGAGAAGTTCTATTTCTTTATGTCAAAATTTTGGATTTTTTACATTTCTAAAGTAAGTAGATCGTTGCCTTAAAGCAATTTCATGATATTACAATTCCTTAGAACCTTTTCTGCTCATTGAACGTAACGTTATTGTAAAAATTTTAACTTATTCTGGTAATTCTTTAGTCTATGGGGAAAAATCGTTTGAGATTTATTTTAATAGTGTTTCACTATTTCAAGCATACTGAAATTGATATATATCCCTAAGTTACATTACATGGGGCTTACTACTGTAGAATACTATGTGCATAGCATCCATCGTTTATTTATAGGGACACACAAAAGAATTTGGTTAAAGTACTGTTTATTAACAATAATTGCTACAAGTGCGTTTTCAGTTGTGGTATGCATTTTTAAATTTAACTAATTTTTTGCCCATTACTTGGGGTGTATAAATTCTATAGATCATATACAGGGCAGCACAAAAAAAAAACCTCAAACACATTTCCATTTATTGACAGAAATTCCAGAAAAGAAATTTTAAACTGCGCTATGCATTTCCTAACTGAACCAAATTTTAGCATTCTATGTAGTATATATACAAATCTATAGATCCTATACAGAGCTGCATAAAAGAATTAGGCTATTTTTCCGAATGTTGTGGATAATTCCTGAAATTGTGCTTTGAAATATGTTATGGCTTTTCCAATTTATAAAAACAGTCTAACCTTCAACACACTGTATGTATATTAAAGTAAAAAATGGATTTATGTCTTCGCACCAGAATTGAATTGATACTCTAAAGCAAAAACTGGGGAGGTCATCCCTTTTTTAATTAGACATCATCTTTCAGCTTATTAACCCTTTATGTACTGAATTATGAATTCATGAAAATTTTATCTTCTAAAGCATTTTTTGTGAATTGTTGAAACTACATTAGAAGATTTCCATAATCATTTAATAAATTTTAGAGGGATTTTAGAATGATTGAAGGATTTAGGAGGATTAATTAAATTTGAATTTATAGTGATTTTGTGCAATATTTATAACCCCATTCAAATATTTTATTTTAAATATTTTTCTTAGTATTTTGTAGAATTAGGAAATGTACAAATATAATGTTCTTACAATAGAAATATAGAAATATTTCCGAATTGAAAATCCTCCCCCCCCCCCTTCCCAACGCCAAGAAAGCTGAAAAGATGCAAAGGCAAAAGAAATCATCCTTCTAAAAATACTTTTGTTTTGTGTATCCAATAATGCTTTTGGAACAAGATAAATTAATGCATCTATAACTCATTCTAAACTGTATTCCTACTAATCGATGCATTAAATGAATTTTATAACAAGTTATTTTACTGGTACTTATAAGTACCGTCAGTAGATAAAGGGTTAAATGGTAAAGATTTGTAAAAGCATATTTGAAGTGTTGGAAAGTGTTACATAACCTATGCTTGATGCATAATTATTCGTTCTTGTTAAACTAAATGTTGGTATAAGCTCCAGAGAATTTAATATTTAGAGACCCAATTTTTTTTTCAGATGCTTATGACAGCATATAAATGGTTGACAGATTGGAAGTTCACAACGCCCACGTGCAAGTACTCCCCGTAACACAAGGTGTACTATTCATTTTGTTTACACACAAAAATTTATATATATATAAGTGAAATATCAATGAATATAATGCAAAAAGTCTGAAGGTGGTATCTCTTCAATGTAACCGAATAAAAAAAATCACAGGAATTTTAGGCCATAGAAGTAGATCTTCCCCTTAATGTTTTCAAATGGATGATATTAGATTAAGAGAATAAAAATGAACACAGAACAGATTTTCAGTCTTTCACATATTTTAAATGGTTAACAGTTTGAACACCCTTCAAAATTAACCACACATCTGGTTTCAGATGGGTGTTGGAATTACTTCTTCATGGGTTTGAATATGTGTTTATAAATTTTCAATTCAAAGGAAAGATAATCAACAAAATGAGCACGGATAGGTTTTTTTTTTTTTTCAAAATGGCTGTGGAAGTGTACCAGTAAGCCATGTTTATTACCAAATGTTCTTTGTGTTTGGATATGCTTCAAAATTACCCACACATATGGTTTGACATGGATGATGGATTCAATTCTTCATAGGTTTGAATATGTGTTTACAAATTTTCAATTCAAAGGAAAGCTAATTGACAAAATGGGCACCGATTGTTTTTTTTCCCCAAAATGGCTGCGAAAATGTACCAGTAATCCATGTTTATTGACAAATGTTCACTGAGTTTGAACATGCTTTAAAATTACATACATATTTAGTTTGAGATACATCCTGGATTCACTTCTTCATGTGTTTGAATATGTTTTTCCAAATTTTCAATTCGAAGGGTAGCTAATTTACAAAATGGGCATTGATAGGGTTTTTTATCAAAATGGCTGCGGAAATGTACCAGTAAGCCATTTTTATTAACAAATGTTTTCAGACATAAACTACATACTAAATTATTATCATCTTGGGTGGCAAAAGAAGGTCTTACTTGCTTATGTCCAAGATAATGAATTATATTCATGCTGGACCTCAAAACTTTTAAGTAATTATGAGCTTCTACATGTTTTTTTAGGTCAGTTTTTTGTGCAAATTTTTTTTTACAGATGTGACAAAGAAAGGGCTTCTCTACTTTTTCTTCCTTATGAATACAGAAATGTCTATTAAAAATTACTTTGTGCGAAAAACTTTTTTTACAAACATCACATTTAAAGGATTTTTCTTGGGTGACAAAAGAAGCTTTTACTTGCACATGTCCAACATCTTGAATTTTGCACATGTTGGATTTGAAAACTTTTGTAGGTACAACATGTTGAATTTCATTCAAGCCAGATTTCAAAACTTTTTCATTGCTATGAGTTTCTAAATGTTTTATTAGGTCGGTTTTTTGTACAAATGTGACAGTTAGCTCATTTTTCTGACAGATGTGACAAGGAAAGGGCATCACTACTTTTTCTTCATTATGAATACAGATATGTCTGTGATAAACTTTCGGTGAAAAACTTTTTTTACAAACATCACATTTAAAGGATTTTTCTTCTCTATGAATGCGGAAATGTCTGTTCAAATTTGCTTCCTGTGAAAAACTTTTTTTACAGACATCACATTTAAAGGATTTTTCTTCACTATGAATACGGAAATGTTTGTTCAAAGTTGCTTCCTTTGGAAAACTTTTTTTACAGACATCACATTTAAAGGATTTTTCTCTTGAATGGATCTGACGATGCCAGTAATGTCCTCTTGAATGGATCTGACGATGCCAGTAGAAGCTACTTTTAGTAGTAAAATGTTTCTCACAAACAGAACAGACAAATTTCTGCTTTTCATGTGTACGCAAATGATCGTTCAATTTATGACTTTCGACAGATTTTTTGCAGATGTGACAGTTATAGGTTTTTTCTTGAAAATGACTAAGAAGGTGTTCGTATAAATGATTTTCATGATTAAATCCTTCATGACAAACATGACACTTTAAACACTTCTCTTCTGAATGACTATCAAGATGAAGAACATAATCTCTCTCTTCCGTAAAAGCTTTTTTACAAATATCACACAGGAATGGCTTTTTATCTGAATGAATTTCAAGATGAAGAGCATAATCTCTCTCTTCCGTAAAAGCTTTTTTACAAATATCACACAGGAAAGGCTTCTTATCTGAATGAATTTCAAGATGTTCAAGTAATGTACTCTTCTCAGGGAATACTTCTTGACAAACATCATTTTTAAGATTATCCATGTTGGAGATTTTACAATGTTTCACTTACAACACTTTCTTCAATATTCCTGCATATGTTTCTGGTATAAATAGATAAAAAATTCAATGTGGAATTAAAAGTAACAATTTCAATTTCGATAATATACAGTACTTATATAATTCCTAAATTGATATACAGTAAGTTTATAAAATTATATGCACAAATCTATCTTCAAGAAGTAATGATTTAGAACATGAATAGCACTTCTCAGATACCATGTATATCTGCTGAATGATGGGGCAATATAATCTAAAGAAAATTTTGAAACACCTGAAAAGAAAAAAGTAATAATAGCAAAAAACTGGAAAAATGCATATTTTTTTTTTAATTAAAAAAATATATTATTTTCAAGTTAAGCATCCATTCATTTCACAGGTTAATAAAAAAAAAAAAAAAAAAAATACTATAACAGAAAATTTTAAACAAAAATGCACCTTTGAAATTTAATGAATAGACAAAAGTTTCTTAAAAAATACAATTGTATATTCCTCCATCAAATAAGATAAAATTTTTAACTCATTGAAGGAAATACAGTGGAAACTGTTATAAGGAAGCTCTGAAGGAAGAATGAAAATTATTCATCATGATTGATTTTCTTACAATATGTAGCAATTTGCAGAGAATTTTAGAAAGTTCAATTTATCGTATATTTTGATTTAACTGGATTAATATTATTCAGGTTCTATTGTACACAGATGATTATAGCAGGGCTTTACAAATTTGATAAAATCTGATAGCCAAAAAAAAAATTCTAGTTGCCAGTAAAAAATATTTACCACCCCCTCCTTCCTCATCATTAATTTTCAAAAAGCACAAAAGTTTTTATGAATTAATTGAGCAAAAATAATAACAGGCATTGTTTAGAATTATTAGTTACATAGTTTAGAAAGATAATATAAACTAAGTTTTCTAATGAAACTTATCAAAATCATACTTCCTTAAAAAAAAAAAAAAAAAAAAAAAAAAAAAAAACTAACGAGTGAATTAACCGGCATGTTCGGAAAATGCTGATTACCGAATGCTTCAAATGTCCGGATAGTTGAATGCTACAAAATTTGCTGAGGAGCGCATCGACGAAATAATGAAGCAGGAAAACAAGTTTTCGCCTATTTCTTTTGTCGAAGTCTCAAATAATTCTGATTTGATTATTTTAAAATTTACATTTGATGAACTTATTTTTGCCAAATTAAAAACAAAAGTTAAAAATATTTTTTATGTGAATATAGTTTAAAAGTTTATTTTTTAATAGTGGGAAAGGGAGGGGAGTGGCTTTTTTACTCATTTCAAGAAATAAGAAAATCCCCATTAGATTAAATAACATGGTTGTCAGATAAAAATATTTGGTCGCCAGTGGCGACCGGGACCGTATTTGTCAAGTCCTGGATTATACAATTAAGTAAGACTGTACCAACACGGAAAAACTAATTTTTTATTGTAGTGAACTGCAACTACTTTATCAAAAATGTAATTAACTACAATTCCTTGTTTTCAAAAGTAGTCACTACTTCACTACTACTACGCAAACAATACATAAATCTGTAAATGAAGCAATTTTGAATAATAAGAAACCCAGCATTAAAACATGAAGACCTAATAACGAGTAAATAGGCAAGTGTTGCCGCCAACAAAATGAATTGCTTTTGGGGGTTAAAACTTGATAGTAGCAGCAAGTGTCAATGGGAAAAATCTATGACTTCATGTGATGTATTACTATACACTGCAGCTGAGATTTCACCAATTGTTGAGCAGAACAAATTTTGTGCAAAAGAAGCAAGTTTTGGCCACATAATTTGATGAATGGCACATTTTTTCCCCCTGAAGTAGCATTAAAAGTGGCATCAGTTCTCGCTACAGACCACTGATTTTTTTGTATTGTGCTACTCGCTACACATCATCGTTCAAAATGTAGCATGCTACACTACTGTAAAAAGTAATGACTACTATAATTTCACTACTTGTAGCGCGCTACTTCCAAAACCTACCAAAAACACCAAACTTCTGAACCACTGGCTTATTCTACTGAATATACAGGGTGTCCCAAAAGTCTCCATACAACTTCAAAAACTTATTTTTAAAAAAATAATAGGCCTACAACAAAAATAATTACAACAGTGCATAGAGTAACTTAAAAAGTTTTTTTCTACTGCTTTAGTAAACTTCAACATGAGATCCTTTCGTAGCACGAAGAATATGAAGACGATATTCCAATTCAATCCACGAACGTTTTTCATGCTAACATCAACAGTAGCTACTGCTGTTTGGATCTTTTGTTTCAATTCCATGAGACTATTAACTTTTGTTCAGATTTCATCAAACAGTTGTAACTACTGTTGATGTTAGCATGCTGAAACGCACAATACTCTTTTCAGGAAATCCTTCTTGACAAAAATCACAATTAAAAGTTTTTTTAACCAAAAATTTTACTTAATAAATGAAATCAAATAAGTACCACTTATTGGTAGAAACAAAGTATTTTTTTATTAAATAAACTTTCTGGTACAAAATATGCTTATTTGAGTTGAAAGAAAATAGGTAGTTTCGTAGCTATGTAACTATGTGTAATGCATTTACTTCCTTTATGACTTTAAATATTTATGTAAATAATTATTTCAGAGAAAAGCTGTGTAATAAAATGGATGCTATTAAAAAAAAAATTAAGAATGGTTGTAAAAATGCATGTGAAAACTACATTTAAAGTAAAACAAGTTTAACAGCATGGCTGCAAAGACGACTATTTTTATTTAAATATACTTTTCTAATACATATGTACACACAAAATTATTGCCTTAAAAAATAGAAAGACAATTATTTATGAGACTTGCATAAAGCACTTTCGCGCACTTATATTTAAAAGTTTTTTAATCATTATGCTTAAGTGATACATAGAACACAAAAAGGCTTATAAAGACCTTTTAATAGAATGATCGGCATGTTTCGAATGCACAAACGGCACCATTATCAAGATCTACAACGATATACTATTCTCGCAAAATTTTGAAAATAAACTTGAAAAACATAAACCAAGAGATCATATATGCAATAAAAGCAGGTGCTTACAATATATAACCAACTATAAACATGATAATTCATATTTCCTTATTGCTTTTTTTAAATTGAGAAATACCTCGTGTCAAATTTTAGGTAATTCAAAAGAAGTTGATTCATTGCATATGTTCATGTTACGCATATTGATTTCTATTGATTCACGTATAATAGATGGGAACAGTGCTGCACCCAGGATTATGCTTTGGGAGGCGCTAGTATATTTTAGAGGTCTGTACGGTCTCAGCTTGGACAATTTTTCTTTCATTAGATTCCGAAGTGGACTATATGATCTTTTTGGGCCGTGCCGGATTTGCAGGTTTTTTTTTTTTTTTTTTTTGTTGTTGTTAAATAGCGACACTGACATCTTAATGGAATCTTTAGAAATTTATTTTGATTTAATAAGTAAAAGAAAAGTATTTTTTAAAAAATCTACCCTTTTTTCTTCTTCTTTATAGATCTTTAGTATTATAATATTTTTAATAATCTGTTTCTTTCTTTCTAAACTATATTGAATTTTTTACTGAGTCTGTGTGTGAATGTGTTTAAGTGAAAATTTATATTTATTTTCACATTCAATGGTTTGCGAACATATACAGTGAAAAATACTGTACTTTAAAATGTTTGCACAGATATCAACTCAATAACTTTTTGAAAAATTAAAACAAATATGGATAATGTTAGTTAAGAAATAATTTTATTTTTGTAGAGTTTAAAAAGAGCCAGGATGGGTCTTGTCTGATTTTATCTAGCTCGGGTCAAGCTTTTAACTTTTACACTAGGCCAGCGGTTCCCAACTTGGGGTACGTGGAGGGTCAGCAGGAGGTACGTAAAATTAATATTGGTAATGGCGGAAATAACAAAAAAGGTTTCACTGATAACACATAAAGAAAGTTTATACTTTTTGGATTACAAAGTTAATTTCATGTGTAATTCCAATATGTTATACCTACAATGTGGGGAAAGGCCCACTAAACATAATAATTCATTGATTATTGAATATCACTAGCTCTGCCCAACGCTAATCATATTGCATGAGTACTTATATATTTACCCCCATCTTCTCGAAAACTGCCATTGCTCATTATACAATATTACTTTCCCACCACATTTATCTCATTATTCCGTTTATAATAATAATTGCAGAACACCTTAATTACGTCAGAGTTCCTATTTCTAATACCTTATTTTAAAACGCGTTGAAAAGCAGGCTCTTATTTTCGTTTTCGAATAGGCAGGGTTATGTCGCTAACTTGTATTAATAGGAAAGTTTCCTTCTTTTTAATGAGTATATTCCTAATTTATAAAAAGCATATTTGCGTTTTATGAGTGAGGGTAGGGGGTGGGGGCATGTTTCTGATAAAAGAGGGTACTCCGAAATGAATAGCCCAAGCAAAGGGTACGTGAAGGAAAAAAAGTTGGGAAGCGCTGCACTAGGCTGATGACAAGCCAAGATAGCTTTTCTAAGACACAGGCTGGGGCCAGGTGTGAAAATTTTGTCACATACATAGAATAATATATTTACGTATCAGACGACAGTCAATTAAAATTGGGGACAGTTAAGTTATTTTTCAAACATATTGAAGGGGGAAATGTTGAATTGTCTCTGATAATTTAAACTGAAACAAAAATCAATTAAAGACAATATTTAATATATTTAATTGGTAAAATTACTAGACCTTTCTATTTTTTCTTTTTACAGCACTTATGAATGCGAGAAAGATGAAAAATTTTACCCACATAAAGTTTATTCTTTTTCTAATTGTAACATGTTAAAAGTTGAAAAAATTTTAATAGTGTTTTAAATTAAAAGAGTGAATGTTAAAATATGAAAAATCCGAAACAATATGAATATTTCTAAAATTTCCATTTTTCTAGGATAATTTTAGGAAACTAAATCATAAGTCAAGCCCTGATTTTATGTGCTTTAGCCCTTATAGCTCCCCCTGTGGGTGTGCTAATGGATGGGAAATAAAGAAGTCTTGATGGATAAATTATTTTACTATTTTTAAAATCAATTTTTAAAGTCTCTGTCCTATGTAGTCTTGCAAATGCTGTAGTACTCCTGTCATATTTGATATCTGTCCATATGTTCTTTTAATCTTGTTTTAAACTTTCTACTTGTCATTCTTATATAGTATTGCAATGTTCTATGCTCTTGTGACGGGATTTCATAAATACTTGATAGTTGATATGGCTCTATTGGGTCTATTTTCTTACAAACTATACTTTTTAATTTTATGGATGGTTTTGCGATAAGTCATATATTGAATTTGTTGAGTTTATATTTCAATCTTTCAAAGAAGCCAGGGAAATATTGTAAAGTAGATAACTTTGAATTTTGTTTATTAAAGTTTTTCTTCTACATGCTCGTAATTGCTTTATTAATGGTGCTTTCGTTATATCCGTTGTCTCTTGCTATTTTATGTATTTTATTTATTTCATTGGTTAAATGATCTGGAGTACAGACTGTAAAGGCTCTCTTAATAAAATACCTAAATGCAGAAACGAGAAACTTTGTCTTTGTGAATGTTATTTGAAATAATGCATAATAAAAATTAAAGAATTTTTTTTTCATATACTACATGTTTGGCAAGCATATACCGGGTGTCCAAAAATGGACTGACTGATTTTAAAATTCGATAACTTATGAACAGTGATAGATATTAAAAAAATTCATGCAGGATAGTAATGCATGATGTCAGGAATTTTTGTACTGTGATTCTCAGATTCAGTTTAAAAAAAAGCAGTGATAGATGGCACTGAAAGCAATAGGCGCTCAACTGAGGCCAAAACTGAAATCACCCATCATTGATACGAAGGAAGGAGGTTAATTAAATATATGGAATGGCTCTCATCCTCCAATATAATCTTGAAAAGTAACAAGTTTTAAAAAGGACGGTATTTTGAACATTGTCGCTACACATTTCCATTTCGAAGAAGTCAATTCCATGGAAACAATAGTTTTCTCTATTGTTGCTCTGACTCCTATGATATAGAAATCATACTGACTGAGTTCAGAATCGAGGTCCTAAGCACAAGATTGTATTGGGGAAGGAGAACCACTCCATTTTACCCCCTTCCTTTGTATCAATGCTGAGTGATTTCTGCTTCTGCCTCGATTGGATGTCTATTGCTTGTAGTGCCATCTATTGCTGATAATTTGAATTAAAATCAGAAATCACAGTAAAAAAAACTGCACAAATTTTCTTTATATCTGTCACCATTTAGAAGTTATTGAATTTTAAATCAGTCACTCCATTTTAAGACACTAGGTAGTTTCTTTCCAGATCTCTACCTCCTTCTTTATTTAGTTATTTACTTTAATCCTGCTTAAATTTAAATAAGTGAAGTTTTCATGGAACACATTTGGGTCATTCCATGGTAACTTACATTACATTTAGAATAATTTTCATAATATTACACCAAAAAATATTGAAAATGTAATGTTGAGATGATTTGTTAATTAAACCTATCCAAAGCGAAATTTGGATGAAAATTACCTACCTTTAGTGCTATTTTTTTAACACTGGCCATTATATTTATTATGGTAACTTACATTCTTTTTGTCAGAAACATAAGTTACCATAGTAAATATAATTTTTAGCATTCAAGAAATAGTACTAAATTTAAGTAATTGTTATCCAAATTTAGCTTTGTGTAGGTTTAATTAACAAATCATATAAGCATTACATTTTGCATATTTTTACTAAAATTACTGATGTAAATTATTCTAAATGTAACGTAAGTTACAATGGAACGACCCATTTTTTTTTTTTTTACAAAACTCTTAAATGAGAGGTTCTACATCTTTATGTTACATTTTTTTATTTTTTACATTTTTAAAGTAACTGGTACAATTTGAACACCCTTCAAAATTACAAACACATCTGGTTTAAGATGGGTGCTGAATTAACTTCTTCCTGGGTTTGAAAATTTTTAATTGAAAGGAAAGTTAATTGACAAAATGGGCACTGATAGTTTTTTTTTTTTCAAAATGGCTGTGGAAATGTACGAGTAAACCGTGTTTATTAACAAATGTTCTCTCAGTTAAAGGAAAGGTTTTTTTTTTTATTTGTCAAAATGGAGATACATGCTGGATTCACTTCTTTCTGGGTTTGAATATGTGCTTACAAATTTTCAATTCAAAGGAAAGTTAATTAACAAAATGGGCACTGAAAGGTTTTTTTTTTTTTTTTTCTATTTTCAAAATGGCTGCGGAAATGTACGAGTAAGCCATGTTTATGAACAAATGTTCTCTGAATTTGGACATCCCTCAAAATTACCCACACATCTGATTTGAGATGGGTGCTGGATTTACTCCTTCATAGGTTTAAATATGTGTTTGCAAATTTTCAATTTGGAGGAAAGTTAATTGACAAAATAGGCACTGATAGTTTTTTTTTTCAAAATGGCTGCAAAAATGTACCAGTAAGCCATGTTTATTGACAAATGTTTACTCAATGTGAACATGCGTCAAAATTATTCACACATCTGGTTTGAGATGGGTGTTGGAGTCACTTCTTCATGTGTTTGAATATGTTTTTCTAAATTTTCAATTTGAAGGGTAGCTAATTTACAAAATGGGCATTGATAGGGTTTTTTATCAAAATGGCTGCAAAAATGTACCATTAAGCCACGTTTATTAACACATGTTCTCAGACATAAGCTACATACTAAATTATCATCATCTTGGGTGGCAAAAGAAGCTCTTACTTGCACCTGTCCAACGTCTTGAATTTTGCAGATGTTGGATTGTAAAACTTTTTTAGGTTCAACGTGTTGAATTTCATTCATATCAGAATTCAAAACTTTTTCATTACTATGAGTTTCTAAATGTTTTTTTAGGTGAGTTTTTTGTGCAAATGTTTTTTTACAGATGTGACAAAGAAAGGGTTTCTCTATCTTCTCTTGCTTATGAATACAGAAATGTCCATTCAAAATTCCTTTCTGTGAAAAACTTTCTTTACAGACATCACATTTAAAGGATTTTTCTCTTGAATGGATCTGACGATGCCAGTAGTGTTCTCTTGAATGGATCCGATGATGCCAGTAGTGTTCTCTTGAATGGATCCGACGATGCCAGTAGAAGTTACTTTTAGTAGTAAAATGTTTCTGACAAACAGAACAGACAAATTTCTGCTTTTCATGTGTATGCAAATGATCGTTCAATTTATGACTTTCGACAGATTTTTTGCCGATGTGACATTTATAGGTTTTTTCTTGAAAATGACTAAGAAGGTGTTCGTATAAATGATTTTCATGATTAAATCCTTCATGACAAACATGACACTTAAAACACTTCTCTTCTTCTGAATGACTTTCAAGATAAAGAGCATAGTCTCTCTCTTCCATAAAAGCTTTTTTACAAATATCACACAGGAATGGCTTTTTATCTGAATGAATTTCAAGATGTTCAAGTAAAGTACTCTTCTCAGGGAATACTTCTTGACAAACATCATTTTTAAGATTATCCATGTTGGAGATTTTACAATGTTTACTTACAACACTTTCTTCAATATTCCTGTATATGTTTATCTCATAAATTTATAAAAAATTCAATATGGAATAAAAAGTAACAATTTTCAATTTAGATAATATACAGTACTTATATAATTCCTGAATTGATAAAGAGTAAGTTTATAAAACTATATGCACAAATCTATCTTCAAGAAGTAATGATTTAGAACATGAATAGCACTTCTTGGATACCATGTACATCTGCCGAATGATGGGGCAATATAATCGAAAGAAAATTTTGAAACACCTGAAAAAAGAAAGTAATAATAGCAAAAAACTGGAAAAATGCATATTTTTTTTTATTAAAAAAAAATATTC
Source organism: Maratus michaelseni (assembly GCA_963931845.1). Classification (NCBI taxonomy): domain Eukaryota; kingdom Metazoa; phylum Arthropoda; class Arachnida; order Araneae; family Salticidae; genus Maratus; species Maratus michaelseni. The sequence goes on from OZ007597.1 coordinate 160,573,823, forward strand.
TTTCCAAGTTAAGCATCTACAATCAATTTTTAAAATAAATACAATTTAGAAAATTCAATTAAATTTTATAGATATGGTTGATAAAAAGTAATTTAAAGTAGGTTTTTGAAAAATAAGATAAGAAAAACTATGTATAATAATGATAAATTTAGAACTTTACATGAACATTTTGTTAACGAGGCTGTGTTTTGTATGTACAAATTTTATCCTGTACAATGGTAATATTATCTACATTTTTTTTTTATGTGGCCCGCGGGCTTTAATATTATGCTTAATTTGGCCTGCGGCACTAAACGAGTTTGACATGCCTCATTTAGATGATAATTGAATTGAGATTTACGTGCAAATGTTTTTCCACATATGTCACAATGAAAGGGTTTTTCTCCTGTATGAATAAGGAAATGCGATTTCAAATGTGGTTTCTGTGAAAAACTTTTTTGGCAGAAATCACATTTATAAGGCTTTTCACCAGAATGGATTCGAAAATGCACGTTCAAAGCACTTTTGCTTTCAAAACCTTTTTGACATACATTACAGACGAATTTGACTCCTTGGTGTACAAGCAAATGTCTGTTTAATACATGTTTTAATGCAAATGCTCTTGGACAAATGTGACATTTATAGGGTTTTTCTTTTGTATGAACACGAATGTGATACTTTAATTGGTACTTCTCTGGAAATAATTTTCCGCACGTATTACAGACAAACTCTTTTTTCTTTGAATGATTTAAAATATGGTCTTGTAAACAATTTTCACTATCAAATCCTTTATGACAAATATGACACGTAAAATGCCTCACTTCAGAATGACTATCAAGATGATGAGTGTAATCGTTCTCTTCTGCAAAAACTTCTTTACAGATATCACACACAAAAGGTTTTTTATCTGAATGAATTTCAAGATGTTGAATTAAATCATTCTCTTCAGGAAACCCTTCTTCACAAAAATCACAATTAAAGAGGTTATTCATGTTACAGAGTTTACAATATATTCTTCTTAATACTTTTTATGTCAGTAATTCAGATACTTTTTCAATTTGAATAAATAAATATTTCAATCTGAAATTTTTGAGTAATCATATTTGAGATTTTTGTACGAAATATGCATAAAATTTTGAAACTCGTTCTGTATTACACAATTATCTTCAAGAAAGAGCAATCTAGAACATAAATAAAGTTTCAGATTTCCCTTTCATAGTCTTTCAGTAGAGTAATGAAGCGATATATAGCAAAGAAAAATATGAACACCTGAAAAGAAAAGAAATAGCAATAAAACGGAAGAAATCTTAAAAAATATTAACTACTAAATACTCATTGATTGTAAAATTAAATTTAAAGCAAAGACAGTTATGCAAAAAAAAAAATTAAGCAAAAGAGTAAATTTTATAATAAACAAATTTTATAGCAAAAGATTATTATATATTTTTTTTTCAGTCAGCTCAAGTATATTTACATGAATTAGAAAAAGAACAGACAGATAGACGGCCAGACAAACCAAAGTCATAAACAATTTTCAACTATGTTGGAAAGACATTAACAACTACTATGTTGAAATTTTGCACTGCTAAAGCATAGATTATTGTAGCTATTCTTTGTATAAATAGAAACTACAATTAATAGATTTCTACAATTAATAGATTTAAAACATTTTATATTCTTTAAAAATAAAAAATGGGAGGAAGGGAACAGGAATAGATACAAAGAATCGTCAATTAACCCTTATACAAACATTATTTATGTTTTACTATGTGAGTTTTGCATTTGTACAGTCCTGGGGAAAAAAGTGATCACCCGTCATCAGTCAATGATCCATCATCAGTGCTATTTTATCATCAAACCATCCTACAGAGAGGTATGTGATGTTTGACTGGGAATTTTTCTAGTTTCAGAATATGTATAAAATTTTTTTAATAGGAGTCACCTACATATTAAAAATTCCATCAACTTTGAATTTTCAAATTATAACACTTGCTTGTGACACCACATTTGAATTTGTTTGGATCAAGGCAGCCCCAAAAAAGCCATAGTTTAAACTTTTTTTAAAGTATTCATAAAGTTAGAAGAGCTCAAAGTTTGAGGATGCTAATGTTAAAAATCCACTTGACAAACTTTTATTTATATCTTCTCAAAAATTCATTTGATTATTTTTTCTTCTTTCCTGTCCTTTTTTAAATTTATTTTCAAAGAAATACGGTAAAGATATGACTCAAACATAATCTATGAATTTTTTTTTTTCTTCAAAAGCATATTCTTAATTATGAAAATTATTAATAAAATCCTATAAAAATATGAATTTTAAACTATATTAATTTTTGCATAAAATGAACCACAATCATTAAAAACATGTGTGGATAAAGTTTTTTTTATGGTCTAAGGCAGCATTTCTCAAACTGAACTCTGAAAAAAGCCACAATTTATCAACTTTTTTTTTAAGTATTCATAAAGTTAGAAGTGCTCTGCAAAATAGTTCCCAGTGCTCCACAAAAAGGTAGAACAGGTTAAAAATTAAAAATATTTTTATTAAATATATTTAAAATTTTTAAATTAAAAATATTTTTTACAAAGAAAAACAAGAACGAAAAATCATGCGTCAAGCATAGATAATGTAACACTTTCCAACGCTTCCAAAATAATTTTACGAATCATACTCTTTAATAAGCTAAAAGATAACATCTAAGTAATCCGAATACTTTTATTCAGCCCTGTATAGGATCTATAGATTTGTATATATACTACATAGGATGCTAAATTTTAGTTCAGTTAGGAAACACGTAGCACAGTTTAAATTCTCCGTCTGGATAATACGGAAATGTGTTCCCGAACTTTTGTGCTGCCCTGTATAGGATCTACAGAATTTATACACACCACGTAATATACAAAAAGCGATTTAAAATTAAAATCGCATTCAGTAACTTAAAACGCACTTGCAGGAATTATTGTTAACATACAGTAGAGAATTCTTTTGTGTGTCCCTGTAAATGAACGATGACTGCTATACACACAATATTCTGTAGTAAGTCTCTTGTAATGAACCTTATATAAATTTCAATGCATTTAAAATAGTGAAACATTATTTAAATAAACTGCAGACGATTTTTCTCCATAGACGTAATGTAACGGAATTCTTTTGACTGTCCCTGTAAAGTAAGTATAAGTGCTATGCACACCCTATTCCATATTAAGCTTCTTCTAATGCACCTTAGTGATATATATAAATTTCAATGCGTTTAAAATAGTGAAACATTATTTAAGTAAACCGCAAATGATTTTTCCCCATAGACCGCAATGTAACGGAATTCTTTTGAGTGTCCCTGTAAAAAAACTATAAGTGATACACACTTCTGTTGAAATAGGGAACATGCTATAGATAACGATTATAACATATAAAAATTGCAGGGCAATCCGAGCATATTTACGGGAGTTAGAGCACGGACAGACGGCCAGACAAACCGAAGTCATAAACACTTTTCAACTAGGTTGGAAAGTGTTAAAAAAGGGGAGATAATATTTGAATATTATTATGACCTTTTGCGCTCTCAGTGTGTAACAAAAAATTGAGTATAAATAATTTATCACCCATCAGGTGAAACATTGACTATATAAACAGGTAGTCGGCATTCAATGTGTCAGTTTCTAGCCTGCCAGTCAACAAAACAAATTTACGTCAAAAGGCAACAACAGACAACAAACTGTTTCTGAGCATGTCAATTCAGATACTTATAACATTAATTTCTCCATTATTACTATACAGATAATCATTCAACTGTGAATGATATAAAAAAGCAATTTAATATGCACTCAACATAAAAACATTTTATCAGTAGTAAATTAAGAGCATTAATTTTATATCTTAGAGGTATAAAAGTGAGAAATAGGAAAAGAGTTGGAAAATTTTTTCCAACTATACAATGGCATCAAATTTTTATAATTCAGACACATTTTAAATGTTATTTATACAATTAAAAAAAAAAAAAAAATAACTGAATGCATGATTGTTATTTTCTTTTCGTAACTTAGAAAGTATTAAAGACGAAAAACAAATTTAAACTAACGACAAAATATTTAGGTTCACTGAATCAAAAAGGAAATTAAAGAGAGTTTGCTAAATGTGTAAATCCAAATACATCTGATAAACTTATGTATATAGTGATTAATTTTTCCCATGCTAAATATATGCATGTCAAATTGATCTTTCCTCCAGAAATACATCTTCAAAAAATGCAGAGGTTGGAAGTAGCACACTACAAGTAGCAAAACTACAGTAGCACTACTTTTTACAGTAGTTTGTAGAGAGAACCGACGCTACTTCATGGAGAAAAATGTACCATTCTGCAAATCACTTGGTCGAAACTTGCTTCTTTTGGGCAAAATTTGTTCTGCTCGACAATTTGCGAATCTCAGTGGCAAATATTAGCTGCAGTGTATGGCAACGTATCGCATGAAGTCATAGATTTTTCACATTGACACTTGCTGCTAAAATCAAGTACTAACCCACCAAAGGAACTAATTTTCTTGCTGGCAGCACTTGTCTATTTACTCATTATTAAGTCTTCATGTTTTAACACCGGGTTTCTTATTATTCGGAGCTGCATTACTTACAGATTTATTTATTGTTAAAATTTAGAGTTGTTTTTCTTTAATTTTCTAGATTATAATATCTCTCTTAATTTTCCTACGAAATTTTAATAAGTGTATAAACTTACATTTTGGAAAAAACACAAAAGATTGTCTTGTATGTTACCTTTTTAAATTTTTTAATGTCCTCGGTTATGTCGCATTTATTTAATTATCCCGGCAGATGTGGTATAACGAGGGGTCGCTTTATTATTTAATCCATGTCTTTAGTTTCGAGTGCAAATTGAATCTTTTGACAAAATCTGAAAGTAGCAAAGTAGTGACTACTTTTGAAAAGTAGCTTGTAGTTGCTATGTTTTAAATCAAGTAGTTGTAGTTAACTACATTTTTGATAAAGTAGTTGTAGTTCGCTACAATAACAAAGTAGTTTTTCCGACCCTTAAAAAAATGCATCACTGAAATTACCCAAGTTTTGCCTAAACAGGACAAAATATTTTTTTCTATTCCAAAAAGAAACTTATGGAAACTTCTTTTCCCTTTTAAAGTTTGAAAAGAATTTCCCTCTGGAACATGGGTGAAAGTCAAAATTTTTCACAGGAATGAAATATTTTAACATGTTTCCATAACACTTTGACAAAACATACATAGCTCTAACCATAACGTAATATTCAAATATTCAAAACCTAAATTTCCGAGTATTGGGTATAGGGTCATTCCATGTCAACTCGCACACCTCATGAGTGCTCATGGATTTTTATAATATTTTGCAGGTGGATTCCCATTTACCTAGTGGTATATTAATATCAAATTTTAACCCCTACCTGCTGTGTAACGTTTGAGATATGAAGGGGAAATTTTAATGTTTCGCTCTCTCTACTCCTATTTGACTGACCATAAGTCTGGAACCAATAAAATTAGAAACTTTAATTTGGTATCATTTGAAAGCTTGTAACATGAGCTTTAATATGACATATTACATGATACAAAAGTACAATTTTAAATGTTGAAGGTCATTCAACTTGACCTTTGACCTTGAATATATCAAAAACATATCACTTTAAAAATCTAAAAAAAATATATTTTGTACACACTGTTATGTTTCTTATTTGTACCAAGTTTCATATAGGGAAAACTAGGGGATCAGATATTATTTATACTTCAATGTTACTATGTGTGGCCAAAAATCAAATTACAGAATTTAAAAGTCAGATGTTAGTGTCCAAATGTGTCATAATCCCATGATAATGTAATTTTAACAGAATGAAAGAACCATTTAATCTAATATGCAACTAAGTAGATTACATAAAAAAATCACACAGATTATCCTTTAAGTCAAACATGACTTAAAAATTACTTTTTTCTTTTTGACAATGTTTGATTTGCTAGGTTGCTTTCTGCTTCTGTAATTTTATATGTCCTGCCAGTTGCTGTACTTTGGTCAACTTTTGTTAAAACTGAGTGCTGGGACACCCACAAAATGTCAGAGTGCGATGGATAAACAAACGATGGTGATGGACTATGCGGAAGGAAATTCTGAAAGAACTTTTCTAATGCTCCAGCTTTTAGGAAGTAGTGTCAAGATTGTTATCTTTTCACTTTTCTTTGTTGTGCTCACAAACTTTTCTTGGAGCTGTTGCAAAATTTCACATTTCTCATGATTACAGATATCAGGATCAATTTTATTCTCATAAATATTAAACACTTTGTTTCGAACTGCATCATCAACTTTCTGATATTTATTTTTGCAATAATTAGATTCTGAATATCTCCAATGTTTGACTGGTGATTCCCCAATGCTTCGAAAACTTTCATTCAAGCCTTTCAGTGAATATTCTCTTTCATATGTTGACTCGTCTTTACTTTCCCTTCCTCATTCACATCTTCCTCACTTTCAGTTCCATACGTTGAAGTTATAGCCTGAGCCTCTATAGGAATGGGGATCCAGGTTTTTCCTTAGGAGCATCATCCTTCAGCTTTCCCAATTGTTTGCGACAGTCAACACACATCTTTGCTTTAGGATGAATTGTATGAGGCTTTAGTTCAACCATCCATGGTTGAACTGGTCTTAAACTCTTACGCACACAATGTCTTGGCAGCTGGAAAGGATTACAACAGACTAACAGAACCAGTTTTGCCATTATATATTCAATGCTCTAGCCAACATTACAAAATTACCTAGTAAACAATGGCGTACTAATGAGGACAATAAAACAATACAATGCAATCACATGTTTAGGTAAAGAAAATTTTGAAAGCTTTAGATTACTTAAGGAACTAAAACATTTAAAATCCTTTAAAAAAAAATTCATTAAACTATTTTTGCATTTTATGTCATAAGCATGGCCATTAAGAAAACACACGGTTGTGGAAGCCACCATTACTGTTTACAAGTAAACAAAGGATGTTGCCAAAAACTGGTAACAAAATTACTGAGTTTTTTTCTCCACCAGTCTTTTTTGTAGTGATGGGCCGATTCGAGATCTTTTAAGAATCGATACCTTAGTTTTCGAAAACTTTTCAGAATCGAAATCAGAATCGATTCTTTGTATTCAAATGTAGTAAGTAGCACTAAGAACTACTCCAGACTCCTTTCAAACTAATAAATGAGGGACGACATTTCGTCTGTTTCACTCTTCGAATATTTATTCTACGTAAAATCGTTTGCTTTTTTTTATGATCATGTGTCAGATTCACATCAGTCTATTAGAAAAGTATGAGTAGCGCCTCTTTCAAGCCTCTTTTCTCTGTGGAAGGATATCTTCCTGGTACCCTATAAAGAATCTCGTCCAAGTCCAAGTCCTCTTTCATCAAATGAAATGTTTATTTTTCGTACCAACGCTTTATAATTTACAGCTGCAGACCAATTTCTTTTCTTTTTAATGTTTTTGAGTCTTGATATAAATATTACGATTGTCATTAGAGAAAAAAAAATACAAGAATTTTTTGTCTGGATGACTCTATCCCATTGAACCCTACACCATCCCCTCGCAGGGTAAGACAATTTTAGGTAGATTCGAAGAAATACTACCTGTTACATTCTCCTTTAAGTTGAAATTTTTGAAAAATTTTTGCAGATCTACGCCGATTATGACTCCCAGAACCCAAAACTACCCCCAGTTGAAAACTCTATCTATCTATCTATCTATCTATCTATGTCACTTTTTTGTGGACGCGATAACTCCCATAATTCTGCACAAATCTCTTCCAAACTAATACACAAAATCAAGGGCATAAAATCTCGGTCAAGTTCGTTAATGGGCAAAATCGAACCAAGGGGGGGCTTTTCGTGAAAACAGAAAAAACCCCATAATTTCTTAATTATGATACATATCGAATCCGTTTAAAGTTATTATTACTTCTAGGAAAAGGGCCAAAAATTTATGTAGGTCAGATTTTTGATATCATTATAAATGGCCCCAAGGGAGGGAGGAAAGGGGGGGTTTAGAAGAAAAAAATTCACGACTTCGTTAATTCTGAAGATATCAAATCCGCTTAAATTTATTATAAATCCTCTTAATATTATCTAAAACTTTTATATTGACAAGTTTTTTATAGGACCAACCCTTATAGAAAAAAAAAAATTAAAACAAAAACAATCCCTGCCGGCTCCTCTTGCAAACAAGTTAGGTTTCGAAGTGGGCGTTTCCAAATGCCACATCATGGCAAAAAGGTCATTTTTTCCGCAATTCCCAACAAACAGGTGCCTCACGGTCTGTGCCTTCGAAATCTACCTGTGCCTGTAGGCCGAGCCGTCAGGGATTTTTTAATTTTGTTTTCCTGTTAATGCTCATGTGTTTCAAATTTATCTTAAAAAAAGGATGCAGGGTGGCAAAGCCCTTTGACGAAAAAAAGAACTGCTTCAATTTCCTTTTTAAAAACATGTTGGTAAAAAAAAATTATATTTAGTATTTCTAAATTGATAAATTCTTGTATTGCTTTTTATGTTGATAAGTTTAAAAATTATCTTGCATGATAACTCTGACAAAAAAATCTTAGTTTAGATTATTTCCTGTTTATATTTCGCAATTTTAAAAGCAGACTAGACTGTGGGCCATTGCCACACATGTTCCAAAATCTTGCCCGCCCCAAGGTATAATTCTGCCGACGTCCATGTCTCTTAGTATTGCAAGTTATATCTTATTATTTTCCAAGATTTAGAAGGCGAAGAACCGGCCCTCCCCTGCATACACCCGTAAAAGTAAGCAATTTTTGTTTAATTAGCAAAATCAAGATTATTATTATTATTATTTTTTACGAACGTACAATTTTATTTTTCACTATGAGTAATTATTTTGATCGTAAAATTTTTAAAAATTTAATTAAAAAAATTATATTTATGTTTTTTAAATACAAATTCTCAGAATGTTAATCATTATAATCGTTTTCTTAAATTAAAATCCATATGATCGATTTAATTAAAAGTATATATGTATATTAGTTGAATTGATTGTATGCTTAAAAAAATAAAACTAAATTTCAAAACTAAACGAGCGCTGATCATCCTGCTAACCGCAAAATTCCAGATAAAAGTATCAAACAGCGCCGAGTAGTCTTGCATTCGCTGGCGCACCTTATGAAACCATAGAAAACTCCAGCTATGAGAACTGAATACTGAATACAGTCGAAAACCGCTGTTTTCGTCGCCGATATAGATGCCAGGTGACTTGTATTCGAATACTCCTGTCTGAAATCGTGACCACTTGAGAACTTGGCTGAATAGAGAACACAGACATTTTGTATTCGAATACTCCCATCACTATGAAAACCACAGTTTTTGTTTTCGTTACTGACATAAATGCCAGGTGGCTTGTATTCGAATACTTTTGTCCGAATCGAGATCACTTGAGAACTTGGCTGAATCGAGACCTCAGACATTTTGAATTCGAATACTCCCATCACTACTTTTTTGGTGCAGAATTTAACTCTTTATAATTCCTGATCAACTAGAACTCTTTGCAATTTTTTTTTTTCGGATTTTTAAAGTATGACTTTTGAAATATTCAAGGTCAGAAGTCAAGCCGAGATAATACAATCTGTAATATTTGAAACATTGAAGTTTAAATAATATCTGATCCCCTAGTTTCCCCCATATGAAACTTGGCACAAATAAGCAACATAACAGTGTGTACAAAATATATTTTTTTCAGATTTTTTAAATTATATGTTTGGGAAATATTCAACGTCAAAGGTAAATTTGAATGACCTTCAACATTTAAAATTGTACTTTTGTATCATGTAATATATCATCATAAACCTTGTTTCGAGATCTTTAAAATGAAGTCAATTTTATGTATGTAATGCAATTAGAATAGTTTTTACATGCATTTGAAAAGTAGTCTGACCATCTAAATTTGATTTTTGTAATGGTTGCCAATCAAAAAGTACTTGTGTTAAAAATCTAAATACTTGAATTTTTACTGATATGCTCAAATACTACCCCTGTTTAAAATTTCAGAAAAATCAATTGGGGTCAACTTGAAAATTTCTTTTTTTTGGTTGATTTGACATGGAATGACCCTATAATATTATAATATGATAAATATATGCATGGAAAACTTAAAATGGCATTAAAAAACCTAACCAGTACCAAATTATGTCAAGGTGATCTAAATGAATCTAAAGTTTTATTAAATTCTGTACAGTAGTTTGTGAGTTAGAGCACCCACAAAATTTATGTCACATACAGTATGTCAATGATTACAGTAATTGAAGCTTAAACCTTATGAAATTTTCTTAATTTCTATAAAAGAAAACTACCAAATTAGTTACAATAAACACTTTAATTACTATGCATTGATATTTTTTGTGGATAGTGAAAAACATTAAATGAACAAATAAGTTTTTTCCTTCGAATAAAAAAATTAAAAACTGACTATATCCGATCGGTTGCAGATCAAAAAGCTGTAGTATCAGCATTTTTAAGTGAAAAAAATCCTTCACGGCTCGGCCTACAGGCAAAGGTAGATTTCGAAGCTGCAGACCATGGGATGCCTGTTTATTGAGAATTGCAGAAGATATGACCTTTTTGCCATAATGCAGCAGTTGGGACCGCCCACTTCGAAATCTACCAGTGTTTGTAGGCAGAGCTGGCAAGAATTTTTCTTGTTTTTTACTTTTTTTTTGCTGTAAGAATCAGTCCTATAAAAAACTTGTTAATATAAAAGTTGTAGACAATATTAAGGCAATTTATAATAAATGTAAGCGGATTTCATATCTTGTGAATTGACGAAGTTGTGAATATTTTTCTTCTTAAACCCCTATTCACCCCCCTCTCCCTTGAGGCTATTTTTAATTGTATCAAAAATCTGTCATATATAAATTTTCGACCTTTTTCCTCGAAGTACTAATAACTTTAAATGGATTCGATACATATCATAATTAAGAAGTTATGGTTTTTTTTTCTGTTTTCACAAAAAGGCTCCCCATTTCCCCCCCTCCCCCGGTTTGATTTTACCCATTCACGAACTTGACCGAGATTTTATGTATCAGTTTGGAAGAGATTTCTGCAGAATTATGGAAGTTATCGTGTTCATAAAAAAGTGATATAGATAGATAGACATAAAGTTTTGAACTGGGGGTGGTTTTGGGAGTCATGATCACAGTAGATCTGCAAAAATTTTCTAGAAATTCCAACATAGGGAGAATCTAATAGATAATATTTCTTACGAAATTTACCTAAAATTTTTCAAGATATTCTGATTGCAGCCTGATATTCTATTCTGTCAAAACAAAACTTAAAGAATGCAAATGCAGAAAAGGAAGAAGGAATTTTGAATATTTTATTTAGCAATGAGAATAGGTATTTATTTATGTTACAATTTTATAGACGTGTACTGATGCAATTTAATTTCTATGTAAAACAATTTCAGCATGAAAAACCCGTGATTCATTTAATTCATGAAGAAATGTATTCTTTATGCTGGAATTTTTTTCCTTTTTTCATCAAACCTGATTTTCTCCCAAATACTGTAAAAAATATGCGAAAACTAAACTATGAAAATACCAAATTACAGTGTGAAGACAGATTTTTAAATTTTGGAAAACTTGCACTGTGAGAAATGCTTGATTTGCAAAATAAGATATGGTTAAAAACTTCTATACAAATTTAAGAAATGCATATATAATTAGTGCAAAATATTTGTTAAGCATATTGCCAATAGAAAACAAAGCTCTCACATGGTTTTCTGCATTAAATCCAAATTTGAAGAAAAAAAGCACAACCTTTGTTAGCATTGAAAAAGCTTGCCGAATTGTTACCTGATGTTGTTTTTGAGAAAGCACTGCTGTTAGAAGAGAAGAAAATACACAAGTGATCCAGAATTTGATAAGTCAGAAGCAACTGGAATTTTTTTCTAAATCTTATAAAAATTCCAGAAATGATTTAGACTGATGGTCACACATTTTCAACATTCAGCATCAAGGCAGTTTTAAATACACAGTTTTTATCTGTTTTTGTCAAGGCACTACTGACACCTTTTAGTGCCCTTTACTTGCAGGAAGTTTTAATATCATGGATGATATAATAACAGAAGATAGAAGTGTTCTAACTGTAGAGAATTATGAAGCAATCTCCACCATTAAATATCATTTACGCAGAAGAAAAATTAAGACGATTGAATTACAACCATCTGTAAATATGCGAAGAGCCATCCATACAGCCCATGCTTCCTATCAGCTGCATCGGTCAGAAAAAAAAAGCTGAAAAAATTTGCTAAAAGTTCAGTTATGAAAAGCACAGTCTGAGCATGTATCAATTTTTGATGATTTTTATGTCTGCTATGCTTAAATAGTACCTTTTTTACAATTACTGTCGTAATTAAGAGTTGAATGGCATATAATGCAGTAGCAACAGCCTACTTCTTTTAGTTTTCGACACCATGTTCTAATGTTATTCCCTTGAACATCATGTTCATTTAGCCAGGCAAATCTCCATCTGTTTTTTAGTCCAGTATCGCCTACTTTCAAGGCATCAATTCCTTGCTTCTTTAACTTTAATGAGTTCAATATTTAAAAATATTTTGAAATTGCAAAAGCGTACAAAAATAACTCAATACTGAGAAAAATATACGATGTTTCTGGTTTCAGAGTATAACAAGTAAGTTTTTGTAAAATACACAGATTGGAAGTCAAGGCTGGTTAAACACAGTTCTTTTTAATTACTGGAAAAATGAGAAATCAATTTAAATAGATTCAGTTCTTGTAGGGTGAGTATGTAATCGTAAAAACAGCAGTGAAGAAAACTCATAGTAGAATCTCAGTGTTTATTAACAACTTGATAAACAGCGTAACAGATGACAGAATAAACAAACTTACGTAGTATCGCTGGACATCTTTAAACATGGCGTTTTTCACAGAAAACAATATTGTAGAGCAAGACAGCATATTGAAGATTTACACAGTATGATAAAATAACCTATCTCACACCAGAACATTCAAACTTTAATTAAAACTATCGAAGAACTAAAGATGATTAAAAAGTTTAACTTATAAACTTCCATGGAACAGGACCAGCCTATTCTAAGTTTCATGAACATTATCTCCATGAATGGAGATGAGAAAAGACAGCTTCTAAAACATTGACATCGCGTATTTAAACGAAGTCGCGGATTCCACAGCCGGTCAACGCCCACCAGTGGAGCCAATCACGAACGAGCATCGAATTCGACTTGCTAGGATTCGATGAGTTGAGTTGAGTTGATTATTGACGGCCAATTATCTACACTAGGGATATAGGCCCGGGGGGAGTGCCCTTCGTGGGGGTCTTTCTAAGGGAACCTAATCCGTATTTACGCATGGATAAATCCACGGCTCGAAGAAAACCACGAAAACTCCGAACGATTAGGCCGACGGGCGCGATTGGGATCGAACCCAGCACCTCCCGTCTACCAGCTTCGAGAGCACAACCTCTCAGCCACTGGTGGGGCAGGATTCGATGAGAGTTGGTTCAAACCAACTAAAGTGCTATGTCGCCATCTGGCGGAGAAAATATTCTGGATGAAAATTAGCATCAGTCCGATTATTGTTTCAACGAAAGTAGGTGGTGAAAGTTTGCGATATTAAATTAAAGAAAATGGCGTAATGCCAAGACGACATTTTTTAACAATTTAAATACTTTTAATGAAAGGTAAAAATAGAATATCAAGGTAAGTTTAGTTTATATCCTAACAATAGTAAATAAAGTTATTATATCAATGAATATTATTGAGTGGCTGAATTTAGAATACATGTATGAATGAAATAAATTGTGTGGTCAGGTAATGTGTAATAAAGGGAAAAGAGGCGATGAGATATGCTAATAAACAGCAATTTTTCTCATCAAATACAGGGATAAACAGAAAACAACAAGTGTCGTGTGTTGTCACGACTCACAATATCACATCTGCCCAAGTCATGCGCATCTGACTGCTGCGCATTCTATTTCACGCAGCAAGGCGAGAAGAGTTGAGAGGAAATGGAGAAGAGAAGTTTCTATTCTGCTGGCTCCCTGCCAGTTTCTCTCTTGCTTTGGCGCATGCTCAAAGAAAAGCAGTACAGTACAAAGTCTCAAATCCGGACATCCGAAATTCGGAATTCTCCAAAATCCGGACATTTTGGAAACTAGCCTTTTTTTTTTTTCTTTTTTTTTTAAATATTTATTTATATATGCCTTGGACTGAATCGTTCTTCCCGCTTCTGTTATATTTGTCTCCATATATTTTCCAATTTGATATCTTTACGCTTTTATTCGATCATTCCTTACTCAACGCCCTCCCCTCCCCACCAATCTCCAAAAATTGTATCAATGAAGCCGTGATATAGATGTCTGATAATCTTTATTGGCGACTTCCCAATATTCCATAGGAAGCGCCGCAATTCATAGTTGTATTTAGCTGCAGGAAAACAGAAAAAAGTAATTAAAAGAAAAAAATGTTTTCCTTACCATAAAAAATAAATAAATAAAAAACATCTCTGTCGTTATTTGACGAATTATGTTTAAATTTACAGCAAGTTGCAATAATAACAAATTAGGCTGTTTTCCCAAATTTTATCAAAATATGATAATTTATTCCAAAATCGGAGCACCACACAAAAAAGGCCACTAGAGTAACTGAAAAGAAAAAGAAAGGATTGAATTATCTGGCTGTTTGTTTTGTTTATTTTAGTCTGTAACTTCCGAAGTCGAAAGTTGTTATCGGAATGAGATCGTTAGCTTTCAGTAGATACTATGTTTCGTTATGTAGAAAGAAACCATGCACAGATTTTTTTTTATTATTATTATTAGGCTAGGCTTGTTAAGCAGATTAGGAATGATGACATGCAAGTCAAAAGTTCTGTTTTCTTTTATTTTTGCACGAAAAAAATAAAGGAAAAATATTTTTAAAGGCAAAAAAAATAGACGACGTAAAGAAGATAACATGGAAAAGGGGCAGGACACATTTTTCACGTCTAAAAACAGCAGGGCGCATCGGCACTTAAAACAAAAAGGGCGGTGAGCAGCACCCTTTGAGAACATCAAATGGGAACAATAGGGAGCATAAAAACAAATAACGTTTTTTTTAAACCTTTTTGAAAAATATATTTTATTGGAATATCGTATTAGTGTGTATCTTTATACAGCATTGCAAATGCCTTCCTGACGTAAATAAATCGGTGTTTGTGTGTGTGTGTGTGCGGGGGGGTGGGGGGGGGGGGGGGGTTGATTAGTTTTTTAATAACTGCAAATGATTTATAATTGATAAAGCAGCGTAAAATAATGGACATAGTCAATTACCTAACAGAAAAATTACGTTTTGTAAGTAAATTTTCCTGAAATTGTGATAATTTAAAAAAAAAAAATCCTCTATTGAAATATTTGCTTTATTATTACCTTATTTCAGTAAAATAAACGGGGGTGGGGTGTAGATTATTTTTTTTTTACCTTTTTAAAAAATATATTCATTTTTTAAAATATTTAATTTGCTTCAGTATAATTCAGGGGGGGGGGGGGGGGGGGGCAAACTGCAAATGATCCAAAATTCGGAAAAATCCGAAATCCGGAAACGCTGAAATCCGGAGGATTCCGGATTTTGGACTTTGTACTGTATACTTAAAGAACTCTGGAATTAGCATACATGTTGGGAGAAGCTGCAGGCAGTAGTCGAAAACACAAAGTAAATAAACTATGATGTCAGTCACTCAGGCATGCTTTTCCCAATTAAAATATTTATGACTAAAAAAGATTTATTTTTATTTTGTCGCTAGAATTCCAACCAGAAATTATTTCCTTTCTGACACGTTCCGTCTTTCCAAATATAAAAAAAGACGGAGTTCCGTCCCAGGATGGAAAACTTTCACTAGTGTTGACTCTAAGCCGTTTTAGCAGGGCGCAGCGCCCTGCGTCCCTTTTTATTTCTATTGTGTCAGTACAAATGTACTGACTGGGGTATTTAAAGAAATAGCAGAGGAAACTACAGTAGAAGCGTAATAGCTAATTTTATAAACCCCAAAAGCTGAACTATTAGATTTAAGATTCCATTTAATCAATTACTAAAATTGAGTATCTATTCTATAAGTTCTGTAAAGATTAAAATTAATGACAATTTGTTTAAAACAAACAAATATATTTATTTAAACTTAATACACATAAATACAATAAACTTAAATATAGATTTCACTCACTTAATGTAAAAAGAATTATCCAAATAAACAATAATCAGACATCATGACGTGCACAGAAATTCAGCAAAATAATTATAATCAAAAACGTCTTTAAACACATATTCCGGAACTCAAAGTAAATGATGACATTAAACGTTGAACCACATGCCTCTGCATCAATCATCTGGAACCATAAATACGTAATCTCCAGATACCTTAGTATGGAGTCTAACACTTTAATGACGATTTTTATCCAGCTAGGTTAGTCTTGCTTATATATTATTTCAACTCATACGAAGAAAACACCATGCCTAAAACATCGACATCGCTGAAAAGGGAAAACCCCCAGTTCCAGAATGATCGCACAAGTAAAACGCGATATCACTTTAATTGTCTTCTTTCACAAACAAAACCAAAACAACATTCGGAAACCAAACTTAATTTAGACTTTTATCTATTACACAATTCTAAAGAAAACCAATCAAGGTTACATCCTTATTACTCGACATCTCACGAAAGCAAAACAATCAACAGAAATAAAATGCCAAGGCAATAATGCCGGTAGACAGATCTATTTATCTTCACGACATTCTAATAGAAGAGCATCCACGCATGTCCGACCCTCACTTCCATGTGCTTCTCGAATGTCGTATGTAAATTGAAAACATCGACACGAGGCAAAAACGAAATACGGCTGCGTTGAATCGCACTGCCATCTAGGAGCGTTCGTAAGAACCACTCAGAAAAACAGAAACGTGGCCGATGTGTCGATATGAAGATAGCTAGAAACACCGTGAGTTAAAGACTGATATAGCTTTTAAATATTGAAAATATAAAACAGGAATTTAAAGGCAAGTTTATTAAAAGACATTTAATAAAGATACTTAAAGATGTTTATTTAGTTTATTTATTAAGAACAATTAAAGGTAAGTTAATTAAAAGTAATTATCTTTAGCTTGTTTAAAGTATTATATTATATTATAAAAAGTATTATATTATATTTTATGAATGATACATATGGAATGCATGAGAGGTAAAGGAATAAGCATGGTGATAAGATATTAAATATACCAGGGACTGTTATATTTCCTAACAGGAGCCCCCCCCTCTTATCATCCATGCGTGAAAAGCTTTGCCAAAAGAAACCACATACAATCACTAATTGCAATCCAATACCAATGATCTCCCAACGGCTGAAACAAACTCTTCATACATCCATGAGACCCCAAACAGCAACCAATTTAAAAACTTCCAATTTAAAGTTTCATCCAACATGAAAATATACCAAAAACCTGAATGATGAAAGAAGGCTGGGAAAATTTTAAAAATACGATGAGCTCCAGAATGCTACACATATAAGAAATATATATAGACATACCCAGTGGCAGAAAGTTCTGTAGCTGTCTGCGACAAACTTTTAAAATTTCATAATCTGTCTGCAAATTTTGTGTGTAATTTTAATGAATGAATAATTCATACTAAACTAGAAATTTTTCATCTTTTTATTTAAAACAGGGTAAGCTTGATGTATACTCATTAATTTTGCTTATAACTTTTGATGTTAGATATCGTTTCATCATCTCACTTTTTGTGGGATTTCTAAAAGGGGAAGGATACGCTTAGGGGGGGGGGCAGAGAAATGTACTTCCCCTGATGCAGCTACAGAAATTCCTTCTGGAGAAAATGTCTTAAAGTCCTGCATCAGCTGCAGATCAGGTTAACATTGTTTTCAGTTCGAGCTGAGTTTAGATTCCTGCAGATTGGATTCCGGTTAACTCATTTTTTTAAAAGCTGGTTCTGTATATTGTTTCAGATTAAAAAAATTATGTATTAAATATGGATGTTTGTCTGTGTCTGATGTTTTCTGAAGAGACCGCTAAGTGCAGAGCTGCAAGATTTGGCAGGAAGAGTCTGAAGTGTTGTTTTGTCTGAAGTTATGCACCTCAAAGCCCATTTTTGGACTAGTTTTCTTAATTTTTTATGTTTTTTTTTTTTTTTTGCAGTGAATTTTCTACATTAGTAAAAGGAATTAGGAATTCCTCTATCTATTTTTGAATTTTTTATGCAATTTTTAGCATTTCTTCTCGTTTTGCGACGATCTTTAGACATTAAGTAAAAGGAACTGGGTTTCAATATTTTAGCAGTCTTTTTATGCAGTAAATTTTGACGATACTCACGATTATTTTTTTCCAAAATCGTTTGATGAAAATCACGTTTTTTTTTTTTTTTTTTTTTTTTTTTTTTTAATCGCGATCTTTTGCCGAAATTCGCGTGTTTTTACCGCGATCCTTTGACGAAAATCGCGTGTTTTTAACGCGATCTTTTGACGAAAAGCGCGTGTTTTTACCGCGATCTTTCGACGAAAAGCACGCGTTTTTACCGCGATCCTTTGCCGAAATTCGCGTGTTTTTACCGCAATCCTTTGCCGAAATTCGTGTGTTTTTACCGCGATCCTTTGACGAAATCCGCGTGTTTTTACTGCGATCCTTTGACGAAATTCGCGTGTCTTTACCGCGATCTTTTGACGTAATTCACGTGTTTTTACAGCGATCTTTTGACAAATTTCCGTGTTTTTACCGCGATCCTTTGCCGAAATCCACAAGTTGCAGACAGTTTTTAAAATTAATTTCATTAGTGCAGACAAAAATTGTCTGCAAGAGATTTTCTTTGTCCGCGACTACGTCGCCGTGTCGCGGTGTTTCTGCCACTGGGTAGACATAATACATTAATTTAAAACACACATAACAAAAATTTAACCAGTTACCACATACAGTCCAGTCCATCATCTTCAATACCTTTCTTACAGATCTAACATTATCAAAAATGTTCATATACTGCATAATAACACTTTAATACATTTAAAATTCTTCATAGAAAATTTTTAACAAATACACCCATCTAAAAAATTTGAATTTATCCCCCCTCTACATGCATATTACACTTCACTATACATATGTTACCAATATAAGAAAAATTTAACTTATTTATATTTATGATCAAGCAATGCCGGTCAAACATTTCACATTCTAATTTTTTCTATAACAACTAATCTATATGGTACCTGCCTATCAGTCGAAAATAGCCCATTAGGAAACATGTCAATCCTTTCTGTCCCATTTAAAACTTTACATTTATGGTAAATACAGAAAAATGCTCCCAACATACATCTTCAACAACTTATCACTTATTAAACCAATTAAATAAAAAAAATTTAATGCTACAATCAACCTTATCAAAAACCAGATAAACTGTGTACACAATGAAAAAGGAACGTAACACACATGCAACTTTCATCACCGACGTCTCGGTACATTTGCTTCCATACACTCTCCCATTTGCTTTGGCGCCAAAGACTTCACACACATTCTCTAAAAAAAAATTGGGACAAAGGTCAATTGTAGACTCGGATGAGCAAAAACTTACTCATAAATTCACTTAAACTTCAAGAAAAAGGACCATTTAAAAACCAGCATTTTAAAAACTGAAAATACAACATCACTGTTGTTATGGTAATAGAGCATCAACCTATTTCACCATTTACGAACAATTAAGACTACAATAGGCACCATACAGACACTCCAGCAAGAAAAACATCTCCATCAAAAACAAGAACTCTTTTTACACCCAATACATCAAGCATCCGGACACCTGATACAACAATTTTTACTAAATACTCGCAAACTCCTTTTTTTTTTTTCCTCTTTCTCCTTTCTCTTTCACTTCAAAGCACACTGCACCAGCATCACTTGTCAACTAACACTTTAACTTTCTAAATTACAGGAACCTAACACACACTATGAACCTGCCAAGAGAAAACAGCCTTTTACACAAACCATCTACTATTGTCATGAAAAATCAATTTCCATCAATAGCATTAAAAGAACTATCCATGTGACCAGCAAATTACCATGTCTTTTGAATCCCTATCATAAAAATGATTCAGCAAGACTTCTAAACCTTCAGGCTCATTAAAATTAGCCCAAATTCTGAATAAGCAATCACTGGACCTCTCAAATAACTTGCGCAAATATTAAAAACTGTTTCTCTAAAATTTTACTATTTAACATTCATATATATAATCTAACAAAAATTATAACTTAAAAAATAAAAAGAAACCTAAAAACATTACTAACAAACATTGCTCATTAAGGAAAAAGCCTCTCATACAGTTAAAACAATGTTGAAAATTTCGCCTAGCAATCCATGCGACATCTTGTGTACAGCTCAACTGGCCAAAAATAACATAAATCCATATTAACAATGGACTATGTTCTCCTATAATACTACTCCCCGTTATACCACTCAATAAAAACTAAACTACCTTTAATAAATTTATGTAAAAATAAATACAAATAAAAACCAGAAAACGTCAACTACCCAAGACTCCAAAAATAGAACATTGGTAGATCAGCACTGTCAAAAATGAGAATTAACATAACAGGATTACCAACCAAAAATACTTCGCCAGGCATCTAAAATATAGGACAAAACTCACAGAACACTTGCTCATTCCTCACAAACTATATTCAGTCACACTATCTAGATCATGCACTCTCCTATCATACCTCCGTATGCAACTGCTGAATGCAACTACGGATAACATCTCTTTCACTCACAAAAAGAGGATGGATATCTCAGATGCCCGCAAAAATAGAGAAAAGCCATAGCTTAACACCACCAGTTAAGACTTCAACCGATATCACACTGTGCCAAGCAAACACTTCCACATTTTCATTACCTGACAGGAGGAGTATCAAACATCTGAAATCCACCCCTCCGTCAGTAACAGGAAAAATTCCAAAAATTCCCAGACCAGCTGTTCCCTAAAAGATGACCAATTCCAATGAGCAATAAAATAAAAAAACAGTATCAAATCTAGGAAATCCAAGATTAATCCCCCATTCAAGAATATATCTTTATCACTGAGCCAATACCTAACACAAACAGCAACCTGGAAAACTGTTATTTGGCATACTCAGGACATTCATAAGATCTCCCAGATAAAAACTAACAAATTAACATAACATTTAAATAAAAATAAAATTTATTCAACATAATTTAAACATATTACTAAAATTTCAGTTCAATCATAAAAAAAAAAATCATATATGATGCAATTTATTACAACTCAATTATTAATTAAACAACTTCAATATATTTAATACATGGAGGACTAGAAACCATTAATTCATTCTATAAAATTTTAAAGTTATTCAGTATAGTCCATATACACTAAAACTTCTATATAAAAACCAGAAATATTCAGAACAGGAGAAACACAATTAACATGTACAATGAGCCAGCAAAACAGGATTCATTCAACATACTCAACTAAAACAAATGGGTGTATAACCAACCTCATTTGACACAACCTTAAAAATGTCATCAATCCATTGAGCTGTATGTAAAACCCAAATATTCACTCAGCTCATTTAAACTGTACTTTTAATTACTATTAACTTTATATTTTTAAAAATATCCAAAGAAAAACACTATTAAAAATCCAGACATTTAAATGACCCCCTTTATCAACTTCCATAAATTAAACCTATTCAATATTGCTCAATTATCTATTTATATTTCATTTATACAACTCTGAATAACTGGGTAATTGTGTAGGTCTACCATATGTCTACCACAAACATCCAAAATCATAACAGAATTGGAAAAGATTTTAAACATTACTATTTAAGTTAAAATTCAGTTTAAGATTAAACATTATTTCAGAAGGGCCATAAAAATTTTACTTTCTTAAACAAAAACATTTAGAACTTCAATTCATTAATTAAGCTAGCTGTCAGGCAGACGGTGTCAAAATGGCACTTTCAATTACATAACCCAAAATTGGGCCCCTCAAAACTAGATTCAAAAAGCTTACCACTCTACTCTAACACTTCAAATGTCTACCTGACAAGACAGAAATCTTCAACTGCTAAATTTAAATATTAAGTTAAAACTGCAAAAATTTCCATTTCTTAAAGACATTTCTACCAGTCCTGAAAACAATAATTATTCATTAAATTTAGTTAAACCTCATTATCTTAACATACATATATATTATCTTATTAATTTATCTATTTAAACAACTTCAGTTTAACCATAATAATCTCAATCAAAACAGTTACACTTTAATTAAGAAGGTCCTGCAATTTTTAATTAAAAAATACACATATGTAAGGTACAATAAAAATAAATGCACTAAGCAGTTAAAATATTCACAGATGATGGGGTATCCAATTTTAACACTCGTAATACATCACAATGCAGTATACACCTTTAACACTTCTCTAACACTTTCTGATGATAAAACTGGATAAAATAAAAGGCTAAAATCCTCGTGAGACGGAGTTCAGATTAAAAGCTTCAGCAATTTAAGTCAAAAATGTCAAACTTGCCAACAGTTCACTAAAAGTTCTCTTCTGGAACACATGTTGAAAAATAGAGCAAGAACAATCACAAAAATGCACTAAGCTATATTTTTTTAAAATCACACAAGATAAAGGAGCCCATCACGCTCCACTAGTTAGCACTTCTCAAAACAATTTTGACACCACTTTCACTAAAAAAACACTAAATATAGCACAAATTCATGTATTCAGACTTGCTTCTAAAAAGAAAATTCTTGACTCTTAAACACAAGATCTCACAGAAGAGCACTTTCCACTTGTAACCTTGATAAAACAGCATATATTCTGTAATCTTCAGCCAAAAAATTTTGTATATTCACTATCATCTTTTAAAAAAGGAGGTACTAATTTATTCGAAAACCATTTTTAGACACGCCATGAGTCTGAAGTAAAATTTAATTATCTCAAATTTCACCAAGTTACTTCAAAAATTTACTAATTTTACACATTATGATATTAAACTTCAAAAATTATTACCTTATAATTATATTATATCAAGCTGCTAACAATTATTTCAACATTTCTTTAAATTACTTACGATTTCAACATAATTTATGCTTCGGCCCCCCCTACTAAGCATATCGCTAACATCCATTAATGGCCGAAGTTAAAATTCATCATCTCATAAACTAGACCTGTTAAGGTCAACAAGATAAAGCTACATTTTTAAAACATTAAACAAATATATTTATTATCAAAATTAGATTAAAAACAATCTTATTTTCCAATTACCTTAAACAAAAAAAAATTTATCTGTGTTTTCAAAAACAATTTTAATTACATATTCAAGACAAAACTTAAGCTTAAGCAATTAAAATAACCAAAACTAATCTTCATTAACCAAATGCACTTTATGTAAATTAACCAACTGCAGAAACAAAATTTTATATTTTTCATTAAAATTTAACTTATATTAATATATGAAAATCCATATTATTATATCGGCCCATAACCCTTATTGTGTCAGTACAAATGTACTGACTGGGGTATTTAAAGAAATAGCAGAGGAAACTACAGTAGAAGCGTAATAGCTGATTTTATAAACCCCAAAAGCTGAACTATTAGATTTAAGATTCCATTTAATCAATTACTAAAATTGAGTATCTATTCTATAAGTTCTGTAAAGATTAAAATTAATGACAATTTGTTTAAAACAAACAAATATATTTATTTAAACTTAATACACATAAATACAATAAACTTAAATATAGATTTCACTCACTTAATGTAAAAAGAATTATCCAAATAAACAATAATCAGACATCATGACGTGCATAGAAATTCAGCAAAATAATTATAATCAAAAATGTCTTTAAACACATATTCCGGAACTCAAAGTAAATGATGACATTAAATGATGAACCACATGCCTCTGCATCAATCATCTGGAACCATAAATACGTAATCTCCAGATACCTTAGTATGGAGTCTAACACTTTAATGACGATTTTTATCCAGCTAGGTTAGTCTTGCGTATATATTATTTCAACTCATACGAAGAAAACACCATGCCTAAAACATCGACATCGCTGAAAAAGGGAAAACCCCCA
The DNA here is from genome assembly GCA_963931845.1 of Maratus michaelseni. Lineage (NCBI taxonomy): Eukaryota > Metazoa > Arthropoda > Arachnida > Araneae > Salticidae > Maratus > Maratus michaelseni. Next base: position 160,597,971 of record OZ007597.1, read on the forward strand.
GTTCCAGAATGATCGCACAAGTAAAACGCGATATCACTTTAATTGTCTTCTTTCACAAACAAAACCAAAACAACATTCGGAAACCAAACTTAATTTACACTTTTATCTATTACACAATTCTAAAGAAAACCAATCAAGGTTACATCCTTATTACTCGACATCTCACGAAAGCAAAACAATCAACAGAAATAAAATGCCAAGGCAATAATGCCGGTAGACAGATCTATTTATCTTCACGACATTCTAATAGAAGAGCATCCACGCATGTCCGACCCTCACTTCCATGTGCTTCTCGAATGTCGTATGTAAATTGAAAACATCGACACGAGGCAAAAACGAAATACGGCTGCGTTGAATCGCACTGCCATCTAGGAGCGTTCGTAAGAACCACTCAGAAAAACAACAGAAACGTGGCCGATGTGTCGATATGAAGATAGCTAGAAACACCGTGAGTTAAAGACTGATATAGCTTTTAAATATTGAAAATATAAAACAGGAATTTAAAGGCAAGTTTATTAAAAGACATTTAATAAAGATACTTAAAGATGTTTATTTAGTTTATTTATTAAGAACAATTAAAGGTAAGTTAATTAAAAGTAATTATTTTTAGCTTGTTTAAAGTATTATATTATATTATGAAAAGTATTATATTATATTTTATGAATAATACATATGGAATGCATGAGAGGTAAAGGAATAAGCATGGTGATAAGATATTAAATATACCAGGGACTGTTATATTTCCGAACAATTTCTTTTATGCGCCCGGCGTCCCTTTTTATTCCTTTTATGTGCCCGGCGTCCCTTTTTAACCCTTCCGATGCGCCCGGCGTCCCTTTTTGACCCCTCCGATGTGCCCGGCGGTCTTTAAGAGAGTTTCACAACGCACAATTGCTTTTTTTTTATAATCAAAATTCACCATTTACTTTTCTTCTATCAGCATTTGCACGAAAGCAAGTACATATTTTTCCGCTCGGTCCCACTCTTACCGATGTGTTAACGAGAATTTCGAGCATGGGATGTGAACTAATCGGGAATTGGATCGGATTCGGATTTTTTTCCGGCAAATTTACTTCAACTCTTCAGGTTTTGGGTACAGTTCGCTCTAGGAAAAGTGATTTTTAGTCAAATGATCTTGTGAAACACTACAGTTGAAAGTCGATGCTGTTCCTTTAGGCCTGACTCTGCTTTGTCATGATGAGTAAAAGTGACAGTGAATAGTTCACAATTATGTGTGAAAATCGCGTTACAGTGAACTGCAGTGGAAAAGGGGCGCGGGGTTGCCCCTTTTCCACTACAGTAGTCGAAACACACAATGATGAATGACTTAAAATAGAAAAATTTAGATTTTATCCAAATAATAATTTTGTATTTCTTATTTTCCCATATTTTTTCTATATTTATAATGCAATTCTCATTACAATTTTAAAAATATATATTTATTATCGAAAATTTCTCCAGTTGTATGGTCATGCACGTTTGACGGGGAGCTCCCCTCCCCACCTTTTGAAAAAATAATAATTTTTGCAAAGCCGTGCCCTTGTTTTAAGTGCAAGCGATCGTTGTTGGAAGTATGTAAAATTAGCTTGCTTTTTTTTTTAAACATCAAATGGAAAGCTTATTTAATTCTCTCAGCGTCCGGTTCTCTGAGTTAAAAAAACAAACCGACGTCGTAGTCAACTTTTTTTCCCAGTGGGTTTTTTTATGGGGCTATAATTTTCTTATAACTTATCATACTCTAGTAAATATCTTTTACACAGCCTAATTTATTATTATTTCGGCTGGCTGAAAATTTGAACGAAATTGGCCAATTAACATCGAAGATACCAATTATTTTTTTTTAATAGTAAAAAAAAAGGAAGGATTTTACCTTCTGTTCTTTTTCTTTTAATCATTATTTCTGTTAGTTGCTGAATAATATATTTTTTCGAACAACGCGAAACTTTGACACATTCACACTCTCTTTTTTTTTTCTAATTCTTAAAGGAATATATTTTGCAGGCATGATTAGGAATCGAAAAGCGTGTTCCTTATTTTGTTAAATATCTTACACCTTTATTTTAAAATATCTCTGCAGAATGTAAAAAGACTCCTAATTGCAGAAAAAAAGCACAAGAAATTCATAAACACGCAAAAAAATCGCAGAGGAATAAAATGTTATACTAAAAAATTGAAACCAGGTTTCTTTTTTTTCTTTTTCTTTTTTACAAATATAAAAAAAATGCACGAAAAGCGAAAAAAAATCGCATTGTAAATCGCTATATGAATACGAATAAACTTTAATGCAAAGAGGACAAAATTTGCTGTATTAGGCGAGATTAAAATCTTGTACGAATGTCATAAAATCGCATCGAATCTCAAAAACCCCCCTAAAAATCGCGTAAATAAAAGCCCCCAAAATTAAAAAATAGCTGAAGGAGTTTCGAATAAAATTTGTTGAGTAGAACAGAAGGCAAAATTTAATATATAGGAATAAAAGATTGAAAACGGGAAAAAATGCTAAAATTTACAAAACTCTAAAAATTTATCATACTGGGCTAATAGATTAAAACCGGGTTTCTGTTAAGGTTTCCAAAAAATCTCTGTAAAACGCGAAAAAATCGTAAAAATGACATTAAAAAAAATCGCAAAAAAAAAATTTTGCTGTGGAAATTCAGATTAAATTTTATTGAAAAGAAGAAAAAATTTGCTATATTGAACTAAAAGTTTGAAACTGGATTCCTTTTACTAATGTGGGAAAACGCGATAAAACACTGGAAATCGCATGAAAAAATTAGATGAAGAAAGAGATGAAACAATTTAAAAACTGTCGTGAAAGTGCCAAACATACAGGCTGCAAATGCAAACGTCCCTTCCACTGTTTCCAACACCGATGTATATGCTGTACTGAGAAATAAAATAGGAAGTGTAACGAAAGTGCTCTTTCATTCAACAAAAAACGCCTGCCAAAAAACAAATCTGCCCTGATCCTTTTAAAAAGAAATGTGAACACTGCCCATGTGAGACTGAGTTAAAATTCCTTTACTGTTCCGATGAAATCAAATCCGTTACAAACACACACACACACACACACACACACACAAAGAAAAGAAAATAAAAAAAACATTATCACCAATCCGTTAAAAAGATTTATTGGTTTCTTTTGGCATAGCACAGCATATCCATCCAAAGTTGATGATCTGATTGTGTAAACATTCGACTTAGATTTCAAGGAGTTGAATAAACAAAAACAAACCACTATTACCTTTCTATTTTTTCTCTATAGAGGACATTTTTGATAGGTGCTGTAATTTTAAAATAACTTATTATATTTTAATAAAAATTTGTTAGACAACCTAATCAACTATTATTTCAACTTGCTAAAAATTTGAAAGAAATTGGTAAATTTGCATAGGAGATGGGATTTTTTTTTCTATCGTTAAGGGGGGAGGTGGGGGAGGTTTGTATGATTCTTTTTCACTTGCACGCAACTCAATATATATTTTTTCTGTACTTGAACAACGCAAACTTGTTGATACATTCATTGAGTCCTTTCTATATGTAAAAAAATAGAATTTGAATCGTTTTTCTTAGGAAAAAAATTAGTAGCGTTTTGAATCATCACAGCTTTTTTAGGGGCTTCTTCACTCACTCAAACACACCTACTCGTTATTCCTATATATATTTTTTAATATCTCATTTACATTTCCATATTCTTAAATCATTATTTTGCATTGGACAGCTCTACAAAGGTCGTTTTTTATTTTTTCAAATTTGTTTGCTGGGTTTTATTTTTATGAGTATACTTTCACTTTCGAAGCCGGTAGTTAAAAGACCTGTAAACGAAATTAAAAAAGTAAAAAACGACCAAGATATCCATCTCAGCTAGCCAATACAAACAAAAGAAAGAAAAAAAATTTAAATATTGAATACGTGAGTGAAGTAGCCTCATAAGGAAGCCATCCCGGCAAGATGTGTTAACGTGGATATCGCGGCCCTATAGAAAAGCATTACGGAAAAACATAATTTTAAGATCAGAGTGTAATTTAAAAAAATATTTTAATGTTAGTTCCAAGCAGTTGTAAACTATGAAAAATTGTACAAGTTGTAAATTTCCAACTGGACGAAAAATGTCCGGGCCAGGATTCGAGCCTGGGATCGCTTGGCTGAAGCCGCCACGCTCTACCACTGAGCTATCCCGGTCGAATCTGGAGGGCATAATTCATCCAGTTAACCTTATTGATCAAAGCATCTGGTATGATATTTTAATCTGATTAAAATATCAGACCAGATGCTTTGATCAATAAGGTTAACTGGATGCTTAAAAATTGATTAAAAATTGATTCATAGCAGTTTCGCTAATTTATATTTTTATCACCAACATGATTACTGTGTATTTTAATGTGCTGTATATTTTAGATGCTTTCATGTAGCTTTCTTTGTCGTTAAAAATATTGATCGCTGAGACATTTGCTGTATTTCTTTTTTTTTTCTTTATAAAATATTTTCTTTTGATATGAAATGTCATTGAGAATACTAGTAATATAACAGAACACAAGTCTATATTTTTGATAATTGTGAGCCCAGTGAGAGAACAATTTTCAAGTGTCTGCAACGCTAATAATGTTTTCAAAAATAGTCTGCAATACGCAATATATCATATAAATCTATTCTTGCTGCTGTTGCAGTTGTAGTTCTAATTAATTAAGGCATTAGCATTTATCAGACTTTCTGAGTAAAAAAAAAAATTCTGAAATTCACAGCAAATATTCTGAAAGGTTACAGTAGAGGAGGGAGGGGAAAAAATTCCCTCTCGGCAATAATTATTCTTGTTGCAGGTCGGATTAACTCTGCTTTTGATTTGAGTCAATTTCAGGCTGAGTGTAGATGCTTGCAAATTGGGTTAGGATTAACCCGATTTTTCAAAAGTTAGTTCAGTATATTGTTTCAGATTAAAAACTATGTCTATATTAATAAGCATAGAACTTTGTGTGTCTGCTGTTTTTTAAAGGAATGCTGCATCTTTTCCGGGATTATTTCACAAAATTCACGTTTTTTTCATGAACCTTTGACGAAATTAGCGTTTCTTTTTTCCCCCCGCGATCCTTTGGCGAAATTCACGTTTTTTTTTTTTTTGTTTTTTTTTTCCCCGTGGCCCTTCGACGAAATTCGTACTTTTTCTGTGATCCTTTGACGAAATTAGCAGTTTTTTTCCACGATTCTTTGATGAAATTGTCATTTTTTCTGCGGCCATTTGACGAAATTTCCATTTTCTCTGTGGCCCTTTGATGAAATTTGCATTTTTCCCACGATCCTTTAACGAAACTCATGTTTTTTTACAGTCTTTTAATGAAAATAAAGTTTTTCTGCAGTCCTTTGACAAAATTTGCGTTTTTATCGCAATCTGTCAATGAAATTAGCCATTTTTCCCAGATCCATTGATGAATTTCGCGTTTTTTCTTTTGCCTTTGGACAAAATTTGCGTTTTTTCCGCGATCCTTCGACGAAATTTGCTGTTTTTTCGTGATTTTTGACGAAATTTAGAGTTTTTTCGAGATTTTTCGACGAAATTTTCCGTTTTTTAGATATCGTTCGAAGAAATTTACCGTCTTTTGGTGATCCTTTGACAAAATTTGCCGTTTTTTCGCGATCTGTCGGCAGAATTCTGTTTTTTTTCACGATCCAACGACGTAATTGACCGTTATTCGTGATCCTTCGACAAAATTAAGTTTTTTCCACGATCCTCTGACGAAGTTGGCGTTTTCTCCGTAGCCCTTCGGCAAAATTCGCATTTTTCCGCGATCCTTCAACGAAACTCATGTTTTTTTTTACAGCCTTTTGACGAAATTCACGTTTTTTCACGGCCTTTTGACTAAATTGGCGTTTTTTTCTGAATCTGTCAACGAAATTAATATTTTTTCGTGATCTTTAAATGAATTTCGCAGTTTTCTGCGATTCTTCGTCGTTTCACCGTGAATTCGCCATTTTTTTCACGATCCTTCGACGAAGTGTGCCGTTTTTTCGCATAACTTACGCGGCATCGCTGTATGTTTTTAGGAAGCAGGTGCCCTAAAAAGTCTACGACGCCCGTCGCAGCGTCACGTACATTCTGCCATGGGGATTGTGAGTATTGGTGAACTATGAAAATAACATTGCTTTATACTTCTTATGACAAAATCAATTTCAAACTAAATGTCGCATCTTTTACATTCCACAAAAATGAAATTAATTAAATTTGATTGCGACGTTTTATAATTTATATGAAAAATATATTAAAATTAAAATAAGGAATTTACAAATTAAAAACAATTTTAGGTACGAGATTGCAGGGTTCGGTGATATCAATGGATATATATTGTGATATATTTCATGACACATACACAAGTTCACTTTTCCTAGATTTTATTGGCTGTGTCTTTTTGCTGATAAAAAGCTTTTGTCTTAGGCAATGACTTTTTAGACCCCCCCCCCCCCCCCCCCCCCCAAAAAAAAAAAAAAAAAAAAAAAAAAAAACTTCTCCAAGCTTTACATTTGAAGCTGAATTTTTTAAAATGTAGAACCAATAATTATGTAGGACAATAATTATTGGCTCTTTGATATTTTTAAAGCTTAGAATAGCCATTATAAACCAATTTAGATAATCAGTTATATAATGATAAAAACAAAGAAAATATCATTTTATGACTTAAAACGCTAAAAATTGTCATAAAGATATGTTTTATATGTATAGGTTCTTATTAGATGGACCACTGGACGAAAATTTGCGAACTTCGATTAATACGCAAATTTTGGTCGGTCTTTTGTTCGCATTTTAACGGGGTTCGACAATATTGTGAAATTCGTCAATTGGTAGAGGGGAAAAAACGTTAAATTCAGCATTCAATCATGAGAAAAAATAGCGAAATTCTTCAGTCAGTTGCAAAAAAATGCGAAATTCGTCGATAAATTGCCGAAAAAAAAAATCTTGAAATTCGTCAATTGATAGAGGGAGGAGGGGGGGTCGCGAAATTCAATTGATCGCGGGAAAATATCGCAAATTCTATTAGGTGACTCTAAACAAACCAGATCAAAATATTTTTTGTGAACAAGGTAACAAGTGTGTCCTTTTTGGAAAAACGTGTCCTCTTTTTAGAATAGTGTTCCCTTTTTGAAAAAATGTGCCCTTTTTTTAGAATAGTGTTCCTTTTTGAAAAAATTCCGCCCGGCGGCCCTTTTTTCTAGAGTCAACACTATTCACCCATGCATGGGTGCAAGAAGCCCATCTAAGCCAAGACTGAAAACTTTTTTGAATATTAGGAATAACCAAATATAAATGATAGAAGATTTCTATGTCTTGCATTATGGCTAAAAACGGGTCTCTTACAATAAAAGAAAGTGATCAAAAGTTCTTTATGGTAAGATTGCTATTCTTTAAGTATATAAAGTAAAATTTACTATCAGTCAAAAATCTCTCCATGACTGACATCAGTCCTGAGACTGAAGGTCTTGCACCCATGCTCTGGAAAGACACTTTAAACAACTGCATTTACATAGATGCTTATAATATGGATTTGACAGCTCTTTCGCACAGAAATTCAGGCACAAACTGCAAGGATTTGAGTAGACAAAGTGACCGATTATTAAATTTTCAAGGACCCCCCCCCCCCCCCCCCCTATATGCTTCCAATATTTTCTTTGTATTTTTGCATCAATTCTGAGAATGTCCCAAATTGCTTGAAAAAATGTGAAATTTGTCCTTTAGGAGAAACTTTTTCATGCCTGATGTTATAAATAAATTTTATAAATTATAATCACTATTACAAATTGTAAATTAATGCTATAAATATGGCAAAATCAAACTTTCTACAAAGCCTGTAACGGGCAATTTGACCACTCTTTAGAAAAAAGTTCTGGCCAATAGGAATCCACCTTCTTTCACCTTGACCTGACTGCATGTACATTCTTGATTCAAGTTATACATGGAAGCGTTGCAGAAAAAAAAAAAAAATTATTATGAAAGATGGCAAAATCGAACTTCCTACAAAGCCTGTAATGGTCAATTTGACCGCTGTTTAGAAAAAGCTCTGGCCAATAGGAATCCACCTTCTTTGACCTTGACCTGACTGCAGGGCATTCTTGATTCATGTTATACGTGGAAGCGTTGAAAAAAACAAAAAATAATGAATGATTCCTTTATTTTTTTTCACGAGATCTAAAGCATCGATCAAAATGACCGCTTTGGGCTTTCTAGGTATATTTACAGAAATCTAATGAAAGAAAATTATTATTTTTTTTAAGTAAAAGGATATGTGCAGAGAAAAATATCAAAAAATGTAACGGAAGGAAATTACCAGACTATAAAAAATAAATGAAATATATGAAGAAATTTTCAACTATTGGTCAAACCGACTGCTTCGGGCGTTCGTGTTAAACTTGCTAAATATTTTATCAATAATAATTTAAGAAATATTAATTTTACATTTTAAAACCTTTCCTTACAACCTGCAAACAATCAGTAGTTTTTGTTCAGTTACAAAAGTTTGCCTGTCGAAAATAAAACATTTATCTTCATGAACAAGTGCCTCATCAAACGTCCGTCCCCCTGATTCAGAATGTACCAGGTATCCTAAAATGGGCTGACTGAATTTAAAATTCATTAACTTGCAAATGATGACAGATATTTTTAAAAAATCTGGCAGGTGTTTTATGTAAGATGTCGAGTTTTTTTTTTTTACTGTCATTCCTGATTTTAGTTCGAATTACCAGCAATAGATGGCACTGTGAGCAATAGACGTCCAATCAAGCCAGAGGCAGAAATCACACAGCACTGATGCGAAGCAGGTAAAACATATGGAGGGTGTTTCATTCACCAGTACAATCTTGTTCTTAGGGCCTGATTTTGACCTCAGTCCATATATTTAAACTCCTTCCTTCGGATCAATGCTGGGTGACTCTATTTTTGGTCCCGATTGAGCACCTATTGCGTTCAGCAACATCTATCGCTGCTGTTTGAAACTAAAATTGGGAATCACAGTAATAAAACTCCTGACATCATACATCCTGCAAGAATTTGGAGAAAATCCTTCAGATATTGTACAAAATGTATATTTTAACTGAAATTTGATTATTTTTTTTCAGTCAAAATGAGGTTTTAGCCATTCGATGGTCAAAACATTTTGATCAGGACAGTTTAAAGCCAATACAACCCAACTTCTAATAATAATTAAAATAGGGAGAAGATATATTAATATATTTAGAATAGTGTTAATATATATTGCATTGATATTATTTTTATGTGCGTGTGTGCTATGCTTTTTTAATAATGTGAATCATTATAAGTATGCACATTGATATTTAGAGGTATTGAATCATTTTACAATTTCAAGTAAATTTTTAAGTTATGCAGAATGCCTATTCTCAAAATCTTCTTTACACATTTTGGTACTTCTCCATTATCCTGTCGATCACTTTTCAGAACAAAAAACTATCGCCAAACTATAGGATTAACGCCAAAAATGCAGTCCATTCACTTGACGTCAGAAGCATTGCACATGTTTGATATGTCATCAAGTGGTTTTTAATTTGACATTTACCGTATTTTTCATTATGCTTTAAAGATTTATTAGCTATTTCATTAATTAAAATAACAACTGTATCCTTAAATGGCAGTGCCATGATATTAAAAGAGAAAAAGCATTGAAAAATTGTTGTGATGCATAGTTACATGCATTAGAGCAGTTTGACATCACAAACATTTATTCACCAGCCGAGAGGGATAATTAAGAAAAATAATGTAAATAAATAAATATCCAAGATTTTTTTGTCTGTTTTCATTAATATATTGTAAATTATTTTTAGTTTAAACTTACTGATAGTTGCCACTTTGGTGAGTGGGTCTTTTCCGAATTTCTTGTATTTTATTTATTTATTTATTTCGATATTCCAATGGCAACATTCTTCAATTTGTTTATTTGGCATTACAGTTTGGCGACAGTTTTTTGTTATGAAAAGTGGTCGACGGGATAATGGAGAAGTACCCACATTTTTTTATGATAACTGTAATTTCTATCTCAAGACATCAAACCAACTTTCTATTATAAATGCTAAATTTTTCAAGTCAATATGAATGAGTCTTTAAATGATTTTTCAACTCAATGTCCCCAATTGGAAACACTGACCCGTAAAAGGTTAATTGGTACTTTTATGTTAGCCAGGTGCAGATGATAAACCATCAAATATTGTTCCTATCACCATCATTCATTTCATTTAAAATATAAACCTTTAAATCATTTTATTTAATGACTTAACTTCCAATTAGTATACATATTGGTAACAGCATAACTTTCAATTAAAATACATAGTACGTTTAAAATATAAAATAATAATAATAAGGTACTTTTACGTTAGTTGAGCACAAATCTCACATGAAAGTTACATATTTTAAATGAAATGAGTGGACGACTTATATTTAAAATGAAATTAATGCAATATGAAATGGTGTTGTTGGGAACAATACTTGGAAATTTATTACCTGCACCTGGATAACATAAAAGTACCAATAATAATATAACAACAAATAATAGCATAAAATAGCATACACTGAAACATTTTATTTCAATTTCAAAGCATTGCTTCTAATTTACACATGCAAAAAAAAAACAAAAAAAAACTGCTTTTGGCGATTAACCCTTAAGTGGGTGGTGGTCACAAAAAAGGACACCTAATTTTAATTCCAAAACTGACAAACGGCACCAAGAATATTTAATTAAATTTTTCCTTTTATAAAGTATGGAAAAATAGGCAAGCTTTTATTTTTTAATAAATTCTTTGGTAAATTCTGGTGTCAGTCCATAATTTCATGATTTTAAAAACAGACTTACTCCGCGCCGGAAAGGGTTAAAAGAAAATGCTACTGGACATTGGAGAGATGTGCACCTGGTTAACATAAAAGTACCAGTTAATTTTATAGATAAAATATTAATTAAACTTACCTCTTGAATGTAGTTATTTTTGTTGATGCTTGAAAAATGATTTAATCCTAGATGCAGACTGATAAAATTCTTTCATCGAAGCACGTCAGACCAAGAATTATGTAAACTGCACCACTGTTAAAAAAGGGAGTGTGAGAATTTAAAAAAAAAAACATTTCAATACAAAACTATACAGTTCAAAACCTCACAATGATATGGAGTTTTCTGCCACAAAAGAAAAGAAATGCCACTGCCACTAAAGACTGCAGACTAATCACAATTTCATCATTATTTGAAAATTGTGTCACATCTTATAATCAATACTGATGTCTCTATCAGAATTTGTTTTAAAATATACATTTATATTGACTGTACAATTAAAATATCATTAACTTTCATACACATCTATTTTATAGTAATATTATAATTGACTTTACAAATTACTCTTTTCAAAATATTTCTTTTTTTTTAGATTGAATAAAATGACCAATCTTTGGATTTAAAAAAAAAAAATCAAAATTAAACATTATTAATATTATTATAAAACATTTAAAGAGCCCAAAAAAAATATTTTTAGTTAATTTTTCAAAGTTCATGCAAAGAAAAAATAAGTATTTTATACTGGAATATGTTATGAATATGATATATGGTAAATATAATGGTGCCAGTATCTTTTGCTTTTTGGAATGCTAATAAACAGATTATCTCCTTGTACGGTACTTCTCTATTATCCCGTCGATCACTTTTCATAAGAAAAAACTATCGCAAACTGTAACGCCGAATAAACGGGAGAACGTTGCCATTGGAATATCAAAATAAATAAATAATTCAAATATAAAAATTTAAGTACACAATTGTTATTTTAATGAATGAAATAACTAATAAATCAGTAAAACATAATGAAAAATACACGCAAATGTCAAATTAAAAAACACTTGATGACATAACAAACACATATAATGCTTCTGACATCAAGTAAATGGGACTGCATTTGTGGTGTTTATTTAATCTTAAAGTTTGGCGATAATTTTTGTTATGAAAAATGGTCGACGGGATAATAGAGAGGTACCCCTTGTACTACTACTACTATTACTAAATCAAGTAATAATATAGAATTGCTGGCATTAAAATGAAACATTTCATGCAAATTATACATAAAAAATGTTTTTTATGAATCAAAAAAAAAAAAAAAAGAGAATTCTTCAGTTCTGCCTATATACAACTCACCCCTGGTGTTGAAATCTAGGCGTGTAATGCATTTTTTGGTCAACAATATTTAATTGAATTATGGGTGACCCGCAGAACTTTATGAATTCATAAATATGGCCCTCAGTCATTAAAGGTTGAAGACCCTTACTATATATGATCTACAAATGTGTATTATACACTACATAGTGTGCTAAAATTTAGCTTAGTTACAACACACATAACACAGTGGAAATTCACCTTCAGCAATTTTAAACTAATAGACAGAAAAAGAAATACACTTGAGTAATTTTTTTTTTTTTTGTAGCCCTGTATATTATCTATAGATTTTTATACATTACTCATATTAAATTAAAATTTAATTCAGGAAAAATGACACATAATATAACTGAAAACACAGCGTTCGAAATCCTTGGTGGTCCGCTGGTCCGAGACCACCAAGAATTCAATCAGACCACTAATTTATAAAATTTAGTGGTCTTTTAGTAACTTTTTCCCCTCTCAAACAGGCAAACGTATATTTTCCCGACTCCGAGAAAACCAATCGCAAATCTCACAAATGTTATATATATATAAAAAAAAACTTTAATCGTATGTTTTTTTTTCCCTTCTGTTAAACAAAAGATCCACGGCTGCAGTTTATGCTTTCTTTCATGTTAAGCGCTATTCTTTGGCTGTAAAAAACGAAAGGCGCCTAATGCCTAATCTGAAAGAAAAGAAGAGCGTGTGCGCTGCGATGGTCATTGAGGGCATTCTAGTAATCCCGTAGCACAAAAATGACTTATCAATCAGTTCTTTCTCTGGCCCGCAATTCTCAAGAATGAGCATCTTTAGTGAAAGCTGTTTATGCTAGTACAAAGGAACCCAAGAAACAGACAAGGGAAACTATAAATTTTGAATTCCATATTGGTCACAGAAATATTTTGGCTGTAATTGATGTATTGCATTCCATTCCTTCTACATCCGTTGAAACAGAAAGAGGGTTTCGAATCTTAGGGGAAATTAAAAATGACTGGAGAAACCAGTTAAAAACTGTTTCAGATTTAATGAGAGTTTGTCTGGACACAACAGAAATTTAAAAATTTGAACCAATTCCACCAATAACACTGGCTCCAATCTGGAGAAAAATCTAAAAAAAATTGCATTAAACCTTACAGTCATTTGATATAATCGAAAATAAAATATCTAATTAATAATTTTATAGTTTTTGTTTATGTATTGTTTTTTATTTAAATTTTAGCAAATTATAATTTTACATTTTGTTATGCTGGAAATTTTGGATAACTGCAAAGTAAGTTTGGTTTATATTCTAGGAAGGGTCACTCTAAGAGTTAAAGGGACTTAATAGAATTTTACGTAGCGGACCTGTGATGAAGTCTGCAGACCAGTAAATTCTCATGCTTACTGGTCCTTGGGACTAGTGACTTTTTTTTTAAGAATTCTAACGCTGAAACATAATATAAATACTTAAAAAAATTACTATAGATAGCAAAGTATTTTGGTTTTTTGCATGGCTCTGTATATGAATTTATTTATATTTTACAAAAATGTCTTAATCTACTAAATATAGTTCAGTTGGAAAATGCATAAATCAGTTTAAAAACATCCTTAAACAATTCAAACTCACGGTAATACTTAACAATTATTTTGTATAGCCCTATATATGATCTATAGAATTTATACACACCATGTAATATGCAAAAACTAAGTTAAAAAATACATGATGGCTCGGCCTAAAGGCACAGGTAGATTTCGAAGACGCAGACCGTGGGGCATCTGTTTATTGGAAATTGCAAAAGAAATGACCTTTTTGCCATGATGCAGCCAATTCAAAGACTATGTCTCACATCCATAACAAAATGCTACAAAAACGTATCAACACCGTCCCTACAAATTCTGCTCGGAATACCACCGCTACTCATAACTTTAGAATATAAAAACATCAAAAATAATATTAACACGAAACAAGGAATCCTAATACACAATAACGAAATAATAACAAAAGAAAAAATAGAACAAAAAATCCATAGATATCAAATAAACCCAGAAAACCACATAAATAACTTAATAACGACAGAATCCATAATAAAACAACACAATACAATACACATCTACACAGATGGTTCAAAGATAGAAACAAACACGGCATGTGCATTAATAGCTTTTAAAAATGATATTAAAATCCATGAACAAGTACACAAGTTACAAAACAACAACACGGTATTCCAGGCAGAACTCCTAGCAATAATAAACACAATAAAATGGGCCATAAACCGAACAGAATCAATATTCCAAATTTTCAGCGACAGCCAATCATCAATTAACTAGCCTTAACTAACATATTCCCAACAATCCAGAACATATACGACATACATCAAACAATAAAACAAAACAAAAACAAACTCTTTTACCTCACATGGGTGAAGGGCCACGCTGGGAACAAGGGAAATGAGCTTGCAGACAAACTGGCAAATGAGGCTGCCACTTACTGTGATCACCCATTATCCAGAGACTTTAAACTCCCAAAATCGTACCTCAATAAAATAATTAAACAAAGTCTCCTGGATAAATGGCAATATAACTGGGACCACTCGGAAAGTGGCAGACACACATACTCATTAATACCGAAAGCTCATTTCTCACTCATATGTAGCGACAGGGTCTCCATGTTCTTTCTATCAGGCTGTGGTAGCTTTCCATCATTTCTACACAGAATAGGCAAGAAAGATGATGACCTCTGTCAATGTGGTCAACGTGGAGACCCGACTCACTATCTTTTTGGTAAGTGTCGCTACATGAAACATAAATTCCCACAAGACACAAGTAAAACCTTCCAACAAAACATAATGGAAATCCTCAAAGACAATACTAAACTTAAAAAACTATATGAAAACTATAACATTCTAAACGAAAAATACTCATTTATCAGATACAAATATCTAACTTAAATAAACTTAAAATAAATAATTACATCTCAAATTTAATAAATACCTGTGATCAAGACTGCACTATCAATAACAAATTGTAAATACTAACCGATAAACTGTAAATAAGCAATCAACTCATCTTAAACTGTAAATATTATATTTATACTCAAGAATAATGCAAATGTAACTACAAGTAATAATCAAATCAACTAATATATATTAACCCCTTATAATGCCCACCCTCTTGCCAACTGGCAAAAGTATGTCAAATAAGATCTTCCATAAAAAGAAGAAACTCAGACAATATGCCATGTGGCATTAAATAATGCGATTATCTTGCCACTGGGCAATAGTATGTATAAAAGAAAAGAAGAAACTTCAACAATATGCCATGTGGCATTTTAACAACTTGTCTAAGTCCGAATGAGGACTTCAGAAATTGTAACCCTCAATGTAAAAAGCCAAAAATTTTTCTTTTCAATAAATCAGGGCCGGCTCTGCCTGGGGGGTTTTTCGAAGGGCGTTCCCGTGACTGAAGACGCTAGTAGTAGCTATTTTCCTACCTCAGGCTTTGGGGCTTGTCCCAACCATATGCCAAAAGTGGGTTCCTGAGGTGGGGGCTTTCAGTAACTTTCAGTTGGGACCGCCCACTTTGCAATCTACCTGTGTCTGTAGGCAAAGTTGGCATGCATTTTTTTTGTTTTTTTTTTTGCTGTAAGGTTGGCCCTTTTCCTAGAAGTAATAATAAAAATGGATTCGATAAGTATTATAATTAAGGAGTTGAGGTTTTTTTCTATTTTAACAAACAAACCCCCCCCCCCCCCCCGGTTCGATTTTGCCATTAACGAACTTGACCGATATTTTATATCCCTTGATTTTATGTATCAGTTTGGAAGACATTTGTGCAGAATTATTGAAGTTATCGTGTCCATAAAAAAGTGATATAGATAGATAAAGTTTTGAACTGGCGTTTGGGTTCTGGAAGTCATGATCGGTGTAGATCTGCAAAAATTTTTTAGAAATTCCAACATAGGAGAGAATGTAATAGGTAGTATTTCTTACGAAATCTACCTAAAAAATTGGAAAACACATCTCCAGCTTTCATTACTTATAGACAGTACTGTAACTGAATTTTTTTGTAAATGAATGACAATTGTTATGCATGTCACATTCTACTGTAAGCATCTTATAAGTGTACCTCAATAATGTATAAAAATTTTATTATGATTGAAATAGTGTAACATTATTAAAATACACTGCAAACAATTTTTCCCATAGACCATTATATGTAACTGAATTATCTTGATTGACCCTGTAAATAAATGATAAATGCTTTGCACACCATATTATTGTGCATGTTTTAATGCACTTCATAAAAGCATATCAATTTCATTATGGTTGAAACAGTATAACATCATTAATTACACTGCAAACAAATTATAAATACTATACATTCCAATCTCAATTGAAAATACGCGATAGTAAACTTTAATACTACATAAAATTACCGTATATCAATTATATAGCAATTTATGTATATTCACAAGACTTAGAGCATGGACAGATGACAGAGACAGACAGATATATTGAATTAATAAACACTTTCCAACTATGCTGGAAAGTGTTAAAAAAGTGACCACCCCCTAGTAATTTTAATGTAAATAATTGTATAAAAATTATATGGGTACTATTTAACTGGGAATAATATCTACTACTACTACTTAATGCTATGCATAAATTATCCTTTGGAGGCCATCTATATATTAAATTTTGCACCAACTTTCATTTTTTAAATGTCAACACCCACTTTTGACACTTTGAATTCATTGGATCAAAGCAGCCCAGAAAAGTATATACAGTAGACTCCCTCAAATCCGCACATCATTGCAGATGTAAACAATGAAACGGTACTTTTCCGTTATACAGACACCATTGTCGCCAAGCATACATTTACATTTAATGTACTTTTCCGTTATACGGACACCATTGTCGCCAAGCATACATTTACATACACACATTATGCATTAGCATACATTTTGGCATGGTGTCCGTATAACGGAAAAGTACCAATGAAACTTTTAATTAAAATGTAAGGGGAAAATTCAAGAATTTTTTTTTTAGATCAAGCTTTTTAGGTAGATTTCATAAGAAATACTACCTATTACATTCTCACGTAAGTTGGAAATTTTGAAAAATTTTTTCAGATCTACGCCGATCATGACTCCCAGAACGCAAAACCACCCCCAGTTCAAAACTTTATATATCTATCTATCTATCTATCTATGTCACTTTTTTATGACCACGATAACTGGAAAAATTCTGCATTAATCTTTTACAAACTGATACATAAAATCAAGTGGCATAAAATCTCGGTCAAGTTCCTTAATGGGCAAAATCGAACCAAGAGGGGGGGGGAGGAATGGGGGAGCTTTTTGTGAAAACAGAAAACCCCCCAAAATTTCTTAATTATTATACGTATCGAATCTGTTTAAAATTATTATTACTTCTAGGAAAAGGGCCAAAAATTTATGTATGACAGATTTTTGATATAATTAAAAATGGCCCCAAGGGGGGGGGGGGAGAAAGGGGGGTTTTAGAAGAAAAAAAATCATAGCTTCGTCAATTCACAAGATTTCAAATCCGCTTAAATTTATTATTAATCCTCTTAATATTATCTAAAACTTTTATATTGACAAGTTTTTTATAGGACCAACCGTTATAGCAAAAAAAATTAAAAACAAAAAAATCCCTGCCGGCTCCGCCTGCAAACAAGTTATTTTTCGAAGTAGGCGGTTCCAACTCCCGCATCTTTTCGAAATTGATACCTAAAATCAAGGGGCATAAAATCTCGGTCCAGTTCATTAAAGGGCAAAATCAAACCAAGGAGGGGGGGGATGGGGGGGCTTTTTGTGAAAACAGAAAAAAAAACATAATTTCTTAATTATGATATGTATCGAATCTGTTTAAAATTATTATTACTTCTAGGAGAAGGGCCGAAAATTTATGTATGACAGATTTTTGATATAATTAAAAATTGCCTTAAGGGGAGGGGGGAAGGGGGGTTTAGAAGAAAAAAATTCATAACTTCGCCAATTCTCAAGATTTCAAATCCGCTTAAATTTATTATAAATCCTCTTAATATTATCTAAAACTTTTATATTGACAAGTTTTTTATAGAACCAACCGTTATAGCAAAAAAAAAATTAAAAACAAAAAAAATCCCTGCCGGCTCCGCCTGCAAACAAGTTAGGTTTCGAAGTAGGCGGTTCCAACTGCAGCATCATCGTCAAAAGGTCATTTCTCCCGCAATTCCCGACAAACAGGGGCCCCACGGTCTGCGTCTTCGAAATCTACCTGTGCCTGTAGGCCGCGCTGTCAGGGATTTTTTTTATTATTAATTCAGTCTAAACATGAAATAAACTTTGTTATTTTACAATGTTAATGTAAATTATTAGTGTACCTTTATGAAGTAAGTTTTATTAAATAATTCAAGGAAAAATTATCTTGTCAATATTCATATTTAAATATGCAATATATACTTGACCTTTACTTTTAATATTTTAATTTTTTTTTTCTTAAGTTTTATTATTTTACTTATTGCTTTATTTTATTTTAATACTTTACTAGGCTAAGCTTTGGCAATCGCCCGCGGTCAGCCATCTTGTTTTTTAAATCAAAACATTTTAACTTTTATTACTAAATATAAATAAATTAGTCAATAAAATTAAATAATGTGTTTATTATAAGTAAATATGGATGAAAATTATTTTGGAAATGAGACACAAAACAAATATGTTTTGATTTAAAAAACAAGATGGCAGACTACAAGCAAATCCCAAAGCTATTCTTTTACTATATTGTAAGCCTTTGCATTACATTCAAATTGCTGTTTAAAAAATGTAATCAAAGCAGTGACCTGGAATCTCCAATAAATTAAAAAGTCTGCACAACCTCTGGTCTCAAGCTATACAGATTTGAAGAAATCTACTGTAATTTATGCACTTTTTTTTTAAATTCTTCATAGAATGAGTTAAAAAAGAAAATATGTTAGAGGCTTATCCATAAATTTAGAATAAAATAGAAAATCGATACTTTTCGGTTAGCCGGGCGCTAATGATATACATACATGTATATATACACACAAACACATATATATATACACATAACTACATATACATATATAAACATATACATGTACATACATATATGTATGTATATACATATATATGTATTTACATATGTATTTATATATATACATATATCACTGGCGCCCGGCTAACCGAAAAGTACCAGAAAATCTTTAGAATTTTTAGCATTAACTTTCTAAGATTTTCTTTTCTGTGATTCAAATGATGACGAGAGATGATCTTAGATCATCAAAGAGTAAAATGATTTTATAACTGAAAAACTAATGATAGGAATGAGCTGTAAAATCACATAGAAATGTTTTCAATGCTGCTGATTCATTTTATGAAGGTTCATAATTTTTTCGAAAATGAATTTACTAATAATTTTCATGATTATAAATATGTATTTGAATAAAAATAGTGTTCCCATTTGATGTTTTTCAAAGGGCACTGTGCTCTGCCCTTTTTAGAGATGTGAAAAGTGCCCTGCTCCTTTTTTCAATATCTTCTTTGTGTCCTCCATTTTTTTTTTTTTTCATAATACATGTTTCCATAAATGGAATATTCAAAAAATGGAATTATTTTAATGGGATTCTATTATGAGATTTTCAAATGTAACATGATCTCAGCTTACCTTGATAATATACGCAGTGATGATTTCAAAGGATGACTTGGTAAATATCGGGGCATTGAAATTCCCTCAGAAGATTTAAGACTTAATGTTGATTAAGGGCCCAAAAGCAGAATACTTTGCAATGTTCTGCAACGAATTTCAGTTGATAAAAAATGTTCTGTGGGAATAAAAAATAAAGACACAGGGATATTTTCTTATATATGAAGAAGTGCAATTGCATCTTTTATAGAAATGCAAAAGCCATTTTGTAAAATGCTGACATACACACACGAAAGAAACTAATGGCGAATTTTGTGATTTTACCTGATCGAATAATGAATTTTATGGTTTCTTCCGACAATTGATTGATGATTTTTGCAATATTGCAGATTTTTCCCTATGTCAACTGGCGAATTTCGCGTTTTTTTTTCTTGGACCCAATTGTCGAATTTCATAATATTTTTTTTCCCGCGACTGATTGAAGAATTTCGAGATACTTTCAGCAATTCACTGACGAATTTAGATCATCAAAGAGTAAAATGATTTTATAACTCAAAAACTAATGATAGGAATGAGCTGTAAAATCACATAGAAATGTTTTTTTAACTTCAACCGATAGGCGAATTTTGCAATATTTTTCTTGGACCGAATGGCGAAATTCATAGTTTTTTTCATGCAACTGATCCACGAATTTCGTGATTTTTACCGGCGACAGATTGACAAATATTCCAGCTGTTTCTTGCGAGAGATTGGAAAAAACCGTGGATTTTTTACCACGACTGATGGAAAAATTTCGTGATTTTCCTGACGATTTAATTTTTTTTTACACTCGACTGATAAGTGAATTTCATTACATTTTCTTTTTATCAATTGGAAATTTTTTACTGTTTTTCTTGTGAGTGATTGGATCGACGAATTTCCAATTTTTCCCAATGATCCACTAAAAGATTTCACAATTTTTTTAGCCGCGACTGATAGTCCAATTTTGCGATATTTATTTACTTTCTACCAATTGGCAAACTTTGTTGGTTTTTTGTGACTAATTGGCAAAAATTGTGGATTTTTTCTACGACTGATCGATGAATTTCCAATTTTTTTCTCACGTTAACACTGACTTGTTTTGTGTTTTTTTTCTCACAACAGATTGGGGAATTTTGCAAAACTTTCCTTGTACCAATAGGCAAATTTTGCAGCAGCTTCTTGAGACCCATTGGAGAAAATCTTGCAATTTTTTTTCCGCTACTGATTGACGAATTTTGCATATATTTTTAATAGTGACCGATTGGCGAATTCTGTGACATTTTCTTTCAACTGATTGGCTAATTGTTTTTGCTTTTTCTTGCGAACGATTGATAAAAATCACGTTTTTTTCTGCGATCGATCGACCAATTTCTCATTTTACCCATGACAGATCAGTGAATTTTGCGATATTTTCTGTCTGTTGATTGGAAAACTTTGTCGCTTTTTTGCAATCTATTGGCCAATTCTTGAATTTTTTCATGACTAATTGACGAATTTTTGATTTTTCACGACTAATTAATGAATTTTCAATTTTTTCTGACAATCCACTGAAAAATTTCGCGTTTTTTTTTTTAACCTGTGACCGATTTTAAAATTTCGCGATATTTTTCTTGTACCAATAGACAAATTTTTGTAGCTTTTTCTTGAGACCAATTGGAGAAGATCGTGAGTTTTTTCCTCTAATGTTCGATGAATTTCGTAGTTTCTTCCAAATTTCGCAATTTTTTAACTACAACCGAATTGCAAATGTTGCAATTTTATCCTTGTACCGTAGCCAAATTTTGAGGCTTTTTTTTGTGACCGATTAAAGAAAATTGTGGGTTTTGTCGCAGTTTCTGCCAGCAATGCACTGGCGAAATTTACTGTGTTTTGTACCTGCGACCGATTGGCAAAAATCGTGAATGTTTTTCCGTGACTGTTTATCAAATTTTGCATGTTTTTGCACAACACGCTGAAGAATTTCATGATTTGTTCTCCATGATTGACTATCATACTGCGCAAGATTTTTTCACGACCCGTTGATGAATTCTGCAATCTTTTTAAATGAACGATTAAAGAATTTTGATATTTTTTACCCGGCCATTGAGTGATGAATTTCGTGATTTTCCTTTGATTGAATGGTTATTTTTCTTGAAAATGATTAATTTTAAATGTTCTGCAGGGAAGGCCATTGTTCTGTGACGTACGTCGCACTTTAAAGCATATTCTGCTTTGGGGATTAAGGGTTTGAAGTAAACTCCCCCCTCCCCCATCAGAGCTGCAAACATCCACAAAATGATCCCTTTTACTCAACATAAATGTTGTTTTACCAGACAAAAAAACCCTTTTCAAAAAATCCACCCTGCCCCTTTTTTTAAAGAAATGTGAACACTAAATAAAAAGAATGCCTGGGTTATGTTGGGGTCTATTCATTGTATCTCATTAAGCAAAAAAAAAAATTTCAATCACATGATTTTTAGAAAAGATATAAATTAATGTTTGTTATGTAGATTTAACATTAGCATTCTCAAAGTTTAAACCCTTCTAACACTACAAAAATTTAAGAAAAATGCATAAACTATATAAACCCAGAGCTGACACTAGTTTTTTTTTTTTTTTTTTTTTTTTTTTAAATACGGGACAAGCATGAATTTTGGTGACCTCTATCCCCATCCTTTCCAAAATAAACTTATAAACAGAAATTTTCAATCTATTGTTTTTTAAAAAATTGAAATAATTGCTAGAAAGTAGGGGAGACCGGTACACACTGGACCTATGGACACAGAGTGGACCACCCCCTAATATTTTATTTATTAAAATTTTTTTTAAGCTTCTCTTCTATTCTGATAGACAACAGCACTGCAATGATTATTTATAGCCTTCAGAAAATATGTTTAGCTCAGATTGAACTATTTTATCCTGCTTTGTTGTTTTGAGCTTCTAAAAGTAAAATTTTTCATCATCATATTTTTATTTTTTTAGGAATTAAAGGTTGTAGATAAATAAAATAAAACAGCTTTTTTGCAAAGCTAAGATACTTGTTTTTATTTTACTTTAAAGTTAATATGTTTAAAAGAAAGCTATAAACAATATTAATATGATTATTTATTGAACTTCAACATGGGGTACAGTGGACCACAATCCACTCTTCTCCTCTAATGCAGAATGTTTAAAATATTTAATAATTGCTTTTTTTCTATAAAGAAAGTTTGTTTTAAAGTAGATTTAACTGTAAAATAAAGTAAACAAATAAAAATAACAATTTATTTAACATAGTAAGAAATATTTTGTTTTGTATTTACTGCCTTTGATAAATATAACTGTAGTCTAATTGTTGATGATTCTATTCAAGTAAGATTCTTGAGACGCAAATTGAATGGAAATCAGTTTATTTCTCCCGAAACTGTAGATGAATCTGCTGTTGATGTCAATGATTTCATAATGTTGCTCTCAGACCCAAAATTATTTCTTGAAAATTCTAGGCTCAATCTTACTCATAAGTACTTTGGAATTTCATTTGCAAATTTTATTGTGAGCTGATTTTTTTTGTACTTAAGTAATAACTTCAACTAAATTGCAATTGTTCCTGTATTAATCTGTTATTATTTTCAAAATATAATAATTTTTTTGTTTTTGTTTCAAAATTGATATTACTATGTTATTTTGCGGGTGAAGGGGCAACAAATAAGAATTAGATTAATGAAAAATACATTTATATTGTATTTTAGATAATACCTAATAGCGGTCCACTGTACCCCGGTGGGTGGACCAGTGCATATAATTTTTTTTTTTTTTTTTGAAAAATGTATTGAAAACTATGTTGTGAGAAAATTATGATGGATGTAAGAAGGTTTAAGGAATATTAAAAAATATTTTCATACAGATCAGTCAGTCTGTTAAAGAGAAAAAAAATGTTAACTGAAAAAGTGGTCCACTGTGTACCGGTCTCCCATATATTAATCTTATTATTTTAAGGTTAATTTTTTTAAAAATCGACCTATTGCAATCATTTCGTTTATATCTATATATAGTGCAAATACTGTCATCATGATTAAAAGTCTGAAATACTGAACCAAGTCACAGTAACTTGATCGGCAGTATCTTGGATGAGTTTGTTAATCAAGTATGTAGCAGTTATAGTTCATTTACAGACACACACACACAAAAAAAATTATGCACAACATCATCATGATAATGACAGAAATATGGAACCAATTCAAGTCTAATTGAGGCAGTGTATTGATATTGTAAGTATTGTGGATAACTTAACATTAATCAAGTATTGTTTAGCCATTGTTATGTGGTCACTTAATAAAAAAAAATTTGACTTTGTTAAAAGAAAAGAGTATAAAATCAACAAATACATTTTTACTCTGGATTGTGCAATTGCATGACATTTTGCCCAAGTTTCGTTATTTGTACCGAAGGATGAATCAAATCTTTTTTTTGTCTCCTACACTGGCACATGGGGCACATGCTCTTCCCTAATTTAGGCCCTGCTTCCACCTGATTTGATCCAAAGAACTGAAATTGTCCAAAGTGGGCATTACTAATTAAAAAAGGGAAGTAGATGCAGATTTAAATTTATAAACACCTGAAGGATAATTTATGCATATCAGAACAGCTTTGGGATTAGCCTGCTGTCTGCCATCTTGTTTTTTAAATCACAAGATATTTGTCTTGTTTCTCATTTGCAAAATAATTTTCATCCATATATTTACTTATTATAAACACGTTATTTAATTTTGACTAATTTACTTATATTTAATAATAAAAGTTAAAATGTTTTGATTTATCAACCGCGGTCAGCCATCTCATTTTTTAAATCAAAACATTTAAACTTTTATTATTAATTATTAAATATAAATAAATTAGTATTTAGTTTTCTATTTAACTTGATTATGTCAGAGACAAAACAAATGTTTTGATTTATCGCAGGCTAATCCCAAAGCTTAGCCTGCATATCATTAAATATCATAGATTATTCCACGTCGATTGATACATACATCTGTTTCATACGAATATTTGCAGCAAAATTAGTAGAGGTGATCTATTTTTTTTCTATGTTTTTTTCATATTATCCACAAGATCAAAATGTGCACAAGTATCAATTACAAATTTTGTAAAAGAATGTAAATAATAAATACAAATGCACTAACATAAAGGTGAATTCAAATCAATAGCATGTGGAATTTATATCTAAAAACACCGACTTCGGATAATTGATGCATACACAAGAAACTTCGCGAAAATAGAAAGTGAAACCGAAAATAATCGAGCCAAAGGTGAAATTTTAAAAATAGCTAAATAAATAAACTTCACGTTTAATGAACTAATAAAAAATTATGATGTTACCAAATTTGTATCTACAAAACAACTCTCAAATGATCTTCTAAACAATTCGATTTTTTTTTTTTTATGCAGCTTTTATTCAAATTCAAAATTACCAATTTAGGTGTGTAGACATGAAGTAATCCCCTACCGCAATTTACAATATGCTATTTGTTAATTTCAACTCTTCAAAATAGCTTAGTTTGTTAGACTTGTAATAATCACAAACAATAAAAGATAAAAACGACAGCTAGAGTTATTAGAGGTTAGAGTTAGCGTTATGTATAAAATAGTGAATGATTCTAGATTCAACATTCTTGGTACACGATAGCGAGCGTATTGACTCACTTCGCTTCCATCCAATCACAACCAAGCGATTTTCAATGAGCTCCAATAACTCAGTGGTATGAAGAATGAGAATAGTCAGAATTTAAATACCTTTCGAATTTTCTTGAAAATTTTTGTGAATGATTCTCGTAAGTATCATTCACTATGATTATGAATGATACTTTAGTGCATTTGTGTTTTGTGTTTCACCATAGAAGTAGGCTAAGTGTTTCATTTATACGTGAATTGTATGAAAATTTAAATTGTTTTGCTTATTAGTTTTTTTTATTTAACTATGAGACATTACAAAAGAGGTCATGTACTAAGTTGAATCTTTTCATTATACGATCTTGTAAGTAAGTACTTTCAAAGCTTTTCTATAAATATAAACAATCGCAGGATTTTTAGCATACAGTTCATAAATTAAAACAGATTGTAAACAGAAACATTAAAAGCAATTTCCATTACAGGATACTTAGTAATTTAGAAATCATCTAAAGCACAGTTTTGAATAAAATGTCATAGAATTTAATCTTCAGAGTAATTTTTGCTTAATAGGAAATGTAATAATGTTTAATTTGCTAATTTCACTGCACTGTTAACTTAATCAAAACTGATAGTGATCTGTTACTGTTAGTGATCGTTACTGTTAGTGATAGAAACTGTTAGTGATCAAACTAGATCAAAAACATGTAGAAAAATTCTGAGGAATTTAAACTTAAAATAAAAAATCGTTTTCTAAAAAATAACTTACAATTTATAAACATTAGATATATGCTGAATTAATAACAAAGAAATATTGAAAAATATACATTTTTCAAATAAGTAAAATAAAATGTTTCGAGTAATTAAATGCTAAGTTAATGCTTAAAAACTGTTCTGTAAATCATCAACTCTACAAATATATTAATACCAGGGTTGCCCAATTTTTACCTAGGCGGAAAAAAACCATCCCAGCATATATATTTACATATATGTGTGTATATATATGTATCAGGGTTGGGTTTTTGACGTCAAAAACTGGTTTTACATGACAGTGGTAAAAACCGTGTTTTTACCGGTTTATTCCGTCAAAAACCTATCATTTTCGATTTTCCTCCAATTTATGGTGTAAGGTAGCATACAATACATTTCTAGAAAGATTTTACGTTGTTGTTCTTGTTATTATTATTATTTACAATTACATTTGTTAAATTTATTTAAAAGAAGATATCATTTCCTAATATGGGAAAGATTTAAAAATACAAGATTAAAAGAAAAGAACAATATTTGTCATAATCTTCACTTATATAGATTCTACTAACTGCAATTAACATTAATATTAAATAATAATAAAAGGTTATTATAATTATTAAATAACATTCAATATACGTTTTTTATAAAGTACATTAAAATTATTTTACAGATGCAAAAATGCTGTTATATTGTATAACAATAGATGTTAAGCATAGACTGGCAGTGAATAAAATTGAATATTCTTCGATATAATATTTTAAAATGCATATCTTATGTATTCATAAATGCAACTGTGGTGATTTTCATTTGCACTTCAATAAGTAGAATCTTAAAGTTTTGTTTTCAACAATGTAATAAATTGTACTGAAATTATACACATTGTTTAATCTAATACTTATAGATTACAGGATTTCTTCAAAAAATTAAATTTTTTTAGACTTTGCTAAACAGCTTAAGATATTGTAGAGATCTTCTAACAGTACACATATTATTCTAATGCAATTCTTTTTTGTTTTTCTTGGATGGATAAATATACTTTAGAGTCTTTTTGATACTGAATATTTTATGTAAAACAACTTAATATTAAAGATAGAATGAAAAAAAAATGTAAAAACAAACTACTAAAAAATGGGTTTTTGACATTTTTGACAAGTATGTTTTTGACATGACAGTAAAAACCGTCATGCGTCAAAAACTTGCCAACCCTGATATGTATGTATATATGTATATGTAGATATATGTGTATTTATATATATATATACCGGGTGATCCAAAAGTCAGGACGAACTTTAAAAATGAATAATTCGAAAACGAATCAAGATACAAAGATACGGTTTGCACCAAACGGATGGAAAAGAAACCGGGTTTTATGTGGCAACGAAATGAAAAATAGTTCTGTTGGCGACCAACAGATAGCGCTGTCGGATTTCTGCAAGATAACGCAAGAAACGCTACTAAATGCTGTGAACGGTGTGGTGCCTTGTCTCACAGCTGTACTTCTGATTGATGGACAGCACATTGAACATTTACTGTAGTACTAATTAACTGTAATTAAGCTGACTTCAAAGTTGTCAACATTTTTTCATTTGTAAATCATCTTTTGGTGCAATAAACACTATAGCGCCATGTGTTGGTCGCCAACAGAACTATTTTTTTCGTTGCCACACAAAACCCGGTTTCTTTTCCATCCGTTTGGTGTAAACCGTATCTTTGTATCTTGATTCGTTTTCGAATTATTCATTTTTAAAGTTCGTCCTGACTTTTGGATCACCTGGTATATATATGTATATATACATGTATATAACATCACTGGCGCCCGGATAACCGAAAAGTACTGATTTAAATTACAATCTTCATCAACTGTTTCTTTTGTAAGTCATTAAAAAATGCATTCTAAAAAATTTCTTTAAAAGAAATTTTTAACATCAACAATTAACGTAATTTTTTGCACTTCTAAAAATAGTTCAACATTAGGCATTTCCATGAAAAAGTGGACATGAGGGTTGAAATTTCAAATGTCTTTATTACTACAAATAATATATCAAATTAAAGGTAAAAATATGATGCATATGAAATTACAGAAAACTTTAGCTCTAAAAATATTTTTTTTATAATTTATCTAGGCTCAAAGTTGAAAAAATTTGAAAAACTTTTGGCCTGTAAAATAGGGTATTTTCATTCTGCCAGAAGCAATATTTAAAACAGCAGCATTTTCCATATATGTGCATATATTACTATTTGTGACCTTTGTGTATCTTTAGAAACACTTAATTTTTCAAAAAAATTTAAAAGACCTGATTTTTAATACAAATATATTTACACTGTCTCTCTGTCACACCCATCGCAAAAAAGATGCTTAAGTTATTATACAAAATGCATTTTTCCATGAAAAAACATGAAACTTTCGGAAACTCTAACTTAGGGGTGCACAACCCGTGGCCCGCGATCGGATTACTGGTGGCCCGCGGATCAATTTTGCCGATCGGACACGAAAAAATCACGAATTTCGCCGATCAGGTGCGTAGAAATCGCGAATATTGCCAAATTCCGCCCATCGAGTGCATATAAATCGTAAATTTTGCCGATCGTCTCCGTAAAAATCGTGAATTCTGCCGATCTGGTGCAATAGCGAATTTTGTCGATCGGGTGCGTGTAAATTGTAAATTTAGCCAATTGGACGCGTAAAAATCGCAAATTTTGCCGATTAGGCGCGTAAAAATCGCAAATTTTGCCGATTAGGCGCGTAAAAATCGCAAATTTTGTCGATTAAGCGCATAAAAATCGCTAATTCCGCCGATTGGGTGCGTAAAAACCATGAATTTCGACGATAGGGTGCATATAAATCGCGAATTTTGCCGATCAGGTGCATATAAATAGTAAATTTCGTCGATCGTATGCGTAAAAATCGCGAATTTTGCTGATCGGGTGCATATAAATCGTAAATTTTGCCGATCGTGTGCATGTAAATTGTAAATTTTGCCGATCGGATGCGTAAAAATCGCGAATTTTGCCGATCATCTTTGTAAAAATCGCGAATTTTGCTGATCGGATGCGTAAAAATCGCGAATTTTGCCAATCGTCTTTGTAAAAATCGCGAATTTTGCCGATCGGATGCGTAAAAATTGCGAATTTTGCCGATCGGATGCGTAAAAATCGTGAATTTTGCCGATAAGATGCGTAAAAATCGCGAATTCCGCCGATCGGGCACATTAAAATCATGAATTTCGCCGATCGAGCTCGTAAAAATCGCAAATTTTGCTGATAGGGTGCGTAAAAATCCCAAATTTTGTCGAACAGGCGCCTAAAAATCGTGAATTCCGCCGATCGGGCGAGTAAAAATTGTGAATTTCGCCGACCGGTACGTAAAAATCGAGAAATTTGCCAATCGGGTGCGAAAAATCGCAAATTTTGCTGATCGGCAAAATCCGAAATTTGTTTTTTTAATCTGATCCCCCCCCCCTCCCCCCCGGTCACACCTCCTCGAAACAAAATTTTCTGATGGTGGCCCTCGACAACCCAGTCATTTTTGTAAGTGGCCCTTTGCTTAAAAAGGTTGTGCACCCCTACTCTAACTATTGCAAGTCTAAATAACTACGAAACGTTAAAAAATTCATTAAATTTTTATTTTGTGTGAAATTTTAATATGAGGGTGCAACAAAATTCTTGTGACAGGTATGGCAACATTTTAAATTGTTTTGAAATATATTTAAATATTTTTTAAATGAAGTGTAAGGTTGAATCATTCTTGTTTCTGAACATATTAAGGCCAATTTGCTAAAAAAAGAGAAGATAAATCATGAAATATATATTTGAATTATTTTAACAAATTGTGAGTTGGTAGCAACTTACTTTAACTTACTTACTTTTAAGTGAATTCTGCTTTGGATTTTTTAAAGTGCTCAGGAGATTGGTGCAATAAAAGCATTGTACGTCTCAGCAGTAAAAATATTAGAAACTAAACAAATACTGACAGAAAGATGGGAAGGCATAAAGTCTTATCACCACTTTAAAGTAAGTAGTGATAGTACTATCCTTTTGATGGGAAAGACTGCCAAATCAACACTGAGGGAAGTGACAGTCACTGCTAATTATGAATCTCCCCCCCCAGAAAGATTTTGAAAATATCAGATTTAAATATTGGTGATTATCTTTTGGTTTCCCTGGCCAGTAGCAAAAAGCGTAATAGCTTGTACTATGCTAATGTCTTGAATATCAACTTCCGTAAGGAAGAAATAAGCTTAAAATACATGCAAGCCAGTGGGCTACACTGGATTTGGCCAGAGGAAGATGATATCTTAATTAAAAAAATTTCTGTTATTGTAAAAAAAGTAGCTCCTCCATCACTTATAACGAGTAGGGGGCACTACAAATTTTAAACTGCATAAATATGTTAGTTTTATTAAATTTCTTTTGTATATTTACTATTGTTGAGTTTACTGTCTATACTGATCACTGTATTATTTTTGGCAAACAACTTTAAAATTGTACAGTTTGCACAATGTCACACCTGTCACAGCAGGAAAAAAATTCTTATACATTAAAATAATTAAAATTTATTATGAAAATTACGTATTAAGTTTAATTTGAATCTCTTTATCATTAGAAAAAAATTGTTTTAATAATGACACAGTTAAATATTCACAGGAATTTTAACAAATGTATATGCAAGTGAAAACTCGTGTCCCGAGAGAGTCACACCCGTCACAAGTTTTATTTATTTATTTTAATTTAAAGCTATTGAAGTTATATATTTGCTCAAATATCCAAGCATATGCATGGAAAAACATAATTAAAATACTTTTCAGGGATTTCTTAGCTAATTTATTTCCCAAAATATAGATATAAACTCTTAAAATTTTGTCTGGATGTCACACCTGTCACAATGGAATGGCCCTAGTCTAAATAAGCTAAATATCATGCAACTAGTCTAAATAGGCCCACTTTACCTTGTTTTCTTTGTTTTGATATGTGTGTAGTGCTGTTATTGTTTGAAAAAAAAAAATTTGCCTTAAAATTATGTTATTCGTCCTGCCAACATTCCACAAATGGAACATACCTCTAAGTACACTTCTATTTTACATAACCTCCCAAAATTTTGCACACAACCTTAGAATTAATCTAAATTATCAGAAATAAAATTTCAAATGAATCTGACAAGTAGTTTGTGGTGTGGTGAGTAAAAGGTTAAAAGAGATATTATAATCTAGAAAATTATAGAAAAACAACTCTAAATGCAAACAATAAATAAATCTATAAATAAAGCAATTTCAAATAATAAGAAACCTGGAGTTAAAACATGATGACCTAATAATGAGTAAATAGAGAAGTGTTGCTAGCAAAAAAATTAATTCCTTTGGTGGGTTAATACTTGATTTTAGCAGCAAGTATCAATGAAAAAAATCCATGACTTCATGTGATGTGTTGCTATACACTGCAGCTGAAATTTGCCACTAAGCTTCACAAATTTTGCACAAAAGAAACAAATTTTGGCTACGTAATTTGCAGAACAGCACTCCCCCCCCCCCCCCCCCTCCCCCTGAAGTAGCGTTGAAAATAGCACAGTTCTTGTTATAAACTACTGATTTATTTATTTTTTTATTGTGTTACTCACTATACTACATTTTTCAAAATGTAGCACGCTACACTCCAAATTACTGTAGTTTCGCTACTTGTAGTGTGCTACTTCTGACCCCTGTATATGTGTGTATGTATAATTTTTCCAGCTGTGTTTTCACATATAATTATATATATATATATATATATATATATATGTGTATACAGGTTTCTCACTACCAATTGACATTACAACAAAATGTTTCATTTGGTGAGAAAATAAAAGATTAAAATCGGCAAACTGTGAGAGTTGAAATATTTTTTTCTTTTGACAGCATTCTCAATGATGTTATTGAATGATTGAAAGTTTTCTGTGTAGCTTATTATTTGTTTCAGTTTTTTTTTTTCTGAACTGATTCACATTTTAAGAATATATAATATATATTTTTTTATTTGTTTTTATTTAACCCACTAACATGCTATCATGAATCCTGAGTGAACTCTGATTTTGTTTCATGAAATTATTTAGAAATAAATCAGGCTAGAATTTTTTTTCTCGACACTGCAATTGCAAAGCATCTACAATACACTTATTTTATTAATTTCTTAAACTGATAGTTCAATTTAATAAACAGCTGCTCTAAAAAAAATTGGAAAGATTTGGGGAATTTAAAAAATAGAATTGGTGTTTTAGAATCGTTGTTTCACAAAGAATCTACTAGAATTCTTTTAATTTTGCTATAGTTTTTGCTTAACCTGTCTAAATTGCTAAAGTTAGTCAAAAGCCAGTGAAAACACCATGTATGTGTGCATATATATGTGTGGGTATGTAAATATACAGTAGAAAACCACTAATCCTCACAGCTTGGTTTCAATCATTTTGCAGATTTGAGGCTCTTAGAAGATTACAGGTCATGTGTATTTAATCTTTGTTTATTTTATTTTATTATTATTTTTTACTTTGGGTAAATTTAGAATATTAATGCCTAAAACTAAAAAAAATTACATACTTAAACATGTAAATAAAATGTAGCAATAATTTGAAAAAAAAAATTATTGATTTTGAAAATTTTCATTAATAGCTGCTTATATTGTTATTATTGTTTTTGTTTTTTTTTGTTTGTTTGTTTTATACTGTATTTTGCAAATGCAAGGGTGGCTTAGCCTCTCTTAGTAAAAATGCTTTAAAATTTATTAACAAAAACTGAAATAAAGTATTTGTAATATAAATGAAATTTAAAATCATAGTATGAAACTGTTCATTGCATCATTAAAAAATCTATCAAAAGCCCATGAAAAATAACAGAATTGTACTTTTTTTTTTTTCAGGCTGCAGACAGAGTTAGCTACTGGTATCACTATTCAAAAGTGAAGGAATTCAGCAAAGTACGAGGGAGTGGAGAGATCCATTAAGTATCAATCGGGGATGGAAGAGCTCCACATTGTCTAATCTACAGTTTATAGAACAAAGGGTAAGGATCATCCTTCTGGCGTCACATGCATAACTGGCTATTGCGCATTCTCAAATTTTCATATCTTACCGTTTCTGATATCTAAAAGAGGATAATGCTTGTTTTTCTATTGGTTTCCTTGCTGATTTTTGTTTTCTTAGCATTCCTTATGAATATTTTAGTGCAATGGAAACTTCAGTGAACGAGTGCAAAGTGGATTTAGATGGAGGAACTGTAAGTAAAGATGTTATTTCTTCTTTATTGGAAATTCCATTTTCCCACCGAACTGACACTGAGAAAAACCAAATACTAAAATGTGGGCGACCTACCCCAAAATTTTCGCTTCTTAAAACATATAAAACACAAAGCAGGATTTTTCAGACTTCCTGGTATGACCAGTACAAATGGCTGTGCGGAAGTGGGGAAAAATCAAAATTATTCTGTTGGCCTTGTTTATTATTAAATACAAGTAAGAGTGTGTGGTCTTCAGAAGGATTTGATGATTTAAAAAACCTTTCACGAGCATTGTTAAGGCATTCAGCCTCCAAAGATCATTTAAATGCTCATTTAGCCTTAAATAGCCTAACAAAACAAACATTCAAAGTATCTGAAATAGTAAATGAACTTTGTAGATTGCAGAAAATTAAATACAATGAAGAAGTTAAAAAGAACAGGGAGATTTTTAAATTACTACTTGATGTGACCAGTTTACTATGTAAACAAGAACTTGTTTTCAGAGGTCATGACGAATCACAGGAGTCCCTTAATTGGGAAAATTTTAAAGCTATTTTTAAGCTTGCATTAAACAGGGATGTAGAACTAAAGCAACACTGGGAGAAAATCGGCTTTTTTAGGGAAATGCCAAAAACAATTCAAAATGAACTTATTGAATGTTTTCATGAGGAAATAAAAAAGTTTATTGAAACCAAAGTCAGTCAGGCCCCATTTTTTGCTTACATGGTTGATGAAACTTCTGATATTACAAAAAAAACTCACTGTTCTATAGTTGTAAGACTGGTGGACTCTAACGGTGAAATACAAGAACACTTATGGGGATTTTATGAAGTTAATGAAAACAGGACAGCTGAAAGTTTATATAGTGTTTTGTGTAATGCACTTGAAAACTGTGATATGAAAAATAAATTAGTTGCACAAACATATGATGGTGCTAGTGTAATGGCAGGTGAGTTGAATGGGTTGCAAGCAAAAGTTTGTGAACTCGCACATCAAGCTTTGTTCATTCATTGCTTCGCACATCACTTAAATCTTGTTTTGCAACACAGTTGTTCAAAAATAAAAGCAGTTAAGATATTTTTTGCTACTCTTCAAGGAATACCTACATTTTTCCACCATTCATCGAAACGTCTTGCTGTTACTGATAGTATTTTGGGTATTCCTACAAACAGTGAAGTATGGTGGGATTCAAGTTCTAAAATTATTAATGCTGTGCATACAAACAGGTTGCAATTGATTGAAGTATTTAATGAATTAATGGATTCATCAGATTTGGTAATAGTTAGAGAGGCACAAGGATATTTGTATAATTTAGAAGATTTCACATTTGTATTTCTTTTGTCAGTTATTCAACAAATATTTCAGAAAACCGATTTACTATTCAAAACCTTCCAGAAGAAATCTCTTGATATTCCTTTTTTCAAAAAATCTGTTTTTGACTGCATTTCCTTCTTGAAAAATTTGAGAGATGACAAAAAATATGATGAATTTATTCAGTCGACTGAACTTGCTGTTGCGTCTAGTTCTTCAGTTTTAAAACAGCATGAATTAGGGAATGAAAATGTTTCTCCTTCTAAATTTTACAAGCAAATCTATTTTGAATTGCTAGATAATATTGTAACGCAGTTAGAAGTAAGATTTTTAAATTGTGAAAAAATGAAATTCCTAAAGTTGGGTGATGTTAGTAAGTTTTCAGATTATCAGAAAAAATTCCCAACTGATGCCTTAAATTCTTTAAAGGAAGCTTATAGCCAATATTTTGATAAAGAAAAATTAAAAACAGAACTCGAAATAATCTATTCACCATTGCATGCAGATACATTTCAAAGTGCTAATTTAAGCACTTTAATAAAAAAGATGGTCGATGATGGTTCCAAAGATATTCTTCCTGAAGCATACAAATTATTCTGTTTGATTGCAACAATTCCTGCCTCCAGTTCTTCTGCAGAAAACAGCTTTACTTGCCTAAAAAGAATCAAGAACTACTTGAGAAATGGCATGAGTTCAAACGCTCTTGCTGTAACATCAATTGAAAAAGAAGTTCTGACCATACTGGAAAGCCGTCCGACATGGCATGAGGACATTATTGATAACTTTGCTAAAAAGAAAGATCGACGAGTAAATTTATTGTACATGTGAATAAGTATGCTTTCTAAGTAATTAAAAAAAACATTTTATCTATTGTATTTTGAAAATAGTGCAGTAGGGGAGATTAGGGAGGGATGGGACAATTTTAACAAAAATACTTTTTACAAATTATGTTTCGCTAGTACAAAATGGAAATTTTCAGAATAACATCTTGAAACATTTTAACATATTTCAAAAATATCAATTTGATGATAATAATTAAAATTTTAGGTTAATAAACCAATTAAATTAACAAGAAAAACGTCCCATCTTTCCCTCATGTGTGGGATGAGGCATGTTTTTAAAATGAAAATTCATTTTACTTACCCATCATACGTAGTATAGGGTAAGTCTTGTAATCGTTTTGAAAATCGAAAAAAAAATTTTGACGGATTTACACGTTTCAGACACTGGAGATTCCGAAAAACATATTTTTAGAAAAAAAATTTTGCCGTCCGTCTGTGTGTCTGTAAACGCTCTATCTACCGAAAAAGTTGAGATAGAGACTTGCAATTTGGTATGTACTTAGTATGTAATAATGGGAAGAAGCCTATTTCATTTCAATAACCTCGATTAACCGGAACTATTTTTTTTCGGACTCTCGAAATATTCGTTCTGATAAAAGGTATATAAAAATTTTCGAAATTGTTTATTTTAAGAAATGAATATAAAAGACAATAAAAAAACATAAATTTTGCATAAAGCATGAAGTCGAACGGATAATTAGTTGCCGAGATATTTGGAATCCTATTTTCCACACTCTTCGATTTTTCATGACCCTGTATTTCATCCAAATTTCACTTTAAAGATATATTTTAATTGGAAATTTAACGCTTAATCAGATGCAATAAACCACTAGTTAATAGGATTATTATTTTTGGAGTTATAAGGAAAACTTCTTTCAAGCAATTCAGTAATTGAGCCTTTAAAGTTTGTGACGTCATCAAGCCACGATTTTATTTGAATTGCAATGCATTTTATAAGTAGTTTACACATTTTTATTTTAATATTTTACATTATGCATATCCATGATGGGTAAGTATTATGGTGGCCCCCAATGACTAGTTTAATTTTAAAAAATGTGGTGACAAAAACAGTGTGACATTTGCATTCTTAAGGTTTATTGTAAATCACAACATTTATTTTATCTTATATTATGTTTTGAAAAATCCAAATCAAATTAAAAATATGCTTGTGCCCGACTAGTGCTACCAATTATTTTTGGTGGATGTAGCATTGCAATTATGTCTTGTTCATCAATGGTGGAACAGACATAATGTACTTATACATCTTTTTCTTTTTTTTTTTTAAATAGTGTATTTCTATGAAAAAATAAAAGTTCTCAGTTTGAGTTCAATAATTATTTCAAAACAGTAATATTTCATTTTAAAAAGTTAAGGAAATTGATATTATATAAATAATTATAAATATAAATATTTAATACTAATGGTTGACATTGATAAATAATGCATGAGTAAGAAAAGAAAAATTTGCACTGCTTTAATTTTTCAATGCATATTTATTTGAAAAAAAAAAAAAAAAAAAAGTAGTTAAAATTATTTTTTAACTTGCAAAATAATAAGTTTTATTTGTTACACTATTCAATTTCAAAACAAGATAGTCTTATAAATATAAAATACAAAAAATTGTATGTAATTAAACATTATTATTTGGATAGAGATATACTTTGTGAGGGATGGACATGGCCCATCCCTCCCTGAGTCATGGTGTCCCCTCCTTCCCTTAGAGGATCATTAAAAAATAAATAAATAGGCTTTTACAAAAAAAATGTGACTTTTAGTCTTAAGTTAACTGTTCATTCATAAAATATATATTGTTGAGTTTACAAAACATTAAAAACAATTAAGTTAGCAACAAAGAATGAGATTGAAAATTTACATTAAAAATTTGAGTAGTTAGATACTTTTGATATTGTAAAATAGTATTTTTATATAACAAATTCATAGATGCTTGCAACTAAAAAGATTTTCAGCAACAAGTATGATGTAATCATTACTCCATCTGGTGCAAGAGTCATAAATTAAAAATAAAACTTATTTTAAGCATCATTGCAGATGTTCCATCCCTCCCTAATCTCTCCTAATCAATGCATTTTTTTTTCTTTTTATGATTTTAAAATGTTTTTTTTTTTTTTTTACAAATAAACCATATGTATTGTGTAAACCCATATCTTCCATCAGAAAACACTAAAAATGATCACCAGAAAAGATGAATTTTCCATGTATAGTTTTGAACAATGAAGGTAATTAATTTTCAAAATATTTATCATCAAATATTATGAGCTACAATAAACTGTAATGCCTTTTAATTTGTGCATTAAAAATGAGCTAAAGTCATTTTAAGGACAGTTACTCAGACTTGTGTAGAGTAAGAGTGTAACTTTCATTTCGGAGTATTGGACAACAGTTTGAAAATTTCACCAGTGTGTGATTGATTCCTCCTTACAAGTTCCTGTGTAAGGATGTATTTTCCCTTTTTCTTTGAATTGAAACAGCTTGAAGTGAATGCACATATTGTTGATAAAAGTTCTTTTAAGACTGCATGTAAAAACACATGTTTGATTAGTGCAGTTAATTAATCCAGCAATATCATCCCACAAATCAAAACATAGATTGTATGCAAAAAATTGCAATATATCCACAGTCATCTTTCTCAAAACTCCGTATAATAAATAGACAATGTAAATAATGTACTATGATATTGTTTTAGATGTAAACTAATAATGACAACCAATTCAAATATTTCATTACTATATGGAGAATTAAGGTATATAAAGGTTAGTAAGCACATATTACTGCTTGAATTGAAACTTTAAAAAATGATTACTATCTAATTTTTCATGAACTTCCATTAACATGAACATATGATCTAATTTAAGGGTATTTTCTACATTCTGCTGCTTAAAATATTTTGAAGGGATTTGTTTTCAATATAAAAAAAAATATATATTACAGTAGATAGTTTGAAATATAACTAATTGCAAAATAAAAATATCTTTAATTTTTTGGAGCAAAAAGCCTGCACCCCACACACAGTTGTAATGTCCCACACTTTCCAGTAGATCTATAATTCAGAAATAGAATTTAGGAATAGTTTTATAATAGTAGTAGGCTTACAGTTATAGCTGAAACAGACTGAAATAATAATTTTGTCCCTTTTTTGTCAAAATGGCTTTAAAATGAAAAAATGAGTAGCAAAAATCATTTTTTTTTTTTTTTTGAATCTTTTACAGAGCAAGAAAATGTATTACGTTGAAAAGTATTACATATTTTTGGTTCCATCCATAGCTACATGTATACAGAACAATATCTAAAAAATATATTCAGATCGACCTAGTAGTTTTAAATTTACCATTAATCAGCAATTTCAGGACTATAAAGAACACCATCCTTTCCGATGAACAAGACATTCGTCAATGTATTATCTTCTCTGGAAGCAATTCTGGCCTCCTTTGCTTCATTTGACAAATGCCACACAGTGGGGCCAGGGTGACGAAAATACCCGAAAGTGAATTTTTTATTTAAGCACCATTTCTAGTTGTTTTTTTGTTCATTGATAGTTGGAAATAAGGCCTTGCTTTAATTTTTCTGGAAAAAAAAAATTGCACCCACACAGAGGGCTCTAAATGTGAAGTTTTTTAAGTCTTTTTAAATTGGCCAAATTTTGTTCCTTTTCATGTATCTTTATTTTCAAAGATAAAATTTTGAAACTTTGAAGGATTTACCTCCTATATAGAAGACAAGAAACCACAATTTATCAATTCAAATATTGCATTATTATATGGAGAATTGAAATATACAATATTCACATTTTAAAATAGCAAGTAAAATTAACTTTTTTTTTAAAGAAAGAAAAAAAACCCCTTAGCCTCCACCATGGTTTAGCAAATTTTCTTATCTATATATTTTGAAGAAACAACTATATTTATTTCCGCTGTAATTATTCACAATTGGGGCCTTCGTACTGCC
Organism: Maratus michaelseni; assembly: GCA_963931845.1. Classification (NCBI taxonomy): domain Eukaryota; kingdom Metazoa; phylum Arthropoda; class Arachnida; order Araneae; family Salticidae; genus Maratus; species Maratus michaelseni. The sequence goes on from OZ007597.1 coordinate 160,637,519, forward strand.
TTTTGTCATCCCCCATTTCATTGAAGGCCTGTAATTATTTTGAAAATAATTAGACATATCAATTTGGGACTGATCTTATTCGATTCCTCTCATGAAAATATGTAAGAATTATCTCAAGCATCCTTTAAACCATATAATGTTTTGTCTTTTTTTAAATTTCCCATTTATTTATTTGCTTTATTCAATATATCGAATTTTCTATCAGTCTTCGGGTTTGGGCAGGTTCAATCTGTCTTAAATTAAAAATTTTATTTATTTCCATTTCTAATTATTTTAATGCTTTTTTGATCAGAATAAAGAGTAAACATAAATAGTTTTTTTCTATTCTGCATAGTTGTGAACTATTTTTTTTTTCTGTTAACACTATTTCCGAATCATAATCCTGAGCTTATTTAATCGCAGAATTCTGCGATTAATTAACATTAAGATTGGGTTTCTGTAGGATTTCTATTTGGAAATAGTAATAACTAAAAAGTGGAATACTTTATAGTTATGTATACGCAGACAGATGCATTTAAAATTTTTATTTTGCTAAATAAAATAACAATGCTTTAAATTTTGAAAATAATGTATGAAATATAAATATGCAGATTGGAGTGGCAGTGGAGGAGGGTATGCTATGGATTTTAGTACTGCAGAATATTAGAGCTCCGGTACTTTTTTTTCTTAGAAATTAAGCCCTGCTTGGTGCACTCATACTTCCATTGGTGACTGGGTCTATCTATCAAATGCTGTCTGAGGAATTCTAATTTTGAAAAAGCTTCTTAGAATCCATTTAATGTTATTTATTTTATTTTTTTTGCAAATTTCATTTTTCAAAATTTGGCATCATTTTGCTGAGAAAAAAAAAGAGGATCCCATAATTTTTGCTTTGCTCACTAATCGAAATTTTGCTCGTATTAATCGAGGAAGCATACAAAAAGAAATTTGACGCACTAAGCGAGAGATACTTGTACATATATAAACTGAAATAGTTCACTTCAGATTAATCAGAGATATCGGTAGAGTATTAAGGCAAATTTAGAAATTCTAATCTATAATAGTTTCTGTAAAAAGGTGCATTGAAGTTCAAAAAACACCATTTTGAGAAAACTGAGTTTAAAGTGGAACAGTCAAGGAAAAGGACCAGATGTAAACAAACAATTTTTTTTTCAAACCTCGTTGCTTTAGAAACAAAGTAAATGTATCATTAGAAAGAGGAGAAATAAAAGATTCAAAATGTTAAAAAACCCCAAAATTGACAGTTTTCAATTTTTTGTCTTTCAACTACACTTAAATAATCTTTCATTTATTTTGAAAAGTTTGCTTTTGATCAAAAATCAATATCTTCATATCCAAAGTTTGATGACTGCAAATGTTGAAAAATAAATTCGAGTTTAATTATCACAGCAATTCAAAATTGAAGAGGCGTAACCAAAATTCTTCTTATGGAAATGCTTCAAGTTACATGATTTTCAGTATTCAGTAAATTTTGGCTAAAAGAAGATCAGGACTGTAAAGTAATCCAGAAATACATGTAGACTCTTAAGCTTCAGATTTCATATCGGTGAAATCCATCTTTTTAAATCCATGTTCTTTTCATTTAAGATACTCTGTAAAAGAAAATTCCATTGATTGCCAGTACTAGTATTGAGCATGATCAATTACTTTTGTAATCAGATTGTTAATCTTGATTAAAGTAATTGTGATTAATTTCAATCATAATTTCTTCTTAATATTTTTAATCGTGGCTACCAGTAATCATCAATCATAATTGCAGTAATTCATTAATCAGGATTACATAGATTAGAAGAATCTTATGGGAAAATTTTTCAATACATTTTAGGTAGCTTTCAGTACAAAAAAGTATAAAGCTACCTATTGCAGCCATTCGGAGGAAAGCATTTCCAGAAAATTTCGATATATTTTCACCGATCATGACCCCCAGACACCAAAACCACCCTCCGTTCAAATGTTGATTTATATATATAGATATATCCATATATATATCTGACTTATGTCATACGATAACGCTCGTATTTATAAATTAATTTTAATGAAACTAATTGTGTGTATTAAGCTCACCAATGCCTCGACCGAGTTCGTTGGCTAGCTTGATCCGCCTTCTTGTTTCAAGATGGCCACTGAAAATTTTAAAACTAAAATAAATGTACAAAAAAGTTAAAAATTCAAATTTATTTTTTGCTTAAGTGTTAGGCCTTGATACAAGGATTCCAGATTATTTTTTGTTTTACTTCTATCTTAAAAAATGGCTGAGATAGAGCAGTTTGAAATTCTAGGGTGGCTGACATTTTGAAACAAGACAGCACATTACAAAAAACCAACGATTGATTTATGAGTTTTAGTGAACATGATTTCTCGCAAATTATTTTCTTTCATTGTTGTAATCATTTTCCCAATCATACGCATAAAACTATATATTCATATCCGTTAGCGCCAAATTCTCATCAAACTTGGCGACAATTGGCGACCAAAATAAGTCTTCATAAATGAAGCCAACTTAGCTATAGCTCAATAATTTGGCGAATTTCTTATTCAAATTCAGTATTAACGAATCTTTTGTAAACGGTTTCTTTACATTTTAGCTTGTTGTTTTCGAGTAACATTAGCTAAAATTTTAAAACGAAGATATAGGAAAGCTACCTTTTCCTCCCGGTACAGGCCGGAAGGACGTTTTAGTTACCATTTCTTGTAATATAGACTATGGAGGGTATGCGCATTTTCAAAAAGCCATTAAGTAGCTCTAGTTACCAAATATCTGTTGAAGAAAAATTTGTTGAAAGCTATAGAAATAAAAAAAAATAACCAGGTGACCCGTGCGAAGATTTCGCACTGCAGTCTCATATTTTTTAGCAATAGCTAATATTTTTTAGATACAGGTTTAAACTTCTAAAAAAATTACATAGTAAAAATATCTCCAAGCAACATTAGTCAAGCCAGAGTATCATCTCATTTATTCCATCAAAGTTACAATAAAAACTGACCAAAGATAGCAAACGCAAAAATGTATATATATATATCAATCATATTTTAACTCCATTAGAGGATGACATCTGTTTCAGAAAAAAACATGGGATAAAGAAAAATAAATTGAGCATTTGAATTTAAATTTTGATTTTTAATCATAAATATAAAATAAATCCGTGCAGCAACTAAGTCCCACTTTATATTTATTGAACATTTTTTTTTTTATAATCATTGTTGCAGTGTTTTATTTTTGTGGCAACACTAATTTGAGGAAAACCTTTCATTTCCTTTATAAGAATAATTCTGATTTAATTTTTAATTAATTGCAATTTTTAATCAAAGTACATGTTTTAACAAAATGTGAGTATACTATGTCAAAAGCCGCTTCAAAATCCTTTCATATGGTATCTCATTTATCATTCTGTGTTTTTTATTTGCTTAGAAAAAGGGATTTTGATAACAGAAATAATACATAGGATTTAAACTCATTTTCTTTTACAAAATTTACGTTCATAATCTTCCTCTAAAACCGCATCTCATATCATCAGCTATTTCCCAAACACCTCTTGGAAAATGAGGTTGAATATATTATATTTTCAAATGTATAACCTCTCTTAATGATTGTACATTTTGTCTTAAACATTTGGAAAATATACCTTTCTCTATACTATTTAAATATTGTTCATACAAATATTTAAGAGATCTGCCCTTTTTCAAGAAATTCAATTTTGTTTATAAGCCTTCCATTATTTTGTTCATATCTCAGGTTGTCAAAGAGAGGGGAAAGAACTATTTTCTGAACTTTACAGTAATCATTTATAACATAATCAAGTCATCATGATTACAGATCTATAATCACTTAAAATGATTTCTTTTCTGATTACTTTTTTAATCTGTAATCTTGATTAACGATTACAAAATGTAATCATAATCTGTAATTGTCAATCTGATTACATTTTGGATTACACTTGTCAGTACAATTTCTGTATTTCAGAAAAAGAAAAATCTGATGGAAATGATTTTGTGAGTGTGTCAGAAAAAGTATGGGTTTTAAAAAAATCTTTGACAGATATTGCTAAATTTTCATTTTCTACAAACTTGTGGGATTTGTTTTTTATTATTACACTGCAAAAGAAAAAGTTTGTGCTTGCTTTCACAATCAGTGCTATGGAGTCGGAGTCAGGCCTATTTTTGGGCAAAAGAGTCGTAGTCATTAAAAGACAGTCCGACTAAGACTCCAGCTTGTTTTTTAAACAGTTTGAAGTGAAATTAAACCAATTCTATGTAATTTTAAATTTATTAACTGAATTATTATTTTTATATTTGGACTATATATACAAGGAAACACAGGTTAAACAGTCCCAATATACTGTCCAGTGTACAGCATATATGAAAACTGTTTTTAATTGAAATCTGTAGTTTATTTTATATTTAGTATATAGTTTGTTACAAAATGTTATTTTTCACAAAAATATAATAAATTTCACAAAAATAACCTTTACTTTTCACAAAATGGGCCTTAAGAAAAAAAACCTGCATCGACCCTTGGGTTGATATGCACATCAGATGCTTCAAGGTCAAACAGGAATGTAACAGCAGGTTGCAGTGTTGCCAGTTAAGTTTTTTTTTTTTTTCTGATTGCTTGATTGCTGCCACTTTTTTTAAAAAAATAGTAATATTTCCTTTATTCAATGACAAATTGAATAAAGCGACTATTACTACCATTTCAAAACAAATGACAGCAATGAAGCAATCTGAATAATAGGAATCAACAGGCAATACTAGTATATTAGTCATCCCGGAGTCAGAGTCGGTTCCTTTAAAATTTCAGGAGTCGGAGTCGGTCATTTTTTCCACCGACTCCGCAACCTTGGTCTAAATACAGAAATTCTTTTCAGAGTTCAAAAATCTAAAAAAAAAATCCCAAAGCCCTAGCAAAAACAATAAATTAACTAGACTTTTAGCACTATTATCTATGTAGGATATTCCCAATACTTATTTGCTAATTTCTAGCACATTCACGAAATCACTTCATCGGAGAAAAACATTTGGTAAAAATATGGAAATTGTACTGACAATCAGCGGACATTTTTCTTACGGTGTATATTTTAAAAGTACTTTGAATGAATTCCTGTAGTTTTAATTATTTTTCCTTGTAGTTTTTATTAATGGACTGTACATGCAGTCCATTCTACCAAGTACAGTGGAATAATATTAAAACTATACTATCTTTTCAATTTTGCCATGCCATAATTATCTGAAAATGTCCTTATTTTTATAATAAATATAAATTTAAAAGAAGAAATACATATGTCTACTGTGACTCTGATTCTGTGTGCATGAAAATCCGTCAAATATGGCAATTAACCCAATTACAAGTTCAATTAAAATATGACATTGGATATGTAAAAAAAAGTATAATTGACTATTAAGGGATTGTGAATTTACATGTGTAATTGAAAATTTTGTTTATATTTATCCCTTTCTATATTAGGGCGATTCCACCATTACGTGTGTGACTTTTAGAGAGTGTTTTTAGGTGCGTTCGTAATTATATAAATAGCACCTATTGTCGTCGCTAGTCCGTCCGTCCGTCCGTCTGCATATAACAACGCAAAACTACATAACCGAATGGTTTGAATTTTAAGATATATTATCTTTGCAGAATTTTGTCGAGACATTTCAAATTTTATAAAAATCGAATCAAAACTTTAGGAGATATTAATAAAAATATTTATTAAGGAATTTGAATTTTTTTTTTTAAATCAGTGTTTTCTTGTTATAGGAGCCTCCGAGGTTTAATTGTCAAGCGACCGAGATACTTATTTTATGACAGAAATGAATCTGCAGACAATATAATTCATTTCACAGAATTAAAAATCATCAAGATATGAATATTTATATAACTAGCTATAGTACGAACGCACCTCATTTGTCACGTTTGACTACAATTTCCAACTTTTTTTTTTTTTTTTTTTTTTTTTTTTTTGCAAATTGAGATAAATTTGGAAGTGAAATTATTTAGATAACATTTTACTCTTTCTATTGCTATTACAGGACACATACAGAATCATTTTTGTGGTGACACCTTTAGTCTAAAGTAATAACAATTTTTTTAAAAAATAGTAAAGTCGTTGTTACGTGTGTAACTCAGAAAAATCACACACGTAGCAATGACTTTAGTATTTAAAAAAAAAAAAAAAAAAAATTATTACTTTAGACTAAAGGTGTCACTACAAAAATGATTCTATATGTGTCCTGTAATAACAATAAAAAAAAATAAAACATTATCTAAATAATTTCATTTCTAAATTTATCTAAATTTGCAAAAAAAAAAAAAAAAACTCTCAAAGTCACACACATAACGGTGGAATCACCCATTAGCTATTGGTCAGCATAAGTAGTTCTATGTTTGTAGTTTATGAGAGCTCTAGGTTAAATAAAGTTTTTTAATACCTAAAGTAAGGTTAAAAAATAATCAGCATTAATCTTTATCCAAGAATTTCGCAAATTATTACCTTTTATCTTTTGTTGATAGATTATTTTTAAATCCCAAATATGTAACTTTCTTTTATTAACTAAAAATATATTTAATATAGTCAGATGCAAGAAATATATAGGGTGATTCCTAAGTTGGTATACAATTTCCAGATGCAATAAACAGGAACAGTTTAAGGCAAATTCCCCAAATGCGAGCTAGTTAGTTAGGTGTACTCATAAAGTTTATTTCCCGTGGCCGAGGGAAGTGACTCGGGTGATAGCTAGCGTGTCATATGAATAGTCAGTAGAAATGGCTGAATCTGCAGTGGAGGAGGCTTTTTGTATTTTTGAATTGAACAAAAGAGAATCTGTTACTGTTGTTATTTTACCCCTCCTATAGGTGCATATTCACGGTCGCCAGTCACCACGTGGTGACTAAATTTTTGGTTGTGACCACTAACTTTCGGTGTTTAAGTCGCCATGTGATTTAAAAGTGATCAAAGCAATCAAGAAACTGGTACTCCCAGTCACCATGATGAAATTTTGATTTTAAGACCAAAACACATAACAAACTTACCGGTTCAGTGTGTGGTGTGTCATATGCAGAAGCAAATCCAGCCTTCCATTTAGAGGGAGGGGGGGGGGGGTCATGTCTCTTTTTTTTTCTTTGCAAAGGGGATGTTACATGTTTTCATTAGAAAATTTTATATCTTAAACTCAAATTGGCTATTTTCTGACACATACCCGAATTCACTTTCATTACTAAATGCATAAAACTTTCAAGTATATCCGGAAATGTATAAAAATTAAAGGTTTTGAATAGGTTCAAAGAACAAACTTAATAGTTGTTCATTCCCATTTTCTTATAAAAGCAAAGGATCTTACAGAAAATGTTCTCAAAATTCGCATTTTAAGTCGACTTTCAAGGCTTGACAGTCATGAAAATGTCATCTTGAAGGAGCAATTGAATACAGTACAAGATGAGCCAGATTTATAGGAAAGTGTAAAGTGTTGTTCGAGTCTTTGGTACTTGAACAATAATGTCTGCAATTTTCATGCATTTCTGTAGAAAAATGACACGCTGAGTGTACCGGAAAGATTAGCACTTTTAAGCAAGAAAAGGAAAACACCTTTAAACACATTATTTAAAAAATGTACTGCTCTGTACAAATGTTCTTCATTTAGTGGGGAGGTCATCACCGCCTTGAATCTGCACTTGGTCGTGTTACTAAGGGTGCTGCATACACAGAACATCTTTGACTGTCTCTAAAAAACTTGAAACATTCACCTATGATTCTGTTACATGTAACATAAAATTTCTTACATTGTTGCTGTTATATAGTGCATTGAAATTGTATACTAACTTATGAATCACACTGTGCATTATTAAACTAAAAGTATATTATTCTTTATTTAGGAAAGGAAATTGAAGAGGTATATACTTTTTACCTTTAAAATACTTCTAGAAGATGTCAAGTATATTCAATAACAAATCGAGTAGTGAAGACCAGTCTCTTACAATCTACTCCAAAGAAGCTCTCTATACATGCGATGTTTGTAAAAAGCAATTTGGGAAAAAAATTCATTTATTTAGTCATTCATGTACCGATACTAATGATAAATCATTAACTTGTAACATCTGTCAAAATTCATTTCCCAGTCGTACACAATTACAAGATCATCTTGAAATTGAACATGCTGGTGAAAAACACTTTTCATGTAATATTTGTGGTAAAAAATTTAAGTTAGAAAAATCTATGAAAGCACATCTTCGCAACCATGCAAGACCTCATGTTTGTGATATATGTAAAAGAGTATTTGATTGGAAGTGCAATTTACTATTACACATGTCCGTCCATACTGGGAAAAAAACTTTTCAATGTGATGTCTGTCAAAAAGGATTTCAAACAAAAAATATTCTGAAATCACATTTACTTACCCATCTTGAAAAAAAACCATTTGTTTGTGGTATATGTCAGAAAAGATTTGCAAGGAAATTTAGTTTGAATTCACATAGCTATATCCATACAGGAGAAAGACCTTTTGTGTGTGAGGTATGTAAAAAAGGTTTTAAAGAAAGAAGTAGTTTGCAAATACATCTTCGTGTGCATACAGGGGAGAGACCTTTTGAATGTGATGTTTGTCAAAAACAATTTATTTCTACACGTGCTCTTAAAATGCACCGTCAAGACCACACAGAATTTCTTTTTTGTAATGAATGCCAAACATCATATAATGATAAACGTTCTTTACAATTACATGAGAAAACTCATTTGAAACAAAACAATTATGTTTGTGAAATATGTGAAAAAGTTTATACTGCTAAAAGTTCCTTGAACAGACATTATCTAAAGCATCCAGAAAAGAAGAAACTTTAATATTTCTCGTGTCAAAAAATGTTTTCTATTAAATAATATCTTTCTTGTTATCTTTGACTGTTTCACATTAAGCCTTCTCATGCATGGCAGCCGCATATAAGAGTGTATTGCTAAATGATGTCCAGTGAACTATGTGTGTGCATTATTTTTATTCCTGTGTCGGATACAAACCTCATATTAAGTTAACTACTTATATTTTCCTATTTACCACTTTCTGTTTATAGAAAAACTATCTTTATCTATATAAAGTTTGTCACCAAAGAATATGATTTATCAGCAATAATTCAAAAGCTTAACCCGTCAGCACACGCGCTGGGATAAAATCTACCCCAGCTCACAACTATTACTTAAAAATTTACGAAAATCGTTCGTGATCATTCTGAACTTTATAGTACCTTTCAAGCTGAAAGCTATTAAGATGTGGCCAAAAAGAATTTACCTCCGGTTGTGGATTTTCCATTCTTTTGTTATAATAATGTCACGTGGGAGAAAATTTACCACACGCGTGTTATAACGTAACCCATAATGATAGGAAAATGTTAATCGAAATGCTTATGCAATGCAAATAAGAATATAATTGTTCTTTTAAACGTTAACAACTCTTGCACATACAGTTTCTATATATCAGTTTTATATTTTTTGGTATTTTCATGGCTGAATTTGGATTGTAAAAGCTTTCTATGTAATGATATGCAGAAAAAAATCTTAGTGCTAGATTTTATATATATATATTTTTTGCTTTAAATATAAAAGAACTTCTTATTTTAAGTTAAATTATGTTTTTCATTGATTTACAGTTTATTTCAAAATCTAAATTTTTGTTTATAATCAAACCGGGGAGAAATTGACACAAGAAAACCCATTGGAGTAAAATTTATCCCACGTGTGTAGTAACGTAATGGAAAGGGGCGCGTGTGCTGACGGGATAATGTCATTTGATCTCAAATGCAGCACAAGCATGTGATGTACATATTCCATTTTTATTTATTTTGTGGATAAGCCAGTTAGGTGTTTTAACGGGAAAATATAAATTAACTGCTATTTCTCTATTTTTCTCTGCATTTTGAAAACGTAAATGATAAAGATCTGGGATCTTCCATCTACTGAACTTGATGCAATACACTTATTGCAAGTTTATGGTATTCTGTCATCAACAAAAGTGTGCATTAGTGACATAATATGAGAATTTATCAACAAACAGTGGAGATGTAATGTTAAAAACGGATCTATTAAAAAAAAAGAATGGGGTTCAACAGCCAAATTCTTTTTGGGTGGTAATTTTAAGTCTTTATCTAAATTGTCTGTGTTTTTTATGTTATTCTGTTATTTATTATTTTTGTATATGTTATATCTGCTTACTTTTTCTGATTAAATAAAGTGCAATCCATTCCTTCCAAATTTAAGTTATTATTGGAATTTATTAAGTCCATCCAGAAAACTTAACTATAACAGTGAAACTGTTATATACATATTATTAATATACATAACCGTAAACAAGAAATTTTTATGCATGCAGTTTTATCATGCGACTATTAAAACGGGAGTCATGCCTGGTATTTTTTCGATAGGTTATCTTCCCAACAATCATCCGTAGTCAGGATACACGGAGTAGCATTCGGCCATAGTTATTGGCCAGAAATCATGATTATGTAACAAACATGAAGCCACACTAGTGTCACACCTTGATTATATATTTTCGGTATTAAATCCTATTGAGGTGCACTATAGTTTCTTACTGAAAAGTATGGTGTACATTGTACCTTATAATTCATTTACAGAGACACAAAAAAAAATGGGTTAGAATACTATCTATGAGTGATAATTGCTGGAAGTGCATTTTCTACTTTTGTTTGCGTTTTTAAGTCTAAATTTTTGCATAATACATGGTGTATATAAATTCTGTTGATCATATGCAGGGCTACACAATAGAATTCGTAAGTGTTATTGGCTATGAAAGTGAATTACTTAAGGATAGTTTTTAATTGTGTTATGCATTTTACTACTGAACTATATTTAGTACACTGCTAAAAGTTTGTGGGATATAAATAAATTCATATACAGGAATTTATTAGCTATGCATAGAGCAAGATACATTGCCAATTAGGGGTGGTAATTGCTAGAAGTGTGTTTTAAGTTGCCTTATGTATTTTTTAAATTAGTTAAATTTTAGCTTAATATGTGGTGTGGACAAAAGTCTTTAGGTAATATACAGGGCTGTACAAAAGAATTAGAGTGCATTTCCATCCATTGGTGAAAATTATAAAATTTTAGCATGCTATATAATACATATTCAAGTCTATACATCATATACAGAGCTACACAAAATAATTAGATACTTCAATATGAGCTGTTTTCCATAGGATTTCATAAGTGTTGTTGCCGTGATGATGAGATGAAATTACAGTAAAAATTGTTTGTTTAAAAAAACACCGTTTTAAAAGCATTCAATGTTTGTTTTTAAAATCATGCCTACTTTCATGACTGAATTTCATGTAGCTCTAAACAATTTCAATTAAAGACTACCTCAAATTTGCAATCCTAAAATCTATACACTATTGCAGATGTAAATAGTGAAACTTACAGTTAAGGTGTAGGTGAAAAATTCAAGATTTTTTAATTTTTATATCATTCTGTACACATTTTACTATGTAATTCTAGTTAATATGACTGAACTCTAGTTTTTTCATAAAGGAATTATAAATTTATTACTGAAAAAATGGCTGAAAAAATGGCTGAGCTACATGGCTGAGAAAAAGCAGTTATTTCCCTTTTGCCGATGGCAACAAGTGGTTTGTTTTTGCTAATTTAAGTATTTGAGGTATCAATTTAAAACTCGCCACACATATGTAGAAAAAGTTTTTGCATCCAAAAATCTAATTTTTGTAAAAATTGGCTGGTAATATTTCTTAAATTATGCTGAAAACTAGCTATCTTCTAAAAAGGAAAGAAAATAAAGTGCAAAGTCAAATAAAAAAACAAGTCATTTTGTTTCTGTTTCAAAAGGTACCGATATTTGTTAATGTTAAAGCTCCATTGTTGTAACTTTTATGCATTTTAGCCTCATTGTTTTTGCCTCTGCATCATTATGACGTCAATGTTACTGACACACACATTTGCGATTTACGATATAGATTGACTTTTAGAAGCTTTTCTTCTTATGTATGTAAGAATCACGTTTTTTGTTTTTTAAAGGATAGGTAGCCAAATTACATTCTCTTTATTAAAAGTCATTGATTAAATTCTGAGGAGGGGGAGGAGAGTTAGGTCGTAATTTAAACATTGCATTAATGTTAAAGGTATATAGATCAGGCTTTGGAAAATGCAACTAATTTATTTTTCTAGCGTGTACATAGCATGCCTGTTATATGGTGTCATAGGCAGCGGGGTCCCATTCCAGAGGTTCATTCGGAAAGAGGTTTGTTTAGAAGAGAATGAGCCCCCTGTCAGTGGAAGGTGGAACTGAAAGATATTTTAATGATTTTATGTTCATTTGGAAAAATCAACCAGCGAAGCGTGCTAGTTTTTATTATTTTACTTACTTATTTTAATATTTTATGTTATTGTAAGCATTCATTATAATTTTGAGTAAATTATTGCATTCAAATTACTGTTTTAAAAATGTATAAAAAACATTGACCAGAAATCTGCAAAATTCTAAAATCATCACAACCTCTGGTTTCAAGCTATGCAGATTTGAGGGAGTCTACTGTATTACATTAATTTGGTGTTCACCCCAATTATTGAAAAATCACTGCTTTGATTTATGTTTGATAGAAAGCTCAGATTAGTGACTTTATTTAAAAAATTGTAACTTATGCTCTGTTTCTTTTTAAAATATGGCAACAGGAAAGGAAAAAAAAGTTTTTTTTTAAATATGTATTTAGGGTTTCTAAATTGTTTTCTCATTGTATAATCATAATTTAGTTACTACTAAACATTGATAAAGGAGTATAAAAAAATCTTTTAGAAAATATTACTCTTTATTTTTTATTTATTTTTCTACGTTTTAGTGCTTAAAGTATTTCGTTGGCCTTTTTTGGCAAAAGTTGTTTCGTGCATCATTAACTCCATTTTTTTGTAATTCCTTCGCAGTTATAACAATAAAGATTATTTGGCAATTTATCACTTGTGGCCAGCTTATGAGACAATACCTTAAAATTAATTTATAATTAAGTCCTAAAATTTTTTAAATGTTGTATTGTCATTGGAAACATACCTATGTATATATATTTCTTAATTCTAGCCTATTGGTAAGGTGCTGTGCATATATAACATTGTTACTTTAGTGTGTGTGTGGGGGGGGGGGGGTCTGGCACTTGATATCATAAGATATGTCTAGGGTGAGGGAGTATATGTCTTTTGATATCGTTATCATTTTTGATCTAACCAATTATTTTTTTTTTTTTTTTTGGTCACCTTTTCTCTACATCAAAATAATCTATCTTTTTTTTTATTGTTTTTTTATTGTTGTAGTCTTATCTATTGTTAGGAAAATACAAAGCTATTAAGGCCATTAAATGATTTTAAAATAATTTCATTCCAAAATTAAGAATACCCCAATTCCTGTTCTTCTGTCATATGGCACATATAATCTGCTTTTGAAGAAACCAAATGCAAAATATGTTTGATATGATACTTGGGTTTACTAGTAATGAAAAGGAAACAATGTTGTGCACCTGTTCTGCTTTCACCCTCCCCGTGCAAGGGTAGGTCAAGAATATAATTATTAATGTTACTATTGACTGTATTATATAAAAATAAGCTATTATTAAATACTTGTAAATAGTAACTGTCTCTTTTAGATGTTATTTGATATAAAAGTATTTCCTGTATAATAGTGATATTTTATTGACTTCTTCTCTTCATTTGAATCCATAAAGTATGTGAATAATAAATGTATAACCCTATCTGTATATAACTGCAAATATATAAAAGGAAAAACAAGAAAAAAATTGTAAAAATAAAAAGAATAAACCTATTTTAATACTTGGAAATGTTTCCATAGAAAATTTCTCATGCCTTGCATTCATAATATTTCAAATTTTAATTTCTTAAAAGGTGTATAGCCAACATAGTGAAAAAGTATCCAAGCCGGGACTCGAACCTGGGTCATCAGTATAGCACGCTGACGTTCTACCACCTGAATCACTTGGAACGATACCCAGCCTGGCACTTTCTCACTATTACATGTTAGCAAGTCTACAATTGCAGCACAAGATGGAAACATTTAAATTAAAATTTGAAATATTATAAATGCAAGGCATCAGAAATTTTCTATGGAAAAATTTCCAAGTATTAAAATAGATTTATTCTATCATCAATGTTGGATTCTCTTTAGTTTTGTGTTTGTCCCAAGGTTGGTGGCTCATGGAAAAATATTCTATCTTGGGCTGCGATTGTAGCCTTGCCAACATGTAATAGTGAGAAAGTGCCAGGCTGTGTATCGTTCCAAGTGGTTCAGTTGGTAGAACGTTAGTGCACTATACTGATGACCCGGCTTGGATACTTTTTCACTATGTTCCCTATATGCCTTTTAAGCAATTAAAATTTGAAATATTATAAAAAAAAAAGTTTTTAGACATTGATAACAATATCATTAATGGAGGGGGGAGGTATTCAAGGAATGATAACGCATGATATCGTAAGGAAGGGAGGTAGTCCAAAATTACCAAAATGTTGATAATGTTATGTATGTACTTGTACAGCCCCTAAGTGAGTGAAAAATCAATTACAAAATTCCATCTGTACATACAAAAAGCAAGTTAAGTTAAATAAAAGAGTGTAAAAAAAATTGCTAGACAAACTAAAAAAAATGCTAAGGGTGATATGTTATTTTTTTGAAAAAGACCTTTATTTTATTTATAAATTCTCTACATATTTTTTGAAATAGTACTTGTGCATAGTAACTGCGAACAGAACAGCAGCGTCAGTTTGTATGCTTATCAACGAGAAAATAATTTCAAATGTGTGGAGTGTTATATTTTTCTTTTATTTATTTTTCTTTCAAATAATTAATAAATTTTAAAAAAAATAACTTTGTGTGTTTGAATTATTCCTAAAAAATAGCTTTGTGTTTAAGGCATTTAACTCATTAAAAATCAATAATCTATTATATAGTAAGAAATGCATCTAGTCTTTCCTTGAAACAAGCATATAAAAATGTCAAAAATAAACTTTGTATTTGTATATCTAGTGTATCTTTCAAAATTTAAAATTCTTTCACTTCGATAACTCTTCCTCGAATTGTTTGTCTAATGGTAGATGACTGGCTGCTATTCAAGAAATGCTGAGTTTGAATTTTAGCTTGAGTTTAAATGTTCAGAATGCAGTATTCAATTCGGAGTGTTACTGAGAGGAAATCTCCCAGAATATTTAGAATTTTGTGTTTATTAATGGTCTAGAAGTGCAATCACCCCCTCCCTCCCCCCAGATCTCCATGTTATCTCCCTTCCAGAGCTGCAGAAATCTGCTCCACCAGTGGCTGATAGGTTCTGCTCTTAAAGCTGGTAGATGGGAGGTGCTGGGTTCAAACCCCTGTCATGCTCGTCTACCTTACCATTCGGAGTTTTCTGTGGTTTTCTTCGAACCTTGTTGTAAATACAGGTTAGAACCCCTTAGAAAGACCCTCACAGAAGGCACTCCCCCCTAGGGCCTATATCCCTCGTGTAGATAATCGTCCCTCATAAAATCAACCAAGCAAATAACCAGCTGCAGAAATCCCCTCCCACAGAAAAAATGTTGGATTCAATGCAGTCAAAATATGTTGCAAATTGACTGTTTGATTAAAAACTCACCAATAATAATTGCACTGTGAGAAGGCACATTATCGTGGTGCAAAACCCATAAGTTTTCTCGCTACATTTCTGGCCATTTTCGATGAATTGCTTCACGCAAATGGCGCAAAACACTCAAGTAATATTTTTTATTGACTGTCTGGCCAGTTGGTAGGAATTCATACTGCACAACACCACCACAATTAAAGAAAACAGTCAACATTACCTTGTATTTTGAGCGACGGATTCTCTACCATCTTTAAACTTTTTACACTAATCAAATACTGTTGTTTTTGGTAAACAGTCGTCTTTACAAGCTTTTTGCAACATTTTAAATGCTTTTGTAGCAGAAATTTCATTGCAAAAACAAAATTTAATGCTTGTTCTTTGCCCAATAACATTCGCCATTTCGGAAAATCAACTGAGTAAAAATTCTTATCTCATTAAAAACAAATTTATTTCCAGACGATAAAATGAAATAAATTCCTGACTATTGCCATATGTTTATAGAAGTCGTAAAAATGTTTGATAAAAGTTTGCAGACAATATCTACTATACAGGGCTTAATTTCTAAGAAAAGAAGCCCTAATATTCTTGCCCTATTGGAGCCCTAATATTCTGCAGTACAAACACCCATAGCGTACCTCCCCCCCCCCCCCCCCTCCTCTACCGTCACTTCAATCTGCATATTTCATGCATTATTTTTTAAATTTAAAAGCTTTGTTTTTTTATTTAGCAAAATAAAAATTTTAAATGCATCTATCTGCATATACTTAGCTATCAATTATTCCTCTTTTTAGTATTACTACTTCCAAATAGAAACCTTTGCCTAATCTTAATGTTAATTAATCGCAGAATTCTGCGATTAAATAAGCTCATGATTATGATTCTGAAATAGTGTTAACACAAAAAATGAATAGCTGTTTACTCTTTATTCTGATCAAAGTAGCATTAAAATGATTTGAAATGGAAATAAATAAATTTTGAATTTAAGATAAATTGAGCTCGAGTCTGCCCAAACACAAAGACTGATATTAAAATCGAGGTTGTTTTATCTCTATCTATTACATGAGCGACACATTACGTCACTTATAAGGGTTTTGATACAAAAGATTGGAGATGGGAGGGAAAGGAAAGGGTAATTTAGGATTCGTTTTTTGGAAGCATTATTGCACTGAGCTCCAGAGTGCAGTGTTTATGAGCTCTGGTGAATTCTGGGCAATATTTAAATATTTATTAAAAACAGAAAAGTACTGTAGCTCCGGTGGGCTCCGGCGCAAATTAAGCCCTGCTACTAGAGATATATTTTAAATGAAGCATTCTGGATACTTTTTGATCACAGATATTAGCTGCAATAGTCACTTTTCAGATTAAACAGATATATATGTAGAGTATTTAGACAAAATTACAAACACTAATCTACATAGTGTCCCAAATTTATGAGCCAAACTGTAACACTGTAAGGGGTGATAGAACATTCCTAGATATGCTCAATACTCCATACAATGCATAGTCGTAACTCAAACAGTGAAGTGCTACAGAGAGATTTCTGATTGTAGAGGGAACCCCGTTTACTACGCAATATCTAGTAAATGATTGTTAATTTTATTTATTTATATGTGTTCTATCACCTCTTACTCGTAAAATTGTGACCATTAGTTCTGATTGACCCTCAATTTCTCTGAAGGGAATTCAATCCAATTTACCCTCCCCCTTATCACTTGTACTCAGTTGTTTGTCAAATATTGGTATAAAATCATATAAATAGGCAATTGTTGGTATAAATTCATATAAATAGGTCATTTTTACAATGTACTAGCTGACCAACTCAGCATTGCCCGGGCAGACTGTCATTGAAAAATATAACAGTGGAGTGGACTTCATAAAAAAAAAGACTGAATAATATTTATTTATACTAAAAACTTGTAAAAAAAATTAAATAAGAGCTAAAATTTCAAAAGTATAACAGTTACGTTAAAAAAATGAAACGGTCAGGGAAAATTATTACACTTACCCTTCCCTTTTTAAAAATCATTGCTTTGTTTACATTTTAAATTTTATATTGCTAATTGTATTTTTTGAATTATAAATATTAAATGCTTACAAAAATCAATATTTCAAATGAAAATGTATAAAAATATATCTATTTAATTATTAATGTTGACAAATTATAATTAAAATTTGAAATCATTGTTTGTTTTGCTTTTATTCCTGTAGATGGCAGCACCTAACCAATGAGATGTGTTTCATTTTGGTGTTGCCATTAAACAATTAACAAAAATTGTGATATCTTTGCTACGTACGATAACGTAATATATATATATATATATATATATAGATTTTCAATTACTACTATTTTATGCCTCATTCAAGATTTAAATAAAAGGTGCTGCATCTCATATTTCTGTAGAATGGACTGCATGAAATACCAAGTATAATGGAATAATATTAAAATAACTATATTTTCATTTTTGCCATGCCATAATTATCTGAAATTGTCCCCATTTTTATAATTAAAAAAAAAAAAAAAAAAAAAAAAAAACTGCGTGTGTCTACTATAACTCTGATTCTGTGAGTGTGAAAATCCGTTAAACATGGGAATCAACTTAATTACAAGTATACAGTGGAATTTCACATTGTATTCATATTCTTGTAAGAAAATTAAAACCTGTTTTAATCAGTTATTAGTAAGGAGGAGAGAACTATACTGTTCATTGGCTGACTACCTTAATAAGATACTGATCATTGGTTGAAGGTTGACTAATACATTCAGTTTTTAAAAGCTGCACTTGTTTTCTGTGTTATAATTGTAAGCCATTTTGTTGTTTAGGTGGAGAACTAGTATTCTGTTAAAGCTGATTTTCGCACTATATATTTATTTGAAATATCTTTAAACAGTAATTATTTTTTTGTTCTGTGTGTTACACATACATTTGTTTGTTATCTAATGCCATTAGGTAGTGGTAGAAAAAGTGCACCAGAATGGTTAGAAGTTAGCAAAGTGCCCACTAACCAGAATAAAATTTACCCCTTGCCTGTGGAATATATTTGAGAAAAACGTGCCAAAAATTGGAAAAAAAAATTCTCTTTAAAAGCAATGCAAAGAAACTTTTAACTTGCGAAAAATTTATATACATGCCTGTCCAAACACAATGTGGTTTGAATAAAATTTGGGAAGAACTGCAAAATTACAAAAATCTGACAAATGGCGCGAAACTGCCGAACTTTTCATGGGAAAGTATCGCCATCTATTGGGAAAATGGTAAATTAGATAGTATGCGTTGGACGAACTGAGTTCGGGATTCACGGAATTGAAACACCAATTTTTCTCTTGCCCGAACTCAGGTCGGGCATTCCAAAATTGGCGCATCTGCGTTGCCTGAACTGAGTTCGGGCTTCACGAAATTGAAACACCAATTTTTCTCTTGCCCGAACTCAGGTTGGACATTCCAAAATTGGCGCATCTGCGTTGCCTGAACTGAGTTCGGGCTTCAAGAAATTGAAACACCAATTTTTCTCTTGCCCGTACTCATTCCAAAATTGTCACATTTGTATTGCCCAAACTGAGTTCGGGCGTCACAGGCAAGGGGTTAAATGTGATCATTGTGCGATTGAAATAAGTACTAAAATTGAAAGGATAAGGGTTCATCTCAATAAATGCTCAAAAAAAGATATGTTTGGCACTCAAATTCAGTTTTAAAATGCTTGCATCACTTCAGTGTTAGAAACACAACCTACTACTTCTGCAGTCTGCTGTGAGAAACGAGACAATAGTGGTGATACAGCAACATCATTGAAACGTCAAAAACTACTGTTTGATTTTACCATTAAAACTACTAACCATCAAAAATGCAACTTGGATTTGAAAGTTGCTATGTTCTTTTATTCCAACAGTATTGCTTTTAATGCAGCATCAAGCAATGAATACAAAGAAATGATGAAATCATTGTGTCCTGGATATTCTGGTCCCAGTAGTGCAGACTTATGTGGTAGGTTGTTAGAAGAAGAAGCTTCAGAAGTTGATGATTTAATTAAAAAGGAAAATCAAGGACATGCTAATAGCTTTACTTTGCTGCTGGACGGGTGGATAAATGTTAAAAATGGAATAAAGCAGTTTTTGCTACGTCAAGTCCCACAGGATAAACTTTTTAATGCTACAGATTGTGAAAGCAACAAGAAAACAGCTGAATATTGCACACAGATAGTTGCACAAAGTATTAATTACTGTAAGAAGAAATTTGGAGTTAAAATTTTTGCAGTATGCACAAAAATAATGAAAACAAAATGGCAAAAATGAGGAAAATTTTAGAAAAAACAAATGAAAATATGATAACATATGAATGTTCAGCCCATCATATGAATCTTTTAGTAAATGAAATTTCAAATTAAAAAATCCTTGGATATATTATTGAGATTTTAAAGTTTTTCTACGATCACCATCAATCTCATGGATGGGTGAAAGAAAAAGGGGGGGGGGGGGGGGGTTATAGGAAATATATTTGGTTGTATGCAAGCTGAAAACACAAATATTTCCGATTCTATGGAACTTTGGCTGGATTTAGCAGAATGTTCTGATCTTACAGCAGTGCTTAATTTCTAAGAAAAAAATACCAGAACCCTAATATTCTGCAGTACTAACTTGTGTAGGGTACACCCCCCCCCCTACTCTGCCGTCACTCAAATCTGCGTACACTTAGCTATCAACTATTCCACTTTTTAGCTACTACTACTTCCAAATAGAAACCTTTGCCTAATCTTAATATTAATTATTCACAGAATTCTGCGATTAAATAAGCTCAGAATTATGATTCGGAAATAGTGTTAAGACAAAAAAATTAATAGTTCGCAGCTATGCAGAATAGAAAAAGACTATTTTTATTTATTCTTTATTCTGATCAAAATAGCATTAAAATAATTTGAAATGGAAATAAATAAAATTTTGAATATAAGACAGATTGATATAAAAATCGAGCTTGTTTCATCTCCATCTCTTACGTCAGTGACACATTACGTCACTTAAAGAAGGAAAAAGATTGAAGATGGGAGGGAAGGAAAGGGTAATTTAGGATTCATTTTTCGGAAGCGTTATTGCAGTGGGCTCCAGAGCGCAGTGTGTATGAGCTCCGGTAAATTCTGGCCAATATTTAAATATTTACTAAAAACAGAGAAATACAGGAGCTGGGCTCCGGCGCAAATTAAACCCTGTCTTACAATACATAAAAGCAATATCCAGAGAAGGGTGTGTGAAGCTCTTTTACCAAACCATTAGCTTGCAAATATGATGAATCCAAACTATGCTTATCTCCTGAGCAAGAAAAAGATGCAGAATCTTGGCTAACAAACAAACACCCTGAATGACTTGTACCATTTTTAGCATTCAAAATTAAAGGTACATAAATATATCCACCATCAATGTTTGTGAATGATGTAATTTTAAGTCTTAGCTCTGCACAGTGGTGGAATATTTTGGAAAAACAGTCCAACAAACGAGAATGTCAAGTCTTTCTGCATAGTTTTGATGGGGTTGACTACTTGTCCAACTCATTTAGCATCAATAGAAAAGAGTGTTTTCCATCTGTGGATTAGTATGGTCTAAACATCGTAACAGATTGGATTGGGAAAAAGTACAACAATTGGTAAAAGTGCACAGATTTTTAAAAAGTAAAAAAAAAAAAAAATTAAAAGAATATGAAGAAGAAATAATTTTAAATGCAATTTACTTTTTACAACAATAATTGTGTAATATATTTTAATTAAATACACTGGTCAAAATATGTTTGTCTTCTCATTAAAATTTGGTTATATTTATTTCTCTTTAATGTCTAATTTATAACATTGTTGATTTTATGACAAACAAAAATATAAATAATGCTAAAGTGTTAAAAAAAATAGAAAAACATCCCATTAGTTGTATTTTTCCGGAGGGGGGTGAGGTTTGGGCGGGGTCTTTTTGGGGTACATGAGCAGGTAGATAACCCTGGTTTCTGGTCAAGTTTTAGGTTATTGGTTGTCATCTATACTATTATATAAAGAGAGATGCCCAGCTGAAACGACTAAAGTTAGGATCACGAAATTTGTTGAGTAGATTGCTGTTATGACCTAAGAAAGGATTTTTTTAATCCCCCCCCCCCCCCCCCGAAGGCGGTTAAAAAGGGGGGGGTCACACGTTTTATGTCATTCTGCTTTATCTCAGCAGCAGTTTTAGGTTAGGGCATGAAATTCTGGATAACAAATCTACTAAAAAAAAATAGTTAAACGTGTTTTTCAACGATTTTAGAAATTCACCCACTAAGGGGGTTAAATGGGGAGGTCGAACATTCTAGGTCATTTCGCCATATCTCAGCAGCAGTTTTAGGTAAGGGCATGAAATTCAGGATAAAAAATCTACTAAACAAATAGTTACACACGTATTTCAGCGATTTTAGAAATTTACCCACTAAAGGGGTTAAATGGGAGAATCGAATGTTTTTGGTCATTTCAGCATATCTCAGCAGCAGTTTTAGGTAGAAGCATGAATTCCAGTATAACAAATGTTCTAAAAAAATAGTTAAATATGTTTTTCAGCGATTTTAGAAATTCACCCACTAAGGGTGTTAAATGGGAGGTCGAACGTTTTAGGTCATTTTGCCACATCTCAGCAGCAGTTTTAGGTAGGAGCATAAAATTCAGAATAACAAATCGACTAAAAAAATAGTTAAACACTTATTTCAGCGATTTTAGAAATTCACCCACTAAGCGGGTTAATGGGAGGTCGAACGTTTTAGGTGATTTTGCTATATCTCAGCAGCTGTTTTAGGTAGGAGCATGAAATTCAAAATAACACCCACTAAGGGGGTTAAACATGGAAGATTAGATGAATAAGGCAATTATTGCTGATTTTTTTATTAGATATTTTGCGTAAGACATTAAAAATAATAATAATAATCATTTATAAAGATGAGAGATTTAGTATGATTGCATCAAAATAACACAAGTTTTTGTTCCGATTGTTATTTTGACAGTTTATGGATGCAAATGCGTTATTGTGATCAGCGTAGTTTTGGGATATTATATTTTTAGTTATGTTTAGTTTTAATATGTACATAAACAAAAAAAATGTATTTATCACATTTTTAAAAACTTTTATTTAGTGTTTAAAATTTGTAAGTATACGGCAATTTTGTCTCACTCCCGCTTTTATCCGATTTGGAACATTTAAAAGAAAAAATAACCTACCCACCCCTAATCTACATTGTAGTCGACACTTTATACAGCCACGCGAAGCCGTGATGGCCTCTAGTTGAATTTATAAAAGAAAAAGGTGTGATTCGCTATTCAGGGATTTTGAATCTGCATGTGTAATTATAGAATTTGTTAATATTCACCCTTTGTATATTAGTTATTGGTTTTCATAAGCAGTTCTATGTTTATGAGAATTCTTAACTTAAATAAAGTATTTTAATACATAAAGTAAAATAAAAAAGAATCGGCATTAATTTTTAATCAAGAATTTCCGATATTTCCTTTTAAATATTATCTTTTACTGATAGATTATTTTTAAATCTCAAATATTTCCTTTTGTTTTATCATCTGAAAATATATTTAATATAAGTCAGATGCCAGAAATATATATTTTTAAACTAAAAGTATATTATTTTTTATTTAGGAAAGGAAATTGAAAGAAGTAGATACTTTTTACCTTTAAAAACTTCTTGAAGATGTCAAGCATACTTAATAACGAATCTAGTAGAGAAGACCAATCTCTTACAATCTACTCCAAAGATGCTGTCTATACATGTGATGTTTGTAAAAAGCAATTTGGGAAGAAAATTCATTTATTTAGTCATTCATGTGCAAATACTAAAGATCAATCATTAACTTGTAATGTCTGTCAAAATTCATTTCCGAGCCGTTTACTGTTACAAGATCATATTGAAATTGAACATGCTGGGGAAGAACCCTTTTCATGTAATATTTGTGGTAAAAAATTTAAGTTAGAAAAATGTATGAAAGCACATTTTCGCTACCATACAAAATCTCATGTTTGTGACATATGTAAAAGAGTATTTGTTTTTAAATGCCACTTACTATCACACATGTCCGTCCATACTGGAAAAAAACCTTTTCAATGTGATATCTGCCAGAAAGGATTTCGAACAAAACGTGTTCTGAAATCACATTTGCCTATCCATCTTGAGGGAAAACCATTTGTTTGTGGTATATGTCAGAAAAGATTTGCAACTGAATTTACTTTGAATTCGCATAGCTACATCCATACAGGAGAAAGACCTTTTGTGTGTGAGGTATGTAAAAAAGGTTTTAAAGAAAGGAGTATTTTGCGAAGACATCTTCGCGTGCATACAGGGGAGAAACCTTTTGAATGTGATCTTTGCCCAAAACGTTTTAGCCACAGAAGTACTCTTAAAACGCACCGTGATGCTCACGCAGAATCTTATTTTTGTAATGAGTGCCAAACATCATATATTAATAAACGTTCTTTACGATTACATTTAAGAACTCATTTGAAACAAAAGAATTATGTATGTGAAATATGTGAAAAAGCTTACACTTCTAAAAGTTCCTTGGACAAGCATTATCTGAAACATCCAGAAAAGAAGAAACTTTAATACTGATGTTGTCAAAAAAATGTTTCTATTAAATATATTTCTTGTTTGCTTTGAATGTTTCACATTAAAATAAAGTGAATTAGCCTTCTCATGCCTGACAGTCTCATATAAGGTTGTATTGAAAAACAATCGTCAGTGAACTGTGTGTGTGTTATTTTTATTCCTGTGTGTCAGATACAAACCTCATATCAGATCCAGTACTTACATTTTCCCATCAACCATTTTCTGTTTAAAGAAAAACTATCGATTTAAATCCTAATGAAGAGAAGGAATTTTTTTTCAACTGAATAAATCATCTTCAAGGTTGGAATAGTATACTTGAAGTTTGTTGGCTGTGAACTGCAGCGTTAGTTTTATTCATCCGAGCTATAACTATAGCATTTACATGATGAAAGTGTCTGATAACGCAGAAACTCCTGTATACCATGTACAGTAGGGTTGATCGAAATGTGGATAATCGAATCGGCGTGGTGTGCAAAAGTTGTCTTTTATGTATATTAGTTTACATCTGTTCTTTTTATTGAAATCCATTCATATCTTCCGGTACCCAAACGCCCCAAAAATAGTTAAAAAATGAAATTTTTATGAAAATTTATATTATTTATTTATTTCATTATTTTTTTTAATTACTTTTGGCGTGGGGTGCAAAAGTTGTCTTCTATGTATATTAGTTTACATTTTTTTTTTAATTATTATTGAAATTCATTCATATCTACCGGTGCCCCAAACGCCCCCAAAATAGTTAAAAATTGAAAGTTTTATGAAAATTTATAATTTTTTTGTTTTGTTTTTTAATTTTTGGTTTTAATTGCTTTTGGTTTGGAGTTGAAAGTTATTTTTAAGCATACTAGCATACATAAAAATAAATTTCTTCTTCGATAAATTTTTTTCCGGTGCACCAAGATACTTAAATATTTGCAGAAAATCGATTTTTATGCAAATTTGGAACTAAAAACTATAAGTAAAAATAAAGAGTTAAATAATCATTTGTATATCATAAAAAGTAGAGACAGAGGATGAAAAATCGTTTATCGTTTATTATTAAGTGTATAAAATTATTTTTTATACTATATTGTTATTTACGAAATTTCGGATAGAGCAGATGCTTCAATTGCCGGTGCTGTTTTACAAGATGTTAGAATTTTACACAAAAGAGAGACTTCGAATGTAGTAGATTGCATCAAAATTCGTCGACAGCGTACAAAGGTTCGAAATTTAGATGCAGAGACGAGCAATTTAGCAGTGTCTCTGTCTATTTTAACCTGATTGTATTTTGATGTGACAAAAGACAACGCAAAAGTACAAGTAATGAAGGGTACAATGTACTACACAAAAAACACAAAGGGGGGACATGAAACTCTTGTAAAAGAACCTGGCTCTCTGTATATTATCCACGTTACAGTTGCAACAGAGGAAACTAAACCTAAAAGAAGCAATAATAAAAAATTTTATCAAATAACATACAATTAAATGGGCTTACAGTAATTGAATACGACAGAACAAACGTAAATATTAAGCACAAAAGAGAAGTTGTTCGCCTGATGGAACTGGAACTCAATAGTCCCTTACAATGATGCATTTGTTTCCTTCATACAAATGGGTTGCGTTCACGACATTTACTAAATTCTTTAAATGGTGCAACAATTGGTCCGAAAGCCTTTTGTGGGAAAATTGGTACAGCAATCAAAAGCTTCGAAGAGCTACTTGTAGCTTCCTTTCCTTCAATAAATGTGGGGAATGTGCCAGATAAGATAGATAGAATGGTTCTCAGCAATGATCAGCAATATTTATATGATTTTTGCATATCACGTGGTGAATGTGGTTCTGACTTCGTATTAAAAAACAACCTTTTCCAGCTATAAAGCACAATGTAAACACATTGATAAGTTACGCTACTATCGATGTGCAATAAATCAAAATACAGCTTCAAAACATTAAAACTGTAAGATGTATTTTTCAGTAAAGCTAAAATAATTTCACGATGTTCACAGTATAATAGTTGCATAATCAGAGAGTCCCTAGAGATTTTGAAAAGAGGTGATAATGCATGTAATGATGTATTATCTTATCAGATCCCTCGTTTATGGTACAATATACTAGGTATCACTGGGGTTTTCGGTTTCTCTTGACCCACCCCAGCTGGTAATGGTATCATCCGGACTTCAGTCACCCCCTTCATTTCATGTCTGTTTGGTTTCGCCTGTCCAAAACGCGCCATTTCGGAGCAGCGTCTCCTCGACTGCTTGTTGTTCATCTGAGGAAGGCTAATGTTTAGCCGAAAGCTCATGAAATTTTAACATCTTACAGTTTTAATGTTTTGAAGCTGTATTTTGATTTATTGCACCTCGATAGTAGCGTAACTTATCAATGTGTTTACATTGTGCTTTATAAATATTTTATTGGGTGAATTTGACGTTCGTATTATATAGATTTTTCTATATATTTTTACTTTTCCAGCTATTCACTCAAGATGGCTAACAACTGCAGTCAGAAATTTAAGGTTGTATGTGGCCACAGAAAATCCATCTGAGAATCTTGTTATTTTTACAACATATATTATGAAGGTATGCACCTGTGTGGTTTCATATCAAGACAAAGCCCTCCATAACAGAAGGAGAGTGGCATATTTGAAACATCACATTTTATAGGTATTTGGAATCCAATCTAAGAAAGATAGTAGACGCTGTTGTTCAATGAAATAGCTTCTTTTTTTC
Source organism: Maratus michaelseni (assembly GCA_963931845.1). NCBI lineage: Eukaryota > Metazoa > Arthropoda > Arachnida > Araneae > Salticidae > Maratus > Maratus michaelseni. The sequence goes on from OZ007597.1 coordinate 160,664,437, forward strand.
ATACTGAAAATTTGTTATTCTCAATGCTCTCAGATAACAGAGAGCCTATCAGGTCTTTAGCAATACGAAAGCTAATTTATGCTAGATATGAAAATAGAGGATCACCAGAAGTAAGAATTTTTCAAGTACCAAGAATACACTTCAAAGCAAAATATTATTATGATTATGAACTTATTAACTGGCAACGAGCTGGACGTCTTGAACCGCATCTTTTGTTGAATGTGTCTTATGAAGAAATTGAGGCCATGGTAAACGAAGGAAAAACGGTGGAATGGTCAAAATATACCCAAGCTGTTGAAAGATGCATTCGCCTAGTGTTCTGAGGCATAAGAAAGTGTATCTGGACAAGGAAAGAGACACGGTTTCATATTGAATAGAATAAAATCAAGAAGCTATATTAAACATTTTAGGACCAAAAAGGATCACAAACTTTAGGAATATGTAAATCCTCAAAATGAAAGAAGTAAAATATTCGCTACGTAAGTTCAATTTTTATATTTTTTTGTAATTTAACGCTTTGATTTTTAAATTTATACTTCATGTATTATTTTATAATTACTATTATTTATAAGTTTATACTTTATTAACTAAACACTTTGTCAAATTTGTAAACAATTTTCGTAAATTGAAAATTTTTAATACATTTTATTAAAAATATCAATTTTTAAGTATACTTAGGGCAACGGAAGATATGAATGAATTTTGATTTAAAAAAAAAATTATATAAACTGCACAACTATGTAGTACACGCAATACAAAACTTTCTCACCCAGCACGAAATGGAATTTAAAAAAATAATAAATAAACAAAAGTAATTATAAATTTCCATAAAAGTTTCAATTTTTAATTATTTTTGGTGAGCTTGGGGCACCGGAAGATATGAATAGATCTCAATACAATAAAACATGCAAACTAATATACATAAAAGACAACTTTAGCACCCCGCGCCAAAAGTAATTTTAAAAAATAAAAAAAAAGCAAAAAAATTATAAATTTTTATAAAAATTTCAATTTTTACTATTTTTAGGACGCTTGGGGCACCGGAAGATATGAATGGATTTCCATTTAAAAAAACATGCAAACTAATATACATAAAAGACAACTTTTGCACCCCGCGCCAAAGGTAATTTCGAAAAAAAAAAAGTTTTTTCCTATACTTTTTAATCCACCCTAATGTACAGTGCGTGTAAAAACTTTGAGGACAGCAAAAAATGTTATTGTTTTTGATATATTTCAAATCAGATGTAAAAATATTTACAGTAATATGTATCATAAAGTTGAAAAGCTAATAAAAAAGTCAACAAAATTTATTTGTAAGTATTTTATTTCGAAAATAAAATAATTATAAAAAAAAAAACACCATTTCTGCCTGTGTAAAAACTTTAAGGACAGTAAAATAAAAACAATACAGTAATGGAGAAACAAATACAGTAAACTCTCTGTAAAGCTGACTCTGTGTAAGACTGAAATCTGTCTAACTCGGAAATATTTTCAAATCCCTGCAAATCCATAGACATAGAGTAAAATTTGTCTAAGGCGGAATATTGTCTACTACGGAAAATTTTCTCGGTCCCGATCGATTCCGCCTTAGACAGAGTTTACTGTAATGTTGTGCATCCACCATTGCTTTCTGACCCCCAAATATACTATCTTTCAGGGACATTATTAATTGTTGATACAGTTTGGGAGTGGTTTTTGTACCATTCATCTTGAATCGTGAAGCTGAAGAAAAACACCTTCCATTTTTGTAAACTTGCCTTGCTAAATCCCCCACAAGTACTTGATAGGGTTTAAATTACGACTTCTGGGTGGCCATTACAGAACTCCAATATTTTTCTTCTGGAACCAGAATTTGGTCTTATGGTTTTTGTGGATTGGCGCATTATCTTCCTTGTAAATCCATTTTGCCGCTGTGAAAAGTGTTGCAACAGATGTAATATATCCAGAAAAAGATTTTAGATAAGCTTTTGAATTAACTTTTCCTACGCAGGTGACAGTACACCGTTGAACGAAAAGCAGCCCCATGTCATAATGGATCCACCACCTAATTGGTGTTTTGATAATATTTCTTTTTCTTTTCTCAAATCATGCCAATAATAATTCCAGCCATAGGGTATTCCAAGTTCCATTTTGTTTCATCGGAGAAAATAACCTGCAGCCATTTGTCTTCCCAAGTCATAATTCGCCTTGAAAACTGTAAACGCTGTATTTTGTGTCTAGTCATTAAAGAGTGTTTACATAAGTTTGCTGTTTATTGGAAATTCTCAGATCGAGTAATTGTATTGCATATTGTTGCAGTCATCTGTAAAATTTCTTCACTTCAGTTTTTTTCAGTTGATACTAAGTTTAAAACTGCCTTTTCATCTCTAGGTGGCAAGGCTTTTAGTCTGCCTTCAGCGTTTTCTTTCTGCCATACTCATCTTTTAACTTTAGAAAATTGTTGATGACGGTTTTATATCTTTTTATTTGTTTTTTAATAGATCAACACCTCTCATTCGTGACAGTGCAAAAGATTCAACAGCACTTTTTTCATATTCAGTCAGTTTACTTGCTTTTGGCATTATTATAAAATTAACAAAACTGTTGATAGAAAACTTCATAAAATTCCCTATACGCAAGAGTTTTTAACATTCACACCAATAATAGTTATACGTAAAATTTCTATAAAAAATATCAATGTCCTTAAAGTTTTTACGCAAGCGAAAATAGAGTTTGTTTGCATAATACGAGGGGGGTTTGATAAGTTCTCGACCTGACAGTGAAAGCACAAGATTTTTGACATAATTTCATATTATTTTTTAATGTAGTCCCCTTGCAACTTAATATATTTAACACAAACTCTTGTGTGCAAATTCTTTAGTGCAGCTCAGTACGAGGGTGGTTCGAAAAGTTCTCGACCTGACAAAGAACATACAAGATTTTTGACAATATTTCATTTTATTTTTCAACTTGCAACACAATACATTTCAGAAGACTTGAGAAATGTTCATTCTTTGACATTTTTGGTTAACGTTCAAGAAACGTCGCTTGCATCGAGCAGAAAACTTTTTCATACCCAAAACATTGTGTAACATGTGGTGGATACGGTTGATCGAGATGTTTTTTATGTCAGCAAGTTCGTATATCTTCAATCACCAATCATTCAATACAGTATTGTGAATTTTTGAGTCACGATTTCGTCAGTCGGAGCGATTTTTGGGCGTCCTGAGCGTTCATCATTGTGAATTGATTTCCTATCATGTTTAAATTCAGCAGCCCACTTTTTTATCGTCGAATATGAAGGACAAGAATCCTTTAAGGGGGAAAATAACTCTTTTTGTATATCCGGTGGGGGGGGGGGGGGGGGTAAACCTTTTTTAACAAAGTACTTTATGACTGCTCGAACTTAATTTTTTTCCTTTTTTCGAAAATGTCAAAACTTGTATACTTTACTTTATCGCCCAGCAATAACCAATAAACTCATGCGTCTGAAACTCGGCAGCCTGTCATCTAAAGGATCATACTTTACAAACATCATTATCATTTGGTCATACTTGTTCCATCTCTGTGTCAGGCCAAGAACTTATCAAAGTACCCTCGTAATTATTTTTCCACAATAAAAAGCTCATGTGATATATTTTGTTGACTTTTGTATTAGTATTTCAACCTTATGATTAACATTAAAGTTCCATTTCAACTATCTCATTTTAAATTTATCAAAATTTTTACAATTTTTTGCTGCCCTTAATGTTTTTACACGCACTGTAATTAAGTCATAATGAAGAGAAAATTGAAGAACATTTCCTATAATAAAGCATATAAGAAAAGTTTATCACACTAAGAAAGAGATACCTGTATGTATATTAGCTGCAATAGTTCACTTCAGATTAAAAAGATAGTTATAGAGTATTTAGGCAAATTTACAAACACTAATCTATAGTAGTTTCTATAAAAAAGGCACATTGAAGTTCAAAAACATTTTGAAAAAGCTGATTTTAAAGTGACATGGTCGAGAATATGATCACATGTAAACAAGCAGAATTGCTTAAATTTTCTAACCTCGTTGCCTTATAAATAAAAGTAATATATCATTAGATAGGGGAGAAATAAAAGATTCAAAATACAGTAAAACCCCGGTTATCCGAAAAGCATGGAACCAAAGGATTTTCGGTTAACCGGGATTCCATAGGAATTTTTGGATAATCGCGATGCTTCCTGTATTTATTCTACCAGATGGCACTACTCACTCCTCTCGCTCCCGCACAGTCAGGTAACACGTAGGTGCCTGTAGATGCAGCTAGAGCTCATATAATAGCCTTATAGGAGCATTAGATGCAGTAACAGCAAGAGTCCGTATTCTATGCGATTTCCCCTCTCTGTTTACACGTGTTTTAATTTCCTCCAAACTTTATTTATGATGAGTAATACTTTAACCTTTTGACTACAAGGTTGGGACATATGTCGTCCCAGAATATATTTCTTTATTCTATTCTCACCATTTTCTCAATACCAATACCTGCCATACACTTATACCAAGATAATTTCAAGAGAAATCTTGTAAATTGTGGTACAAGTGAATATAAAAATAGTCCCCAGTCCAAGCCCGTAATCAAAATGTTAAAGCGCAAACGGGTTTTTATAAGCATGAAGATCTCAACGCACGTTGAAACGAGTTGATATTGGTACTTCAATATATTGAAGTGCAGGAAGATGCAACACCACCATCAGATGTGTTGTTGTTTAAAAGGTAGCGTGATAAGGCAACATTGAAGCAATGCAAAGTTGAAAAACAAAACACAACTTATTTTGTAAAGAAATTAAGTGTTGTATGTGTTTATGCAATAAAATGCCTGAATTTACGCAATGTCCATATAAGTAAGTTGACTCTTTAATTATTTCATAAACAACATGCTTGAATAAAAAAAATTTTAAATGTAAGGTTTTTCGGTTAAGCCGATTTTCCGATAATCGGGGTTCTACTGTAATTTTAAAAATCTCAAATTTGATATTTTTCAAGTTTTTGCCTTGCATCCAACTACCGTTTAATAATTTTCATTTATTTTGAAAAGTTTGCTTTTGATTAAAAATCAATGACCTCATATACCAAGTTTGATTGATGACTGCAAATGTTGCAATATAAATTTAGGAATTCAGTTGTCACAGAGGTTCAAAAATTTGCAGAGCAGTAACCAAAATTCTTCTGATGGAGTGCTTTAACTTTCTCAAAACCGTGAACTGATATATCCATTCACTATGCTGTAGGTTTCACTGCAAGGTACACATATTTATTTATTTCGTGGTTGGTTGACCGCCATGTTGGGTGAAGGGGGCTTTTCCCTCGTGTTTCTGAAAATTATGAGCAGAGGAAAGGCATAAAGCCTAGAAAGTTGAAGATGTGTGAAATGGAAGAAAAATTATCATGTCCTGCATGTATTATATATGCTGCTGTGTGAATAAAATAAACTGATCAATTGAGGTCATGCCGGCATGTAGCTGTAGCAAAATACCTCAAAGCTAAAATTCAAATTCACTGCAATATTTGTATTATTTAAATTAATATAATTCTACAAATATAATGTAGTTTTAAAGCATTAAATAATGATTAATAGTATCAAGGATTATATTCATATACATAATTAAGTTTTTTATCTCGTGTTTGAAATAGCATATATATTTTTTTTTTTTTTTTTTTTTTTTAGCATTTTAAAAAAATTACAGAGCAAACAACATTACAATTTTTCCCTTTTGCTCGGTGGTCAGAGGGTTAATTTACATAATTTTCAATACACTAATTATTGTTTCAGCAGAGCTGAAATTACGCTGTAAATTACTGAAATACAAAGGATGTGAGTCATCACTTTACTAAACAGCGTACAACCAGTAGAGTGAAAAAATGTCAGGACATTGAATAAAGGACATTTTTTCACTCTAATGTTTGTACGCTGTTTAGTAAAGTGATGACTCACATCCTTTGTATTTCATTAATTTACAGCGTAATTTCAGCTCTGCTGAAAAATTAATTAGTGTATAAATATTCACCGATACTGGGTTTAATTTGTCTCATGCATGCCAACGGTGTTGTGCTCATGATTGACTTTCCATCTTGTGCTGCGTGGTTGTAGCCTTGCCATATAAGAGTGAGAGAATGCCAGACTGGATGTCGTCTGGATAGCTTAATTGGTAAAGCACTTGCTGCGCTATACCAAGGGATCCGGGATCGAACCCCGGTCTGGATATTTTTTCGCTCTAATGGCTGTACGCTGTTTAGCAAAGTGATGACTCACATCCTTTGTATTACAATTTTCAATATTTAGTAAATTTTGGCTAGGAGTTAAATGGAATGAAAAATAATCCAAAAATTTATGTTAATTCTTAAACTTCAGATTTCATATCAGTAAAGTCTCACCTTTTTAAATCCATGTTTTTTTTTTTTCCCAGATGCACTGGAAAAAAAAAATCCATTGATTTTGAATTTTCGAATTAAACTTCTGTATTTCAGGGGGGGGGAGGGGGAATCCGATGAAAATGATTTTGTGAAAGTGTCAAAAAGTATGGATTTCAGAAGTGACCAGGGTTTTTCTTTGACAGTTAATGCTAAATTTTCATTTTCTCTAAAGCTGTGGGGTTCTTTTTGCATTATTACACTGCAAAAGCAAAAATCCGGAAATTGTACTGTGAAAATAAGGAATTTCTTTTTAGAGATGAAGTAGATTTTTAGAACTATTATCTTTCAAGGCTATTCTTAAATACTTATTGGTTAATTTCTAACATATTCACGAAATCATTTCATTATAGAAAAAAAACCTAAAAATATGGAAATTGTACTAGCAAGCAGTGGAATTTTTTTTTTATGTAGTGTATATTGTATAAGTACTTTGAATAAATACCTGTAGTTTTAATTAATTTTTTCCATTGCCTAGACAATTGTCGACATAAAATCATGTAAATAAGTCTTTTTTTTTAATTCCTACTATTAGCTCACACTCTCTCTCTATATATATCTTGTTCAAATTTTCAATCGGTAATAAAATATTTTCTATTCATCCACTCAAGTTCAAATAATTTTTTTAAAACTTGTAGTGGATGACACTTTATGATAATACAGTTTTTTCAAATATTAATTCATTAATTAAATTTAATTAATTAATTTTAGTTTTAAATGGGAGAAAAAAATTACTCCCATTGTTTTCATAAATGAAATGAAAGATTTATCTCAAATGAGTGATGCCACAGAAATAAAATACCGCAACGATGATTGTAAAATAATGTTCAATAAAGATAACGTGGGACATTAATGCTGCACGGGTTTATTTTATATATTTATGATTAAAAAGTAGGAATTGACTTATTTTTTTTATATTACTTGTTACACTGTATTTTCAATTACTATTTTATGCCTCATTCAAGATTTAAATAAACGGTGCTATATCTAAGATTTGTGTGGAAAGGACTGCATGGAATACCAAATATAATGAAAATATTAAGAATACACCATTTTTGCATTTTTGCATTGCATAATTATCTAAAATGGTCCTTTTTTTTTTTTTTTAACTACTTGTGTCTACTATAATTTTGATTCTATGCATTAAAATCCGCCAAATATGGGAATTAACTCAATTACAAGATCAATTATAATATGGCCTGAAATTAAAAATTAGTTGCTGAAAATGATATTTTTCTTGCTAGTTTCTGGTCAAGTTTCAGGTTATTGTTTGACATTGGATTTATAAAAGGAAAAAGTTTGATTCACTATTAAGGTATTGTGAATATACATGTGTAATTGTAAATTTTGTTAATATTCACCCATTTGTATATTAACTGATGGTCGGCGTAAGCAGTTCTATGTTTCTAATTTATGAGAGCTCTAACTTAAAAAAAGTATTTTAATGCTGCATGTAAGGTAAAAAATAATCAGCATTAATCTTTAGTCAAGAATTTCACATATTATTTACTTTTCTTTTAAGTATTATCTTTTGTTGATAGATTATTTTTAAATACCAAATATTTTATTTTGTTTTGTTAACTAAAAATATATTTAATATAGTCAGATGCAAGAAATATATATTATTAAACTAAAAGTGTGTTGTTTTTTATTTAGGAAAGGAAATTGAAAGAAGTAGATACTTTTTACCTTTAAAAACTTCCAGAAGATGTCAAGCACACTTAATAACGAATCTAGTAGTGAAGACCAGTCTCTTACAATCTACTCCAAAGATGCTGTCTATACATGTGATGTTTGTAAAAAACAATTTGGGAAAAAAATTCATTTATTTACTCATTCATGTACCAATACTAACGATAAATCGTTAACTTGTAACATCTGTCTAAATACATTTCCCAGTCGTACACAATTACAAGATCATCTTGAAATTGAACATGCTGGGAAAAAACCTTTTTCATGTAATATCTGTGATAGAGGATTTATGTTAGAAAAATGTATGAAAGCGCATTTTCGCAACCATACAAAACCTTATGTTTGTGACATATGTAAAACAGGATTTGTTTTCAAGTGCCACTTACTTTCACACATGTCCGTCCATACTGGAGAAAAACCTTTTCAGTGTGACGTCTGTCAAAAAGGATTTCGAACAAAAAATATTCTGAATTCACATTTGCTTACCCATCGTGAGGGAAAACCATTTGTTTGTGGTATATGTCAGAAAAGATTTGCAAGAAAATTTAATTTGGATTCACATAGCTACATCCATACAGGAGAAAGACGTTTTGTGTGTGAGGTATGTAAAAAAGGTTTTAGAGAAAGGGGTAATTTACGAAAACATCTTCGTTTGCATACAGGGGAAAGACCTTTTGTATGTGATATTTGCCAAAAACGTTTTAGCCGTAGAACTACTCTTAAAGAGCATCATCAAGCTCACACAGAATCTTATTTTTGTAATGAATGCGAAAAATCATATAAATATGAACGTTCTTTACGATTGCATCTGAAAACTCATTTGAAAGAAAAGAATTATGTTTGTGAAATATGTGAAAAAGCTTGCACTTCTGAAAGTTCCTTGAACAAGCATTACATAAAGCATCCAGAAAAGAAAAAACTTTAATATTGCTCATGTAAAAAAAAAAAATTCTCCTAAATAATAGGTCTGTCAAAAAGGTTTTAAAGAAGGGGGTATTTTATATAAAAAAAAATCTTCGTGTGCATACAAGGGAGAGACCGTTTGAATGTGATGTTTGCCAAAAGCATTTTTCTTCTAGACGTGCTCTTAAAATGCACCATCAAGCTCACACAGAATCTTATTTTTGTAATGAATGCAAAAAATCATATAAATATAATGTTCTTTATGATTACATCTGAAAACTCATTTGAAAGAAAAGTAATATGTTTAAATATGTTTATGATATATGTGACAAAGCGTACACTTCTAAAAGTTCCTTGAACAAACATTATCTAAAGCATCCAGAAAAGAAGAAATTTTAATATTGCTTATGTAAAAAAATATTTTCTCTTAAATAAAACACTTTAAAAAAATCTGTATATACACAGATGATTTTATGTGAAATTTCTGTGTTTTAACGGACACTTTTAATTTAGAGTGGGAACCATTACTTTTTCCAGAAAAAACAAAAATTTCCTCTTCATCCTTACTCATTGAATATTAAAAACAAAAAGGTTTCTCCAAAGACAGCAAACGGAAATGTTCCATTTTAATTTTTAAAAAACAGGAAATATGCAGTTAATGTTTCTTAATTGATGTTTTGGCCTATAATCAAGTGGTTGGATGTGGCCAGGTGGTGAAGGGGACAAAGCGTTTATCCTGTAGCAGTGACTACCAAAGTTAGAATGTTGAAAAAGTCGAGATGATAAAAAAAACGGGCGTAATATTATACAATACAAACACCTGTATGTAGGTTATTATGTAAGTTTTATTTTATTTATTTATTTTTTTAAATAACTATTGTTCTTATTTTTAAAAGTAAAATGTCTTGAATAGCAGGAAATTTCTATCTTAAAAATGTTAGAATACCAAAACGGAAATTTTGTAGGCGGGAAGAATAGACGCAACTTTGCTGCCAGTACATTTTCCGTTTTTTCACAGTTTTTTTTTTTTTTTTTTTTTTTTTTTTTTTGTTTACATTGTATTTTTCTGGTAATCTTCACAGTAAAATAAAGTGAATTTACCATCTTATGCATTGCAGCGACATATAAGGTTGTACTGAAAACGATCCCCAGTGAGCTGTACATGTATTATTTTTATTCCAGCATCAGATAGGAACCTCATATAAATTGCGGTACTTGTCTGTTTATCGCCAAACAATGCGTTTTAACGCCAATAATACAAAAGCATGACGTCATATTTGATTTCAAATGCAGCGAATGCAGGCTGTGTGTGTATTCCACTTTTATTTATTTTGTAAATAAACCAATTTATTGTTTCAAATTAAAAATATAAATGGAAAGATGTTTCTTCCTTTTCTTTCGCATTTGGAAAAAAAAAATGTATTAAAAATCCGGAATCTTCCATCTACAGAGCTTATTTCAACTTATTTCAAGATTATGGTATTTTGCCATAAAAAAGTGTGCATTAATTGACATAATATAAGACTTTATCTGCATACAGATAAACATAGACGATGTAATGTTAAAAACTGTGATAAGCTATTATCTATTAAAAAAGGAACGTGGTTCGACGGCTTAATTTTTTTTGTTTGTTTGTTTAAAGTGTTTATCCAAATTTTATATGTTATATCTGCTTACATTTTCTGACTAAATAAAGAGCAATTTATTCCTTTAAATTTAAGTTTGGTGTTTATTATGTTCCTCCACTAAGCTTGACTATAATAGTAGTATACAAAACCATACACAACGAATTTTGATGCAAACAGCTTTATCCTTTGACTATCTTATCCCGCCCGGAGAGGACGGGTGTCATGCCTAGTAATTTTTTTTTCGGTAGATAATCTTCACGACAATCATCCATGGTCAGGATACACGGAGGTGCATTCAACCACGGTTATTGGCCGTAAATTGTGAACGTGTAACAAGTGTGACGTCGTGGTTATGAATTTTTGGTGTTAAATCCCATTGTTTGGTGCCCCGTGGCAGAATGTACGCGACACTGTGACGGCCGTCGCAGACTTTTTAGAGCACCTGCAAACTAAAAACATACAGCGATGCCGTGGACTCCCTATAGCGCGTAAATTACACAAAAAAACGGCAAACTTCGTTGAAGGATCACGAAAAAACGGTCAATTTCGTCGAAGAAACGGCAAATTTCGTCGTCGGATCACGAAAAAAAAACGGAGAATTCTGTCGACAGATCGCGAAAAAACGGCAAATTTCGTCGAAGTATCTCGAAAAAACGCTAATTTTGTCAAAGGTTCACGAAAAAAAACGTGAATTTTGTGAAATAATCCTGGAAAAGATGCAGCATTCCTTTAGAAAACAGCAGACACACAAAGTTCTATGCTTATTAATATAGACGTAGTTTTTAATCTGAAACAATATACTGAACTAACTTTTGAAAAATCGGGTTAACCCGAACCAAATTTACAAGAGTCTACATTCAGCCTGAAATCGACTCGAATCAAAAACCGAGTTAATCCGACCTGCAACAAGAATAATTATTGCTGAGAGGGGACTTTCTCCCCTTCCCAGTCTGCTGTAACCTTTCAAAATATTTGCTGTGAATTTCAGAATTTTTTTTTACTCAGAAAGGCTGATAAATGCTGATACCTTAATTAATTAGCACTGCAACTAAAACAGCAGCAAGAATAGATTTATATGATATATTGCGTATTGCAGACTGTTTTTGAAAACATTATTAGCGTTGCAGACACTTGAAGATACATCTGTCACTGGGGTTTGGTGACAGTTCTTTTTTTTTAGAAAGTTGTCGATGGTAAAATAGATAAATCACTAAAGTTCAATAATGCTTGTGAAATAAAGCAGCCGCAGCCGATAGCAGAGTCATTTCCTTTTCAAAAAGCTCAATTTGAAAATCCATCTTTCACAATTTGTTTTTTGTTAAGCTCGAGAGAAGATTTTCTGCTTATGAATCTAGCAAAAACATAACCACAGATGTCTTTCTTACTTTCTTCTATCTTTACAGAAAGAAAGTATTAGATTTGTGAAAAATTTCGACTTCTGGTCTTCGACGAATTTATACGTTTTTGAAGGTCATGAACACGATTTGACTGTTTTCATAAAATGTCTGTCTAAATGCGACACAAATTTTGTGAGCCTTCTTTCTTAAGAACTAATGCACAGGATTTTATCAAACTTTAGATTCAGTTAGACCTTGAGATAAATTGGTGCTGATTAAATTTTGGTATAAATTGCCCAACAGCCAGGGATGTAGCTAGAAGTAAACAACAGGGGGTGCTCAAGAAAATGTAGGGGGGGGGGGGCTCATACTATTTCTCTCTCTCTGACACATGAATGCACAAACACAGATATATATTATCAAAGTACTATATATAGAAAGATAAATTATTGCATATTCATATTGTAGGCACTACGTTTCTTATTAAACTGTTTATAATAACTTTATTTGATGATAAGAAAAGTAAAAGCTGCAGACAGGAATGTAATGGAGGATATACGGTGGATACAACTTATACGGTTCTAGATTATTTTAAGGAATACCGGATACCCTCTACTCAAAAACACTATAGCATATACTCTTTAGGGTATACCCTCTGCCTACAGCGTATGCCCTCTGGATTTTTAAGGACTACTTCACTGGCTGCAGAATGAAAATGTTCAGTGTATAATTATACTGGTGCATAATAAGTGATGATGTCAATAAGTAAATAAAAAGCTGACAGTTCACCTGTTTCAAAAGGGTTACAATCTTTAATTTTTTTTTCTGAATATTCCATGTCCTAATTCTTAAGTTATGTTTTTATAGGATAACAAACATTAGAAAAACCAAGGATGTATTTTGCATTTTAAAATTATTTTTGTGTTTAGTCAAATGCTCGTATTTAAATTGGCTATTAGCTTTTTTTCATTAGTATGATTTATAAATCAAGGATCGTATATATATATTTTTTTTAACTAGGATGACTCAAATATAACGTTTATCATAAGCATTATATTTACTATCAAACTCATTAGAATAACTTTGTTTTATGTTAATAATGGAAAACGCTGTAAAATGAAAAATTTCAGAATAACTTATTTAAAAGTCAATGTTTGCATCAGCAAAAGGTTGCTAATTCTGAGTATGTACAGATAGGATGCGCGCATATTGAAGCACTTATTTGCAGTTTTTAAACAAATACTATAATTTAGTATTTACTATAATTTAGTATTTATGCAAAACTGTAAAAAGCCCCCAAAACGAAGTTCAATTTTTAACACAGTTCTTTTAAGACACGATTTTTGAAACAGAATTTCATTTGGTGTCCTTGGCAACTTTCCCAGGGGGGGGCTCAAAAATTTTCAGGGGATGCTGAGCCCCCCCCTGGCACCCCCTTAGCTACGGCCCTGCCAACAGCCCCTGCTATGCTGCATTTTTCATTATTTCCGCGATAGCTATATCTCAAAAACTAATGCACTGAATTTCATCAAACATCATATTCTGTTAGACCTTGACATAAATATATTATTTTTAGGTTTGGATGTAAATAGCCGATCTGGTGCTGCTTCTATGCTGTGTTTATCCCGATTTCCGTTAGAGCTATACCTTAAGAACTAATGCGCAGAATTTCACCTAACTTCATAAAAAAACATAGAATCGGTTTTCTATAACTGAACATATACTGCATCTCAATAAATAATATATCTCAATTTTATGTTCAATGATAAGTAATGCATTATCTTTATTTTGACCGTTGACCTTTTTACCTGTTGACGTTTTTACCGTTGACCATTTTATTCGAACCTGCAGATGCAAAGTCAGACTTGATAGCCTGTAAGCTAAAAACTTACATCCACTTAATGCCTGTCGTTTTAATAACAAATTGTGTCATATTCACAATCAAAACATAATTTTCTGTTTTCATGTTAATTAAAATAATTTATATTTTTTAATTTACAGTGTGATTTACAGACAGAAATTAATTTTTTTTTCTCATGTAGGTGCGCTTTCTTCAAGGTGCACTTTTTTCCGGGATTCAAAGAAATCACTCCATCCTGAAAAACTTCATTTTATCAATGATCATTATTGTTTCTTATTTTTAATTTAGCAAAGGATTACCTTGGATAACTAAAAATATGAATTTATGAAATTTTTAAAATATCAGATATTTTGAGCATTGTTCGATTCTTTGGTACTTAAACAATAATGTCTACAATAAATGACACTTTGAATATACCGGTAAGATTAGCATTTTTAAGCAGGAAAAGGAAAACACCTTTAAAATTACATTATTTAAAAAATGTATTGCTCTATACAAATATTCTTCATTTAGTGAGGGATCATGACCGCTATGACCACCCCCTTAAATCCGCACTTGGTCGTGTGGCTAAGGGTGCACACACAAAACATATTTGACTGTCTCTAAAAAACTCCAAACATTCACCTACACTTCTGTTGCATGCAACATAAAATTTCTTATATTGTTGCTTTTATATAGTGCATTGAAATTGTATACTAACTTATGAATTATACTGTGCATTATTAAACTAAAAGTATATTATTCTTTATTTAGGAAAGGAAATTGAAGAGGTATTTACTTTTTACCTTTAAAATACTTCTAGAAGATGTCAAGTATATTCAATAACAAATCTAGTAGTGAAGACCAGTCTCTTACAATCTACTCCAAAGAAACATATAGCTATACATGTGATGTTTGTAAAAAGCAATTTGGGAAAAAAATTCATTTATTTAGTCATTCATGTACCAATTCTAACCATAAATCATTAACTTGCAATGTCTGTCAAAATTCATTTCCCAGTCGTTTACAGTTACAAGATCATCTTCAAATTGAACATGCTGGTAAAAAAAACTTTTCATGTAATATTTGTGGTAAAAGATTTATGTTAGAAAAATGCATGAAAAAACATATTCGTAACCATGCAAGACCCCATGTTTGTGATATATGTAAAAGAGTATTTGTTTGGAAGTACAATTTATTATCACACATGTCTGTCCATACAGGAAAAAAACCTTTTCAATGTGATATCTGCCAGAAAGGATTTCGAACAAAACGTGTTCTGAAATCACATTCGCCTACCCATCTTGAGGGAAAACCATTTGTTTGTGGTATATGTCAAAAGAGATTTAGAAGTGAATTTATTTTGAATTCACATAGCTACATCCATACAGGAGAGAGACCTTTTGTGTGTGAGGTATGTAAAAAAGGTTTTAATGTAAGGAGTGTTTTACGAAGACATCTTCGCATGCATACAGGGGAGAGACCTTTTGAATGTGATCTTTGCCAAAAACGTTTTAGCGATAGAAACACTCTTAAAACGCACCGTGATGCTCACGCGAAATATTATTTTTGTAATGAGTGCAAAAAATCATTTAAATATAAACGTTCTTTACGATTGCATCTGAAAACTCATTTGAAACAAAAGAATTATCTTTGTGAAATATGTGATAAAGGTTACACTTCTAAGAGTTCCTTGGACAAGCATTATTTAAAACATCCAGAAAAGAAGAAACTTTAATACTGATGTTGTCAAAATAAAGTGAATTAGCCTTCTCATGCATCGCAGTCTCATATAAGGTTGTATTGAAAAACAATCGTCAGTGAACTATGCGTGTTTTATTTTTATTCCTGTGTGTCAGATACAAACCTCATATAAGATCTGGCACTTACATTTTCCCATCAACCATTTTCTGTTTAAAGAAAAATTATCCATTTAAGTCATAATGGAGAGAAGGAAATTTTTTCAAACTACATAAATCATCCTCAAAGTGTGAACAGTATACTTGAGGTTTGTTGGCTGCGACCTGCAGCGTTAGTTTTATTCAATCGAGCTATAATTAACACATGGGCTGATAAGTTCCTGGTCTGGCACACAGATGGTGTTGCAATCGCCAAACCTATTTTTTTCTTTTAGTAAACACTAACCTTTAAAAGGTAGCAGAAAAAATGTCATGACGATTCACCATGTGGATAAAACGTTAGAGTGGTTTTAGTTGAATGACTTTGTTGAAAAACAACAAAATGGATAAACAAGAATTTCAAGAATTGTTATTTGATGGGAAAAAATACCGTTCAAACAAAAACTTGGCTTGATAAGCGTTATCCGGACACTGCACCAGGTAAATCAACCATTATTGACTGGTTTTCTGAATTTAAACGTGGTCGTACGGACACCAGTGATGCACCACGCAAAAGAGGTGGTTACTCCGGAAAACATAAAAAAAGTCCACAAAATCGTTTTGGGGAGCCGTAAAGTGAAGTTGAAGGAGATAGCTCAGACTCTGAAGATATCCAAGGAACGTGTAGGTTTTATTTTCAATGAACATTTGTCTATGAAAATGCTGTTGTCAAAGTGGGTGCCTCGCGTGTTGACTTTTAACCAAAAACAACAACGAGTCTATGATTCTTAGCACTGTTTGGAGCTTTTTCGTTATAAAATTATGTTATTTAGTATTAAATTATTATTATTATTTATTTATTAAATTATTATTATTTATTTATTAAATTATTATTATTATTAAATTATTATTATTATTAAATTATTATTAAAGTTATGTTATTTATTAAAGTTATAAAGTTATGTTAAAAAGTTGTGTTTTCTTTATTAGACCGGGAACTTATCAGCCCATGTGTTATAGCATTTACATGAGGGAAGTGTGTGATAACACAGAAACTCCTGTATATCATGTACAGTGCGTGTAAAAACTTTAAGGACAGCAAAAAATGTTATTAATTTTGATAAATTTCAAATCAGATGTAAAAAAGTTTACTGTAATGTGTATCATAAAGTTGAAAAGCTAATAAAAAAATCAACAACATTTATCTGTAAGTATTTTATGTCAAAAATAAAATAATTATACAAAAAAACACTATTTCTGCCTGCGTAAAAAGTTTAAGGATAGCAAAATAAAACAATACAGTACAAAGAAACAAATAATTATTATGTTGTGCACCCACCATTGCTTTTAATGATCCCCAAATATACTATCTTTCATGGACATTATTAATTGTTGATACAGTTCGGGAGTGGTTTTTGTACCATTCATCTTGAATCGTAAATCTGAGTTCTGAAACTGAGGAAAAATACCTTCCATTATTGTAAACTCGCCTTGCTAAATCCCTCCCACAAGTCCTTGATATGGTTTAGATTACAACTTTTGGGTGGCCATTGCAAAACTCCAATATTTTTCTTATGGAACCAGAATTTGGTCTTATGGTTTTTGTGGATAGGTGCATTATCTTTCTTATAAATCCATTTTGCCACTGCCAAAAGTGTAGCAATAGATGAAATATTGCCAAAAAAAGATTTTAGATAAGCCTTTGAATTAACTTTTCCTATGAAGAAATGCAGGTGACTGCACACTGTTGAACAAAATAAGCAGCACCATGTCATAATGGATCCACCACCTAATTGACGTTTTGAGAATATTTCTCTTTCTTTTCTCAAATCATGCCAATAACAATTCCAGCCATAGTTCCATAATTCCATTTTGTTTCATCGGAGAAAATAACCTGCAGCCATGAATGAGTTTGTTTGCATAATACTGTTGGAAAAAAATGATGGCCAGCAGAGCCAAAACAAATAAATCCTTGGTAGATAACGCGCTCTCTTGTGGTTAAGTAAAACCTGAACTCTAATAAGTGGCAATTTGTAATAAATAATAATAATAGAGGTAAGTGAATGGGCTTACCTTTTTATACATCAAGGCTCAGATAGTCATCTATCGTCCATCCTCTGTTGTGGTACTTATAATCCATGTTTAAGTTATGAGCAGGGATTCCACCTATATTTTTATAGTATTTGGAATTAGGGTTTTATTTATTTATTTGATGAACACATATTAATTGTGTTTTATATTCTTGAGATTTGTTCTCTTTGATAAACTGGAAAAAATAAAATGTAATAAGTGTAGAGTCTTACAAAGATAAAGACTCCATTTTATGTTTAAAATTATATAATTAAAGAAGCATTTTTTTTGCTTGTGACTTATTAAGTGGGTTACATTTGAAAGAGTGAAGTACAAAGTTTGAGTGGCATTAAAACACGTGCCACTAAATAAAAATATAAAAAAGAGTCTGTTTATAATCATCTAAGCATTTGCGGAGATCAGTCTTTCTATTTAATTCAAAACAGTCATTAGAGTAAAAGGCTGCACACACTCTTTTCACATCTGTTCGTTAAGTGTTTTTCGTTTACTAATTGGATTCTGTTTCGTGAGTTCATCTGTGTGATTAAATTTAAGACCCCTCCTTATCACTTCAGATGGATAAGGTAACAGTGTCATTGTTTTTCTGTGGTACAATAGTTGAGGTTTGGGCATGGGTTTCGTCAAACCATTCACAATCATGTGTTCCGTAGGACAATACTTTAGTTCAATAATTCCATCTTCCTTTAGCTGTCTTATGGCGTGAACTCTAATATCTATGTGCTTCGTCCTCTTCGAACATTTTTCATTCTCGGTCATCTTAATAATGCTTTGATTATCATGGTCAGGGTCGGCAAGTAATTTTAAGTAGGGTCCGAATACTTTTGAAAATTTTATCGAGGTCCAGAGAAAAAACACTTAAGTAATATTAGTACTTATTAATTTTAAATTGTTATTTTTACACATACATACATACACTATAGAATAGAAAAATTACTATATACACAAGTATACATTCTGAAAATTTTTATATACGCATTATAAAATAGAAAAAGCAGGTAATTGTTGAAAAATTAGTGTGAAAAATTACACTTGCGGTCTTGGGCTAGTTTTTTATAATTTGGTTCACGTGGTGAATAGCTAATTCGAAGAGTGTCTTCAAAGTGTGCGTCCGTTAACCTCGAACGATATTTGTTCTTCAAAAAATTCATTTTGGAGTTGTTTCACATAGAGCCAAACATAGTAGCCAGGCCAGTTTTTTACAATTTTCATATTTATCTGAAACATGTTTACTCCAAAATTCTTCAGGGGATGCAGTTTTGTACATTTACAAGGAAATATCTTGCAAATCAATTATTTCCATTTGAAATAAAGGTTTTTCAAATATAAGAAACATTGATAAGGCTATCGTTCAAACGTATCTATTATATGTAAATTTTAATAAACTATTTATTCAAATTGAAAATTTTTGGCGGTCCACGATTTGACCTTCCGCGATCCGCCAGTTTCCGACCGTTGACCATGGTAAATCATAATTG
Organism: Maratus michaelseni; assembly: GCA_963931845.1. Lineage (NCBI taxonomy): Eukaryota > Metazoa > Arthropoda > Arachnida > Araneae > Salticidae > Maratus > Maratus michaelseni. The sequence goes on from OZ007597.1 coordinate 160,683,662, forward strand.
GTGTTTCTTGATGTAAATTAATATCTTTTAGCAGTTTTAAAAGCCAAATAATTTCTTGTCCAGCACTTGCTGCAGAAACATATTTCGCTTCAGCTGAAGAATATGCTATGCTGGATTGTAGTTTCGTGTGCCACTCGGAATGGGATTTTCACCAAGAATAAATAGATTCCCATTCGTAGATTTTCTGATTTTCGTGTCCCCAGCCCAGTCAGAATTGGCATAAACGATAAGTGTTGGTTTTTTATTTTTGCTTATTGTTAAGCATAAGTTTTTCGTACAATTAAGGTAACTAATAATTCGCTTTGCTGCTTTCCAGTCTTTTTCACGTGGAGTTGCACTCCTCCTACTTAATATGTTGACTGAAGTCATTATGTCCGGTCTTGTAACGGTGGCAATATACAGGAGCGAACCGATCGCTTGCCTAAATTTCGTGTTGTTTGGAAGTAAATTATCATTATCTTCTAATTTATAAAAACCTACTTCCATCGGTGTACTTATAGGTTTTGTGTCTTTTAAATTGAATTTTATTACTAAATCTTCTATTTTTAATTTTTGGTTTAATTTGAAACCATCATAGGTTTTTATTATGCTAGTTACCAGGTACTGACTTATTTCGCCTAAGTCGTTCACCCCGTACTCTTTTTGCAATTCGTTAATTACTTCTTGAATTATTTCATTTTTACTTGCGATCAAAATATCGTCAACGTAAACGATGATATATGTTTTATTTTATTTTCTTGTAAATAGACAAGAGTCAGTAGTGCTTTGCACAAATTTCATATTGTTTAGTGAGTTTGCGATTTTTTTGTGCCAGGCTCTAGCTGCCTGTTTTAAACCGTAAATGGTTCTGTTAAGCTTACATACTTTATTTTCAGAATTTTTTTCTATAAACCCTTCTGGTTGTTGCATGAAAATATCTTCTTCCATTTCCCCGTGAAAAAATGCGGTGTCAATGTCTATGTGTTGAACAGTTAGATTTTTATAAGCCGCCAAAAATGTTCGAATTGTTATGTGTGAAACTACGGGAGCGAAGGTTTCATCATAGTCTTCGCCATATTTTTGATTGTAGCCTTCTGCTACTAAACGAGCTTTGTATTTTTGTACGTTTCCTAAATTGTCTAACTTTCTTTTAAAAATCAATTTACAACCGATAATTTTCTTATTTGGTGGGGGATCCACTAAGTCCCAAGTTTTATTTTGTTTTATAGAGTTGATTTCCAATTGTGTGGCTTTGAGACAATTTTCTTTTTCTACTGTTGCAAAATGAAAAGGAACCACCAGATGGCACTAAGCGCGTAGAACGATTTTGACTGACTGACTGTTTGTGTTTACATTTTACGTTTGTACATAGCTTGTCGTGTATTCATGCTGTATCGTCATTAAGTGTGTCTACCTGTCCAATAAATAATCTTCATTAGTAAAAGATGTTCCTACCTTTAAAGAAGCTAATAGAACACGAACCAGAAAATTAGGTGAGATCAAACCTTTTATTTACTTTTATTGTCTTGTATGATTTAAGGAAAGTACGAATTCTGTTTTATCTACTAAATTGTTCATGTTGTTTATATCATTCCAGTCAGTTGGTTCGAATGTGTCATTTGTTTTGACGTGCCAATTGTATCTGTCGGGTGGTACTCCTCTATTTGATCTCTGAGATCTTCCCGGTTCTACAATGGGTTGTTAGGACGCGGTTGGTTTTTCGTCCGTATTATTTAACTCTGTTTGAAAGTAGTTTTTGTCATTAATTGAGTTTTTTAACTCATTGCTTTCTTTTAAGTTGTTTATACTATTTTTCTATAAACTTTACCGTTCTTGCAATTACTATTTTGTTTTCTTTAGTGAATATTCGGTAACCTTTTGATTTGTTATCATACTCTACTAGTATTCCTTCCTGCGCTCTATCATCTAATTTGTTTCGCTGGTGTTTGTGTATATAGTATGCATAAGCTTTACAGCCGAATAATCGCAGGTAGTGTAAAGTAGGTTTTCGATTGAACCATATTTCGAACGGTGTTTTGTTTGTTATTTTAGTAGGTAGCCTATTCTGCAGGTGATTGGCAGAATTTTTGGCTTCGCCCCAGAATTTTTGAGGTAAGCCTGCTTCAGAGAGTAGATTCCTTGTCATATCTAATAATGACCTATGCTTTCTTTCGACTATTCCGTTTTGGCTCGGACAAAATATTACCATAAATTGATTTTGGATACCTCTTGCACTAAGATATTCTTCCGTTTCTTTACCTAAGTACCCCCCTCCATTATCAGATCTAATCGCTTTAGGGAATCTGCCGAATTGGGTTTTCACCATGGCTACATAATCCTTTAATTTTAATTTTTCGCAAACTTCATTTTTGTGTGAAAGCAAGTAAATTACTGTGAACCTTGAATAATCGTCTATAAAAGTGACGAACATTGTGTTTCCTCCGATAGTGGGTGTACCTATAGATGTACATACATCTGTATGTATTAGATATATTTATGCACTTTGTCTGTTTTGGGTTTGTTTGTTGATTTCGATATGGGGCATCGCTTATTTTTGTTTGAATACATATTTCACATAATGCATTATGATTGCAGTTATTTAATTTTATTCCGTTTGCTAAGTTTTTATTTATCAGTTCTTTTATCGCATTATAGTTACGATGGCTAAGCCGCTTGTGCCAAATTTTTATACAATATTTTTACATTCATATGCAATGTTTATTTTGTCGGTTTCAGCGCTCTCTAATAATTCGACTTGTCATAAGTTGTTTTTCATTTTTGCTTCAAGGTAAATATTCCCGTTTCGGGACAGGGTGCATTTTTCTTAATTGAAAATTAATTCATAGCCGTTCTGTGTTGCCTTGCTTTTCGATATGAGGTTCGATTCTGATTCTGGTACGTATAATACCTCTTTCAGTGTAATTTTATTTACCCCTCCTTCGGATGTTTTTGACATGAATGTTGTTTCTCCTGTTCCGTGTGAATTTAGCGTTTTTCCGTTCGCAATTATAACAGTTGTTTTTTTCAGTGTCGTTACATTTTGTAAATGCATCTTTACTGTTTAATATATGTGTCGATGAATCAGAGTCGATAATCCAGTTTTGTTTTCCTGGTTTCTGGAATAGAAAGGCTGCATCACTGTTTTTTTCTGAATTTCCCTGTGATTTGTTTACTCGAATTTGTTCTCTTTCTATGTTTTGGTTTTCTCTATAATAGTTTGAGTTTTCATAGCACAGTTAAGATGTGTAATGTTTGGGTTTGTGCGGCTGTTGTTTTTGTGACGACGAGTAACTGCTTCTGTTCTTGCCAGCACTCTTTATACGTGTGATTTTTTAGTTTACAGTACGTACACCATTTTTCTTTTTTGTTGTATTCATTCGGAAACTTTCTATGCGTTTTAAACGCTTTTGCAGAATTTTCACTCTCATTTGTGTTTTCAATTCTTCTCGTATATTCGTCGGTAAGTTTTCCTTTTATAAATTCGGAAGTGAGCTCAATTTTGGGGCGTGCCTCAAGGGCCGTTGTCGAAGTATTATAACTAGGGGGTAATGACAAGCTACGGCTGCCGAAGGCAGTCGTACTTCACTGCCGAATCCAGATTCTCGTGAATCCATACGAGGTCACGACCAAGGAAGGCCGGTTTACCTGGACACCCCCAAGGTGGTGCTCTTCGACCAGGGGCGTGAGCCTCCTGCACCTCGTCACCTTTTCCCAAATGAAGTGACGACAAAGGTCGTTGCAACGTACGGTGGAGCCCAAACTCAAAGGACACCACATCACACTTGGGCGGACGTAGACGTGGAATGACGGCTCCGAAGACGGAACCCCATAAGGGGGTCCGGGTCCTCGGTTGATGCCGAACCACCTCCACTACCCATTAATGTAACGACATATTCCGATTATCGAGTCCTAGGGAAGGAGGAAACGACTAGTTCATCGGACGTGGCGAGCAGGAGGCGCTTCTCTCCAACCCGGGATCGCGAAAAAACTAGGTCTCTGGCGCATAGACACGCCTTGGCTAAGGTTGTCCCCATCAAATGGATTTTTCCATTTAATGGGTCATCCACATATCATATAACTACAAGAGCGGGAGGTGCTTCTCGCCAACCTGGGACCTCGAAGAAACTAGCTCCCTCACGCATAGACACGTCTTGGCTAGGGCTGTCCCCTTCCAAAGTGGCTTTGCTTCCGACAGAACCCCTACGGCGAAACGCAGACATAGTCGATCGACTCCACTTTGTAGGTTCATACACATATATATGCACTAAAAACGGAAGAACGGAGGACCACTACCGGACTCTGAGGGTCGTGGAAAACTCCCCCAAGTGCGCTAAAGAAGCGGACCCGCTCGAGGTTAGTAAAAGGAAGTTATTGTTAAAAGAGTTCTGCTAGCCCCAACCTTGTCAGGCACAGAAAGCTCTGACTACGCATAGACGCGCTGGGCTTTTTTCGGCCCAAGGTCCGACGAAGGTCTGGACGCCGTCTTCAGACGAGCCTCCGGCCCGGTTCCTCGCAGTCGAGCCGTTCCGAGAAAGAATCCAAACCCTCCCAGAGAAGGCGACACGAGCCAGACCTCGGACCTGAGAGCCCTCCGTGACTCGAACCGCTCTTGGTACGAACGGGCAATCTCTTTCCTGAACGACCCTGAGGGCGGCTCACAACTACTCCAGCTACAGAGGGACTCGCAAGGGACGATCGAGAAGTTATCTGTGCCCCCTTCCGTCACATCTACGTTCTACCACCTGCACGGTGCTGTGGGTTGCTGCATGCCGTCACTCCCACCGACAGGCGTCACAATAGAACCCAAGCGGTCCTTGTCATACGAAGTCCGTCCTCGCCTTAGACAAATGGGGTGACTGTCCTATCCCCGTTAGCTAGCCTTTGCCCTCACGTCACCTATCCTCGATGGTCGCCACCCAACGACCACCTAAGCACGAGGGTTCAGCCTACGCGGTTCCTTTTACCACCCGGCTGTCCCAAGATTCCGCGGAGACGACTCTAGAACCCACATCGGCTGGCGTTACCGGCAAAGGGCTAGTGAAGCTCTGCACATGAGGTCTCGAAGGACAACCTGAGTCCGCAAATCCCCTGCACTCAACAACCGGCCCAAAGGGGGGACAACCCGAGGAGTGTGGGCAGGTCATCTACCCAGCCCCCAGTGGAGTCGGCTAATCAGGCACCGCTTTACCACCCGCTCACCACGCTAAGGTGGGGATTCGTCAGTCACCGGCCCCCGTCGTGTCGACGGTACTGCGTGCAATGCCGGACTCCCGGTCATCTTCCTCACCCAAGAGGCCGATTCGGAACCACTCGGAGGGGCGAGCGGTATAACTAGGGGGTAAAGAGCACAGTAATAGTGGATATATATGCGAATCATTTATTGTTTCACCAATAGCTGACAGTTTATCTATAATTTCTAAAATTTTTGTAATGTGTTTTATCAAGTTTCCGTTTTCTGGGAGTTTTGCTCCATATAACTTTCTCAATAGATATAACTTGCTTGAGAGGTTTGACCTGACCTCTCACGAATTGTTTTTAAACCATTCCAGGTTTCTCTGGCAGTATTTAAATGCTCAACATGCACGATTTGTTAATCTTTAATACTTAAGTTGGTTATCACGCGTGCTTTGTGATCCCTTTTTGTCCATTCAGGAGTTATCAGAACAGGTGGATCTTGTCCCACCAAACGGGGAGGCACTTTGAGGAAGGAGGGCTGTGGGGGAGATGATGTACTTAGACATCGCGCAATGAACCAATGCCTGGAAAGAAATCAGATCAATTTCAGAAACCACTTGAAGGAGGGAGTTGACCTCCCGGCAAATGCGCGTCCAGTTGAAGAGCATGGGATTAGGCTGTGAAGGGGCCTAAAGCTCAACAGAAATAACGATAGGAAAATGGTTACTATCAAACAGATTCTCTTCACGCAAAGGAAGGAGCAAGCAAGTAGGTCAGGAGAACAGAGAGAAAGGTCGATTAAAGAGTTAGTCCCGTTAGGAGCAACGTGCGTCGGAGCAGAGGAATTCATTAAGGAGTTATGACAGAGACACTCCACAAAATTTTCGCTAACCCGCGAGGACACCAAGGACGCCCACAAAGGATGGTGAAGATTGAACTCTCCTAAGATGAGAGATGGGCCGGTTAGACTGCGGCAGACCCCCAAAAGGTCGGCAACCACCAGACCCGAAGAGCAGTAGATATTAATTATGTTGAGATACATGGAACCAAAGAAAATGCGAATGCCCAACAGTTCGTTAGACAAGGCGAGATTGTCAAAGCACAGTTGCGTAGAAGACCAAGCGGAGTTCACAGACAAGGCCAAACCCCCGCCCTGGGCGGCCGACCCTACCGAGACGATAGACCACTTTGCCCGGGATTGAAAAGGGTTTATCAGAGGTAAGAAAAGTTTCCTGAAGAACCAAGACATCCACAGACGAAAAAAGAGGGAGCTTGAGCCAGGAAAGCTTGTTGGAGATGCTACGGCAGTTCCACTGAATGATGCTGATACCCATGAAAATCTAAAATGCGAAGACAGAAGAGCGGAGAACAGAGCGGAAAACATTTTTAAATAAAAAAGCAGAAAAAAATCTGAAGAAAGCGTGCGATTCGAACTCAAACTATCTAGATGCAAGATTAGCGCTCTAACCATTCACCTACCAAGCACACAGTCCAACCATAGACATCTAATACTAATAGACAACAGACTAGTAGCCCTTTGTTGAAGCAAACATCTCGCTCCCCACCATCACGTGACGGTGGGAGAATAATACGCCAAACTGGTTTTTTTCGCCAAACTGTGTTTGGAATTTCACCGCATCCCACTGCTACTGAAAGAAACTCGTTGCTTGTTCATTTCATTTGTGTTTGAGTTTATCGTGATATTTTCCTTTGATAGACTTTCAAACAGTTCTTTTAAAGCTTATTATTTTTTAAAAATTGTATATTTCAGAAAATATTCTACTATAATGCCGCAAAACTGTTGCATTTTATTCTGCAAAGAAACTGCCGCTTCAGGATCAATAGCTTTTTTCTATAAATGTATTAAAGCTTCAGTTCTAATAATTCTATGGGTATTAAATTTTAACACTTTTATCCAGGAGAAAGGGGGTTGGGGGGGTGATGTTGCTCTAAATTCATCACTGATAACGAATTTTCCCTTATTTACCATGTGTAAATAACCATTGCAAATTGCCAACATTGACTCCATTTTTTTGGAAGATTCTTTCTCTTTATTCAAAAAATGAGAAATACTCTTCTATTTCTTATTTTAAAAGAATGCCTACTGAATTTAATGTATTAAATAATAAAAAATATTTCAGGAATGTGTTGGAAAGTATCCATTTTGAATCTCAGAATAACCTTAAAAGAAAAGAAAGTGTTTCATCCTATTTTACATTTTCCTAAAATATTTTATTCTATATTTCTAAAATATTCAGTTATTCCATGAAATTTATCACGTTAAAATGTTAGGTATGAAATTAATATTCTGGTAATTCATGAAATCAGTGTTGAATTTTTGAATAGGCATTTTTCTCAGGGAGGTATTCCTGCAGCTTGCACTTCTAGACGGGGGATTCACAACCGGTTCACCCCTCCCTGAATTCAACACTGTATGAAATGATTTTGTCAAATTTTTACTTTTCAAACAGAAATCTTAAACCATTTTGGACTATCTTATTAATAAAGTGGTTTTTAAAGTAATTTGCATTAGATTGAGGGGGGGGGGGGAGTGCGATATGTATATAATGCATGCGGTCCCACGGACTGATTACTGACGAAACACACTTCCACCAGTAAAATTTAACAGAAATTTTCCTCTTATTAAAACGCCTTTTTCATGCGAAAAAAAAAATCATTTTATTATTCAAAATATTATCAAAGTATTATTTTTACTAGTAGTGAAAGTGTGCTCCGTTGATAATCAGGTCCTGTCCGATCCCAGGTCTTTTTTTTAAATTAGATAAAAAATTTAGAATAAAACAATTAGATCAGCAAAAGTATTGCCACCCAGTAGTATAGTGCCTAGAAGTAGTTACTTCTAGGCACTATAGGTATTTAATTCTAGGCACTGTACCAGTAGGTAAAACTATCTATATTTTTTCCTAGTCTTTTTACAAAGTGAATTAGAGCCTAAGGACCTTTCTTGTTCCAGTGCCTCTTTAAAGGGAAAAAAAATCGGTCTTGTCCATTGGATAATTTTGAAATTACAAATCATAAAGTAAAATAAAAATTGGATTTAATATAAATTAAATTATTATAAAAGACAAATTGGTTACTCCAATTTTATCTTTCGATTGGGTGTGGATTTGTCTCAAAAAGACTCGTAGACTAGTTGAAATAAAATGCTAAAACTGTTTTTTCCTCGTGAATGCGACAGCTTGCTTCTCTAGTTAAGTTTCAGTTTCGTTTCTAGATCTATGTTTCTTTTATTACGAGGATGGAAACAGAAAGTTGCTAAGAAAGGGATCACCGCCCCCAAAACGGCACCCTTTCGCTGTTTTTTGGCGATGAAAGGGGAAAGATTTTTCTTCAGCTCTTTGCGGGAGAAAATAATGAAATATATTGTCTATTTATATTAAATGTCCTCTCAAGTTCACTGTAACTGTAAGTTGAAAGACCTACTCCATTTTCCAATCTTTTTTGCTCATGGGCGATCTGATTGTTGTTCTTGAACAAGCTCATTGAATGAGACTTTGTGAATCATTCACGAAGAAATCTCTCCAAGAATATTCATTCTCGTACTGCATGATTGTGATTGGTTATATAATGGGCGTGTTCAGCTTACACGACCACATCGACCATGGTCGAAGGAGAAAATATACATGGAGTGTGTCATATTAGTAGCATAGAAATAAGCCATAATTGAATTATATTCTGTTTCTGTGCCTTATAATAGGTGAAGCCAGTGACTATGGCTGGGATTGCGGTGCCTCGCTATCTTAAATCTTACGTTCGATCGTAGGATGGGCGTTCCTGCGATCTATCTTAACTTGGTATTGCGGTGCCTCATCCTAAGTCCTCCTGCTTAAGCGTAAGTCCTCCTGCAGTCATCCAATCAGAGGCCGTAGATCGATTTGTTGTGGTTGCGCGCGCATACACTTTGTGCTTCGTCGTAAGATAGCTTTCAGGTTAACGTAAGTTTGCGAGGCACCGCAATACGGATTACGCTTTGTTTATATCGTAAGTTAGACTTACGATCAAGATTAATCTTAAGCGAGGCACCGCAATACCAGCCTATACGTCCTTATCCTTCCAAAAAAGTGGCTTTTGTAATAGGAATATCATAATAGGGATCATTAACACAACACATCACGTGACACAACAAAGCATCACGTGATCTGATTTAGCCCGATGAGCCTGCGCAGACTTTCGATCTCTTGACCCAAAAAATTTTGTGGGTGAATTGATCACGTGATTGGGCTTTTCGTTTGGAAGGTTGATTGAGCACCTTTAACAGTTCGATCGGAAATCTAACAATTTTCAACTTTCTAAACTGATTTTTTAAACCTTCATATTTCTTAACGAAACAGTATAAAAAATATAACAATACCGGTGTACGATTAATATATTAGTTTTAAGTGACATATAAGTTGATGACAGGCCAAATGTTCGATCACCGATTTGTGTCAGCTTTGGCCTAACCACTGATCTCTGATATAACTCAGTGGGTCTGTAGCATAATTTATAGCCTTTATACGGGCATCATATTATGTTTAGCTCGTTGTATTATATTTATCTAATTCACAATTTTATGTAATTTTGCTTTTCAAATTTGGCAACACTCTAAAGTTTTAGTTTTTGTTTACTACTTTAAAAAGTTTGTTCTAGGAAATTGATCGCTGAGTTCATCCAGGAGTACACTGGGTGGCTCGTCATTGCAACCGATGCTTCGAAGACCACTTTCCTCACTTCTATAGCTGGCTGTAATTCAACGAATCAGTTTGCTTACAAAGTCCACCATGTAAATTCCATCTTCACCGCGGAGGCCCTCGCCATTGGGACAGCTCGGGACGAACTGGCGCACTCGTCGTCGCAAGTCGTCATGCTGACTGACAGCTTGTCGGTGCTATCTGCTCTTCAGACTATAACTATAAATTCTCCTATGGTCATCCTTTGGCTTCATAACAAAATCATTCGCTCCGTTAAATTTCTCTCGAAGATTCTCTTCCTTTGGGTTCCGGGTCACCGGGGTGTCCCTTTGAATGAAAAAGCAGATAGTTTGGCCAAGGGCGTCACTTATTCTGATGTTCTGGTTGACTGGATTTCGCCAGAGGATGTTACCAGCGCTCACAAACGGGAAGCGGCAAGTCAGTTCGATCTCGATTACAATGCCTCCAAATACAGTGTCTCGCTTGGAAATATTCCCTCGGTTAGACTTACCTCGTCCTGTGCTTGGAACAGACGGGAGGATGTGTTGATTTCCCGGCTTCTCTGTAGGATGTTGATCACCCCTGAGGTTTTAGCGCGTTTCCACTTGCTTCCGGATGGCAGATGCAGTAGGTGTGGTTGCATTGACTCTTTGGAGCACATTTTGTTTACCTGCTTGAAGTACCAGTCTCATCGCAGTAGTAGCTGGAATTATAGGGTGTTGAACAGTGGTGGTTTAAGTTCGTTTGTTTGTTTCGTTAGTAAATTTTGTTCATCCAAAGATTTTCGTGTTTCAGCTTTGAGGTACCTTCTGAACATAGATCGTTTTTAGCGCTTTAGTGTGGTTTGGTTTGCTTCGGTGTGTACACCAGTTGTGGTTTTTTTGGATCATTCGAGACGACAGCCTTTGCCGCTATAGGTCTCATAGCCCCCCCCCCTTCAAAGTTCAAAGTTCAAAGGAAATTGATCGACTAGGGATTTTCATGGAGGTCGTGCCCGGTGAGCGTGGGTGAGTTTCTGGCGTAAGCTGAGAGTTTCACGTGCGCGTTGCGGGTAATTGTCCAGTGCGGGTGAGAAAAAGTCTTCGGGTATCGAAATACTTTATTTTCGGTGTAATTATAATTTTTGTGTCTTTGGGAGTAGTAGCTGAAGGGTGTGGATAAAGTTCGTGAGAGTTATTCTGGTTTCCAGGGACGTTTTGCACGATGGCGGGGTCCAAAGTAAAAATAAAAGAAAGCATAGGTTTCGACAGTGAAGAATTCAAGAAATACAACTGGAACGATGGACGCACAGCAAAAGAACAAATCAAGATAATACCAAACTTAAAAGAATATGTAATAATTACTGAGAGCCAAGAGGGTGGTATTCACAAACTTAACCCAATTCAGCTGAAACGGGAAATAAAAAAGAACTTGGAGAGTTACAAAGAAATCGACACCGTCAGATACACCAGAAACAATAAATTGTTGATAACTACGAAAAACTACGAATGTGCAAGTGAGGTGGTCAACAAGGAAAGAATATTTGATACGAACGTAAAACATAACCTAATGAATGAGAACGTCACAACAAGATTTTTAATATTCAGAATTGATACGGACATTACAGTAAAAGAAATTCAGGAGGAGATTGAAGAAGAAAATCCAATGATAGTTCGCAATGTTAGAAGATTTACAACCAGACTAGAGGGACGTGTAATTCCTACGGGTACGGTACTAATAACAATATATGGACATGAGCTACCGGAACACGTAAAAATGTTCTACATGAGACAAACAATCCGACTATTTGTTGACAGACCTAGAAGATGCAATATTTGTCAAAGTTTCAATCGCGCGTCGAATAAATGTCAAAACGAGAAGAAATGCAAGCGATGCGGAAAAAATCATCCAGAATTGATATGCAAAGAAACGTGTAAACTGTGGGAAAGAGCATGAGGCTGATGACAACGAATGCGAGATTAAAAAAAAAGAGACTGAAATTCAAAAATATAAAAGTGAAAATCATATTACACTTGCTGAAGCACGATGACACTTCAACTTCAAAGCAACAAACAACTACGCGGCAAAAATCAAAACAAATGTCGATAAAGAACGTGTAGAGGGGAATTATCACAAATTAGCTATATTAGTGGAGGAAAAGTTCAACAAAATAATGGACGTAGTGTTAAATATATGTGAAGTGATGGTTATGTCGCAGCAAAAGTCGGAAACTGAGGTAGAAAAGGATTCGGAAGCAAAAGAAAGTGAAATGACAACAAAAAGTAAAATAGCGAAAAGAGACGTGATATCCGAATTGTACAACCACCTAAGAGACAAGAAAATGAAGCTGATGAATGGAGTCGAGCAGGAAGAAGGACAGTTACAACAATCATTTTTAACTCCAAAACATGAAAGAATGTTAACGGACTCTGAAGACGTATAAGGTCTGTTGTTTGTGTTGGATATTTACACTGTTTTAATGGTTTGGTTTTCTTGGTGGACGGGACGACTGTATTTTTTCTGGACGTCTATGAAAACTGTCTTTTGGGGTAAGTGTTGGAAGTTTTATTGTCTTATCGTTGTTTTGTGTATTTTAAAGTGGATTTTATTGTTTATTGGTGTATGGATATATTGTTATATCAATGGAACATAAGAGGCATTTGATCAAACTTGCCCTGGCTGCGGACTAGAATGTTTCGGGATTGCATAGTTTGGGCGTTTCAATAAACGCTTTTGAATAATAACCATAAGTTGGTTTTTCGGAGCAGAAATATATTTCGAGCTGACAGGCCTGGCAATTTAACGCGGGGGGGTGGAGGTTTACTGTTAGCGGTGTCAAGTAGGATTCCTGTTAAAATCATTAATCTTCCTAATATTAGCCGGGATCATGAGGCGCAGGGGATTAAAATATGGTATAAAAAAAGATGGATTGCAATCATCAATATTTATGCACCGAAAGGTTTTGCTGATATTAGGTGGTTGCATAGGATCAAAAAAATGATTGGGCATAATTATATCATTATCGGGGACTTCAATATTAATTTTCTAAACTGGAATAATAATCCCAAAGCTCAGAAAATGATAAACTTGGTTAACTGGATTAATAGTACGGATGCTATTTTAATGAATTTGGACCATGTTACGAGGTTTAGGGGTGGGGGTTCAGGGTCTTTACTGGATCTGACAATCGTTTCGAGTAGTTTAGCAAGGGGTCTCCAAGTGGATGTTTGCTCGGATCCGATGGGGTCGGATCACTATCCTATCGGTATCCAGGAAATTGCTAGTGGCAGCAGTGAAGGAAAAATATTTCTGGCTCAGGTTAATTGGCAGCGGGTAGGTTCAGCGGTTGAGAGGTTGGGGGATGAGGTCTATGCAGAGGGAATGGACAGGTGGTCCAAGGAAATCTCCAAGTTCATGGGTCAGTATACTGATAGGATCCCAGTGAATGGTAGTAAGCTTCCGCCGGGTTGGGGGATAGTTACCCGTCGGCTTTTGGCTCTCAAGCGGTTTTATCATAGAAAGGCGATTCGGTTGGGTCAGTTGGACCTATGGTGCAAATATAAGTTTTATAACGCAAAGCTCAAGAAGGAGATCAAAAAAGATAATCAGAAATTTTGGGATTCGATTGCTAGGGAGGCAGGGAGAGGGTCACATATCTACAAGATCATCCGTGGGATAAATACATTGAAGAATGGTGAGCTGAACACGGAGTTTAATTTTCCAAATTGTCCACCAGATGCGATTTCTCAAGCTAATTTCTTATCTATTATATTCCAAAACTCTCCGGTCAGACAAGGGATCCCCATCGATTTCTCGGGTGAATATGAGATAGACAAAAAGCTTACGATGGACCAGATGCAGAAAATCATTAAGAAAAGCAAGTCAACAACTCCTGGTATAGACGGCATTAAAATGAGCTTTTTCAAAAATAAAAAAAACAGTGTATTGACTCAGCTACTGGATATGTATAAGATTCTGGAGACAAAAAAAATTCCCGAGATTTGGAAAGATGTCCTGATGTTACCCATCAAAAAGCCAGGAAAAAACAGGAATGACATTAGAGGGTACAGACCAATTGCGCTGACGGTCACCAGTAAAAAATTTTTTGAAAAAATGATACTGGATATCCTGCTACACTGGAGCATAAAGAATAAGATCTTCCATAGAAATCATTATGGTTTTATACCGTTTAGAGACTGCGAAGCGGCTGCCTACAAAATATACAGAGACATTAGAAGAGGATGACAATCTAAACGAAAGGGATATCTAGTTGCACTAGACATCAAAAGTGCTTACGACAATGTCTGGTGGGACGGGTTGCTGATGAAGCTCAAAAAATTGGGACTAGGAGCTGACCTGAGTGTGCTGATCCAGAATTTGATGCAGGAACTTAAGATTCGGGTTAGATGGAGAGGGTCACTTTCGGATCCATTTATGTACCAGAGGGGCCTCTTACAGGGTAGTCCTCTTTCTCCATTTCTCTTTGCCATATACCTTGCTGACATCTTTGAGATTTTTGATTCATGTATTCATTGTGTGGTGTATGCGGACGATATTTTTTTGTATGGTTTTCATGACAATCTGGATTGGATAAGAGACATCCTACAGGAAAATATCATCAGGATAATTCAGTGGTTGAGTGCGTGGAATCTTGAGGTGAATCCAAATAAATGTAAAATAATGAAAATAGGACGGTGGAAGGAGTGTGTTGAAAAGAAACTAAAGATCAAAGGACAGGAGATAAATTTTTCAGGGGAGTTAAGAGTATTGGGGGTTTTTCTCAATTGTCATGGCAACCTTAAAAATCACATAACTATGTTGAGAGAGCAAACTAGTAAGAGACTAAACATGCTCAAAGCTATTGCAGGTATATGTTGGGGTACAGAAACTAAGCACCTTTTAAAAATTACAAAAAGTATGATGGGATCTCTGCTGGATGGGAATCCGAGGATTCTCATGCATTCAACTAAAACTGAAGGTCACCAACTTCAAGTGCTTCACAATATGGGGCTCAGATAGGCTAGTGTATGTCAAAGTGGTGCCCGATCCCGGTATTACTGCAGGAGAGTGGGGTTTGGAGGAACAACTTAAGAAGAGAATATCTAGCGATTAAAAGGTCAATTTCGGATATCAAGCACCAGGATTACACAGATATTCTTTCAAAGGATCTAATTCACAGGGAGTTGAATAGTCTTCGTGGGTATAACACGAATGTCAAGGAAATGATTACTTATAAGTGGGGTACAAATAGACCGGGAGGCGGCAGCACAGACAAACACCTCATCGAGTTCACGGCTGAAATTCCAGAATTAGTTAAAACTCGATTCGCATATTAAAACGCAATCGGTCTGCCAAGTCATATCTTGGTGGAAAACACGTGAAAACCCGATTTTAGCGGTTGACTCGTAGGTTTACCATTGTGTTTTCCTGCACCCAAAAGTATGAAAACATGGAGAACTGGGTGCAGGAAAACACAATGGTAAACCTACGAGTCAACCGCTAAAATCGGGTTTTCACGTGTTTTCCACCAAGATATGACTTGGCAGACCGATTGCGTTTTAATATGCGAATCGAGTTTTAACTAATTCTGGAATTTCAGCCGTGAACTCGATGAGGTGATTGTCTGTGCTGCCGCCTCCCGGTCTAAAAGGTAAATGATAACAATCGAATTTATGTGAATACATGGCCGTTCCAAACCAAAGACTTTCCAGATGCAGTAATCAGAAACTCGTTCAACAGCTTTTATCAGAGGCATATTGATAAGGCGATCTTCATTGCAACGGATGCGTCCAAAGAGGAGAATAATACGGCGATTGGGATGGTCAACCAAAATACGGGCAGTCGGATGGCGTTCAAAATTCCAAATATCAACTCGATTGCTTTATTGGTAGCTATTAAGTTCTATACGGTGGAGAGTGGGAGATATATGTTTTTTACTGATGCTAGAAGTGTCCTTATGGCTTTAGAGAAGATTACTCGTAAATCTGTGGCTGTTATCACTATGCTTAGGGAGGAGATTAACAGTAAAAGGATTGATAAATATCAGCTGGATTTTATTTGGGTTCCTGGACATAAAGGTATTGGGATCAATGAGTGTGCGGATGAACTGGCCAGGAAGGGCCCGTATAGCAATATTAGTATTCCGTGGTTTTCTCCTGAGGATTGGATGGTGGACGTGAAAAAGAAAAAACAAAAAGAGTCTGAATGGGAATGGATGCAATACTGGAAAGATCACTCAGGTCGTGGATGGGATTACGCGGATATCGGACATCCGCATCATAACCTACGAAGGAAGAGTGGGGTTATTTTTGCTCGGTTCCTTACTAAGACAGTTCTGACTCTGGTCCGTCGGAAAAAGTTTCTGGGTAGAGGTGATGCGAAGTGTGTCTTATGCGGAAGTGAGGAGCAAACGGAAGAACACTTGGTTTTAAGGTGCAGGAAGTTTTCGGGGATTCGAGACAAGGTGTTTGGAAAATTACGGGTGTCGAAGAGGATGAGGTACGAGGATATTTTTTCGGTGACGGGGAGACAGGGAGGTGTAGACCTGGCTCTGATGTCTCAGTTCTTGAATGAGATTTATAGTCATGTTAGTAGTTGGTTTTGATGTGGTCTAGATAGGTTTTTCTGGTCAGTATTCGTAATGTCGGCGTAGTAACCGTTTTAGCAGGTTTTTTGGTTGTATGTCGTCTCTGTTGTTTGTATTATATGTGGATTAGGACAGCTATACAGTAATAGAAAGCTGCTCACCGGGCCCGAAGGGTCAAAAACAAAACAAAAAAACAAAAGTTTGTTCTATGCAAATAATTTATCTGAAAAGTTAAAACTGATTTAGAGATGTCAGTCGTTTTCATTTGGAAATACACATATTAAAATAATTAAGGATCGTATATGAAAGTTGTCTCCCAACACGTCACACAGAAAGCCTAAAAATAATTAGACACAAGCTCTCAAAAATAAAAATTAAATAAAAAATATTACATACATATTACATTTAAAAACCCACAACAATATGCAGTTGCAGCATCTGTTTTTTTTACACACATTTAAAACTCACAACACGTGAGTCAATCAGAGCAACAGAACTTCTGTTTTCAAAAGTCCATGTGATTTCTGGGAGAAAAAGGGAGGAGGGTGCAGTAGGAAAGGAAAAAGCCACATATTTAAAAAAAAAATAGAGGACACAAAGAAGCTACTGGGGAAAATGGCAGGGTGCTTTTGCCATGTCTAAAAAGGACAGAGTGCATTGGCAGTTTAAACGAAAAGGACAGGGCGCAGTGTCCTTTATTTTATTATAAAACACGCACAAATTGTTATTAATAAAGACACACAAATTATTTTATTATAAAACATACACAATGCTTAATTTATTATAAAATACATAATGTTTAATTTAATGTGAAACACATGCAAACTGCTCTAACAGGTTGCCATACAAAACAAAATCTCACCAATGTCGCCGGGTTACTCAGGCATAAAATCGCCATTTTGGTACCAAAAAAACCCCTGGTGCGTCTGCGACAGCTGTACCCAATTTTAACCCATCTGACCCTATCTAATATGACTGTAGGCAGGTAGATTTTCATTTCTTCCACCGGGATGTTTTTGTTTTTTTAGGTGGGGGGGGGGGGGTAGGGATGTGTTTCTTATCAAATAAAACAGCATTTAGCACTCGAATAAAAACTCAAAGTACTTTTTAAAAATAAAAATGCAAAAGTAAAAAATTTGTTTATAACATCTCATTTTATTAAGCTTTTCCCACCATGAAGCAGCACTCAAGGCTTTATGACTCAAAATGACTAATTACGGTACCGCCGTTATTAAAATCACTGGTTAATATAATCAGCCGCTTCTTAAAATAAAATTTAAAGGATCGAATTCAAACCAATATGAAATAATTGTAAAATTAAAAGTTGATTGAAAATAAAAAATAAATTGATTGAAATAAAAATTAAAATTGTAAAAATACTTACGATGGTTTGTACCTGGATCATAAGCCTCTCCTTTTCTTTTAGATTTTTCTTTTCAATTTTTATTAATATATAAAAATGCTTCATCAGTTGCTTTATATTTTCATTAAAATGGAATACTGTTAATATAACAAAACTGTGATATCAGCATGTTATGAGATTCATTTGTATTAGTAAATTAAAATATTTGTTAACAAATATTTTAATTTACTAATACAAATGAAAAAATAAATTATGAAATGATATAAATGAAAGAATAAATTTTAATTAAAATTTGAGAAAAAGAGTTTCTAAAATTTTTATTAAAACATTTATTTCGATAACAAATTGTTTGAAACTTAAATATTCAACTATCAAAATTCATTTTTTAATTTGATTAAAAAAAAATTGAACGTTATACGTATAATTTTATTTTTATAGTATTTTACACATTGAATTTTATATTGTAAAATATGCGTTGCATTTTAGTTTTAGTAATAATAAACCAATAAGGTACTCCATAAAAAACCCACACCCATCGTATGAGCACAGATATTTTCGCACAATTCTTATTTGCTAAAAAATATTAACGAATTGGAATGAAATTTTAAATATTATAAAGCGCTGTAAAAGAAAATTTTAATCGGGAGATTGCCCATTTATCGTATTTAAATGAGTATTTTATAATAACATTAGAAATAAATCTGTAATTGTTATTAATAACAAAATTTACTTTTAATAAAAATATTCCATTTATCATGAAAAATATAAAGCAACCAATAAACACTTTAAAAAAAAATTCTGAAATACAATATTTAAATAAGTATTTTATTTTAATAATAAATATTAATCTGGAATTGTTATTAATGTCAAAATTTACCATATAGCATGAAAAATATATAGCAACTGACAAAACATTTTAAAATAAAAAAGTAGAAAAAAAACTTGAGGACAGCGTGGGATTTGAACTCAAACCATCTAGATAGAAACCGAGGCTAACGAAAAAGAAAGGCTACCGCGGTTCTTTACGCGTATCTTTTTTTACAGACCGCGGGAGTCACGTGATGCTCAAATCCACCAATGCAAGTGTACGAAAAGAGCAACACGTCACTCTAGCAGTCTGTAAAAAAAGATAAGTGGAATGCACCGCGGTAGCCTGTCTTTTCCGCGATTTTACAAACCATCATTGCTACCGCGATTAAGAGCTATATGGAATGTTGATTGGTCGATTGTACAAGACATTGTAGGAGGGGCTTAACGCGCTTGAAGAGGATATTTTTCATTTCGTTGAAAATTCATTAAAGATTCAGCCGTTGCATATTCACATTTGTTTTATTTTTACTGATGCTTGTGACATATTAAACGTATCAAACATATATTATTAACTTAATCCATTTAAAAGAAAACAATTCATATGTACAAGTATCATTTACTATGAAACGAGTTGAATTAGAAAATACTTCACCTTTAATCTTATACTTTTTTAAGAAAAAGAAAACTAATATTTTAATTGAAATCTTGAGCGAAAAATAATTTAAATTTGTAACAACTTGTATAATTATTTTTAAAGGGGGGGGGGTCTATTCATTTAGGATAATTTAGTGATATATAACAAATCTTGTATGAAGTTAAAAAAAATAAATAATAATATTGTTTTTCATAATAATAAATTTAAAATAAAATTTACATAATTACATTTTTTCTGTAGAAGCAGTTCTTATTCTAAATTTTATTTATAGAATTTACTGTAATTAGCTGGAATTAAATGATTAAACTTAAATCAACACATCT
Source organism: Maratus michaelseni (assembly GCA_963931845.1). Classification (NCBI taxonomy): domain Eukaryota; kingdom Metazoa; phylum Arthropoda; class Arachnida; order Araneae; family Salticidae; genus Maratus; species Maratus michaelseni. Next base: position 160,703,223 of record OZ007597.1, read on the forward strand.
AGTTTTATACAAGAATAAAATTAAATAAGGCACAAGAAATTAATAAATGTTTTTGTCATAATTATAATTAAAGTAAAAGTAAAGATACATTTACAAGCGGTTATTACTTTTTGAACTGTTTCATAATACTGACATACAGTTAAATTGGCATATAAATAATGCAGTTTTATACTTTTATCTTTATGGGGGAGGGGCCAGGCGTTTAATTAAAATGGTATTTTTTAAGCCATCGCTTTAAATCGAAATAGCATTTAAAAAATCATGTAAATTTATTTATTTTTTAAAAATAATTATTTTTTAGTTTCAGAACAAATAAAACACTATATATATACATATATATATATTTTTTTTTATGTATTCACAGAAACAATTAAGTGAAATAAAGCATATTCGGTAATTAAAGCTATACAAATTATTTTAAAAAAATCCTTCCATTAAAAAAATACAAGGCACAATACATACATAAAATCGGCTTTTTAAATAATTTAAGCATCTTATTGCATCACCTAGCCAGTATTCAATAATTAAACCCTTTACTGCATGGGTTGTGCCTTCTATTAACAAAATTCAACATAACAATAAATATACCTTCTAAAAATAAATTGCATTAAAATTTTCCTTACAAAATTGAAGCAATAAGCACTAATAATGTATTCCATACAGCTGTACGCAGTAAAAGCTAATAACACCCCCCCCCCCACACACACACGTAAAAACAAATTTGTGTTTGTAACGTCCCCATCTAACTGAAAATTATTCTAACTGAAGATATGTTAACAGAAAATAAAATAGTAAACCACTTTTCAAGTTCACATAAACTCCTATTTAATATTAATAACTTACACATTCATTTTATCCAAGATTATTATTAACTTAATTTAATCACTTATACACAAAATAGAAGTCATATTTAATCATAAGTAAATATCAGTAAAATCTTAAAGTAAAATCTTATTTCAATTTTATGTACAGTTTTCTTAATTAAATAAGAATTCAAAAACCTTCATGATTCAAATTCATATATATATATATATATATATATAATATATATATATTGTAGTTTTAAAGAATCCATGCATAGGAATACATAAGAAAGAACATTTCCTATGTTTAAAAAACTGTTAATTATGCACATGCCCCATTTTGTTTTTTTACAAACAGAAGGAATTTAGATTCTTACATACTTTCTATTGCGAAATTAGTTCCTAAAAGGTCACAATACAACTGCCCTTCCTCCCCCCCCCCTTCTCTGTATTTAATATAAGTTGTAAAACTATTCAAAATACCATTAAAAATACAAACATTGACGAAAAATCCTCCAACTCCTCCCCCAGCCTCTACGTAATCATGTTTCAGCCAATCATCATTTGACATTGCTCTTAATCGCGCTAGCAATGATGGATTGTAAAATCGCGTCTTTTCCGTTAGCCTCGATAGCAGGGAGATAGAAAGAAGGAGAACAAAGATAGTGTTTCTACTTATGGAACTAAAAGCGGTACCTAGTATGGCGGCGTTTCTGGTCGTTTGGGCCTTTAGGAAGTGTAGCGCCCTCTATCTCTTTACCATGCTCGAAACCAAAATGCAGGAAGAGCAGACGACAATTTGTCATGTTTGACAGGTCACATGACCGGCCTTTGGGAGCACCAGCGCCACAAACTGGGTACTCATTCCCGGTCCATGTTGTGATCTTGAAAGCCTATCTTCACTGTTCTCCTTCTTATTTCTATCTCCATGCTCGATAGAAACGTTCTCAAGTTCACTGTAACTGTATATTTAAAGACCACTCCATTTTCCAGTCTCCTTCGACCATGGTCGATGTGATCGTGTAAGCTGAACACGCCCAATATTTGTGGTTATGATGCCTCCTGTTTATTTAGAACGCTTGAGTAGGCTATGATATAATCAAGATTTTTATCGTGATTGTTTCTTATCATAAATTCTAATAATTAGACTAATTTAATTAAAATTAAAATGAGTGTTTTGTATGTTAAGTTAGTGAAAGTTATCTGATGTGTATATCCAAACAAGTAAGTTTTAATTTGAAAAAGTGATGCCTGTTTATGTGATCAATTAATTTTTAGATAATGTAGTTGGTTTGTATATATGCGTTTAATAGCATCATTACATTTTTGCAGATTCAATTTTTTATCTATGTTAAAAGTTGGATTCATTGATTTTCAATTTTACTTAGTTTTTACACTTATGATTTAGCGATTTTCTGAATAGTAATTTTGGCCGTATATTCGTCTTGATTTTATAAAGCGGTGATTTTACAATTATTTCATATTGGTTTGAATCCGATCCTTTAAATTTTATTTTAAGAAGCGGCTGATTGTATTAACCAGTGATTTTAATAACGGCGGTACCGTAATTAGTCATTTTGAGTCATAAAGCCTTGGTGGGAAAAGCTTAATAAAATGAGATGTTATAAACAAATTTTTTACTTTTGCATTTTTATTTTTAAAAAGTACTTTGAGTTTTTATTTGAGTGCTAAATGCTGTTTTATTTGATAAGAAACACATCCCCCCCCCCCACCTGAAAAAACAAAAACATCCCGGTGGAAGAAATGAAAATCTACCTGCCTACAGTCATATTAGATAGGGTCAGATGGGTTAAAATTGGGTACAGCTGTCGCAGACGCACCAGGGGTTTTTTTGGTACCAAAATGGCGATTTTATGCCTGAGTAACCCGGCGACATTGGTGAGATTTTGCTTTGTATGGCAACCTGTTAGAGCAGTTTGCATGTGTTTCACCTTAAATTAAACATTATGTATTTTATAATAAATTAAGCATTGTGTATGTTTTATAATAAAATAATTTGTGTGTCTTTATTAATAACAATTTGTGTGTGTTTTATAATAAAATAAAGGACACTGCGCCCTGTCCTTTTCGTTTAAACTGCCAATGCACTCTGTCCTTTTTAGACATGGCAAAAGCACCCTGCCATTTTCCCCAGTAGCTTCTTTGTGTCCTCTATTTTTTTTTTAAATATGTGGCTTTTTCCTTTCCTACTGCACCCTCCTCCCTTTTTCTCCCAGAAATCACATGGACTTTTGAAAACAGAAGTTCTGTTGCTCTGATTGACTCACGTGTTGTAAGTTTTAAATGAGTGTAAAAAAAACACATGCTGCAACTGCATATTGTTGTGGGTTTTTAAATTGTAATGCCTTTTTCATTTCAATATCGTCCCAGAATGGCACATGTTTCCATAACTGGAATATTAAAAAAAATGGAGTGATTTTAATCAGATTATTTTATGAGATTATTAAAATACAGCACGATTTCAGTTTACCTTGATAATGTATGCCAGTGAATCTAGAGGGTTGCTCCCCCCCCCCTCCCCCTTGAAATGCTCTCCTGGAAATTTAGTACTTAATACTTATTAATGGTTTAGAGTTGAAATCCCCACTCCTGAGAACTGACAAATGATAAATCCAATGAGAAGTATCCTTTCACTCAACAAAATGTGCCCCTTTACTCAATATGTGTCCTTTTCAGCAAATCCACCCTGCCTTAAGAAATGTGAACACTTAATATAAGTGCCCTTTTATCAGACAAAAATGTCCTTTTCAGCAAATCCGTCCTGCCCTTTTTAAAAGAAATGTGAACACTAAATGTAAGTGCCCTTTTACCAGACAAAAATGCCCATTTCAGCAAATCTGCCCCGCCTTTTTAAAAAAAAATATGAACACTAAATTTGTGATACATCAAACATGTTTTCTTTCTCTGGAAACATGAAATAGGAACATCAACTCTCTTTTGCGAGCTTAACTATGTATATTCCTTATTATTATGATTGCAAGAAACATCTAATTTGTTGTCTTGTTCAAAAACTCTGACCTAAAATCCAATTGTGATAGTTGGTCTGCTGCTAATACTATTTAAACTAGTAAATCTGCAGATCAGAGGCCTCAACGTCAGCTCTACAAATCATTGTTCATTAATCTCACTAATTTTTAACATTATCTGCATAATATTTGATAGCCTAAAATTAATTTTTTTTTAAGTTATTTATACATTTATAAGAATATAAGATTTATTGAAATTGAAAGTTCCAAAAATTTTAGAAGTATCACATTAAACACAATTTTATGTCGGATAAATGATAGGATAAACTACTTATTACTGTATTTTTTTCAGAATAAGATTACATATCTTCAGGGAGGCTCTGCCCCCCTGAACCCCCCCCCCCTCATATTTTTATCCTTAATTTTTCTTTCGAAGTTTAAACCTGCATCTAAAAAATACTAGATAATACTAAAAATTATTAGACGACAGTGCAGATTCCTCGTACAGGTTCATTAATTTTCTTTTAATAACACATTTAAGTAATATACTTTTACAGGGATCATTCTAGAGAGTTTCAGAAGGGCGGCCAGCCCTCATGCCCTTTTTAGATAAAATCCCACCCTCCCTGCCCTTATTCCAGGTGGAATTCTACCCTCCCTGCCCTTATTCCCGGTGGAATTCTACCCTCCTAGCCCTTTTTCCAGGTAGAATTCTATCCTCTTTTTATTCCTGCAGAGAATCCTGCCTTGTTTGCATTGTACTTTCAAAAATTCTTTTCCTATCTTTTATTTTTAGAATGCTAGTAAGGTACATCAGGAGTACTCCTCTTTTCCTTTTTATTTCTCTGTGAAATGCCCTGGTATATCTAATCTTTGACTTTGAGCGATTCATCTTTCCATTTATCATTATTTCCATTGAACATAAAGGGTAACTAAGGGTCATTGATTAATTTCACCTTCTCTAGTAAAATATACTGGTTGGATCAGGCATTCTGGCCTTTGATCACATGATAACTTAAATAAGTTTTATAAAAAAATTGAGAAGTAGCTTTAGAACTTTTATTTTGTAGCTTTTTCAAAACCAGTTTTGCCAAAACCGGGAAAAAGTTATCTGGTGAATAAAAGTTTTAGAGAGAGAAGTTTTTGAATGTTGTAGGAAAAGAGGGAAATGACTGTGAATATAGTAAACAATTTTAACAATTAAAATCGAGAATATAAGTTTCATTTTGCATTTTTAATACTTTTCAAATGGTAAAGTTATGGAAATTTAGAAATGTTATTGGATTTTTTAAACTAAAGAGCACTTTAAGCTGTTGCTAGACTTCCCTCTCTACCACTATATTCGTATATACGCTTATTACAAAAATGCCCTTTTTATGAAATGATGTGCCCTTTTCAGCAAAATTGCCCTTATTATGTAATGTGCGCTCTGCCCTTTTTTATGTTCTAGAATGATCCCTGCTTTTAGGTAGATTTCGTAAGAAATACTACCTATTACATTTTTCCTTATGTTGGAATTTCAGGAAAATTTTTGCAGATCTACGCCGATCATGACTCCCAAAACCACCTCCAGTTCAAAACTTTATCTATCTATTTATCTATATCACTTTTTTATGGACACGATAACTTCAATAATTCTGCACAAATCTCTTCCAAATTGATGCATAAAATCAAGGGGCATAAAATCTCGGTCAAGTTCGTTAATGGGCAAAATCAAACCAAGAAGGGGTGGGGGGCAATGGGGTCCTTTTTGTGAAAACAGAAAAAAACCATAACTTCTTAATTATGATACAGATTGAAACTGTTTAAAGTTATTATTACTTCTAGGAAAAGAGTCGAAAATTTATGTATGACAGATTTTTGATATCAATAAAAATGGCCTCAAGGGGGAGGGAAATGGCGGTTTAAGAAGAAAAAAATTCATAACTTTGTCAACTCAAAAGATATAAAATCCGCTTAGTTTTATTATAAATCCTCTTAATATTATCTACAACTTTTACACTGACAAGTTTTTTATAGAACCAACCCTTACAGGAAAAAAAAAAAATTCCTGCTGACTCTGCCTACAGACACAGGTAGATTTCGAAGTGGGCGGTCCCAACTGCCGCATCATGGCAAAAAGTAATTTCTTCTGCAATTCCCAATAATTCCCCGGTCTGCATCTTCGAAATCTACCTGTGCTTGTAGGTTGAGCCGTCAGGTACTTTTTCATTTATGAAATCCTTATATTCATAGAAATTTTTCCTATGGCTCAAATGATGTGGCCAGTTACTTAATTGGTATGATCACTTGCAGCCCACGTGCATATGTAGGAAATTCTTGTTATAAACAACTATTATAATGAATATCCATTCATCTACCAGTAGTTTCTTGTTATAGCGGCCTCCAAGGATGAATTGCCAAGTGACCAAGATATATTGCCAAGCTTTTATCTTATATGGCAAGTTGTGATGCATTTTCTCATATATGTGATATATTATGTTGTGTATGAGATAGGTGATGACCTCGAAAAAACTAGTCGTTGGGGGCCACCGTAATACTTACCCATCATGGATATGCATAATGTAAAATATTAAAATAAAAATGTGTAAACTACTTATAAAATGCATTGCAATTCAAATAAAATCGTGGCTTGATGACGTCACAAACTGTAAAGGCTCGATTACTGAATTGCTTGAAAGAGGTTTTTCCTTATAACTCCAAAAATAATAATCCTATTAACTAGCGGTTTATTGCATCTGATTAGGCGTCAAATTTCTAATTAAAATATACCTTTGAAGTGAAATTTGGATGAAATACAGGGTCATGAAAAATCGAAGAGTGTGGAAAACAGGATTCCAAATATCTCGGCAACTAATTATCCGATCGACTTCATGCTTTATTCAAAATTTATGTTTTTTTATTGTCTTTTATATTCATTTCTTAAAATATACAATTTCGAAAATTTTTATATACCTTTTATCAGAACGAATATTTCGAGAGTCCGAAAAAAATTGTTCCGGTTAATCGAGGTTATTGAAATGAAATAGGCTTCTTCCCATTATTACATACTAAGTACATACCAAATTGCAAGTCTCTATCTCAATTTTTTCGGGAGATAGAGCGTTTACAGACACACAGACACACAGACGGACGGCAAAATTTTTTTTCTAAAAATATGTTTTTCGGAATCTCCAGTGTCTGAAACGTGTAAATCCGTCAAAAAAAAATTTTCGATTTTCAAAACGATTACAAGACTTACCCTATACTACGTATGATGGGTAAGTAATAATTGTGACCTTGGTATAATTGGAATTGTAAGGGGCTGCTTTAACAAGAAAGTACCCATCTACATAACTGTCAACAGTACATCCTCAATTCATTATTCATACTTGCCAACTTTTACACTTTAGGTGTAAAATTTACACTTTTGGAGAGCCCTTAATTTATGAATAACTTTCTAGTTGCTTATAGTAATGGTCAATGATGAATGTGAGGGGAATATTTAGTATTGTCAAAGAATAAGTTCAGGTTTCATTGTCAAAAATCATCAGGAAGATTTTTTAAAATTTGTATTGCATGTAAGAAGTCGTGTTTTAAATAAATTTGCTCAGACGTAAAGCAAAAATTAGATAAGAAAAGCTGTGTATATGTCTTTAAAATCAGTTTCTTAATGAGTGTTGTAATGTTTTTCATATTTTTCTCATCAAACTATCTTTATAATGGTCAGCATTGTATTATTTAATACTATTCATCTATTATGTACTTAATTTTTTTTTAAAAAGGCCGTGTATGTGTTACTTAAAAATGGGTTACATGGGTTTTATGTTACAAAAAAAAGTGTGAAATCATCTTCACGTGTCATTTTACACTTTGCCATTTTCAAAAGTTGGCAGGTATGATTATTTCTAACAGAAATACCTGAAGGAAGATTGTGGGTTGACAGTTATTAGTAGAGATCGACCGAAACAGGTTTTTAAGACCGAAACCGAATTTCGGTGATCTTCCCATTTTTGGCCGAAACCGAAAGTGTAAAAAAAATTAAAAAACTGATTAATACATACATAACTGTATATAATTATTAATTAATTAATAACAAATAATTAATTACATTACTACTTAATTTATTAATTATACGTGTATTGAACCACATTTGTAACAAACAAGTGTACATATATATCTGTGTATAGGTTTCAAACAAAAATGAAATGAGATTTTGAAATACAGATAGTTTTGGTCAGGCCGAAATTTTCTCAGCAGTTTCGCCGAAAACGAACATTCGACGAAACTTCGATTTTGCACCGAAACTGAAAGTTCGGTCGATTTCTAGTTATTAGGTACTACAGTTTGGAACAGTATAGACTTCCTCTCTCTCCTTCCCTCAATTTGTATCTTGTTTTTCTGTCCTATTTCCTGCTTTTGTGCACTAGTATAAGTGTATATACACTGTATAACTTTTGTATTAGACATTAAAGAAAAGTCACTATCTCATTTCTCTGTAATAGCTCTTCTGTATTTTGGCATGAAGTCCCCATCAATAGGATTTTAGCTGCAACGAAGAAAAATCAGTCTGAAATTGTTATTGAATGTTCCAGACTTAAGAGGTAAGTGCTAAATCATTATTTTCTTAATGAAAATTAATATGGTAAAACTCACATTGCATTTTTCTATTTTACTCGATTGTGTTTGCAGTCAATGCTTTTCATTATTAGGGTTTAATCTAGAGCTAGCCAAATAGCCAAAAAGCTAACTGAAAGCACCTTTTGCCCCCAAAGCATTTAGTGGATTAGCCAAAAAGCAACAACCAAAAAAATATATATCATTTCCATTTTGTTGTTCCTGCCTTTCGTAAACCTGCAGCTGCCACGTGAAAAAAAAATCTCAAACCGCCTCTGTCCTGGCAACTCACTTCAAAATTTGTCTCGTCCTCTCCGTGCAAGCATCTTACAAATAGCATGACGTCATTTGCATTAAACAAGTATTGAGGAAATTAAAAGAGTTTATTTTTTGTTGATGATCCCAACTTAGGAAATGAAACCAAAACGATTCATGAATGGAAGTTGTTCAGGCAGGTTCTGGCTACAAGAGGTAAAGAAATGAAACCTGCTGATTGTATTCTTTTTCCATTAAAATGGCATTACTGACATGTTTCCCAATGTGACTTCTTTGTATGAATTTGTAGCAACAATTCTGTTGTCTACAGCAGATTGTGAAACGGGATTGAGTCTCGTGAATATAACATAAACTGACTTGAGGAATAGACTGACAATCAAAAATTTAAGTAACTTAATTATGATTAATTTGGAAGGGGAAGTTTGAAAAGAATTTCCATTTAAAAAAGCATTTGATGTGTGATGTATGGCCAAATCTTGAGAGGGTCAATCTTACAGAGTGGTGTACTATTTGTATATTGTATAGTTACAAATAATACTCATTTATATAGAAATTTTGTATAAATAAAAGTTTTTTTTTCTTGGCTAAAGCTATTTTTATTTGGCTAACAGTTATTGGCTGCAATTAGCCAAAAAGCTACAAATCTCTTTTTCCTAGATTAAACTCTAATTATATTTATTTTACATTTAATGCAGCAATAGCTTTATCTTTTCCACAAAGATATGAATATATACAGTCAATTCAAGTGAAGTTTGCATAGTTTGAGATAAAAGTATTATCAGATTATAAATCCTTGTTTTGTCTAAAAATATTTCTTTTTTAGGCCAATTGTTTAGGTTTTCACGGGAACTTTTGATCAGAATCGAATGTGTAATATATATAAATGTCAACAATCAGATCAACAGTCAACAATCACTATAACGGGAGCCCCTTACAGGCCGAAGAAAGACACATTTGCTAGGTGTCTAATGGGCATAGTCTGCCCACTCTATTCTGCCGAAGGTAGCGGGGGCCACAACCCTAAGTTCATTTGGAAAGATTTTCATTTAAAAGCTTTTTTTTTTTTTTTAAATGATACAAATTCGTGGCTCATTTGCAAAAAGCAAATCGGAGCTTGTATAACATGTCCCAGTTCGCACTGCCAAAGGCAGTATGGCACCTAACACTAGGTTTGTTTGAAAAGATTTTAATTAAAAAATATAAAATCGTGCAAATTTGGGGTTCATCAAAGAGATCAGAGCCTTTGTATCATATGAGTTCTAATTTTCCAACTGGATGAAAAATGTCCGGGCAGGATTCGAACCTGGGATCTCTTGGCTAAAGCTGCCATCTCTGCCAACTGAGCTATCCCGGTCGAAACTGAAGGGCATGATTCATTCATCCAGTTAACTTTATTGATCATAGCATCTGATATCTGAATCAGCTCAACAGAATAAATCGCAGGTAATGGAACTCCAGTAAATGCTGGATACATGATTACAATAGATTAATTTTGACACAATTATTCAAATTGGTAAAGAAATCATGTAAGTTGTAATTTTCCAACTGGATGAAAAATGTCCGGGATAGGATTCGAACCTGGGTCCAGTTGGAAAATTACAACTCATATTATTTCTGTACCAATTTGAATAATTGTGTCAAAATTAATCTAATGTAATCATGTATCCAGCATTTACTGGAGTTCCATTACCTGTGATTTATTCTGTTGATCTGATTCAGATATTAGACCAGATGCTATAATCAATAAGGTTTACTGGATGAATTGTGTCCTCCAGATTCGACTGGGATAGCTCAGTTGGCAGAGCATGGCAGCTACAGTCTAGAGATCCCAGGTTCGAATCCTGACCCGGACATGTATCATGCCTGTGCGAGTACTGCCAAAGCATGTCCGGTCCGAAACACTAGGTTCGCTTGAAACAAAATTAATTTGGAGGGGGTTTTATATAAAAATAAAAATAAATATTAATTTCAGGTTTACTTTGAAAAACTGACCAGTTGTAGCGTGCAAAGCCTGCAAGTAAAATTAGAAATAAAATAGAGTGGGAGTAGAGGGTAAATATTTTTTGGAGTGGGAGTAGAGGGTAAATATTTTTTACTGGTGACTAGAATTTTTTGTTCGGTATCAGATTCAAATTTTTAGAGCCTTACATACATACATGCGTGAAAACATATGAATTAAGGTGTAAAAAAGTATGATTTTTACTTTCTTCTATCTTTACAAAAAGGAAGTATTGGATTCATGAAAATTTTCGACAGATTTATACGTTTTAGAAGGTCCTGAACACGATTTGACTATTTTTAGAAAATGTCTGTCTGTATGTGACAAAAATTTTGTGGGCGCTCTATCTCAAGAACTAATGCTCGGAATTTAATAAAACTTTATATTCAGTTAGTCTCTGATATAAATTGGTGCTGATTAGTTTTTGGTAAAAATCGGCCAGCAGGTGCCACTGCTATGCAGCATTTTGCAGGATTTTCACGATTTTAGCAATAGTCATACCTCAAGAAATATTGCACGGAATTTATTAAAACTTGAGTTTCAGTTAGACCTTGATATAAATTGGTGCTGATTCTTTTTAGTGTATGCGAAACCTGTGTGAGATAGAAGAAAGTTGGGATTGACACATCCGACTAGTTTATAAACAAATATAAAAGGAAAAATAGCTTCTTATAAAACATGCTTTAATAAGAATTCAATATTTATCTTAAAAATCATGCCTAATACCATGACTGTAATTCATATTATTCCTAATCATTTTCATTACAATGCGTGAATTTAGCATTGGCTCTGATTGTGGAAAATTCACAACAGGGGCGCCATTTCAGAACTTTCTTGGGGGGGGGGGGGGTCAACGTTGTTTTAAGCTAGTGGCATAGCCAAGGGTGGAGTTCGGGGGGCGTACTTTATACGCTTCGGGTTATACTTTGACTTTTTTGAATCGGGTTCGAGATGAACCGATTATACAAAAGGAGATTCTGAATAATTTTCAAATGAAAAAACTATAGTATATGTGAATATTAATGGGTGTATGTATGTGTTATTTTTTGTACATAAGCGGTAAACTTGTAGATTACTTTTCCATAAATGTATTAAAATATACATTCATTATTTTTCACTTCTGGTTCAGGTGTGAATATTTCGGATTCGGCTTGTAGTCTGTCGGGTTGAAGTCAGGATTCGGGACGGTTACAACCAAATCTGGACAGGACTCCAGTGTCAGGCTGTGGAGATTTTTAAGAGCATACTGTATATATAATATCATTTAATAAAGCAAATGATTTAATCGCATTATAACGATTGGAGTAAATATAATGTGACACTAATAAAACAAAATTAACAAATCATATATTTAGGGAATTTAATACACCTCCCCCACCCCTCACCCCTGAAAAAAATATAAAAAATCCCCTTAAATTTTTGGCTAAAGAGAGAATTTGTCACTGAAATTCTAGCCTTGGTGGTAGCCGAGTTTTCTTTTAATCATGCTGTACACAGCTCAGAAGCAATTCATAGAGTTTTTTCTCACATATCTTTCTAAAACTAGCCAAAATATTCCTTAATGATAAATGTCTCACTTATAGAATGTTACAATACAAAGCTTTAGAAAACATTTCAATGTTTAAACTGTTTATTAAATGTTTATTACTTTCTTCTATCTTTACAAGAAAAAGGTATTGGATTTATGAAAATTTACCACTTCCAGTTTTCGACGGATTTATACATTTTAGAAGGTCCTGAACACAATTGGAATATTTTTAGAAAATGTCTGTCTGCGAGTCTGTCTGTGTGTCTCAGTGTCTGTATGTGACAAAAAATTTGTGGACGCTGTATCTCAAGAACTAATGCACGGAATTTTATAAAACTTTATATTAAGTTAGATATTGATATAAATGGGTGGTGATTAGTTTTTGGTGTAAATCTCCAAACAGATGTCGCTGCTATGCTACATTTTTCATTATTTTTACGATAGCTCTATCTCAAGAACTAATGCACAGAATTTCACCAAACTTCAGATTCGGTTAGACCTTGTCAAAAATAGACGTTGATTACGATTTGGTATAAATAGCCCAACAGGTGGCGCTGCTATGCTACATTTTGCATGATTTTCATGATAGCTATATCTCCAGAACTAACGCACTTAATTTAATACAACTTTAGATTCAGTTAGACCTTAATATAAAGTGGTGCTGATTTGTTTTTGGTGTATGTGATACCTGTATGAGATAGAAGAAAGTTTTGAGAGTGGCACATCAGACTAGAGGTCTGCACGGGCCCGGGCTCGGGCCGATTTTATTTTAGGAGGCTCGGGCTGGGCCCGGGCTTTACTTTATTTTGAAAACTCGGGCCGGGCAGGGCCTGGCCTACACTACTTCCGGGCCGAACCGGGCTTGAGCCTTTCTTTATTCTGCATGTTCGGACCCGGTTAGGCCTTGTGTTTACTCTTTCCGGTCTTTACTTTTATCTGCAGACTCGGTTTGGTTGGGTTAGAATTTGTTTTTCTGAGCCGAAACGAGCCTAAACTTCATTCTTCCTAGAGGTCTGCAAATGCCGAAATTTCCACTTACGATCTAAGTCGTATGAAGATCATTATTGGCCGGACTCGATCCATGCAAAAGTCAGTAAAATGTGCCCCCATGCAACAATCAAGGACGGATCCAGCCCTCCATTTAGACATGGAGACATGGCTCCTTATTTGGGGGGGGAGGGGAGTGGAGTAACATCTGTTAATAAGCAACCTTTATATTAAAGGCTGTTGCCATATCCAAAATGGCTACTTTTCCGAAACTTTTAGAAAGTCATTTTCATTCTTAAATACAAAAATATTGTATTAATATTTGTAAAAATATGAAATTTACACATTTTATTCAGATACCAAGAAATTGAAGAATTTCTCATTTTCTTATAAAGGCAAAGAGAATCATCCAGAAAATGAGCATTTTAAGCCAATTTTTAAGACTTGGCAGTTACAGAAATGCCGTCATGAGGCTGCTGTGGCCTGAAATTCAGATTAAAACACCTATTTTACGGGTCGGGCCGGGCCAATAATCTGTTTTCATGGGCCGGGTTCGGGCCGAATTTTCAGATTTTATACCGGGCCGGGCTCGGACAGAACTTTTAGCTTTTATACCAGGTCGGGTCGGGCCGGGCCGGGCATATTTTGATTTTTTTTGTCTAACCTGTGATAAATGATAAATTTTTTGAAATTTCAAATTCCTGGGGGGGGGGGGGCGGTTCCCCCCCCCCCAGCCCCCCCAAAATGGCACCCCTGATTCACAACTTTTATTTATGTTAATAGTGGTGTGAATTTATTAAAAAGTTTACATTTTTATTCAGTTGTTTCTTAAGATATTGCAACAGGAAAGAAAAAAAAATTTTTTGACTTATCTATTCAAGATTTCTTAATTGTTTTTCAAGGTGTAATTATAATTTGATCAGTTAAGTTTTGAAAATATGTAAATATTATACTGTCACTGAGAACACACAGCTGTACATAATTTCTAGAACTCTAGCACATCAGGAAGTCTGTGAAAAATGGATTACAAAATTCCATCATTACATACATGAACCAGGTTAAATTAAATAAAAACATGTAAATAAATAAAAAAATAAGTAAGATTTTTCTGATTTAAATTGGATTTGTATTATTTTTTTCTTCTATTAATTCCTTTGTGACAAGTGTCCCATATGCTTCTTTTAATCTTTGGGCATCACTAATTGATAATAGTGTGATTTTTGCCTCATTTAATTGCTGAAATTCTGCCAGAGCCTAATTATCACAGGGTTTCGGAGGGCCCCAAAATTCATTTTGTGCACTTTCTGAAAATAGAAATTAATATAAAATTCCTTTTATAGTTCATAGAAAAAATTAACTTTTCCCACTCATATAAACAAACTAAACTATTTTATCTTCAATAATAACTTACCGAGTTTAGTTCCGAGTTTCATCACCAGGAGGCACTTTCCTATCTCTGGTTCTACGAGGTATGGCTCATTTGACTCGATATCCACAGCCTCAAAGATTTCAGTTATGTTCCTATAGAACAGATTGCACCCCCTGGCAGTGGAAGGTGGAACTAATGGATTTTGCAGCTAACTTGGGTTCTATGGGTACCATCACGACGCGGTTTGGTTCATTCGACGCAACATCGACAGGACTTATCGATTTTAGTTCCTATCTCAGGTTCTATGGGCCTAATTACGACGGAGTTTGTTTCATTCGACTGGATTTCGATAGCTTTAAATATTTCGGATATGTTTGTATAGGACACTTTGTGCCCCCTGGTGGTGGAATGTGGAACAAATGTATTTTGCAGGGCGTGCGCAGCACGCCTGCAATACGGTGCTGCAGGCAGCGGGGACCTGGGCCAAAGGTTCACTCGGTGAGAGGTTTATAGTATTCGAGGTGGAAATTTAGGATTTTTCCAGTGCTAGTGGGCCCCTTATTTAAACCAAGGCCTCGAATCTAATTGAATTCTTGATTTGTATTCAACCTCGGCTCAGGTCCCCGCTGCCTTTGGCACTGTATACTGTGTGTCGCATTTCACATATTATATTAAGGAGGATATCTATATTTCTATGTTCTAATTACTAGAATTATAATTAGTAATTATAGAAATAATAAAAACTGAAAATAAGTATAGTTTGTGATATTAATTTAATTAATATCACAAATAATAAATCAAATAAACATCATGGAAGGTCTTGCACTTGTACTTTGTAAACTTACTGTAGCGTTATTCCATGCAGCCTCATGGCAGAATTGTGGCAACAAGGTGACAATGTCACAGAGTACCAAAGTTTTCTTGAAGCAAAGTTTCATTTGGAAAAGAAGTAATATTTTTAGGGAAGAGGACAAAAAAAATTCCAAAGAATAGCACAAAGATCTTTCTGTAAATGTTTCCTTTCTGCAGAATTGTCAAGGGGTTGCAATTTTTGCTGATTTTCTCCGTCGCCTGTCCTAAAAATTGCGGTTTTCCTCCATTTGTTGTCCCACTTCCCTCACCGCAAAGCACACAAACTTAAAACTCTTTAAAATTCTTAAGTAAAAAAAAGAAATTACCCATTTTTTGTTGTTTTGCCTATTTTATTTGTTACATTGATGTACTAATAAATGAAGAATCATGTAAATTTTCCCTCTCCTGAAAATTTTCATTCCACCCCATTGCTTTGCCAGCAGATAGTTTAAATTCTTCAAAACTCTTTCATTGAAAAATAAATTTATCCTATTTACTACTTTAAAGAAAAATGAATGAATAATCGATCATTATCTAACTTCTAATTCCCCCCCTCCCCCCCCAAAAAAAGATGCTTACCTCTTTTGCTATTTCTCTTCCCAAAACTCAAAATTTTAAATAGAATTCTTTCATTTTGGGGATTTTTTTTCCTTATTAAAAAGTTTTAATATCTTTAAAATTCTTAAATAAAAATAAATATGTCCTTTATTATTATTTTTTTTTATATCCTAGGTATCTTATTTGCTACTTTGAAGTACAGTATAGGATCCGTTATCCGGCGTCCCGGTATCCGGAACGCTCCAAAAACCGGAATGTAAAACACAAAAAAAAAAAAAAAAAAAAAAATCATTAAAAAAAAAATTGTTAAAAAAAAAAAAAAAGTGTCAGTAAAAGAAAAAATAACAAAATGATATTGCCTTCATTCATTAATTTATAAATTCAATAAATAAATATAAAAAAATTATGATACGAAAAACATTACGATAAAAAAAAATTAAAAACAATTACGTTAGAAAAATAAAACATGTCTGTGTACAAATTTTATTTTGTTACAAGTTTCATTAAAAAAAGTTAAACACAGTTTAATGCTACAGTGTTATTCCGGAAAAATATGGTGAGCAGAAAACTGACTAACATTTCTTTTTTCTTTTCTTTTCTTTTTTTTTTTTTTTTTTTTTTTTTTTTGTAAAATTGAGCCTAGAAAAATTATTTCTATGCTAAGAATCGGCGAATTCGCCATTGCGATCAGCATCATTAATAACAGGTTATGGAAAGTTGCCAGATTACGCATTGATTTTAACATTTCATTTTTATATATAAAATAATAATTACTTGATAATTTTTAAATTTAGATTTGAAAAACTTTTCACAGTCAGAGGGATTTTCTCTGAATAAAAAACTAAAATTCTTTTTTAGAATATACTTCCAGTAAATTTTATACACATGACGTCACACTCCAATATGCACAGCTGCAATTCACTCCAGCAGATAATCTTTAACCTCAATCTAGGGTACTTGTATGAATTTTAAACAAGCTGGATAAACGACAGCAGTTGATGCCGTCGCTATCTCCAAATCAAAAGATTCTGCTCCCAACTCCCAAAATGAAATTTTATTTATTTTTTTGTAATTTAAAATTTTTATTTTTATTTTGTGCAAATAATGTATTAAATGAACAAATTTATAAGTAATGTATTTACATATATTATTCATATTTATCACTATTTTATGAAATTATTTCGTACATTTTTTAACTTATAAAAAAGTGTTCTGAATTACAGAAAAACCCCTTATCCAGAATGCTCAGGTCCCAAGCATTCTGGATAACGGATCCGATACTGTACTAATAAATAATCCTTCATTTAAGTTTTGCCCTTTTCCAATCATAAAATTCTTGATCGCTTATTTGCTTTCTCAACATACAGTTTAAAACTTTTAAAATTCTTTCACAAAAAAAAAAAAAATATATATATGCCCTACCACATAGTTTAAATTTGAATCCTTAAAACGCTTTCAATAAATTTTTGCTGCCATTTTTCTTATTTTGAAGCAGGGTTGGGTTTTTGACGTCAAAAACTGGTTTTTGACATGACAGTGGTAAAAACCGTGTTTTTACCGGTTTATTCCGTCAAAAACCTATCATTTTCGATTGTCCTCCAATTTATGGTGTAAGTGTAGCATACAATACATTTCTAGATTGATTTTACCTTGTTGATTTTGTTATTATTTACAATTAAATTTGTTAAAATTTTTTAAAAGAAGATCATTTCCTAACATGGGAAAGATTTAAGAATACAAGAGTAAAAGAAAAGAACAATATTTGTCATAATCTTCACTAATATAGATTCTACTACTGCAATTAACATTAATTTTAAATGATAATAAAATGTTATTATAATTATTAAATAACATTCAATATAGATTTTTAATAAAGTACATTAAAATTATTTTAGATATTCAAAAATGCTGTTACATTGTATGACAATAGATGCTAAGCATAGACTGGCAGTGAATAAATTGAATATTCTTAGATATAATATTTTAAAATGCATATCTTATGTATTTCATAAACGCAATTATGGTGATTTTCATTTGCACTTCAATAAGTAGAATCTTAAAGTTTTGTTTTCAACAATGTAATAAATTGTACCTAAATTATACACATTGTTTAATCTAATACTTATAGGTTACAGGATTTCTTCAGAAAATCTAATTTTTTTAGACTATGCCAAATAGCTTAAGATTATTGTAGAGATCTTCTAACAGAGATGTATACGTATTATTCTAAGGCAATTCTTTTTTGTTTTTCTTGGATGAATAAATATACTTTAGAGTCTTTTTTATACGGAATATTTCATGTAAAACAACTTAATATTAAAGATAGAATGAAAAAAAAAAGTAAAAACAAACTACTGAAAAATGGGTTTTTGACAGTTTTTGACATTTTTGACAAGGAGGTTTTTGACATGACGGTAAAAACCACGGTTAAAACCGGTAAAAACCGTCATGCGTCAAAAACTTGCCAACCCTGTAGTAACAATGTGTAAATGATCAATTATCAATTAAGACAGCAGCAGGTATAGTTACAAGGTCTTATTTCAAAAGTTTGCCCTCTTCCTATAAGAGATAACCATTAATATCCAAAATTTTGAACCATTCCATTTATTTCTATTATTATCATTTATCCATTGCCAATTTTTTTAAAAGTTGTATATGTATAGTAATTTGAAGGTTATATATGTTTAATTTTCGAAAAGTGAATAAACCATTTTCGAAGCATACGCTAGGATGTAGAAATAATACCAATCTGAAAGGACAGAATGCATACAGAATAACAGCATCATCTATTGACGATCTTTGTAACTAATTTTGAATACAAATTTGATAAAATATGTTAGCCAACAAAAAATTCTAGTCACCAGTAAAAGATATTTACTTCCCCCCCCTCTCAACCTCCCCAAAAATGGATTTTAAAAAACGCAAACTTTTTTTATCAATTAATTGACAAAAAATAATAAGCATAGTTTAGAATCCTAAACTAGTATTATGTTATATTGTTAAATTTTTTATTAAGTTTTAAAGTTTTACTTCAAATGAAATACTTATGATCCCTTATATGTTATTAGTTTTTTTAATGAATGTGATACATTAAGCAGTTTCAAAAGCATTTTTTAGCATTGTATCAAGTTTTACATGCCACAGAGGCTGAATTGACACAATTTCTTACTGTTTTATTATCATCCCCCTTCAACATTCTGATGATGTTACATGCCAGCTAGGTAGAGCAGAATAAAATGGCGATTTCTGGGAATGAGATGGAAAATGCCTTTTAAACTTGGTTCTTCTATTTATTAAAAGTACGCGAGAAGAGGAAGATCGCTTCTTCACGCGCATGAGCAGAGGCGAGAGAAAAAATAACGTCTATGCTCATTTCTTAAATCAATTTTTATAGGTATAAAGAAAAAACCCTGCTAGATTAAATAATTTGGTCGCCAGATAAAAAAGGTTGATTGCCAGTGGCGACCTGGCGACCACATTTGTTAAGCGCTGGCATAATAAATTCCCTGGTTACTTTAGCAGAATGCAGCAAACTGTACATTTCTATTGCCTTTCGTTTTTCTTTAATTGATTTTTCAAATCGTCAGTCATTTCTGGAACACCCGGTATTATTCTGTAGTCGGCTGACAACATCTTGGTCTTTGAATAATGCAAATTAAGATTAATTTGTTACATAAGGTGACAGTCACTACTGGCAAGTAGCCGAATCGAATTTATTTGTAATAAAAATTCTTACAGTATGACTTACTGAAAATATTTTAAAATAAATATTGTTTGACTGTATTTCCGCATTTATTTGTTATTTGTTTACTTACTTTTGTGCATGTGTATTAGATTTAGAATCTAATTAATTTGAGAAACAACTGTTTAATTTCTAGCAAACAGGGAGATAATAAATTATCTAAATTTAAATAATGATGAAAAATGCAAGAGTAGGTATTATTCAACAGTCGGCTGATAATAACTTGGCCTTTGAGTAATGAAAATTAAGATTATTTGTTACATAAGGTGACAATCACTACTGCCAAGTAGCAGAATCTAGTTTATAATTAAATAATGCATTTCCCGCATCATTTGTATCTGTTAGTAAGTTTTTTTCTTCTCCATAGCATTACAAACTCTTTCAAGGTCTTGAACAAGTTATTGTCAGTGAACTTTAAATATAGTTTGTGAAATACCACAACATATCATTTTCCATGTGTGGTGTGCTGTTTGTGGAATATACAATCGGATTTTTCATATCTGACAAAACACTTTTCAAAACGGCTGTTACATGTAAAAATCAGGAATTTTGTCGATCTGCGCAGAAAAAATTGCAAATTTCATCGAACGGGTGTGGTAAAATCACGAATTTTAGGGAAAAAAGGAAACTAGAAAATTCTGCATTTGGCCAGTTCTTTCCATATTTTTAATCGTCAGTTTTTCAAGTTTAATCGCCGAGTGACGACTGGCGAGTGCTTATTTTCACCTTTACCGATAAGTGGTCTCGAAAGTTGCCTTTTCAGAAAGTTATGCTGTTATAAAATTAAAAAATATGATTTTAACAGGAAAGTATTATTGACTCTCAAACTTCATAATATAGGGCTTTAAAATGCACTAAGTCTCAATGCTAGGTGCAAGCTACACTTCTTGTTAGTCATTATGTTAAAAACTTTGTTGGTATGATTTCAAATATTTGAGATGAAAGATAGTTATATATGGATTTTTTTTTTCATAAAGTACTAATAGATTCTGATTTTTTCTTGTTATTTTTAATGAATTGTTGTGAGTTTTCTTAAAAATTTTTTCCTTGTTTATTTTTGTTTTAAAAAGTACTATGTGTTGTGCATCTACTATACTTAACCATAATGATAAAAACTTGTTGAAAACTTCCTATAATTTCAAATATATTTGAGACAAAAATCAATTTTTTTCTCCCTGTAAATTTCTAATGATTTACTGATTATCAATTCAACAAAGTTAAACAGAAACCTTGAATCGGCAAACAAAGATAACGGTAGCAAATCACAAGAGAGCAAGCACAGCAGCGATGTAAACAAATCAATAGTCAGGTGGATCACAGCCATGCTGTGATCAGGCGATTTCCGCCCCGCACCCAGGTACTAACCCGTTAAGCTAGGCATTCATGCCGGGCAGGTAGGGGCCTGGTTAGCGGTATATAAAAAAAAAAATGATTTACTGTCTGACAGTCTACTTTTAGTGATAGAATGTTCGCTCATGGGAAAAAATAGTAAAAAAATCCTCTTCTCATGAAATTCTGTTAGGGATAAGGGAGAAATTATGAATAATAATAATCTTATGATAGCTGATAATTTTTATTTGAACATTTTTCTGCTGTATTATAAGTAATAAAAAAAAATTATGTTGTTTTATTTCTGTTTAACGAGTCTTTTCTGTGAAACTTCAGTTTCATTTAGTTACTTTGTATCGATACTTAGAAACTGTATATCAGAAAATGCATGCTAACATTCCATGAATTCTACAAACTAATAACATATATAATATTAAGTGCATTCTCCAAATTGATTTTATAGAGTCTTTAAAGAATTGTTTCAGTCATAAAATGATTATGTTGATTTTTAGGGTTTCGTTCATCTAACGAAACCCTATTTGTCTCACTTCTCTGTCTGTTCGTCATAGAGTCGGTTCTCAGAAACTGTATAAGTTAGAGACTTGCAATTTTGTGTACTTACAGCTGAATACCTAATGTCACGCTGAAAATCATAAAATTTTGAAAATGTCTTCATTAATGCAAGATATTAATTAAAAGCTTAAAAACCCACTCATTAATAGATACAAATATTCAACTAAATAGCACACATATTAATATTCTCTTTCAATTAAAAAATATATTTACATGTGGCTATCAAAAGCAGAAATAAAACTTTAAAAATATAATTAAATGATCACGTGTTAAAAGCAGTAATTGTGGAAAATTACATTATAAAAAATATACTTACGTGTGAATATTAAAAAGAGAAATTATTAAATTATTATGCATTCAAAGCATTAAATACAGAAACTTGTACATCATATTTAAAATGCTCAAGTAACAATATTTCGAAACAGTTTCAATATAAAAATATATTTACACGAGATATTAATTAATTTCAACAAAATATTTATATATACAAAATTTTAAAACAGCGTAAATAATATTTCCCTTCAATTAAATATTTTAAAGTTTAATAATACGAAGAAAACTTTGAAAATTACGTCATATTGGAAACGATACATTTAAAACGTCTTACTCAAAACAATTTTCGGTACTTCTCTATTATACCGTTGACAACTTTCAGTAAAAAAAATAAACTATTGTCAAATTATTTGCCAAAC
Source organism: Maratus michaelseni (assembly GCA_963931845.1). Taxonomy (NCBI): domain Eukaryota; kingdom Metazoa; phylum Arthropoda; class Arachnida; order Araneae; family Salticidae; genus Maratus; species Maratus michaelseni. The sequence goes on from OZ007597.1 coordinate 160,725,514, forward strand.
TCTAATGCCCAAGAAACCAATGGAAGAATGTTGCCATTGGAAGCGCCACTCACTAAAGTGTGAATTATCAGTAACTTTAAACGATAAAATATATAATACATTAATGAAAAGAGAAAAAATAATATCTTAAATATTTATTTATTTACAATATTTTTCTTAATTATCCCCCTCGTCTGATGGATAAGTGTTTATGACGTCAGTTGAAATGGATCTGTTGTACGTAACTATGCATAGCAATGGTAACCGATCACAGCAGATCACCACTGGTTGCTTAATTATAATTCAGTCTTCTGCAATCATTTTAGAGTTAATCAAATTAGCATGTTTTTAGAGTTTGCGGTGTCAGAACGGGAGTTGGCGAGCATAGCTCGTAGGGGTAGAGTCCCCTAGTAGAAAAAATAAATAAAACTGTAATATACAATGATGTAATTAATGTGAATAGGAAATGTTAATAAAGAAGGAGAGAAGAGAGAAACTACTTTTTTTTTAAATATTGCATTTAGTCCACATGACAGATATTATTATGACAGAGTATAATAGCAGACTTAGCCCTTTATTGGGCCGGTTCAGATATTCGAAAAAAACAAAAAAATAGACCAGTAATTTTTTTCTTTATAAAAAATATGACTTTTGTTTTTGGGAAATGAAATTTATTTGGATTTATTAAAGAAAGGATAAAGTGTTATGAAAAGAATATTGAACGAAAGCCTTTGTTCGATCTTCGATCGCACTTACCCACTTGTTTTAAGTTATTTTTAGCTTTTTATTTATTTTTTATCCCATATATATATATATATATATATATATATATATATATATAATATAAAAATTAATTTTATAGAGTAATATTCTATGGATCATCTTATTTATAAAGTGTTATTTTATTGTGATTTTTTAAAAAATTTATGAATAATTGTGATTTTTTTCCTTCGCATTGTTTCGTTATTTAATAGTGAAATATCATTTAAAGATAGTCTTTTTATCAGAGCAATCTTGTGGCTAACTAACACATGTGGTTAATTAATTGATCATACTTCACTAGTGTGTCACTTCTTATCATCACCCACCTGTTTGTCTTGTAGTTAAGACACTGGGCTACTACTAGACAAAAGGTGCTGGGTTTGAATCTCGACTCTGACATGGATGTATGTAATGTGTCTAATTCTGTTTTAAATGGAGGTTTAGGCTTCTATTTAGCCCTCATGTTCAAAAGATGACAATAGCACCCTCAACCAACCAACGGACCTTCTTATCATGTACAGGCCCTGACTATCGCACAGGCACTCGGGGCCCATGCCCTGGGCACAAAATGTCTGAAAGGCACAAAAATTTTCATAATTTCATAAAAATTTCCTTTACAAAAATCATAATTGTGCCAACGTTTTTATTTCTTTTACGACTTTTGTTTGCACTCAGTATCAGTTTGGTTTTCTCATTTAATATCAATAACATCATTAATAAGTGGCCTTCTTATCATTATTTTCTAGTAATTGATGTACTGTATTTATCAAGTCATTCAATTTTATCATATTGCACATTTATTCGAAAAGTGACTCAACTGAAAAAATGTGATATTTCAGATATTAATATGATAAAATGACAAAAATATATCTCAAACTGTAGTTAAAAGTACATTTCAATAAATAATAGAAAAAATATTTTATTTTTATTCCTAGAACCGTTTTTTAATTTTCTGGAAAACGTAATTTTTTGAGTTGACACTTTTCGAATAAGCGTGCAATATGTAAAAAAAAAAAAACTAGTATCAGTAAATGTACCAATCTAAGGGGGCACGAAAAATTGAAAGTGCCCTAGGCACAAAAACTTGCTAGTCGGGCCCTGATCATGTACCATTAGCTAATTCCTAAAGCATTAGTTATAGTGGTATAGTTCCATTTGCAAAGATATTTCAAATGTTGTTCATCATCATATTTTAAAATTTCATTTACATCAATTTTATGAATTTTTAACCTTTTCTGAACACATTTTTAACCTTTTCTGTTTGCTGTGTCTTTGAGTTTGAACCCTGAGATAGGTTTGATATCAAATAAAAATGTTGGTTTCCATGGCATCAATCTGAATAACACAACATAATTCTAGAGGATATATTTCAGTTTTAGAAAGAAATATTTATTATTCAATCGAAACAAGTATAAATTATTTTCTCACCTGTTTTTGACTTAGTCGTTCTGTAGATAAAGTTCTGGCAGTGAATTTTTTAGCCAAAAAATTCTTTTAATTTTTAAATGTATAGAACGGATAATTATGTTAATACGTACAGTAGAAGATCTTTATAACGCAATTCTCTATATAACACACAACTTCTCAGATGTAAACAGTGAGTTTTCAGTTAAGAAACACCTGAATTCCCACATTATAAATAGTTGCTATTCACTAGAGGACTCAATTTGATACCTCAGTTCAACTTTATCTCCTTAATTCAGAGCTTATGACTGAAAAAATTGCTATGATTTGATACAGGTATGTTTGGACAATGTTTATAAAGTAAATTTAACAATGTGTGGAATGATCTATATTATGCAAAAAATTATAATCTGTACAACTCCTGGTAATAAAGAATGCAGTATAAAGGTACTCTAATATATTTTGGTGTGTTTCACAGATATTTGACCATGTTTTACAAACTAAATTTAATGATGTGGGAAACGTGATCTATATAACGCACAACCTCATGTTTTTAGGTTTGTGTTATAAAGATCTTCTACTGTATTTACTTAGAACTGTCATTGAAAGAAAACTGTCTAATTTAGAAATCATATTGTCCTGCTGTCTACTTATTGTATTTCATATAATAACTTTATAGACTGTGTAATTGTAAAATATACTTATTTATTTTGGTAATCGCTTTGGTGGAGCTGAAACATGTCAACAGTCTAATAAAACTTATTTTATTGTGATAGTGATTTTTGTGGGATTTTTCTCGATATTTTGTATTTGTGTTTTGCATTGGCTGCTCGTGCAGCGAAGGGTGCTTCAAATTCAAGTAACCCGCAGATTCATAAGCAGCTGACATACAACAGAACAACAGAAAATATTCATCTTACTGGCACTATGGTAGTGAATTTTTAAGTATTAACATGTATGTGATAGAAGAAAGTTTTAGCATGATTTAATATGATATAATAATGATAGCGACTAATTTTTGATTTTGTTCAATCTGATTACACATCATAAACCCAGTAGCAGAAAATTCTCCAAGTGTCTGAGACGGATATTTCAGAGGCAGAAAATAATCTGCAGGTAAACTATGTTACAATTCAGGATTTGCTGGTTTTTGACAGTTTAAATCGCCATGTCAAAAACCATCTATCAAAAACCTCAAATATTACATTGATATGTAAAATTTTACATTAAAATGTCACACATATTACATGAAACAGTACAACATTACATGTAATGTTTAAAAAGTCTATTACTATATATGCATATCAGTAATTAATATCTAGTAAAGTATTATTACTATTACGAGCAATTTTTTTTTGGTAAAAGTTTTATTTAAAAATTTGTTGGATTAAATTGTGTTCACATGAACTGCATATTTTCTATTCTTACTTAAAATATTTTAAATGTCTTACTAGGACATTTAATTTCACGATATTTTACCGTGGCTGATTGACAAATTTCGCAATATTTTCTGTGACCAATCATCAAATTTTGCTATTTACCTGCAATAGATTGACAAAATTCATGAATTTTTTCCCACGTTTGAGTGCAAGTAGTTTGAGATTTTTTTTCTCGTGATGGACACATTGCAGTATTTTCCTGTGACCTATAGATGAATTTCGCAATGTTATCCCGTGCCTGATGGCAGAATTTCAGGATAATTTTCCTGTGATCGATTGACAAAATTACAATATTTTCCTGCAACTGAATGGCGATTTTACAGGTGCGATTCTGAGAAAAAATATTTTCTGAATTTCACAGAGAATTTTCTGAAAGGATCCAAGGGGATGGGGAGATTTTCCTCCCCTGATGCAGATATAGAAATTCCTCATGGAGAAAAATGTGTTAATTAAAGTACTGCATCAGATGTAGATCAGGTTAATTCTTGTTTTCAGTTCGGCTGAGTTAAGATTTCTGCAGGTTGGGTTCAGGTTAACTTAATTTTTTTAAAGTTTTGTGTATTGTTTCAGATTAAAAACTATATGTATTAAACATAGATGTTTGTGTGTGATGTTTTCTGAAGAGACCACTAAGTGCAAAGCTGCAAGATTTGGCAGGAGACCTGCATGTCTGAAGTTATGCACCTCGAAGCCTGTTTTGGATTAGTTTTCTTAAGTTTTTATGCATTTTTTTCACGTTTGCCGCGAATTTTCTGCATTAGCAAGAGGAATTTGGAATTCCTGCATCCATTTTTGAGTTTTGTATGCAATTCTTAGTATTTCTTCATGTTTTAAGGTCATTTTTTGACATTCATAAAAGGAATCCGGTTTCAGTGTTCAGCTCAATATAGTCAATTTTCTCCTCTAAAAATTTTATATAAATTTTAGTGTTTCTTCTCGTTTTGTGAAGATCTTTTGACATTAGTGAAAGGAACCAGGTTTCAGTATTTTAAGTCTTCCTATGCAGTAAATTTTTATGATAGTCTCGATTTTTTTCACAATCATTTGCCAAAAATTGGTTTTTTACTGCAATTTTTTGACAAAATTTACTTTTTTTACCGCAATATTTTGACAAAATCAGTGTTTTTTATTGCGATTCATTGACGAAATTTGCATTTTTTTTTCGGAGATCAATTGACAAAACTCTTGTTTTTTACCGCAATTCATTGAAGAAATTAGGATTTTTTTTACAACAATCCTTTGACTAAATTCGCAATTTTATTTTCCTAGATCTTTTAATGAAACTTGCATTTTTTTTTTAAATCGAAATTTGTGATTTTTTTTAAGCAATTTTGACGAAATTCACATTTTTTCTCTTCAATCTTTCGACGAAATTTGAGATTTTTTTTTCCAATTGAAAAAAATCGCTATTTGTTTTTGAGATCTTTGATGAAATCCACAATATTTTTCAACGATCGTTTGCAGAAATTCACAATTTTTTCCGCAACGATTCATGAATTAATTTTGAAAAATTTCGCAAAAGGAAAAATAATTGTGGACTTCTAAGAAAATTTAAAAATACTCGCAGAAAAATCACAGGCCTATGAAACAATTTAAGGAGAAAAATTTTGTACAGCATTTTTTGTTATGCAGGACTTTCTTTTTTGTGCATGAATCATGCACAAAAGGAGAAAAAAAGATTCCTGATGTAAATAGGGGAGATCAGGGGGATATGGGGGATATTAGCAATAATGCTTAAAATATGCTTTATTTTTAATTTATGACTCTTTCACCAGAAAGAGTAATCATTGCATTATACTTGTTGCTGAAAATCTTTTTAGTTGAAAGCACTTATGAGTATGTGAATTAAAAAGACTATTTTACCGTACCAATAGTAACCAACTACTCAGACTTTTAATGTAAATTTTCAGTCTCATTCTTTGTTGCTAACTTAATTGTTTTTAATGTTTTGTAAACTCAACAATATGTATTTTATGAATGAACAGTTCACTTAAGACTAAAAGCCTATTTTTTTAATATGTTGCTCTAAGGGAGGGATGGGACACTATGACTCAAGGAGGGATGGGACATGTCCATTCCTCCATAATGATACCTCTATCCAAATAATTATGTTTAATTACATTCAATTTTTTTTGTATTTTATATTTATAAGACTACGTTGCTTTGGAATTGAATAGTTTAAGAAAAAAAAAAACTTATTATTTTGCAAGTTAAAAAGGAATTTTAACTACTTTCACGATATTTGTTGTCCCATTAACCTTCTCACCGCCGTGAACTGATATATCCGTTCACTACACTGCAGGTTTTACTACAATAATAGCATTGTTTAAATTAATATATTTCTACAAATAAAATGCAGTTTTAAAATATTGAGTAATGATTGATACTGTCAAGGCTTAACTCTTATATGTAATCAAGTTTTTTATATCAATTTATAAAATGCCTCTTTTTTAGCATTTTAAAATAATTACAGAGAAAACAACATTACAAATTTGCCCTTTTGCTCGGTGGTCAGGGGGTTAAGGACCGAAATATTTTTCTCAATAAAATACAAATATTGCAATTCATACCACTTTTACATTATAGCAAACTAAGAGTGACTTTGGTGTTTCTTGCATCAAATAAAGCGAATATTTATCCTAAAAAAACCTGGTGTAAGAAAAATAATGTTGTGAAAACGCAATGTCAGTCTTTAATGGGTTAAAAAACAAATAGACATTGAAAAATCAAAGCAGTGCAATTTTTTATTCTTACTCATGCATTATTTATCAATGTCAACCATTAGTTTAAATATTTATATTTATTTCTATAATATCAATTTCTTTAGCTTTTTTAAATAAAATATTACTGTTTTGAAATAATTATTGAACTCAAACTGAGAACTTTTATTTTTTCATTGCAGTACACTATTTAAAAATCCCTGATGGCTCGGCCTACAGGTGCAGGTAGATTTCGAAGATGCAGATCGTGGGGCACCTGTTTATTGGGAATTGCAGAAGAAATTACCTTTTTGCTACAATGCGGCAGTTGGGACCGCCCACTTTGAAATCTACCTGTGTTTGTACGCGGAGCCAGCAAGGAAAGTTATTTTTCTTTTTGCTGTAAGAGTTGGTCTTATAAAAAAAGCTTGGCAATATAAAAGTTGTAGGTGATATTAAGATGAGTTATAATAAATTTAAGCAGATTTGTTATCTTGTGAATTGACGAAATTATGATTTTTTTTCTTCTTAACCCCTCCCCCCTCCCCTCCCCTAACCTTGAGGCCGTTTTTAATTATATCAAAAATCTGTCATACATAAATTTTCGGCCCTTTTCTTAGAAGTAATAATAACTTTAAACAGATTCGATATGTATCATAATTAAGAAGTTGTGTTTTTTTTTCTGTTTTCACAACCCTTCCCCCATTTCTCCTCCTTCTCTTGGCCTGATTTTGCCCATTAATGAACTTGACCGAGATTTTATGTCCCTTGATTTTATGTATTATTTTCTAAGAAATTGTGGAAATTGTCATGTCCATAAAAAAGTGCTATAGATAGATAGATAAAGTTTTGAACTGGGGGTGGTTATGGGAGTCAGGATGGGCATAGATCTGCAAAAATTTTCAGAAATTATAACATAGGGGAAAATCTAATAGGTAAAAAATATGTAAAAGTACATTATGACTGTTCCATTATTGATGAACAAGACATAACTGCAAAGCTACATGCACCAAAAATAATTGGTGGCACTAGTCGGGCACAAGCATATTTTTAATTTGATTTGGATTTTGCAAAGCATAATATATGATAAAATAAATGTTGAGATTTATAATAAACCTTAGGAATGCAAATGCCTCGCTGTTTTTGTCATTTTTTCACCACTTTTTTGAAATTAAATAAAAATTTTCATTTTAAAAACATGTCCCATGATGGGACATTTTTCTTGTTAATTTAATTGGTTTATTAAGCTAAAATTTTAATTATTATCATCAAATTAATATATTTTACGTGTGTTAAAATGTTTTAAAATGTATTCTGAAAATTTTGATTTTGTACTAGCGAAACATACTTTGTAAAAAATATTTTTCTTAAAATTGTCCCATCCCTCCCATCTCCCCTGCTTACAGAAACACGATTTCCTCATGGTTAATATCTACTAAAAGGGTTTTATGTTAATAAGTTTTGTTTTCCATTCAGATTTTTTTTCCCTTGAACTCTTTTTTAATGTACGAATTTTTGACAGATTTTTTTAATTTTTGAACTGACCGCTTCAAATTTTTGGAACAGAATCGTCCCTAGATTTTTGTGTTTTTTTTCTTTTCTTGGGACCAATTGGCAAATTTGGGGATTTTTTTCAGTCTTGCTGACAAAACTCAGGTGGTTTTTTTTTGTTTATTTTCACGCAATTGTAGATAAATTTCGCAATTTTTTTCCCTGCAAGCAACTAAAAAATTTCACAATTTTTCCGTGTGACCAAATTTTGAGATATTTTTCTGTGGCTGATTGACAAATTTTTGCTTTCTTTTTTGCGATCTATTAGTGAAATTAGCTGGTTGAAATATGCCGTTGACAAATCTTTGCAAACCAAGAATGGGCAGGGCACATTTGCAGCTATAATAAAATGGACTGGGCCCACTTTTCGTAAATTTTTTCAACTGCTTATCACTTCTTTTCTCATTTGAACTCGCTGGCGAGATCCATGCTTAATATATGAGCAAAAGCTGTTAACTCAGAGAGCATGGATGTTGGAGAGAAAAAATTGGTATTAGCTTGCAACGAATGATGAGATGCGCAGTAGATCATCGTGCTCTTCTGGATGTGAGGCAAAAGTGTGGCTGCGGCATCATGCCCGTCGACAAAGCAAAAAAATCTGCAGAAGCGGAAAAAAAAATCTGCAGCATCCATCGCCCATCTCGAACTTTCTGCTACTGGGATCATAAGTAGGTGTTTAGTCCTAAGGCATTTAATACAATCTGGCAGATAGTATAGCCTTTATATCTCCTAGATCAGATGTCATTGTGTCTATGATATTTTATCTCTGGCAGATCTATGATATCTTAATCTTTGGCAAGATCAGATATTGTGCTCTGATGTGCCATATCAGAAGAATTCTGTGATTTTATGGAATTAACATGATCCTGCAAGTCCCAAAACAGGCCTTTAACATTATATGTGAGGTTGGGTATTAAAACTGGTAGTGAAAGTAAAAGTAGATTTCATTCTTCCGAAAGTCAGGATTTTAATACCTGCAGAGGATTCTATGGAGGTATTGGTCTTGTATCATGGTATGGCTTTTTATAGACTTTCTGAATTGCATATTATATAGTTGTATATGATTTAGGTTTTATGTGATAAATGCCATATGATTTAGATATAGCAACTTTTCTGATTGCATTTAAAAAAAGGTGGCTTCTACAGGGAATCATTAACACGCTCTGTATTCCTTCTTATTTTTAAATTTCCATAAGTTCAAGAACCTCATTCCTATTGCCTCATTTTTACAGTATCTTTACAGTTCCTGTGAAGAAATTTTAAAAAGAATCTGTCTCTCTTTAACATGCAACATTCCTAATTATTGCTTGCTAGAAATTTACTTTCACCATCGATTGTTCAAGAAACATGTTATGAAATACTGCTTCAAATTATGTTACATGAAAAAAATTTATTGTTGAAATCATCTCAACTCATAAATAAATTAAATTGTATAATTTACACAAATTTCAATGTTTTGTACTTTAGTGCTAAATCATTTTTTATTTATATGTTATCAAATCTTCAGTAACATTATAAATACTTAGCATTTATTATCAGCATAAAATATGTATCTTGTCTCTAAGAAATAGTCTTATGTAAGTGATGAACATCACTTTAATTTATTTCTTTTTGTGTGATTTTTAAAAATGTTTAAATTGGCATTCATGCATATTAAAAAAATTAGTTTTACACATTGAAATTTTCACAGGTTGACAACTGTGGGATTTGAATGACCTAATACACTCATATAGAAGAATCATGTGCAGTGAAGAGAGTTTGAAAAATCCTTCCATCCACATTGGAAGAAAGCAGTATGTATGCAATATATGTCAGAGAGCATATTCATGGAAATTTGATTTGAATGATCATCTTCGTAGTCATGATACAGAGAAAGCACATACATGCAAATTTTGTAAAAAATCATTCGCTTTTAAGAGAACTTTGACAGTTCATCTTGGCACTCATACTGGTGAGAAACCATTTGTTTGTAAGGTATGTCAAAAGGCATTTTCCCGCCGATCTGTTTTGAATGTACATTTGCGTGCTCATGCTGAAATAAAAACATATTTATGCAAAATATGTGGAAATGCTTACTCGAGCAAAGAGGATTTAAAAGAGCATCTTTTATCTCATCCAAAAGAAAGACCTTATGAATGCAGTACTTGTCTGAAAACATTTATAACAAGATATGAATTTAAGAAGCATCTTAGCACTCATAGTAGTGAAAAGCCGTATGTTTGTAGTGAATGTCAGAAAGGATTTTCATTGCAGAAACATTTGATTAATCATCACCGTATTCATACTGGCGAGAGGCTGTATACATGTGATATATGTCAAAAATCATTTCCATTTAAAGAATATTTGTCTGCACATTATCGTACACATACTGGGGAAAAACCATATGTGTGTAGTATATGTCAAAATGCATTTTCACATCATTCTCATTTGAAAACACATCTCCGTGTTCATACTGGTGAGAAGCCATTTGTGTGTGAAAAATGTCAAAAGTCATTTGCTCAGAAACAGCAATTGACAAAGCACTATATTGTCCATTCTGACAACAAGCCCTTTGCATGTAATATATGTAAAAAAGCTTTTAAAACAAAAAAATATTTGGATCAACATTTTTTTACACATGTTGCAGGAAAACATTTTTCCTGTGATTTATGTGATAAAAAATATTCCCACAAAGAAACTTTGAATAAACACCTTCGAATACATATGGAATGAAAGACATAATCATTGATTGTAATGCAGAATTAACAATAACTTTCATTGAGAAATAAGAAAATCATAATAGCCAAATAAATACAAGCATACATCTATTGCTAAGAGCATAAAACGGAACAACTACTGATTTACATATTTGTGTTAAAAACATCTTTTTTATGCTGTGACTTGAAAATGCCTCAGCAGAGAAAACACACATCAGGAATTTTGAAGCAACATCATCAGCTACCATTATGAGAAAATAAAATCCTGGAGGATAAAAGGATATAACAATATTTATAAAGATGTGTACAAATGTTATATGCAATTCTGCCTAAATATATTGATGTATACTTCATTAATTGCTAAAAGGTATTAAATAAAAACTATAAAAATTGTGAAAAAGTTTAACTTATATACTGTCTTATATACTTATATATGTTTTGGCTTTACCAAAGCCTTTTTCAAGACAATTGAGAATTTTCTAGAGTTGCACAATCTATAATGAAATGATTTGAAACACCATCATTCAAGTTTTTCATATTCTCTCTCACATTATTCACATTATTTAAATTTTATTATTACTTTGATGCTTATTTCCATACTTGTAACTCACATAGTTACGAGTGTTGATGGCATGATTGTTGATGTATTTATTGTAATCATTTGCTCTAAAATTGACCCAATTCATTTTGAAAATTATTCGGGAGGAGTATACGAAATCTTAATTATTAAAACTGACTGGTCAAACAATTATTATATTGGCATGCCTAGCAAGAAATTTAGTTATAGAAAAAAAGGAGCACATAGATGATGTAAAGTATATTAGAAAACACATAGCACTTACAAGATTATATCAAGAAGAAGCCATCCAAATAATTTTCAATGAAAGTAAAATAATTTTTCTTCCCAATTTATACTGTCCAATCATTATAAGGAACCATTGAAATTGCCACATGTAAAAATTCAATATCTAACAATACAGCGTCATTTAACTTACCAAAAATATGGGTTGAGTTTATCCATGGTTCTGAAGACTTTTTAACTGTTTTTTATTTAACACATTTTAGCAATTAACAGGGGTCTGTCCAGCCTTTTTTCCCAGGGTCCTGTTTTTGTGAAATTGTGAACAGCTTTTTATATTTGTGAAAAATCTAATAATAATTTTGTGAATTTGAAATGATCGTTATAGTCAGGTTCTTATATATACATTTTTAAGAAGATATATGGATGTAAAATACATATATTTTCTATATATATGTAAAAGTAATAGGTCAGATTTTACTTTTAAATGATTAATTTGTGAAATGTTCGGTTTAAAGATGGAAAAATTTTGTGAAAAACCTATTTTTAAGACAAATAATTTTGTGAAGGGTCCTGTTTTAGGGAAAATACTTTTGTGAAGGGTCCTGTTTTGAAATGAGAAGTTTTGTGAAGAGTCCTTTAAAGGACCCAATTTTTTCCTAAACAGATCCCTGATTAACGAAGTATATTATCTCTGGGTGCTTGGATTTGTTATATATTTGATATTGGTGTATTTTAATTTTTTGTTCATCCTGGTCTATGTATTGAGTGTGTGTCAAAAGGCATTTTTATATCTTTCATATTTGAAACATTGTCTATGTACTCATACTGAAGAGGACACATTAGTGACATAACTATCTAGAGCCCCTTGTCCGAAAACAGCATTTGATATACAGTAGACTCCTGACTATCTATTCTCCGTACTACCTAGCCTAGCTTCAAAAAAATAAGAAAAAATTTGATATGAAGTGAGGTATTACTTTGTCAAGGCAATGGTAGAAAGGGTCTTTACAGTCTATGATCCTTCTACATTCCGTTTGCAAAACATGAAGGCTTTTTCAAAAATTAAAAACTGTAAGCAATGTTGAATTCAGGGAGTGGTCCAGGAAGATATTCCCCTCTGGAGCTTTGAAATGTCCCCCTCCCAGAGCCCCCAGAAATCCTTCCCGGAGAAAAGTGTCTGAATTCAACACTGACTGTAAGTTTTGACTATTTTATCTTAGACCTAACTTGTCACATTTGTTGAATTATTTATCAATGAGCAGTAAAATAAATTAAATCTTTTTAAGTTTAAATCAATTTACGTTAATCTTTTCTTTATTTTAAAATCTGTTTGTATTGTATTCATACTGTACAGTACAAGATAATTGAATTTAAGTTTCCTGTAAAACAATACAAAATTTATCTTAAAATGCATAAAATATTTTTAATTTTGGACTTTCTTTTCTGTAATAAATATTTAAAATGGTCAGTACAGTCCATAGCAAATATTTATAACGTACCACCAGCCTGTGCTAGAGGTCGGAAAATATGAATAACAGTGGATTTTGATATACAAAGTGTGTTTTTAATAATATGGCAGGGAGCAGGAAATGAATATTTATATTCCAGCTTGTCTAGCTTTTTTCGGTACTACTCTATTATCCCGTCGACCACTTTTTGTAACAAAAAACTATCGCCAAACTGTAACGCCAAATAAACGGGAGAACATTGGCATAGGAATATCAAAATAAATAAATAAATAAAATATAAGAATTTAAGGACACAATTTTTATTTTAATTAATGAAATAACTAATAAATCAGTAAAACATAATGAAAAATACCGGCAAATGTCGAATTAAAAACCACTTAATGACATAACAAACACGTATAATGCTTCTGACATCAAGTAAATGGGACTGCATTTTTGGCGTTTAATCTTACAGTTTGGTGATAGTTTTTTGTTATGAAAAATGGTTGACGGGATAATAGAGTAGTACCCTTTTTTCTTACCCTCCTTGCCCTTCTACCACATTAGACAGAATAGTCAGGAGTCTGCTGTATATTCTTAAGACAAGCCTTTTGTATGTAATGAATGCCAAAAATCTCTGTATGGAAAAAGATGTTTGCATCAAAACATGTTTTGCTGTTATTGAAAAACATTTTTACCTGGTATATGTTTAAAATATATTTGTTTGCACATTTCTGCATTTGTGTGTGAAAAGTTGTGTTGATCAATATACGAAATTGCATTTTCATTTCATTCACATTTGAAGTACTATCTGTTGTCATAATGGAAAGAACTCATTTCTTTGTATAATGTTTGAAAAATCACTCACTCTGAAACAGTACTTTATTTCAATGCTCATCCTAAAGATAGTCATAGTTTTGCCAGTTTTCAGGGCTTCAAGGAAAGGACTCATCCTGTGGAACCACTGCGCAGGATGCTAAAAGTCCCAATTTTTCACAATATACAAATTCTTTAAAAAAAATTTTTGTGTCATACTAACTGTTAGTCTTCATCAAGTGGCAATTAATACAATAAAATCTACGAAAACTGGGTCTGTCTGTAACAGAATTTTTTTATGATCCCACAGAAAGGAAATACTGTTCCCTGCTAAGGCAGAAGACTGTCCAGAACAGATTTTTTCTGGTCCCCAGCAATTCTGTTTTTACAGGTTTTACTTAGTTCAGTAAATACTATGAAAATAGAACCTGTTAGAATGGAATCCTGTTTTGAACGTAAAAATTTAATATTTCCGTACAGAAATAACTGTATATTTAAACAGCCCAATTGGATATCTCTCTAAAACTGAAATTTGTTTTGGTTCCTAGCAATTCTGTTTTCACAGATTTTGCTGTATAATATTATTGTCTTTATTTAGTAAAGTAAAACTTGTTAAGACATAATATGAAGTGACTGGATAAAGATTCCGTTTTAACCGAGGTCTTTTTTAGCAGGTATAATTGTCTAGTATTCTTTTCGTACGGACCATGATTTTTTTTATTTTTCACTTGACAAGATTCCATTTTAAACAGGTTCTGTTTTCATGAATTTTACTGTATTTTTATATCCTGATTTAGAAGATGATGTTCTGTTTTTATGTCGCCCTGTCCTGCCTATTGTGGTAGAAAACCTGGTAACACTAGTCATAGAGCATGTAATGACTACAAAAAAAACTTTTTCACGAAAAAAGTTACTTGAATTATTTTTTTTTATTATTGTAGAGAAACCTTATTCTTACAGTGATTTATCTCAAAAAACATTTTATAGAAAACTGATTAGAAGAATTGTTTAAAATATTTTGAAAACCACATAGAGTAAATATTTTTCTCCAGTTTTAGTTTGCACATAAATTTGATTTAAATTATTTTTTAGAATTAAATGGTAAAAATTCAACAGTTAACAATAATAATCAGTACATTATACTTTTTCTGAAAATAACTTTGTATTTAAAATTGTGAAAAGGCAATCATTAAGAATAAAGTTATAATAAAAACCATTCTCACTTGCAATAATGATAAATAAAGATACTTATGTATTGAAATATTTCTAAACTTAAAATATTTCTAAGTTAAACCTTTGAGTATTTTGAAAGATTGAGTAATTGAATATATATGCAACCTGCATCTTGGATGAAAAATGCATATTTTTTTCCAAATTATTATTGTCTTTTGTTTTTTCATTCCTCAAATATTTTAATTACTAAATGTAAATATTGTTTATTTATTTTATTTTATTTTATTATTTTATACAGTTTTCAGATTTTTCTTTTATTTTGCCTATTTATGAAACTTTTATTTAGCTGTTTTAATCAATAATTGGTTATAAAATTTATTTTAAATTACTATCCTTTGAGCTAAAGATTTGTGTTCAATATTTTGCCAATACAGTGTTACACAAGGGTGAAGAATTTTTAGAAAATCTTATTCGTTAAAAAATATGAGAGATTTTATGTGACTGCAAAAATAATTCATTACTATTATTACAATGCATTTTCATAATTTTTTTATATAAAATTAAGAAATATATACAACAGAGGAAAGTTTAGTATAGGGTAAAACCATGTTTACATTGTTGTAATTGAGGAAGTTGCAAAATATGGATAATAAATTAAAAAAATTAAGATTTTGATACATCATCTGTAGTCTGTAGTTTTTAAAAGACTGCCTAAAAATTCACTCACCTTATTAGAATACCCACTCACCAATGGTGAGTCAAAAATGTAATTCCCCACCTCTGGTGTTATCTCAGCTAATCAGTGACCTTTAAAATAAATTATTGGGAGCTAATTTATTGTATATACATTCTAAGATAGTGACGCTACATTGTATTTTATTTAAGTACGAAATCATATTTTGATTAACAAAGATTTCAGCTGACAGATTGTAAAATACATTATCTTTGTTAGTTGATATATTACTGTACTCATGCTTTCCATTTTTCATTGATTCTCCAATGTGAAATGAAATAAAATATTTCAGTAATTTAGCTGTTTGAAACTCATCATGACTACAATTCTTTAAGACTGATGGGGTAAATTTTTGGAATGGAAGAAATATTTTTTTTAAAGCAAGGTAAATTAATTTTTATATGTTTAACCATTCTTTCTAAACTACCTTCTTTATGTTTTGTACTTTGATATACCACAGTTCTATAGCTGGCCTGTCCAACCTTTCAGTAAGCAGGAGGGCACCTTGATTGCTAGTAAACAATAAATGGTGCCTTTATTCACAGACATCAAAATATGCGAAGTTTTTTTAATGCTGTTATCGTACCGGTGACATACACACGTTTTATATTATGTATATACATCTCGCAATGGTAGCATAAGCCCCTACGATTCTGAAGCAAAAATCTACAGAAAACTGTCCAGTCATTCAACCGATTTTATAGATAATAGTTACTGGATCATATTGCATCATATTATGAAGCGTTCTCATTGGTCAGAATATAGATAAAAGTGGTTATGTAACCGTTTTCTGTAAAAACATTTGAATGTCTGAGCAGTTTACTGCAGGTTTTTAACAGTGCATGTAAAAATAATTTGCTGAGAAAACATAAATTATATTAAATTTAGTATTACATTTTTTGCAGATGGTGCAAATCTAAAACATATTTGTAGGGGAAGATGCCATTGTCTATAATAATGATAATAATAATAATAATAATAATAATAATAAACATGCAAATATTATTGATTTTAAAGAAATCATTTCAAATGGAAATTTTATTTTTGAAAAATGCTATTAACAGGAAAAATATGAAAGGGCACCATGGTGCCTGGGGGTGCCATGTTAGACAGCTTTGCTCTATAGGTCTGAATGAATTACCATAATGTCACAAAATTCAAGAAATTCGAACCCGCATGATCATTAATATTCAGTCTTAAAGAGTTAAAAGTCTAACCTGTATTACATTTTTAAAGTGATTTCTTGTCATGTGTTATATTTGCCCAATTAGTCATTCTGACATGGCAGTGTAACATTTAAAAGTCCAATATTCTATTGTAATATTGGAGTTCATATCTTTGTTCCTAATGTGAAAATCAGACTATTTATATTTGAGATTACTGTATTAAATATTGATGTATTTTTTGTTGTAAAGTGATTTCTTGTCATAAGATAATATCTGTTGCCAGATCTGACATCAATCTAAATATTTGAATTTAATAAAGACTCGCTGATTTATTGAAATATTGGACTGTAGATCCTTGGTACTTTTATCATAGCTGACAAACAATCTGATTTTTGAATACCACTCTTTTGTAATAGAAATATTCAATTTGTTTAATGACAGAGATTTGTAAATAAATTAAGCCAAAAATTACTATTCAGAAATAGTAATGCTAAAAAATTAGAATGTTTGGAAGCTATCTATTATACAAACCAAACTAGTTATTTTAAAGATTACCTTATTCAATACTTGAAGTGAAATTAGAATATGAATTAAAATTTATACACATTTGCATAACATACATTGCTGTTTTATAAAAGTACAGTGGAACCTCGAAAAGTGACATCTTTCTTTGCAAAGTGGTAATCCAGCAAATGTGACCACTTTTGCAAAATTTTTCTTGATCCTTCATTTATTATGGTATCCACAGTTTTTTTAATTTATGTACCACTATTTTCGATTTGTAATCTTTGCGTTAATTAATCAGATAATTTCTGTCATTAAAGTAAATATTATTTTTAGGAAATAGTAGTACTATAGTGATACTCAAATTCAAGACCTGGTAAGAACCCTGGTTTCCTTTCGATCACCTTACTCTAATCCTTTTGTCCAGTAAGGTGACCAATTTTGTTAGTTTTGAGGGTGATTACATTAGGCAAGTTCTACTGTAATTAGCTGTAAAATCAATTTTCATTTTGTAGTTTAAAATATTATGTGTCACACTTTCCTAATGATGAGATCTTGTAATGTTCTGTGATTTATATATATGTATCATTTGAAATAGAAACCTTTCAAGTGATTCACTGATTTCATATTCATTAATATGTGCATGTTTATTATTTTAAAAATCATTATTACATACTAAAGATCAATATGGATCACAATATAACATAAGTTGAGTTCAAGTAACAATCTTTGTCAAGTCAGATATCATGCTATGTGTCTTTATAAGATGTAATCTTCCTACCTGAGCAAAAAAGTCTGGGCCAGGATTTGAACCTTTGATCCCTTGGCTGAAACTGTCAATGCTCTACCAACTGAGTTATCCCGGATGAATATGCCTGAACTAATTCATCCAGTTAACCTTAATGATCATAGCATCTGATCTGTTATCTGAATCAGCACAACAGAATAAATCACTGGTAATGGGACCTCCAGTAAACACTAGAAACGTGATTACACTAGATTAATTTTGACACAATTATTAAAGTTGGTAAAGAAATCATATGAGATGTAATCTTCCTAACTGAGCTTTTTTGTCTCTCCTATGTCTACATGCCTAAATATCGCACAATGTCAATATTTACTCCTTTGAATAGATCATAAATGTACTTTCAAACAGTTTATTTTGTAACTTAAATTGTTGCTTTTCATAGATTAAAATTTTTTTTTTCAAGCACGTAAATTTTGAATCTATTAGCACGTGACATAACAATGGATACGCGGTTACACCAATATTGAAAGTAATATGAATATAATGTAACACAAATAGAACTTTAATAAAATCTGAAAAACCAATTAGATAGTGTCCAGATTCAGATTGTGTATTAAAACATTATTTAGCACCTACCGTATATGTCTGTGTATTAGCCGATCCGTGTATAAACCGAGTGTATGACTTTTCATTGAAAAATCGTTGGAGTAAAAATTTAATATGGGATGTGCGTGTACTGTAAATTTTCAAAGTACAATTTAAAATCATCGCTCAATTTTTAGACATTCTTCCTATGATTCTATATTTTATTTCATCTTTTATAATAATCAATGATTTTAAATAACTTTTTTGATCGACCACTGAAGTCAAATATTTTTTTTTTTTAATGTCTCCCGGGGCTTAATATTGATCACATTTGTGACCTCGGTTTTACAGTATTCTGTTAATTAAGATGAGCTAATAAAGTATTTTCTCTCTTTCATAATTTTGGGGGGTAAGCATTTTTTTAATGGAATCTTCCGTTAATTTGCTATTATTGTTTTTTCCTTTTCAGGTATTTCAAAATTTTCTCTAGCAAGTATCGCTCCATCATTCTACAGATGCACTAGGAAAACAAAATTTGAAGTTTTGTGCACCTTCTGAACCATTGCTTCTTAAAGAATACTTGTGTATTATATCTTTAAAAAAAAATCATCTGTTTGAATTTTAAAGTTACATTAACACTGTAATTTATGAAAATAGAAAATGACTACTTACAATTCTGTATTGAAATGTTATCTGTGTATGCTAAAAACACATCTTAGAGTATTGAGGAAAGAGTTGTAAATTTAACGTTCTAAAATCTCTGGCATGGATCATCACTTTAAGTGTGACGTTTGTCAAAAAGTATTTTCTGACAAGAGCAATTTACTTGAACATCTTGAAGTTCATTCAGATAAAAAGCCATTCTTATGCGATATCTGTAAAAAAGCTTTCACGGAAGAGAGAGATTACACTCTTCATCTTGATAGTCATTCTAAAGGGAAATGTTTTACTTGTTATGTTTGTCATGAAAGGCTTGATACTAAAAGTTCCTTGCAAGAACACCTTTTCAGTCATTGTAGGAAAACCCCGTATGAATGTCCGACCTGTGGAAAATCATTTTTGACAGGATCAAAATTAAAGAATCATATTTTTGTTCATACGAAAGAAAAACCCTATAAGTATGATATCTGCCCAAGAGCATTTTCATTAAAAAGAGTGTTGAACAGACATTTGCAAACACATAAAAGAATCAAATTTACCTGTATTGTGTGCCAAAAAGATTTTACCTGCAAAAGTGATTTAGAAATGCATTTTCGAAAGCATTCCGGTGAAAAGCCTTTTAAATGTGACTTCTGTCAAAAAAGCTTTACACGGAAAAGTCACTTGAAAGTACACTTCCGACTGCATACAGATGAAAGACCTTTTCAGTGTGATGTCTGTCAGAAATCTTTTACACAGAGACAGCATTTGAAATGTCATTTTCTTATTCATACAGGAGAGAAACCCTTTCAGTGTGATACCTGTGGAAAAAATTTTACTGAGAAAAGAAGTCTAAATATGCATTTGGAAATTCATAGCTATATAAAACCTTCAAAATCCAACAAGTGCAAAAAAACTGTTAAATTAGAGCACAATCTAACTGCTAATCTCTGCACACTAGATGACAAAAACTTAGTGTGCAGTTTGTGTCGAAGAGAATATGTTAATAAAAGTGGATTACTGGCACATTTTCTAAAGCATTTTGGAAAAAAACCTTATGCGTGTCCATTTTGTCCAGTGTCTCTCTCTGGAATTGAAAATATGCACATACATATACGAACCCACATACAAGAAAATCAAATATTGTTAATAGTAAATAGTGACAAGAAAGGCTTTTGATTTTTACCCATAGTTTATTTTGAGGCTTAAGTCTGTATAATATTTTGAGTTTTGAATCTTATTATTCATATAGGAGAAAGACCCTGTCACTGTGACTGTGACACCTGTGGAAAAAGATTTTCTGTGAAATGTAATCTAAATTTGCATATGGAAACTCATAGAATTACAAAACTTTTCAAAAACGACATGACATGTACAAAAAATTTATTTAAACAGATCAGGCTTTAACTGCTCTAACTATTAGGCTCATTTAAATTTTCTAAAATTTAAAACCACCTATCTTTAAACAATAAAGTGTTCCATGAAAACTTTATTACCTAGATCTAAGCACCATTAAGCAAAGTGCTCTTTACAATTTGCAATGAGCATGACACCACTACCTTTACACCAAAGATGACACGAATTTTTATAAATGGTTTACTGGTACATTTCCGCTACCATTTTGGAAAAAAACCTATATGTGTCTATTTTGTACAAAGGCTTTCTTTGGGATTGATAACTTGCAGACACGAATATAAACCTGTATGCAAGAAAATCAAACCTCGTTAGTGGGAAATGGTGAGAAAAAAATGACTTTTTATTAATTTTTAAATACGAGAAATATCACAAATTCAACACATTGTACATGCATGAGTAACAGATAATTTTTTGCACCCAAGATAACAATAATTTAATTTGAATTTTTGTTTCGGAGAGTATTAGTTTATAAACTTGGTTTACTGACACATTTTCAGTACCATTTTGGGAGAAAATTTTACTTTTGTTCATTTTTTCAAACAGTTTCCTTTTGAGTTGATTGTTTGACGACACATATTCGAAGGCATGAAGAAATAAGCCCAACACACATCTTGAATCCTGATATTTTGCATCAAGTTTAGACATTAAAAATATTTTCAAAAATTGAAAATGTTCTGTGCTCATTTAAATTTTCTAAAATTTAAAACCACCTATCTTTAAACAATAAAGTGTTCCATGAAAACTTTATTACCTAGATCTAAGCTCCATTATGCAAGGTGCTCTTTACAATTTGCAATGAGCATGACACCACTATTTCAAATTGAAAATTTTCTTTTTAATATTTCAATTGCTGAATTTATAATAATCTTATTTAATCACCAAAATTTGTAAAACTTCTCAGCGATTAAATAAGGCAAAAAATTAATTCTCTTTGAAAATTGTGGTAAAACTGTATGCACACTGATTAAAGTTATTAAGTATAAAGAGAGAAGTGGACATTTATGAAGAAGCTGTAAGCTTGTCATTAGGTTTCAAGCTTATGTGGAAGCTGTATGTTTTAAACCCACGTATATAACAAGTGTATAAAAGATGCCCAAGAAACTTGTTGAATATTTCGTAGATAAATGGTTGTTGTTGATACTTTAAAAAATAGTGGGATTTGTTTAGCCCAAATAATTTGTTAATTAATAAATAAAAATTTGTAATGGAGTAAAAATAAAATGAAAGTTATGTCATTTATTAGTGCTTTTGTTCTTCAACACTTTTTTCTAATACCGTACAAAAAAAGTAATCTTTGATCCATAAAAAAAAATTATAAATCAAAAAATGCGCCTGAGTGTAACATTCCCCTGACTACTTTTGTGTTTTTGCGACAATGGCGTTTCTCGCCTAGGAGTCGCTTCTGCCAACATTGTATGGGGCTTACAAAGATAAACAAACATGCGAAACTGATAAGAACAAAAAATGCTAATAATATGTAAATAACTGGCAAATTTATAAAACATAGTCAAAATAGTAAATGAGAAAAAAAATGTTACAGTTGTTAAATAGTAAAAATTATACATAAAAGTGTGAATTAAGATTACTAACATGGTGAACAATACAGTAAACACTACTATAAATATGAATTTTCAAAATTTCTCTTTAATATCGTTATAATTTCATAATAATAATTATTATTTTACTTATACGTAAAAAAAATCATATTTATTAAAAAAAAAAAGAAAAAAAAAACTTGAATTGAAATTTTGAATTGTTCTCAATTTACATCCCCTTACAATGTCCAAAAACTTATTAAAATTAAAAAACATTCTATTTTTTAAATAATAATAATAAATATATACAAATAATATAAAAATGCAAATGGCCTGTGCAGTGACTCATATGTAAATAACTAATATATTGTCAAAAAAAACAATGTACGCACAAAAAAATAAATAAAATGAGACAGAAAAAAAACTCTAAAATGAAAGAGCACCAGAGCATAAAGAAAAGTAACAAATAAAATATTTAAATGATTTTTTTTTTATGAAAAATATTTGTCTTTTATGTATCTGAATTTCATGAATACTTTCACTTACAACCTCTGAAACTATATATTTTTTAATATTAGTTAAATTAATAAATATATGTAATCAAAAATAACTTCTTTTACACTATTTTGTTTAACATAACTAGGTTTTTTTTTCTATGTAAAGATGGAATTTTCTAATTGATTTTACACTCACTTCCTGATAGGCTAGAATAATAAAAAAAAAATTATGTACACGGGTGTGTTTCCTGATGACAATACAACATTTTAATAGTTTTAGAAATTAATTTTAAGGCATTTTCCTATTAGTAGCCCCAGGTGATAAATCATCAAAAATTCTTTATGGTTACAACTGTTTACTAGTTACAAAAGCAATGGAGTTAATTATGTGCCAATCCACTGTCGACAAAATATACCCACTGACTGTGAAACTGCAACAATTACACTTTTGAACAATAACAATTTTAAACACTAAAAAGTAAAAAAAAATATAAATAAAAAATAAAGAGTGTAATAATTAAAAAAATACTTTTTTGTTATTTAATAGTTTGATATTTATAATGATTATACATTAGGAAAACAATTTTTTAAATCCTAAATAGATAGTATACACAGCATATTTTTTCTTTTTCCATATCTTAAAAATATAGAGAAAAAATAATATATATATTTTAATAAATTCACCAGTTCCCACTTTCTGTCAAGCGTAAATAAAAGCAGTGTATTTTCCATAATCAGAGCCCATCCATGCCAAAATAACGTATTGTAATAGAAATATTTTGGAATTACATGAAATTAGGCTTGGCTTTAAAGACAAACATTGAATGCTTATAAAAGAGCGGTTTCTTTTTTATAAACTATTTTACTTTATTCTTCTGTTTACTATAAATTGACCATTAAAGGTCCTTTCCTCTCGCACGAAAACACATGCTCGCTAATGTTAATCCTATGGAGCTTTTTTTTCTTCTAATAACTCGTTTGCATTTCAATATTTTAAACTTTGTTTTTTTTTTTTTTTTGCATTGGATAGCTGAGATCAATCTCTTATTCTGCCATTGATTACTTTTTCGATTATCTTTGTGGACTTTTTTTAACGAAGATACTTTCACATTGTGAAAGTATCTCGGTAAAAAAAATCTGTGAAGATAATTGAAAAAGTAATTGGGAGAGCTATTGGGAGAACCTCAGAGATTTACAAAATTGCTAAGAAGTGCTTAATGTTTCATTAATTGACTTTTATATGTCCGAAAACCTCTATTATATGATTAATCAGAAATAAAAAAATATTTTTTAAGCAATAAACTGAAATAAAATTGGGCATAGCTGTATCCACTATTTATTACATTCTTATGAAAAAAAAATCTTATAAAAGTTTGCTTTTGCTTTATGTAATTTGTTTTTCTATGTGTCAGTAGTTTTAATCTTTCTAAATCATCTTTTTTTTTTACAAAAAAATTGTGTAATTGCTCACTGCATTTTGCCACTTCTTGGAAATACTCGATATTGCAGGAAACATTTCCAGTTTCAGTATCTGTTTCATCATCACTAGAGTCTGCTTTTGTTGAAGATTCTGAAGGAATATAATTGCATATATCAACAGATTCTTCTTCAGTAGGTAACTCATCATCAATGTAAATGAAAATTTTGGCAGCTTCTTCACTCCTGATTCATTTAATTAATTCACTTATTCTGCGTAATTCTCCCTTTTGTGTTGGAAATAAGTGTTTCATTTTCTTTTAATATAAAGCCTACTTTTCTGAAACATCGTCATACACTTTCCGGTTTTAGGTTTTTTACAACTGAGGAAATCCAAATTATACCACTGAGAGCATTAACTAATTTTAGACAGTTCTCAAATGTATTCATAGAATCTATTTTTTAAGAATATGGAGTAATAAAAGCTTTCTGTACCAGGCTTTAAAATTGTGTATTACGCCTTGATCAAGCAGCTGGCGTATGGAAGTTGGATTTGGAGAAAAAACACAATTTTTACATTGTCCAATTCCAAACGTTTTGGAGAAGAAGTTGCATTGTCCAAAAATAAGAGAATTTTTCTTTGTTGTTTTTAGGTGCGTTCATAATTATATAAATACGTAGCACCTATAGTCGTCGTTTGGTCTGTCCGTCCGTCTGTCTGTCCGTCTGTCTGTCTGTCCGCATATAACAACGCAAAAACTACCCAACCAAATGGTTTGCAATTTAAAATATATTATCTTTGCAGAATTTTGTCGAGACATTTCAAATTTTATTAAAATCAAATCAAAACTTTAGGAGATATTAATAAAAATATTTATTAAGAAATTTGAATTTTTTTTTTTAAATCTGTGCTTTTTTGTTATAGGAGCTTCCGAAGTTTAATCGTCAAGCGACCGAGATACTTATTTTATGACAGAAATTAATCTGCAGAAGATATAATTCATTTCACAGAATTAAAAATCATCAAGATCTGAATATTTATATAACTAGCTGATACATATATATCTGAATATTTATATAACTAGTTAAGATATTTGTATGAACAGTGTCATAAAATATATACTTAACTAGCTGTTTAACCCGTTCTACGCACGGGATATCATGAATTTAATTCTAAAACCTGCGTACGAACGCACCTCGTTTGTAACGTTTGACGTACAATTTCCAACTTGTTCCATCCTATTATCAAAGGAAGTTAACCATTCAATCATTAAACGATTGATCATCCATGATTTTTTTATTAGCTCACCACATAACGCCAAGTTTATTAAATTGGATGTTCTTTGGGAAACACCTGGGTTTCAGAGATTTTCCAATTATGAGAGGGATTTCAAATTCTCCTAATACATTGCAACATATTAAAATAATGAGTCGCTCTTTTGACATTTTTCGCCGATACAGTCACCCTTTTTAAAATCTTATACAGAAAAATTCTGAAAAAGAATCCTGTTTCATCAGCAATAAAAATGTTTCTCTCATAACCTTCACAAATTGTTTGCAGTCATTCATGCAAATCCTCCACTTCTTTTAAGATCTACAGATTTTGTTTCTCTACATATTGTTTTGAAAGAGATGTTGTGCTGAGACCGGAACTTTTCCAGCCTATCACTGGAGGCCTTAAAATCGTATAATCTGAGTTCTTTAGCAACTTCTAAAGTATTTTCCTGAAGGCCCACTGATAGGAATGTTTTTTGAACGAAATGAAATAAACCAATTCAGATTTATAGAATCAATTTCAATAGAATCAGTCTTCCTCTATTTCACATTTTTGGTATTCTCATTAGAGTTAGTAATCCACAAATTCCCTATTTCTTCTTTATTTCCTAAAATCTCTCCTACCTGTGTTTTACCTACTTTAAAACATTTGGCAAGTATTCATAAACTCAATTTCTCTTTCTCAGATACATATACAATTTCAAATTTTTCTTTTAAAGTTAATTGTTTTTGTTTTGAAATCTTTCTCTGAACTTTAATCACAAACAAGACTCTAAATTCAGAGTACATAGAACTCAATATTTTCAGAAAATGATAAAAATGGTGTTAACATATTTTGACGCTTTAAATAATATGTTTTGAGTGTCAATTAAGTCTCAAGAATTAAACAGTAATCGACAGTGCAAAATTATTTTTTTTTCTCCTGCTCTTGTCACTTTCTTGGTGCCTTTAATTCTCATTCCCAAAAAATCAGTACGCAATTTCCCAATAAACATAAATAAAATAGAGTAACTCTTTTCTTTGTTTTACAGAAAAGTAATAATAAAATAAAATCATATGTTAGGTTTTCAGTGAAATTTTTTCTTTTGCTCAGATTATATGACACCATGTGATGTCTGTTTTCTCTCTTCTACGTTATGCAATGATGCAATCCAGTTAATCACTTTTTGATTTTATGAACGAACCCTATTAAAATAAAAAGGTATTCCTTTTTCTTTGACACTATAAGATTATCCAAAAAATTGTTTGAGCTTGGATACAAATAAACAAAAATAGTCAACATACGAGTATATCCTGAAATTTCAAGACAGTTGTAAACAAGGTTATCTTAGGTGCATTTAAAAAGAAAGCGAAAATGGTGTATGGTGTATTATGGAATTCTTGGGAGGGGGAAATTGGTACTTCTAGACATTAATCAGCAGAAAATCCAAAATCTTTCAAGGAAGGACGCTTTTATTCTCCAACGGCAGGAGGAGATTTTCCCGATGCCACTTCCTCCTTTTATCTGTGGTCACAGAACTTGTACCAAATTGCGCTGATAAATTTAAAGGCTTTTTACTTTTTTTTCTCCATTTTATTTCTCGTTAAAAAATCTTTTATCATCATTTATCGGCAAAATTACTGTTTGCTATTCAGAGGTTAAACATACAAAAAATTAGATTTTGGAAGTGGGGATTGGAAAACTAACCGTTAAATGGAAGTGTCTTCTATTTTGGACTGTCTGTTATAGAGGTTTTACTGTATTTGTTTTTGCTGATTTTTAAAGTAATGTAAATGTTTAATCTATCAACAAATGACGTAACAATAAACATGTGATTACTACAATAATATAAACATGAATATAATGTAATACAAATAGAGCTTTAATAAAATATGAAAAACTAATTAGATAGTGTCAGGGTTGTGTATTAAAGCATTATTTTAGTGAGTCTAAGTTATAACCTTCTCTAACTATTTTTTGCAATAAGATGTGAATGTATATTTTACAGAATATGTTCTTTGATATGCATTCATACAGAAAAAATCAATAAACTTTTTATTTTAAATGGTCCAGGGGTCAGTTGTTTTTCCCTTTCCATTACTCTACAAATAATTCTTGACACGATTAAGAATATTCGGTACAAAATTCATCAGTTTCAAACCATAACCCTTAACTGCTATTAGCAGTTTCACAAGCGGTCATCTCTTTTTCAGTTTTCACAGTTTAACTTTTAATTTTCAGTTTAACTATAAATACTAGTGACAATTTGATTAGTTTGGAGATGTAAAACTATCGCCAGAAACTTGTAAATAGGTGAAATTTTATTATAATTGTCCTGTTAATAAAATTTAGGGTAGAAATAATATCCTATGAGGTGAGTTAATTGTGCATTTTATTAATAAATATAACTTTAAATTATAATTAAAAAAAATCTTACATTCAAGGTCAACTCATAACTCTCTGATAACTCAATATATTTTCAACTGTTGTAGAAATTGGTGTAGTAAAAATTTAATCTGGGATGTGCATGTTCTGTAAATTATCAAAGCACAATTTAAATCATCGCTCAAATTTTCAATATGTTCCTATTATTGTAACTTTTATTTATCTTTTATTATAATCGATTATTTTTAAATAACTTTTTTGATCGACCTCTGAAGCCGCAAAATGCTTTTTTAAAAATCATATCGACCGCCAGGGCTTAATATCGATTACACTTGTGACCTCAGTTTTACAGTACTCTTTTAATTAACACGTGCTAATAAAGTATTCTCACTTTCATTTTTTTAAAGGGGGGGTGGTGATAAGTAATTTTTTTAATGCAATCTTCCGGTAATTTGCTATTATTGTTTTTTTTCCTTTTCAGGTATTTCAAAAATTTTTCTAGCAAGTATTGCTTCATCATTCTACAGATGTGCTAAGAAAAGGAAATCTGAAATTTTGTGCACTTTCTGAACTGTTGCTTCTTGACGAATATTTGTGTTTTATATCTTTAAAGAAATTAATTTGTGTGAATTTTAAAATTACATTAATACTGCAAATTATTAAAATAGAAAATGACTACTTACAATTCCATATTTAAATATTACCTGTGTATGCTGAAAACACATCTTAGAGTATCGAGGAAACAGTTGTAAATATAACAGTCTAAAATATCTGACATGGATTGTTATTTTAAATGTGACATTTGTCAAGAAGTATTTTCTGAGAAGAACAATTTACTTGAACACCTTGAAGTTCATTCAGTTAAAAAACCATTCTTATGCGATATCTGTAAAGAAGCTTTTACGGAAGAGATAGATTACACCCTTCATCTTGATAGTCATTCGTCAGGGAAATGTTTTACTTGTCATGTTTGTCATAAAAAGCTTGATACTAAAAGTTCTTTGAAAGAACACCTTTTCAGTCATTCAAATAAAGAAACGTATGAATGTCCAACCTGTGGAATATCATTTTTAACAAGATCAAAATTAAAATATCATATTCCTGTTCATATGAAAGAAAGACCCTATAAATGTAATATCTGTGGAAAAGCATTTAAAACAAAAAACGTATTGAAGGTACATTTACGTACTCATCTAGGGATAAAATTTGTCTGTAACATATGTCAAAAAGATTTTTCCAACAAAAGTCATTTAGAGTCGCATTTTCGATTGCATTCTGGTGAAAAACCTTTTAAATGTGACTTCTGTCAGAAAAGTTTTTCATGGAAAAATCAGTTGAAAAACCACTTTCGTGTGCATACAGAGGAAAGACCTTTTCAGTGTGATGTCTGTCAGAAATCTTTTACACAGAGACAACAATTGAAATATCATTTTCTTATTAATCATACAGGAGAGAGACCTTTTCAGTGTGATACCTGTGGAAAAAAATTTTTTGTTAAAAGAAGTCTAAATAATCATTTAGAAATTCATAGCCATATAAAACCTTCAAAATCTGACAAGGGCGAAAAAACTGTTAAATTAGAGCATAATCTAACTGCTAATCTCTGCACCCAAGATGACAAAAACTTAGTGTGCAGTTTGTGTCAGAGAGAATATGTTAATAAAAGTGGATTACTGGCACATTTTCGAAACCATTTTGGAAAAAAACCTTATACGTGTCCATTTTGCCCAGTGTCTCTCTCTGGAATTGAAAATATGCACATACATATACGAACCCACGTACAAGAAAATCAAACATTAATAATTGAAAATAGTGAAAAGAAAGACTTTTGAGTTTTAATCCAGTTTATTTTAATGTTTAAGTTTATATAATATTTTAGTTTTGATTCTTATTATTCGTATAGGAGAAAGATCCTTTTATTGGTATGCCTATGGAAAAGATTTTCTATGAAATGTAATCTAAATATGCATACAGAATCTCATAGAGGTACAAAACCTTTCAAATACGAAAAATCTATTTAATGCGATCATGCTCTAACTGTTAACCTTTGCATCGAAGAAGACATAAATTTGGTAGGTAGTTTGTGTTAGAGAATGTTTTTAATAACCGTGGTTTACTGACACATATCCGCAACCATTTTTGAAATAAAACCTAATTTGCATATTTTCTACAAAAGTTTTTCTTTGGGCTTGATAATTTACAGAGACGTATATGAACCTATGTACAAGAGAATCAAACCTTGTTAATGGAAAATGGTAAGAAAAAAAAAGGACTTTTTACATTTTTTAAACAACGAGAAATATCAGAAATTTAACACATTGTACATGCATGAATAACAGCTGATTTTTTGCACCCAAGATAACAATAATTTCATTTGTAGTTTTGTGTCTGAGAGCATTTGTTTATAAACATGGTTTACTGATACATTTTCATTACCATTTTGGGAAAGCCGCACCAAATGAACTAGTTGCTTCCTCCCTCCCTAGGATTTGACATTCGGAAGGTGCGGTACAGTAATGGGGTAGTGTGAGAATTCCACACTAGGCTAAGGACCCGGCTCCCTTATGGGATCCCGGCTACGAAGCTGTGGCTCACTCTCGCTATCCGCCCAAGTGTGAACTAAGTGGGCCTCTTGATAAGGCTCCACTAATGTCGCTTCGACCTCTGTTGTCAACTCATTTGGGAAAGGGTGACGAAGTGCAGGTAGGCTCATGCCCCCGCTTCTCCCCTGGCCGAAGAGCACCACCTTGGGGGTCCCCGGGTAAACCGGATCCTTCTTGCTCGTGACTCGTATGGGCTCTACAAGAGCCTGGAATCGGCGGATGATGCGCGACTGCCTTCGGCAGCCATGACCTCTGTCTTACCATTTTGGGAGAAAACTTTACTTTTGTCCATTTTTAAAACAGATTCCTTTTGAATTGATTGTTTGCTCTTTGCTGACACATTTGAAGCCGTGAACAAATAAGCCCAATACGCATCTCGGATCCAGATGTTTGGATATTTTGCATCATACATACTTAAAAAAGTTTAGACATTCAAAATATATTGAAAAAAAAAATTAAATAAGGCAAGAAATTAATTCTCTTTGAAAATTGTATTAGAACTAACTGTACGCACACTGATTAAAGTTGTTATGTTTAAAGAGAGAGGTGGACATTTATGAAGTAGCTGTAAGCTTGTCGTTAGGTTTCAAGCTTACGAAGAAGCTAAAAACCACATCTATAACAAGTGTATAAAAGATACTGAAGAAACTTGTTAACCATTTCGTAGATAAATGGTTGTTGTTAAGATTTTCCATAATAGTGTGAATTGTTTAAACCAAATAATTTGTTAATTAATTAATAAATAAAAATTTGTAATGGAGTAAAAATAAAATGAAAGTTAAGTCATTTACTAGTGCATTTGTTCTTTAACACTTTTTTTCTAATACCATACAAAAAAAGTAATCTTTGATCCATAAAAAAAAATTTTAATTAAAAGGTGTAGCCAGAGTGTAACATTCCCCAGACTACTTTCGTGTTTTTTGCGACAATGGCGTTTCTTGCCTAGGAGTCGCTTCTGCAAACGTTGTATGGGGCTTACAAAGATAAACAAACGTGCGAAAATAAACTGATAATTCTGTTAAGAACAAAAAATGCTAATAATATGTAAATAACTGACAAATTTAGAAAACATATTCAAAATAGTAAAAAAAAAATGGTTACAATTCTTAAATAGTAAAAAATATGCATAAAAGTGTGAATTAAGATTACTAACATGGCGAAAAATACTGTTAATACTGCTATAAATATGAATTTTCGAAATTTGTCTTTAATATATTTATATTTTCATTATTATTATTTCATGTATACGTAAAATGAAAGAAGTAAAAATGAAACAGCAAAAATAAATAAATAAAACACCTCTAAAATGAGAGAGCAACAGAGCGTAAAGAAAGATAAGAAATAAAATATTTAAATGATTTTTTTATAAAAAATATTTGTCTTTTATGTTTCTGAAATTCATGAATACTTTCACTTACAACCTCTGAAACTATACATTTTTTATATTAGTTAAATTAATAAATATATGTAATCAAAAATAACTTCTTTTACACTATTTTGTTTAACATAACTAGTTTTTTTTTCTATGTAAAAATGGAATTTTGTAATCGATTTTTCACTCACTTCCTGATAGGCTAGAATAATAATAATAAAAAAATTATGTACATGGGTGTGCATCCGATGACAATACAACATTTTAATAGTTTTTTTAATTAATTTTGAGGCATTTTTCTATTAACAGACCCCAAGTGATAAATCATCAAAAATTCTTTATGGTTACAACTATTTACGAGTTACAAAAGGAATGGAGTTAATTATGCGCCAATCTACTATCGACAAAATATGCCAACTGGCTGTTAAACTGCAACAGTAGCACTTTTTAACAACCAACAATTTTAAATACTAAAAAGTAAAAAATATAAATAAAAAATCAAAAGGGTAATAATAGATAAAATACTTTTTTGTTATTTAATAGTTTGATATTAATTATGATTACCATAAAATACCATTAATCTGACCCCTCAGACGCAACGAAAATTCTTAAAATAATCAGATAGGGTGCTTACACAGGATTAAAAGGATATGTAACATGTATGGGTGGGGGGTAGGGGGTATGCTAATTGCCAATCTTCGCAAAATATGCATTTTTGAATAAATTGGGGGGGGGGGCGAAAACATGTGCTGTAATGACTATACAAAATAGAAAAACAGTATAACTTCGCAAGCAATGGTGATTTTGGATTATAGAAAATTTTAGATTACAGAAGTTATCTAACTAAAATGCATTTAGATAAAAAATAATACTAATATCTGTCATTAATATGGTAATAGGAAAAGGAAAGGAAATTGATTAATTAAAATAATTAAAAGACATTGAGAAAATTCAATTGAAAATATCCTAAAAAATAGTCTCAAAATAATAACATTTAACACAGTGTCGCCATCTGTTGTAAATCAGGCAGATTAATAAACGTACGATTTCTTTTTTAAATTGTGATTTCTGATACATAAATATTAAATAAATAATACAAATTACAAAAATAACAGTTGTAACATGAACCTCTATAGAAGGACTTCTAACGCAATAGTGATAACATCGTGTCGAGACTTCAGCACTAAATGGCAGCTGCACAGCTACGCGCATGGTTCTGCGCAGCTGGGCAGAATCCGTGCTGCAGCAGCGCCCATGGCTGTCACTGTCAGTGTCAAACAGTGAAGCAGACGAATTAGTGACGTATGCAGAATCCGTCTTACCACATGCGCCACCTATTTGAGACTTTTTTCGAGGAACGATTTCCTTCTTGGAAAGGCTATTTCGTTAGAAGTCCTGGTATAGAGGTTCATGAGTTGCAACATGAAAAATATAGCAAATGAATTCAGCTGGGTCTCACGGAGTCAGTGTTGCCAGATTTTTAAAACAAAAAATACTACAGCTACCATCGAAAAAAATAGTACATTTTCGACTTTTGCGCCATCTACAGATAAATCAATCGGTAATTTTTTTGTGCTTAGTTTTCATCATAACATTAAATACAACTACAAATTCTTTGAATAAATAAATAATTTTCTTTAATCAGCACATTTAACTTATTTAATGAGAAACTTTTATTATTGATATTTTATTATCTTCATATCTCCATGGATTTAAATAAACAGCTAAACTAATGTTTGTTTATGTTGTTTTTTCAGATTGGCAACGGCTGTATTTTGTTTATGTTATTTATGTTCGTTTAGTTTTAGTCTTTTTTCGTACTGCATTTATCTACGAATAAATATAACTTTAAATGATAATAAAAAGAAGTCTTACTTTCGAGGTCAACTCCATAACTCTCTGATAACTCAATTCTGTGAAGTTACATTAGATATTTTCAACTCTTGTAGAAATTGGTGGATTAAAAATTTAATCTGGGATGTGCATGTTCTGTAAATTTTCGAAGAGCAATTTAAAATCATCGCTCAAATATTCAATGTTACCTATTATTCTATCTTTTATTATAATCAATTATTTTTAAATAATTTTTGATCGACCTCTGAAGCCGCATAAAGCTTTTTTTTTATCATATAGACCGCCGGGGCTTAATATCGATCACATTTGTGACCTCTGTTTTACAGTATTTTTTTAATTAACATGTTCTAATAAAGTATTCTCTCTTTATTTATTTATTTTTTGTGATTCGGGTAAACTTTTTTTTTTATGCAATGTTCTGGTACTTTGCTATTATTGTTTTTTTCCTTTTCAGGTATTTCAAAATTTTTTCTAGAAAGTATCGCTTCATCATTCTACAGATGTACTAGGAAAAGGAAATCTGAAATTTTGTGCACCTTCTGAACTGTTGCTTCTTGACGAATATTTGTGTTTTATATTGTTAAAGAAATTAATTTGTGTGAATTTTAAAATTACATTAATACTGCAAATTATTAAAATGGAAAATGACTACTGACAATTCCATATTTAAATTTTACCTGTGTATGCTGAAAACACATCTTAGAGTATCGAGTAAAGAATTGTAAATATATTATTCTAAAATATCTGGCATGGATTGTCATTTTAAGTGTGACGTTTGTCAAGAAGTATTTTCTGAGAAGAACAATTTACTTGAACACCTTGACGTTCATTCAGTTAAAAAACCATTCTTATGCGATGTCTGTAAAGAAGCTTTTACGTTAGAGATAGATTACACCCTTCATCTTGATAGTCATTCGGCAGGGAAATGTTTTACTTGTCATGTTTGTCATAAAAGGCTTGATACTAAAAGTTCTTTGAAAGAACACCTTTTCACTCATTCGAATAAAGAAACGCATGAATGTCCAACCTGTGGGATATCATTTTTAACAAGATCAAAATTAAAATATCATATTCCTGTTCATATGAAAGAAAGACCCTATAAATGTAATATCTGTGGAAAAGCATTTAAACAAGAAAACGTATTGAAGGTACATTTACGTACTCATCTAGGGATAAAATTTGTCTGTAACGTATGTCAAAAAGATTTTACCAACAAAGATTATTTAAAGTCGCATTTTCGATTGCATTCTGGTGAAAAACCTTTTAAATGTAACTTCTGTCAGAAAAGTTTTTCATGGAAAAATCAGTTGAAAAACCACTTTCGTGTGCATACAGAGGAAAGACCTTTTCAGTGTGATGTCTGTCAGAAATCTTTTACATCTAGACAACAATTGAATTATCATTTTCTTAATATTCATACAGGAGAGAAACCCTTTCAGTGTGATACCTGTGGAAAAAAATTTCCTACGAAAAGAAGTCTAAATATGCATTTGGAAATTCATAGCTATATAAAACCTTCAAAATCCGACAAGTGTGAAAAAACTGTTAAATTAGAGCACAATCTAACTGTTAATCTCTGCTCCCAAGATGACAAAAACTTAGTGTGCAGTTTGTGTCAGAGAGAATATGTTAATAAAAGTGGATTACTGGCACATTTTCGAAACCATTTTGGAAAAAAACCTTATACGTGTCCATTTTGTCCAGTGTCTTTCTCTGGAATTGAAAATATGCACTTACATATACGAACCCACTCACAAGAAAATCAAACATTATTAATTGAAAATAGTGAAAATAAAGACTTTTGAGTTTTAATCCAGTTTATTTTAATGTTTAAGTTCATATAATATTTTGAGTTTTGAGTCTTATTATTCGTATAGGAGAAAGATCCTTTCACTGGGACGCCTGTGGAAAAGATTTTCTATGAAATGTAACCTAAATATGCATACTCATAGAGATACAAAACTTTTCCAATACGACATGAATGAAAAATCTATTTAATGAGATCATGCTCTAACTGTTAACCTTTGCATCGAAGAAGACATAAATTTGGTATGTAGTTTGTGTTAGAGAATGTTTTTTTATTAACTGTGGTTTACTGGTTGGTACATATCCACAACCCTTTTTGAAATAAAACCTAATTTGTGTACTTTCTACAAAGGTTTTCTTTGGGATTGATAATTTGCAGAGACATGTATGAACCTATGTACAAGAAAATCAAACATTGTTAATGGAAAATGGTAAGAAAAAAAGGACTTTTTACGTTTTTTAACAGACGAGAAATATCACATTCAACACATTGTACATGCATGAATAACAGCTGATTTTTTGCACCCAAGATAACAATAATTTCATTTGTAGTTTTGTGTCTGAGAGCATTTGTTTATAAACATGGTTTACTGATACATTTTCATTACCCAGGGGTAGTACTTGTCCTGAAATTCCTGATATTCCTGAAAAAAAAAATGTCCTAAAATAAGGTAGTCTGTCCTAAAATTCCTGAAATTTTGCGAGTTTTGTGCTATATTGGCATTTGATATCATCAAATAGGGGTAGGTGTACCTTTTTACTGATGCAAAATGATCACAAAATTTGCATTTTTCTTCAATTTATCGTTAAAAAATACTGATTTTCGTCGATTTGCAAAAAAATAAAAAATAAATTAAAATTTTGGTGATAATTAGTTACCAAAAATCACAATTTTTATCGATTAGTCATTAAAAAAAAAGCTTGTTATATTCGTCTGTCAGTCACAAAAAAATTGCAATTTTTGTTGATCACCGAAGAAAAAATCAATTTTTGTCCTCCAGTAATGCAAAAATTGCAATTTTTTAGCAGCTTGGTCCAAGGGTTCTGGTAAAATTACTTTTCTTTTAAATGTACCTATACTTTTAAAACAAAAAAATTGTGTATATAGTGTACTATTTATGATAATAAAATGTATTGAAGAGGGAGTTAAGGGGTTTTTTCCGTTAGTATGCCAAGCAAATGTGTCCTGAAATTGTCCTGAAATATCGAAAAAAGTATGTCCTGAAATATCTAGGGCTAGTACTACGCCTGCATTACCATTTTGGGAGAAAACTTTACTTTTGTCCATTTTTTAAAACAGATTCCTTTTGAATTGATTATTTGCTCTTTGCTGACACATATTTGAAGCCATGAACAAATAAGCCCAATATGCATCTCGAATCCAAATGTTTGGATGTTTTGCATCATGCATACTTAAAAAAGTTTAGACATTCAAAATGTATTGAAAAATTAAAAATGTTCTACATTCATTTAATTTTTTAAAAATTCAATGCTACCTATCTTAAAATGTTAAAGTGTTCCATAAAAATATTATTACCTAGATCTAACACCATTAAGCAAGGTGCTCTTTACAATCTCCAAGGAGTATGACAACATTATTTCAAATTGAAAATTTTCTTTTTAATATTTCAATCGCTGAATTTATAATCACCTTATTTAATCGCCAGAATTTGTAATACTTTTCTGTCATTAAAGAAGGCAAGGAATTAATTCTCTTTGAAAATTGTGGTAAAACTAACTGTACGCGCACCAATTAAAGTCGTTAAGTTTAAAGAGAGAGGTGGACATTTATGAAGAAGCTTTAAGCTTGTCGTTAGGTTTCAAGCTTACAAAGAAGCTAAAAACAACATATATAACAAGTGTATAAAAGATACTGAAGAAACTCCTTGAACATTTCGTAGATAAATGGTTGTTCTTAAGATTTTCCATAATAGTGTAAATTGCTTAAACCAAATAATTTGTTAATTAGAAATAAAAATTTGTAATGGAGTAAAAATAAAATGAAAGTTATGTCATTTATCAGTGCATTTGTTCTTTAACACTTTTTTTTCTAATACCGTACAAAAAAAGTAATGTTTGATCCATAAAAAAAAAATATAAATCAAAAGATGCAGCCTGAGTGTAACATTCCCCAGACTACTTTTGTGTTTTTGCGACAATGACGTTTCTCGCCTAGGAGTCGCTTCTACCAATGTTGTATGGGGCTTACAAAGATAAACAAACGTGCGAAAGTAAACTGATAATTCTTTTAAGAACAAAAAATGCTAATAATATGTAAATAACTGACAAATTTAGAAAATATAGTCAATAAGATGTAAATGTATATTTTACAGAATATGTTCTGCGATATGCATTCATACAGGAAAAGTCAATAAACGTTTTATTTTAAATAGTTCAGGGTTCAGTTGTCTTTTCACTGCTCTATGAATAATTCTTGACAAGATTATTCGGTACAAAATTCGTCAGTTTCAAACCTTAACCCTTAATAGCTTTTTTTCAATTTTCATAGTTTTAGTTGTAATTTTCAGCTTAACTATAAATACTAGTGACATTTTGATTAGTTTGGAGACGTAAAACTATTGCTAGAGACTTCTGAATACGGGAAATTTTAATTATAATTGTTCTGTAAATAAAGTTTAGTGCAGAAACAATATCCCATGAGATGAGTTAATTGTGCATTGTATGATCTTTCAATCAAACGGTCTCAGAGACATCTCACAGCTATGCAACAATTTCTGTCCCTACTATTATGTGTTAAATTCCCACAGAATTTAATATTTAAATTACTTCTTTGTTTTATTTGTTTGGAATTAACACGATAAAAAAAACAGTCATATACTAGTATGGAAATGCAAGCAAGAAAAGGAATATTATTTTAGATAGTTTTGGTCTTTTTTCGTACTGCATTTATCTATGAATAAATATAACTTTAAATGATAATAAAAAAAATCTTACATTCAAGGTCAACTCATAACTCTCTTATAACTCAATTCTGTGAGACCCCCAGGGGGATACCTTCTTTAGGTATCGCAACCCCGGGCACCTGATCGATCTTTCTCTTTTCTTTTTTCCTCTTCTTTCTCTTGTCTAATCTTTCTTCTTTTTTTCACTCTCATTGTGGTTTCCTCTTCTGAGGTGAGGGCGATTCTGCATAAGCCGATATAATCCTGTTTATATCGACTTATGGAGAATTGTAAACCACACACGCGTTTGCCGTGCGTGGCGACCCGTGTTCCTGGAAAGGGGGATCCTGGTAGTTGAAGGAAACCAACACACTGCTTTGGCCTCTGCTTCAGGTAGACGGGAGGTGCATATTGGTCCCGTATGCATCAATCGGCTGGTCAGCTGACTTGTATGTCACTGGCTGGGGATCAAGTGAGCAGGCACATACTAGTCATTTCGTTAAGGGTGGAAACTGAAATAGGTGTGTCATGTGAGCGTATGGAACTTGGTTAGCTCTGGTGCATGAATGTGTATCCCCTTGTTGGGCTCGGTAGTGGGTGGTGCGGCCGGGATCTGAATTAGTTTTCACTTTAATATGGATAGAAAAACTGCAACTCCTCCTATCTCTCTCCCATCTGGAGAGCAACGAATTGTGCAGAATACGTCATTTACTCGCTTTTTTGTTATCCATCGTACTGACAGTTCTTTTAAGAGAACTTCACCATTTCTTATTGGGAAAACATTTCAATCTGTTTTCGGAGACGGTTATTCACTTAAAAAGCTACAGTCTGGGGATTTACTTGTTGAGGTCTCTTCAGACAAACACTCAAAATTTCTCTCAAATTGCAAAGAAATAGGCATTTTTTCTGTTTCTGTTCAGGCCCATCAAACTCTAAACACAAGTCGTGGTGTAATATCAGAACCAGATCTTTTACTGTCTACAAAAGATGAACTCCTACAAAATTTAAAAGAAGAAAATGTCATAGATGCACGCCGTATTACTATCCGTCGGAATGGACAAGTGCTTCCCACAAAGCACATCATTCTGACTTTCAATAGCCCTACTTTGCCAACCAGAATTAAAGCTGCCTACCTGAGCTGTCCTGTCCGACCGTATATACCTAACTCACTCCGTTGTTTTAAGTGCAAGCGCTATGGTCATACTACAACTACCTGTCGTGGTTCTGTTACCTGTGCACGTTGTGCAGAAGTCGGGGACGATGGTAAGTCATGCGAAAAGCCTGAATGTTGTACACACTGTAAGGGTGACCATACAGCATACTCCCGCTCTTGTCCAAACTGGATTCGTGAAAAAGAAATCCTTGCAGTTAAAATCACTCAAAAACTTTCTTATCCTGAAACTCGAAAACTTGTAGAATCCATAACACCATCTGTAGGAGTTTCCTACTCCAGTTTACTCAAGCAACAAACAAAATCCTTAAGACATATAAGCACTCAAACTGAATTCTCTTTACCACCAAATGATCCCTCTATGACACTGACCAGCACTAAAAAGAAGAAAACCCGTGATGTGTACTGTCCAACTTTTAAAAAAGCCATACCTGATCTAGAACTTTGGGCACCATCATCAGAACCTGTGAAAATAGAATACCCTAATAATCGTCATTTTAAACAGTCAACCGAACATGAGTCAGAAAAAACTTCCGTTTCATCTGCAAACAAATTAGAAAAACCTGTTTCCCCTACTCAAAAAGCAAACCAAAAATCATGTGCACAGAAAGAAAAAAGAAAACCTCAACCCAAGCCTCTTAACAGTGGAAAACTGTGAAGGGAAGAAACAAGAAAGCCTGTTTTGGTACATCGCTCCTTAATAAAAAAGATTCAAAACAGTTGCTGCACTATGCAGAGGAAGCTATGGATTCAGAGTCGTGCAGTTCTGACACAAATGAGGATGATAATACTGTTTTTGAGGTCGAGCCTACATGATTTTAAATATATTTTTGCTCAAAAATTTTAACATTTTACCAATTGTTAGTTTAGACATTGTTTATATTTTAATTGTGAAAACTTCTGTTAATTTTCTTTTAGACATTGTGTTATATTTTCATTGAATGATTTTAATTATACATTTATCACCATATCACTCTCTTCATTTAAATGTTATTTTCATTCATCTTGTTTTTATGACAAAGTTTAAATCATTTTTATATTTCAACTTGACGTTCTTATTTTAATCATTTTTAGCGCAGCATGTCCCTAAAGGGACTTTGTGCCATAAAACCCCAAACAACCAAACAACCAATTCTGTGAGTTACTTAGATATTTTCAATTCTTGTTAAAAATTTAATCTGGGATGTGCATGTTCTGTAAATTTTCAAAGCGCAGTTTAAAATCTTCGCTCAAATTTTTGACATATTTCCTATTAGTCCAACTTTTATTTATCTTTTATTATAATCGATTATTTTTAAATAACTTTTTTGATCGACCGCCACATAAAGCTTTTTTTTAATATCATATCGACCCCCGGGGCTTAATATCGATCACATTTGTGACCTTTGTTTTACGGTATTCTTTTAATTAACATGTGCTAATAAAGTATTCTCACTTTCATTTTTTTGTAAGGGGGGGATAAGCAATTTTTGTATTGCAATCTTCCGGTAATTTCCTATTATTGTTTTTTTTCCCTTTTCAGGTATTTCAAAAAAAATTTGTAACAAGTATCGCTTCATCATTCTACAGATGTACTAGAAAAAGGAAATCTGAAATTTTGTGCACCTTCTGAACTGTTGCTTCTTGACAAATATTTGTGTTTTATATCTTTAAAGAAATTTGTGTGAATTTTAAAATTACATTAATACTGTAAATTATTAAAATGGAAAATGACTACTTACAGTTCCATATTGAATTTTTGTCTATGTATGCTGAAAATATATCTTAGAGTATCGAGGAAAGAGTTGTAAATATAACATTCTAAAATGTCTGACATGGATTGTCCTTTTAAGTGTGACGTTTGTCAAGAGGTATTTTCTGGGAAGAGCAATTTACTTGAACATCTTGAAGTTCATTCAGATAAAAAACCATTCTTATGTGATATCTGTAAAGAAGCTTTTATGGAAGAGATAGATTACACCCTTCATCTTGATAGTCATTCGTCAGGGAAATGTTTTACTTGTCATGTTTGTCATAAAATGCTTGATACTAAAAGTTCTTTGCAAGAACACCTTTTCAGTCATTCTAAAAATAACACGTATGATTGTCCGACCTGTGGAAAATCATTTTTAACAGGATCAAAATTAAATCATCATATTCCTATTCATATGAAAGAAAGACCCTATAAATGTAATATCTGTGCAAAAGCATTTAAAAAAGAAAACGTATTGAAGGTACATTTGCGTACTCATCTAGGCAGGAAATTTGTCTGTAACATATGTCAAAAAGGTTTTATAGACAAAAGTCATTTAGAGTCTCATTTTCGATCACATTCTGGTGAAAAACCTTTTAAATGTGACTTCTGTCAGAAAAGTTTTTCACAGAAAGGTCAGTTGAAACTACACTTTCGTGTTCATACAGATGAAAGACCTTTTCAGTGTGATGTCTGTCAGAAATCTTTTAAACGGAAATCACACTTGGAACATCATTTTCTTGTTCATACAGGAGAGAGTCCCTTTCAGTGTGAGACTTGTGGAAAAAACTTTTCTGACAAAAGAAGTCTAATTATGCATTTGGAAATTCATAGCTATATAAAACCTTCCACATCCGACAAGTGCGAAAAAACTGTTAAATTAGAGCACAATCTAACTGCTAATCTCTATACCCAAGATGACAAAAACTTAATGTGCAGTTTGTGTCAGAGAGGATTTGTTAATAAAAGGGGATTACTGACACATTTTCGAAAGCATTTTGGAAAAAAACCCTATACATGTCCATTTTGTCCATTATCTCTCTTTGGTATTGAAGATATGCTGACACATATGCGAACCCACATACAAGAAAATCAAACATTGTTAATAGAAAATTCTGAGAAGAAAAACTTTTGAGTTTTACTCGAAAGTTTATTTTGAGGCTTAAGTCTGTATAATATTTTGAGTTTTGAGTCTTATTATTCAGGTCGGAGAAAGAGCCTTTCACTGTGACACCTGAGGAAGGAAAAAGATTTACTATGAAATGTAATCTAAATATGCATATGAAAACTCCAAGAATTACAAAACTTTTCAAAAACAACATGTACGAAAAATTTATTTAAACAAATCATTGTGTAACTGCTAATATTTGCCCCAAAGGTGACATAAATTTTTTTAAATGGTTTACTGGTACATTTCTGCAAGCATTTTGAAAAAAAATCCCTATATGTCTGTTATTTTCTACAAAGACTTTCTTTGGGATTGATAACTTACAGACACATATACAAACCTACATGCAAGTGTTAATAGAAAATCGTGAGAAATAAATGACGTTTTACTAGTTTTAAAAGACAAGAAATATCACAAATTCAACACATTGTACATTAGGGTGGATCGAAAAATCGAAATGTGGATAATCGAATCGGCGTGGCGTACAAAAGTTGCCTTTTATGTATATTAGTTTACATCTGTTTTTTTTTATTGAAATCCATTCATATCTTCCGGTGCCCCAAGTGCCCCCAAAATAGTTAAAAAATGAAAATTTTATGAAAATTTATATATTTTATTATTTTTATTATTCTTTAAAATTACTTTTAGCGCAGAGTGCAAAAGTTGTATTTTATGCATATTAGTTTACACGTTTTTTTAAATTGAAATCCATTCATATCTTCCGTTGCCCCAAGAGCCCCAAAATAGTTAAAAATTTAAAGTTTTTTGAAAATTTATATATTTTTTGTTTTTTTTTCATTCTTTATTTATTTCTTTAATTACTTTTAGCGCGGCATGCGAAAGTTGCCTTTTAAGCACACTAGCACACATGAAAAACATTTTTAACTTCGATAAATGTCTTCCGGGTGCCCCAAGACACTTAAATATTTGCCGAAAATCGATTTTTATACAAATTTTGAGCTTAAAAATATAAGTAAAAATTAGAGTTAAATAATCATTTGTATAGCGTAATTATTACATCCAGGGGAGGGCAAATCGTTTACCGTTTATATTAAATGTATAAAATTATTTTTTAAAACTACATTGTTATATACGAAATTTCGAATAGAGCAGCTGCTTCAATTAGCCAGTGCTGTTTTACGAGATATTGGAATTGTACACAACAAAAAGAGTCTTCGAATTTAGTAGATCGCAACAAAATTCGACGATAGCGTAGAAAGGTTTGAAATTTAGTTGCAGAAACGAGCAATTTAGCTGCGCCTCTGTCTATTTCATCTAGATTATTTGCCGAAAAGTAAAAGACTATAAAAGTGCTAGTGATGAAGAGCACAATGTACTACACAAAGGAGGAACGGAGGATTATACTTTTGTAAAGGAACCTGACTCTCTGCATATTGGACTTTTAAGCACACTAGCACACATGAAAAACATTTTTAACTTCGATAAATGTCTTCCGGGTGCCCCAAGACACTTAAATATTTGCCGAAAATCGATTTTTATACAAATTTTGAGCTTAAAAATATAAGTAAAAATTAGAGTTAAATAATCATTTGTATAGCGTAATTATTACATCCAGGGGAGGGCAAATCGTTTACCGTTTATATTAAATGTATAAAATTATTTTTTAAAACTACATTGTTATATACGAAATTTCGAATAGAGCAGCTGCTTCAATTAGCCAGTGCTGTTTTACGAGATATTGGAATTGTACACAACAAAAAGAGGCTTCGAATTTAGTAGATCGCAACAAAATTCGACGATAGCGTAGAAAGGTTTGAAATTTAGTTGCAGAGACGAGCAATTTAGCTGTGCCTCTGTCTATTTCAACTAGATTATTTGCCGAAAAGTAAAAGACTATAAAAGTGCTAGTGATGAAGAGCACAATGTACTACACAAAGGAGGAACGGAGGATTATAATTTTGTAAAGGAACCTGACTCTCTGCATATTGGACACGTTACATTTGCAACAGCAGAAGCTAAAGGACTTTGCAACATTTACTACATTCTTTAGATGTGCAACAATTGACCTTTTGTGGGCCCAATTGGTACAGCAATCTAAACCTGCGAGGAGCTACCTGTAGCTTCCTTTTTCTTCAATAAGTTTGGAGAATATGCCAGATAACATATATACAATGGTTCTCAGCAATGATCGGCAATATTTATATGATATTTACGTAGACGTATCACGTGGTGAAAGTGGTTCTGAACTGGCATCTAAAAAACCTGTTCCAGTTGTTTACTCAAGATGGCTAACGGTTGCAGTTAGAACGTTAGGTTAAGGTTGTAGGTGGCCACAGAAAATCCATCTGGGAATCTCATTATTCTTACAACATATTTTATGAAAGTATGGACCTATATGGTTTCATATCAAATCAAAGCCCTCCATAACAGAAGGACAGCGGTATATTTGGAAACTTATAACATTTTCTTGATATTTGGAACCCAATCTAAGAAAGTTTTTAGACGCTGTTGTTCAACTAGATATCTTCTTTTGTCATCCTGAAAATTTGTTATTATCAATGCTCTTGGATAACACAGAGGCTATCAGGTCTTTAGCAATACGGAAACTATTTTGTGCTAGAAATGAAAATAGAGGA
The DNA here is from genome assembly GCA_963931845.1 of Maratus michaelseni. Taxonomy (NCBI): domain Eukaryota; kingdom Metazoa; phylum Arthropoda; class Arachnida; order Araneae; family Salticidae; genus Maratus; species Maratus michaelseni. Next base: position 160,770,368 of record OZ007597.1, read on the forward strand.
TCACAAGAAGTAAGAATTTTTCAACTACCAAAAACATACTTCATAGCAAAGTATTATTGTGAACTTATTGACTGGCAACTAGTTGGACGTTTTGAACCACCTCTGTTGAGGAATGTGCCGGAAGAAGAAATTAAGGTCATGGTAAAAGTAGGAAAAACGGACGAATGGTCAAAATATTCATGCCATACACAAGATGATAAAAGATGCATTCGCCTACTCCCTGAGGCATCAGAAAGTGTATCTGGACATGAAAAGAGACTAGATTTCATATTGAATAGAATAAAATCAAGACGCCATATGAAACATTTTAATCCCAAAATGGATTACAAACTTTAAAAATATGTAAATCTCTAAACTCAAAGAAGTAAACAATTTGCTACACAAGTTAAATTTTTATGATTTAGTGGTTTTATTTTTTAATTTATACTTCATGTATTATTATAAAATTATTATTATTTATAAGTTTATACTTTATTAATTAAACACTTTGTCATATTTGTAAACAATTTTCGTAAATTTAAAATTTTTAAACATTTTCTTAAAAATTTCAATTTTTAACTACATTTGGGGTACCGGCAGATATAAATGGATTTCGATTTTAAAAAATGTATAAACTACAGAATTATGTAATAAACCCAATACACAACTTTATCACACGACGCCAAATGGAATTTTAAAGAAAAATTAAAAATATATGTATATATATATAAATTTTCATTATATCTTCAATTTTTAACTATTTTTGGGACGCTTGGGGCACCTGAAGATATGAATGGATTTCGATGAAAAAAAACATGTAAACTAATATAAATAAAAGACAACTTCCACACCCCGCGCCAAAAGTAATTTAAAACAAATAAAAAACTAAAAATATATAAGTTTTCATAAAAATTTCAATTTTTAACTTTTTGGGGGGCGCTTGGGGCACCGGAAGATATGAATGGATTTCGATAAAAAAATCGTGCAAACTTACATACATAAAAGGCAACTTTTGCACCCGCGCCAAAAATAATATCGAAAAAGAAAATTTTTCGTATACTTTTCGATCTACGCTATTGTAATGCATGAATAACAGCTGATTGTTTGCATCCAAGATAACAATAATTTAATTTGAATTTTTACTTCAAAGAACATTTGTTGATAAACATGGTTTACTGATACATTTTCAGTACCATTTTGGGAGAAAACTTTACTTTTGTTCATTTTTTCAAAAAGTTTCCTCTTGAGTTGATTGTTTGCCGACACATATTTGAAGCCATGAAGAAATAAACCCATCATGCATCTCGAATCCAAATATTTTGCGTCATACTTTAAAAAGTTTAGACATTCAAAATACTTTGAAAAATTGAAAATGTTCTATTCACATTTAAAATTTTTTAAATCTAATTATTTCTAACCTATCTTTAAATAATAAAGTGTTCCATGAAAAGTTTATTACCTAGATCTAAGCACCATTAAGCAAGTGCTTACAATTTGCAAGGAAATGACACCACTATTTAAAATTGAAATTTTTTTTTTAATATTCCAATTGCTGAATTTATAATCATCTTATTTAATCGCCATAATTTGTAATACTTTTCAGCGGTTAAATAAGGCAATAAATTAATTCTCTTCGAAAATTGTGGTTGAACTGTACGCACACTGATTAAAGCTGTTAATAAGACAAGAAATTATCTTCGAAAATTGTGGTAGAACTGGACGTACACTGATTAAAGCTGTTAATAAGACAAGAAATTAATTCTCTTTGAAAATTGTGGTAGAACTGTATGCACACTGATTAAAGCTGTTAATAAGACAATAAATTAATTCTCTTTGAAAATTGTGGTAGAACTGTACACACACTGATTAAAGCTATTAACTTTAAAGAGAGAGGTCAACATTTAAGAAGAAGTTGTAAACTTGCCGTTAAGTTTCAAACTTACGTGGAAGATGTAAATTTGAAATCCACGTATATAAGAAGTATATAAAAGATTTCGAAGAAACTCGTTGAACATTTCGCTGATTGATGATTGTTATTCAGATTTTCCATAAAAGTGTGAATTTTTTAAACAATTGTGTGAATTAATAAATAAATTTTTTTAATGGAGTTAAAAATAAAATTAAAGTTAAGTCATTTATTTGTGTATTTGTTCTTTAAGACTTTTTCTAAATACCATACAAAAAACGCAATATTTGATCTATAAAAAAATTATAAATCAAAAGATGCAGCCTGATTGTAATATTCCCCAGACGACTGTGTTTGATAACAGTCTGTTCTGCAAATACTTTATGGGGCTTACAAAGATAAACAAATGCGCGAAAATAAACTAATTCTTTTAAGAACAAAAAAAAATGCTAATAATATGTAAATAACTAACAAATATAGAAAACATAGTCAAAATAGTATTAGACTGGGAGGTGGCAGCACAGACAATCACCTCATCGAGTTCACGGCTGAAATTCCAGAATTAGTTAAAACTTGATTCGCATATTAAAACGCAATCAGGGTGCCAAGTCATATCTTGGTGGAAAACACCTGAAAATCCGATTTTAGCGGTTGGCTCGTAGGTTTACCATTGTGTGTTCCTGCTCCCAGTCCTCCATATTTTCATACCTTTGGGTACAGGAAAACACAATGGTAAACCTATGAGTCAACTGCTAAAATCGGATTTTAAGGTGTTTTCCACCAAGATATGACTTGGCAGACCAATTGCGTTTTAATATGCGAATCGAGTTTTAACTAATTCTGGAATTTCAGCCATGAACTCGATGAGGTGATTGTCTGTGCTGCCGCCTCCTGGTCTATATTAAAAATGCTTACAATTATAAAATAGTAAAAAACATGCATAAAAGTGTGAATTAAGATTAATAACAAGGTGAACAATACAGTAAACACTACTATAAATATGAATTTTCAAAATTTGTCTTTTATATTTGTATAATATCATTTTTTTTAATTATTATTTTACTTATAAAATAATATGTAAAATGAAAGAAATCATATTATTTATATTTTTTATAAAACAAACTTAGGTCGAAATTTGAATTGTTCTCAATTTACATTCCCTTACAACGTCCAAAAACTTATTAAAATTAAACAATTTTTCTATTTTTTAAATAATAATGATATGTATAATAAATATGTATAAACCCATAATACACAAGTAATCTAACAATGCAAACAGCATGTGCACTGGCTGGTATGTAGATAACTACTTAACTAGTGGATCCGTGAGAAGATTTTTAACTGCAGTCTAATATTTTTTACATGCAGATTTAATTTTCTGAAGGAAAATTAAGGACTAAAAATATCTGCAAAAAACCTTAGTCAAGCCAGGATAATTAATGTCTAGTTTATACCATCAAAGTTGCACTAAAAACTGATCAAAGATTGCAAAGGCAAAAAAAATATCAATCATATTTTAACTGTAATAGAGAATGACACCATCTGTTTAAAAAAAATGGGATGAAGAAAAATAAATTGAGCATTTGAATTTTTCTTTTTAATCATGAAAATAAACATAATCACAAAATATGAAATATAATATATATTATATATATATATATATATATATATATATATATATATAGGGTGAATCTAAACTCTTGGGCAAAACTTTAAGGGGTGATAGTACACATCAAGACAAACAATATTGAATAGGACACTAAGGGTCCCAAAAGTCTTCCGAAGGAGATAGGCGTCATTAAAGTTTAGGGTCCAAAATTTCAAATAATTATAAAAAACGGAAAAATTGTTCGATTCGTTTGCGGTTTTCGCTAAAACTATTCTTTATGTCAGTATTTTCTTAAAAATCAATTTTAAAGAAAACGTTAAAAAAATGTCGATAGAGGGCGCTTTAGACTTTGGAGTAACGAACAACTATTTTTTACCGTTATTTTTTGCATCTGATTAAATGCTTTCAAAAGCTTAGACTTAAACTTAAATTTTGAGCTCAAAATCTGAATCGTTGGGAGTGGTTAAGTAGCGCAAACTGAACGGTGTTCAGGAGTTGAAATTTGAACCCCCCTGAACACAGTTCAGTTAGTCCCGATCTTGGTGTCGTAGAGCAGGCAGAAACTACTACTCCCTACACGTAAAATAAACGATAGAGGAATGACAAAATTAAATAAAAAATTTATTTAAAAAATAAATTTTAAAGATAAAGTTCAAAAATGCCAATAGAGGGTGCTTTAGACTTTGGAGTAATGAGCAACTACTTTTTACTGTCGACTCCGACGAGGACCTGGTTGCGAGGATTGCCGTCGTAGAAGGCGATATCAGGGAGATGCCCGGGGTATTCACTAATGTTCGCAACTCGCTCCGCCAGCGGCGTGAGGCCTGCATCGTTGCTGGTGGGCACTCTTTCGAGCAGTTTTTGTGATTCCTCATGAACATCATGCGTGTACCATTTTCTACATATCAACCTTCAGTCATATTGCGCACTACATGCATACATCAAATTGTTTATTTTTATTTTGCGCGGAGAAATTGCTCATGTCTGTTAAGAATAAATTTTCTATTTAATTTTGTCATTACGCTATCGTTTATTTTATGTGTAGGGGGTAGTAGTTTCTGCCTGGATTAATTTTAACACAATTGTTCAAATTGGTAAAGAAATCATTTGAGTTGAAATTTTCCAACTGCACGAAAAATGTCCGGGCCAGGATTCTCTTGGCTGAAGCTGCCATGCTCTACCAACTGAGCTATCCCGGCATGAACTGGATGAATTATGCCCTCCAGATTCAACAGAGATAACTCAGTTGGTAGAGCATAGCAGCTTCAAGAGATCCCAGGTTCGAATCCTGGCACAGACATTTTTCGTCCAGTTGGAAAATTACAACTCATATTGTTTCTGCCTGGTCTACGACACCAAGATCGGGAATAACTGAACTGTGTTCAGGAGTGGGTGGGGAAGAGGGAGGTGTTTCAAATTTCAACTCCTGAACGCAGTTCAATTTGCGCTACTTAATCACTCCCAATGATTCAAATTTTGAGCTCAAAATTTAAGTTTAAGTCTAAGCTTTTGAAAGCATTTAATTAGATACAAAAAATAACGGTAAAAAGTAGTTTTTCGTTACTCCAAAGTCGAAAGCGCCCTCTATCGGCATTTTTTGAACTTTATCTTTAAAATTTATTTTTAAGAAAATACTGACATAAAGAATAGTTTTAGCGAAAACCGCAAACAAATCGACCAATTTTTCCGTTTTTTATAATCATTTGAAATTTTGGACCCTAAACTTTAATGGCGCCTATCTCCTTCAGAAGACGTTTGGGACCCTTAGTTTCCTATTTAATATTGTTTGTCTTGATGTATACTATCACCCCTTAAAATTTTGCCCAAGAGTTTAGATTCACCCTGTATATATATATATATATATATATATATATATATATATATATATATATATATATATATATAGATAGATAGATAGATAGATAGATATACAGGGTGTCCATGTATAACCTGACCGACCTTTATTTTCGCAACCGTTGGTCATAGATGCATACTTCCAATTACAAAAATTGTTTAAATAAGGTAAAGAATTATTTTTAAAGCGATTTGGGTCAAGAAAGACCTTTATTAAAAAATTACGAAATTTAAATTTTTATACGGTCCCCCGGTCCTATAAGTTATATTTAGTAAAAATTTACTGTGACACTAACAAGTAAGACAAAAAAAGTCTCATTCCTCTAACATTAAAATTGACCGAGTTATGAAACTTTGAAATGCATGACTTATACCACTTTTTTGCATCTTAAAACAGATGATTTCGGCCATGCTTTCAGGGGTCGTAAATAAAGTACTTAAACTTATTTCAAGGTATCTGCGTTTTGAAAGAAATCGTACAACTATTACGATTGAGTTAACTTTTGTTAGTTAAGTTTCAGATTAGTTAAAATAATTGTATTTAAACATATTTTTTATTTTGAAAGGATTTAATGCTATGATTTCTTTCAACAAAAATTATGTTATTTTCATAAGGTTTTATTTAACTTGCAACGATCGTCTTTCCAGTTTAAAATTTGTAGTCGAACTTTAACTCACTTTCAAATATCCGATCGAAGTTAAATTTTACATACTGACTTAAATCCGATGACAATGTAATATTATTATGATTTTCGACGCTTACCATCTTATACATACTTATATTAGAGAAAACACAAAAAAATTCGGATAGATTAACATCAACATGTTTAAGAAAGAATTTTAGATTAAATAACATAAACCTGCGATGGTTGTGCTTTTTAACTTTTATAATTACGTTATATGTATTTTTTAACGCTGAATAAAAAAATTACCTTCACTTTTAACCATCATTTCAGGATTTTTCGCAAATTGTAAATTTCAAGGTTAAAAAATAGCAAAAAATCTAATACTATAAAATAGATGTAAGACTTTTTTATTCAGTTTAAGTTTATTTACTTCAATAATTTATTCAAATTTTTGGCTTATACTGGGCTTCTTACAGTTAAGCTCAGGGTCCAATGAGGTTGGGAGGGGAGGGGGGATCAATTTTAACTTTGGGCTTTTTAACTTTGAAATTTGCGATTTAAGGAAAATCCTGACGTGATGGTTTAAAATGAAGGTCATTTTCGGATTCAGCGCTAAAAAATACATAAGAGTCAATTTTCAAAAGCTAAAAAACATGACACAACCCAAAATTTGAAAGACAGTGTAATCTAACAGCATATTAAAATCTATCATTTTGTAAAGAATTGAGGCTGTTGTTTTTCATCCTTTTATTTGACAAAAATTCTGTTATTTTTATCCTCTTATATGTTCAGTACAAATTGTATATTTTACATTAATATGTCAGAATGATTACAGATTTCACATTTATATTAGATTGCAATGTTAATTTTGCTCTCAACTATTTTTTTTTTTTATATATCTGACGATTATTTATATTTTTACTACATTTGTGAATGACTCCTATTTCACAGCAAAAAATATACTCCAACTTTAAACAGCTATTACTCGGTCAATTTTAATGTTAGATAAATGGGACCTTTTTTGTCTTACTTCTTAGTGTCACAGTAAATTTTTACTAAATATCACTTATAGAACCGGGGGACCGTATAAAAATTTAAATTTCGTAATGTTTTTCTTGACCCAAATCGTTTAAAAAATGATTCTTTACCTTATTTAAACCATTTTTGTAATTGGAAGTATGTATCTAGGACCAACGGTTGCGAAAATAAAGGTCGGTCAGGTTATACGTGGACACCCTGTACATTATATATATATAATATATAATAAAATAGAATAGAATATAAAATAAACCTGTCCAGCAACAATGTTCTACTTTGTTTTTATTGTACTATTTATTATTTTTTTTATAATCATTGTTGAGAACGGTATAATGCGACGTTTTATTTTTGTGGCAAGACTGATTTGAGAAAAAATTTTCACTCCATTTATGAAAACAATGCTGGTTTAATTTTTAATTAATTGTAATTTTTAATCAAAAAATCATGTTTTAACGAAATGTCAGTGTACTAATGTCAGAAGTCTGTTCAAAATCCTTTCATATGGTATCTCATTTAACGTTCTGCGTTTTGTATTTGCTTAGAAAAAAAAAGATGTTGATAACAGAAATAATACAGGTGATTGTAATTAAAGTCCCACTTTCGAAATGCAGTAAAAAAGGAACCACTGCTCAGAATGACTTCAAATTTGAACTGAATATACTGGAAGAATGTGAAACAGTATGGCATAAAAAAGAAATTGTTCCAAAGTGTATCAATAGGTGGCGCTGCAAGCAGCATAACGAAAGTGGATTCAGCTACAAGTGACATTTTTAATCGAAATGCATCGCATGAGTTGCAGAGTAAACCAACCTTACTATTCAATGTGCATGAGTGTTTCGGTTGTTGGACGGAAAAATGACTTCCAAATCAGTCAACAGTTGTGGTATTGTTAGTAGAAAGCCCATACACCACGGCAAGGTCGTACCATATTGGATGGGAAAAATCAGTTTTTAACTGTCCTTCGGCCAAAAACCGCATAAAAAGCACCTAATGATTCGGTTTTTAATTGCGCATGCGTTTCTTTTAATTTGCATAGTATGCCGCTCACAGCGCCATCTATTGATACATTTTGCAACTCTTTTTCCTTATGCGATATCCTTTCCCCCTTCTTCCAATATATTCAGTTCAAATTTGAAGTCATTCTGATCAGTGGTTCCTTTTTTACAGCATTTTGAAACTGGCACTTTAACTATAATCACCCTGTATATATGATGATTTTCAAAAGATTAATGTATGCACAAAAAATAAATAAAATGAAACAGAAAAAACCCCCTCTGAAATGCAAGAGCAACAGGATGTAAAGAAAAGTAAGAAATAAAATAATTAAATGATTTTTTATAAAAAATAGTTGTCTTTTATGTTTCTGAATTTCATGAATACTTTCTCTTGCAACCTCTAAAACTATACATTTGTTCTGTTAGTTAAATTAATAATAATAATAAAGATATGTAAACACCTAAAAATAGAGGTTTTTATTACATCATTTTGTTTAACTTAACTTGGTTTTACTTACCCATCATACGTAGTATAGGGTAAGTCTTGTAATCGTTTTGAAAATCGAAAAAAAAATTTGACGGATTTACACGTTTCAGACACTGGAGATTCCGAAAAACATATTTTTAGAAAAAATAATTGCCGTCCGTCTGTCTGTGTGTGTGTTTGTAAACGTTCTATCTCCTGAACAAATTGAGATAGAGACTTGAAATTTGATATGTGCTTAGTATGTAATAATGAGATGAAGCTTATTGATTTTCAGTAACCTCGATTATCCGGAACTATTTTTTTCGGACTCTCGAAATATTCGTTCTGATAAAAGGTATATAAAATTTTTCAAAATTGTTTATTTTAAGGAGTGAATATAAAATACAATAAAAAAAACATATATTTTGCATAAAGGATGAAGTCGATCGGATAATGAGTTGCTGAGATGTTTGTAATCTTATTTTTCATGACCCTGTATTTCATTCAATTTTCAATTAAAAGTTATATTTTAATTGAAAATGAGACGCTTCATCCGCGCAGTAAACTCTTAGTTAATATGATTATCTTTTTTGGAGTTATAAGGATGTTTCTTTTAGGCAATTCAGTAATAGAGCATTTAAAGTTTATGACGTCATCGAGCCACGATTTTATTGGAATTGCAATGCATTTTATAAATAGTTTACACATGTTTTATTTTCATATTTTATATTATGCATATCCATGTTGGATAAGTATTACGGCAGACCCCAACGACTAGTTTTGTATGTAAAGATGGAATTTTGTAATCGATTTTTCACTCAGTTACTGATAGGATAGAATAATAAAAAAAATATGTACACGTGTGGGTTTCCTTTCCAATGACAATGCAACATTTTAATATTTTTAGAAATTAATTATAAATTAACAAATTAATTTTAAGGCATTTTCCCATTAGCCGGCTGCAGTTGATAAATAGCTAAATATTCTTTATGGTTGCAACTGTTTACGAGTTACAAAAGGAATGGAGTTAATTATGTGCCAATCTACTCTCGACAAAATATGCCAACTATTATTCCATAGACTTCACTTTTTATGCAAAATTTATGTTTTTTTTTATTGTCTTTTATATTCACTCCTTAAAATAAACAATTTCAAAAAAATTTATATATCTTTTATCAGAACGAATATTTCAGTCCGAAAAAAATTGTTCCAGATAATCAAGGTTACTGAAATTCAATAAGCTTCTTTCCATTATATTACATACTAAGTACATACCAAATTTCAAGTCTCTATCTCAATTTGTTCGGGAGAAAAAGCGTTTACAGACAGACGGACAGCAATTTTTTTTTCTAAAAATATGTTTTTCGGAATCTCCAGTGTCTGAAACTTGGAAATCCGTCATTTTTTTTTTTTTAAACGACTGCAAGACTTACCCTATACTACGTATGATGGGTAAGTAATATTAAATTCTTTGCAAAACAACCCAGTTATTAAAATCATATTACATCTCTTAAACAAACATTTTTTTTTTTTAACAATCTTTCTAAAAAGGTATTTTTTTTTTTTTTTTTTTTTGCAATTTTATTCGAAAAAATAATTTTGAATAAAAATGGTGCCTGGGATATGAAAAAAGAAATGGTCTCTTCAAAATTGTATAGAAATAGTATTCTATAGAATGGCTATTCTGTAGAACCTATTTGTAGAACCTGGACTATTTTCGTAAAGGATACCATATTAGTTAATCGAGCCATTTATTCATCTTTTAATCAAGCGGTCTCAGAGGCAGCTCACAATAGCTGTGTGATAATTCCTATCACAGCAGTTAAAGGTTAAATCCCCACAGAATTTATTATCTAAATTACTCCTTTGGTTGATTAGATCGGAATTAACATGACTAAAAAAACCAAAAAATTTAAATGCAAGCAACATTAGGAATACCACCTCATGTAGTTTTGGGTATTTTCGTACTAAAATTATATTCGAATAAACGTAACCTTAAGTGTTAATTTTAAAAATCATCTTATAATCAAGGTCAAGTAATAACTCGATTCTGTAAGTTACATTCGATATTTTTAACTCCTGTAGAAAATAGTGAAGTAAAATTTTAATCTGAGATGTGCATGTTCTCTAAATTCTTAAAGCGCGATTTAAAATCATCACCCAATTTTTGGGACATAGTTTCTGTGATTCTATCTTTTACTTCATCTTTTATTATAACAGATGATTTTAAAATAACTTTTTCAGGGATGAGAGCGCTCCGACCCGAATGCCCGATATGTCACCACTAAATTTTAATAGTATTTGTCACCTTATTTAAGGACAGAATTTCTGAAGTTCAACACGGTGGAGAATATTATTAAAATTTAGTGGTAAAAATCGGACATTCGGGTCGGAGCGCTCTCATCCCTGCTTTTTTGATCGACCTTTAAAGTCCAATAATCTCTTTTTAATATCATATCAACCACCGGGGCTTAATATCGATCACATTTGCGATCTCTGTTTTACAGTATTCTTTTAATTGACATTTGCTAATAAAGTATTCTCTCTTTCATATTTTTTTTTTTTTTGGGGGGGGGGGGGGGGTAAGCATTTTTTTGTGCAACCTTCCTGTAATTTGCTATTGTTTTTTTCCTTTTCAGGTATTTCAAAATTTTCTCTAGCAATCATCATCTATCATATTAGATGATTTTTAAATAACTTTTTTGATCGACCTCTGAAGTCCAATAATCCCTTTTTAATATTATACCCCCGCGACTTAATATCAATTCCATTTGTGATCCCTATTTTACAGTATTCTTTTAATTAACATGTGTTAATAAAATATTCTCTCTTTCATATTTTGGGGGGGAGTAAGCATTTTTTTTTCAACCTTCCGGTAATTTGCTATTATTGTTTTTTTTTCTTTTCAGGTATTTCAAAATTTTCTCTAGCAAGTATCATTCTGCAGATGTACTACATAAAAGAACTCTGAAGGTTTCATCCACGTTCTAAATCATTGCTTCTTGAAGAATACTTGTGTATTATGACTTTAAAAATTAATAATGTGTGTGATTTTTAAACTTGCATAAATACTGCAAATTGTTAAAATTGAAAATGATTACTTACAATTTCATATTGAAATTTTATCTGTCTATACTAAAAACGTATCTTCGAGTATCGAGGAAAGAGTTGTAAATATAACATTGTAAAATCTCTGACATGGATCCTCATTTTAAGTGTGGCGTTTGTCAAAAAGTACTTTCTAAGAGTAATTTACTAGAACATCTTGAAACTCATTCAGAAAAAAAGCCATTCTTGTGCGATGTCTGTAAAAAAACTTTTATGGAAGAGAGAGATTACATTCTTCATCTTGATAGCCACTCGGCAGGGAAAAGTTTTACCTGTCACGTTTGTCTTAAAGAATTTGTTAGCGAAAGTTTTTTGTGTGAACACATTCTTCTTTGTGATTCTCAAAAAGAAAAATATAAATGTGATACTTGTGGAAAAATATTTCCAGTGAAACACAGACTGGATTATCATATTCGTGTTCATACAAAAGAAAAATCCTATAAATGTCATATATGTGCAAAAGCATTTTCGTTTAAACATTTTTTGAACAGACATTTGCAGGCACATAAAAGGACAAAATTTGTCTGTAATGTATGCCATAAAGATTTTGATGACAAAGGTAATTTTGAGTCTCATTTTCGAACGCATTCTGGTGAAAAACCTTTTAACTATGATTTCTGCCAGGAAAGTTTGTCGCAGAAAGGTCAGTTGAAAACACATTTTCTTATTCATACAGAAGAAAGACCCTTTCAGTGCGATGTCTGTCAAAAATCTTTTAAACAGAAATGTCATTTGAAAGACCATTTTCTTATTGTTCATCTAGGAGAGAAAGCCTTTCAATGTGACAATTGTGGAAAAAAATTCTCTAAGATAAGTAATCTAAAAGCGCATTTAGAAGTTTGTAGCTCTATGAAACATTTCAAAAACGATAAATGCGAAAAATCTATTAAATTAGAACATGATCTAACGGCTAATCGTTTGCCAAGATGCCAAGATGACAAAAACTTAGTGTGCAGTTTGTGTCAGAGAGAATTTCTTAATAAACCGGGTTTACGGGTACATTTTCAAACCCATTTTGGAAAAAAACCCTATACGTGTCCATTTTGTCCAGTGGCTTTGTCTAGAATTGATGATATGCAGACACATATACGAATTCACTTGCAAGAAAATCAAACCTTGTTAATGGAAAATGGAGAGAAGAAAGAATTTTGAGTTTATTTTGAGGTTTAGGCTTTTGTAATATTTTGAGTTTTAAGTATTATTCATATAGGAAAAAATCCTTTCAGTTTCCATCCTTCCTCCTGTGGAAAACGATTTTCTAGGATATGTTATCTAAATATGCATATGGAAACTCGTGCCGGTACAAAACTTTTCAAATACGACATCTGCGAAAAATCTCTTTAATCAGAACATGACCTAACTGCTAACGTTTGCTTCCAAGATGATAAAAATTTGATATGTAGTATGTGTCACGGAAATTTTTTTTTAATAAACGTGGTTTAATACTACATTCCCGCAACCATTTAAAAAAAAAACCTATATGTGTCCATTTCGTACAAAGGCTTTCTTTGTAATTGATAATTCACAGACACATATACGAATCCATATATAAAAAAATCAAATGTTGTCAATGGAAAGTGATGAGAAAAAAATACTTTTTTCGAGTTTTAGGAAACAAGAAATGTAAGAAATTGTACAACACATTGTACTTGCACGAATAACTGCTGATTTTTTGCACACAGGATAACAATAATTTGATTTTTATTTTGTGTCAGAGAGAATTTGTTAATAAACATGGTCTACTAATACGTTTTCATGACCATTTTGGGTGAGCACTTTATTATTCTCTATTTTTCAAACAGCTTTCTTCCGAAAAGATTGTCTGCAAACACATATTCGAAGACATAAAGAAATAGTCCCAACATGCAACTCAAATTCAGATATCAACAATTTTGCATGATACTTAAAAAAAGTTCAACCATTCAAAATATATTGAAAATTTGAAAATTTTCTGCTCATTTAAATTATCTTAAATGCAAGACCACCAATATTAGAACAATGAAGTGCCTCATGAAAGCTATTGAGATATATTCACTATTCTAAGTATATATATATATATATATATATATATATATATATATATATATATATATATATATATATATATATATATATTCTAAGTAGCATTAATCAGGATGCGTACACTTCTTACAATTTCCAAGAAATATTACACCGCTATTTCAAGTTAGAAATTTTCTTTTTAACAACATTTAACTCGTAGGATTCATAATTACTTTATTTAATCACAGAATTTCTAATATTTTTCAGCGTTTATAAAAGGCGAAACATTCTCTTCGAAAACTGTGGTAGAACTGTAGACACCCTGATTATAGTAAAAGGTTAAGTTAAAAGATATAGAGAGATATTTATGAAGGTTCTGTTCTGTAAGCTTGGAAACCATGCATATAAAAAGTCTATAAAAGACAGCCAAGAAACTTTTTGAACATTTTGTAAATAAGTGGTTGATGTTAAGATTTTCCACAAAAGTTTAAGGAGCCGCTTTACTGAAACTCCCCGATCTCTAAATCCCATGTTAACCTATGGGAAACTTAGAAACTCGATTACTCATTACGTAATATAATTATTAAAATAATGTTTTCACCATCAGAAAGTATTGGCGTTTCAAGCGCTCGAATATGCCATCTGGTGGAGAAAAGAAATAACTTCTCGCTTCAGGAAAATCCCATGCAAGCACATTGAATTACATATAGTTTTAGTTTGCTCAGAATGATTATTTTTTTTGTTTGCACAATTTCAGATTTCATGTGACATTTGTGTTTTGTGTTTATATGACAAGGTAAAAATTACCCGAATTTGAATATCTAACACTTTCAAACACGTTTACAAGAAATAATGATTTCAATGGCACTTTAGCATTAGTGAAAGGGACAGTTATCCTATACCGACGGCTGCGATCAGCGCCTTATAGGCCGTTTTAAATCCCAATACGTTAGATGCCGACGATGTGCGTTTTTAAAAATTGTCTCTGTAAATGCTAAGTATACTTAAGAAGATGATAAAATTTCAAAGTTTCTACGGATTTTTTAAATACTTAAAGTTTAGGGAGACAATTTTTAAAAACGCATATCTTCGGCATCTGATGTGTACTTTCTGACCGGTGAAAAACGTATTTTAATACAGTAACCCCTCGTTATATCGCGCATTCGGCTATTTTGCTGTTTTTTAGTTCCCCCCCCCCCCCCCCCCCCCGATAAATTTTGGGTTTACTGGCAAAGTATCTGACGAAGATTTAGTAAATCCGATAACCGAAGCTGTTCAGTTTCTCGAAAAACCATATAAAACTTTTTAAACGTGGAAATCTAAGCATATAACTGAAATGCAATTAGTTCATTTTCGTTCTTTAATTTAGAGAGGCAAGCAGATAATCAAAGAAAATCAAAAACAAATAACTCTGGATTCTTATTTTCATAAAATATTATAAAATGTATACTGTAAATGTACAGTTTTGTATTTTTTTAACGTTTTACCATCTCTTTTGTGCTGAACTTGTAGCTTTATTGGACAATTATCAAATCAAAAACCTCATAGCTTAATTTAAGGCTCTTTTTTTTCATTTATAAACACTCTTCTCGCCCGCCCTCGTTATATCGCTCCCTTCGGTATATCGTGCTTTTTTTAATCTCCTAAGTAGCGCGATATATCGAGGGGTTACTCTAATTATATTAGACAATGAGTCATCGCGCTTCTAAATTTTCCCATAGGTTAACTTGGGATTTCACGATCGGGGAGTTTCAGTGAAGCAGCCCCTTAAGCCAATTAATTGAAATAAAAACATGTAATTTTGTGAAAATAAAAATAATTAAATGAAAGTTAAAGCATTTGTTTCGTGTTTTGTCATCTTGTATTTGTTCTTCAATATTTTCTAATATCTTTCTAAAATTTGATATTTTCGAATTAAAAATTTATAAAATCAGCAAACATTGCCGTGATTGGGAATTGTGAACCGAACTCGATAAACACCAAAAACCGCTTTAACGAACCGCTCTATGCCTGTCAAAAGAGCAACTTTGTTACAATCTTCAACGTGTTAAATAACGAATCAATTCTTTATACGTACACAATTTTATTTTAAATACATTTAGAACTATTACCCTGCTCTTGCATCACACTATTTTTAATGAAATTTAGCATTCATATAAATATTGCTAATTTGCTGCCAAACTAAAAGAGAACGTGTAAAAAAAAGGACTTATTATATAATCCGCAATATTTGCAGTCACAAAATGTGCGGATTTCATAGAGATGAGTGTATACTTACAGGGCTGCCGATTACTACACATTTGCCTGCTTTTACTACACACTACACATTGCTTACTGGAAACTACACTTTTTATATTGTTTTTCTTAATGGAAGATACGCTTGTCTTGTCATGTTCCTTATTTCTCTTTTATTTTTCAACACGTATAAATTTCTCTTTGTAAATTTTATTATATTTAAAATGTGTATTGTACAGGGCTTTGTATGCCAAAATATTTATCTTGTGATGTTAAATAAAAATGGAAACTGTATTCTACTTATAAAATGACATTAAATTTGAAAAAATATATGCTAATAATATTGAAGATATACATATTTGTATAATGCTTTTGTATTTTTATTAGTGAAATATTTCTTTGTGCTAAGTGAGATTTAAATTTTTGATACCTTAATGTACTTTATAAATAAAAATTCATTTTAATATTACCATTTCTCAGATTTTTCTGTTTTTGAATATGTTCATAATTTTAGTGATTACGCTTGACATCTTAAAATTATACACTTTCTGAGCTTGAACTATACATTAGTACTCAGAAAGGTTGGCAGCCCTGTACTTATTTTAATGGATTAATATTTTAGCTTCTTTTTTGTAAATTATTTCATGATATAATAAATGGGAATAATTATGAATTTTTAGTCACAAAATATTCTTGCATTAATTTTCAGAGAAGGATTATGAGTTGGTAGTGGTAATAACAGAATATCAGTGGGTGCGTTTTTATCACAATCACAGCTGCCAGCATCTGAAAGTTCTTTTAATAAGAAGAACAAGAATAATGATTTTAAATAATTGCTCAGTTTTTTACAATAATGTAACATGATCAGATTTTTCAGATACAAATGGAAAGATGCTTCTAATTTTATGGGAACCCTAACAATTATATAAAAAAAAAGAACTGTAAAAGTTGACAGCTCTACACAATTTTTAGTAGAAAATCAATCATTATTAATAATTCGACTGTTTTTGCACTCTTTCATTTAACTGAACCTGGTTTTTGTCTGTAAAGGTGGAATTTTGTAATCAATTTTTAATCCACTTCCTGATAGGCTAGAATTATAAAACATTATGTACAAAGGTGTGTTTCCGATAACAATACATTTTAATATTTTTAGAATTTAATTTTAAATTAACACATTACTTTTAAAGTATTTTCCCGTTAGCCTGCCACAGGTGATAAATCGCCAAATATTCTCTGTATCTCGTACAATTGAGGGGCCATCTGCAATAACAAGGCAAGTGGAGTTATCTTGATTGCTGCAAAATCATGTAAAAAGACTTGTTGATAATGCTAATATTTGCACAAAACGTTAATAGCTAAAATTTTGTGTTATCCGATACTGATGATAATTGATTAACATAACTAAAATTTTGCTAGTTACTTGACTAACAATGAATACTTTAGTGTGATTACCTGAACAACCAACTGCAGTATCCTTTCTTGAAACAAAACAAGTAAAAGCTATTTATTTTAAAACATGTTTGTTGATTTTTAAGGAAAGTTGCATTTCAAAATGACTATCCAAAGTAAATATCATATAATGCATTACTGCCAGCTGCTACTTTTTTAGTCACCAGCATTTCCAAATAGTAATATTAACCTTTTTTAATTGCATATTCCTGTAATTAAATAAGACGAAGACTTACTAATACTTATATAGCAATACTTATAACTTAAATACTTATATGGCAAAAAATCGTAGCAGTTGGCAGTTATGTACAATGCTTTGCAAAATGATAAATATGAGATTTTTACTGACATGAGCAGATTGCTGCATAAAGTACAACATTTTGCACAAATGAAGAAAGGACGATCATATAATTTTAAAAGCCTCACTTCTATATGAAGGGGTTAGAATGACAGTGGAGTAAGTCAAAATTTTGAAAAATCTAGATAACCATATTTTTACTGAACGTATATTAATTTCTATACAGTGCCACAGTGAAATAAGTCATAGTTCACTTAGGGAGTCGCTAGAGAGCAAAACAAGTTGGACCACTTAATGCAACGGAAATACTACAAGTTTCACAAAACCCTTCATTTCTCAAATTACTAAATATTTACTTACTCCACTGTTATTTTAACTCCCTCATTTGTTTGAGGAAATAATGTTAAAAGTAATATCGGCAATGTGATTTCTGTACTAGTATATACTAGTAGGAGTGACTCACAACAATATATTTCTAAATTGTCATCGAAAGAGCAGTGAAATATTTGTAAAAGTGTTAGCGACAATCGTGCTTATCGTTACCAATTTACAATCATGTTTAAAACAATAAATTTAATGTGCATTTATAAAATGTATAATATTATTAAAAAAAAATGTAAATAACATAAAAGTAATATTAAATAATACAAAACAGTAATTTAATAAACATTTATTAAACTAGGGGGCTTTGCACCCTACGAGCTACGCTCGCCAATCCCCGCAGTCTCTAAAAGCACGCTAATTTGACCTGCTTTAAAACAATTAAAGAATATTGAATTATAATTAAACGACCAGTAGCGATCTCCTGTAATCAGGTTTCCAACCATTTCCCTTTCACTGAGGGATTTTAAGTCCGAATATACTGCTGTCGATGCAGCTAACGACTGTTTTCGTGATTTATTAAGTAAGATTAATTAAACATTTGAAAATCAGCTTGTATAAAATGGCTAGATGAACAATATCGCTGCTTCCCGGAATTTTATAAGGACGCTATAAGAAATTTGTTTTAAATAAGACATTTTAAATGTTTCGTTTTAAATATGACGTAATTTTCGCCAACGTTTTGTTTCTCTTTTTAATACTCACGTGAAAAGGCATTTTTGTAATAGTTAAAACGACCATCTAGAAATACGAAATAAATCTCTGTTATAAATATATTTTTTAATTGAAACTGTTTGAAAATATTATCATTTGAGCATTTAAAATATCGCGTAATTTTCCTCATTTACTGCTTTTACACATGTGATCATTGAATTATTACGTTAAAAGTTTTATTTCTCTTTTTTAATAGCAATGTGTAAACACATTTTTTAATTGAAAGGGAATATTATTATTTGCGCTGTTTTACAAATTGGCAACAATATAAAAAAATGGCCTTTTCGAAATATGAAATATATCTCAATTAAAATGATTGAATTTTGAGTTAAAAAAAACCCTCAAAAGAATAGTCAAATTAAAAAAATAATAATTCCACACTGCACACCGCAAGCTTGTCAAGCATGTCCCTGCTATAGATGGTTAATTTCCTATACATAGTTTTTGGTCCTATAAAACTTTTTTAACTGAACTATTTTAACCGACTTCAACAATGAATAGCTTTTAGAATAGCTCTTCAATTTAAAAACTGTGCTTCAACGTGTTTATCGAACATTTCTCTATAAAACTACCAATTTTCATATTTTTATATGGAATAGTTTTCTTAAATTAGCCTAGAAAGACCTACGGTCACAAAATATTCATATGCAACGCTGACAGCGCCAGTTACATTTTTTTTCAGAATTGAGAAATACATAACATTAGGTTGACAACTTTTAACACTGAAAGATACGTACGTACATTGTTATTTTTATTTCCGGCAGAATGCTCGCCAGAAAGAATATAAAATACTGTTATACTTTGGCTAATAATCATTGTTTTCCCTGTTTTTCTGACTCAACTGTGCAAATCTTTGATAGTGTACTGTGTCTTAAAATAATATAATAATCTGTATAATAAACAAATTATATGAACAGCACACAAAGAAAAAAATCCTGCAGTTTCAAATTGAATTTTCAGTTACTACATTAAACTTAGAACAGAAAGGGAAATAAACTCATATTACACACTCATTTGCAAAGCGACATAACTCAAAAAATGTGATTTTTGAGATATTACCAGAGACAGCTCATCGGGGGAGGCAAAGGAGGCTCGAAATGTGTTAGCCTCCATCATCACTGTTTAAAAGTGAACAAATTCGAGAGGTACAGGGAAAACGAGAAACCACTGCATGTCAACCAAACCTGGAAGGTAGAAGCTGTCTAGCCACCGTACCGGAAGATAGAAGAAACAGTAGGGAATGATTACAGTAAAATCCTCAGGCGCAGTTGTTTTATCTTTAGAGGGACCCACCTGCAAGAAAATCGTTGGGGATCTCTGTTACTTTTAAAGATAAAATAAATTTCTTTTAGTCTCATTGAGGTCCTATAAATATAGGTCCCGGAACCAAATTTTTGGAAGCGTAACATTTTATAAAATAAGCTCTTTCAGTCTCCCCGTTTCGCGTTTTGTGAAATTGGAACTGCTAACGCTAGCTTCAAACTACAATTGTGATTGTTGTGCACTAAATCACCGTTAAATTAGTGATCTGGGTAGGGTAGGGGGATTTCTCTGTTTTGCTTCAAATTCAGCCAGCCTCCTATCTTATTTGGCTCACCGGCCGCTACTGGATACTGCATTTATGTCCCAACACCTTCCACCCACACACATTATTTAATCACAGATTTGCAAAAAGCAGATGGCTAAAAGCATTATAGCAGTTCTATCTATAAAAAATATGTATATTTATTTATCTTCAGAATGGATCTTCAACTGTAATCTAATATATGAAGGCACTTAAGGAGATGTTTCACATATCCAGAATTTTCGTCGATCGCGAAATCCCATATTAACATATGGGAAAAATTAAGTAGGTTGCATATAATCGGTACTCGTTACCTAATATAATTATCGAAATATGGTTTTCACCATCAGAAAGTACACGTTCGATGTCGACGTAGTGCGTTTTTTTTTTATGTTTCCTTAAATTTTAAGTATTTTAAATAACGCTGTAAACGTTGGAATTTCTACTTGTGGAAAATGTTAGAATTTCATATTTGAAAAAATACTTAAAAATTACGAAGATAATTTTTAAAAACGTACGTAGGTAAGAATTAGGTATTACGTAATCACCTAATGGATACTTTGGGTTTTCTTACTTTGGGTTCGAGGCTATAAAAAAATCAGCTGTTTGGGAAATCATTGAAAAATCGCTCCATATGCTATTGAAGAATTCGCTTATTTTTTATTCTTCTACTGAAACAATAAAAATGTATGCAATAGATCTGAATAATATAAGGAATATTCATTTAATTTCGGATTAATATTTTGTTCATTATCGAATTTTTCAAAAACATAACGTTAAAATAAATTCGGTGATAGCCAATGTCGATAAAAATAAGTGAAATTTCACGTGTTTAAGTCGAGGTTTGTTTATTAATTATGTAAATTAAACTTATTTTACTTAAATATGCTTTTACTTCACGATTTCAATGTTAATTTTTAGTATTTAGATTTTTTTTTCATTAAAATTTTGCAAATAATACTTTTATCTAATTCTACATTATTTAATAAATAATGAAATAATTTAGTTTTCATTAATTTGGTTTCTGAGCTCATAAGTGTGACAATAAAATTACGTGACTAAGAGAAATAGCGAAAAATCATTCGTAAATGCAAAGCGCGCCATTTTACCTACTGTGACGTCATGAGAATATTGTCCTTCGCGATCGGGTAGATCGTGGGTAGATACGGTGAGGTGTTTTCGCCGTTTTTGCACATCTTTTATAATAAGTGATTAAGCCGAACCGAAGGTATCGCCGACACACTATGTCATTCTACATTTTCTTCATAGTATATATTCTTTTACAATAATATTTTCGTGTAGAATACATATACACGCATGTATGTACTATCTTACTCCAAGTAATAGCCAAAATTGATACCTAAAATAAAACAGGTCATAAATTTTAATGCAGGATTTTTTTTTTCAGCATCTTTAATTATATGAATTCTAAATAAACAGGGAATTTTTTTAAATCTATTTTGCTTTGTGTGTATGATATTTTCCAAGATTTTGACCAAATAAAATGAGAAAATTCTTATGTTTTACACTTTTAGATATTTTTTCCATCCATCATATTTGCTGGGGCGTTTTACCTAGCTTGCTGATAATGTGACAACCAGAATGCAAAGGACATTTTTTTTGTATGTGTGTAAAGATTTATACCAATAAATTGAAAAATCGCAGTGAAAGTTTGTGATTTTAAATTTCCATAAAATCTGTGCTTGCAATTTCTTAATGGACCACCTACCCGATCGTGAAATCCCCTGCTAAACTATGAAAATATTTAATTATATAATTTCTTATTGCCTAGTATAATTATCGAAAGACGGTATTCACCATCATAAAGTAGACATCCAATGCCGGCGTAGTGCGTTTTTTAAAATTGTCTCCTTAACACGTTGACTGCCACCATATACAGGGTGAATCTAAACTCTTGGGCAAAACTTTAAGGGGTGATAGTACACATCAAGACAAACAATATTAAATAGGAAACTAAAGGTCCCAAACGTCTTCTGAAGGAGATAGGCGCCATTAAAGTTTAGGGTCCAAAATTTCAAATAATTATAAAAAACGGAAAAATTGGTCGATTCGTTTGCGGTTTTCGCTAAAACTCTTCTTTATGTAAGTATTTTCTTAAAAATAAATTTTAAACAAAAAGTTTTAAAAATGTCGATAGAGGGCGCTTTAGACTTTGGAGTAACGAACAACTATTTTTTACCGTTATTTTTTGTATCTGATTAAATGTTTTCAAAAGCTTAGACTTAAATTTTGAGCTCAAAATCTGAATCGTTGGGAGTGGTTAAGTAGCACAAACTGAACTGTGTTCAGGAGTTGAAACTTGAACCCCCCTGAACACAGTTCAGTTATTCCCGATCTTGCTGTCGTAGACCAGGCAGAAACTACCACCCCCTATACGTAAAATAAACAATAGAGGGATGACAAAATTAAATAAAAAATTTATTTTAAAAATAAATTTTTAAGATAAAGTTTTAAAATGCCGATAAAGGGCGCTTTAGACTTTGGAGTAATGAACAACTATTTTTTACCGTCGAGGACCTGGTTGCGAGGTTTAACGTTGTAGCAGGCGATATCCGGGAGATGCCCGGGGTATTCACTAATGTTCGCAACTCCCTCCGTCGGTGGCGTGAGGCCGGCACCGTTGCTGGTGGGCACTCTTTCGAACAGTTTTTGTGATTCCTCACGAACATCATGCGTGTACCATTTTCTACGTGTCAACCTTCATTCATATTGCGCACTACATGCATACATCAAATTGTTTCTTTTTTATTTTACGCGGAGAAACTGCTCATGTCTGTTATGAATAAATTTTCTATTTAATTTTGTCATTACTCTATCGTTTATTTTACATGTAGGGGGTAGTAGTTTCTGCCTGGATTAATTTTAACATAATTATTCAAATTGGTAAAGAAATCATATGAGTTGTAATTTTCCAACTGCACGAAAAATGTCCGGGCCAGGATTCGAACCTGCGATCTCTTGGATGAAGCTGCCATGCTCTACCAACTGAGCTTTCCCGTCACGAACTGGATGAATTATGCCTTCCAGATACAACCGGGATAACTCAGTTGGTAGAGCATGGCAGCTTCAAGAGATCCCAGGTTCGAATCCTGACCTGGACATTTTTCGTCCAGTTGGAAAATTACAACTCATATTGTTTCTGCCTGGTCTACGACACCAGGATCGGGAATAACTGAACTGTGTTCAGGAGTGGCGGGGGGGGGAGGTGTTTCAAATATCAACTCCTGAAAGCAGTTCAATTTGCGTTACTTAATCACTCTCAACGATTCAGATTTTGAGCTCAAAATTTAAATTTAAGTCTAATCTTTTGAAGGCATTTAATGAAATACAAAAAATAACGTTAAAAAATAGTTTTTCGTTACTCCAAAGTCTAAAGCGCCCTCTATCGACATTTTTAAAACTTTATCTTTAAAATTGATTTTTAAGAAAATACTGACATAAAGAATAGTTTTAGTGAAAACCGCAAACGAATCGAACAATTTTTCCGTTTTTTATAATCATTTGAAATTTTGAACCCTAAACTTTAATGGCGCCTATCTCCTTCGGAAGACGTTTGGGACCCTTAGTTTCCTATTTAATATTGTTTGTCTTGATGTGTTCTATCACCCCTTAAAATTTTGCCCAAGAGTTTAGATTCACCCTGTATTATGAATTATGCTCTCATAGGGTGCTATTATTACATTTACAGGGCTGTCACTGGCGACTATTACTTACCCATCATACGTAGTATAGGATAAGTCTTGAAATCGTTTTGAAAATCGAAAAAAAAAATTGACGGATTTACACGTTTCAGACACTGGAGATTCCGAAATAAAGATTTTTAGAAAAAAAAAATTAGCCGTCCGTCTGTGTGTCTGTAAACGCTCTATCTCCCGAAAAAATTGAGATAGAGACTTAATATTTGGTATGTACTTAGTATGTAATAATGGGAAGAAGCCTTTTGAATTTCAGTAACCTCGATTATCCGGAACTATTTTTTTCGGACTCTCGAAATATTCGTTCTGATAAAAGGTATATACAAATTTTCGAAATTGTTTATTTTAAGGGGTGAATATAAAAGACAATAAAAAACCATAAATTTTGCATAAAGCATGAAGTCGATCGCATAATGAGTTGCCGAGATATTTGTAATCCTATTCTCCACACTCTTCAATTTTTCATGACCCTGTATTTCAACCAAATTTCAATTCAAAGATATATTTTAATTGGAAATGAGACGCTTAATCAGATGCATTAAACCGCTAGTTAATGGGATTATTGTTTTGGCAGTTATAAGGATGTTCCTTTTAAGCAATTCAGTAATCGAGCCTTTAAAGTTTATGACGTCATCAAGCCACAATTTTATTCGAATTGCAATGCATATTATAAGTAGTTTACACATTTTTTATTTTAATATTTTATATTGTGCATATCCATGATGGGTAAGTACTACGGTGGCCTCCAACGACTAGTTTTTATATTCTATTCGCACAACTAATTAAAAAAAATAATTTTGTAGTATATTTCTCGTGCACATGTTGTCAAAGTATATGGTGAAAAAATTTCGTTTTGAGAAAGTAGTGCGAGATTAGTCGCCAGTGGCAGCCCTGCATTTAGCGGTAAACTAATAACTTTAGTGATATTTGTTACAAGTGTAAGAAGAATTTATAAAAAATGTGTTTATGCATCCCCGGCTCTCACGCAAAAAATGCTTTATCTTAGGTGCCATAGAACAACAGTAATGTATGTTACTGGAGTAGCATCAAAATTAATATGCTTTTCATTTAGATTTACATATAACCACCGGCGATACACACGGCACTCTAATAAAAATAAAGTGTGCACCGCCGGCGGTACACATGGCACTCAACGTGTTAAATTAAATCTTTTTTTTTTAAAGATGATAAAATTTGAAAATTTTCCACATATAGAAATTTTAAAGTTTCCAGGGTTTTTTTTAAATAATTAAAATTTAAGAAGACAATTTTCAAAAATGCACTACGTCGGCATTGGACGTCTACTTTTTGATGGCGAAAAATGTTTTCGATTATTATATTAGGTAATGAGTAATTATTTAATTAAGTGTTCCCACAGGTAATGAGTAATTATTTAATTAAGTACTTCCATAGGTAACGAGTAATTATTTAATTAAGTGTTCCCATAGGTAACGAGTAATTATTTAAGTGTTCCCATAGGTAATGAGTAATTATTTAATTAGTGTTCCCATAGATTAACATGAGATTTCGCGATCGGCGAGTGGAAAAGCTAAATCAGCGAAGTGTTCCCTTAATAATCTGTGCAAAGAAAGTTATTTTATTAGTTTAATATTTTCATATATTGATTCCATTTTATTTCTATTATATCTTATCTTTTCAGGTTTTTCTTTTTTCCGTATTGTATGCATCGCCTGTTGATGAAAGAGAAATCTGAAATTCTATTTCCATTCCAAGTATATATTTGTGGAAGATAATTGTGTATCACATCAGTAACAATTGAGAAAATAAATGTGAGTTTAAAAACTATCTAATATTTTGCATATCATTATGTACAATTTCACGTAGAAATATAATCTATTTGTGCTAAAACCATATCTGGAGCGTGTAAGAAATGAGTTCTAAACTGAAAATTGAAGAAAAATGTGACATCAATAATTTTTTAACCGTGATTTACGTGAAGAAGAATTTCCTCCGAAGTGTAATTTAACTGAACATCTTGAAACTGAATCAGATAAAAAGCCTTTCGTGTGCGATATTTGTAAAAAAAGTTTCGCTGAACAAAGCTGTTACGTGCATCATCTTAATAGTCATTCGGAAGAAATGCAGTTTACGTGTCCCGTTTGCCATAAAGGATTTGATTGTGAAAATTCTTTTCAAGAACACGGTTTAAGTCATTCTAAAGAAAAACCGCATGAATGTACTACCTTCCCAGAACCATTACCAATTAAATCCCAATTAAATCATATTATGGTTCATACAAAAGAAAAACCTCATAAATGTCACATCTGTTCAAAAGAATTTTCAATAAAAGGCTTATTGAGCAGACATTTGCAAACACATAAAGAAAAGAAATTCGTATGCAATGTATGTCAAAAAAAATTTGTTGGTAAAGCTGTGTTGGAAGTACATTTTCGGATGCATTCTGGTGAAAAACCCTTTAAGTGTGATTTTTGTCAAGAGAGCTTTTCAATGAAGCCACATCTGAAAGAACATTTTCGTATTCATACAGGAGAAAAA
This sequence comes from Maratus michaelseni, assembly GCA_963931845.1. Taxonomy (NCBI): domain Eukaryota; kingdom Metazoa; phylum Arthropoda; class Arachnida; order Araneae; family Salticidae; genus Maratus; species Maratus michaelseni. The sequence goes on from OZ007597.1 coordinate 160,796,827, forward strand.
CCCTTTCATTGTGAGATTTGTGCAAAGACATTTCGGCGCAAAACTGATTTAAGTTATCATTTAAGAACTCATAGTACAGACAAATCTTTGGAATTTGACCTTCGTGAACACCTTCATACTCACGCAGAGGAAAAAACATATGAATGTCCTACCTGTGGAAAATTATTTCCGGTAAAATGCGAATTAAATTATCATATTAGAACTCATACCAACGAAAGACCCTATAAATGTCATATCTGTGCAAAAGCATATTCTTTAAAACAAGTTTTGAACAGACATTTGCTTGAGCACGAAGGAAAAAAACTTGCGTGTAATGTATGTCAAAAAAAATTTCTTACAAAAGATCAGTTGAAATTGCATTTTCGGATCCATTCTGGTGAGAAACCATATAAATGTGATTTATGTCAGAAAAGATTTTCACAGCAGCCACATTTAAAAACTCATTTTCGTATTCATACAGGAGAAAGACCCTTTCATTGTGACGTCTGTGCAAAAACATTTTCGCGCAAAACTGATTTTGATTATCATTTAGTAACTCATAGTGATGAAAAACCTTTCAAATGTGATAAGTGCGGAAAAGCATTTAAATTGAAGTATAAATTAACTGCTCATCTTCGCATTCATTAAGGCAATAATTTTGTGTGTAATATATTATACAGAAAATATTTGCCAACAAACCAAATTTAGAAGTTCGTTTTTGGAATTACTCTGGAGAACAACTATTCGCCTGCCCTGTTTGTTACAAAGCTTTTCCTCGAAATGATTATTTCCAGAGACATATTACAACCCACATACCAGAAAATGTATCGTTGACTTTAAAAAATTATCATTTAATAACTCACTAATGAAAAACCTTTCAAATGTGATAAGTACGGAAAAACATTTAAATTAAAATATGAATTAACTGCTCACCTTCGCATCCATTAAGGCAATAATTTTTTGTGTAATGTATGTCAGAAAACATTTGCCAACAAACAAATTTAGAAGTTCATTTTAGGTATCATTCTGGAAAAAACCATTCTCCTATCATATTTGTTACGAAGCTTTTCTCCGTAATAATTATTTACAGAGATATATTATCCACGGGAAACTTAACTAACTTTTGTGAAAAAAAAAATGAAAATTAATAAAACGGAGGCTATGTGAAAAAACGGTGTTTTTCTGTTATTTTTGTAACTTTAAGGCGCCCGGAAGGAATAATCAATTTTGCAAAATTAACAATATTTTTCGGTTTAGGTTCTGCTCTAAAATAGGCAGATTAAAAAGCTTGATCTAGATAGATTGGTTAAGCGGTTTCAAAGAAAAGTTATCTGCCAGGTAAAAAATGTCATTTTAAGAAAAACTGGAAATAGATTTACATAAAAAAGCATATTTCATAGTTATTTATTCCTAATCAGCTATGCCAGGACCATAAAGCAATCCTTCCTCTTTCTCGAAAATCTTGTTCTGAAGCATTTGAGCCATTCTGCTATGAAAAATTACTTCCTTAGCTTGTTTAGTCAATCGCCGCTCAGCCCTCGACGTCCATTGCTTGTTGACATTGACTGCAAAATTATTTGTATACAAACTAATGTTGCTTTCGAGAAGATTCGTGAATTTTAAAATCGTAATAAACCCTTCATTAAAAATACAAACTGTCAGATAGGGATTTCAACCGTTTTTTTAAATTCTGGTGCTTTGAAGCAAGTTTCCAGATGCGAACATAAATATGTCAACATTGACATTTATTGTGATTTCGTATCAACTATTGTCATGAAGGATAATAATCAGAATAAAATGGTTACTTGCGGAGAACAAGAAAAACTGACTTTGCAGCACTGAGCTCCGTATATAACAGATCTCTTTTCCTATTTTCCAACATGATTCCCAGCGGTCAGCGCGGAAGGATACACTGACGTAATTTTAGTTCGCATTCATGGGAAAATGCTGTTTGTTACATTCCCTTACATGGTTAGAGACTCATTTATTAGGTAGGTAAGGATAAATTAGGACAATAGTAAATGAGAACAATATTATTTAACATTGACAAAGCGGACTATTTTCTACGTTTGCCTTGCATGTTTCATTTGCCTTGCAAGCTTCTGACTGAGAACTCCTCTTATATATGGAAGTCAATGCCTTTTGCAGCTGCGTGGACAAAGGCATATTTCTCGCTAGGAGCCGTTATGTTTACAAGGTAAAAACTTATATAACGAATTGGAATTTCACTTAATGGCTTTAAAACATTATTCTATACTTCTTAAAAATGAAAAAAAAAATCAGCTTTTAAAAGTAGACTATCCCTTAACTCCTTCGCGACAAGCGTCCTTTACAGAATTTTTAATCTGTTACCACCGGTTTTTCAAAACAGAAATTTTCGCCTAACTGAATCGCAGAAATGCTATGATTATGTAAGGCAAAGCTTACAATAAAAAATAGCTGGTGGAAATAATCGAGAAATCTGGGCATCTTATGCGTCACGTATACGTGTCGCTCGTCCCCAAGGGGTTAAAGAAATTACCCCCTAAATCCTAATTAAATAAATTAAGAACCAAATAATGAAAAGACTATACGACCACCTACATAAATATTAAAAAAGGTGATACTCATTGAAATTTTTAGACTCAAAAAGTAATTTTTTCCATAGAATGATCCATATATATATATATATATATACATATTAAAATATGTTTGTTTTTTGTATGAAAAATTATTCTGGAATTTCTTTTGAAAAATTGAGTTAACGAAACCCAACACGCATGAGATAGAACATAACAGGAAGTTGACAGGAGACATTTAGCGCATTTGCAACATATAATAAACACTGTAAGGTATGTTTCAGCTAACTGAAAAATTTTGTGAATGAGCGTATTTCTTCATCGCCATTTTATCAATATCAAGCTAACTAAAAGCACCTAATGAGGGTTACAAAAGTAATAAGATGTGTTTAAATTCACCTATAATTCATTTTTGTACTTTTGAAAGGAAATTCATAGCAGATTCGAGCAAATCAATTTTTAAATTTAAAAAAAATTGTGATAATTACAATCGATCATTAATACGAGTATCTTATTACCTTTAAAATTCTCAGAAGAAGTTTCCTTTATTTAAGTGTTTAAATTGATTAAAAAAAATAGGCTCTAGAACGTGTAAAGGGAGTAAGTTGGCTTCCCTCTGCCTGACCCCCTTTAATGAGCGCTCTTGGATATTAATAGCAACTCATCGACACGGCCTCTCACTTGGAAAAAAAAGCATCGAGTGAACAATCGGAAATCGTTTCAACAATCGAAAATCATCGAGATATTTAAATAATCGATTAAGACATCTCGGAATCGCCCAACTAAATTTATCTATTATCTAGTTAACCAGCTATATAAAGTTATTGTCTGCTTAGCTATATGGCATTCAAGAAAATACGCCACAAAAATTAAGTAAAATAGCAGCAAAATAATGAGCATAAATTAGGATACATTAATTTCTTGAAGCATAATGCAGAAAAAATGTTCAAAGAAATCATATATGGACATTTAATTGATTTAAAATGAGTAAAGAACACGAATCTCCAAGGCACCAATTTGGATACCTTTAAAATGACAAAAATAATGTGAGGAATTTTTAATAGTGTGTGTAGCAACGTTTCCTGCTCGAACAGCTTATGGCTCATGGCTCATCTGTTTTTCCATGGATGCGAAGAGGTTGTCGATGAGGCTTTGAAAAATTCTATTCCATTCTTCAAGAAGTGGTTTCTCAAAATCTAAAGGCAACAGAGACATTGTTCTAGCTGCAATTTATTGTCCAAGTGTGACGTTGTTCTTAGACATGTTCTATCGCACTTAAATCAGGAGTGCTTGCTGGATCTCCATACGCTGTATGTGACCATGAGACCTGTTTTTCTCTTCTGCATACATTTTGGTCGTCAAATTGCTATTCCTTATATTATAATATGCAAATTCATGCATCCATCAATACTGATTCCAGTCAAAATCCACCTTGCATGTTATGATCTCGGGTTATTTCCTGTGTCTCTTTATCTCCATTCCAGAACACGTTCAGTTGTAAAACTCCAGGTTGAATCCAAACTCGTCAGAGAAAATCACTTGATTCAAATCACTTTCGATGTTCAACACCCCATATTCTTTTGATTGCATGGTATGTTGAAATCAAAGGTCATTAATCTACGTGCATTTAGTTCACTTTGAGGAAACCTACTTCGGACAGTTTAGCTTGTCACCCCTTGTGAAAAGAAACCTTGTATCTAAATAGATTGTGTATTCTACTTCAAAATGAACTGTTAGTATTATCAGTGTTCATACAGACTCCTTAGAAATGAAAAAGTTTCTAAGGAGTACTTAGAACTCTTTAGATAAACAAAATCCTTAAAAACTTCTTAAATTATCGCGAGGTATAATTTAGCGTTGAACAATTATTTAATGGAATATACAAGAATAGACAATGGAAACATATGTATGTTACACGATGAATAATAGGGCTTAAGCATGTATGACTTGGAAGAGATTAACCTTGAAAGAAAGTAAATTAAAAATCTTCTCATGTTTACAAAGGTACAGTTCAAGTTATTATTGCCATTTCAAAAAAAAATGTTGCTGTTTTTTTTTGTTTTTTTTTGTATATTTATGATTTTTTCTTCCAAAATTTCCTTTTAAAATCTAGGTGCATGTGAAATATGATGAATATTTGGGATTTGACTGGCCTCTTTATATATGGCCATTGATCACTGCATAAAATAGTTGTGAATAACTTTGTAATTTTAGCAGTTGCTACTATTAGATTTCAATAGAAAAAAATCTGTTTTCTCTCTAAATGAGGTATTAAAATATTACGGTGGGTGTGCATGTTACAGTAAGGCACGGCATACATGAAAAAATGGGGTAAGTTCTTAAAAATTCTTGTACTCCTTAGAATTTTTCTAGACTCCTTGTATTTTTTCTTTCCAAGTCTGTATGAACCTTGTATTATATACTAGTCGTCAGTTGTTATGGAGCAAGTGAGTGACTATGTCCCGGCCAGTCCCTAAGGCTAAGTGTTTCTTGGAATCCAGTCCTTATCAAGGAAACGATACTTCTTGCAACTCCCAGAGAATCCACTGTGTTAGAGTCTGTCTTCCAGTCTCTCAACTATGTGCCAGAACATGGTAAATCGCATTGTTCTAACATTTTCAAATAAACTTTCCTGATTTTTTTTTAACAATTGCATTTTAGGCAAGAAACAATGAAATCGAGAAGTTAGTGTGAATTCAAGATTTCAACATTTATATAAACTTTATGGTATCTGACATCACGAACGCTGATTTGCAAGTGAAATCCTCGTTTCCCGATTTCTGCTACAATCTATATTATTGTTATTTCGATTTACTTTAGTTATCAATAGATTTGTTAGCTAATTTGTTTAAAATTATGTGCCTGTAAACGGCCTAAAAATCTTTCATATCATTAAATTTTCCCCACTATGCTTTAGTATTTTCTTTATAAACAGATTAGCTCTTACTATTTTTCTCCGTTCTACTTCAGTAATATTCACTGATAAGATGCAAAATTTCTGCATCTAATAAAAATCGTTTGTTGGTCTCTGACGGACTCACAGTAATATAAGGGTCGACCAAATGAAAGTGGCATTGCTGTAATAACTCCGCCATTTGAAGAGAAAGATGACTAAGTATGCTCCTATAAAGGGCGCAGAGTGCTGGGAATGCGATATTATCAGATCCCGCCATATGCGTGTGTGATAGCGTGGGAGCACGTTAAAAGGCATCTTTTGCCTCATGGATGCCTCCAAACGGTGTCAACGCGCGGTTGTGCAATTTTAACAGCGGAAAATGTGAGTGCTAGTGTAATCTATCATCGAATGCAAAATATGTATGACACGGAGTGTATGTCACGCATACTGTTACTCCGATGGTGTAGGGATTTTCGTAGCGGAAGAAGCAGTACTGACGACAGGTCACGACCTGGTCAAACGCATGTGGTTATCACCAAGGACCTACCTACAAGGTGACTTTGTCTAGCCTATCTGTTACGTAAGTATTACTTCTTTCTTTTGTAACTAATTTATATTAATACCATTAAACCATTTCTGAAACCGATTGGAATGCCACTTTCATTTGAGCGACCCATATATAAATTTTTTAGCACTCGATTGTAGTTGTCAAAAAAATTCTTTTGAAACATCTCGTCGTGCGCTTTTTGCATGAATTACAAAATTTTGTTTTGTAGACAAATATTTAATTTTCTTACGATTACAATGTCGGTTTACAGTGTTGTTATAGAGGAACTTCGGGTATTATGGAATACCACAGATCGATATTGTTTAAAACCCAAAAACCGAATGAAATTACAAACTTGAACTATCTGTGATTAGTTAATTGTAGACAAAAATCCTCTTATGAAATTTCATCACATGCAATCAAATAATAATAATGAAAAACTTTTTTGGCGGGTATTATGAGGTAGTCGGGTATTATGGAATAGGGGATTAAAAATGAAGAAAAAGAACAAAATATGGAAAAATACAGATTAATTGTACCAAGGCAGCATGATTAAAACATAATATCTAGGTAGTCAGCTAATATAGTTTATTATCACACACAAATCACAATAAAAGGATAGGTCTCTGTGCCAGTACAGTTAAGGGTATTCCATACTGGTATTCCATATAAACCGATCCTGCCAGTTTGAAATAAAAATACTCTTTTGTTTATTGCCAAGAATCACGAACTGAAAAACAAGCCTTACATGATAAACTGTTACTATCTGGGTGTACATCATCAGTAATTTCAATGTTAAAATTTCTTTCTATTAATGAATAAAAGGTATTGAAAACTTTTAAATTTTCCAAACATGAAAAACAAATGTTTATTCACCCAACCCACCCCGATGCCAACTGACGAACAAAATGCTCTGAGAGGTACTCTGGGAACGTCTTTAAGTTGTTTATGATAATTGTCGCTTGGTGGCAGCAAGTTACGAAAGAGAAACCTTAGTATTCCATATTACCCAACTATTCCATAATACCCGTATTCCATCTATATATTTTATTACTGGATGGCACCTTCACTTGTGAAGAAGCAAGAGCCAAAATTTCTACTATATCTGGTCAAGTTTAAATATTGTTGTTAATTGTCAAAATAAAAAATTTTGTCTCGAATTTGGCGTTGTTAGTTTTTGATGTAGTTAGTATTAAAATAGTTGTGCTTTTCTCTGTTTCATCTGTGGGGGATGATACATATGTAGACAAAATAATACTGTATAGGGAACCAGGGTCAATATTTACTTATGTAATGAAAAGTACAAGGTACATAACTATCAACCTTCCGCTTTTTTCATGTGAAATAAACTTATTTTGAACCAGAAATGTTATTTAATAAAGGAAATCCAATACGTGCGACACATTCTATTAAATTTTCTGGTTCAAGTCATGTTTATTTAACTTGAAAAAATATCGGAAGGTTGTGACCTAAAAAATATCTCTCTCTGAAACAAACTCAAATTTTCGTTCACAACTGTTACGATAGGGAAGATAATGCATCGATATTTCGGATAAAGTATTTTCGATTTTAACGACAAACCTTCAACAGATAACTTTGTTAATTTGAAATTTGAATTGCGTTATAATTCGGTTCGTGACATCATATGAATAGTCAACTACCTTCCGAATTTTGAAGCGTCTATATCAATGTTCTTTACACGTGCATAGTGGCACTTTCATAGCTGCCAACTTTCAATTTGTTTCAAGTGAAACACGCTTTGAACTAGAAAATTGATTCAATAAAATACGTGCTACTTATTTATTTTATCAAGTAAAATTTCTGGTTCAAATTATGTTTATTTGGCTTGTGAAAATGGCGGAAGATTGACAAATAGGTACGTTGTATATTTCATTAAATAGGTAAATTGCAACGATGGTTTTTTATACGAAAATTGTTTCTCTAGACATGTATTATCACCTCTTACAGTTTTGACCATCCGTTCAGATATACACTGTATATGCATTACACATAGATAATGTAATCAATCCCTCCCTTCTTTCCGTCGGGGAAATCGTGTTCCCCTGTCGGGTAAATTCTGGCGCCACCACTGCATATAAATTGGATTTCTAATACCTTATCTAACACGCAGTTAATATAAATTGTTAACATTGCTTAAAGATATGCAGTTAACTCCGTCTAAGGCAAATCGATCCCAACCACGAAGGTTTTCCGTCGTAGACAGAGTTTATTCTCTGCCTGTGTATTCACCGGAACTTGAATATCTTTTCGTGTTAGACAGATTTCTCTCGTAGACAGTAAAAGATAATATTTTTGGGTACTAGTTTACTACTCCGTTGACCTCTTACTGCCGCCTATAAGGAGAGAGCAACTGACATCACTGTTGGATACCTGTCCACCTTTCTGACGCGTACTGTACATAGGAATTCGGGCGATCTGCTGTTTCGTCTACGATTCACAGGTCCGTGATACGATTGGTCTACGTTGCCATGACGATTCCTGCAATGATCATTAAGGCAAAAGTGTAGTATATTCAGTAGGTAGATTGTATGATGGAAGTGTTTGCTTGTAAACATACCATTTCCTTATACACATAAACCAGCGCGTTAAGGAAGGGTGACTATGTAAGATTTCCAAGGTTTTCTTCATACGAGAACTATAATTCAGATCACTTTCCCTTCTGAAATCTTTCCTCCTATAGCAATATGGCTAATACTGTCTAATGCTAAACAAATCACTCGCCAACGAATATACATTTCCCCAATCAGTGTCACTTAACGCCAATAATTTATAAGCATGACATAAGAATACACTCATATCTTTCTTCGGTTTCATGTAATAACTCCTATTAAATTTCGATAAGCTAATTTTAAAAGGTGTCATGTAGATGTGGCTGTGCGATTCTTACTTTGTTGTTTAAATCCGACATCTCTTTTCCCCCATTTTATCAATGTTAATATTTTTTTACAGGTGTAAGTAAACTTTAGAGCAGTCACAAACGTAATTTCGCAGTCCCCGAATCACGTTCCTTTTTAGGTGCGTTCGTAATTATATAAATAAGTAGCACCTATTGTCGTCGCTTGGTCCGTCCGTCCGCATATAACAACGCAAAAACTACCAAACCGAATGGTTTGGAATTTAAGATATATTATCTTTGCAGAATTTTGTCGAGACATTTCAAATTTTTTAAAAATCGAATCAAAACTTTAGGAGATATTAATAAAAATATTTATTAAGAAATTTGATTTTTTTTTTTTAAATCGGTGCTTTCTTGTTAGAGGAGCTTCCGAGGTTTCATCGTCAATCGACCGAGATACTTATTTTATGACAGAAATTAATCCGCAGACGATATAATTCATTTCACAGAATTAAAAATCATCAAGATCTGAATATTTATATAACTATTTATAGTACGAACGCACCTTATTTGTCACGTTTGACGTACAATTTCCAACTTGTTTAAATAGATATACGCTCTTTACAGTTTATTGCATTGCATTACCATTGTTTATTTGCTTATAGATGTTTTTTAAATGTGAGAAAAAATAAGTTTACTTCAATTTTTCATTCCAAAAAGTAAACTGGCATCTAAAAAATAAGTAAAATGGAATATGTACATTACGTGTGATGTGCAACACCACAGATGACAATGGTGAAAGCGATGTCAGGATTATCTATTACTGTCGTTAAATCACATTGTTAGACGAGAGATTTTGTTTATCATGAATGGGGTCGACGGGAAGTAAACGCCTACAGCCATATTTTTATATAGTAGACTCTTTTGAACCAATGAACCAATACAAAAAAATCAGAAGGACATACGATAGTCTGATTGCCTTCGTTTACCTTCCATCGATGGTGATCAGTCGATTTATCTTGGTGCGTAGATTTTGACCAGATTACCGAAGTATTGGGATTGGTAGAGCGAAAGCAAACTGAGAGTGGAAAAGGCCCAAGAGATATGTATTTTTGTCTTTATATAAACTAAATTCAATAAAATAGTAACTTAAATAACACAATTAATTCAAAAGAAAATAAATCAAAGCTATATTACAATATTTACTACCAACTCGACAGCAATTTTCAACAACCAATGAGATTGAAGAAGGGCAGCGAATCAGGGAGCCGCAAAATTGCGCATGATAAGCAGATGTCTACGGGAGCTATGGAGATGGATTTTCACTAGCGGATTCCACGTGCAACTCCAGCAGCCAATAAGATTGCAGGAGTTCAGCTAATCGAATTCCACAGATCAAATAGGGAATAAAAATATATTTAACTTAACTTGGTTCATGTATGTAAAGATGGAGTTTTGTAATTCAGTTTGCACCGACTCCCTGATGTGCTGTAGTTCATACAACTGTGTACAGTTGTGTGTTATCCCGATGACACTACAATATTTTCATATTTTTAAAACTGAATTATCAATTAATAGATTAATATTAGTTAAATTATGATTATGCATTGAAGAAAACAATTTAGAAATTTTAAATAAAAAGTTTAAATCTTTGGTTTTGTTCTTTTTTTTTTTTTTTTTTTTTTTTTTTTTGCTTTCCTGTTGTCATATCTTAAAACAATCTAAGCAAAAACTTTTTTTAAAATCCATTTCCACGTGATTCATCTCTATAATAAAACCGTAAGTCATGTGACTGTCATCAACAATTCCGGAATGCCCGCTTCACGTTTTCATATGCCAGGCGGCCATTTTTATTCAAAATTATATTTTCGAATAAAACTTAATAAATGTTACATTTTTAGAAAGATCGTTCAAAATAAATTAATATTTGAGAGATGACTTACGTTCAATTATGTATATATTCTTCAATAACTTCAGTTGAAATTAGCCTCGCTATTCAAATTCTCTATCCATGAAAGTAAACAAAAAAAAAGATTCATTCGTCGTGAAGGTTTAAAATATTAAACCATTAAACCACGGAGATAATCGTTCGTAAAGTAAGTTTTCCGTGAAAGATTTTTTGGAGCGCTGCCTGGTGTCAAAAACATAATTCGTACCAGTGACACAATCAAAGTTTACCATAATTATGTGCTATACAACTCACCTTCATTCTTTATCTTTTCTTAGCTGAATGTAAACAAATACAACTCCTGTAATGATATTTAATGAATCAAATTTCGAAACAAATTGTCAGTTAATTTGGTATTTATGTATTATACGTGAAAGGAAGAGAGACCACCAAAAATGATTGTTAATCCCCAATCATATTTACCATTATTAATGACCAATCGCTTTCAAAACAGTAATTTAATATACATTTACAAAATACATAACATCATTAAGTACTTTTGTGTTATTTGGGCGCAAATCTCGCCAATAGCATATTTAAAATCGCCAATACCAGCTTTTATTTTTCGCGTGCGCAAATTAGAAACGATACTTTGATTTTGAAATCAAATGTTCTGATGGAACAGCTGTCGTAGACGCACCGGGGCACTATATTAACTATAGAGTTGCAATATAGAGAGAAAAAACGGATTGCTGTAATTAGAATTATAGGCGGTAATGTTGGCGTGGCGTATTTACAAGTTACGGATCTTAATAGTCAGTAGACATTAAGCAGAAATGCCAAAGTAAGGGAATTATGCAGTTATGAAAACTCCTGAACTATATCAAAATAGCAGAGCAGAGAAAAACAGAGTCGAACAGAGATCGGCGTCTAGAAGGAAGTTCGTGAATTTTAATGAGATTCTACGCCACGGGTCAAAAGTGCTGACAGCAAATATGGTTTAAAAGAAATGTGATTATCAAAACTGGCTTCCAAAAGTTCAATGTTTCACCAAACCATACTCGAAAATTACGTGTTATAATATGCACCCCGATTATGTCACATTATTCAAGACGTTTTAAATGAGAATAATGATAGATTTTCTGATCTCCTGTAATCAAGTCTACAGCCAAAGGTAGCGAGAAACAAACAAACAAAAAAATATTGGCAACAATATGGTTCAGTGTAAATGTGGATATCATTAAAGACTTTCACAAAATAGACTTCAATGCACCAAATCGTATTAACTAAAATACGCCATTTGGCAATGGATCCAATTACGGAAAACTACTTAATATGTTTAAGAATCTCCTCATTAGCAAACATATTGCAACTGATAAGCAAACGGATATGAAGCATAAACGCTTAAGTTGGTTAAGCGGTTTTTGTCAAGAAAGATGAAATACATAACAACAAAAAATATGTGAATTGCTACCATGATCGCAAAAGTTTTTGATTTGTCTATTAGAATATTCCGGTTTGGCGAAGGATTACGGAAAAAAATAAATTATGAATAAAAGAAACGTGTTATAAGTAACGCTAGAATAAAAGTAACGCTTTTAACATACATTTAAGGGAGACCAAACTGGTCGCGAGTGGCGGCTAGTTAATAAATATTTGCTTGTTACAATAATATAACATTTGCAGTAATATATAAGAGCTTTTTTTTCTTTCCTGTTGCCACCATCATAAAAGGAAACTGGACAAACATTTTTTTTTTTAAATAATTCACTAGTTTGTCCATTCTACCAAGTATAAATAAACACGGTCAATTTTCCAGTTTTTGGAGCACCACGCCAAATTCACGTATTGTAACAGACATGTTTTATTACAACATAAATTGCAGACATGTAATTATGCGTGATTTTAAAGATAAACATTGCTTTATTTAAAAAAAATATTTTTTTACTTTTATATTTATTTGAGCTTTATTTCCATCATTTCTTATATTTTCAGGTGTTTCATTTGTTTTCTTATTGTTTGCATCATCGCATCACTCTGTACATGTACCACAAAAGAGAAATCTGAAATTTTATTTATGGTCCAAGTTGTTTCTGGAAGGTAATTGTGTAGAACATCAGTGATAAGTGTAACTTTAAAAAATATAATACATTAAACTCGGTTATCATTATATACAATTTCACGTAGAAATTTTATCTGTATGGGTTGAAACCATACCTGGAGTGGTAAGAAATGAATTGTGAACTGAAAACTGAAGAAGTTGACCTTCGTGAACATCTTCCTACTCACGCAGTGGGAAAAAAGTATGAGTGTCCTACCTGTGGAAAAAATTTTCGAGAAAAATGCGAATTAAATTATCATATTAGAGTTCATACAAAAGAAAAACCCTATAAATGTCATATGTGTTCAAAAGCATTTTCATTAAAACCAGTACTGAACAGACATTTACGTGCACACGAAGGGAAGAAATTTGTCTGTAATGCATGCGAAAAATGTTTTTTAAGAAAATCTGATTTCGAGGTCCATTTTCGGACCCATTCTGGTGAAAAACCATTTAAATGTGAAATTTGTCAGAAAAGTTTTCCACAGAAAGCACATTTAAAAACCCATTTTCGTATTCATACAGGGGAAAGACCCTTTCATTGTGACATCTGTGCAAAAACATTTGCTCGCAAAACTGACTACGATAATCATTTAAGAACTCATAGTGATGAAAAACCTTTCAAATGCGATAGGTGCGAAAAAGCATTTAAATTAAAGTGTAACTTAACTGCTCATCTTCGCATCCATTAAGGTAATAATTTTGTGTGTAAAGTACGTCAGAAAATTTTTTCTAACAGACAAAAGTTAGAAGTTCGTTGTAAGAAATTAATGTGGCATTCATCGTGACATCTGCCAAAAACATTTGTGCAGGAAACAGTTTTTAATTATCATTTAAGAACTCGTGGCTATAATTATCAGAGAAGAAACTGCAGGAGCAGTTATTATTCAATCGAAAAATCTGTGTGTAATGTATGCCAGAAAACATTTTTCAACAACAGAAGTTTAGAACAGCATTTCCGTATGCGTGCTGGAGATATACCTTCTCTGTTCTTTTTGTCGAAAAGTTTTTTCTCGGAAGGATTATCCACAGAAACATATAAAAACCTACACAGAAGAAAAATCATCGTCGAAAATGAGAGATGACGAAATGAACACTGTGCTTCAAATGAAAAGAAAACCTGCCATTATTAGTTTAGTCCAATAGGTTTTCTTTGAAATTTTTTGGAGTGACATATTCGAACTGACAAAGAAGAAAATACCTTTTTGTGTGATGAATATTAAAAGAGTTCACAGAAGGAACATTCAAAAATCTATTTTCTTATTCGTACAAGAGAAAACCACTTTCACTGCGTTATACCATGTGTGTGTGGGGGGGGGGGGGAATTCACGCTAAACTGATTTTAAGAAATCATAGCCCTGAAAACCTTTCAAATATGACAAGTACGAAATGGTTTTTAAATTAAAACATCAATTAACTGTAAAAAATCTATTTTCATCATTGCATCTGTGCGATAAGGATTTTTTTTAATTCCTACTATTAGCTCACACTTTCTCTATATAGTAAATCTTCTTCAAATTTTCAATCGTTCATAAAATATTTTCTATTCATCCATTCCAGTTCAAATACATTTTTTAGGTAGATTTCGTAAGAAATACTACATATTACATTCTCACATAAGTTGGAAATTTTGAAAAATTTTTGCAGATCTGCGCCGATCATGACTCCCTGAACCCAAAAACACCCCCAGTTCGAAACTTTATCTATCTATCTATCTATCTATCTATCTATCTATCTATGTCACTTTTTTCTGACCACGATAACTGGAAAAATTCTGCATAAATCTCTTCCAAACTCATACATAAAATCAAGGGGCATAAAATCTCGGTCAAGTTCGTTAATGGGCAAAATCGAACCAAGGAGGGGGAAATGGGGGGGGGGACTTTTTGTGAAAACAGAAAAAACCGCGTAATTTCTTAATTATTATACGTATCGAATCCGTTTAAAGTTATTATTACTTCTAGGAAAAGGGCCGAAAATTTATGTATGACAGATTTTTGATATAATTAAAAATGGCTCCAAGGGGGAGAAAAGGGGGGGGGGGTTTAGAAGAAAAAAAATCATAGCTTCGTCAATTCACAAGATATCAAATCCGCGTAAATTTATCATTAATCCTCTTAATATTATCTAAAACTTTTATATTGACAAGTTTTTTATAGGACCAACCGTTATAGCAAAAAAAAATTTAAAAAAAAAAAAATCCCTGCCGGCTCCGCCTGCAAACAAGTTATTTTTCGAAGTAGGCGGCTCCAACTCCCACATCTTTTCGAAACTGATACATAAAATCAAGGGGCATAAAATCTCGGTCAAGTTCGTTAATGGGCAAATTCGAACCAAGGGGGGGGGGAATGGGGGGGCTTTTTGTGAAAACAGAAAAAAACCCATAATTTCTTAATTATGATACGTATCGAATCCGTTTGAAGATATTATTACTTCTAGGAAAAGGGCCGAAAATTTATGTATGACAGATTTTTGATATAATTAAAAATTGCCTTAATGGGGGGGGGGGGGGGGGGGAGGGAGGTTTTAGAAGAAAAAAATTCATAACTTCGGCAATTCCCAAGATTTCAAATCCACTTATTTTTATTATAAATCCTTTTCATATTATCTAAAACTTTTATATTCACAAGTTTTTTATAGGAACAACCGTTACAGCAAAAAAAATTTAAAAACAAAAAAATCCCTGCCGGCTCCGCCTGCAAACAAGTTATTTTTCGAAGTAGGCAGTTCCAACTCCCGCATCTTTTCGAAACTGATACATAAAATCAAGGGCATAAAATCTCGGTCAAGTTCGTTAATGGGCAAAATTGAATCAGGGGGGGGGAAGGGGCTTTTTGTGAAAACAGAAAAAAAACCCATAATTTCTTAATTATGATACGCATCGAATCCGTTTGAAGTTATTATTACTTCTAGGAGAAGGGCCGAAAATTTATTGACAGATTTTTGATATAATTAAAAATTGCCTTAGGGGGGGGGGAAGGGGGGTTTTAGAAGAAAAAAATTCATAACTTCGTCAATTCCCAAGATTTCAAATCCGCTTAAATTTATTATAAATTCTCTTAATATTATCTAAAACTTTTATATTGACAAGTTTTTTTATAAGACCAACTCTTATAAATTAAAAAAAAAAAAGAAATATCCCTGCTGGCTCCGCTTGCAAACAAGTTAGGTTTCGAAGTAGGCGGTTCCAACTGAAAGTTACTGAAAGCCCCCACCTCAGGAACCCGCTTTTGGCATATGGTTGGGACAAGCCCCAAAGCCTGAGGTAGGAAAATAGCTACTACTAGCGTCTTCAGTCACGGGAACGCCCTTCGAAAAACCCCCCAGGCAGAGCCGGCCCTGATTTATTGAAAGGAAAAATTTTTGGCTTTTTACATTGAGGGTTACAATTTCTGAAGTCCTCATTCGGACTTAGACAAGTTGTTAAAATGCCACATGGCATATTGTTGAAGTTTCTTCTTTTCTTTTATACATACTATTGCCCAGTGGCAAGATAATCGCATTATTTAATGCCACATGGCATATTGTCTGAGTTTCTTCTTTTTATGGAAGATCTTATTTGACATACTTTTGCCAGTTGGCAAGAGGGTGGGCATTATAAGGGGTTAATATATATTAGTTGATTTGATTATTACTTGTAGTTACATTTGCATTATTCTTGAGTATAAATATAATATTTACAGTTTAAGATGAGTTGATTGCTTATTTACAGTTTATCGGTTAGTATTTACAATTTGTTATTGATAGTGCAGTCTTGATCACAGGTATTTATTAAATTTGAGATGTAATTATTTATTTTAAGTTTATTTAAGTTAGATATTTGTATCTGATAAATGAGTATTTTTCGTTTAGAATGTTATAGTTTTCATATAGTTTTTTAAGTTTAGTATTGTCTTTGAGGATTTCCATTATGTTTTGTTGGAAGGTTTTACTTGTGTCTTGTGGGAATTTATGTTTCATGTAGCGACACTTACCAAAAAGATAGTGAGTCGGGTCTCCACGTTGACCACATTGACAGAGGTCATCATCTTTCTTGCCTATTCTGTGTAGAAATGATGGAAAGCTACCACAGCCTGATAGAAAGAACATGGAGACCCTGTCGCTACATATGAGTGAGAAATGAGCTTTCGGTATTAATGAGTATGTGTGTCTGCCACTTTCCGAGTGGTCCCAGTTATATTGCCATTTATCCAGGAGACTTTGTTTAATTATTTTATTGAGGTACGATTTTGGGAGTTTAAAGTCTCTGGATAATGGGTGATCACAGTAAGTGGCAGCCTCATTTGCCAGTTTGTCTGCAAGCTCATTTCCCTTGTTCCCAGCGTGGCCCTTCACCCATGTGAGGTAAAAGAGTTTGTTTTTGTTTTGTTTTATTGTTTGATGTATGTCATATATGTTCTGGATTGTTGGGAATATGTTAGTTAAGGCTAGTATTGATGATTGGCTGTCGCTGAAAATTTGGAATATTGATTCTGTTCGGTTTATGGCCCATTTTATTGTGTTTATTATTGCTAGGAGTTCTGCCTGGAATACCGTGTTGTTGTTTTGTAACTTGTGTACTTGTTCATGGATTTTAATATCATTTTTAAAAGCTATTAATGCACATGCCGTGTTTGTTTCTATCTTTGAACCATCTGTGTAGATGTGTATTGTATTGTGTTGTTTTATTATGGATTCTGTCGTTATTAAGTTATTTATGTGGTTTTCTGGGTTTATTTGATATCTATGGATTTTTTGTTCTATTTTTTCTTTTGTTATTATTTCGTTATTGTGTATTAGGATTCCTTGTTTCGTGTTAATATTATTTTTGATGTTTTTATATTCTAAAGTTATGAGTAGCGGTGGTATTCCGAGCAGAATTTGTAGGGACGGTGTTGATACGTTTTTGTAGCATTTTGTTATGGATGTGAGACATAGTCTTTGAATTGATTGGATTTTTCTCTTGTCGATTATTCGTAGGTGGTCAAACCACACCTCTGAGCCGTAATCAATGATTTTTTCAAGCACGGTGAGGTACCATTCTCTGAGGAATGCTCGATTCACCCCCCAGTTTGCCGAAAAAACCCTTTTGATTGAAGATGTTATTGATAATAGTTTGTTGTTGATGTTTTGGAGGTGGGTTTGCCATATAAGTTTTTGTTCAAAGACTATGCCTAGGAGGTTTATGTTTTCTACTTGTTTTATTGTAGTGTTATTAAGTTTTAGTGTTGGTGGACGGGTTTTTAGGATGTTGTTACCAAACATTATGTATACTGTTTTTTCTGTAGATAGTGTGAGGTTTAAGTTGTTGCATATGTTTAGGAATAGTTTTATTCTTTTGTTAGCTCTTAATTCTAGATCGCGACGACTGTTCGCATGGATTATCATGTTAAAGTCGTCGCAGAAACATCTAAGGTTTTTAAATTTTTTATAGAATTCTATTAGTATTTTGTTAGCTATGAGTAGCCACAGCAGGGGTCCAAGGCACGAACCTTGTGGGCAGCCCTGGTGGACTTTTCGTTTTGATGTGTTGTCTGTGTAGTCTGTTATTACATGTCTATTGGTTAGAAAACTTAGTAGTTGTTTCTTGATATATGTGGGAAGTGGAGAATTTATTATTGTTTCTCCCAGTACCTGCCAGTCTATGCTGTCAAAGGCTCCCTTTATGTCGAATGATATTAGGATGCAATATTTATATGTTTTTAGGAGGTCTTTTATTTTTGTGTGTGTTAATTTTAATAGTTGTGTTGTGTTTTTGCCCTCTCTGAATCCATATTGGGATGGGTGAAGATAGTTTAGATTTTCTAGATGGTGTGTTATTCTGTGTTTTAGGAGCCTCTCCAGTATTTTACCGAGCATCGGGAGGAGACAGATGGGGCGATATGATGTAGGTAGTTTTGGGTCTTTGTTCTTCTTAGTGAAAAATACTACTTGGGCTATTTTCCAGTTTGTTGGGAAGTGATTAAGGGTAAGGCATTTATTTAGTAGGTCTCTTATTATGTGTTTAAAGTTTTTGAATAGGTTTTTTATGATGAATGCGTCTATTTTATCATAGCCGGGAGCTTTAAGATTATTTTGTTCTTTTATTGCGTTTTTGATTTCTTTAAATGTGAATAGTGGAGGGGATGTAGAGTGTGCGTCTTCTCCCGTTGTCAGATCTGTTAGTTGTTGTTGTGTGACTACAGGCACTGGGAAGTGATGTGTTGTTAGATCTTTAAAGATATCTGATTTTGTCGCGTATGTGTGAGAGTCCTCTAGTGTTGTGTGTATAAAGTGTTTATTAGTTATGTTTTTGGATGTTGCAATTTTGAAGGTTTGACCAAATTTATCTTTTGTTTGTGTGCAGAAGGTTTGCCACGATTTTAGTTTTTCTGATTTAATATGTTTTTTATAGAGGGCTCTCTCTTTGTTAAGTTGAATTTTCCATTTAGTTTCGCCTGTTTTATTAAACCTTTTTCTGAGTGCCGAAATTTTGTTTCTGTGTGTTTTTAGTTTGTTGTTCCACCAGTTGAATTCTGGGTAGAGTTTGAGTTTTTTGGTTTTTAGTGTTTCATTTGCTGTTGCTGTTATTGTATCGTTAAAGTTTTCTAACCAGGTGTCTAGATGTTCTTGTGTAAGTGTGTCTTGTAGTTTTGTTTGTAAGTTATTTAGCTTATTTTTTATATGTTTGTTGAATTTTTTAAAAGTTGTGTGTTTAGTTTTGTATCTTTCTAATTCTATTTTTTTTTGTTTGGAGTTTAATTGTAAAATAGATATACCTGTGATCTGAGTGGCTATCATTAGTGACGTCTACGTTCCAGGATTGGATTGTTTCTGCCACATCTTCGGTACATAACGTCACATCAGGCGTACTTGAGCACTTCCTGTTTGGTTGTCCAACAAAAGTCTCTGGGGCCTCCGTGTCGTTTATTAGTATTAGTCCTTTTGACATTATTAGGTATGTTAGGAGGGTACCTCTACTGTCCTCTTTGAGGTATCCCAACAAGGAGAGACGGGCGTTGAGATCTGCTCCTACTATGATGTTCTGTAGTGGTGTGTAATTGTCGATCCATTTCATGTCTTGTGTTATGTCTGATGTTGGTTTTGAATATATCGATCCGATGGTGATGTGTCCTGTTGTTGTGGTTATGTTTGTGAAGCTGGAGTTTTCATCTGTATATGAGTGTAGTGCTTCTATGTCCGGTCTTGTTATTATTATTGCTGCTGTGTTATTTTTACTTTCGAAGATTTGCCATCTTTTTGATGGTACTCCCCAGATCATGTTTTTGTGTTTGTAATAGTCCTGTATGAGCAGAATGGTTATTTTTTCTTGATTGGCTCTGCCCATCAGGTTGCTTGTAGCTGCTTTGGAACCCTGTAGATTAATTTGGATGCATTTTATTGTGTCGTTTTCTTGTATTGGATTTTTGGAGATGTCTTCTTCTGTGTGTTGGCTGTTATCTGTAGGTGTGTCTTGTTGGGAGTTGTTGCCTGTGTTACTTGTTTGCGTCATCGGATCGAATATGTTGGGATGTTATGTTTGTAGTTACGTGTATTTGTTGTGTCACTTCTTCTCTTCAGGTAATGTTGGTATACCGGGCATTTACTTGAGGAGGCTCTGTGATAGTCATCTTCGCCTGCGACTTTGCAGTGTATGCACCGGTGTGAGCGTGGGTAGTCTTTGTTTGGGCATAAGTTTGAATTGTGGAATCTGGTGCAGAATTCGCACACTGCGCGTGTTCTGCACCGATCTCCTGTGTGTCCGTATTTCTGGCAGTTGTTGCATCTGATGAGTGGACGGTATGATTCTATTTTACAAGTGTTGAAACAGATGGTGATTTTTCCTATTGATAGTAGTTTTATAGCTTGCTGTGCATTGGTTTGGATCACCATCTGTTTTGTTTTTGCACGTGGGTTATCTATTATCTTGTGTGTTTCTATGGAGGTGTTGTTGTTTATTTCTTGTAATATTCGTTTTATTTCTTCTTCTGTAGTTTGTTTTGGTATACCCAGTAGTATTAATTTTTTGTTGTTAGATGGTTTGGTGGTAACTTCTATTATTCCTTTTAATTTGCGTATTTTGTTTATGAAGTCTGTGATCTTGTTCATGTTGTTTTCGGTTTCTGTCGTGAATATTAGTGTTTCTTTGTCTCGTGATATGAAGCATTGGACTGGTGGCAGATTTATTTGTTTTCTTGCTTCCTGGTTAAGTATTTCTCGGATGCTGTGTAGTGTTAGGTTTGTGTCCCTTGTTCTTCTTACAAGTATTGCTGATGATGTTGCTGTTTTTGTTTGCATCGTATCTATTATCTTTTCTTTTTGTGTGATTCTTGCATATGTTGTGTTGTTGTTGTTTTCCTCTTCTTCTTCTGTATTACGTTTTTCTTTCTTGTCTTTTTCTTGCTTTATGTGGTTAAACATTTCAAATACTTTTTGCAGTTCTTCTGTTCTATTGTTTACTTCTGTGTATCGATGTTTTATTTCATGTCTTAGGTTTTTGTTATTTTCGTTTAATTTCGCGTATTCTATTTTCAGATTTTCAAGGTTTATTTCTTCTAGGTTTATTTCTTCTTCTCCTCTTAGCTTTCGTTCTTCTTCTCTTAGCTTTTGTTCTTCTTCTCTTAGCTTTTGTGCTTGTTCTCTTATTTGTGTCTGTAGTTGTTTGTTCTCTTCAGTTTGATTTTCTAGGTGGTCTTTTGTGATTTCCTGTATCTTGCTAATATGTGTGATTTCTTTATTTAAGTCTGCTATCGCTTTTAGTTGGACTTCTATCTGTGTTGACATTTCTTTTATTCTTTGGTGTTCTTTTCTGTTTTTCTCTGTTTCATCAATCTGTGTTTGTGTGTGTTTGTGAATTTTGGTTGTATTGGTTATTTTTTCCCTTAGTTTTTTGTTCTCTTCTTTCAATTTTGGTATCTCTTCTTTTTGTTCATCGATTTGTAGTTGCAGTTGTCTATTCACTTTTCTAATCGTTTCTATTTCTTGTTGTTGTGTTACGTTTTTCTGTTTTATTATTTCTGTGTTTATATCACTTGCTTTTATGACTTCTTTTAGCCTTTCGTTTTCAACAGTTATTTCTCGTTGCATTTGTAGTTGGTCTTGTTCGCTTTTCTTCAATTCTTTTTTCTCTTTCTCTATGTTTTTGATGTTCTCGTCGTATTTCTCCAGTCTTTCCATCAGTTCTTCTTTGTATGAAGCTGCTTCATCTGCGTCACCTCTATCCCTTCTTCTCAAGAAGTCATTGTGTTGTTGTAAGAGTTGTGTTAAATTCATTCGTGTAGCTGTTATATGGTTGTATTTTATGTATTTCTTTTCTTTTTTGGTAGATTTTGGTTTTCTTGGGTTGGTTCTTGATGCATTGGATGATATAGATGTTGTTGTTTGTTTTGATATGTTGGAAGTGTCAGAGTCCGGTGATTCGGAACAGTCCGTTTCATTATTCATTGAGTGTACGGTGCGTTTTTCACTGTCGCTCGACATTTTGCAATTTTTTTTTTTTTTTCTCTTCTTTGTGCTCTGTAATAACTCTATTTCTAGACTATGGATTTTAAAAATATTTTTTTTTAAATCTAATTAAAGCTAGAGGTTCGTGGGAGGCTCTCTCCGGTCAAGGCATGTGGACTGTAAGTACTAATACAAAAGATGCAAGAGTTATAAATTAATTTAAGAGAACGTAAGATGTGAGGATATTAAGACAATTATTCAACTATGAGATC
This sequence comes from Maratus michaelseni, assembly GCA_963931845.1. Taxonomy (NCBI): domain Eukaryota; kingdom Metazoa; phylum Arthropoda; class Arachnida; order Araneae; family Salticidae; genus Maratus; species Maratus michaelseni. Next base: position 160,819,327 of record OZ007597.1, read on the forward strand.
TAGAATGCCTTAGGGGCTTAAGATTATTATTATTAAGATTGAGGAAGATGTAGATTGTGTATAATCTCACGGGAGATGGTTATTGACAATATCTATACTATGATAATAAGGGTGCCTTATGGGCTTAAGATTGTATGAAGAATATGAGGCCAGCCGAGGTATGTGATGAATAGTTATGGGTATGAGTTATTGATTAAAGTATGTAGAGAAGACAAAAGGGCATTGACTCTGAGAGAAACTATAAAAAAATTTGGAGTTTCCCCAATGGAGTGTAGTTAAATTATAAGTTCTTAACGTTGGAACATGAAATATGTGAGATTTTAAGATGCAGAGAGGAGTTTAGAATTTTGAAGATGCCTAAATGCAATGATTATGGAAGATTATGAATTTATTAGTATGAGATAATGCCCTTTTGAGAAATATAGTTTAAGGAGTGTCCGCCATGGACGTAAAAAAAAAAATAAAATAAAATAAAAAAAAAAATAATGTATATTTCGTGTTGTTGTCGAAATACACATTGAAGGAGTTGAGAGGGGGCACCCTACGCCCACAAATTGGATGGGAGAGATTTGTACTTATTTTAGTGGATGTAGAATTGAAATACCTATATGCAGATATGCTACACTTGATTATTTTAATAGATTTTAAAAACTTCAAAATTTTATTAAAAGTTAAAAAAAAAAGGGGGCTAGGGGCTTAGAAATGACAAATTGGTTTTGAAACAATGTGTAATAGATGTAGAATGAAATTACCTATGAAATGATATCCAACACCGGTATGCTGGAGGATAAAACTTATGATTTTAAAATTTAAATTAAAGATTAAAAAGTGGAACCTGGGGCTAAAAAATGAAAGTAATTTAAAAAAGAGCTACGGGAATGAAAAGCCCTCTTGAGGACCTATAAATTGACATAATGCACTGGTGATTTCAAGTAGATATAAATTTGGCCCTAGAGGGGGCCCTGGGGCCCTCCCTGTAAGTCTGAGTTTGAGAAGGACCACGGAATCGGAAAGCCCACGAAAATTCCATTCCGAATAGGGAAGACAGGGCGATCCGAGCATTTAATTTAAGATTTTATTAGTTTAAAGATAGACCAGACCTGGTTACGGGAAAAGGAGGCCCCCTGCGCCCCTGAGTGAATGAATGAAATAGTTACTAAGAATAGAAGATGTAGAATGTAATTGCCTACGAAACAATATGCGACACGGGCGTGCTGAGAGCATTATTGAAGAATTTAAAATTTTAATTTAAAGTTTAAAAATAGGGCCAGGGGCGTAAAAATGAGAATTGCTGAGAATGGGCTACGGGGATGTATAGCCCTCTTGAAAAACTATTTTTTATATATTGCGTTAGTGAAATGGAGTTGAAATTAATTTGGCCCTTGAGGGGGCCCCAGGGCCCTTTCTTGTGGGGTCTGAGCTTTATGAAGGCCTCAGAATCGTAAAAGCCCACGAAATTTCCATTACGAATAGGGAAGACGGGGCGCGATCTGAGCTGTTTAAAAAACTAGTTAAAAAAAAAAAAAAAAAAAAAAAAAAAAAGGCCTAAGTTTGCAGGTTTGAGTCTGGGATATAACTATATTAACATCTACACCTATGCTTGGGTTTGATGATATTACCCAGGATGCAATGGGAGACAGATTTCTAAATTAAGACAAACAATTTTATTGAAAGCTGGGCTAGTGTGTTCAAAGCCTCTAGCACTAGATACTGGTTGCCTAGTAACCAACTCATCCGCCACTACTCTCCATAAAGGCATCCCAGTTCTTATTGAGTTTGCCTACTCGAGTTTTATGCAGCGTCATGTTACAGCCAACCAACCAATCGTTGGGAAAATTTGGCGTGAATCTGTTATAATGGCCGCCATTTATAATAAATATGAACATTTCACTTTAAAGCTACAAAACAGACACTTAAAAAAAAACTGAGAGAAAAATGAATGGCATCTATGTGTAGGAAATTTAATTGAGCATCTATAAGAAACGATGGAAATATGAAAAAGACATAATTAGTATTTTTTACGAGGGTTTGAAGAATATACACTTTGAAAAGATATTGCAGCGATAATAAAATACGTGACAAGGTATGGAATAATGCTCAAAAAAGGTATTAAAATACATAGAAAATATGCCAAAGTGCCCCACAGAGCTTAGGAAGACCTTCTACAAAGTCAAATGAACACTTAACACTCTCGGGAACACTAAATTAATTATAAAAAAAGGGAGCTAATTTGAAACTTACTTATGTAAAACAGACAGCCACGCCCACGCCACGACTGCATGCGAAACAACGAATTTTAATCAACAAAGCTGGTACACCACCTTAAAATATTACCAGCGCTCCAATAATTTTTGAGAGGTTATCGGAGCACTAAGTACATGTGCTCGTAAATTTACAGGGTGAAATAAAATTTGGAAGTATTTTTAAAAATTTATAAAAGTAGAAGAGTTGTTAAACGGGGGCCAGAATTGAAAAACTTATGGCCCATAACCCAACTCAAAATTTAGCTAGAGATTTAAAAATTTTTGAGAGGTTATCGGAGCACTATATACATGAACACACCAAAAATCCAAGAGATCGGATGAATAGAAGATATAGTTAAAAAAAAAAAAAAAAAAAAAAAAAAAAAAAAGGGTGGTTAAAAGGCGGGTCGGGTTTTCAGAATTTTTCTTTTTCTTTTTAAATACGCGAATTTTATTGTTTAAAATGACTAATAAATGGTACTACATGATGAGATACATATAAATGAAAATAAATACAATGATAATTTATAGAATATGTACAATTTTTGCGCGTATGAGAAGCTGATAAACATGGCGGACACTGATGCTCGAATGCCATGTATTTTGGCCATAGGGCCAAAGAAGCATCACTAAAATGGACATAATTCATTCAAAAAATGACCGATTTGGTCGTGGCTGGTCTCATTTTGAACAGAATAACTTTAGACGTCGAATAAAACCGAAGAGAGCATTCCCACTTACCTATAAACGCCTTTAACTTAGCCGGCCATTGGAGCGATTTTCGAATGTAACCACATGGTTTGAGATATAGGCGTCTTCCCCAGGCGGTTCCAACTGCCGCATCATCACAAAAAAGGCATTTCTTCCGCAATTCCCGACAAACAGGCGCCCCACGGTCTGCATCTTCGAAATCTACCTGTGCCTGTAGGCCGAGCCGTCAGGGATTTTTAAACTTGTACGGGATGACAATTGATGTTAATACAGTTTTTTCAAATATTAATTCATTAATTAAATTTAATTAATTAATTTTAATTTTTATATGGGAGAAAAAATTTCTCCCATTGTTTTCATAAATGAAATGAAAGATTTTCCTCAAATTAGTGATGCCAACAAAAAATAAAATACCGCAACGATAATTATAAAAAACTGTTCAATAAAGATAACGTGAGACATTAATGCTGCACGGGTTTATTTTATATATTTATGATTAAAAAGTAGGAATTGACTTAATTTTTTTTTATATTACTTGTTTTTGTACATCTGACTAAAAGCATTTTCAATAAAAGGCGTATTGAACAGACATTTGCTTGCTCATGAAAAGGAGATATAACATATGTCCAGTGGCAGCTGTGACTGGGAAGCCACATGCATGGATGGCAAATTTTACACATTTTTATATTACTTTTTTAATAGAAATACTAGCCTTATTAAATTGCAGAATTTTACAATTAAATAGGCGAATATTTTTAATAAAAAAATTGTTGTAAAAAAGCGTAAAATTTTGGAGCTATGCATGTGGCGCCCTAAAAACCCCGTCACGAACCATCATATAATGTATGTCAAAAACATTTTGATAGCAAAAGTAGTTTAAACTTGCATTTTCGGATATGATAAGCCATATAAATTTGATTTCTATCAGAAAAAGGTTTTGTAGGAACCTCATTTAAAAGCACATTTTCTTATCAAACAGGAGAAAAACCTTTTCATTTTGTCATCTGCGAAAAACATTTGCACATTCAACTGATTTCCATTATCATTAAGAATTCGGAGCTGTGAAAATTCTTTCAAGTGTGAAAAGTGTTTAAATTCAAAATATCATTCTAGTAATCGTCTTCGTCAGTCGCACAAGCTCACGGATGATTTTAACGAAATCACACCTGGAAGACCATTTTCGAATGCGTAAAGAAGAAGGACCCCTTTTGTTGTAAAAACATATATATGTAAATCTGGTTGAAATAACCATTTAAGCATGTATAGCTATAAAAAAAAACTTTTCAAGTGTGACTAGCGTAAAAAACATTTAAATTAAAACACGAATTAACTGATTATCTTCACATGTATGAAGGTAATGACTTTGTGTGTAAAGTATGCCAGGAAACATTTGTCGGTATGTATTCCCATTTGTCCCCATTTGAAAACACATATTCTTATCAAACAGGAGAAAGACCTTTTCATTTTGTCTTTTGCGAAAAACATTTGCTCATTCAATGTTCAACTGATTTCCTTTATCTTTAAGAATTCGGAGCTGTGAAAATTCTTTCAAGTGTGAAAAGTATTTAAATTCAAACTATCATTCTAGTAATCGTCTTCGTCAGTCGCACAAGCTCACTGAGGATTTTAACGAAATCACACCTGGAAGACCATTTTCGAATGCGTAAAAAGAAGGACCCCTTTTGTTGCGATATCTGTGTAAAAACATTTATATGTAAATCTGGTTGAAATAACCATTTAAACATTTATAGCTATAAAAAAAACTTTTCAAGTGTGACTAGTGCAAAAAAACATTTAAATTAAAACACGAATTAACTGATCGTCTTAACACGTATGAAGGTAATAATTTTGTGTGTAAAATATACCAGGAAACATTTGTCAGTATGTGTTCACATTTGTCCTCATTTGAAAGCACATTTTCTTATCAAACAGGAGAAAGACCTTTTCATTTTGTCATCTGCGAAAAACATTTGCACATTCAACGTTCAACTGATTTCCATTATCATTAAGAATTCGGAGCTGTGAAAATTCTCTCAAGTGTGAAAAGTGTTTAAATTCAAAATACCATTCTAGCAATCATTTAGCTATATATATAGTTATATCTAGTAGCTATTTAAAAGTTTATTTTCGGTAGCATTCTGAAGGCCTTCTTTTTTCTGTTTGTCAAAAAAAGTTCCCTCAAAATGACTATTTACAAGGTATTCTGTCAAAATCGAATTAACTGTGCTGAGCGAAAAACCTCGCTTCGAATGCATAAAATTATCATATAATTAATTGCACTACGCAAATGCAAAGTGCATTTGTAAAACTAAAATAAAAATTGAAATTATAAATTTCTTAAATAAAGAATTAAAAAAAATAAATCAGTTTATGAGAGAACATATTTTATAATAGTAAACAAAGAGTTTTTACAGATAAACCAGGGATAAGTGAACCAGTATCATCTGCTGAAACAATTTAAAGAAAAATATAATATAAACAGCATTCTGTAATTTTTTTTGTGAAATTCTCACGCATATCATAATGTGCAGAAATGTGATGTAAACAAGTACAATGACACCTAATAAATTGTTATTTAAATGTTGTTATTTTTTCTTTTATGTAATACACGTGTGTTTAATAAGAAATCACCCCCCCCCCACACACACACACACACACATAAGCAGAACCCGATCATGAATTTTTTGGGCCATGGACAAATTAAATAGATTGGATCCTAATCTTAAATTATGATGCTTTTGAGGTGTAATTTTCCAATTGATCGAAAAATGTCCAGGCCAGGATTTGAAACAGGGATCCCTCGGCTGAAGCTGTCAGTGCTCTGATATCTGAATCAGCTCAATTAGAATAGTTGTGTTAAAATTAATCTAGTATGATTCTTTTACAAAGAATTTATGTAAGAATGCATGAGTATACTGCAATGCATTACTGAATGCAAATGAAAAACTAACATAATTTATTGTTAAGATTTATTAAGAAAAACTTTTAATATGCAGTAAAAAAAATTTTTGAATGCTTTTACATTCTTAAAAAGAAAATCTTATTAAATATTCGCAAAAATTAGAAATAATTGTAATTCAAAATTTGAAAAGTCATAAATGTAATTTATTTATAGTCAAATCGTTTCTTTAAATGTTCATTGTAGCTCTTACAGTTACTGTCCAATGCATCCGTTACGTAATTCTTATAATGAATTAAGCCGACTTTTAAAAAATAAATCTTTTTAAGATTTTTAAAAATAAATCCTACTGGGGATCAGAAAAGGTTTGAGCCCCTGATATCTGTGGGCGCTGGACAAGTGTACCCGTGTATTGACGGTAATAGGGCACTGCATCTGTGCTTCAGTTATAATCTGTTTTAAATAATCCTTCCAATCGTGAATAAATCACTGCATTAAAATTACTTCAGTATTCATAACATATTACCCCCCCCCCCCTTTCTCTAAAATTTTTCAAATCTAAATTTATTTATCAGCATTTTTTTTAAATAAAAGTGCACACAAAAACATGTGATTCCATTACATAAAAGATTACTAAAACTTTAATTAGATTTTACAACATTAAATATATCGAGCACTTTCGGCTGCGAACTCAGCCTTCATCAGGATTTATAATTAAAACTGGTGTTAAGACAAACAACCAGATGACATTCTTGTAGACAGCTTTCTAATTGCTTCTGTACTGCGAGCCTACAGGAAAGTTCAAATAATTCACATTCGGCCAACGGCCGGTAACATTGCTTAGCAAACAAAAGTGAGGAAAGAGGAAAAAAAACACATTTTACTGTTTCTTGATTAAATTAAGCCATATATTCGGAATATTGTAAGAGCGTACATCATTGCATACTTTTCCATGTTAATTTATAATTTCCACAGATTCACGAATTGTTAAATCGTAGTAATTTTTCATAGGACATATTACTTTAGCATTTTTTGTATTATATCAATTTTTTGAATTTTTAAGAATTTTTTACCATATTAAATACCATTATACTATAATTATCATAATATACTGAATATGTACTGTATTAAAAAACTACATTCAATACATTACATTAAAATTGAAAATTGGTCTCCCTTCCCTCTGCGACACACACGTTCCCGAAATATCTTTCTAGCTACGACCAGGGCCCACTCAAGACATAGAAGTAGGGGAAGCCTGACGTTTACTCAGGTGTGTGTGTGTGTGGGGGGGGTCTATTACTCTACTAATTTCTTTGTTATTTACTAAATCCATTTTTCGTATGCTGCGACAATTTGAAATTTTAGCATCAAAATTTCGAGTAAACAACACTTTAGAAAAAACGAGCTTCATAATTTCGATAAAAGTTTCGTAAGAAAAAATATGCATTTTTTAACCAGATTGAAATTTTTTTTATATAAAAATATTTTCTGAAAAGTAATTTTTTTTGGGGGGGAAAGGGGGCTTTGTATTTCAGTGGGAAAGCACGGGCTTCCCGGGACTATTTGGTAAACAGGCCCTAGGTATGACATTGGTATTTTCTTTTATTTCGATAGTCCAAATGTCCCTCTGGAATTCCACAATGCCTGACACATGAAGCACATGTGATTTAATGTGTCATCTTCCAAGTGTCAGAGACCACCTGCTTTTTTCTCAACCAATTTATTTTTGTCGAAAATTCTTGATTAACTAGACCAGTTCACTCAGAAGCAGGAATTCTAAAGTATGCAGTGCTTTGTTATGCAAATTTTCTCTGCTTCGATGTACAGTTAATAAACTGTGCTCTCTCTCGCTCTCTTTCTCGCCCTTTACAAACCTGCAAAATTCCATCTTCTTTATTATTAATATTATCACTGTAAATGGTGGAAAAATAACATTAAACATTAACTAGTAGAAAAGGCTTATACTTGGCGTGCCGGGGGTAGAAAACCGCCAGTTTTTTGGGAGGGAAATTTTTAAAATTCAGGTGAGTTTTCAAAAAGAGTTAAGCATGAAAATTTTAAATGTTTTCAATAATTTGAATTTTAGACTTCTGTGGATCTTTAAAGAAGTATTGCACGCTTATTTAGGCGAGGTTTTTTTAAATACATTCAAGGTCATTGCAATTAAAAAAACGATATCAATGAAACATAATAATAATCAGATATAATGAACAGAGGAAAGTATATTCAACTATATAAATTATAGCCAATGGTTGGAGTATCATAGGTGAGACTTTTTCCAACAGAGCGGAAATATGCCGGGCCCTGGACTCGAACCTAGGTACTTTGGCTTGCCCTGCCAACGCTCTCCCTACTGAGCTATCCCGACGATATCCTGGCTGACATATTTCACTCTTATTTGTTGGACAAGGCTACGAACTGCAGCTCTAATTTCATCCATCCGAGCTATAACTATAGTATTTCACATGATGAATCTGAAATAGCACGGGAACTCCTGTATACCATGTAATTACATCATACATAATAATCAGATATAATGAACAGAGGAAAGTATATTCAATTAGGTAAATTACATCCAATGGTTGGATTATCATAGTTGAGATTTTTTCCAACAGCAAAAATATGCCGGGACCTGGGTACTTTGGCTAGATACTCCAACCATTGGATATAATTTTGACTACTCAACTTCGCACCCATGAAGACAATACTTTTGTGCGTAATGTGTTTCATCTATCGCTTGCCAATAAAACAAACTTCAAAGTTTATATTAGGATGTATTCTGGAGAAAAAAAACCTTCTCCTGTGCTTTTGTCATGAAGCTTTTCCTGAAAAACATTTACAGAGACATACTATAACTCACATAGAAGAAAATACATCGTTAGTTATAGAAAATGATGACAATAATAATGTGCTTGAAATAAGAATAATAATCTCATATTTTTGTAAAATGTGTTGTCTTTCTGGGTAAAATAAAGTTTAATTCTGCTTTTAATGATAACAAAACTTTCACCATAAAATAAATAAAAATTGTATGTTTATAACTAAATCTAAAATTTATTTTTCCTGTATTTCAAATACATATTTGCAAAACTTTATATTTTTTGAGGTGTGGAGTGGGTGTAGGGCGTAACTTTTGCAGGGGCATGCGGGGCAGCTGCCCCGGGCCCCCTCTGGGCTTAATCAGGATTTTTGTTAAAAGGGTGCAAAATGGTTTAAATTAGCCAAAAGTAACCACACATCTTACATTTTCAAAGATTTAGGAAGGGAGTGTATCCCTCCACTTCCGCCCTCTGCTTCTTGTGCCCCATGTCCCCTCCTCCCCAAAAAGGAACAATCTACATCATCAGAAAACTAGTGTTATAAAATTTTATACAAATGTACTTTAGTGCATGAGGAATTAAGTAACAACATAACAAGTGTTGAAATCTGTTGCCATTAGTATAAGTGCATACCTGCACTTGTCTTTCCATATTATGGAATCACCCAAATGCATGCTGATGCAATACAAAGATTGAATTTTATGATGTGGTAAAAAAAATTATATTACAACAAATAACCAAGAGTGACTGCAAGACCTGTATTTACACTTCAATAGCTCACATGAGTCGTTATATTCCTATACAAAAAAAATAATGTTTTGTCATCAGTTAAAGTTGTGACCATCTCTCTTGTGGTACCCTGTATACAGATGTAAATAGTACTTGGTTCGAAATTTATGTATACTTACAATAGGTATGAAGTTTAATACTTGTCATTTCAACGTAATTCCCGCACAATTTCCACGGATCGATAGAAGCCCCCCCCCCCAGAATGATGCTTGCCCCGGGGCTCCAGATAATCTAAGTCGGGCCCTGGGTGGGGGATTATGGGAAACGTCAAATAAAAATGTGTTGTATTAACTTGCTGATTTTAGTAAAAGTATCATTAACCAATTATTTTTTGTATATGCAAAGTCTCATTAATCCTTTTCAATTCAAAAGGGCCATGTAATTAATATGGTTCATGTATAAGTATAACAGGCCTGAAGCATATAGGTAAAATTTTATTTTTCCCACAACTTTTATCGTAAGAATTGTCAACTTGACATGTTTCTTAAAAATATATTGTTTGAAGATTATTGTTTGGAGATTCTGGTTGGAACAATAAAATTTCTCCTATACATTTCGAGCGCTATGTGTAAATATCCTGAACTTTGAACAACAAATACATCAAATCGTACGATCAAGACCTATAACAAATAAATATATTACGCAGAAAGTGTTTTGCATAAATTCTTTTGCAGGCAGATTGCTCTAAACTACATCGACTTTCCAATTAGTCGGCTAGGAAAGCTGTACTAACGAGAATTTGGTCTTTGAAGGTTGGCATTATGTACCAAGAAGCCTCTGATCTCCAAAGATTGTCGTACACTTTTATCGGATTGGAGGTTGCTCAGAAACTCCGTTTTTGTAAATCAAGATTTGTACGATACAGAACAACACCCCCTAGCCCCTAGATAAGAAAGCCGTGACAGTGACACGCGTCACGAAAACGTCATACCAAGCAGGCCGAGGCTAACGAAAAAGACAGGCTACCGTGGTGCATTCCACTTATCTTTTTTTACAGACCGCTAGAGTGACGTGTTGCTCTTTTCGTACACCTGCATTGGTGGATTCGAGCATCACGTGACTCCCGCGGTCTGTAAAAAAGATACGCGTAAAGCACCGCGGTAGCCTTTCTTTTTCGTTAGCCTCGAAGCAGGCAAAACAAAGAAAAAAATTCGAACAACTTGCATGTTTCCATTTCGATGGCTCATGGAATTATTAACTATTGTTCGTAAACAATAATTATTAATTTTCTGAGACAATAAAATTGAAACATGCAAGTTGTTCGAATTTTTTTCAGGGCAGTTGCAATTGACGTCATGCTGGAGGTAAACACTTCAAATAGGCAGTTCTGATTGGTGTAACTACCCTGACCTCCAATTGAATACAATGGGTGATCAGCCGCGACCTACGTTAAACACGGCCGGTGCATGACGTTTGAAACGTCACATGGAGTGGATCATTTTTACACGGTGATTGGCGCAAAGCGGCGTCGCCACCGTTTTGCACCAATCTCTGTGTAAAAATGATCCACTCCATGTGACGTTTTAAACGTCATGCATCGACCGTGTATAACGCAGGTCGCGGATCAGCTGATTGCAATTTCCGTATACAGAAATGTCTGTCGACGACTTTTTGCACACTTAATATTTTCTGAAAACTATGTAGAATTAAACAATATTAAGTTTTAGTGATGACTTTTTTTTCATAGGCAATACATTAGATATTTTCTTTAAAGCTGCTTTCTAATATTTTGACATAGAATAAATTTCTTGTTTCCAAAAAAAAAAAAAAATATCACAGTTTTTAGAAATTTGTATTTTAATGATTTGAAGAAGAAGTGTAGAATTTTAAAAATGCCAAACAAAATAATTTTTTTTTCAAAAATAATGAAGAAACTGAGGCCATATTACATGAATATTGCCTCAAACTTGTCATAGGCAGGGATACAGTTAGATTTTTTACCATTTTCGAAAGGCAATTAACTAATCAAAAGCATGTATTTTGTGAAATTTTTGCAAAAATGCAATATTTTATTGGTCACTCTCGTTTTGAAAATAGCGAACTATCTATCTGGATCCCCGCCATAATCTCAAAGTATAAATGAAAAATGCAGTTTAGTCATCTACTATATATATAAAAAACAAACGGAAATTTCGTTCCGTTCCTTTATAACTCGAGTTCTGCTGAATGGAATTTGATGGAACTTGCACTGCTGGATAGATAATTTTTCAGGGAAGGTTTTAGTATATAACACATAGTTCTACGTATATTAGATATAGAATTATGATAGAAAGTTCTGTTATTTTGGACGATAATGTTACCATAGGTCTTTTTTATTTGGCGACCATTATCGTTGGAGAAAGAATTGAAACGGCTATATCAGAAAATAATGCAAACACATAGAAAAATAACAGAAAAATTCTGTTATTAATTTATTTAAAATCCACCCTCCCCGCAAAAAAAAAAAAAAAGAAAAAGAAAGGAAAAAAACTGTTTTAATGAGGCATAATATTTAATTTAAACCCCAAAGGAATGTTTGTAATGCTTAAAAATATTTGCAAAATGCATGAGATTGCAATTCAGATTAAGTCAATATTTGGCAATTTATCGTTTGCGTCAGGTTAACAAAGATGCATCTGATAATTTGATTTAATAAAATATGAGTAATTATTTTTCCTTTTTTTCTTTCTGTTAATTTTTTTTATATAACTCCCCTATCATGTGTCTTACAGAAGGAACTAGCAGATGTAATTGTAAAAATGACTGCATTTATGAGTTACATGTTATTTGTTTATTTACGGTTTTGATTTTACTTTTGTCGCCAAGCAATGTGATTTTAAGCCAAAAATGCATAAGCGTGACAACAGCTTGAATGGTATTAGCAATAATAGTGTTTTTTAGTGTATACAAGATCCTTTTTCGAGGAAATTTTTATATTCAAATGCAAATTATATAAATAGCAGTTATTGTTATGAATATGGGATCAAATATTTAAATTTTAGTGAATGTCTGCCACTCAAACACATGTTGTAAAATAATTAAATTTTAGACATTTAAAAATTTACTACGGAAACATACCGGTTTGTTTTCACCAAAAATATTATTTTTATAGCCTCGAACTCAGACCAGCGAATATTGTCTATTCTTTTATTTTTATTTTATTATTTTTTTTAATATATCGTCAATTTCACTTATAGAAATATTCACTGTTTCGAAAGTTAGGTACCAAAGAATATTCTTAAAGAGATGTGTGCATTTATGCGTTATTACTATCACAAAAGGCTGCATTTTGCAATAAAAATTGTTTGCTGAAATAAATTTTCGATACTCTTTTTGATTCGTCATTTCTTTTTAGTTTTTTCTGCATATCTTCTCTTCTTTCAGGAAGGTTCTTAAAAGACATTGGACTAATTGTCCGTATTCCGGTCACCTGCCAGTTGGAATTTTTACTATATTGTTGGATGTTTCTTTCATGTTTGACGGTTACTCTGGACGACGATTCAGAATACAGAAGATTAGACGAATTTTGAAATTAGCGATTACTAAATTTGAGGATTTTTTTCATTATGAAGCAAAGTTTTACCAAAAAAGCAATGCTTCCAATGTACGGTTGGTTAGACCCTGGGGGAGTGCCCTCCGTGGGGGTCTTTCTAAGGGATCTCTAACCCGTATTTACGGCAAGGTTCGAAGAAAACCACGGAAAACTCCTAACGGTTAGGTCAACGAGCGCGACAGGGGTTTGAACCCAGCACTTCCCGTATGCCAGCTTTGAGAGCAAAACATCTCAGCCACTGTTTTGGCGCTGTCAATGTACGGAAAATTTTGTAATGTCAATGGTGGCGAATGGAATAAATAATATTTGTCGATTTATCATTTCAGGCAGGATAAGAAAAAGCGAGTACCTTAAATTCTGATTAGATAATTTTTCGATCATTATAAAGCCTTTTCGACCTACACACAGCCCTAGCAGCTAAACATAGTGTGAAATGAATTTATTTCTACTTGTTATTATGCTCTTTAGAGAAATGCAAAAGAAAAAAAAATCGGTTTAAGTATTCACCAAAAATAATATTATTAAACATTTTGCATAACTAACTTTATCGTTGTCAGTTTTATTTAAGGTACGAAATTTTGTTAACGAAAGATCTATAATTGGATTAACAGTAATTTGGCATTATTTAATGGAACATAGCTTGGCGCGTAAACAACTTCGTTTTGTAACCAACTCTGGTACATTAGTAACCATATCGTTTCAATCACTTCTAATGTTTGACGTCAAACTTGGATATCGGCAAGATTATAGAAGATTAGGAAGATTTTGTTGGATACAAACTAGAGGTTTATTCTTCGACCAGAGTTATTCATTGTTGTTGTTTTTTTTTTCAGATTAACGGTTACACGAATGCAACTGGTCTAAAAAATAGAATACAGTGAAAATGGCGTCATTTTAATTTTATTCATATTCAGCTTTAACCCTCTGACTGACAAGGCATTTGAGCGGTCACGGACATGAAATGATCATTCAAAGAAGATAAAATAGTATGCCAAAAAAACCAACGTCTATTTACTATTTCCTTTTCAAAACGGGCCGTATATTTTTATCCCCCAATCCAATTAGTTACACCAGCAGAAATACCCCAGGAGGGATGGGGAGAGTTTGGAAATTCTTAGAAATCATTATCTCCCGTAATCGCCTCCTCTCCTTTGTGCGTTACTTTTCCTTTCTATTATGACCAGTGGAAAGTTGAACGCGTGTTTTTACGAGACGCAGATTATCCTCCTTTGGAAATGTCTGTTTTTGATAAATACGTTTTATGAAATTTAATCTTTTTTACTTTATAACCCTTAATCTACAATATTTTGAAAGAAAATCTCGATGTTTCAAAGTGCACCATAATTTTCATAATTATACCTCTGGGGGCGCCTAGTAGAGATGAGACGGGCTCAGCCCGAGCCCAGGCCCGACACGGGCTCGGGCTTGATTTTTATATTGGTCTTCGGGCCCGGGCGGGCTCATTCTTTCTGAAACTGACAATTTTATTTATTCTCATATCGTAAAAATAAAAATAACATTTTTTCCCTTAAAAAAATACATATTTCATTTTAAGTCATTTAATGCTAGTTTCATCAGAATGAATAAAAGGGGAAGCAGAAATCTTATTTTTCTTTTCCAGTTTTAGAATGCTATTTTAAAAGGAAATTTTACAATATTTGCAGATTTATGGAATCACGGAAAAAAGCGCACCGGAAAAAAGCGCACCGGAAAAAAGCGCACGGAAAAAAGCGTACCTTGAAGCAATCGCAGCTTGAAGAAAGCACACCTACATCAGATAAAAATTCATATGGAAAAAATACACTGTAAATTAAAATATAAATTATTTTAATTAATATGAAAACACAAAATTATGTTTTGATTGTGAATTTGACACAATTTCTCATTAAAACGACATGCATTAAATGAATGTAAGTTTTTAGCTTACAGGCTATCAAGCCTGACATTGCATACGCAGGTTCGAAGTTAGGTAAAAAGGGCAACAGTAATAACGTCAATAGGTAAAAAGGGCAACGGTGAAAACGTCAACAGGTAAAATGGTCAACAATCAAAATAAAGATAATACATTATATAGCATTGAACATAAAATTGGTATAGATTATTTATTGAGATGTATATAAGTTCAGTTATAGAAAACCGATTCTATGTTTTCTCAAGTAAAGCACGTGTTATTTAAGAACGTGTATCTGTAACCCTAACATTACTATTTACAAGTTGCAGGTTGCATGTAATTGCATTTCCAATGATCCAAATAGGTTGAAAGTTATTGCAAACAAGTTAGCAACAGAAGGAAGGACACATCCTATTGTCTATTCCCCCTTTACTTTCCACTCTGGGATTCAACTTGAGAAAGGGAAAAATTAAATATAAGTTTAAATAAGTTGGTTTTTATAATGTAAAGGGGAGTGGAAGAATATTTTGTCTCATATTGTCATATTATACTAGACAGGTGCGCAAATCCGAAAAATATTCCATTGTAAGCTGGAAATGTCTTTAATGCATTTTGCAAAGAAATATTTTATTTATTATCCATTATTTCACTGTTCAATTAACTACTCTATATAGGCATTTACATAATTATTATATTTTCAGTTTGACTATTAAAACTATTTCATGTAATTAATATAAAAATTGAATTTATCTGACATGTATGGCGTCATAATCATATATGACGTACATGACATTATATAAACTTTATGAGCAAGTTATAGTCGCATTCTTCATTCTATTAAATCCTATCATACGCTTAATTCAGTGATATCCCATGATAGGTAATGATTCTAGGTTGCCATCATGGTGATTACATCCTATTTAAGATGGAGTCCTATTACTTCCGTCTTACAGAATTTAAAAACAAAATTTAATATAAAATTTGTGTAAAATTGTTTAATTATAGCAATCCTATAATCTACCAATAGTTTTTTGGATAGATGTTTCCGGAGAAATAGATATTAAATGGAAAAAAGACTCTAAATAAGGATTTCAAGATGTGAAATTTTCAAAGCTAGGCTTAGGCTTCCCATTGGAATTTTCTGTAAATATCAACAAAAGATAAAATGTTGCCAGTTTAAAATATTCATATTTCATTACGGAAATTAATCATATCATAATAACAGACGATATAATACATTTCACTGAAAATAGTTACAGTGCGAATGCACCTCATTTGTCACGTTTGGCGTACATTTTCCAATTTGTTTGATTTTTCGACGAATGAATTATAAGCGAATAGTTTCTCATGATGACCTTTATGCGTGCAGAAATTCTATCCAAAACACCAATTTTGACAGCAATTTCTAAAAGACTTCCTACCTTTATCGAATAATGGAAAAAACTGCCAAATTTTATAGTGTATGAATTAGAGCACCTGCCAATTTCATTTGTTTTCGAACAAAGCTGAATTCAGGAATGTGTCAGAAAGTGGCTTTTTTAGATTTGAGAACAGTCTTAAGGGATAGCTTTTGTCTAATAGAGTTTAGGAAAAAACGAAGCAACTGCAGGAGAAAAAAAATCATCAATGATAATATATTTAAATTTAAAGAGAGAGAGAGAAAAGAAATAAATAAAATACCTCTCCAAATCCTATTCTTAAATCTTTTACATATGATATAATGTTCAACTGGAAATCCTTTTAAATATTTAAATAAATATATGACCAAGCATTAACATTTTGAAGATAAAAATGACAGACACACACAAAGAAGGAAAAAATAACTTTATTAAATGCATTTCATGGTTAGAATTAGTACTAATACTATATAATAAATGATTTAAAAAATACTTTTATAAGAGGTTGCGTAGAGATCACATAAAATATATTATAAAGGCTTTTATGTTTTTCGAATAAAGTAGAAAAAAAAAAGTATGCTACTAAAATTGAACTTGCCCATAGAGAAATCGTATAATCTTTTTATATTGGAATCCAAATTGACTATTTTCTAACAAGATTTCTGAATTCAGTTTCGTTCATTAACACATGGAATCGACGAATGCTCTTATTTAGAAACTATGAAGTCGAACAGTTTTTTCCATTTTTCGAAAAAGGCAGGCGGTCTTTTAGAAAATGCTGTGAAAATTGTCGTTTTGAATATAACTTCTGCACGCGACAGCCCAATAAATGTCATCATAAAAAAAAACTCACTTATAACTCAAGATGTGCTTATAACTCAAGACTTCATTTGTCAAAAAAAAAAAATAAAATAAATAAAATAAAATTAAAATATTGGATCCCAAATTATTTACATAGTTATCTCTGCATTTGTCATTTTGCATTTATCATTTTGTTCTGTGCTTTTAGAGTCTCTCGTTGTCGACTAAGTAAAAATGTTCTCTTTTTCTTTTAGGCAGATTTCGTAAGAAATACTGCCTATTACATTCTAACCTAAGTTGGAATTTTTGAAAAATATTTGCAAATCTACGCCGATCATGACTCCCACAGCCCAAAACCACCCCCCCCCCCCAGTTCAAAACTTATATATATAGTCACTGTTTTATGGAATAATTCTGCACAAATCTCTTCCAAACTGATACATAAAATCAAGGGGCATAAAATCTTGGTCTAGGTCGTTAATGGGCAAAATCGAACCAAGAGAGGGGGGATGGAGGAACTTTTGTGAAAACAGAAAAAAACCCATAATTTCTTAATTATGATATCTATCGAAACCGTTTAAAGTTATTATTACTTCTAGGAAAAAGGGCAAAACTTTATGTATGACAGATTTTTGATATCATTAAAAATGGCCCCAAAGGGGGGGGTGTTTAGAAGAAAAAAATTCATAACTTCGTCAATTCACAAGATATCAAATCTGCTTAAATTTATTATAAATCCTCTTAATATTATTTAAAACTTTTATATTGACACGTTTTTTATAGGACCAATCTGTATAGCAAAAAAATCTCTGCCGGCTCCGCCTGCAAACAAGTTAGGTTTTGAAGTGGGCGGTTCCAACTACCGCATCATGGCAAAAGGTCATTTCTTTTGTGATTTCTTCACATGTTTACACTTGGTATGCGGCTAATACGAAAGTATTAAAAAATTTATTTGAATACATTATTGCGATTTTTGATTAAACAAAATGCTCTTTGGTTTTGTCAGAGGGAAATCTAAAAAATATATATAAATATATATATACCAAAAACCCTATATGTTCTGTAACCTGGGAAACTCGGACTGGATCCCCTATTTTAAATAACATAATAGGCGTTAGACATCCTCGCAGTTCGGTTTATGGCAAATCCGAACCCAACAATTCTATATCAAGTCAACCCGAAAACCGTTCGAACCAGACAAACAAAATTAGTTGACCCACAACGAGACTCGAATACTTTTAAATAACTTTCGTCGACCTCAACCCGACCTGAACCCGAAATGAAAGAAAATTATCCCATGTTTTAATGCAAAGATGGAAAAGTAGTCTTCAGTCGTATCTCTATTATCAATATTATCTTTAAAAATCAATATGTACTCATTAGTATATTCAAACATATAGTTTTCCACCTGAGAAAGTATTTTGGAGCTTCTTTTGAGTAATTGGATCAACACGAACACGGACTGCAAGTGTCAATACCCAAGCCGAATCTGAAACAATTAAAGTGAGCCTTTTACCTGAACCCGCCCCGAAGTGAAAATAAATAGGTCAACCCGACCTCACCGAACAGAGGGTAGGGTAAAATATTGTTATATATGTTCATTTTCCTCTTAAAATTTAAAATGAAATTTAGATATACAATTGTATACTAATTTTACATAATTGCGTTAAAATATGGAGTACTTTTCCTTCATTCGGGTTCGGGTAGTTTTTGGGTGAAAGTATGGATTGGGTTATGGGTTGATGAAAATGTTTTGGGTTGAAAAAAAATCGTATATAATCCGACGAACTCTAATCCATATATATTTATATTTATATGTTAATAATTTGCCCCCCCCCCTTAATCGGACATATCATAGTTTATAAAATCATGTAAAATAGAGCACTTTATTGCAAGAACTTCAAATGTTTGTTACAATTGCCACAGAACTAATTAAACTTATTAAGGAAAACTTATTTATTTCTAAACGTATTTAGGAAGCATAAAATTAAAAAAAAAATACCTTAGAATTCAAATATCATGTATTTCTTACGTGGTCGGAAAAAAGGCCACTTTTACACGTATAAAATATAGAAAAAAAGGTATAGGGTTAATTTAGTTATTTAAAAGAGCGGGAAAATCATTATTTCAGAAAATGGATGATAAATGAAAAGAATACATCTGCAAAATTGTGTATAAAAACGAAAGCGTGGCAATTTCGATTATATTATAAGTAAACTATTTTCCTGCCAAAGCGTTTCTTATGCAATTTACACCGTGAGTTGTCTGATTGATACCACAATTCTAGTGGCGTATGCAGAATTTATTTTGTGGTGGGGGAGGGGGGAGTAACTAGTAAAAACATCCAAAAATGTTGAACAGTTTTTAGAAATACCTATTATATTGATTTCTCTTCCACCCACCCCCTCCTTTTTTTTAACATTTCGAAGAAGGGAGGGGGTGTGAATTTATTTACCTCTAAAGAGGATGCAACTTATTTTTTTTTCCTTTTTCGCAGCAAATTTGTACAGTGTGAGACGGGCTTTTAAATTATTAACCACAGAAACTCACCCAAGAGTTCAATTTTGGCTGTGGTAGGGAAAGAGGATGTACCTATTGGGAAAAATAAATTTTTGCACATTATTATATTTTGGTTGGGGAGGGGGGGGGGGTAGTTGTCTCAACACTAGTCCCTCAAAAAATTTTAACATCACAGTGGTATCACTTTGACTATATTTGCTCAGAGACAAATGAGGACAAGTAGTAAATAGTAATAGAGTACACACGGCACATGGCACACACAGTGTCAAAAGGAATTTACATGTAGTCAAGCTCGAATTCTTAAAAATCATTAGAAGATAAGATCTGAAAAAACAAGTCCTGAAAGAAATGTTAAATTTTTGAACAAACGGCCTGAAGTCATATTGGTTTCCAATGAAAATATACCTTTGTGCCTTGTGGGGCCTGGCTTTTACGATCAAGTGCCGACGGTGACATTGATTATTTTTTCTTGGTAGGTGATATAAACAACACGGGACTTCCTTCTTCCTAATAGTTAGGAAATGTGTTTTTTCCCCTCTCCACTAACTTCTGGGAATGCGATTGATTAATTCTTGATGATCCTTTCTTCCAACACATGGGAGAGCTGACTCGATCTACTTTGATTCCATTACAAAACAAGAACGAAAAATCATGCGTCAAGCATAGATTATCTAACACTTTCCAACGCTTCCAAAATAATTTTAAAAATCATTAGCGTTTAATAAGCTGAAAGATAACATCTAAGTAAACAATTTGAAAAGCGCATAACATATTTAAAAACGTAATTTCAGGCATTCCCAACATATATTTCCAACGTATACAATATTCGGAAAAATAACCGAATACTTTTATTCAGCCCTGTATATGATCTTTAGATTTGTATATATACTACATAGGATGCTAAATTTTAGTTTAGTTAGGAAACGCGTAGCACAGTGTAAAATTCTCCATCTGGAGTTTCTGTCAATAAACGGAAATGTGTTTGCGAACTTTTTTGATGCCCTGTATAGGATCTACAGAATTTATACACACCAAGTAATAGACAAAAAGTGAGTTCAATTCAAAATCGCGTTCAGAAACTTAAAACGCACTTCCAGGAATTATTGTTAACAGAGAGTAGAGAATTCTTTTGTGTGTCCCTGTAAATGAACGATGACTGCTATAAACACTATTCTGTAGTAAGCCTTTTGTAATGCACCTTAGAGATATATATAAATTTCAATGCGTTTAAAATAGTGAAACATTATTTCATTAAACCGCAAACGATATTTCTCCATAGACGTAATGTAACGGACTGTCCCTGTAAAGTGACTCTAAGTGCTATGCACACCCTATTCCATAGTAAGCTTCTTGTAATGCACCTTAGTGATATATATCAATTACAATGTGTTTGCAATTGTGTAACATCATTAAAATAAACCGCAAATGATTTTTCCCCATAGACCGTCATGTAACGGAATTCTTTTGAGTGTCCCTGTAAAAAAACTATACGTGCTACGCACTTAAGTTGAAATAGGGAACATGCTATAGATAAGGACAATAACATATCAAAATTACAGGGCAATCCGAGCCTATTTACGGGAGTTAGAGCACGGACAGACGGCCATACGGCAGACATACCGAAGTCATAAACACTTTTCAACTAGGTTGGAAAGTGTTAAAAATAACAGTTTAAATTTAATACACACTAAAGTTTTACCCTGTAAAAAAATATCTTGGGAATGAAATTCACGGAGACCTATAATTGTACCCCCCCCCCCCCCCCCCATTTTTACCCTTTTTCAACAGTATGCACAGAAATAAGCCTTTAGAAATATATATTTAAGTAAGAAATAGAAGAAACTGAGTTAAACTGCACATAAAAATTGTAGCAAAAACGTGGAATGCAATTCATAACGAAAAACATTTTGAAGGAATGTGGTGCCATGTTAAGTTTATTACTTGATAAATATGGTATTTATGATGCTTTAGCACCATAAAACATAACATACTTTCAAAACATAATTTAACAAAAAAATTAATTACATACGTTTGGCGCTTCTAGTTGAAAATATGGGGGGGGGGGGGATGTTCAAAATTTTATTTTATTTTACTTTAGTGTTCTAAAATTCTGGGAGAGTGTAAGGAAGTGTGGAGGGAGGGCAAATCACCTCCTGACCCTTCTTGTTATGGACCTGCTTTATTTGATTTTATTATTCTCTTTATTTGATTAACGGTTTCAAATTGCAAAATTCGAGCAAGTGCAGAGAAACGAAAACTTTTCCAGTACTGTTGACAGCTACGAAATGTGTTACAATTTGTTCAAAGTTTTATGAAGCTCAGGGTTGCTACAAGAATTGAAAATTTGGTTGACCGATGTGATGGTGTAAGGCAGGTTTGTGTACTCTTGTACGGTCGATCTCGTTGTCCTGAATTTTGGGAGGTTTTCATTAGATGTAACGTGACTTACCTTAGAAACCACCTTAGAAAGACTATAGTATACGAACTATTTAAAATTGAAGTATTAAGTAAAATTTAATATTTAACATGAAATTAACATTTGTGGAATGCAAAGTAATTTTTCTGCCATTTGAAGCATATTTTTAACGGAAGATGCATAATTTAAGTTGGTAACTGTATAGTGATCGATGCGGGTCACAGAACTTTTTCTGTTTTCTTTTTATGCAAAGATTACAAATTATTTTAATGACTGTTACTTGATAATTTTTCGACAAGGCATGAAGTAGCTAGAAATTCTGGTATATTTCGGCAGGACCGTGCGAAGAGAAAACTGAGCGCAAGTTTCAATCCCCCCCCCCCTCCACTTCTCTTTGTAATAAAATTGTGTCACAAAACTGATAAAGTACAGAAACATAATTAAATTCTATTTAATAAATATTTGGCGTTTATTTTGCAACTTTAAAAGGTTTAATTTTAATTCAGAAATCTTAAACAACTAATAAATAACTTTACAGATAATTGCTCTTATTTGTTAGAGAAATCATGATGTCTTGCGACTGTAAAAAAAAAAAAAAAAAAAAAAAAAAAAAATTGACGAAAACAGAAAGAAATTCCCCGGGTAAATGATCGCCGGTCAAAAAATGAATAAATAAATTATTAAAACCGTGGTTAGTAGTAAAAATTTGGCATCCACTCATTTTCCGAGCTCCGGAATAAAGGTTCCATTTGTCCCCCTTTTCGCAAAATTGTGCAAATTTTAAACTTTAAAATTTCGTACACATCACATCTTTAAACGATTTTTAAATACTTGGGATTTCATTATTGCAATGAATTCATACAAATAAAACTTGTAATTATGTATAGAAAAATAGAATAATATTATTATATAACTCAATACTCAGAAATAAAAATTTCTTCCCAATGATAAGATTTTTCTTTTTTACAAATCTAGTCGAAATTCTTGATCCATTTGGTCATCTATCTCCGGAAACGAAAGGAAGGGACAATTTGAAAGGAACAGGAAACTGCCCCTCGCCCCCCTGAGGTAGGGTCGGGGATTGTAGCAATTATCTATTGTTGAGAAGATACTTCGCCTAATGAAAGGGGGTAGGCATATTTCTTACACACGGACACGCCAGTATTGGAGGTATTTTCTCCAAACGACTTATCACGGCTTCGCCGGTATAGAAGCCGTTCTAGGAGACCGACTTAAGAAGGGCTCGCCTTTTTCGGATGACAGTTTTCTGAACGTGTTAACACGGCATTGTCAGTGAGAGGGTTAAAAATTGACTTTTTTATGTTTCACCATTTTTTTTTAATATGAAAGTTAAACACTGTTCTTTATGTGCAAACAATTTATTACAATTTTCACTGTATTTACTCTGCTGGAATCGAAAGATGAAAAACCGTAGTAGACTTGCCAGAATAGGACGTATATTGCGAAATATAACGTAACATAGAGTAAGATTGTACTTACGTTACCAGAATCTCACATGGAGACAAGAAAGAGGGACGGAGTTCAAGAACTTACAGACGAAAATGAATCACACGAACATTATTTAAGTTCAATGGTCGATCTATGCAATCTTTGTAATGCTTTCTCTTTTAGTAGTATGTTGACTAGAGAACATGTTAGTTCTTGTTGTCATAATCTCATAATGGCCTCATTTCCCTACCAAACTCTATACTATAAATGATCAACTAAATGAGTTGCTTCTTTTAGCCCAAATTTTCTCTAATGTATGATATAATATAACGCAATGTCGTTCACATCGTTTACAGCAATATTGAAGGAAAATCCAGGTGAACGTCCCTATTGCTTTAAAATACATGCTCAAATCCATTGATATAATTCGTTTGATTCGGTTCGTTTTAAAATATGGTACTTTTCGGTTAGCCGGGCGCCAGTGATATATATGCATGTATATATATATACACATATATATAAACACATATATCTACACATATACATACACATACATACATATATATATATACATACACATACATACATATATATATATATATATATATATATATATATATATATATATATATATATATATATATATATATGTGTGTATATATTTATATATATGTATATATATATATATATATATATATATATATATGTATATATATATGTATGAATATATATCTATATGTATATACATATATATTTATATATGTACATATATCACTGGCGCCCGGCTAACCGAAAAGTACCGAAAATATTTACTAAGGTAGCATCTGTAGTTGAAGATCCACATTCCTTTAAAATACAAAGCCATTTCGTTTGATTTAAGGTACATTTAGAAAAATGGCCCAGCGCAGCGGGCGTAGCATGCTAGTTTATACATAAATCTGTTCTTATGTTGATTTGATTTGATTGCTTTGAGGTGTGTGCTGCAGCTGTGCGCCGGCATGACCTCAACTGATCACAGGGGGATGGATAAAACACTCCACAAACCAAGTGCAGAGAGCATGCTAAAAACACTGAAAAAAAACAGACAAAGCATATTCAAACTACACAACACAACCTACCCACCGAAACAAGACAAAACCTGAGAAATGACAAAAAACAACCTGAATAACAAAAAGTCCCGCAGGACTGAAGGATCCGTACAACTCAACAGGATCAGCAACAACTAAAGACAACAAGTCAACATCCGCCATAACAAAACCGATACAGAGGACGAGGAATTAAAAACGACCGCTCCCGAGGAAGAGGTTCAGAAATAGACGAAAACCACGACGATTTGTGTTCAAAAAGGACCAAGGATCCGACCAGTTATCCAGGGTCAAGTTCAAAGGCGACATATATTCAAAAAGCTAAGACCTTTCCGCGTCCAACGCGCGACATTGGAAAATGTAGTGAAATTCTGTTCCGACGTCCGCAGAACAGAGGGAGCAGGTAGGAGAATTTTTTAATTGGAATTGATGTAACCGATGATCAGTGACAGCAGTGAGGGTCCGGAAACGAGTCGTGAAAATATCTTCCCTCCTGTTGTTCGTCCACTCGTATAACTTTGGTCCCAGATATGGAGAGTCAACTGCATACTTGCTATTATTCCACCACGTTCGAAAATTTTCATTAAGCTGATACTTAAGATGCTTTTTAAGATCATCCGGGGCAATCCCACTGTACATATTGATCGCGTACGGGCCATTTTTGGCTAAACTGTCCGCTCTTTCATTTGGAGCAATTCCCACGTGGCCCGGGACCCACACAAGCATCAGTTTATTCACGGTACCCCGAACTCTGCACAGTGTCTGGAAAAGATGTAGTATGACTGTTGGGGATTTGTAAGTGATATGTTTCAAAGCTTCAAGCACAGACTTACTATCTGTAAAGATGAGGTAGTCGGATTTCCGGGTGAGAAAGCATTGGACGGCAAGGTTAATGGCCAAAGTTTCAGCAGTAAAGACAGAATTTAGATGGTGTACAAGATATGCTCTGGACATATTTTCGGTTACATTGATAGCAGCAATGGAGGTTTTAAGATCATTTTTTGAGGCATCCGTAGCGATTAAGCAACAGGAGTTCCCGAGATCGCTTACATAAAGGTTGAAACATTGGTTTATAGCAGCAGGCGGGAGGTTTGTATTTTGAAACGGGAGCTTGTCGGTTAAAATTTCCCAGTAATCCCCGATATTCCCTTGCGGCCAGTAGGAAGTGATCAACATGTGCGGCGACACGTTGGCTTGACTTGTAGGCCAGGAGAAGTCGGCAGGTAAGACATCCGGGAGAGAGCGACCGAAATTTACAGCACTTGTGCAGCGTATGTAGAATGAATAAGTGAGATATTGGCGACGGAACCGAAGAGGAACTTGGCCAGTTTCTCGATACAGCTTGCGGATGGGGTCCATCTCGGTAGACCAGTTGCAAAGCGCAGAGCGGAGTTGTATATTACGTCCAAGTGTCGGAGAGACGATAGAGCAGCAGCACCGTACACCGGGCAAGCATAGTCGATAACTCCGCGGATGAGGGAGTTAACTAACGGGATAAGGTTGACCGTTTTCACCCCCCATTGAGGACTAGAGATAGCTTTCCGCAGATTTAAGCGTTTCATGCATTTACGTCGGATGTCAGCGATGTGGCAATTAAACAGAAGGTTTTCAGAAAAATCACTCCCAAGACTTTAACAGAAGTTTGCCACTCGATATCGGAACCATCAAGAATAAGATTGCGAGAGGGTGTGGCCTTGCGCCGAGAAAAATTGATAGCAGCACATTTGTCAGGTCTGAGCTCCAACCGCCAATGTTTGCACCAAATGTTAGTTCTGTTGAGGATGTCTTGCAACTTTGTGATAGCAGTTTCCAAGCACGGGTGGGAGGCGTATAGAAGAATGTCATCGGTGTAGACGATGATACGAACACCGGAATCAGCAACCTCAAATAGGTCCCAGAGAAAAATCATAAACAGAATGGGAGAGAGAACGCTGCCCTGAGGCACGCCAACGTTTGATTGTCTCATACAGGAAGTAGCACCCCTCCACTGAACTTTAAACTTCCTGAGGCCAATCCACTTGGAGATCCACAAAGCCGTCCTGCCAGTAATTCCTAAGTGAGTCATTTTATAAATTAAACCCTCTCTCCAGATCGAGTCGTATGCTGCATTTATGTCAAGCTTTAGTGCTACTATGTATTCTTTATTAAGTCTGGCGCGATGTACATCTGTATAGAAAAGCTTTAAGGCTTTAGTACTGTCGCTGTTAGGTAAAAATCCAAAATGCCGATCGTTAAAAAGGTGCCTTGGTACAATCCAATCCAAAAGCCGTTTGAGGAGGATGCGTTCCATAATTTTGCACCCCACCGAGGTGAGGGCAATGGGGCGGTAGCTGGTTAGGGCGTCTTTAGGTCTCCCTTGTTTCCAGATGGATAAAATAAGCGCTGAAGTCCAGGTCTCCGGGATTTCCCCCGTCATGAAACTGTCGTTGAAGAGGCTAAGAAGTTGCGCTCTGTTATCATCCATGAGGGCCTTGTAAACCCGTGCTGGGATACCGTCTTCTCCAGGGGTAGTGTTTCTGGTGTGTAGAATTACAAGATTAAGCTCTTCAATAGTAAGTGGAGCGTCCCAGAAAACATCATTAGTGCTTAGATCATAAGCGATGCTTTCGAAACCACGGATATTGCTGAAGAGGTTTGCAAAAGCGTTTGCTTGGTCCGTGCGATCAAGGATTTCCCCGTCGGCATCCGTCAGAAGAAGATTTGATTCCGAAGTGCGTCTTTTCCCTATAGCCTTGATAATTTGATAGAGAGTACTTTTGGCCGTTGTTTCACAGACACCGCTCCAATAGTCACGGGCTTGTTGTTTCATATAGCGCTTGAGCTTAGCGGAGTGGACTTTAAAAAGTTTCCAATATTCTTTGGACAAATTCGTTTTTGCCAGCCGTAGATATTTCCTCTTTTGACCGAGGAGCCATTCACAGCGCGAATCCCACCAAGGAAGGTTATCTTTCTGTTGCACCGTATATTTAAAAGAATGACGATTGACAGCTTCATGAAAATGCCTTTGAAACTGCTCTAAAGCAGTAATAGCATGGGCTTCCAAATCACGGTTGAAGCAAGCCTCTACAGCCTCCCAGTTTGTAGAAATGTGGAGATATCTGTTGGTGGGATAGGTGATTTGATGGATGATAGGGCAATGATCGGAATCGAAAGGGTCTGGGTGAACATAGGTGTCTGTGATGCGAAAAAGTTCCGGACTCGAAAAAGAAAGGTCAATGAGGGAGCGAGTGCCGGAATGGGCAAAATGGGTGAATTGGTTAGTGTTTAGCAAGCACACATTATCATTGATCAACCAGTTAAAGATCTCTTTTGCGCCTGGCGTGTTTGACGAGCCGCCCCAAGCCTGATGCTTTTGGTTGAAGTCCCCAAGAATAAGGAAAGGAACACGTAAGGGTTTCTGTAGGTCATGAAGCCATGCTTCACTAACTCTTCCCTGGGGAGCGTACACGTTAACCACAGTCAACCAACCTTTGTTGACCCAAATACGAACACCAAGGACTTCGACATCCCGGGAACACAGGGAATCTAAACTGAGTTGGGCAGAAGTGAGTTTACTATTCACCGCCGTAACCAGGCCACCACCTCTACGAACCCGGTCCTGACGATAAATTACCTTCCCCGGGCAAGAGAAGGGATCCCCCGCCTTAAGAAAAGATTCTTGAAAAATGAAGACATCTGCCTTCGAAAAAGGCCGACATTTCAACCAGTGGGTTTTATTCTTAATACTCCTAGTATTCCACTGGATCACAGAAAGACGAGATGTAGACTGGTTCATGACAAGAAGAAAAAGTTCTAGTAAAACAAAAGTCCAATAAAACCCCAAAAGAAAGCGGCGGAGATGACACACAAAAAAAACCGAGAAGTTGGGGGGGGGGGTGCTAAGTTTCCTCCATTCTCCCGTTGAGAGCACCATTCTCAGAGGTTAAGATGGGGGCTAAAGTCTTTTCATTAGCATTTCTAGTATCCTGCCGATGTGGATCCATTGGGGGAGACGCTACATTTATCAACTTTAGTTTCTTGCTCCTGTTGACAGTTTCCTGAGGGGGTATAGGCTGTTCGGTGGATGGTTTCTTGCTCTGAATTGCACTAGTGCCGGCCATAGGTAAGGAGTTTGTTAGGGCTTCGAGTACTCTTGAAAAATATTCAGCTTGTTGCTTCATTAACAGTTCCATGTGCTCTTGCATGCGCTTAAAAAGGAGATCCATGGTCTGTTCTAGTTCCACTTTAGTGACATATATCGGGTTGGTTACGGGGTCGGCGACGGGTTTAGCTGCTTCAGCAAAGGTTTTTGGCGTAGTTGCCCTTTTGTACAGTCTTCGAGCTTCGGTGATAGGCAAATGGTTGTTTGTTTTATATTTTAGGAAATCCATCTCAGCTTGGCGAGCAGGACATTGAGAATCTGACGCTAGGTGATCCTCTTGACAGTTGACACACCGAGTTATATTATTACTGCACGTTGCGGCTTCATGATTTTCGCCACATTTTCTACAAATAGTCGCATTTTTGCATTTGCTCGTAGCATGATCGTATTTCCAGCAAATTAGGCACTGACGAGGTCTGTCATAAAATGGGCGTATTTTTTCAATCATATAGAACAGCGTTTCTTAAACTGTGGTCCGCGGACCCCTGGGGGTCCGTGAGCTTACAGCCGGGGGTCCTCAAGTCCAATGTTGAATTTAGATTTTTTTCTTCGGAAAAAATTTCTGTAGCTCCAGAGGAGGAGGGATTTGCAAGACTAGAACTTTCAAGTCTAGATAATTAATAACCCTAAAACGCCCTATGGTTTGGGGGAGACGTTTCAATGCTCCTGAGGTGGAAAATTAAGCGAAAATATTAAGAACCGGTTGATTCTACATGTAAATAATCAGCCCTTATTATGCATTGCAACTAGATAAGCGTTTAGACATTTCTAATGCTGTAAATTTGAGAGTTTCCTTTCATTATGAATTCTGTGGTAAGATATGTGACGTTTTTGTTTTGTAAATTCCTTCAAACTTACACAACAAATACAGCGCTATTCACATGTTTAAAGTTTCATACAAGAAAATTATGAAGAACAACTGTAGAACTCGACGGCATGTTAAACCAGTCTTATTTAAACATTGAACCAGATGCTGCACATCGAGTAGCAAAAGATAAGCAGCATACTTCTCATAGCAAATAGTACTATGTATATTTTAACTGTTTTAAAATGCAAATTATAATTATTTTTCTTGTACATATTGCTATTATTATTTTTTTTGTAATAATGTAACTGATTTTTCTAACAACGTTAACTAAATATCGAATATGTGTAATGAAAAATAAATAAGGTGTATATGTTTAAATAATTTCTTATTTTATATTAATAAAAATATTGTTGGGGGTCCCCGAAATGCATATCACATCAATAGGGAGTCCGCGAGTTCACAAAGTTTAAGAAACGCTGATATAGAACATCTTTAAGACACGAGGAATAGCGGTACCAAAAATTGTAACAAGGACTGTTTCGGTTGGGTAGAGAGCTGTGTTATCTTTCTTTGTGAAACGGCGAAATTCCTTAACTTTAACATCATTCTCTGCTTGGATTTCTCTTCCCAGGTCTTCCAATCGTATTGACTTGTCAATATTATGTATAACGAAACGCGAAGTAATAGATTCTTGTTGGATGTACGATTTTACTGGTATACTTGTAAGATAGAAGTAATTTCCGCAGCAGCTTGAGCGCAAGTGACGTCAGTAGTTTCCACCAGCAACTTCCCAGTCCTGGTGAATCTCAGCTGGAGAGGTGCATTTGAACGAATTTTGCTGTCTATGTCATTTTTCAGTAAAAGAGGTTTATTTCTAGGAATTTGTCCCGCAAGTGGTTCCAAAAATATACAAACCCGGGTAACACCATTAGCAAACGCATACACAATTTGCTGAGCAGGGCTAATACAATCCTGTATAAAGTAAACAGGGTCTTTAGAACTGGCTTCTGTGACGCTAAAATCCGACTGCATGGCTGAGCAAAAATACAACTCCAGCCGCACGAAATATAAGGACCAAAGAAAATAACACTTCAAATACTATATAATAAAATGACCGAAGGCAACAGCTGAAATACAGCAAGCACGCGAAAAACAGTAACTAACTCCAAAGTACATAAACCAATATAAAAAAAAAGCTACAACCTGCTTGTAATCCAATAAAGCAAACTCCAAATACAAAATTTCGACGAGAGGGATTGCACGGAGCCAGGACACACAGCTGCAACCTACCTCCGCCACGTCTCACAGGCGAAAAAAACTTCTTATGTTTTATAATGTGAAGTGATATGTAAACAAACAAAAATGCCACCAGCTTTTCAAACAAATTCTCGAGTCTAACCGAAACAAAAGGCTACCGCGGTGCTTTACGCGTATTTTTTTTACAGACCGCGGGAGTTATGTGATGCTCGAATGCACCAATGCTGGTGTACAAAAAGAGCATCACGTCACTCTAGCGGTCTGTAAAAAAAGATAAGTGGAATGCATCGCGGTAGCCTGTCTTTTTCGTTAGTCACGAGCTAGACCAACATATGATCTTAAAAGACCCGACCATTAGCCGATTTTCTGCTTGCTAGTTTCGGAAGGCGGCGTTTGGCGTCTCGTGGTCAGCACTAGACCAACAAACTGCAGTTTATAGAACACGTGAATGTTATGGTTATGTGTTTTTTTTTTTTTCATTCTGGTTGTTATATCCTTACAAATATGAGGTGTTGTGTGCCTTTCTGTAGTATTGACCAATCGACAGTCGGACAAACTATTTTGACCCTGATGATAATAAAATTTCGATGAATTATTTTCCAAAAGAGGAAAAAATTAAACAACCATGGATTCAAGCAATTGGCAGGGAAGGTATGTTTATTTACCTTTTACTATCTATATATTTAAAACGCTAAGCGATTTCTTTCGGCAATCCGTTAGAACAAACTACTGCATCAAATTACACCATTCTTTTTTTAAATGAAAGATATTAGAACACAGATTTGTTATCGTGCATTCGTTTGTTCAAAAATGTAATTAATTAGCTGTAATTTTCAATTAAACATTTACTTCTGCTTATGACGTCATAAAGTTGATAACTCCCACTTTTGAGGGCATAGAGTTTTTTTCCCTGAACCCTGTGGTTCACCAATCTTTTGACATTAACTAATATCAGTGCGATCCAAGGGTTCACCACTGCTTGGCGCGTTTTCACAAAATTGCCAAATTTGTGCGTTTCTGCCTGTTGTCTCCCGGAGTGGCAACCTCCAGAAGACAACAGGCAAAAGCGTGCAAATTGAAATGGCGATAATCAAAATAAAGCAAAAATACATATTTTAAAACATTTAAAAGCAAAATAATGTCAAAATAACGTTTTTAAAAACACAGATTTTTTGTTTAAAAAAAAAAATCCACTTTTTGGAATGGCTAGGTAAGAATTAAATTCACCTGCTTTTGTGCGGAGTGTTCCGAAAACCACGCAAATTGAAATCGCGAGAATCAAAATAAAAGCAAAAATAATTAATCTAAACCTTTAAACAGCAAAATAACATCAAAATACATTTATGAAAAATAAAAGAGAACCAATGATCTCGACCTAATCCTTACTCAAGCCACCATTTAGCGCTTTTAAAAAATGATGCCACATTGGCGATTTCTAAATTGTTTACTTACATTTATCGTATTGTAACCCACAATAAGCAAGTGGTAAAATGTTGCCATTCTTAATTTTTAAATAGTTACACATAGGAAAAGTAATGGATTTAGCAATAAAAAGGTCCCTGAAAAATAAATTGCATTTATACGAGAGTAAAATTTTATTCGTTCAAAACAATTTGGACAAAAGACATAATTTAAATACAGAATTATTAAATTAAACCCTACAGAGTTGATTTTTTTAGATACTGCATTTATGAGTGAAATAAAATATTTTATTTGACAAATTTAATAAGATACATATAAAAAAGATAATACGAGCAGTAAAAAACAACGTTTTCATCGATATTACATAAAAGTTAACGATTAATGTGAAGTTGAAAAAACTAAAATACACGAAATTCCTTAATGCCGCAATCACTGTACCGCAAGTATGATCACTTCGCGAACATGAAACCGAAAAAAAACATCATTGGATACAGCAACCTCGTCGTATCGGAATCCCACGAAATACACGAAATTCGTTAATGCCGCGATCACTGTGCCGCACGTATGATCGCTTCGCGAACATGAAACCGAAAAAAAAACATCATTGGATACAGCAACCTCGTCGTATCGGAATCCCACGAAATACACGAAATTCGTTAATGCCGCGATCACTGTGCCGCACGTATGATCGCTTCGCGAACATGAAACCGAAAAAAAACATCACTGGATACAGCAACCTCGTCGTATCGGAATCCCAAGAAAAACACGAAATTCGTTAATGCCGCGATCATTGTACCGCACGTATGATCGCTTCGCGAACATGAAACCGAAAAAAAACATCACTGGATACAGCAACCTCGTCGTATCGGAATCCCACGAAATACGTTAATGCCGCGATCACTGTGCCGCACGTATGATCGCTTCGCGAACATGAAACCGAAAAAAAACATCACTGGATACAGCAACCTCGTCGTATCGGAATCCCACGAAATACACGAAATTCGTTAATGCCGCGATCACTGTGCCGCACGTATGATCGCTTCGCGAACATGAAACCGAAAAAAACATCACTGGATACAGCAACCTCGCCGTATCGGAATCCCAAGAAAAACACGAAATTCGTTAATGCCGCGATCACTGTACCGCACGTATGATCGCTTCGCGAACATGAAACCGAAAAAAAACATCACTGGATACAGCAACCTCGTCGTATCGGAATCCCAAGAAAAACACGAAATTCGTTAATGCCGCGATCAGTGTACCGCACGTATGATCGCTTCGCGAACATGAAACCAAAAAAAAACATCACTGGATACAGCAACCTCGTCGTATCGGAATCCCAAGAAAAACACGAAATTCGTTAATGCCGCGATCACTGTACCGCACGTATGATCGCTTCGCGAACATGAAACCAAAAAAAAACATCACTGGATACAGCAACCTCGTCGTATCGGAATCCCACGAAATACACGAAATTCGTTAATGCCGCGATCACTGTACCGCACGTATGTTCACTTCGCGAACACGAAACCGAAAAAAAACATCACTGGATACAGCAACCTGGTCGTATCGGAATCCCACGAAATACACGAAATTCGTTAATGCCGCGATCACTGTGCCGCACGTATGATCGCTTCGCGAACATGAAACCGAAAAAAACATCACTGGATACAGCAACCTCGCCGTATCGGAATCCCAAGAAAAACACGAAATTCGTTAATGCCGCGATCACTGTACCGCACGTATGATCGCTTCGCGAACATGAAACCAAAAAAAAACATCACTGGATACAGCAACCTCGTCGTATCGGAATCCCAAGAAAAACACGAAATTCGTTAATGCCGCGATCAGTGTACCGCACGTATGATCGCTTCGCGAACATGAAACCAAAAAAAAACATCACTGGATACAGCAACCTCGTCGTATCGGAATCCCAAGAAAAACACGAAATTCGTTAATGCCGCGATCACTGTACCGCACGTATGATCGCTTCGCGAACATGAAACCGAAAAAAAACATCACTGGATACAGCAACCTCGTCGTATCGGAATCCCACGAAATACACGAAATTCGTTAATGCCGCGATCACTGTACCGCACGTATGTTCACTTCGCGAACACGAAACCGAAAAAAAAACATCACTGGATACAGCAACCTGGTCGTATCGGAATCCCACGAAATACACGAAATTCGTTAATGCCGCGATCACTGTGCCGCACGTATGATCGCTTCGCGAACATGAAACCGAAAAAAACATCATTGGATGCAGCAACCTCGTCGTATCGGAATCCCAAAAAATACATGAAATTCGTTAATGTCGCGATCACTGTACCGCACGTATGATCGCTTGCGAACATGAAACCGAAAAATAAACATCTCTGTATGCAGCAACCTCGTTGTATAGAGATCACAAAAATACACGAAATTTGTAAATGCGGCGATCACTATACCGCATGTATGATCGCTTCGCGAACATGAGACTTCCATGAAAACTGCAATCAATTAATTCACACTGTTCTAAAGTAACAAGAGTAGCCACTCACATTCATAATTAAAAAAAAAATCAAGATTTAAATAAAGATGCAGATGATGAATATCATGACATAACCATTTAATGACATAAGTGTTATTCAACTGTATTAAAAAAAAACATGTTTTAAATAACTAATAAATCATTAAATATCATTAAAATACAAATAAAAGTCGAATAATCATTTGATGACAACAAATACGTCATACGTAACAAACGCGTCATCACAAAAAATATCATTGCTCAGCCTTTCCAACAATAAAAGAGCTACATCTGGCTAACTATCGACGATTTGGCACGATTGAGAAATGATGAGGGTTGCAAGAGTCAGTCCGCTATCGCGCGCGCGCTAGCACGCCAATACAAACGGACGCCAAGCAGGGGTGAACTCTTGGATTCACCCCTAATATCAACTAGGTAATATTTTAACATTGTAGTATAAAATATTAAAAAAAAAACTTAATTAGCTAGAATATAATCATAATAAAATATCTAAACGTAAACATATCAAGATGAATAAAAAATCTCACGTAAAATGTTGCAATTTAAATGATTCCAATTGAAACAAGATTTGGAGAGTTATCCTTGACGCCCAGCTAACATAAAAGTACCTATTTTATTTTATTTATTTACACACATATTCAAATTTATTATAAAACACCAGGTTGCCATACAAAGCAAAAATCGTCATTTAGGTGCCAAAAAATATCCCAGGTGCGTCTGCGATATCTGTACTGATTTAATCAAAATTATTTTGGTTGCACCGCATATTGCAAAATTAATTAAATCCATGTTAATTGTTTCTTTCTCAGATTAAAAATAAAAAAATTGGTACTTTATTATCCCGTCGACCACTTTTCATAACAAAAAACTATCGCCAAACTGTAACGCCAAATAAACGGGAGAACGTTGCCATTGGAATATCAAAATAAATAAATAAATAAATAAAATACATGAATTTAAGGACACAATTGTTATTTTAATTAATGAAATAACTAATAAATCAGTAAAACATAATGAAAAATAGACGCAAATATTGAATTAAAAACCACTTGATGACGTAACAAACACGTATAATGCTTCTGACATCAAGTAAATCGGACTGTATTTTTGGCGTTTAATTTTACAGTTTGGCGATAATTTTTTGTTATGAAAAGTGGTCAATCGGATAATAGAAAAGTACCAGAAAATTTAATGTTTAACGAAATTCAATTATTTGATCGATCGCAAATTTTGGTTCTTTTCCGTTATACCGACACCATGCCATACATGTAAATATATGCTTGGCGACAATGGTGTCCGTATAATTGAAAAGTACTCAATTTTTTCTTAGTTCGGGCTATACCAAAAACAAACATTTTACAGGTAACAAAAAAATCGCCGAAAATGGCTGCTTTATCAGCTGTTATGACAGCAAAGTTGGATAAAATCTAATAACCTGAATTTTACAACGTTTATGTAGAGATGCAAAGTGTGGAAAAAAATGGTTTTATTCCCGGGAATAAACCGGGGTTTTTGGGAAGGATATATTAAAAATTCCCGGAAGTTTTCAAAAGTTTTAGACATGGAATTCTTTAATTTGTAAACAAAATATTTTTTTACATATGTAAAGAAAACCAATAACATAAATACAGAAAAAAGGCACAGTTTACATGAAAACTAATGAAATACAAGCTTAGGCTGCAGAAATATTAAGTAAGAGAAATTAAAATAACATAAGTAAGTTGATATTTTAATCGCGGACAGGTAAAAAGTGCGAGAGGCAGATGGCAGATTCATCTTACTTAGCCTGAATATAAACATCACCCCTGTTCTGATTCAGACAAACAAAAAATAAAACGAACAAAACTAAAATAAATCAATGCATTACACTACAACTCACAAGAAAATTAATATAGAGTATGCCTGAATTGTAAATATGCCAGCTAACAGAAATTAAACTATTTCAATTATTAAAGAAACATTCAAATACTTACCAATTCACAGCCACCATTGTTGTAAAGCAAATGATACGTTATAATAAATTATAAAAAACTTAGAACGTAAAATCCTTGGAAATTCATAACGAAAAACATATTATAAACTTTCCAGAACCGTGCCTGAAATTTCGAAAAATAAAAAATTTAAATTGAAAAATGACTAGTTTTGTTTACTTTCAAAACTTCTTCAAAATTTCCAATATTCCCCAAAATTCCGGGTTTATTCCCGTCCCTCAAAAACTGTGGGTTTTTTGCAACTCTACGTTTATGCGAAACACCACAGAGAACACACGCTATTTTTATATAAGTAGGGTATATTTAAACGAATAAGAGAACTAACAACCTTCAATAATATAATGCATGAAAAAGTAAACAACTAAGTGATTCAGCAAATCATAAAAATATGTATTTCTTAATATAACTATAAAATACAGAAAAATATTCTGGTACCATAAAAAATATTCATTATCCCGTCGAAATTCCGTGCATTATCCCGTTGTCCGATTAAGAAAAAAAAACTATATGCAAATTAGGTACTTTTCGGTTAGCCGGCGCCAATAAAGTATATATATATATATATATATACACATAATAACAAACTCCAATGGAAAATTACTTGCAGAATCATTATCACAAAAGCCAACCAAAATCTATAAACCACTTAAATTCAATACTAGAAAAACAAAACTATATTATATATATTTGTATCTATGTATGTATATATATATATATATATATATATATATATATATATATATATATATACTTCATTGGCGCCCTGCTAACCGAAAAGTACCTCAAAAAATTCGCCAAACTGTAGCGTCCAATCAGTGTGACCGTTTTTTCAAGCTAAATGCAGGCTAGATTTGGACTGACAACAAGCTAAAAATTAATTGGATGATCCCGCCATCTATTGACGGTTAATATAATTAAAAAGAGAAAAATCCTATTTTTGGATATAAAATCGATATATGATCTTCAAGTTCACTTTAACACGGCCCGAATTAAACATGGTTTGAGTAGTATTTGTTGTCCATGTACAGGACTTCACAAAAGTCATTGGATGCATCGCTTTCGATGTGCGATAATTGTTAGAAGTACTACATTTTAATTGACATGAGATGCCTTGCTTTCAACATTGCGAAAATTATATATATTGTTGATATACATTATTATAAGTTTTTATGAAAAGATGGTGTGCTAGACATTTATTATTCATCTACAGGGAAAAGTAAAAATATAAATAGCATAACTGCAATTGTTTGATGTGCGTGTCCCCGATACTATACTATTTCTTTGATAATTGAGATTCTGATATATGCGGTTCCTATAATATTTTAAAAATAAAACAATGCATGTGTTAGATTTAATTTTGTTTTACAGGGCTGCACAAAATAACTCAAATATACTTTTGTCTACGGATTTCGAATGATAACTACTGAAAGGGCGCTTTCTATTGCGTCATTCATTTTCATGCTTAACTAAATTTTCGTATATCAAGGAATGTTTATACATTGTATATATACAGGGCTAGAAAATAAAATTGTTCGAAGGCGCTGACGTATAAGAAGGTAGTTGATGAGAGTACTTTTTAATCTGTTTCCCGATTTTTATGTGAACTAAATTTTAGTAAAGTATCTTGTTCGAATAATTAAAAAAAAAAAAAACATATACTGGTTGTAGTAAAATATGTGGATACATTGCTGACAATGGTTGTTATCTGCTTGAAAAGAGTTTTGTTATGCGTTTTTTAGCTAAATGAAATTTTAGTACAATATGTGGTATGGATAAAAATATATAGATAATTTAATACGGTTCTGAACTAAATAATTCGAATGTATTATCGTCTATGGGCAGTGCTTTAACTTTGGTAAAAATGCATAGAGTGACATAAAAATGAAACGTGTTATTGAGATTCATTGTAGTATGTTTCCGCTTGAAAGTGAAGTGCATTAATTATATGCACTTCAACTTTTTTCTACACAAAATAGTGTGAGTAGCATTTATAATTCATTTAAACAGGGACACGCCATGGACTATATTGCATAATTGCATTACTGTCCGAAGACAGTTGTTTGATGAGTGCCTTATGAAATTGGCATGCGTTATTAAAGTTGAGCGATAACATCTTCCGTAAACATAAAAATATATGTAATATTTAATATATACTTTTTTACGGAGTGCACAAAAGAATTTCATTGCATTTTCGTTTATAATAGAGAAATGTAGGAAGACGAGTTGCAATGGAGGTCAGGGTAGTTCCACCAATCAGAACTGACTATTTGTAGTGTGTGACCTTCCAGCATGACGTCAATTGCAGCTGCCCTTCTCATGCATTTTCAAGCTTAACTTATTTTTGGTATATTATGCAGTGTGTATCTAATTTATAGAATATATATACAGGGTGCCCAAATAAATTCAAATGACTATCTATGATGGATAGGAACTTCTGACAATACGTTTACAAATGTGTTACGCGTTTTTTTTTTAAGTTGATCTGAAACTTGCTGAAATGTTGTGGGAATCTATATAATTAATATTATAAAGAAGTAACGTTTGTTTATTTGTTTGTAGGGGATAATCTCTGGTACTACCGAACCGATTTCAAAAGTGATGGTGACAGTTCCTCCTCCAACATATGCTATATTTTATGTTGGTGGGGTACTACACGGGGGGGGAGGGAGGGGTGGCAAGAATGAAAAACGTATTAAATTGCGATTCTTGCGATACTGAAGAATCTAGAAACTTGAAATTTGGCATGGTAGTTAATTATAAATTTTCTAAAAAATTCAAAATTTAAAAGGGTGAAATGAAAGGAAAGCGGTCTAAAAACATTCTTAATTATGATTTCTATCGAATCGTTAGGCAGGGCCATAACTAGTATTTTGTTCATCAGTCGCAAGTGTGATTTTTGGTGACCCCTCACAATTTTCCAAAATTAATTTATAAATAAAAATTTTCGATTCATTGATCTTATTTTTTGTTTTAAATCTGAAATAATTGATAGAAAGTATATTAACCTTCAAATGTTTAGGTTGATTTCTTTAAAAACCGACCTATCACAATCATTTCGTTTATATATTATATATGCATAATGAAAATCTTGTCATTATCATAAAGTGGGAAGTACTGAATCAGTTTCAAGCTAATGAGCACAGTAAATTAATCTGTGAGTATCGTGGATGAATTCGTTAATCAAGTTATAGTTATAGTTCGTTTAGAAGGACACAGAAAAGCATAAAAACATTTAAAACTTGTCACCACGATAACGTCCGAAATACTGAACCAATTCTAACCTAATTGGGACAGTGTATTAATCGTGTGAGTATCTTGAACGAAATCGTTAAACAAGTATTGATTAAGAATTTTGCCCCTACATTATCACATAATGAAAAAAAACAGCCCTACTAAAATATATATATATAAAATCAATTAATACATTTTTACTTTGGGCTATGCGATTGTAAGTTTTTTTCTCTAAATTTCGTTAATTGTCTTTTTTTACCGAAAGTCGAATCAAATCCTCTTTTCGCGCTCCCTTCTACACTTACATCCGAGGCATATGCCTCCTTTGTTCACCCTATTTTCGGCCTTGTTTTTAGGTATAGAAGCTTGAAATTCTACATGACTATTACTTTTAACACGCAAATGCACAACATAGAACAGTTATTTTAAAAAATTGAAATTAAAAAGCGTTTCTAAATAACTTTTTGAAGCGAAAACTTCTTTAGGCGCGTTGGGTATGTTTTGAGATGGGGAAAAAACATTGAACTCGCGACATTGTTACTGTAACCAACACCTCTGTATGTAAGTATGTACACGTATTGTGTATAGTTCGGCATGAAGTAGGGCGGGGTATGAAATGTATGAGTAGTGTGAACCAGAATTTTTAAATAATAAACTAAGCGACATTTGAAATTCAGTTCCTAGCGGAACGAAATAAATCAAATTTTAAAGATGTATAGGGATAAGTCTAATTAGTCATTTAACGAAGGGCACTGGACCCCACGCCTCCCCTCCGGCCCCCCTTTTACGGTGTTTTAACTAACTGTGCCTCGTTTCCATATCTCAACAACGGACAGTCCAATTTAAACGCGACTGATTTCAAACGTTATAATTCACTGAGTAATGAATCTCCGTAACATTAAAATAAATGTATGAGTACCGTGAACCAGAATTTTTAAATAATAAACTAAGCAACATTTGAAATTCTGTTCCTAGCTGAACGAAATAAATCAATCTTTAAAGACGTATAGGGATCAGTCTAATTAGTCATTTAACGAAGGGCACTGGACCCTCCGCACCCTACCGGCCCCCCTTTTACGGTGTTTTAACTAACTGTGCCTCGTTTCCATATCTCAACAACGGACAGTCCAATTTCAACGCGACTGATTTCAAACATTATAATTCACTGAGTAATGAATCGCCGTAACATTAAAATAAATGTATGAGTAGCGTGAACCAGAATTTTTAAATAATAAACTAAGCGACATTTGAAATCCAGTTCCTAGCGGAACGAAATACATCAAATTTTAAAGATGTATAGGGATCAGCCTAATTAGTCATTTAACGAAGGGCACTGGACCTCCCCTTCCCCCCTCCTCCCCTTCCTTAATTTCATTTAGCAACCAGAAAAAAAAGGTCACGTTTTTTATAAAGTATAAAATTGCTGGTATATTTTTCTCGTTTTTTCGAATATCTAAATTAGTCCGATAGCGGGCAAAGCCCGCTATTATATTCTGTCATAATAATGTCTGTCATGTGGACTAAATGCGATATTAAAAAATAAATTCAAAATTAAACATGTTGTACACATTCAAAACGTTAAAATATACGAATATTTCCGTAATCGCGTTTTTATCATCATTCAATACGTTCCTCAAACTCATATATTTACTACATTAAAGACGTGAGTATAAAAAAATCACAAATTTACTGAATGGTGTAAACAAACGTTTTGTATACACCATTCAGTAAATTT
Source organism: Maratus michaelseni (assembly GCA_963931845.1). NCBI lineage: Eukaryota > Metazoa > Arthropoda > Arachnida > Araneae > Salticidae > Maratus > Maratus michaelseni. The sequence continues at coordinate 160,861,000 of OZ007597.1, forward strand.
GTGATGTTTTATATTCACGTCTTTAATGTAGTAATGTTTCATGGTGTAATCGCCCAGCATTTATATCATATATTTACTATTCTCTATTACACATATTGATACTCGCTTTGTATTATTCTGAAACATTTAAAAAATCTGTTAAACTTTCGATAATATGTCAGATTTTCTTTTTAATTCTCTGATGACGTGATATTAATCTGCTTTGTGTACATACACATACTCAGACTCCTTGTATTATTCAGAAATCTTTCCGTTTTATTACCGCTATGACGTCAATAAATTTTATTTCATATTAATCTTTTTTTCAATTGGTGAAACTTTTTATTTCATTTTCGTTTTTCACGTGGAAATCGTCTGATAGAAAAAAAAAAAAAAAAAAAAAAAAGAAACAGTGGCACTCCGGGAGTGCCGACAGAAGTGAAAACTTGAACAATTACGTGTATATTTTTTGAATCGTCAGGAAATGTTTTATTGTGCAGGAAATACTTTTAAATGAAGTGTTTTTTTATTCATTATCATAAACTACTACTACAAAAATTATATTACAATTTTCATTTAATGTGCTATACTGTCCGTTGTTGAGATATGGAAACAAGGCATAGTTAGTTAAAACACCGTAAAAGGGGGGTCGGAGGAGGGAGGGGATGTCCAGTGCCCTTCGTTAAATGACTAATTAGGCTGATCCCTATACATCTTTAAAGATGGATTTATTTCGTTCCGCTTGGAACTGAATTTCAAATGTCGCTTAGTTTACTATTTAAAAATTCTGGTTCACGCTACCATACATTTCATACCCCGCCCTACTTCATACCGAACTATATACAATACATGTACATACTTACATACAGAGGTTCACGCTACTCATACATTTATTTTAATGTTACGGCGATTCATTACTCAGTGAATTATAATGTTTGAAATCAGTCGCGTTGAAATTGGACTGTCTGTTGTTGAGATATGGAAATGAGGCATAGTTAGTTAAAACACCATAAAAGGGGGGCCGGTAGGGTGCGGAGGGTCCAGTGCCCTTTGTTAAATGACTAATTAGACTGATCCCTATACGTCTTTAAAATTTGATTTATTTCGCTCAGCTATGAACAGAATTTCAAATGCCGCTTAGTTTATTATTTAAAAATTCTGGTTCACGGTACTCATACATTTATTTTAATGTTACGGAGATTCATTACTCAGTGAATTATAATGTTTGAAATCAGTCGCGTTGAAATTGGACTGTCCGTTGTTGAGATATGGAAACGAGGCATAGTTAGTTAAAACACCTTAAAAGGGGAGCCGGAGGGGAGGCGTGGGACCCAGTGTCCTTCGTTAAATGACTAATTAGACTGATCCCTATACATCTTTAAAATTTGATTTATTTCGTTCCACTTACTGAATTTCATATGTCGCTTAGTTTATTATTTAAAAATTCTGGTTCACGGTACTCATACATTTATTTTAATGTTACGGAGATTCATTACTCAGTGAATTATAATGTTTGAAATCCGTCGCGTTGAAATTGGACTGTCTGTTGTTGAGATATGGAAATGAGGCATAGTTAGTTAAAACACCATAAAAGGGGGGCCGGTAGGGTGCGGAGGGTCCAGTGCCCTTCGTTAAATGACTAATTAGACTGATCCCTATACGTCTTTAAAATTTGATTTATTTCGTTCCATTTGGAACTTAATTTCAAATGTCGCTTAGTTTATTATTTAAAAATTCTGGTTCACGCTACTCATACATTTATTTTAATGTTACGGCGATTCATTACTCAGTGAATTATAATGTTTGAAATCAGTCGCGTTGAAATTGGACTGTCTGTTGTTGAGATATGGAAATGAGGCATAGTTAGTTAAAACACCATAAAAGGGGGGCCGGTAGGGTGAGGAGGGTCCAGTGCCCTTCGTTAAATGACTAATTAGACTGATCCCTATACGTCTTTAAAATTTGATTTATTTCGTTCCATTTGGAACTTAATTTCAAATGTCGCTTAGTTTATTATTTAAAAATTCTGGTTCACGCTACTCATACATTTATTTTAATGTTACGGCGATTCATTACTCAGTGAATTATAATGTTTGAAATCAGTCGCGTTGAAATTGGACTGTCTGTTGTTGAGATATGGAGATGAAGCATAGTTAGTTAAAACACCATAAAAGGGGGGCCGGTAGGGTGAGGAGGGTCCAGTGCCCTTCGTTAAATGACTAATTAGACTGATCCCTATACGTCTTTAAAATTTGATTTATTTCGCTCAGCTATGAACTGAATTTCAAATGTCGCTTAGTTTATTATTTAAAAATTCTGGTTCACGGTACTCATACATTTATTTTAATGTTACGGAGATTCATTACTCAGTGAATTATAATGTTTGAAATCAGTCGCGTTGAAATTGGACTGTCTGTTGTTGAGATATGGAAATGAGGCATAGTTAGTTAAAACACCATAAAAGGGGGGCCGGTAGGGTGAGGAGGGTCCAGTGCCCTTCGTTAAATGACTAATTAGACTGATCCCTATACGTCTTTAAAATTTGATTTATTTCGCTCAGCTATGAACTGAATTTCAAATGTCGCTTAGTTTATTATTTAAAAATTCTGGTTTACGGTACTCATACATTTATTTTAATGTTACGGCGATTCATTACTCAGTGAATTATAATGTTTGAAATCAGTCGCGTTGAAATTGGACTGTCTGTTGTTGAGATATGGAAATGAGGCATAGTTAGTTAAAACACCATAAAAGGGGGGCCGGTAGGGTGAGGAGGGTCCAGTGCCCTTCGTTAAATGACTAATTAGACTGATCCCTATACGTCTTTAAAATTTGATTTATTTCGCTCAGCTATGAACTGAATTTCAAATGTCGCTTAGTTTATTATTTAAAAATTCTGGTTTACGGTACTCATACATTTATTTTAATGTTACGGCGATTCATTACTCAGTGAATTATAATGTTTGAAATCAGTCGCGTTGAAATTGGACTGTCTGTTGTTGAGATATGGAAATGAGGCATAGTTAGTTAAAACACCATAAAAGGGGGGCCGGTAGGGTGAGGAGGGTCCAGTGCCCTTCGTTAAATGACTAATTAGACTGATCCCTATACGTCTTTAAAATTTGATTTATTTCGCTCAGCTATGAACTGAATTTCAAATGTCGCTTAGTTTATTATTTAAAAATTCTGGTTTACGGTACTCATACATTTATTTTAATGTTACGGAGATTCATTACTCAGTGAATTATAATGTTTGAAATCAGTCGCGTTGAAATTGGACTGTCCGTTGTTGAGATATGGAAACGAGGCATAGTTAGTTAAAACACCGTAAAAGGGGAGCCGGAGGGGAGGCGTTGGGTCCAGTGCCCTTCGTTAAATGACTAATAGACTGATCCCTATACATCTTTAAAATTTGATTTATTTCGTTCCACTTGGAACTGAATTTCAAATCTCGCTTAGTTTATTATTTAAAAATTCTGGTTCACGCTACCATACATTTCATACCCCGCCCTACTTCATACCGAACTATATACAATACATGTACATACTTACATACAGAGGTGTCGGTTACAGTAATAGTGTCACGAGTTCAATGGTTTTTTCCCATCTCAAAAAATGCCCAACGTGCCTAAAGAAGTTTTCATTTAAAAAAAAAATGATGTAGTTGACTGTAAAAACATACTAAAATTACATTACAGTCAGCGTTCTACAAATGCCACATTTAACATATATTCGTATTCTTTTGTGCTGCCCTGTAAAATAATTATAAATACAATATTCATCCTCTTCAAGAAAAAACACGCTGTAGTTGACTGTAACAACATACTAAAATTACATAACGGTCAGCGTTCTAAAAACCCCGGATTTAACACATATCCGTACTCTTTTGTGCAGCCCTGTAAAATAACTACTAATGCTATATTCGCCGTTTTCAAGAAGAAAAAAAACATGCTGTAGTTGACTGTAACAACATACTAAAATTACATTACAGTCAGCGTTCTACAATGCCACTTTTAACATATATTCGTATTCTTTTGTGCAGCCCTGTAATATAATTATAAATGCTATATTTATCCTCTTCAAGAAGAAACATGCTGTAGGATAGATAGACAGACAGATATAGAAACAGACATATAGAAAAAGAACCTCCCGGAGCAATAAGTACTTATGTACTACTGTGCTAATCATCCTTAATCCTGTCTAAATTTTGTTGTTGCGTATTTAAAAAAAAAAAAAAAGTTTTCTGGAATTCCGTCCAAAGGATTGTCAACCTTTAGCCTGACTTTTTTAGCTTGATTTAGCTTGTTGTAAGTTCTACAACAGGCTAAAATAGCTACAACAAGCTAAAAACGGTCACCTTGCGTCCAATAAACAAATGGAAGAATGTTGCCATTAAATCTCAAAAAAAGAATAATAATAATAATAATAATAATAATAATTAAGAAAAGCCCCATTTACTAAAGTATCATTTATCAGTAACTTTTAACAATAAAATTTACAATATATTAATGAAAACAGAATCAAAAATAATCTTGGATATTTATTTATTTACATTATTTCTCTTAATTATGGAAAAGGAATAATCATCCTGATTATGTAAAGGAATGAAGAAACCATACAAATAAATTACACTTGAAAACATTAAAAATCTCCTTTTTCTGTAGATTGATTTATTATTGTAAAAAAAAATTCTTCATCTTTACATAAAAATTGATTAGCTTAAAACAATAGATGCGTTTCAGAAGATATGGATTTAAAACGAACAATGATTAAAGAGGACATTTTAAAATTTTGATCAAAACATTTTAAAACTTTTTTTTAACGTCGAATTTCGACGGTGCGTTTGGGGAGAAGCAATGCACATGCGCATAGGCATAGGAGCTCATTCGGTTGCATTATCACAGGGGGGGATGTGTGCCTTATTTAATATGTTCTTTTATTGACTGAATATGAGATGAACGTAGGGATATGCTATTTGTATGATACTTCATAGGTTCTGGAAATTTTCTTTCTTGGCGTGGGGAATAGGGCGGTAATGTCAAACTGATTTCCATTTTGTTTACGGATTGTTTGTTTGGAGTTTGCATCTTAAATAATAACGTAATTCACTGGGGGAAATTTTTTTAAAATAAAATATTTGAAAGATTGTTTCATAAGCACCCCTACTTATGTAATAAAGAAGCTTATTTTACTAATATTGCTATTGTAATTTTTTCCGTCAAGTTTTGACGGGTACCATCTAGTTTTATTTAAGTTTATTAAATATTAATTATGCATTTAATCTAATAAGATGGCTCATAATTTTACTATAAAAGGAACAGAAACTTATAGAGTAATAAAATACCTGTTCTAAACATTATGGCTATTAAAATAAAACTGCTTTTTTTTTCATCACAAGCATGCCATACCTAGACCCACATGTGCGGCTACCGCTATACATTTGTAAAATCCTAAATCTTTAAAACATTCTGATTCTAATATTAAGAATTTATACAATCAAATTTTTCTTTTATCTATGACTGTAGCCAAGGGATGTGCATATGAAATTATCCAGATTTCTGTATTTTTTGGCTTTTGTATTTCAGGAATTTTTTTATTAATTTTAAGTGACGTTTATAATAATTCACCCATGTGTAACATAATCTTTTGAATAAAAAAACTTTTATTGCGATGACGTTTTAAATTCATCTTTTTGCAACTTGAATCATTCAAAGATAATCAATATTTTATATTTTAATGAGTAAATTTTGAATTTTCTCAGCATTTTTAATTTATTTTGTACAATTGAAACTTTTGAAAAGCAGTGATAGAAAACAAAAAAATTTAGAATAGCTTTAATATCACAATATTACTTGCATAATACTGCGTTAATTTCCTTTTATATATCTATTAATAATGCAAGCATATATTCAGTATTTAGGATTGTCAGCATCTGATAACGTATTCCCAAAGAAGCATTATTTGCCTGATTCCTATCACTTTAATTCTTTAAGGAAATGTCCATTTTTTTCTTTCTTTCTTTATTTATTTATTTTGTGTGTGTGTGTGTGTAAGTTGTAATGCTGTTAGTCGATTTTTTAGTGAAAGATTTTTTTCTTGTTGCACTGTTTTGTTTTAATGAAGTTATTTTTGTGAAAGTTTTCTTTTATCTAAGGAACTTTTTAAATTACAAGTTATATATTTAAAATCTTATGGAGATGAAATAATTATGAAGTGCATGGGATGAAATTTTGTCAGGGGCATCAAAGCGGGGACACAGTTTTTTCTCAAATTCATACACAGGATGTAAAGCAAAACTTTCCCTTAAAAGTTGAAAATAGTTTTAAGTTGCTTAAAAGTGATTACTTTTTTCTGTAAAGTTCATATTTAAAAAAAAAAAAACGTTTCAAGGATATTTACTGGTCAAAATATGATGAAAGGGGTAAATACTATTGGCCTTCAATGAATGTTAGCTTATTGTATTTTCAATCAGCGCCTGATGGAAACATGAGCTGGGGCTCTAGGGCACCTCCAATTTTAGTGCACAATTTTCATAAAACTAATGTTTTAAATCCATTTTGATTTTGCACTGTTTACAATAAATGTTTTCAAGGGTCGATCCAGACAAAATTTGGGGCCTATTTAGAGCCCCTTCACAAAAATAAATTTAATAAAATGGACCCCTTCACAAAATCAATTTAATAATATGTGCCCCTTCACATAATTCCTTTTAACAAAATAGGCACTTTCACAAAATTCCATTTTATGAAAACTTACTATTTATTATTTATTTATTATTCTTTGACTTTTAAAATGTATAATTTGTAAACAAACAAGATCACCAGAGAAGAAAACTTCAGCAAAAGTATTTAAAAAAGTTTTTGTTAATAAACGCTTGGTTCAAATTTGAGTAGCTGGATTTCGACTTTCATTACAAAATGTTATTTTTCACAAAAATATAATAAAATTTCACAAAAATAACCTTTACTTTTCACAAAATGGGCCCCAAGAAAAAAAACCTTTTCAGCCTTTTTTTGTAAATTATCATAATATTTTTATAAATTGCTGAGCATCAGTAACAGTACATTTACATTTCATATGCACTAAAAAATAATAAACATGTTTATTAAAATAGCACATCTGCCAAGAATTCTAAAAATTGACTCATATCCAGTGCCATTAGTTTTTGGATAGAATACGCAATTGCATACCATTTATAAAAGGACTTAAATAAAGGGAATACATTGAAACATCTTAATAGATGGGGGGAGGGGGGTGGTAAAACTGATATAATCGATCTTTAAATAAGGGAAATTTTTGATAAATAACATATCAATGTTAGTTATGTTAAAATGAATTTTATAAATTGCAACTGGGCCATAGGCACACCTGTTAAAAAATTTTGCCCCTCCCTAGATTTTATTTTGCCGGTGCTCATACTTTTTAGTATTTGTCCCCAACAAAATTAACTCTCAAATCATTGTATATTATATATGTTATACTAGCTTACCCGCCCGGCGTTGCCCTTGCCAACAACCTTAAATGTACCTGAAATCAGTGTTGAACATTTTTTTTATTTTTAAACAAATCTAATGTTGGGGGCCCCACTACCTTAGACAGCAAACACTGGGCGTGCCATACACATTCCTATATATTACCGTAAGTCGAGTCGAAAGAGCCAAACCCCTTCATGATCCAGCCCATAGAACCAGAGATAGAAAAGCACCCCTGGTGGTGAAAATCGAAAAGCTCTATCTATGTAGAGTCGAATGAGCCATACCCCGTCGTGATCCAGCCTATAGAACCAGATATAGGAAAGCACTCCTTGTGGTGAAAATCCGAACTAAAATCCGTAAGCTCTATTGATGTCGGGTGGAAAGAGCCATACTGTAATGACTTAACGAACTCCAGTGATCCAAGGTGATGATTAACATCCAGCACTTTTTATTAGGCATCGTTGATACACAAGTTAAAATAAGATGAACAATTAAAAAACATTACACTCTGCCATCAAAACCCCAGCGTATACAACCATCATATAGACGGCTTGCATTGACGTCACGTTGCTATTAGCAACGACTGGTACTACTGCATCTGGAGCACACACAGAATGTCAGAATTCCCCGTTTGCTGTCAAAAGCATGTGTTATCTTTCTGTTTAATTTAGATCTTTCTTATTTTTATTATTATAGTGCAAATAAGTCTAATAAATCAAATGCAGAGCACCACATTCGCCTTATATTTGGGCGCCATTTGAAGCGATGCCGCACGTGTGACGTCATGTGCAAGCCGTCTATCATTTTCCGCTCACCATCGTCTGTTCAACTCTCTCTGCATCTCTCTTAGCGTAGCTCGGTTCACTTCTTTTAGACCTGCCAACTAACATCTCTTGCAGTCTCTTTGCATATCGAAAACTGTCCTTTCGATTCGATTACACGGCAGTCAACCTACCGAAGCTAGGCGACAAAACCATGGACAAAAACTGGACAACTCTAGGCCAGCAACTCACGAGTCAGGCTAGGCCATAGGTTTCTTCGGTCGTTACACTGCTCTCATTGTCTGGCTGCTTCATTGCAACGGATGGCGTTGCCGAGGCTATTTTATAGGAGGAGCTTGAAATAGCCTCGAACCCAAGATTCCATATACACGTTTTAATTTTTTTTTAAAAATCTAAATTAAAATTTAAAAATCCGGCCGCGAGGTATACTGTCCGGTGACAACATCTACACATGACAAAAATTTCTGAGTCCTAGGTGTTATAATTACGGAGAAATCCGCGGGCAAGCAGGCAGACAGACACTTACTCTTTTATAGAGATAGAAATAAGCAATAATTTAAATGTGTAAAAACCAAGCAATAATAGAATAGTCTTGAAATTACTTTTATCCTAAAATAAAGGGGGAAATTATAAAAGGATATATAATAGAACCACGCCAAAACGCAATTTCTGAAATGGATCTTTAAATTATTGATATATTGTATTTGTCTCAAAAATGGAAATCCTAGATATTGTTGAAATATTTAAAAACTTATCTTAAACGAGCTCTTACATCATATCTAGTAGTTTACTAATCAGATATTCTTTTTACAAAATATGAACATTTTATTAATAAATAAACACTTTTTTGCGATGAGACTTTTATTCTCGACTTTAAATATGTTCTTTTCACCAGTTTCATCCATCCTGAATAGAAATATATGCTAAAAATATTAATAAACAGAAAACATTACTAACGTATTTAAAGGGAAAAACCCGGAATGTTGTTATATTATTCTACGCTATCTGCTAGCAGACGACGGAGAAACAGGCACGTTTTTATGAATGGAAAGTCGGCGAATGGGCAGGTCTTTAGGATCGTATGTTCGTATGTTGGTCTAGGTCTCCAGAATTTGTTTGAAAAGCTGGTGGCATTTTCGTTTGTTTACTATTGTTACGTCACTCGCAAATTGTCCAATGGACACGACGTTGTGATAAGTAGGAACTGTCAACAGTTGGAGATATATCCTTTCGTAGGGAAAGAGTTGAATCTTGATTGTGAATGACACTTTTTGAGAATCATTCATTCACTAAAGCAAAGACACCGTCGTGTTTTTGGCTTGTCTTTTTGTCGTGAACGGGCTAATTTAAATAAAATGGAAAATAAAAAGACGTATTGTCGGAAACGGTAGTGTATTACATCTTGTCAGCACACCCAATAAGGTAAGTTTTAATTTGTAAAAGAAAATGCGTATTAAATCTGTAGTGATCCATTAATAAATGGATAATGTGGTGGCCTTGTTTATATAAGCCTTTCGGAGTATCATAATTCTTCACAGATTATTGTGTATTTTAATAACTATCTGTAATAAAATATTATTGGAGACTTTTTCTGTTTTACGTTTAATTTTAATTATATTAATCTTTTATATACGTTATATGGTTTACTTTGCATCAATATATGCAGGTACCAACCAGATTTTTCGTCTCCATGAAAATCTGTTTAAAATAGCAAATCACCTACTTATACCGATATTTCTTCTTTTAAAATATCACAATACAACTGTAGGAAAAAAGTTTACAGTTTTTTTTTCTAGTAATTCTGGAAAAAGGACTTATAGTCAACAGAAAGTGACTATAGACAAGGGATAATCTAGGGATTTCTTTATGTTATAACACTGACAGTGCAAAAGCTTCAAAATCAGTTAGGATATTTCTCCTTACTATATGCCCTCATTAACAAATCAATTCCCTTTCAAACTGATTTTTAAAGTATTGTAAAACAAAAAACACTTTAAGTAACTCAGACTATATTATTGTTTCTCTCTCTCAAACAGCAAGTGTTTTTTTTTTCCTTTTCTTAAATTTATGGAAAAATAAAATAAAAACTTTGGGTAAAGTGCCATCACTGCTTGGCGTTAGTTTCTGTTGGCGTGCTAGCACGCGCACGATAGCGGACTGAGCCTTGCAACCCTCGTCATTCCTCCCATGGAGATTTCTTTTCTTTTGATCGAAAATGCTCCAAAAACATCTTGTTTTCGCGCATGCTCAATTCGATCTTTTGTTTTTGCCTGTTTCATTGGACAAAAAGAGGAACATTCTAGAAGAAAAGAGGAACATCATTGGACATTTCATTGGACAAAAAGAGGAACATTCTAGCAGCGTCCTTTTTAGAATTTGAATTACGTTCTCTCGCGGGAGCATTTAAAAAACACGATTGCTGTTTATAATTAAAACTTCTCTTTTAATCGTTTTAATTTAAATGTGATATGCGTCTAGTATACTTCGTTAAAAACACTCATTTATTAAATATTTTTAAATAAAAAAGTTTGTTTTTTATTCTACAGTAGGCGATTTAACTTTGGTCCGTATAGCAGTTGCTTTGAATGCAATTTAGTTTGAATTTAGTAGTTTAGTTATGTTTAACAGTAAAAAATGATTATTTGCTATCAAAGCTGTATAAGATTCTTAAAAAAACTCTTAATTTACGTTTTCCTAATTTGAAAAAAAAACAGTTTGTTTTGTAAGTAAATGTGTGTTATTTTCTTTTGTCTTTTGACCATTTTTCAATGTTATTTTAAATTTATCCTTGTTTTATGCAATATGATTCCTGGAGGGTTCAGGGGGGCAGAGCCCTCCGTACAAAAAAGTAAAAAAAAACTGTCACCCCCAAATTCTATAGAAAAATCATTATTTTTAAAGCTTTCTAGGTAAGTGAGATCATTGGTTTTTTCTTTTATTTTTCTTAAATTGTATGTTTTTCAAGACGTAATTTTTGTCTTATTTTGCTGTTCAATGATTTAAATTATGTATTTTTGCTTTTGTTTTGATTCTCGCGATTTCAATTTGTGTGGTTTTCGGAATACTCCGCACACGAAATTTTTTTTAAAACACAAAATCTGTGTTTTTAACACGTTATATTGACATTATTTTGCTTTTAAATGTTTTAAAGTATGTATTTTTGCTTTATTTTGATTGTCACCATTTCAATTCGCGCGCTTTTGCGTGTTGTCTTCTGGAGGTTGCCACTCTGGGAGACAACACGCAAAAACGTGCCAATTTGGCGAATTTTTGAAAATGCGTCAAGCAGTGGTGAACCCTTCACTCACACCAAAACTTTGAGCCCCGAGTGCATTTTGTGCTCTGGCTGAGCCTGTCTCTTTTTTAGCCCGCATGGGTTGAAGCCAAGCCAGATTTCTTTTTTCCCGGCTAAGCCAGGCCTAGGCTTATTTATTTATTTTTGTAAAAGTTATAGTGATGACATTATTTGTGTAGCGAAATCTTTTGAAAGGTTGTATGGTATAAATTACAGATATATAGGGGAGACCGGTACACACTGGACCTATGGGCACAGTGGACCACCCCCTAATATTTTATTTATTTAAATATTTTTTAAGCTTCTCTTCTATCCTAATAAACAACAGCACTGCACTGATTATTTATAGCCATCAGAAAATAGGTTTAGCTCAGATTGAACTATTTTATCCTGATTGGTTGTTTTGAGCTTCTAAAAGTAAAATTTTTCATCATCATATTTTTATTTTTTTAGTAATTAAAGTTGTAGATAAATAAGATAAAACAGCTTTTTTGAAAAGCTAAGATACTTGGTTTTATTTAACTTTAAAGTTAATATGTTTAAAAGAGAGCTATAAACAATATTAATATGATTATTTATTGAACTTCAACATGGGGCACAGTGGTCCACAATCCACTCTGCTTCTATAATGCAGAACGTTCAAAATATTTAATAATTGCTTGTTTTCTATAAAGAAATATTGTTTTAAAGTAGTTATTTAACTGTACCATAAAGTAAACAAAGAAAAATAACAATTTATTTAACATAGTAAAAAATATTTTGTTTTGTATTTACTGCCTTTGATAAATATAACTGTAGTCTAATTGGTGATGATTCTATTCAAGTGAGATTCATGAGACGGAAATTGAATGGAAATCAGTTTATTTTTCCTGAAACTGTAGATGAATCTGTTGTTGATGTCAATGATTTCCTAATCTTGCTCCCAGACTCAAAAGTATTTCAGGAAAATTCCAGGCTCAATCTTACTCATAAGTATTTTGGAATTTCATTTGCAAATTTTAATGTGCGGCAATTTTTTTGTACTTAAGTATAATTAATAACTTCAACTAAATTGTAATTGTTCTTGTCACTGGCGTAGCTACATATTCAGCACCCTGGAGCAAAAAAAATTAATGCGCCCTCTTGTCTCTGAGGAATTTTTGGAAATTTTTGTTTTATTTTAAGTATAAAATTCATGTAGAGGGTTCGTACGGGTGGATTACGTTACTTTTGGATACCATTAATTCCGTAAGGAAAATTCTCCCTTACTTAATTGCAGAATCTTGCATTTAAATAAGGGAAAATTTACTTTTAGGAAATGCTGCTATATTCCAAAGTAAGCATACGTACGAACTTTAATATTACTTATTTTCTATTGAAATACTTACTTAATTTATTCTAAATTCTAGGCAATTTAACAGTAAGATTTAAACACAATAAATTTAAATAAAATAATAAAATAAATTATAATTCATTAAGTACCGAATATCTACTTATATTTTCAACGTATGGGGCCGGATTTACGTTTTATATGCGACTATGAGCCCAATGCTACCTGTCAACTTTTCTTGTTCATTTTAAGAATTTCTGATTTTAGAATTTTAATGGAGAAACACACTATCGGGAAGAAATTTTTAATTTTGACAGCATATTACTTGAAGCATTTCGATGGAAAGTAAAAACGATGGAAAAGAAGAAAAGATACATGCCTATACATCATTACAATGTAGTGATTGTAATTATAACTATAGAAAAAAGTACCTTTAACATATAGATTTTTGTCAAAGTCTAATTAAAGCACTTTGGGGGCCTAGGCACAGTATTATTACGTGGACCTCCCAACTAGAGATCTGCACGGGCCGGGCTCGGGCCTAATTTTCTTCACGGCACTCGGGCCGGGCCCGGGCCATATTTTTTTTCTGAAGGCTCGGGCCGGGCCGGGCCTAGTGATTACTCTTTACGGGCCGGGCCCTACTTTTTTCCTGAAGGATAAGGCCGTGACTTAAATTATTTTTTCCGTACAGAGCCGGGACTGGTTTCATTCTTCCTAGTCTTTATGCCTTAAAATTTTTAGTCCTGGTTTTGACTCGTATGAAAATCATTGTCTCGGCGTACCTGGTCCGTTCGAAGGTCAGTAAAATAAGATCTGGCATAAAAATCTTTTCAAACACATGCATACATTTTTAAATCGCCTTTATTTTATAATTAAACATTAAAATTTATTCTTTTTAAAGAATAGTAGATTTATTTATACACTTATTAAAATATAGTAAAACGTGTGAAAAATAACCTGCTTATGATGGAATCCTGTCTTAAATTGAAAAATGTGTTGATCCATTAAAAATGAATATACTAATATGTAAGAAAAGAATATATAATACATTTACACCTGCTAAGAAGGCAAATTGTCTATAACTCATTTTTTTTTCTTCCCTATGCAATTCCATCTTAGATTTTACTGTATAGCATTTTTCTGATTTTTAACACTTCAATAAATGGAATATGGATTAACAATATCGATGATAACTTAAACATATACATACAACAAATAGAGATTTATTAAAAAAATAAATATTCCAGCTTGCGGCACCTCTATAAAAATGAAGATTATAAACATAAAAAAAAAAAGGCTGAGATAGGAATTTTTGGTTAGATCTCCTCCTATGGGGCAAATTTTTAACCAAATCGACGTAAAAATTATGTTTTGTAGAAATTCACTCGGGCCGAGATTTTAACTTTTTTCCGGGCCGGGCTCGGGCCGAACTTTTAACTTTTAAATCGGGCCGGGCCGGGCCAATATTTTTTTTGTTCGGGCCGGGCCGGGCTCGGGCCGAACTTTTAATTTTTGTATCGGGCCGGGCCAAATTATTTTTTGTATGGGTCAGGCCGGGCCCGGGCCTGGAAATTTCGGCCCGTGCAGACCTCTACTCCCAACTATAATATTATAACTAATCCCCCCCTCCCCCCTATCTTTTCCAAAACTCATGAAAGTATTTGCACAAATGGTAAAAATCTTTTTTCTTCTTTCTTTTTTTGTACTTGAAATTTATTTTTAAAACACAATGGCAGATCAAATAATAATTATATGATGGGGAGAACCTAGCATTTTTTCGCATCCCTCAAATTAGAGTGCCCCCGAATTAGATATAATCCTTAATGAAATTTGTAATGGTGAAGGGGGCCTTGAAACTTCCATTTGCCCATAACCTGCAGAGTATACTTAAAAATATAAGTTCTAAATGAAATATAAAAACACGTATTGAATTCACGTGAAACATGATTGCTTAAAGTATTTCTCACAGGTTTATTAACGATTCTTTTAATAACTATATATAAAGTAGCATACTCACTGTATTAATAAAACAAAGTTGTTTATCTATCTGTCTGTCTGTTTGTTGGCGTAATCTAACACATGTAGAGGTCTGAAAATTTGGATGAGGATAGACGAAGACAGGACTTAATACGTCTGAGGCTCAGATTTTCCAGTTTTTTGATATTTAACCGAGATTTTAATTAAAAACCCTAAGGAACATCGCAAAATGACCAGTTTCCGTCGTTCTGCGAACTGTGCCTGTGCATTTACGTGTTTCCTCGGATCTTCATGCAGCATGAAAGCAAAGTGTTCGTTTTTTTATGCATTTTGAAATCACAATCATGGAATCCCTCATACAGTTACAAAAGAAAAATAAAAATAAAAACATGAAACTTTTCGCCTTACATTCCCAGTTTAAACGTATCTTTTGTTAAAAAAAATTATTATATTTAGTATTTCAAAAAACATTTTTATTTCAAGTTTTCCATTTTTCTGCATTTTGAAACTGTCGCATCCATTTCCCGAAAGAAAATACAAGAAAAAATACCCACTTATTCGTGGTATCTTTCCCTTTTTAACAGTCTTTAATAATAACAATAATAATAATAATAATATTTACTTTAAAAATATATAAAATGCCGAAGTTTGATTTCAAGTTATTTTCGTGTCTTCAGATTCCTTTTCAAAAGTTTTCTGTTTTTTTTTTTTTTGTTTTTTTTTTTTACATTTTAAAGCTACCCGAACGAAAATATCAAAGATTTAAAATACCTTCTTATTCACCGTACTTTTCTGGTTTTGATGGTATCTTTGGTTTTGAAAAATAATAATACTTTCTATTTCGAGAAAAAAAAAAAAAAAAAAAAAAAAAATCAGGGTCGATGGTCATTTGTTTTCATCTTTTACATTTTTACTCCAATTTTAAAAAGTTATTTCCTTTTTTCAGACGAAGAAGATACCCACTTATTCTCTGTCTTTTCCCGGTTCTAACAATATCTTTGGTTTCAAAAACTATTAAAATTTACTATTTCAAAAAAATTAATTTCTTGAAGTTGTTTCACGGATTCCACAAACATTTTTTTTTTTTTTTCGGTGCCTTTGAATATAGTGTTTCCCCTTTTAAGAGAATTGTGATTTTGAACATTTTCCGAGGGGTTTTCATTTCTGCATATGTCCGGGAAAACCTCCACATTTTCAACACACGTTATCAATACACCAGAAGATATTCTTTCGCATTTTAAAAGAGTGTGTCAGAATTCAAAGTTTGATATATCTAAGTGTCAGAAATTAAACCAGCAAGCACTATAACGGGACCCCTTAGTTTGGAAACATTTTCGTTTAATAAATATAAAATCATACAAATTCAAGGTTCCTATGCAAAACCAGACCAGACCGTGCGTAGCACGCCTGGTGCACTCTGCCGAAGACAATGGGGCCTCCGATTCTAGGTTTGTTTGAATAGATTTTCATATAAAAATGTGAAATCATATAAATTCGAGGGTGTATGCTGCTGAAGGCAGTGGGTTCCCAAACGTTAGATTCGTGTGAAAATAATTTCGCCTAAAAATATAAAATCTTTCAACACTGATTTTAAGTATATTTAAGGTTATTATCACGGGTCCGGGAAATGCCGCGAGTGTTAGCTAGTTAATACTAAAAAACAATATTTTTGAGAAAATCATTTTTTCTCTACAAAGCATTTCATTTTATCATGCAAGAAATACTACCTATTACATTCTCTCCTAAGTTGGAATTTTTGAAAAATTTTTGCAGATCTATGCCAATTATGACTTCCAGAAACCAAAACCACACCCAGTTCAAATCTTTATATATCTATCTATTTATATCACTTTTTTATGGACACAATAACTTTAATAATTCTGCACAAATCTCTTTCAAACTGATACATAAAATCTTGGTCAAGGTCGTCAATGGGCAAAATCAAACCAAGAAGGGGTGGGGGGCAATGGGGTCCTTTTTGTGAAAACAGAAAAAAACCATAACTTCTTAATTATGATACAGATTGAAACTGTTTAAAGTTATTATTACTTCTAGGAAAAGAGTCGAAAATTTATGTAGGACAGATTTTTTATATCATTAAAAATGGCCCCAAGGGAGGGTTTAGAAGAAAACAATTCATAACTTCATCAATTCACAAGATATCAAATCCGCTTGAATTTATTATACATCATTTTAATATTATCTAAAACTTTTATATTGATAAGTTTTTTATAGGACCAATCCTTATAACAAAAAATCCCTGCCAGCTCCGCCTGAAAACAAGTTAGGTTTCAAAGTGGGTGGTTCCAACTGCTGCATCATGGCAAAAAGGTAATTTCTTCCGTAATTCCCAACAAATAGGCACCCCATGGTCTGCGTCTTCGAAATCTACCGGTGCCTGTAGACCGAGCCGCCAGGGATTTTTTTTTTATATGTACCAGCCCAGCCTATAAATGTTCTTCTATGATTCAAACTTTTAGCCGGACCAAGCCAATAAATTCTTTGTATGGGTTAGACCAAACTTTTAAGCTTTTATATCAGACCAGGCAAATAGATGTTTTGTACAGGTGGAGCCAAACTTGTAGCTTTTGTACTGGGCAGGCCCAGGCTTAGAAATTTTGGTCCATGCAGATCTCTATTGAGAAATGTTTAAAAAAAATTTTTGCAATGAATTCTCTTATGTGTAGTGGTGCCATCTATGATTTTTAGTTGAAAATAAAAATTGAGTTCTAGTGATCAAAACATTAACAACCTTCTCACCCAAAGGAAACAACAAATAGTCAAAAATTTAGGTGCTTTTGAAAAAAGTTTTTTGAATGAATTCCTGTATGTGTAGTGGTGCCATCTATTATTTTTAATTGAAAATAAAAATTAAGCAAAGAATAAAATGGTCCAGAACACCCATATTAAAGATGTTATCTATACTGTATTGATCTTTTAAAGGGAACATTATAAACAAATAAAAATTAGAATTTTTCCAAGAAATATTTTTTACATTTTTTGAATAAAATATTTACTTTATCAAGGACTAGATAATTTTCTTGGTACTACTAAATGTTACAATTAAGTATATTTTCTATATCACTAACTGTTATCAGAATCTCGTGGTCCTGATGTGATCACATTAAATGCCATCTACTTTTTTTTTTTTTTAGATTTGTCGAATACTGTGAAATGATAGCTTGCTCTATTTTTTATATATAAAATTAAAATCTTATTTTGTATAAATAAGTAATAGTCTTTTTACAGCAAAAATTAATTGTGTTTCACCTTCTTGTAATTCAATCATTGTCTTGAAATGAGATTATTCCGATTTACAAAATCTGTTAAAATTGAGGCGATGTTATTTGCTGAGTGCCTCCAGAGAAAATATCGTGAATTTAATCAAATGTTGCAAAAAAAACCTGAGAAATTTGCCAATTGTTTGTGGAAAATATTGCGAAATTCGTGAGGGGGAAAAAACAAATTTAGCAACTTTCCTCGATCAATTGCAGAAAAATATGCTAATTTCATCAAACGGTAATGAAAAAAATACAAAATTCGTCGATCGGTTACATGAAAAAATTACGAAATTGTTAGATCGGTTGCAGGAAACTTAAATAACAAAAATTTGTCGTCCGTAAAATGGTGAACTTTTTTGGGCAGATCTTCCCACCCACGATATATTTTTAGGCGGGATTTCAAAATTTTCGGCGTGAATCCCGCCATCCTGCCCTGAACTTCAAGCCCTGGTAAGCCTAATTTCAAACCAGTGTTGAATTCAGTGGTGGCCCGTGGGGGGGGAGGTGGGGGTGACGACTTCCCCCCCACCCCGGAAGATTTGAGATTTTAGGCTTTTAATGGTTAAAAAGTGCAATTTTGCCCCGGAGAAAAGTGTCTGAATTCAACACTGTTTCAAACCTCTTGTATAGTATTGATAATATATTCTAAAATGAATAAATATTGATATTAAAGAAAAGTATCAGTACATCAATATTGAACGTAAACATTTACATTAAGTTCAAGATTCAATAATGCTCTTATCTTTCTTCGGTTTCATGTAATAACTCCTGTTAAATTTTGATAAGCTAATTTGTAAAGGTGTCATATAGAGCTGGGTATGTGATTCTTCGCTTGTTGTTTAAATCAAACTGTTCTTTTCCATCATTTAATCAGTGTTAATATTTTTTACCAGCCGTAAATAAACATTAGTGCAGTCACAAATATCTAATTTTACAGCCATCGAATCACGTTCCTATTTTAAATAGATAGATATAAGCTTGTTACAGTTTTTCGCATTGCATTATTATTGTTTACTTTTTTATAGATATTTTATAATGTGAGGAAAAAGCAGTTTACATCATTTTTTCATTCCAAGAAATAAACTAATATCTACAAAATAAATAAAAGTGGAATACGTATAAATACATTGCATGTGATGTGCAATATCACAGATAAGTACAATGAACGTGACGTCCGGTTTATTTATTATTTTCCTTCAATCACATTGTTAGGCGGGCGAGAGATTTTGCTTACCCCAAATGGTCGATGTGAAAGAAAACATCTACAATTATATTTTTATACAGACACTTTTTAACACTCTCCCACATAGTTGAAAAGTGTTCTGAAATTGGTTTATCTGTCTGTTCGTGCTCTAACTTGTGTGAATATACCATAGACTTCCTCAAATCCTCCACCCTAAAATCTGCTAATTCCTAAATCCACACATAATTGCAGATGTAAACAATGATACTTACAGTTAAGATGTAGGCGGAAAAATTCAAGATTTTTAAAAAATTTTATGTCATTCCATGCACACATTTTAATATGTAATTCTTGTTAATATGGCTGAACACTTATCTTCTTATCAAGGAAGTATAGCTTTATTTCTAGAAAAATTCAAGACAGTGTTGATCTCAGTGGTGATAACGATCTTTTTATCAATTACATTTCTGTATTAATCAAGCATTTTCGGATATTAAGTTTGGCTAAGCCTGAAATAAAACTATTTTATTCTATGATTTTTATATAATTATTAGGTGTACCTTCGTGAGGCAAGTTTCATTGAATAATTTTTAAAAAATTATCTCATCATTATTATGCCTATTTAGTTATGCATAATTTACTTGACCTTTACCTTTAAAATTTTAATCATTTTTTAAATTTTTATTACTTTTTTATTTTATGATTTTTATATAAATTATTAATGTACCTTTATGAGGCAAGTTTCATTGAATAATTTTTAAAAAAAATTATCTCATCCTTATTAATTATGCCTATTTAGTTATGCATTATTGTTTACTTGACCTTTACCTTTAAAATTTTAATCATGTTTTAAATTTTCTAAATTTTTTTACTTTTTTATTTTCTGATTTTTATATAAATTATTAGCGTACCTTTGTGAGGCAAGTTTCATTGAATAATTTAAAAAATTATCTCATCATTATTATGTCTATTTAGTTATGCATTATTGTTTACTTGACCTTAACCTTTACATTTTTTATCATGTTTTAAATTTTCTTAATTTTTCTTACTTTTTTATTTTATGATTTTTATATAAAATATTAGTGTACCTTTATGAGGCAAGTTTCATTGAATAATTAAAAAAAAATTATCTCATCATTATTATGTCCATTTAGTTATGCATTATTGTTTACTTGACCTTTACAACCTTTAAAATTTTAATCATGTTTTAAATTTTATTACTTTACTTAATTATTTTAATATTTTACTTTATTGTAAGCATTCATTATAATTTACAGTGCATTATTACATTCAAATTACTGTTTAAAAAACAGTGACCAGAAATCTGCTAAATTCTGATAATCTGCATAATCTTTGGTTTCAAGCGATGTGGATTTGAGTGAGTCTACTGTATTCTAACTCTAATGCAATTAATATATATTATTGAAGTTTACGAATTTAGTGTTTTAAATTTTCTTAATTTTTCTTACTTTTCTTACTTTTTTATTTTATGATTTTTATATGAATTATTAGTGTACCTTTATGAGGCAAGTTTCATTGAATAATTTAAAAAAAATTATCTCATCATTATTATGCCTATTTAGTTAATGCATTGTTGTTTACTCGACCTTTACCTTTAAAATTTTAATCATGTTTTAAATTTTCTTAATTTTTCTTACTTTTTTATTTTATGATTTTTATATAAAATATTAGTGTATACTTTTATGAGGCAAGTTTCATTGAATAATTAAAAAAAAAATTATCTCATCATTATTACGCCTATTTAGTTATGCATTATTGTTTACTTGACCTTTACCTTTAAATTTTTAATAATGTTTTAAAATTTCTTAATTTTATTACTTTCATTACCTTACTTAATTATTTTAATATTTTACTTTATTTTTATTGTAAGCATTCATTATAATTTACAGTGCATTATTCATTCAAATTATTGTTTAAATATGTAAACAAAACAGTGACCAGAAATCCACTAAATTCTGAAATCTGCATAACTTTTGGTTTCAAGCTATGTATGTGGATTTGAAAGAGTCCACTGTATTCTAACTCTAATGCAATTGATATACAGGGTGTCCAAGAAGTCTGGAAACGATCGAATAACTCGAGAAATATACATCAGATTGAAAAATGGAGGAATGCATGTTCAATATTTTGGAAAAATATATTTAGAGATATCAAAGTTGCACCCCCCAACTCTGCCCCCCTTGAGGGGAAAGGAGGGCAAATTTTGAATTCTTAAATGATAACCCCCCCCCCCCCCCCCTTTTTGTATTGCAGATTCAGATTCTACCGGAAAAAATACGAAACTTTCCTATTGAACATTTTCTTGGAAGATCGTAGATGACGCTGTAATCGAGCAAAATGCAGTGAGAATTGTTTCCATTGAAATGTCTGGAAACGGCCAAATAACTCGAGAAATATACATCGGATTGAAAAATGGAAAAATGTGTTTTCAATATTTTAGAAAAACTGGCAATTCTTATATCCCTAAATAGATTTTTCTAAAATGTTGAACATGTATTTTCTACGATTTTCCGAAGAAAATGTTCTGTACAAAAGTTACGTATTTTTTCCTGTAGAATCCGAATCTGCAATAAAAAAAGGGGGGGGGTGTTATCATTTAGATTTAAAAGTTGTCCCCCTTTCCCCCAGGGAGGGCAACTTTGATATCCCTAAATAGATTTTTCAAAACTATTGAACATGGATTTTTCCATTTTTCAGTCTGATGTATATTTCTCGAGTTATACGACCATTTCCAGACTTTTCAATGGAGACGATTCTCACTGGATTTTACTCTACAGCACCATCTACGATTTTCCGAAGAAAATGTTAAATACGAAAGTTACGTATTTTTTTCCATAGAATCTGAAACTGCAATAAAAAAAAAGAGGGGGGGGGGGGGATATCATTTAAGATTTCAGAATTGCTTTCCTTTCCCCCAGAGGGGCAAAATTGGGGAGGGGCAACTTTGATACCCCTAAATAGATTTTTCAAAAAATATTGAACATGCTTTTCTTCGTTTTTCAATCTGATGTATATTTCTCGAGTTATTCGACTGTTTCCAGACTTTTCGGACACCCTGTATATTATTGCAGTTTACCATGGCATGTTCAGTATTGAAAATGAAGTGTAACATTCATTTGCATTTTTAGTTCGTTTACAGGGACACTCAAAAGAATAACATTACATTACGGTCTATGGAGAAAAATCGTTTGCAGTGTATTTTAATGATGTTAAACTATTTTAAACATATTGAAATTGGTATACATCACTAAAATGCGCTGATGTAAAATTTGGTGTTAGCATTTATCGTTCATTTACAGGGACACACAAAAGTATTCGGTAACAGCATTGTGTATGTGCAATAATTGCAAGAAGGGCATTTTCAATTGTGGTATGCGTTTTCAAATTTATCTAATTTTATTGCAAATTACTTGGTATGTATAAATTAGGGTTGGTCATTTTCATACAAAATGGTATTTTGTCAGGACAGTGGCAAAAAATAGAAAAAACCCCGTAAAAACTGGCAAAAACTGAAAATGTCTGGATTAAAAAATTATATAACAAACAATATAATTTTTTACATAATATAACTGAGACTTAAATCAGAATATTAATTTGGTATTTCATTGATAATAATTTGAATAATTAAGTTTAAAATAATTTTAACTTAAGATAACATTTAAAGTGCAAGTAAAAAAATCTACTTTGTAAATAAATTTATAACTTTGATCAATGGAGATGAAATTATCAGGGACCTATTTACAAATTTGGCTGCCGTGGGCACAGAAGCTTATGGGGGGGGGGGGGGGAGGCTTGCACCGATGCTTTCAGTGATTTTGAGTTAAAAAAATATTATTGAAAGCAGTAATTATTAAGATAACCACTACTAACTTTAATAATTTCGTAATATTTAATGATTTTTTTTATAAATTTTCTTCTCAATTTTTTAGCAGTAAAAGTTTTTATAACATCCTCTTTATCAATCTTTAGTGTTCTATTTCGCTGATGATTTTTCAAAATCGTTTTTGAAAGTGAAAGTATCAAATAAAAAGCCTGTAAACAAAATCGAAAAAGTAAAAAATGGCCTTTGTAGAGATTGCCTCAATTATCCAATGGAAAAAGATCTTTTAAAAATATTGAAATGCAAATAAGATATTAAAAAAGATTCTCCCATAGAATTAATATTAGCGAGTGGGTGTTTTCGTGTGAGTGAAGTAGTTTTTTTTTTTTTTTTAACGAAAAAATAAACAGATTTTTCCATATTAATTTTGTTTTTTAATACCGTAATTTCGTGTGTATGCGCCACACCTTAGTTAAGTCTTTTTCAAACTGGAAATTTTATTGAAAATAAGAAGTCAAATAAGTGCTAAGCAGAAGTAAGTCACATTTTATTTAAAATAAATTCTGGTAGGAAATCGAACTATCTAAGGTACAGCATATACGTGCAAAATTACGGTAGTTAAAACATCAGATTTTGGTCAATAATTGAAAATTCTTCCGTAGCATTTGGGGGCCTATGAAAATCGGGGGCCCTGGGCCCGCACTCCGAATGCCCTGCCGTAAATCAGGCTTCGGAAACTATCTTCTTCATTCTTAACTTTTAATATAGTAATGCCATCTTTAATAATGATAGTTATATATAATATATTATGTTAAAAACTTTTTATCCCACAATTTATAGATTCATATAACTATTATAGACAAAATTACAAAATTAAAAGTTGGTTTGTAGCATATATATCAGCAGGGATCATTCTAGAACATAAAAAAGGGTAGGGTGCACATTACATAATAAGGGCAATTTTATTGAAAAAGGCACATTTCATATAAAGGGCATTTTTGTAATAAGTGCACATAACAATATATACTGGTCGGGAGGGGAGTCTGGCAGCAGCTTAAAGTACTCCTTAATTTAAAAATCCAGTAACATTTCTAATTTCCATAACTTCACCATTTGAAAAGTATTAAATATAACAAAATGAAACTTGTTCTCGATTTTTATTGTAAAATTATTTACTATATTCACAGTCATTTTCCCCTTTTCCTACGATATTCAAAACCTTCTCTCTCTAAGACTTTTATTCACCAGATAATTTTTTCCTGATTACAGAGAAATAAAGAGGGAAAGAGGAGTACTCCTGATATACCATACTAGCATTCGAAAAATAAAAGATAAGTAAAGAATTTTTGAAACTACAATGCAAACAAGGCAAGATTCTTCCCAATAAAAAGAGGGTAGAATTCTACCTGGAGAAAGGGCAAGGAGGGTAGAATTCTACCAGGAAAAGGGGCAAGAAGGGTGGGATTTTATCTAAAAAGGGCATGAGGGCAGGCCGCCCTTCTGAAACTCTCTAGAATGATCCCTGATATCAGGACAGTAATCTGTTGGTGTCGTCAAAAGGGAGGGGGAGGGGGTTAAAACTTTTTGGTTGGGCTAATTCACTGCTGTGTATTAAAATTAGTTTTTCTCACACTTTAAAGGCATCAGCATTTATCTGCCTTTCTGAGTAAACAAAAATTCTGAAATTAACAGCTAATATTCTGAAAGGTTACAGCAGAGGGGGGGAGGGCGAGGGAAGAAAATCCCCTCTCGGCAATAATTTTTCTTGTTGCAGATTAACTCTGCTTTTGATTCGAGTCGATGTAAGGCTGAGGGTAGATCCTTGCAAAATGGGTTCGGGTTAACCCGATTTTTCAAAAGTTAGTTCAGTATATTGTTTCAGATTAAAAACTATGCCTATATTAATAAGCATAGAACTTCATGTGTCTGCTGTTTTCTAAATGAATGCTGCATCTTTTCCAGGACTATTTTACAAAATTCACGTTTTTTTCGTGAGCCTTTGACGAAATTAGCGTTTCTTTTTTCCCCCACGATCCTTTGGCGAAATTCACGTTTTTTTTTTTTTCGTGGCCTTCGACGAAATTCGCACTTTTTCTGTGATCCTTTGACGAAATTAGCATTTTTTTCTGTGGCCATTTGACGAAATTTACGTGTTCTCTGTGGCCCTTTGATTAAATTTGCATTTTTTCCACGTTCCTTCTACGAAACTCATGGTTTTTTTTTTACAGTCTTTTGACGAAAAATCAAGTTTTTTCGCAGCCTTTTGACGAAATTTGCATTTTTATCGCAATCTGTCGACAAAATTAGCCTCCCAGATCCTTTGATGAATTTCACGATTTTTTCTTTGGCCTTTGGACAAAATTCGCTATTTTTCCGTGATCCTTCGACGAAATTTGTGGTTTTTTCGAGATACTTCGACAAAATTTGCCGTTTTTGAGATCATTCGATGAGATTTGCCGTTTTTGTGGCGATCCTCTGATGAAATTTGCCGTTTTTTCGCGATCTGTCGGCAGAATTCTCCGTTTTTTCTACGATCTTTCGACGAAGTTGGCATTTTCTCTGTAGCCCTTCGGCTAAATTCGTATTTTTCCGCGTTCCTTCAAAGAAACTCATGTTCTTTTGACGGCTTTTTGACGAAATTCACGTTTTTTCACGGCCTTTTGACTAAATTTACGTTTTTTTCACCATCTGTCAACAAAATTAGCCATTTTTCGCGAACTTTAAATGAATTTCGCGTTCTTCCCGTGATTTTTCGACGAAATTCGCCGTTTTATTCGCGATCCTTCGATGAAGTTTGCCGTTTTTTTGCATAATTGCATCTTGTTTTTAGTCTGCAGGTGCCCTAAAAAGTCTGCGACGCCCGCCGCAGCGTCGCGTAAATTCTGCCACGGGGATATATACTTTATAATTATAAATGCTTGTTTTTTCTACAAAAAAGATTTTTTATGTATTTATTTGAGGTTTATTTCTATCAATTTTTATCTTTTCAGGTGTTTTTTTTTTCCCCTATCATTTGCATCGGATCATCACTCTGTACAAAAGGGAAATTTGAATTTATATTTACAGTCCAAGTCGTTTCTGGAAGGTAATTAATTGTGTGTCACATCAATAATATATTTTTTTAAAGTATGACTTTAAACACTATGTAGATGTTTTATACATTAAACTCTGGTATCATAGTACACAATTTTACATAGTAATTTATTTGTGCTGAAACTATATCTGAGGTGATAAGAAATGAATTGTGAACTGAAAACTGAAGAAAAATGTGGCATGCATAATCTTTTTAAGTGTGAATTACGTGAAGAAGGATTTCCTCCAAAAAGTAATTTAACTGAACATCTTGAAACTGAATCAGATATAAAGCCTTTCATATGCGATATTTGTAAAACTGTTTTCGCTGAACAAAGCTGGTACATGAATCATCTTGATAGTCATTCAGAAGAGATTCATTTTACTTGTCATGTTTGTCGTAAAGTATTTGATAATGAAAATTCTTTTCAGGAACACAGTTTAGGTCATTCGAAGAAAAAACCTCATGAATCTACTACCTGTGAAGAATCATTAATAAAATCCCAGTTAAATTATCAAACTACTGTTCATACAAAAGAAAAATCTCATAAGTGCCTCATCTGTCCAAAAGAATCTGAAGAAAGAAATGAACATCTTCCTACTCACACTGTGGAAAAAAAGTATGAATGTCCTACCTGTGGAAAATTATTTAAAAAAAAATCCCTATTAAATTATCATATTAGAGTTCATACAAAAGAAAAACCCTATAAATGTCATATATGTGCAAAAGCATTTTCATGGAAACCGGTACTGAAAAAACATTTATGTGCACACGAAAGTGAGAAATTTGTTTGTAATGTCTGTCAAAAATGTTTTTTTGCAAAATCTGAATTGGAGTTGCATTTTCGGATCCATTCTGGTGAAAAACCGCTTAAATGTAATGTTTGTCAGAAAATATTTTCACAGAAATCACATTTAAAAATCCATTTTCGTATTCATACAGGGGAAAGACCCTTTCATTGTGACATCTGTGAAAAAAGATTTACACGTTCAATTGATTTGGATTATCATTTAAGGATTCATAGCAGTGAAAAACCTTTCAAGTGTGACAAGTGTGAAAAGGCATTTAAAGTAAAACATCAATTAACTACTCATTTTCGTATCCATGATGGCAATACTTTTGTGTGTAATATTTGTAAAAAAATATTTGTCAATAAATCAAATTTTGAAAATCATTTTCGAACACATAGTGGAGAAAAACCTTTCTCCTGTGCTTTTTGTCATAAAGCTTTCATCCGCAAAGCTTATTTAAAGACACATGCTATAAGTCACATAGAAGAAAATTCATTGTTGATTTTTGGTTATAAAAAATTATAAGAATGATGTGCTTGAGATAAAAAAAATAATCTTGTATTTTTGTAAAATGTGTTCTTTTTCTGTGTAAAATAAAGTTTACTTCTGCTTTTAACGAAATCTGAAAATATTATTTTTTCCTGCATTTCAAATATGTATATTATGCAAAACTTTAGATTTTTTATTTATTTTTTGTGGGGGAGGGGGTAAATTTTATGAGAAGTATTCAAATAGAAATTTGTTGTACTATTAACTTACTGATTTTGATAAAAGTAACAATAACCAAATGTTATTTTTATATGCGAAGTCTCATTAATCATCTTCAATTCAAAAGATCTGTATATGAGGCTTGAAACATATGCATGAATTCTTATTCCTCTAACCACTTTTTTTCGTAAGAATTTTCTACTTCCTTTTATTTCTTAAAAAATATATCCCTCTAAGATTATTGTTTGGAGATTCTGGTAAGAAGAATAAAATTTATTCTATATGTTTCTAGTATTGTGTATAACTGACTTGAAATTTGAACAACAAATACAGTAAAACCTCGGTTATCCGAAAAGCATGGGACCAAAGGATTTTTGGTTGACCGGTGTTCAATAGGAATTTTCGGATAACCCAGAAGCTTCCTAATTTTCTTCTACCAGATGACACTACTCACACTTCTCACTCCCATACAGTCAGGTAAAGCGACTGTGCTTGCAGGTGTAGCAAGTGTCTGTATTCTATTCGATTACCCCATCCTGTTTACACGTGTTTTAATAATTCCCTCCAAACTTTATTTATGATGAGAAATACTTTTAAGTATAAACGTGTTTTTATCAGCCTGAAGAGCTTAACAAGTTAAAAAAGTTGATACTGGAACCTCAATATTTTGAAGTGCAGGAAGATGCAACAGTATCAGATGTGTTGTTGTTTAAAAGCTGGCGTGATAAGACAGCAATGATAATAAAGCAATGCAAAGTTGAAAAACAAAAAAAAATCACGTAAAGAAATGAAGTGTTGTATGTGTCTATGCAATAAAATGCCTGCATTTCCGCAATGGTCCAAATAAGTAAGTTGACGCTGTTTATTTATTTCATAAACAGCATGCTTGTTTAAAAATAAAATTTTTCATATTAAAAAAGAAAGAGTTTTAAAATCCTTTGGTTATGCTGATTTTCGGATAATTGGGGTTCTACTGTACATCAAATTTTAAGATCAAGAGCGATATTTTTTTTTTTTTCAGAACGTGTTTTGCATAAATTCTTCTGCGGGCAGAAGAATAACACTAAACGTACCAGCGACTTTTTCATTAGCTGGATAGGAATGCTGTACTAATAAGAATTTGGTCTTTGAAGTTTTATATTATGTACCAGTGATCCTCTATTCTGCCGAACCTGTTGTGCCTTTTTATCGGATTGTCTTTTGTGTAGGTTGTGCAGAACTACCGTTTATGCAACATCACAATTTGTATCATATACAGCGTTGTCTGTTGTTGACTTTTTGCACAGACTTTCTTTAAATAAAATCTTTACGCATGATATGATGTGTTCTGTTATCAAAATTTCACATCATTATGATGATCCATACTCAGCATATTCTTTGGGTACATTGATAACTGATATTTTTAACACTTTCCAACATAATTAATGGTTAAAGTGATAAAACATTACACCAAAAAAAAACCCCTAAAATAAAGTTTTAATATAAAGACGACATGTTTTGTACACTCAAACAGGGACTTCTTCAAAATCGAAAATGATAAATAAACTATTTTCGCTAAGTTTTTTAAAACGATAAACACAAAACACGAGACCTCATACATAATGAAAGCAGGAGAAATGGTTAAACTGTAAACATGAAAATTATTATTTTATTTATCGCTTTTTTTTAAATTTGTAAATCAACTCGTGCGAAATTTTAGATAATTCAAACGAGACTGATTCATTGCCTATGTTCTCATATCGCAAAAATTCATCTATTGATTCTTGGATAATGGATGGGAAATAAACTCTTGATAGAAAAATTATTTTACTTTTCTTTAAATCAATCTGCAAATGCTCTGCCCTATGTAGTTTGGCCAAAGCTGTAGTTGATATCTGCCATACGTTCTTTTATTCTCATTTTAAATTTTCTGTTCGTCATTCCTATATAATACTGTAATGTTACATATTTAATTCCAGAATAATACTGTAACTTTCAACATACCAGGGCAGTTTGATAAGTTCTCAGCCTAACACAGAAATGGAACAAGTACCCAATGACAATGTTGTTTGTAAAGTATGATCCTTTAGATGACATGCCGCCGAGTTTCAGACACGTGAGTTTATTGGTTATTGCTGGGCGATAAAGTAAAGTAAACAAGTTTTGACAGTTTCGGAAAAAGGGAAAAAATTAAGTTCGAGCTGTCATAAAATACTTTGTTAAAAAATATTTAATCCCCACGAACATACAAAAATAATTACAGTCTATCTTAAAGAATTCTTGTCCTTCATATTCGATGATGAAAAAGTGGTCTGCTGAATTTAAACATGGTAGGAAATCAATTCACAATGATGAATGCTCAGGACGCCCAAAAACCGCTACGACCGATGAAATCCTCACAAACATTCACAATGCCGTATTGAATGACAGCCGATTGAAGATACGTGAACTCGCTGACATTGCGAACATCTCGATAGACCGTGTCCACCACATTTTACACGATGTTTTGGGTATGAAAAAGCTTTCAGCTTCGATGCGTGCCGCGTTTGTTGAACGTCGACCAAAAATGCCAAAGAATGAACATTTCTCAAGCGTCTTCTGAAATGTATTGTGTTGCAAGTTGAAAAATAAAATGAAATACTGTCAAACATCTTGTATTTTCTTTTTCAGGCCGGAAACTTTTCGAACCACCCTCGTACAAGGCTGGACTAAAGAATTTGCACACAAGAGTGTATCTTAAATGTATTGAGTTGCAAGGGGACTACACTGAAAAATAATATGGAATTATGTCAAAAATCTTGTGTTTTCACTGTCAGGCCAAGAACTTATCAAACCACATTCATAGTTGAAAAGTGTATATGAATTCGTTTGTCTGGCCATCTGTCTGTCCCTGCTCTAACTTGCTTAAATTTATTCGGATTGCCATGTAATTGATGTAGGTTATTAAGGTTTACATGGCTGATTCGGGGTTGAAAATGAAGTGTGTACCACTTATGGTTAGTTTACAAGACCACTCAATAGTATTTCGTTACATTACGGTCAATGGAAGAAAAATTCGTTTTCAGTGCACTTTAATGATGTTCACTGCTTTAAACATAATGAAATTGATATGCATCATTGAAGTTATTGGCAAGACTATTTATATAGAGTAAGTAGCTGTTATAGTTAGTTTACAGGGACGCAATTGCAAGCATTCATTATAATTTACAGTGTATTGTTACATTCAAATTACTGTTTAAAAAACAGTGACCAGAAATCCGGTAAATTCTGAAATCTGCATAACATTTGGTTTCAAGCGATGTGGATTTGAGGGAGTCTACTGTATTCTAACTCTAATGCAATTGATATATATTATTGAAGTTTACCATGACATGTTCAGTATTGAAAATGAAGTGTAACATTCATTAGCATTTTTAGTTTGTTTACAGAAACACTCAAAAGAATAACGTTACATTACAGTCGATGGAGAAAAATCGTTTGCAGTGTATTTTAATAACGTTACACTATTTCAAACATATTGAAATTGGTATACATCACTAAGGTGCACTGAGGTAAAATTTGGGGTTAGCATTTATCATTTATTTACAGGGACACACAAAAGTATTCGGTAACAGCATTGTGAATTTGCAATAATTGCAGGAAGGGCATTTTCAATTGTGGTATGTGTTTTCAAATTCATCTTTTTTTTCTTTTTGAAGATTACTTGGTATTATATATAAATTAGGGTTGGTCATTTTGCCGCGAAATGGTATTTTGTCAGGACATTGGCAAAAAATAGAAAAAAAAATCCCGTAAAAACTGGCAAAACCCAAAAATAACTGGATTTAAAAATTATACAACAAACAATATAAATTTTATATAATATAACTGAGACTTAAATCAGAATATTAATTTGGTATTTCATTGATAATAATTTGAATAATTATACAATTTAAAATAATTTTAACTTAAGATAACATTTAAAGTGCAAGTAAGAAAATCTACTTTGTAAATAAATTTATAACTTTGATCAATGGAGATGAAACTATCTTCTTCATTCCTAACTTTTAATATAGTAATGCCAACATTTAAAGTGCAAGTAAGAAAATCTACTTTGTAAATAAATTTATAACTTTGATCAATGGAGATGAAACTATCTTCTTCATTCCTAACTTTTAATATAGTAATGCCAACATTTAAAGTGCAAGTAAGAAAATCTACTTTGTAAATAAATTTATAACTTTGATCAATGGAGATGAAACTATCTTCTTCATTCCTAACTTTTAATTTAGTAATGCCATCTTTAATAATGATAGTTATATATAATGTAAACAAAATTTGATCCCACAATTTATAGATTCATATAACTATTAAGACAAAATTGCGTCATTGCATGTCAAATTAACGTAGGGTCTAGACCTTGATGTTTCAGATTTCTATATTTTTTTGTTTATAGTTTGTATCGATAAAGTATATGAAAAATCTATTTTTTTTTCCCTTAGCAGTTTTTTTTTTCTTTTACGGAATTTTAAAAATGGTCAAAAGTATCAAATTTAACCAAGCATTCAATCACATATCTTCTACAATTCTGTAACAAATTGTGCTATAGAGCTCAGTTATATCTTACTTTAAAACTTTTTTATGAGCTTTAATATGATATGCAACACTAACTATTTTGAGTAAAATAAAGTTTTTAACAAATTTTCAAAATGTTTGAATTTAAATTAAAAAAAATATATATAGGTGTGTTAATCTTTGATTTTTTGGCTACTAGTATGCAAAATTTCAAGATGGAGAAATGATGGGATTTTGAGCTATTAGTTTTTGAATAAGAATGGTTTATTGAAACTTTTCAGGTAACTGGTTCCTTATACCTTAAAAATTAATAGTTCAAAATCCCATCATTTTACAATTGTGAAATTTGCATACTTGTAGCCAAAAAATCAAAGAATAACATATATTTTTTTGAAAAAAAGTAAAAATGGTGTTTTTAAAATTTTGAATTAAATTTTTTTTTAATTTGTCAAAAAATTAGTTTTATTCAGAATAGTTAGTGTTGCATATCATATTAAGACCATAAAAAGAACTTTCAAATAGGATATAACTGAGCTCTCTTTCCCAATTTTTTTACAAAATTGCAGAGAATTTTGTGATTGAAAACTTGACTAAATTTCGTACGTTTGGTTAAAATTCCGTAAAAAAAAACCGCTTAGAAAAAAAAAATAAAAAATAGATTTTTCATATACTCCATGGATTCAAACTGTAAATAAAAAGTTATGGAAATCTGAGATGTCAAGGTCCAAAATTTTCATTTATTTCATTGATTTGACATGGAATGACCCAATCATTCCATGTCAAATCAACATAGGGTCTGGACCTCAACATCTCAGATTTCCATAGTTTTTGGCTTATAGTTTGTATCCATAGTGTATATGAAAAATCTGTTTTTTTTTTCTACGGAATTTAAAAAATTGTCAAAAGTACAAAATTTAAGCATGTTTTTCATTAAAAGATCCTCTACATTTCTGTAACAAATTGGGCTAGAGTGCTCAGTTATGTCTTATTTGAAAGATCTTTTTATGGGCTTTAATATGATAGTCAACACTAACTATTTTGAGTAAAATTAATTTTTTAACAAATTTTCAAAATGTTTGAATTAAAATTTTTAAAAAAAGAATATATATATTAATCTTTCATTTTTTGGTTACATGTATGCAACATTTCAAGATGGTGAAATGATGGAATTTTGAACTATTAATTTTTCAGGTAATAAGGAACCTTTACATGAATAGTTTCAATAAACCATTCTTATTCAAAAATTAATCGCTCCAAATCCCATCATTTCTCCATCTTGAAATTGTGCATACTTATAGCCAAAAAATCAAAGATTAACAATTTTATATTAAAAAAAATTTAAATAGTGTTTTTAAAAAATTTAAATTCAAAAATTTTGAAAATTTGTCAAAAAATTTATTTTACTCAAAACAGTTAGTGTTGCATATCATATTAAAGCCCATAAAAAGAGCTTTAAAATAAGATATAACTGAGCTTTCTAGCCCAATTTGTTACAGCATTGTAGAGGATCGTGTGATTGAAAATTTTGTTAAATTTGGTACTTTTGGCCATTGTAAAATTCCGTAAAAAAAAAAAAAAAAGCTAAGGGGAAAAAAAATTACATTTTTCATATACTCTATGGATACAAACTATGAACAAAAAATATAGAAATCGAAGATGTCAAGGTCCAAAATTTTTTTTCGTTGATTTGACATGGAATGACCAAATTACTACATTAAAAGTTGTCTCTTGTAACATAATATATCAGGGCAGTAACCTGTTGGTGTAGTCAAAAAGAGGGGGGGGGGTGTGAAAACTTTTTTGTTGGGCTAATTCACTATTCAGTATTAAAATTAGTTTTTCTCATACTTTAATTATATATACATTGTGATCAGAAACTATCTGGAAAATTTATAAATGATGATAGAGGGACAAAAATGAGCATTTTTTGTCATAGAATGTGTGTCCGTAAATGAAGCATAATAATTCCATTACACCTTTCACATTTTTCTTCATCACCAGTGCTTAAATGAGCCATTTCCAGACACTCATCTATGACAAAAAAAGTGCTTGTTTAGTGCTATCACCCTTTTAAATTTTGCCAGTTATTTTCCGATCATCCTGTATAAATATAGACAGAAGTAGAGGGCCAAGTGTTTAAAAACTCTTGATTACAAAGTTTTAAAAATTTTAAATGTAATATAGTTGATATTAATAAGGAAAGATCATGGGAAAAAAATAAAAATAGAAAGTTTAAATCTTGGTGTTTTCTTACTTTCCTATTGTCATATCTTAAAAAGAATCTAAGAAAAAACTGAATTTTTGTAAAATCCATTACCACATAACACAATCATACTATTTGTTTGTTACAATAATATAACATTTGCGGTAATATACAAATGCTTTTTTTCTTTACTATTGCCAATATCATAAAAGGAAACAGCAAAAATTATTATTTTTAAATAAATTCACTAGTTTGCGGATTCTACCAAGCACAAATAAACACTGTCAATTTTCCTTTTTTTGAGGGGGTGGGGGGCACCACGTCAAACTTATGTATTGTAATAGACATGTTTTAGATCAACATAAATTACAGCCATGAAAATAGGCAGGATTTTAAAGATAAACACTGAATGCTTATAAAAGCGTGTGTTTTACAAATATATCTTATAAAATTTATATATACCTTATAAATGCTTGTTTTTTTCTACAAAAAAGATTTTTATCTTAAATATTTATTTGAGGTTTATTTCTATGATTTTTTTTATTTTTTCAGGTGTTTTACTTTTTTCCTATCATTTGCATCGGATCATCACTCTGTACAAAAGAGAAATCTGAATTTTTATTTATAATCCAAGTTGTTTCTGGAAGGTAATTAATTGCGTATCACATCAATAATATATTTTTTTAAAGTGTGACTTTAA
This sequence comes from Maratus michaelseni, assembly GCA_963931845.1. Classification (NCBI taxonomy): domain Eukaryota; kingdom Metazoa; phylum Arthropoda; class Arachnida; order Araneae; family Salticidae; genus Maratus; species Maratus michaelseni. The sequence continues at coordinate 160,896,133 of OZ007597.1, forward strand.
AAACTATTTAGATGTTTTATACATTAAACTCTGGTATCATAGTACACAATTTTACATAGAAATTGAATTTATTTGTGCTGAAACTATATCTGAGGTGGTAAGAAATGAATTGTGAACTTAAAACTGAAGAAAAATGTGGCATGGATAATATTTTTAAGTGTGAATTACTTCAAGAAGGATTTCCTCTGAAAAGTAATTTAACTGAACATCTTGAAACTATCAGATATAAAGCCTTTCATATGCGATATTTGTAAAACAGTTTTTGCTGAACAAAGCTGGTATGTGAATCGTCTTGATAGTCATTCAGAAGAGAAGCATTTTACTTGTCATGTTTGTCATAAAGTATTTGATAATGAAAATTCTTTTCAGGAACACAGTTTAGGTCATTCGAAGAAAAAAACCCATGAATCTAATACCTGTAAAGAATCATTTATAAAATCTCAATTAAATGTTCATACAAAAGAAAACCCCATAAGTTCCATATCTGTCCAAAAGAATTTTCAATAAAAGACTTATTGAACAAACATTTGCAAACACATAAAAAAAATAAATTCGTCTGTAGTGTATGTAAAAAAAAATTTGTTAGTAAAGCTGTGTTGGAAGTGCATTTCTGGACTCATTCAGGAAAAAAACTTTTAAATGTGATTTTTGTCCAAAGCGTTTTCCACAGAGAAGAAATATGGAAACCCATTTTCTTATTCATACTGGAGAAAAACCTTTTCTGTGTGACATCTGTGGAAAAATATTTGCCCGTTCACGTGATTTGGATTGTCATTTAAGGAGCCATAGCAGTAATAAACCTGTGAACGTTGACCTTCGTAAACATCTTCCTACTCACGCAGTGGAAAAAAAGTATGAATGTCCTACCTGTGGAAAATTATTTCGAGAAAAATGCGAATTAAGTTATCATATAAGAGTTCATACAAAAGAAAAACCCTATAAATGTCATATGTGTGCAAAAGCATTTTCATTAAAACCAGTACTGAACAGACATTTACATGCACACGAAGGGGAGAAATTTTTCTGTAATGTATGTCAAAAATGTTTTTTGAGAAAATCTGAATTGGAGGTCCATTTTCGAACCCATTCTGGTGATAAACCGTTTAAATGTGAAATTTGTCAAAAAAGTTTTTCACAGAAGGGACATTTAAAAACCCATTTTCTTATTCATACAGGGGAAAGACCCTTTCATTGTGACATCTGTGGAAAAAGATTTGCCCGTTCATACGATTTGAATTGTCATTTAAGGAGTCATAGCAGTGAAAAACCTTTCAAGTGTGACAAGTGTGAAAAAGCATTTAAATTCAAATGTGAGTTAACAAATCATTTTCGCATCCATGACGGCAATAATTTTGTGTGTGATGTGTGTAAGAAAACATTTGTCAGTAAATCAAATTTAAAAAAACATTTTCGAATGCATAGTGGAGAAAAACCTTTCTCCTGTGCTATTTGTCATAAAGCTTTCATCCGCAAAGATTATTTACAGACACATGCTATAACTCACATAGAAGAAAATTCATCATTGGTTATAAAAAATTATGAGAAGAATAATGAGCTTTAAATAAAAAAATAATCTCGTATTTTTGTAAAATGTGTTCTCTTTCTGTGTAAAATAAAGTTTATTTTTGCTTTTAATGATGAAAAAACTGCCAACATAAAATAAATTACATTTTTATGTTTCTAACGAAATCTGAAAATATTTTTTTCTTGCATTTCAAATATGTATATGCAAAACTTTAGTTTTTTTGGGTGGGAAGGGGGGGGGGGGGTACATTTTATGAGAAACATTCAAATAGAAAATTGTTGTATTAACTTACTGATTTTAATAAAAGTATCAATAACCAATTGATATTTTTATATGCAAAGTCTTATTAATCATCTTCAATTCGAAAGATCTGTATATGAGCCATGTATAACAGGCTTGAAGCATATAGGTGAATTTTTATTCCTCCTACCACTTTTTTCGTAAGAATTGTCTACTTCATTGTATTTCTTAAAAATATATATCCCTCTAAGATTATTGTTTGGAGATTCTGGTAAAAACAATAAAATTCCTTCTACACATTTCTGGCCCTGTGTATAACTGACTCAAAGTTGAACAACAAATACAGTAAAACACTGGTTATCCGAAAAGCATGGGACCAAAGGATTTTCGGTTGGCCGGAGTTCCATAGGAATTTTCGGATAACCGGGAGGCTTCCTAAATTTCTTCTACCAGATGATACTACTCACACTTAACCCCCCACAGTCAGGTAAAGCGTTTGTGCTTGCAGTTGCAGAAAGTGTCCGTATTCTGTTCGATTACCCCTTCTTTTTTACACGTGTTTTAATAATTTTCTCCAAACTTAATTTACGATGAAAAATACTTTTAAGTACAAACGTGTTTTTATAAGCCTGAAGATCTTAACGAGTTCAAAAAGTTGATACTGGAACCTCAATATTTTGAAGTGCAGGAAAATGCAACGGTGTCAGATGTGTTGTTGTTTAAAAGTTGACATGATAAGACAGCATTGAAGCAATGTAAAGTTAAAAAACAAAACAAATCACAACATATTTTGTAAAGAAATGAAGTGTTGTATGTGTCTATGCAATAAAATGCCTGCATTTACGCACCAAAAAAGTAAGTCCAAATAAGTAAGTTGATGCTATTTATTTATTTCATAAACAGCATACTTATTTAAAAATAAAAATTTTCATATTTAAAAAAAAAAAGTTTTAAGATCTCTCGGTTAAGCCGATTTTCGGATAATCAGGGTTCTACTGTACATCCAATTTTAAGATCAAGAGCTTTTTTTTTTTTTTTTTTCAGAATATGTTTCGTATAAATTCTTCTATGGGCAGAATGTTCTAAACATAGCAGCGACTTTTTCATTTGCTGGATAGGAATGCTGTACTAATAAGAATTTGGTCTTTGAAGTTTTGTATTATGCACCAGTGAGCCTCTATTCTGCATAGCTTGTCGTGTCTTTATGGGATTGTCTTTTGTATAGGTTACGCAGAAGTACTGTTTATGTAAAATCACAATTTGTATGATATACAGTGTTGTCTGTCGACGACTTTTTCCACAATCTTTTTTTAAATAAAATCTTTGCATGTTCTGTTATCAAAATTTCACGTCATTATGATCCATACAACACTCAACATATTCTCGGGTTGGGGAACATTGATAGCCGATGTTTGTAACACTTTCCAACATAATTAAAGATTTAAGGAATGGTTAAATTGAAAAAACATTAGACCAAAAAAAAAACTTAATATAAAGACGACATGTTTTGTACACTCAGAGACTTATTCAAAATCGAAAATGATAAATAAACTATTTTCGCTAAGTTTTTTAAAATGATAAACACAAAACACGAGACCACATATGTAATGAAAGCAGGTGAAATGGTTAAGCTGTAAACATGAAAATTATTATCTTATTTATTGCTTTTTTAATTTGTAAATCAACTTGTGCGAAATTTTACATAATTCAAAAGAGACTGATTCATTGCATATGTTCTCATATCGCAAAAATTCTTCTAATGATTCTCAGATAATGGATGGGAAATAAACTCTTGATAGAAAAATTATATTACTTTTTTTAAAAATCAATCTGCAAAGGCTCTGTTCTATGTAGTTTGGCCAAAGCTGTACTTCTGTCATATTTGATATCTGCCATACGTTCTTTTATTCTCGTTTTAAATTTTCTGTTTGTCATTCCTATATAATACTGTAACTTTCAATATAGTTGCAAAGTGTATATGAATATGTTTAAGTTTAAAGTTAATATCTTTATCTAAATAATTCTGTTTAACATGACATACCTTATGTTTTTACCCTCCCCAAGTCCACATTAAAGTACGACGGGACGCCATTGCTTCACGCTGTTGTTCTGGTAAACACGTGATTCATTCATGCTCTTGTGCTGTGATTTGGAATGACTATTACCAACTGTTACTCGCTGTTGAAGCAACGCCCCCTAGATCTCTAGGGGGGGCGTTGGTTGAAGGCTGTCGTTCGATGATGTTTGGCATCATCATCCGTGAGCCCATGGCGTTTCGCGTACGTTCTTTTTACTTTTCATATTGGCAGCAACTTTATGTAAATTTGCAAAACAGACTTGTAATGTGAATTCAGTTATCACTCAAATCTTTTGGCCCACACAAGATAATTCATTGGACAAGGAGAGGTTGCCCGTGGAATAAGAGTTGAATTCATTGGATAAGGAGACGTTTTCAAAGCAAGCTGCCAGCGTTTTGGGCCGACTTTAGGGTTGCATTTTTAGCGTTACGCCAAACTTAAATATTTCACCTCCAGTTTTTCTCTTTACTCGGTGGGTATAGAGCAGTTGCAATCAGCTGATCAACCATTGTATTCACTTGGAGGTAAGGGTAATTCCACCAATCAGAACTGCCTATTTGTACTGTTTACCTCCAAGGTGACGTCAATTGCAATTGCCCTATATGTAGTGGAACGAGATGCTATGTATTTTACCCTGCTTCGCTTGCTTGAAAGCAGCGTTTGTTTTTGTTTTTCGCCATGTAATTACGGCGTCGTAGCTTTACTATGTGATGAAGGCTGCTGGCAGATTTTTCTATTACTAAGTTTATTTTATTACTTTTAAGTTTTTTTAATTTAGTTCGTCAAAGTTATGCTGACCTTTTTCTACATCTGTAAATTTGATCATCATTAAAGCATTATCAAATTTAACTCCTACCGCGTATTTTCCATTTAAAGTCTTCGACTATTATGCATTTCCTCATTTACGATTTTACTGTGCATCTACTTGAATAGATAGTCTTATTTTTATAGGAAAAATACATAAGTGGTTATGGGCCCAAGCTCCTAACCTGAATGTAAAGAAATGGTGATATTTTTGCCTGTGGACTCTCTCATTTTTCATAATGGAGCTTTTTTTGACGATTTTCACGCATACTGTTGGTCTTCGTGAGTTTAAAGTTTCCGGTAAATTTCAAGTTTGCTGAGTGTTGCCGTTATAAAGTGACGGGAGCTGGTGGAAACATGTCAAAACGTCACCATCCTGACCGGCACTAAGTGGGAGTCATTGGAGCATGAAGTCAAAGTGTTGCTGTTACATTATAGAGCATGGGATTCATAGAAAACCTGATGAACAGGAAATCGAAAAAAGATCACCTGCTAGGACTGAAACTAAAGAAGCAGCTTCTGGAGTTAATGTGAAGGATGATCTGACACAGAGAATGAAACAAGACATAAAGTTGAGGAAGGACCGAGCCTACACTATCATTTACCAGTCCCTGAGTTCTGAATTCAAGCCTTTAATATCAAGTATAACTGATGGAGCAAAAGCTTAGAAAATTCTACACGGCCACTTTGAGCCTATAACGAGAGCCCGATGATTCAGATTTTTGATGTTTTTTTTTTAAATACAATATATGTTCCTGGTGATAATTTGGGTCTTTTTATATGTAGAGTAAAGCAGGCAGCCGAGCGTGTATGTGATGTTGGTCACCAGCTTCAACAAATATGTTGCGTGTATAAAAATCTTAATGTAATATACGGGGCTGTACAAAATAATTCAAATATGTTTCCATCTATTGGTAAAAACTGCTGAATGTGAATTTTCAACTGTGTTATGTGTTTTCTTACTAAACTAAATTGTAACATACTATATATAGTGTATATATATACAAACCTATAGATTATATACAGGACTGATATACAAGATATGTTCCTGGTGAAAATTTGGGTCTTTTTATATGTAGAGTAAAGCAGGCAGCCGAGCGTCTATGTGATGTTGGTCACCAGCTTCAACAAATATGTTGCGTGAATAAAAATCTAAATGTAATATATGGGGCTGGACAAAATAATTCAAGTATGTTTCCATCCATTGGTAAAAACTGCTGAATGTGAATTTTCAACTGTGTTATGTGTTTTGTTACTAAACTAAATTGTAACATACTATATATAGCGTATATATATACAAACATAGATTATATACAGGACTGATATACAAGATATGTTCCTGGTGAACATTTGGGTCTTTTTATATGTAGAGTAAAGCAGTCAGCCGAGCGTCTATGTGATGTTGGTCACCAGCTTCAACAAATATGTTGCGTGAATAAAAATCTAAATGTAATATACGGGGCTGGACAAAATAATTCAAGTATGTTTCCATCCATTGGTAAAAACTGCTGAATTTGAATTTTCAACTGTGTTATGTGTTTTGTTACTAAACTAAATTGTAACATACTATATATAGCGTATATATATACAAACATAGATTATATACAGGACTGATATACAAGATATGTTCCTGGTGAAAATTTGGGTCTTTTTATATGTAGAGTAAAGCAGGCAGCCGAGCGTCTATGTGATGTTAGTCACCAGCTTCAACAAATATGTTGCGTGAATAAAAATCTAAATGTAATATACGGGGCTGGACAAAATAATTCAAGTATGTTTCCATCCATTGGTAAAAACTGCTGAATTTGAATTTTCAACTGTGTTATGTGTTTTGTTACTAAACTAAATTGTAACATACTATATATAGCGTATATATATACAAACATAGATTATATACAGGACTGATATACAAGATATGTTCCTGGTGAAAATTTGGGTCTTTTTATATGTAGAGTAAAGCAGTCAGCCGAGCGTCTATGTGATGTTGGTCACCAGCTTCAACAAATATGCTGCGTGAATAAAAATCTAAATGTAATATACGGGGCTGTACAAAATAATTCAAATATGTTTCCATCTATTGGTAAAAACTGCTGAATGTGAATTTTCAACTGTGTTATGTGTTTTCTTACTAAACTAAATTGTAACATACTATATATAGTGTATATATATACAAACCTATAGATTATATACAGGACTGATATACAAGATATGTTCCTGGTGAAAATTTGGGTCTTTTTATATGTAGAGTAAAGCAGGCAGCCGAGCGTCTATGTGATGTTGGTCACCAGCTTCAACAAATATGTTGCGTGAATAAAAATCTAAATGTAATATATGGGGCTGGACAAAATAATTCAAGTATGTTTCCATCCATTGGTAAAAACTGCTGAATGTGAATTTTCAACTGTGTTATGTGTTTTGTTACTAAACTAAATTGTAACATACTATATATAGCGTATATATATACAAACATAGATTATATACAGGACTGATATACAAGATATGTTCCTGGTGAACATTTGGGTCTTTTTATATGTAGAGTAAAGCAGTCAGCCGAGCGTCTATGTGATGTTGGTCACCAGCTTCAACAAATATGTTGCGTGAATAAAAATCTAAATGTAATATACGGGGCTGGACAAAATAATTCAAGTATGTTTCCATCCATTGGTAAAAACTGCTGAATTTGAATTTTCAACTGTGTTATGTGTTTTGTTACTAAACTAAATTGTAACATACTATATATAGCGTATATATATACAAACATAGATTATATACAGGACTGATATACAAGATATGTTCCTGGTGAAAATTTGGGTCTTTTTATATGTAGAGTAAAGCAGGCAGCCGAGCGTCTATGTGATGTTAGTCACCAGCTTCAACAAATATGTTGCGTGAATAAAAATCTAAATGTAATATACGGGGCTGGACAAAATAATTCAAGTATGTTTCCATCCATTGGTAAAAACTGCTGAATTTGAATTTTCAACTGTGTTATGTGTTTTGTTACTAAACTAAATTGTAACATACTATATATAGCGTATATATATACAAACATAGATTATATACAGGACTGATATACAAGATATGTTCCTGGTGAAAATTTGGGTCTTTTTATATGTAGAGTAAAGCAGTCAGCCGAGCGTCTATGTGATGTTGGTCACCAGCTTCAACAAATATGCTGCGTGAATAAAAATCTAAATGTAATATACGGGGCTGTACAAAATAATTCAAATATGTTTCCATCTATTGGTAAAAACTGCTGAATGTGAATTTTCAACTGTGTTATGTGTTTTCTTACTAAACTAAATTGTAACATACTATATATAGTGTATATATATACAAACCTATAGATTATATACAGGACTGATATACAAGATATGTTCCTGGTGAAAATTTGGGTCTTTTTATATGTAGAGTAAAGCAGTCAGCCGAGCGTCTATGTGATGTTGGTCACCAGCTTCAACAAATATGTTGCGTGAATAAAAATCTAAATGTAATATACGGGGTTGGACAAAATAATTCAAGTATGTTTCCATCCATTGGTAAAAACTGCTGAATTTGAATTTTCAACTGTGTTATGTGTTTTGTTACTAAACTAAATTGTAACATACTATATATAGCGTATATATATACAAACATAGATTATATACAGGACTGATATACAAGATATGTTCCTGGTGAAAATTTGGGTCTTTTTATATGTAGAGTAAAGCAGTCAGCCGAGCGTCTATGTGATGTTGGTCACCAGCTTCAACAAATATGTTGCGTGAATAAAAATCTAAATGTAATATACGGGGCTGGACAAAATAATTCAAGTATGTTTCCATCCATTGGTAAAAACTTCTGAATTTGAATTTTCAACTGTGTTATGTGTTTTGTTACTAAACTAAATTGTAACATACTATATATAGCGTATATATATACAAACATAGATTATATACAGGACTGATATACAAGATATGTTCCTGGTGAAAATTTGGGTCTTTTTATATGTAGAGTAAAGCAGTCAGCCGAGCGTCTATGTGATGTTGGTCACCAGCTTCAACAAATATGTTGCGTAAATAAAAATCTAAATGTAATATACGGGGCTGGACAAAATAATTCAAGTATGTTTCCATCCATTGGTAAAAACTGCTGAATTTGAATTTTCAACTGTGTTATGTGTTTTGTTACTAAACTAAATTGTAACATACTATATATAGCGTATATATATACAAACATAGATTATATACAGGACTGATATACAAGATATGTTCCTGGTGAAAATTTGGGTCTTTTTATATGTAGAGTAAAGCAGGCAGCCGAGCGTCTATGTGATGTTGGTCACCAGCTTCAACAAATATGTTGCGTGAATAAAAATCTAAATGTAATATACGGGGCTGGACAAAATAATTCAAGTATGTTTCCATCCATTGGTAAAAACTGCTGAATTTGAATTTTCAACTGTGTTATGTGTTTTGTTACTAAACTAAATTGTAACATACTATATATAGCGTATATATATACAAACATAGATTATATACAGGACTGATATACAAGATATGTTCCTGGTGAAAATATGGGTCTTTTTATATGTAGAGTAAAGCAGTCAGCCGAGCGTCTATGTGATGTTGGTCACCAGCTTCAACAAATATGTTGCGTAAATAAAAATCTAAATGTAATATACGGGGCTGGACAAAATAATTCAAGTATGTTTCCATCCATTGGTAAAAACTGCTGAATTTGAATTTTCAACTGTGTTATGTGTTTTCTTACTAAACTAAATTGTAACATATTATATAGCGTATATATATATATATATATATATATATATATATATATACAAACCTATAGATTATGTACAGGGCTGCCCAAAAGAATTACAGTACTTTTCTGGCTGGCCTGTAATTGCTGAAATCTGGTTTTCAAATGTGTTTTGCGTTTTCTAAAATGTTTACTTAGGTATCTTATTTACCTTATTAAACAGTGAAGGTTTATGAAAGTGTTCTAGAAGAATTGGAAAGTGTTTCATAATTTATGTTTAATGCAGGAGTTTACTTTCTTGTTACTTTTTAAATACGGAACCCTAAAAATTGCTTTAATGTTTATAAATTAATTAACTATAAATTGCATGGGCACTGATTGCAATTTGTAGTGTTTTCCTTTAAAACTCTTAAATATGGGTGAATCTGCATAACTTAAAAGTATGAAAGGAATTTATTATTCTTCGAGCTTTCAATAAGATGCAGCTGATTTTCTTTTTTGAAAATTTCTTGCTCTATCAACACATTTATTATACTTGAATCGGTTTGTAAAAAGCTTAAATTTTGCTGTTTAGATGCAATTGCTTTTCTCAAAACTTTAATCTTCATTTAAAGATTTTAGCTTACTCTATTTTTCAGTAGCAAATTTTTGTGTCTTTCTGTATAACCAGAGAATTTTTATAAATTGTTATTACCAAATTTTATATTCCTCCCCCTCTCGCCCCCCTCTTTTTAGTTCATTTTACTTACCCATCATACGTAGTATAGGGCAAGTCTTTTAATCGTTCTGAAAATCGAAAAAAAAAAATTGACGGATTTACAAGTTTCAGACACTGGAGATTTTAAAAAACATATTTTTAGAAAAAAAAAATTTGCCGTCCGTCCGTCCGTCCGTCTGTGTGTGTGTTTGTATGTGTGTCTGTAAACGCTCTATCTCCCGAACAAATTGAGATAGAGACTTGAAATTTGGTATGTACTTAGTATGTAATAATGGGAAGAAGCTTATTGAATTTCAGTAACCTCGATTATCCGGAACTATTTTTTTTCGGACTTTCGAAATATTCGTTCTGATAAAAGGTATATAAAAATTTTCGAAATTGTTTATTTTAAGAAGTGAATATAAAAGACAAAAAAAAATACATAAAGTTTGCATCAAGAATGAAGTCAATCGGATAATGAATTGTCGAGATATTTGTAATTATATTGTCCACACTCTTCTATTTTTCATGACCCTGTATTTCATTCAAATTTCAATTCAAAGATATATTTTAATTGGAAATGAGACGCTTAATCCGACGCAGTAAACTGCTAGTTAATATGATTTTCAATTTTGGAGTTATAGAGCATTTAAAGTTTATGACGTCATCAAGCCACGATTTTATTCGAATTGCCATCTTCTAAAATAAAAGCGTAAGTCATGTGACTGTCATCAACAGTTCCGGGATGGCCGTTTCACTTTTTTATATGCCAGGCGACCATTTTTATTCAAAATTATTTTTTCGAATAAAACTGCATAAAAGTTACATTTTAAGAAAGATCGTTCAAAATAAATTAATATTTGAGCAATGACTTATGTTCAATTATGTATATATTCTGCAATAACTTCAGTTGAAATTAGGTTCACAGTTCAAATTCTCTATTCATGAAAGTAAACAAAAAAATGATTGATTCGTCGTGAACATTTAAAATATTAAATCATGCCGGTAATCATTCGCAAAGCAAGTTCTCCGCGAATGAATTTTTGGACCGCTGCCTCGCGTCAAAAAAAATAATTCGCACCAGTGAGACAATCAAAGTTTACCATAATTATGTGCTGTACAATTCAACTACCTTCCGGACCTTTCTTGACGTAAATTGAACTCATGTAATGATATTTAATGAATCAAATGTTTAGCATTTTTAAAATCGCTAATGCAGCTTTTATTTATCGCGTGTACAAATTAGAAACGATACTTTGATTTTGAAATCAAATGTTTTGATTTATGATATTATTTCTTATTTATTTTCTATTTAAATGAAAAGTGTGAAGTATTTTAAATTTATGTAATATAAGCATTTTAGATTAAAGTTAAGTATTTTAAATAAAATGAGTGACAGGTTTATAATTTAAAATTAAATTAATGTAGTATGAATGATGGTGATGGGAACAATATTTGGCGATTTATCATCTGCTCCCGGCTAACAAAAATACTCATAATTAAAAAGGGAAATAAAAATAAATAAATGATAGTTTGATGTAAATAAATATTGATATACATATCAAAAATAATTTATAGAACTAAAAAAAAATAAAAGTAAATAAACAACAATTTCCATAAAAAAAATTTCGCCAAATTGGCGGGGGGAATCGCGCCAACGTGCATATGTGACACCTGTGCCTGAAAAATATGTGAAATGCTACCATGATCGCAAAAGTACATGATTTTGTCTTTTAGAATCTTCCGATTTGGCGAAGGATTAAGGGAAAGTTAAATTATGAATAAATGCAACGTGTTGCAATGTTTAACATACATTTAAGGGAGACCAAACTGGTCGCCAGTGGCGGCTAGTGCATATTATAAATAGTTTACACATGTTTTATTTTCATATTTCATATTATGCATATCCATGATGGGTAAGTATTACGGTGGCCCCCAACGACTAGTTTGTAAATTGCACCATTTTAATGTTTTTGATATGTTGAGAGCAAGAATTGCTATAAGCTTTCATCATTTATTAAATTTCATATTTAAATTCAAACATTAAGTGCTCATATTTCCCCCCATAAAGGCAGTACATAATTTTCTGTGTTGTGTGCAAGGCTGTAGTCAGTGTTTGAACCACTGAGGTTTAATATTCTTCCAAAATGTCTGTGAGAGTGACTATAAATGTATCGTAAAGTGTCAACACTATCACAATTAAAGAATCTATGTTTGTATCTCTTTAATTTTTGATTCAGTCAACATTGTTTGCAATTTTACAACATTAACAAAATATATTATATATATATATAACATATATATTATATAATATATATAACAAAATATAAACACCATCATTTCACTCATAAAAAAACTTTACACCGCCATTGATATTGTTTCTTCTGGCATCTACCAATATCATTTTACTAAAGCTGCCTCACTCTCGCCATTCAAACTGCCTTTTCATCCCTTTTAAACAACATCAACATACCGCTTTCCAAAAACGCCCCCTTTCTGATGTGCTAAGTTGAGAAGTTCTCAAACTGCCCATCGGCAAAGTAATCTAGAGTGCCTTTGAAGACTGTGTCACGGCGTCTGGGCGCATGCTCCCCTATACTATTACGATTGAAACGATATCGAAGCTGGCGGTTGCAACTGAATTCGGAAAAAGGCTGAGAAAACGATGGTCGATGTTGTGAACGATATTGAAACGAACAGTAAACATTATCGGCGAGTTGAAAAACGAAAAGAAAGATTTGAACGATACTAGAGATGGAAAACGATATCGACTGACGAAAATTAATACAGGATTGAATGGAAAATTAGGCATGTACGAAAAGGTGACATTATGTAGAAGTTTCAAGGTCCAAAAATATATACATAGGGCTAACATTTGCCCCCCCCCCCCCCCTTGACACTTATACTGAAATTATCTGATAATATAACAGTTAGAAACATTCATATTTAATCAGTAAAAATTTGTTTAATATATTCACATTCAACAATATAAACACAATTCAACAATAATTACTCAATTATAACAAGTAAATATATAGGTATATTAATATAAACACTTGTATAAAATAAAAATACAACATTGATCCTCACTACTTTGAGGGAACACACTTACATGAAACGTACAGACTTACGTGACTTTCACAAAAAACAGCTGAACCTTTTAAAAAAGAATTTTTTTTCAAACACACAAAGAAAGTTCTTGTTTCTTGCTTGTATCATAACTTATACCTCACCATACTAACATATGGCTACATTTACCAACACATAATTTTTCTTAGACAAGAAATAAATACACATATGTATTTCAAATATTCAAATTTCAGTGAGCTCACTTAAAAATAAAAAATATATGTGTGCACACAAAAAAAAAATTTTTTTATGCAATATTTATAAAACTATTTGATAAACATTTGCATAATAGGATTGAAAAATACTTGTTACAACTCGATTTCCAATAGCACGAACGGGACAAAAGTGGCAGTTCCATTAATAAAAACGAGGGACTTACAGAAAGAAAAATAAGATGCCCGCGACAGGCTTTCCAGTGACCAGAGCACTCACGAAGGCCGCTACCCCCTGCAGGTCACTCTGGCAATTACATTGTCACCTCTGCGAGACGCTTCTTGAGGCTGCTCGTAACCCCGGAGGATGAACCAACATGAGGTCTGATCACGTTCCAGCGGGAGTTAAATTGTCCATGCCATTGGAAATGAGGGTACTCAAAAATATAGCATCAAAAATTTGATTATGAAGGATCCTTCTGAAATAAAAATTAAAACAAGGTATAAACACGATGCTATTACAGAAAAGTTTTATATGTATAATCACAAGGTTCGAACATTAATATATAAAATACACATGAAACATGCAAGTTTCATTATCCAGAAATTCAAAAGAGATAAAGTTAAACTTTGAATGTTTAACTAGAAAAATTTTAAACAAGCTTTTAACGCTTGAAGAAAATAAATTTTTTTTTTCAACAATTCAAAAGGAGAGGAGAGTTTTTTTTTCTTCTAGTTTTAAGTGTACATTTTAAATTTTTAAGAGCCAAAAATAAATATAGTCTCAATGAACTTTAGTAGAGCAGCTTTTGTAAGTGGTTTTGTAAAAATGTCAGAAAGATTGGATTTGCTATTAACGTGCTTTACTAAAAATATCTCTTGGTTTAATAAATCGCGTACAAAGAAAAGTTTAACATCTATGTGTTTTGTCCTATAGTTTTCTATGGGGGATTTAATGAAATCTATTGCTGCCATATTATCTACTAATAAAATTGGTTTAGTTTGTGGACCTGAAAATATGTGTTTATTATAACATTCTGTGATAATACGGCTGAACCAAAGAAGCTCTTTAGTTGCTTCTGTTAAGGCCACGAATTCAGATTCCATAGTAGACAAGCATATTGATGTTTGTTTAAAAGCTCTCCATGTTATCGGAGCTTTGTCTAGCATAAGTAATTGACCACCCATAGATGTCCTGTCATCACGATTGGCTGCAAAATCCGCATCTGTATATGTGATCAGGTTAATTTTATGACAAGGTAAATTTAATTTATAGTGCTTTGTATAGTTAACGTAACACAGAAGTTTTAAGAGGCCGACCCAGTGAGCTATCCACGGATTGCTTTGGAATTGGCTGAATATGTTTACTGCATAAGCAATATCAGGGCGTGTTCTGCTTGTTAGAAAGGATAGGCACCCTAACACACTTCTATATGGGTAGTTAAGCATTTCTTTAATTTCTGCATCTGTTTGAGGGCACTGTAATTTCGAATAAACGACTCCTTTACTAATCGGGAGTGAAGAAATGGGAAAGTTATACTCCTCAAAACGTGTGCAAATTTCTTTAATGCATTGCATTTGATGTATAGAGACTACACCTTCCTCATCTTCCTCAAACTCCACCCCAAGCAACTTACGGGTTTTGCCCAAGATTTTTATATCGAAATGCTTAGTTAAAAGAGTTAAAACCTTGTCAATATATTTTTGATGTCTGCTTAAAATGACAAAATCGTCAACATATAATAATAAAACAATGTAATCAGAAAATGTATAAACACAATTGCACCAATCTAACTTTATAAAACCGAGAGAAATTAAAACTTTATGCAATTCGTAGAACCACACTCTCCCGCTCTGATGTAACCCATATAATGCTCTTTGAAGCTTACAAACCAGGTGTTCTTTTCCTTTTATTTCAAAACCAGGAGGCTGTTTCATATAAACCTCATCGGTTAATGGGGCGTATAAGTACGCTCCTTTCAAGTCACATTGTAAATGAGTCCACCCGTGACAAGACACTAAAGCTGCAAAGAAAAAGCGAATTAAACTAAAATTGACTACTGGTGAAAATGTTTCATC
Source organism: Maratus michaelseni (assembly GCA_963931845.1). Taxonomy (NCBI): domain Eukaryota; kingdom Metazoa; phylum Arthropoda; class Arachnida; order Araneae; family Salticidae; genus Maratus; species Maratus michaelseni. Next base: position 160,911,577 of record OZ007597.1, read on the forward strand.
GTAAGTCTCGCCCTTAACCTGTTTGTAGCCCTGTGCTACTAGTCTTGCTTTGTATCATGCTATGTGCCCTTTATCATTACGCTTAATGGTGAAAACCCACCTACATCCGAGAGGTTCTTTATTGGGTGGAAGGTTAGTTAAGACCCATACCTTTCTGTTGTTAATTACTGCTAACTCCTCCCCCATTGCTTGTTTCCAGAGCTCCCATTGAGGTGATTTTAAAGCCTGTTTGTATGTATTGGGTACTACCTGGTCTAGTCATGCATCGGAGTTGTTGGATTCTAAAATGGAGAAATGTGGTGGTGTACTGCCTGGACTAGAACTAGCGCTTGAGCACCGTGAGTGTCCATGTACAATACCTTCATGTTTGTCTGCTCCTCTAAAACAAAAGATAGTTGGATTAAATTTAATTCCATTCTTTAGACAGTAGTCACGGACCTCTCTAATTGACCTTAATCTCTGTGTCCCTCCAAACTCATAATAGTAAATGTCTGTACGCCTTCCATCAGGCCTTGTTACAGGTTTTCTGAACCAGGTAACTTCCCTCAAAGTTCTTGAAAGCTCCTCGCCTTCCTCCTCACTCTCATCCGTAGATGGGTGTCCGGTAGCGGAAGCAGAAAAACCTGAGGTGCTTGGTTCTGTTATTGGAACTACAGACTTATGAAATTTGTCAGGTTGAATTTCTCTTAGTGGGTCAATTTTGGGAGGTTCAGATGATAGTGTGTAAGTGGGTCCCAGATCGCTTCCGTTGTGCTGCTCTAAACTAGCAAAAGGGTCTGTGCCTAAAGAATAAATAGGGCCTTGTTCAGTTCCAACGTAGGTGTCTTTGGGTACTGTTGCTTCTTCACTGAATCTTACGTTAATTGTTTCGATGATCTTATTTGTGTCTGGCAACCAAATTCTATACCCTTTTGTAGACATTGCATACCCTACTAAAATCCCCTTTCTAGCTTTAGGCTCAAATTTGGTGCTTCGGAGTTGTCTGGGTACTCCCACATATGCAACTGTGCCAAAAGGACGTAAGTGTCTTATGGACGGTTTGTTTCCACAATAATATTCAAATGGTGTTTGCTTATGTGATTTGTGACAAACACGGTTCAGAGTGTAAGTAAAATACAAAATGGCTTCTGGCCAAAACTTCAGACTTAGTTTACTTTCATGTAGTATGGAACGTGCTCCGTCTACAATGGTTTGATTGAGTCGTTCCGAGACGCCATTTTGTTCTGGAGTATATGTGTTCGTGAACTCGTGTTTTATACCATTTTCCTCAAAATATCTTTTAAAAGCTTCATTTGAAAACTCCCGCCCATTGTCACTACGTACATGTTTAAGTTTCGTGTTTAGAAAACGTTCGGCCCTTTTGACATGGTTTGTGAAAACTTTAAAGACTTGTGATTTACTACATAATGGATAAACTGATGCCTTACGGGAAAAATCATCCGTTATTGTTAAAAAGTATTTCTCTCCACCTCTCCCAGTTACTGTAGTAGGTCCCCACAAATCTGTGTGTAAAAGTTCAAGTGGCTTCTTGGACCGGATTTGATTTACTGGTTTAAAAGATGTGCGTCTATGTTTATTCAATTTGCATGTTTCGCAATGAAAGTCTCGGTCTTTAATGTGTGGTAAGCCTTTTACGCCATTACACCTCTGTGTATGTTCTATTAGTGTGGGACTGAGGTGACCTAGCCTACGATGCCATAATCTGAAATCATCTTTTTGTACTGTCGAGGCCTCAAAACGGACCTGTTTAAATTTTACGTTGTTGCTAGGTTTACTTTTACTTTTAGTATTGGCATCGGGGGGTGGATGTAATAAATTCCATTTTTAAGGGTAGCCCTAAATAGTGTTTTATCATTTGTGTAGGCTTTAACTCTCCCTTTCCCTCCTTTGAATGTTGCGCCTTTATCATCAAGGCGAGAGCCAGAAATAAGATTACGTCTTAAATTAGGACAATACATTACATCCCCTAGACACAAAGTTGATCCATTTAAATTAAGATTAACAGTGCCGGTTCCTTCAATCGGGAAAGTTGCTCCATCGACAGCAACGGCAAGTTCGTGGTTATGAAGAGGCTGAAAAGACACATAAAGTCCTCGATCTTTGCAAAAGTGGTGCGAGGCACCAGTGTCAAACACCCAGGCATCATCTTCCCCCTTAACTTTACTAAGGTTAGATTGAATGAGGAAGTTTACCTGACTATGGAATGTACTTTGATGCTTTCGGCTCGGTCTGGATCTCGGAGCTCCATTTCTAGTCTGATGTTGGACAGGACTAGCTCTGGTTGTAGAAGACTCTCTGGAACTGGTGCCAGCTGGGGACTCGGGACCAGACGTGACTGGAGAAGGGGCCTTGCACTGATTTTTGCTGTGTCCAATTTTTCCGCACTTGTGGCATCTGCCTTTAAATTTTCGTCGGTAACTCGTTTTATTTGGTGGGCGACTTCTGGAAAAGTGGGACTGGACGGCAAGTTGATTTTTGTCCTCTGACCTAAGCTTAAGACGAGACTCTTCGGCGACTAGTTCAGTTAAGATGTCAGAAAACACAAACTTTGAATCTGGCCAACGAAGTATGTTCTGGACTAGACTGTCATATTTTTGAGGGAGCCATCTGAGTAGTTGGAACGACAGATAAATTTCTTTAATTGGCTCATTCATTGCCTTCAGTTGGTCAGCGATTCGGTTGAGGCGAGCAGCGTACATATCTATAGACTCCTCTGGTGCTATTTTGCATGCCAACAACTCTGAAAATAACTGCATGTGGCGGACTCTATTATCAGGTTGGAAATGGGATCGGAGCTTTGCCCATGCATCTTTAGGATCGTCAATGTTCTCAATTATTCGACGGAAGTCAGGCTCGACATTCAGGTAGATTATGGACAGTGCTGAACGAACTCTCGATTGATAGTCCTTGTATGCCGCTGCATCACTCGTATCAGGCACAGTCTCTGTTCCCTTAACAATGCCCCAGGCATTTTTGTCCAATAGAAGGAACTTGATGTCAGCTGACCAGTTTCCATAATTATGGAAATTTAGCTTGTTTATGCTCACCTGTATGTTAGCCATTGCCAAGGAAGATTTTTTTTTTTCCAAAAAAAAATGTAAAAAAGGGTACAAAATTTTTTTTTAAATTTTTCAACAAAATTTCATAAAAATAAATATCTTAATTTTAACTGTCATACTGAAATTTATGAAATTTTTATGTAAATGCGGCCCCCCCCCCACTAAAATTCACTAGTGGGTCTAATTGCCGCCATCTACTAACACTTGTCAGCTAACCCTTGCCAAAGGTTACGGCCCTTAAAGGGTTAATATGGCTTAAATAAGCCGGGCCCATAACCGTGATCGTCGGTCCGGATACAGGGACCAGTCTAAAAATGTAATTAAATTGACAAGCAGAGTACGTGGAAGTTTAATGATTGAAATTTGGCAAGGTAGTGACAAAAGTGTTATATGTAGATAAGACACATTCATGAAACAGTTTTTAGGTTTAAATAAAGCTAACGTTTATTAAACATATCACAAAATAAAATAAAGATGAAAAATATGACAGACAATTTAATTAAATAAAATATTATGGCATATGGCAACTTAAACAAAAGGTGGCAAAATAATATAGCATAGAGTAACTTAAATGAAGCCTTCAAAGTATACTTGTAGAAAAGTTCATTTTAACTTACATGATAATTAATTGAACGTGATGACACAAATTAAAACAGGCCTTTTATTTTATTAGTCACCATGGCATTGATGTGAAGAAAATGAGTTGAAGAACAGTCCACACACACTATTAATCCTTGAAATGAACGTACATCACCAACAGAAGAAAGAAAAACCGCAACTTCAACAGCCGAAATAAACAAACACTAAGAAAACGTTTAACACCATCATTGCACTCATAAAAAACTTTACACCGCCACTGATATTGTTTCTTCTGGCATCTACCAATATCATTTTACTAAAGCTGCCTCACTCTCGCCATTCAATATGCCTGAAGTTTGAAGGGGGGGGGGGGGGTTGAGACTTTTAGCTGCACGGCTGTCGTCCCGAATGATCCACGACTAGTGTAATCACCAAAGCTAAACAAACAACACTAAACCACTAGAACCGGTCAATGCTATGAAGGAACTTCAGAGCTGAAACACGAAAGTCCTTAGACGAGCAAAACTTGCTCACAAAACACACAAAAGAACTAAAACCACCACTGTTCAAAACCCTAAAATCCCAGCAACTACTGCGATGAGTCTGGTACTTCAAGCAATTAAACAAAATGTGTTCCAAGGAGTCTATACAACCACACATACAACAACGGCCATCTGGAATCAAATGGAACCGAGCTAAAACTTCAGGGGTAATCAACATCCGACAGAGAAGCCGAGAAATCAACACGTCCTCCCGTCTGTTCCGAGCCCAGGACGAGGTAAGTCTAGCAGAGGGGATATTCCCATGCGAGACACTGTACTTGGAGGCATTGTAATCTTGTTCGAACTGACTTGCCGCTTCCCGTTTATGAGCGCTGATCATATCCTCTGGAGAGATCCAGTCAACCAGAACATCGGAATAAGTGACGCCTTTCGCCAAACTATCTGCTTTTTCATTTAAAGGGACACCCCGGTGACCCGGAACCCAAAGGAAGAGAATATTCGAAAGAAATTGAACTGAACGAATGATTTTGTTATGAAGCCAAAGGATGACCATAGGGGATTTTAAAGTTATGGACTGAAGAGCAGACAGCACCGACAGGCTGTCAGACAGAATGAGGACACGCGACGACGAGTGAGCCAGTTGGTCCAGCGCAATCCCAATTGCAAGGGCCTCCGCTGTGAAGATGGAATTCACATGGTGGACTTTATAAGCAAACTGATTCTTTGAATTGCAGCCAGCTATAGAGGTGAGGAAAGTGGTCTTCGAAGCATCGGTTGCGATGATGTTCCATTCATTGTACTCTTGGATGAACTCAGCAAAATATGGAGCGATCATAGACGTATCAAGATCTTTATTTTGGAACGGGAACCCCGCAGTCAAGACCCTGAAAGCTTCAAAATCCTGGGGTAATGGGACTTGGAACCGAAGAAGATGATCTGGAGAATCCTTGATTTTGTCAGCATCTCAGAAACATTCGGTAAATCTTCAACAAAAAGGTCTAGACCATCCGCCCGAATGTCCCAGAGGGGGGACCAACTACCCAAAGAAAGATGTTTAACCCAGAAGTTGAACGCCAAAGCTTTGATCCTGTCTGCAAGTGGGGCAGCACCGGCATGTCTTCTTAGCACCATGTTTGGAGTCCATTTCGGTAGACCCAACGCAATTCTAAGGGCACTGGTTTGGAGAACTTCTAGCTTACGAAAAAGAGAGACGCCTGCTGAGCTGAGAATCGTCGCTCCATATTCTATCACACTTCGAATGGAAGAGAAAACCAAAGTTAGAAGGTGATGGGAGCGAGCGCCATACCGTTTCCGTGCCAGAGACTTGAGAATGTTAATTCTGGTGAAGACTTTTCCCCGGAGGTACTTGATGTGCTTCCGGAAACCTCCACGCCGTGCGATATAGAAACCGAGGAACTTGATCTCCGTACACCACTCGATTAATCCACCGTTGACACTAAAGTCGAAGTAGCATTCCGCGGGGCGTCTGGACAAGTTGATAGCATGGCATTTATCCGGCCGGATGGAAAGCTTCCAGTGTGTGCACCACTGAGCAACTAGCCGGAGCGCTTCTTGTAACTTGATACGGCAACTCTCCAGAAAACAGTTGTCACAGTAGAGGAAAATGTCATCTGCATAAATTAAGTATTTCACTCCAAGACCCTCAAGAACCTCGAAGAAATCGGCCAGAAAAATAGTAAACAGGATAGGGCTCAGCACCGCTCCCTGAGGGACACCTCTATTGATATACCTGAGTGACGATGTGACATTCCTCCAGGCCACCTTGATGGACCTCCCAGAGAGGAAGCGATGGAGCCAGCGTAAGATGGGACCAGTAATGCCAACTTGGGCGCATTTGTAAATAAGTCCGTCCACGTAGACAGAGTCATATGCAGCTTGAAGGTCTAGAGATATGCCCAAAATATATATTTTCTCTTTCCTTGCCATTAAGAGGTCCTGATGGAGCCGGGTAAGTGTGGCCTGACTATCTCTGAAGGGTAAGAAGCCAAGATGTCTACGGTCCAAGGTATTATTCGCGAGGAGGTGATAATTGATACGAGTAGCTAATCCGTTCACAAATTTTACAGGCCACAGAAGTAAGTGCAATGGGCCGGTAGGAAGCAGCCAATTTCTTAGTTCTGCCGGGTTTGAGGATTGGCAGGATGGTGGGACGTCCCCCGTGAGCCATATGTCATTATACACTTGAAGCAAGACTCCAAGCGAGTGATCGTTGAGGCCTTTAAATAATGCAGCACTAATCTTGTCCTCTCCTGGGGTCGAGGTTTTCGTTCGGCGAATAGCATCTTTTAACTCGGTGATATTGAAAGGGTTGTTAAGCTGGGGACTGGTTACAATGCCATATGTGATGGCAATGGATTCATGATCCCCCTCCCCAGTGAAAACGTTAGCGAACGTCTCCGCTTGGAAAGCCGCATCTGCGCTAAAAATGTCCCCTACTTGAAGAACAAGGTGTGTATCAATGGGAGTGCTGGATCGATTTCGGATCTTGCGGAATACCTTGTGCAGAATCCTGGGATCCCTCGCATCAGTACAGATCAAGTCCCAGAATCGCTGCTTGGACTCTTTGATGACTTTCCTGAGCTTGGCAGACACCCGCTTAAATTTAATCCAGTACTCGCTGGAAATCAAACCCCGGGCTTTCTTTAGAAAAAAATTATTTTGCTTGTGAAGATTGCTGCATCGCGCATTCCACCAGGCAGGAAGGCATTTGTCACGCCTAGTGCGGGAAAAGCTATGATTCTGCATCGCACCTTGAACCAACTGATAAAAGGAGTCATAATCCATGGAGGAAACCCGTTGCAGTCTGTCGTTGACCTCCCGACAAATGTTCGGCCACTTGTAAAGAATAGGGCTAGGATGGGGTGGACTGGAAAGCTCTACAGAAATGATAATTGGGAAATGATCACTATCAAACAAATCCTCCTCCACATGAATTGAGGACTGAGTGAAGATGTCTGAAGTACAAAGAGACAAGTCTATCAAAGAACAGGAGCCACTGGGAGAAACATGAGTGGGAGTGTCCAGGTTCATGATACAGTAAGGGCTGTCCAGAAGCCAATCAACGAACAATTCGCCAGCCCGCGAGGACACCGGGGCGCCCCACAGATGATGATGAAGATTAAAGTCTCCGAGGATGAGAGTATTACCTGGCAGGCCGTTTGTCACATTCATAATATCAGCTACCACCAGACCCGAAGACGAGTAAAGGTTAATTATATTCAGATGATGTGAACCAAGAAATATGCGAACCCCCAAAATCTCATTCGAGAGGTTGAAAGCGTCAAAGTTTAACTGGAGGGAGGACCAAGCGTCTGTAATTGCAATGAGAAGTCCGCCACCAGGGCGACCCAATCTGTCCAACCGATAGATCACCTTACCTGGGATGGTCAGGGACTTTTCAGCAGTTAGAAATGTTTCTTGTAGGACCAAGATGTCCGCAACGGCAATTCCATTGCAGGACAGAGATACCCATTAAGACAAGCTGAGAAAAAAGGGGGGTGAACAGCAATACAACACCACAAGACACACACAGTGCCAAACTGCCCCGGCAGTACAGAAGGCAAAAAGAAAGCGTAAACAATAAAGAGGCGACACACACATACACACATTTTTTTTTTTTTTTTTTTTAAGTCTTGTCAGTTTTATGCGGGCGTTTGCGCTCCGGGGAGGAGTCGCATATTTTAGCCAAAGTATTTATAATGCTTGCACTAAAGGCATCCAGTTGCTTCGTTAAATTAGCAGACTGATTAGAAATCACGTCAACGATGATTTTGAGCAAATGATTCGTTCGGACTTCCAACAATTTCTGAAAGTTCTCGAATTCAAAACTTCTAGTGCTGGTTGTCTGAGCGAATGACTTCGCCTCGGGTTTTTGAGTAAAGAATTTTCTTCTGGCATCTGTGAAGGAAAGAAAATTGCGACTTTTGAATCGAAGGAATTCGGCTTCCTGGATCCGCGAGGGACACTGACGAAAGTCCGCTCTGTGATCCCCATTGCAGTTCGCACATTTAACTGGGGTGGTACATGGCCCCGAGTGTACAAGGCCACATGTGACACAGCACTGCTGTGCTGGGCATTTGCCTGATGGGTGAGAAAATTTGAAGCATTTAATGCATTGCCGGGGTCGATCAATGAATTGCGTGACTCTCTGTGGTGAATACCATAACTTGACTTCAGCCGGAATTAATGTTCCCAAGCTGGTCACCAGAACTGGAGAGACCACACTTTGAGAATCCTTTCGGATGAATCTCCGAAGTTCCAAAATGTTCAAATTATTATTTTCCGCGAGTTCATTACCCAACTCTGGTAAAGGGATGTCAACGGGAATATTGAAAAGCAGGAAACGATTAGTAATGTTTTCCCACACTACTCTCTTTAATATACTAACTCCCAAAAATTCAGACAAATTAACGAAATCAATCGCACAATCCACCTTTTTTGTACTGACAATAATATCACCCAGTCTCGTATATCTAATATTGGCAATGTCCGCTGCATTCGGGTTGGGTTGATTATTGACGGCCAATTATCTACACTAGGGATATAGGCCCAGGGGGAGTGCCCTTCGTGGGGGTCTTTCTAAGGGAACCTAATCCGTATTTACGCATGGATAAATCCACGGCTCGAAGAAAACCACGAAAACTCCGAACGATTAGGCCGACGGGCGCGATTGGGATCGAACCCAGCACCTCCCGTCTACCAGCTTCGAGAGCACAACCTCTCAGCCACTGGTGGGGCCCGCTGCATTCGGAACTTTTGACTTAATTTCTGCCTGGACCGCTCTCGGGTCTCGTTGGGGGATTGTTTTCGATACCGAGCTGTGTAAAAAGATGTTAAAGTCCTTACCACCATTAGATGCCGCAATTTGAAGCAATCTGTCCATAGACGCTGTAGCGCGAGCTATGTTTACATTATTTATATCACATTTTAACAAATTTTCAGAAACCTCTACCATTTCGACACTACTAACTGGTGGTTGTAAAGATCTTTCATCATTGACCACGTTAACTGTAGAATTAGCCATCTTGGATGCCGACGGCCATCCCGACATTACCCACACGACAATAAAGTTCAAACAGAGAAGTACTTACCACGAAAATAAAAGAAAAAAAACCACACAGAAAAGCACTGGTGATACAGCAAAAACTTCAGAGAAAAAGAGATATAAACCACTTACTTTCAAAAGCAGCCCAAAACGCACAAAAAACAGATAAAACTTCTATCACCTGAACACAAACAAACCACGACAGCCGGCAGCTAGAATACGGAACCGCCCCCTACGTGAACTGTAAATTCAGCACGAGAGAGAAGCCAACCTCTCACCATCCAACCGACCGCCGAAAAACCTTCAAACTGCCTTTTCATCCCTTTTAAACAACATCAACATACCGCTTTCCAAAAACGCCCCCTTTCTGATGTGCTAAGTTGAGAAGTTCTCAAACTGCCCATCAGCAAAGTAATCTAGAGTGCCTTTGAAGACTGTGTCACGGCGTCTGGGCGCATGCTCCCCTATACTATTACGATTGAAACGATATCGAAGCTGGCGGTTGCAACTGAATTCGGAAAAAGGCTGAGAAAACGATGGTCGATGTGGTGAACGATATCGAAACGAACAGTAAACATTATCGGCGAGTTGAAAAACGAAAAGAAAGATTTGAACGATACTAGAGATGGAAAACGATATCGACTGAAGAAAATTAATACAGGATTGAATGGAAAATTAGGCAAGTACGAAAAGGTGACATTATGTAGAAGTTTCAAGATCCAAAAATATATACATAGGGCTAACAATTTCCTTTTGAGTACTCACGTGTTCAGAAATTAGCATTTTGTGTTGCTTAAGTTTTGCACTCTAGTGTATGAATATCAAAAGTCTTTAAATTAAATAATTACTTTTTAAAAGTCTTATTTAAAAACTTTTTAAAAATATCTACCCTTTGTTATGAAAAATAAGGAAAAGCTTGGGGTAAAAGTTTTTCACCTATTTTTAACTATCTTTCTGATTTATAAATAAAACATTTTCTCTTGCCTTGAATGTTTAAAGTATTTTTCTACTTAAAAATGATTTCTTTTCTTTTTTTTATGATTAGGTTATTCCTTGTGTGTGCATTGTAAGAAGTGATACAATTACAAAATTTTAGGATTTCATTATTTTCACACACTGTTGAAATTAAGATACTTGGCATCTAACTATAATAAAACCTATTGTAAGGATTCCGATCCGAACCCACCCAAACAATGAATTGGAAATAATGGATTACTTACCATTGTTGCAGGGAAAAGAGAAATAATGATTCGTAAATAAGCATGTATTTTTTGGACTTAATGTTTTAATTTGTAACATTTTTCATGTGTACTTGGTTTTTATCTATACTAATAAAATAAAGTTTTGCTCTGTGTGTGTGTGTGTATCTGTTGGCGATGGCTAGGAAAATTTAGCGCACCTAGAAGTCTGCAAATTTAGATTTAGGTAGTCCAAACCCTCTCTTGGTGTACCAGACCCTCAGAATTTTAATGTTTTGATAATTAGCCTAGCTATTAATTAGATTCTCATTAACTATCGCTTCTAAAATGACATCTTTTAAATCAAAATGGCGAAAGAAACGAACCGGCGCATTGGATTTGCAAGCGGAAATGAACGAATTCGAAATTATTTTACTAATTAGCAAATTTTAAGAAAACTAATTGAGGTATCAATTTGAAAATTTCTGAGCATATGTAAAAAAAAATATTCTGCATCTGACTATGTGATTTTTGAAAAATTCGGTCGGTAATTTTTTTTTTAATTTATCCAAAAATCTGCCGGTGCCAGTGAAAACGATCCGAGAAAGTTTCAGACAGGGATCTGCTTTCATTAAAAACTGAACTACAAAGAGATCTGTTTCTCTGGCCGATCCCTCCATTTAGTTTGCGAAAATGAAAGGAAATAATTACCAATTTTTACTAATGAACAAAAATTTAGGTAACTAATTAAGATATAGATTTGAAATTGATGTCGGGAAGGGGTGTCATCTGCCGGCTATTTTAGCGTAGCGTCTTCGTTATGTTCTAATTATCAGAAAAATGTAATTATTTTTTTTTTAATGATCGCGTTAATGTATGTGACAGTGGTTCTCTTGAAAAAATTATTCATTATATTTGCGGGTATCGGGAAGGAGGGAGTTAACGCATCTCTGAGATTGTAACTATCTCGGGCCCGTCAACGCCGGGCGGGTTAGCTAGTAAGGGAATAAAATAATTCATATATGCTGTGACGTCACTGGAATAGCGTCTCGCGTGTTTATTTTTCCTTTATGCATTATAACCTTATTTCTGCCCTTTTGTTTCATTACAATTAAATAGGAAATATAATTTTATTTGGATTCATGGTGATTAAATATAAAACACACGTGAAAAGTTTCTTCCGGTGAAAATGATGTTATGCTTAAAATGATTTTTTTTCTGATAAAACTTTAAAAAAACATTGATATGATTTTGCCAACATGACGTAATTTTCACTGATTTTTCAATTATTAATTATAAAAATTAGAATTCATCTTGATTGTATGTCTTGATTACATGTTAGCAATTTCTTTTTTTAAAAACTAAATTATACGTAAGATGAATAAAATTTTTAATAAAGAATTCAGGAAAGTCGACGATTTCAGAAAAAAAAAATAAAATTCTTAAGAGTAAGTAGTTACCTTAAGAGTTAAGGTAAATAAATAAATAAAAAAAGATTGAAACGATTACGGAACATTAACACGTTTACACTTAAAACAATATAAATAGTTCAGCGTTTGTTCCTCGATAATATACCATAACAAAATTAAGACTTCATAATAAAACATAAATTAGAACTATATCTACATCTGTTTCCTTTTAACTAATTAAGAAAGATCTGTAATTTCTCCTCTGTTCTGTCATCTTATTTACGTAAAATGATAAATTTTGTGTTTAAACTTCAGAAGCCCATGCATTAATCAGGCCCTGAACTTAATAGACCGGGAGGTGGCCGCACAAACAATCACCTCATCGAGTTCACGGCTGAAATTCTAGAATTAGTTAAAACTCGATTCGCATATTAAAACGCAATCGGTCTGCCAAGTCATATCTTTGTGGAAAACACGTGAAAACTCGATTTTAGCGGTTGACTTGTAGGTTTACCATTGTGTTTTCCTGCACTCAGTTCTCTATGTTATCATACTTTTGGGTGCAGGAAAACACAATGGTAAACCTACGAGTCAACCGCTAAAATCGGGTTTTCAGGTGTTTTCCACCAAGATATGACTTGGCAGACCGATTGCGTTTTAATATGCGAATCGAGTTTTAACTAATTCTAGAATTTCAGCCGTGAACTCGATGAGGTAATTGTCTGTGCTGCCGCCTCCCAGTCTATAACTTTGCATGTCAGTTTTCCTTATTGGCGATGAGTAGTATATGAATATTTTTTTCAAATTTTAATTTTTAAGTGAAAAGCACGAATTTTACTCACCGTCCTAGGACGGGCATTTACACTAGTGCTACTAAGAAAGTGTGCTGTAATATATAAAAAGGGTTGAAGAACAGAACATCCAATTAAAATGTAGTGAATAAATGTTTTAGATAAATAGGGTGAAACCCCCAGTAACTGACACTTTAAGGATTTTTTCCTGTTCAAATCACTATTACAAATTTTGAAATATATTTTATACGTATCTTTGTTTTTGAAAATATAGTAATTATACAATAAAAAATTATTGTTGACAAAATTTTGAAAAGTTCTTTTTATTACTAAAAATTTATTTTTGCCATAAATGTAGTCAATATCTCCAGTAACTGACACCATCCCTTTTTGAAAATCAATAGCTGAAAAATGAGTTATAACAGTTACGACAAATAATTTATCACTAGATGACATTACCTAGGAGAAATTTACAAGAAAATGCTTGTTTGAGTGTTGCAATTGACGTCACGTTGGAGGTAAACAGTACAAATAGGCAGTTCTGATTGGTGGAATTACCCTTACCTCCAAGTGAATACAATGGTTGATCAGCTGATTGCAACTGCCCTATACTGAATAAAGTTCAGTTTACAATTTTCTTATTCTCTTTGCATGGATTTGCAAATTTCCATTTTATTTATTTTTATGAAATGATGTTCGGAAATGTTTTAGAAAACAAGTAAATTAAAACTTTAAAGGCAATATTTTGTTTAAAATTTTTTGATACAATGGGATTGTTTTTAATTAAATTGTACAAACAATGTGTATTTTACTTGTTAATAATATTTCTTTTAATAATTCATGAAAACAAAGTTTTGCTTAAAATTTCTTACACTATGATTGCTTTTGAATAAATTCTGCAAAAAATGAATATTTTACTTGTTAATAATATTTTTTTAAATATTTTTAATAAATTATAAAAACAATGTTTTACTTAAAAATTCTTGATATGGTGTCTTTGTTTTTAATTAAACTATAGGAACAACAAGTATTTTACTAGTTATAATATTTTTCTTAATATATTTTTTAATTATTCTTACTTTATATCGCTATTTTTTTCTTTTCAGGTGTTTCATATGTCTTTACCATATATTATCCCATCACTCTGTCAACTGTGAAAGATAAATCTGGAATATTATTTATATTATGCATCTTTCTTCCAAATAGATAATTATCTAATACATAAGGAAATGGTGTGAGTTTTAAAATTCTATGCGTATCTTGTGCAATAAACAACAGTGCCATTGCTTAAAATTTCGCATTTATATTTTATCTGTTCATATAGAAAACGTATCTAAAGTATTGAGAAAATAGTTGTAACTATAACACTGCAAAATCTGCAATATGGATAATCTCTTTATGTGTGATTTTTGTCAAAAAGGTTTTCTTGAAGAGAGCAATTTATTTCAACATCTTGAAATTCATTCAGATGAGAAAACTTTCGTGTGTGATATGTGTAAAAAAGTTTTTACCGAAGAAAGTGATTATGCTCATCATCTTGATAATCATTTGGAGGAGAATCATTTTACTTGTCACACTTGTCATAAAAACCTTGATAATGAAAATTCTTTACATGAACACATTTTAATTCATTCTAAGGAAATACCGCATGAATGTCCTACCTGTGGAAAATTATTTCTAATAAAATCCCAATTAAATTACCATATTAGAGTTCATACAAAAGAGAAACCCTATCAATGTCATATCTGTGCAAAACCATTTGCATTGAAACAAGTACTGAACAGACATTTGCATAAACACAAAGAAAAGAAATTTGTCTGTAACATATGCCAAAAGGATTTCAATGCCAGAAGTAGCTTGAAGAGGCATTTACAGATGCACTCTGGTGAAAAACCTTTTAAATGTGATATCTGTCAGAAACAGTTTGCGTACAAATCACAATTGAAAGAACATTTTCGTATTCATACAGGAGAAAGACCCTTTCATTGTGATATCTGTGGAAAAACATTTGCACTCAAACATGTTTTAACTTCTCATTTAAGAACTCATACCAGTAAAAATTCTTTGAAATGTAACAAGTGCGAAAAAGTGTTTGAATACAAATATCAGTTAAATAATCATATTCATCAGTCACACCAAATTACTGATGTCACTTCTTTTGTGTGTGATCTGTGTCAGGAAGTATTTGTGGACAAACTTAGTTTAATGGGTCATCTACTTCAGAACCATTCTGGAGGAAAAAACTACCAATGTCAATTTTGTCCAATAGCTTTTCCTCGCGAAGATTTTTTGAAGATACATACCCGAACACATAAAGAAGAAAATGAGAACGTATTTATGAAAGATGAAAAGCAGAAAAGTGCTTACATTTGTGATATCTGTAATAAAGATTTCTCAGAGAGAAGCAATTACGTTGATCATCTGATAAGTCATTCAGAAGATAAAGTTTATAAAAACAATGTTTGTCCTAAAATAAGTCCTGAATGTTTTATTTGCAATGTCTGTAATGAAATGTATGCTAGTGAAAGTTTTTTCCATAAACACCTTCTAACTCATTCAGGGGGGGGAAATTACAAATGTTTAAACTGTTGAAGGATTGTGAGTAAAATCTGCATTTGCTAGTATAAATTGTCAATAGGTTTCTGAGAGTTCCAGTCAGGAAGAAAATCCTGTAAATAGGATGTCTACCAATAAAGTTTTGCACAGAGAATGTATTTAGAAGATCATACTGAACAAAAAACCCTTTCACCATGACATATGAGGAAAAAATTCTGTAGCAAGCCAATTTAAATATTTCTTTGAGAAATCACAGCGATAGAATAACTCTCGAATACTCCATCTGCAAAAAAATATTTAAATCAAAACATTGGTTAACTGCTCATCTTTTCATCCATATAGGCAATACATAATTTTGTGTGCTGTATACAAGGCAGTCAGCGGGGGAACTACCAGGGTTTGATCCTCTTTCAAAATTTCTGTCAAAATGATTATAAATTTGTCATAGAGTACCAGTTAAAGTGATCTTTGTGTTAGTATCTTTTTAATGTTTGATTTTCTTAACAATGATTGCAATTTCATGATATTAACAAAATGTATTGGATTTTAAATATTTGTTAAGTATAAACACATCATTATTTGAGCAATATTTCTTGTTTTATTTGCAATGTCTGTAATGAAATGTATGCTAGTGAAAGTTTTTTATACAAACACCTTCTAACTCATTCAGAGTGGAAAAAAGTTACAAATGTTCAAACTGTTGAAGGATTTTAAGTAAAATCTGCATTTGCTAGGATAAATTGGTAATAGGTTTCTGAGAGTTCCAGTCAGGAAGTAAATCCTATAAATGGGATGTCTACCAATAAAGTTTTACACAGAGAATGTGTTTAGAAAATCATATTGAACGAAAGCCCTTTCACCATGACATATGAGGAAAAAATTCGGTATCCAGCCAATTTAAATATTTTTGTGAGAAATCACAGCGATAGAATAACTCTCGAATACTCCTTCTGCAAAAAAATATTTCAATCAAAACATTGGTTAACTGCTCATCTTTTCACCCTTAAAGACAATACCTAATTTTGTGTGCTGTATACAAGGCTGTCAGTGGGGGAACTACCAGGGTTTGATCCTCTTTCAAAATTTCTGTCAAAATGATTATAAATTTGTCATAGAGTACCAGTTAAAGTGATCTTTGTGTTAGTATCTTTTTAATGTTTGATTTTCTTAACAATGATTGCAATTTCATGATATTAACAAAATGTATTGGATTTTAAATATTTGTTAAGTATAAACACATCATTATTTGAGCAATATTTCTTGTTTTATTTGCAATGTCTGTAATGAAATGTATGCTAGTGAAAGTTTTTTATACAAACACCTTCTAACTCATTCAGAGTGGAAAAAAGTTACAAATGTTCAAACTGTTGAAGGATTTTAAGTAAAATCTGCATTTGCTAGGATAAATTGGTAATAGGTTTCTGAGAGTTCCAGTCAGGAAGTAAATCCTATAAATGGGATGTCTACCAATAAAGTTTTACACAGAGAATGTGTTTAGAAAATCATATTGAACGAAAGCCCTTTCACCATGACATATGAGGAAAAAATTCGGTATCCAGCCAATTTAAATATTTTTGTGAGAAATCACAGCGATAGAATAACTCTCGAATACTCCTTCTGCAAAAAAATATTTCAATCAAAACATTGGTTAACTGCTCATCTTTTCACCCTTAAAGACAATACCTAATTTTGTGTGCTGTATACAAGGCTGTCAGTGGGGGAACTACCAGGGTTTGATCCTCTTTCGAAATTTATGTCAAAATGATTATAAATTTGTCATTATGTACCAGTTAAAGGGATCAAAATTCTATGTTAGTATCTTTTTAATGTTTGATTTTCTTAACAATGATTGCAATTTCACGATATTGACAAAATGTATTTAGAAGATCAAATTGAACCATGACATATGAGAAAAAAATTCGGTATCAAGCCAATTTAAAAAATTTTTTGAAAAATCACCGCGATAGAATAACTCTCGAATACTCCATCTGCAAAAAAATATTTCAATCAAAACATTGGTTAACTGCTCATCTTTTCACCCATAAAGAGACAATACATAATTTTGTGTGCTGTATACAAGACTATCAGCGGGGGAACTACCAGGGTTTGATCCTCTTTCAAAATTTCTGTCAAAATAATTATAAATTTGTCATTAAATACCAGTTAAAGGGATCAAAATTCTATGTTAGTATCTTTTTAATGTTTGATTTTCTTAACAATGATTGCAATTGCACGATATTGACAAAATGTATTGGATTTTCAATATTGGCTAAGTATAAACACCCCATTATTTGAGCAATATTTCTTGCTCATGAATGCAATAATGTATTGCTATTAGTGAAATGTGCTGTAATATTAAAAATACTTAGAAATGCTGATTAAAAATGTAGTGAATAAATGTCTGAGTTAAATTTAGTGAATAAATAAATTTCTTAGTTAAATAAAGGGAATGAATTTTAGTTTACAATTATCTTTTTACACATGAAAGCAATACATAAATCTGTGTTCTGTGTGTCAAGGGGCTTATTCTCAAACAACAAACATGAAGCGACATTTTCAAATACAATATTGAAGGAAATGCTATGAATATCAAAAAGTTAATGATTACTTGGAAAATACTTATTTAAAAACTTAAAAATATATCTATCCTTAGTTATGAAAAATGATAAAAAACTAGGAGTGAAAGTTTTTTACTTAAAAAAAAACAACACTCTTCCTGATCTATAAAAGGACATTTGCTCTTTCCTCAGGTCATTAAAATGGTCTCCTTAAAAAATATATTTTTTTTTCTAAGAATAAGTTTTTTCTTGTGTATGCATTTCAGAAGTAATGCATTTCCAAAATTTCAGGATTTCATTTAAAACTGAGTATTTTATAATAAGTAAAATGTATTCACTTATGAGGGTTATTTTTTTTAGCTTACAATATCTAAGGTATGTAAAAATCAACTTGAAAAAAAAAGCGTTAGAATTTTGCTGAGGGTATATATTCTATTACCATACAGCTGACTTGCCCGGCGTTGTCCGGGCCCTTGATAATAACCTTAAATATACCTAAAATCAGTGTTAAATGATTTTATATTTTTATTTGAAAATCTTTCCAAATAAACCAATTGTTATGGGTTCATCTGCCTTCCGCAGCGTACACCCTTGAATTTGTATGATTTTATATTTTTAAGCGAAAATCGATCCAAGGGAAACTAGAGTTTGGTACTTCACTGATTTCGACAGCCTATACTGGGTATGCTACGCCAGCTCCACTTCATTTTTTTTTAACTAAACTCAAACTTTAACTCATTTTATATCTTTAAACCGATTTTGTAGGAATTTATATTTTTTAATGAAATCTTTCCAAAGTAAGCGCCCCCCCCCGAATATAGGGATTGCCGATTTAATTTCTGACATTTAGGCATTTTAAACTCTCAGTTCTGACCAATAGTTTATGAGGAAATCCCCCCTCCCCTTTTAAGACATGAAATGATATCTCCCATTCCCCGTCGGAAAAATTTCTTTTCACCGAGAAAAAAGATAAGTGGCGAAATCGTAAAGTGACTTCCAGAAAAAAAGTTTTTGAAAGGATTAATATTAATATTTTTTTAACAGAAGACGTCGTTAAAAAGACAAACGTACGCCGGTCAAGTGTGTATTTTTTTATCGTATTTTGATTTCTCAAGCATATGCAGAATTTTAAAGATTGCAGAAATCTCGCAATCTGCATTCTGAAAAGAATTTCTTTGAAAGGGTTAATATAAATATTTATTTTAACCGAAGATGTCATTAGAAAGGCAACTGTATCCACATTAAGTAGATATATTTTTTTTTATTCTTCGTATCTGTATTAAAAATAGAAGATTGCAGATTTTTTAAAATTCCAAAGAAAACGTAAATTGTTAAAATGCCTTTCGGAACTTTTTGGTAGGATTAATATTAATATTTTTTTTTAACGAAGATATGTTTGGGGAGATAAAGGTACATAGATTAAGTGGATATTTTTTATGTTTTCATAATTTGGTTAGGAGAGCCGATGCTGACTAAAACATTTGATGGGAAAAATATACGAATTCAATGTACGGAAAATATTTTTTTTTGAAAAGTATTAATATTTTTTAAACAGATTACACCATTGGAAAGAAAAATGTACGATAGTGAAGTGGGTATACTTATTTTTTCCATATTTATATTAGTTAAGCTGATGCTCGCTTGGGAAAATGTGAAAAGAATTGGGCATTTTTCACTTTTTCTTCTGTGCTTACGGAACAAGCGTGTCATTTTGCGATGTTCATTATGAGTTTTAATTAATATTTCGGCTAATTATCAAAAAAGGAAAAATCTGAGCCTCAAGTGCATTCGGATCTTTTTTGGACTATCCGCATTCAAATTTTCAGATCTCTACGTGAGGTAGTTTTATCTAGCCAGCGCACACACACACGCAGACAAACATTTTTCTTTAACTGGTATAGATAACTTTGCTTTTATGAATGCATCCAAGATTTAACATTGTGCTACATTCGCACTTACACAAGATAAATACTTTATAGCTTCTTGGTTTGAGTTTCTGTATGTTTGTTTTAGGTATAGTTCCAACTATAAACGAAACTTGGAACTACTTTTTTAAACAAATTTTTTTATCATAAGAAGCATTTTAGTCTAAACTGCATATTTGTGTGTCAATTACTTGATTTTATACGGAGTTTTAAAATGTGCCAGTTATTTTATAGCTATATTTAGCATGTTTCCAAGATCCAAATGCTCTGCAATAAATGTAAATAAAAAGAGTTGCCCATATTTCACACATGGATTCGATACACCTGCTATAAGATGCTAATACAATTTATTATGCTTGAAGGTGGGGTAATAAGAGATAAACAGGGTAATGAGAGACAGAAAATCATATTTATATATTTTCATTGGAATTGAAATAGAGTCTTAAAAATTGTACATTACATTCCTCGACTTTAATAAAGCTTTAATATATATATTTTTTTAATTTTAAAACCAATTTTCGATGTTTAATTTTTTTTCTTCAAATTTTCGGAAATCTTCTGTCTTATATTACCCCATAAGAAGTAATAAAAGACAGATCTTCTAATATTCATGTAAAGTTTATGTTAAAGTTAATGTCTATTTTATCCCAGAGAGACATTATAATTTAAACACAGCTTGTCAAATTAAGAAAATAAATAAAATTTTTGTTTTGAGTTACAGAAAGTTAAAAAAATAAATTTATTTAATTATACAATTTTTTTTATTTATTTGTCTTACAATTTAATATACAATTATAGCTATGCAATTTATGCAATATATGAATGTGTATACGGTAAGCATACGCTAAAATAAAAGACAAAATCTGAAACTTTGCACAGAAAATTCTTGCATCCTGCTCATCCTATTATCATTCCAAATCATATATATTTTTAGGTGCGTTCGTAATTATATAAATACGTAGCACCTATAGTCGTCGCTTGGTCCGTCCGTCTGTCCGTCCGTCTGTCTGTCTGTCCGTCTGTCTGTCTGTCCGCATATAACAACGCAAAAACTACCCAACCAAATGGTTTGCAATTTAAAATATATTATCTTTGCAGAATTTTGTCGAGACATTTCAAATTTTATTAAAATCGAATCAAAACTTTAGGAGATATTAATAAAAATATTTATTAAGAAATTTGATTTTTTTTTTAAATCGGTGCTTTTTAGGTGCGTTCGTAATTATATAAATACGTAGCACCTATAGTCGTCGTTTGGTCCGTCCGTCTGTCCGTCCGTCTGTCTGTCTGTCCGTCCGTCTGTCTGTCTGTCCGCATATAACAACGCAAAAACTACCCAACCAAATGGTTTGCAATTTAAAATATGTTATCTTTGCAGAATTTTGTCGAGACATTTCAAATTTTATTAAAATCGAATCAAAACTTTAGGAGATATTAATAAAAATATTTATTAAGAAATTTGATTTTTTTTTTTAAATCGGTGCTTTTTTGTTATAGCAGCTTCCGATGGATGTTAAATCGTCAAGCGACCGAGATGCTTATTTTATGACAGAAATTAATCTGCAGACGATATAATTCATTTCACAGAATTAAAAATCATCTAGGTCTGAATATTTATATAACTAGCTGATACATATATATCTGAATATTTATATAACTAGTTAAGATATTTGTATGAACAGTGTCATAAAATATATACTTAACTAGCTGTTTAACCCGTTCTACGCACGGGATATCATGAATTTAATTCTAAAACGTGCGTACGAACGCACCTCGTTTGTAACGTTTGACGTACAATTTCCAACTTGTTTGTTATAGGAGCTTCCGATGGATGTTAAATCGTCAAGCGACCGAGATACTTATTTTATGACAGAAATTAATCTGCAGACGATAGAATTCATTTCACAGAATTAAAAATCATCAAGATCTGAATATTTATATAACTAGCTGATACATATATATCTGAATATTTATATAACTAGTTAAGATATTTGTATGAACAGTGTCATAAAATATATACTTAACTAGCTGTTTAACCCGTTCTACGCACGGGATATCATGAATTTAATTCTAAAACGTGCGTACGAACGCACCTCGTTTGTAACGTTTGACGTACAATTTCCAACTTGTTATTTCTGTTGTCAACATCCCTTTTTCTAAGAAAATACAAAACGCAGAACGATAAATGAGATACCCTATGAAAAGATTTTGAACCGGCTTCTGACATAGTACACTTACATTTCGTTAAAACATGTTTTTTTGATTAAAAATTAAATCGGCATTGTTTTCATAAATGTTTATTGTTTCTTGAGAACATACATCTGACTTGTGTGCTTGACATCAAGTGCCCGCTTATAAGTCATCGTCAATATACAGGGACGAGATAGCCACAAGGAAATTTACAACACCAGAGAGTTACATCCGGGAGCTCCACAAAGTGTGTGCAATGGAGCTGGCGGGAGTCGAACCCGCCGACCTGACTCCTACGCTCACAAGCGATTAGCGGAATGGTGTCTTAACCACTCGGCTTTCATAAATGAAATGAAAGGTTTTTCTGAAATCAATGTTGCCACAAAAATAAAATACCGTATTATATCGTGCTCAACAATGATTATAAAAAAAAAAGTAAAATAAAGATAATTTGTGTCACGTTGTTACTGCACGGGTTTATTTTATATTTATGATTAAAAAGCAAACTTTAAATTCACATACTCTATTTATTTTTCTTTATTCCATATATATATATTTTTTTTTCGAAACATATTATGTCATTCTCTAATACAGTTAAAATACGATTGATATATATATATATTTATATATATATATATTTGTCTTAGACCTGCGACCAGTTTTCACTGTAACTTTGATGGAATCAATGTGATCATATTCTGGCTTGACTAATGCTGTTTGCAGATATTTTTAGTCCTAATTTTGTTTATAAGTTTAAACATACATCTAAAAAAAATATTAGACTGCAGTGCGAAATCTTCGCACGGATCTACTGGTAAGTTTTATTTCACAAAATTTCAATGTAAAATAGTCTAGAATTATTATGAGTAATTCGAAGTGAAGGTACATTAAATGTCTGCAATAAGTACGTTTTTGCTAAATATTATGGAAACTGTATTTTTTAATCAATTTGCGATGAACGTCAATTACGCTTCTTTCAATCCTACCGTAATATACAGGGTGTCCAAAAAACATTGACCTCGGCTTTTATTCCTTAAATATTGATCATAGACATATATTATAAATTACAAAGTTACGTAAAAAAAGGTATAAAAATTTATGAAATCGATTAAAATTTTCAGGGGATTAAATTTGCAAAATTTAAATTTTTATACGGCCCCCGTACAAAAAATTTCCCAATGAGTAAAATGTGCCCCATAAGGGAAGAGCAGCTGACGTCACTATTGGCTCAATTACGGTTGGTTAGTAAGAAAAACTTGTTTGTTCTTTATGACTCCTACTGTACACATGAAATAGGGAAATTCGATTGGTCTATGTTAAACTGGTCTATGTTGCCATGACGATTCCTGCATTGATAGCTACGACAAAAATGAAGTGGTAGATTGGTTCATGGAACTGTTTGTTTGTAAACATGCCCTTTCCTTATACACTAATAAGGCCATGTTGCAAATATATGAAAATACATAAATGCTGACTTAAACCACTTTTTGATGCCTGAATATGAGTTCGCAAAGGGAAAAAATCATGCCGGATGATCGCGTTTCAGGGGTCGTACACAAATTACGAAAAAATGACTGCACTAATAAATAATAATTGTGCTATTTATTACTCTGGCTGTAAAAAGTTACATTTTAATTTATGATTACACCCTCATCAACTTTGTTTAAACATATCTCTGCGACTCTTTATGATAAAAAACTGAAATTTTGTACATGACGTTATAAGTTTATGGGGCACATTCTACTTATATGGGAATTTTTTTTACGGGGGTCGTATAAAAATTTAAGTTTTGTATTCCTTCAAATTTAGTCCCCTGTAAATTTTAATCGATTTTATACAATTCTGTACCTTTTTCAACGTAAACTAGATGGAACCCGTCAAAACTTGACGCAAAAAAATATTATAACAATATCAGTAAAATAAGCTTCTTTATTATTTATGAAGGGGTGCGTATAAAACAGTCTTTCAAATATTTTATTAAATTTTTTTTCCCCAGTCAAATACAGTACTATTTCCGATGCAAACTCCAAACAAACAATCCGTAAATAACTGTGTAATGCAAATCAGTTTGACATTACCACCATATTCCCCACGGCAAGAAAAAAAATTCATGGACCTATGAAGTATATACAAATAGTATAACGTATGGGCTGATAAGATCCCGGTCTAATAAAGAAAACACAACTTTTTAACAA
Organism: Maratus michaelseni; assembly: GCA_963931845.1. Classification (NCBI taxonomy): domain Eukaryota; kingdom Metazoa; phylum Arthropoda; class Arachnida; order Araneae; family Salticidae; genus Maratus; species Maratus michaelseni. The sequence continues at coordinate 160,935,585 of OZ007597.1, forward strand.
AGCTTTATAACTTTATGACTTTATAACTTTATAACTTTAATAAATAACATAACTTTCATAATAAATAATAATAATTTAATAATAATAATAATAATTTAAAAATAATAATTTTATAATAATAATTTAATAATAATAATTTTAAAAATAATTTAAAAATAATAATTTTATAATAATAATTTAATAATAATAATTTTAAAAATAATTTTATAATAGTAATTTTATAATAATAATTTAATAAATTATTAATAATAATAATTTAATAATAAATAACATAATTTTATAACGAAAAAGCTCCAAACAGTGCTCAAAACTCGTTGTTGTTTTTGGTCAAAAGTCAACACGCGCGGCAGCCACGTTGACAACAGCTTTTTCATAGACAAATGACATTTAAAATAAAACCTACACGTTCCTTGGATATCTTCAGAGTCTGAGCTATCTCCTGCAACTTCACTTTACGGTTCCCCAAAACGATTTTGTGGACTTTTTTTATGTTTTCCGGAGTAACCACCTCTTTTGCGTGGTGCATCACTGGTGTCCGTAAGACCACGTTTAAATTCAGCAAACCAGTCAATAATGGTTGATTTACCTGGTGCAGTGTCCGGATAACGCTTATCTAGCCAAGCTTTTGTTTGAACGGTATTTTTTTCCTCATCAAATAACAATTCTTGAAATTCTTGTTATCCATTTTTTTGTTTATCAACAAAGTCGTTCAACTAAAACCACTCTAACGTTTTATCCACACGGCGAATCGTCATGGCATTTTTTCTACTACCTTTTAAAGGTTAGTATTTACTAAAAAAACATCGGTTCGGCGATTGCAACGCCATCTGTGTGCCAGACCGGGAACTTATCAGCCCATGTGTTATTCCTACGTTCATATCATATTCAGTAAATAACAGAACATAGTAAATAAAGCACACATCTCCCCCCTCCCTGTGATAATGCAACCAAATGAGCTCCTATGCGCATGTGCATTGCATCTGCCCAAAAGCACCCTCGAAATTCGACGTTAAAAAAGTTTTAAAATGATTAAATTAAAAGTTTTAAAATGTCTTCTTTAATCATTGTTCGTTTCAAATCCATATCTTTTAAAACGCATCCATTGTTTTAAGCTAATCAATTTTTATGCAAAGATTAAGAAGTTTTTTACAGTAATAAATCTATCTGCAGATGAGGGAGATTTTTAATGTTTTCAAGTGTAATTTATTTGTATGGTTTCTTCGGTTCCTTGACATAATCAGGATGATTATCCCTTTTCCATCACAGTCGGGGATATTTTTCCTCTTATACAGTTGGCAAATGTAAAAAAATTAAAAAATGCAATTCCTAGCATATCCTGATATTTGATGGAACATATTCATCAACGAATTCAACATATCAATTTTATGTTCAACATAAACTAAAAATAGTCTTTTTTTTTTTTTTTTTCTTTTTTTTTTTTTTTTTTTTTCCTGACAGATTTTTGTTTAGCGCCAAAATGTTCTTCTATCTTATGGATAATCTGATCTTATGATTTGTCACTTTTTTTTTTAAAATTATTATTCACTTTTTATGATGGTTAGGGAAATCTATTTTCAATTGTGGCAACTTTCCCAGGGGCTATTTTACATTATTGAAGTAAACTGGTGGTCATTGATAAGATAGAATTGAAAAACTTTTCATGCTTGAAAATTATTTAAAACGTCGTTAAATTAATCGGCAGTTTACAAATAAATTTCAATCGAAAGCTAATTTTTTTTCTAATTGATGATGTAAGAATTGAAATTGTAAAATGTAGTAAAAAATAGAAATTTGTAGTATTTCGAAGTGATGTAAGCGCGATGAAAGCTAAAGCGATAGCGCGTTTGTTGTCACAACTGTTGTACATTTCTAAAAATTGCCACTGTATTTTGGCTGGCGTCCAAAAGTGGAAAAACATTTTTTGACATCGAAAGAGAAATTCACAGTGAAAGAAATAGGACTTTGCGCTAATAAGGAACTGTTAAATAAACTTATAATAAATGTACCAAAATAATTCCTATGAAATATTAGTCTTACATTGTTTATTCTAGCTAAAAATACAATAATTATTTCAAGATTTTTTCTACCATAACACTATTTTTAATAACTTTAAATTTCCTGAAATCCTTTACTTTTGTGATTTTTTTTTATTAAAAAAGGAAATAATCTATCCTATAATTAAAAAAAAAAAAAAAAGCAATTGGTAACATGTAATCAAGGTATGCAATCAAGATGAAGAAATCAATGACGGCTCCAATTCTAATCTTTATAATTATGAATGCAAAAATCAGTAAAATTATGTCATGTTAACACAATCATATATATTTTTCTCTTTAGTTTTATCAATGTTAAAATGCACTTCAATCTAAGCATAACGTCATTTTCACCGGCGCAAACTTTTCACACGTACTTCATATACCTTACATTAATGCTTAAACACCATGCACACAAATATAAATATATTTTGTATTTAATTGTAATGAAAAAATGGCATCAACAAGTTATAATGCATAATGATAAAATAAACCCAATGGACAATATTCCCGTGACGTCACAATAATTATGAATTTTTATTCGCTTATAAAACACGCGGATAAGTATTTTTACCGAAATTTAACTTGCAAATTAACAAATTCGGCCTTAAAACCGCGTGCTTCTAATATTTATTATTTCTCTTTTATTCAACCACAGAGTTTAGAAAATAAACTCTGTGCTTCGGAACAGTAGGCGTTATCCGATTATGACGTCATTAGCAGACGTAAAAGTTTAATTGAAAATTACGGTTAATTAATTAAATTTTCGAACAAACGAATGCACGATAACAAATCTGTGTCCAAACATCTTTCATTTAAAAAAAGAATGATGTAATTTGATGCAGTAGTTTGTTCTCACGGATTGTCGAAAGAAATCGCTTAGCGTTTTAAATATATAGATTATAACATACTAGCAAAACTCGCGGCTTTGCTCGCGTAATTGTTGAAAAATACCAAATGGTATTCGTGGGTTTATTTCCATTTGAGGAAATTTTACTGCCACATATAATCAAAAATGACTAATTAAGCCACATTTGAGTTAATTTCATTCTTATATTGCATTATGAGACTTAAATGAATGAGAAGTGCTAAAATTAATTTCAAATTAATGATAATTTAGAATATATTTTGAAGGTTTTTCGCTCATTTCATTTTTCAATTGAAATTTTTAGAAACAGTTCTAATCGAGTATTTACATCTTAAAATTAAGCCTCATGCCAAATTCCAATCTTCTAGTTAAGCAAATTTCTGTAATAACTATATCACAGAAATTGCAATTTTAGAACTTTTTTTGTTCGTGCACACATTAAAATTTCTAAATTGTTAAAAACTGTTCTGTGGATGAATTTGTGTCTCTAACATAACAGCCATGTAAAATTTCAAGTTTCTATCCCTAACATTTTCAGATAAATCATAGTTTAGATTTAGAAGGTTTTTAGAACTTTTCCAGCTCATTTCAATCTTTTAAATTTAGAATTTTTTAGAAATCGTTCTTAGCGAGCACTGAAATCTTAAAAGTAGCCACCATGCCAAATTTCAACTTTCTAGATCATTACTAAAATCGCAATTTTAGAAAGTTTGTTTGCTTTCGCACCTTTTTGAATTTGGTAAAAACTGTTCTGTAGGAGAATTTACATCGAAAAAATAACAGGCATGTCAAATTGTAGGTTTCTATCCTTAACAATTTAGAATAAATCATAATTTATAACGTTTTCAGCTCATTTTAAATCTTTAAATTTTGAATTTTTAATAAACTGTTTATACCGAACGACAGCATCTTAATAGTTACCACTATACTAAATTTCAAGTTTCTAACCCGAACAAATCCAATTAAATCATGATGTTAAACATTTTTAGAACGTTTTCAGCTCATTTCAGCCTGTTAAATTTCAAAGTTTTTTTAAGCCGGTCTTAGCAAGCATTTGCATTTTAAGAGTAACCACCTTGCCAAATACGAAGATTCAATACCAGCTGTACCGCATAAATTGCAATTTTAGAACGGTTTTTAGGATTTCGTCCATCTCACGAAACCCTATTACTCCCGCTTCGTTGTCTGTCTGTCACAGAGCCGGTTCTCAGAAACTAAATAACTTACAGGCATGAAAATTTGTGTATTTATAGCTGAATACCTAGTATGAAGCTCAAAACATAAAAATTTGAAAAAAATCGCATTATTTTAATATAGAGAGATAAAAAACCAAAATTCTAACAGCCTTCTTTCGGATTAGCCTTATGAACTGAAGACAGCATCGATTTTTCTGGTGTTTCCTCGAGCTAAGTCCAAATTTATTTAGCAACTCGTAATTGTTGAGCTCTTACAATTTTATTTGATGCTTTGTACCTCAGAAGATGGACTTCTCAGGGGCGTAGCTACCGTGGAGCAGTTGGAGCACATTGCTCCAGGTGCGTGAATAATAAGGGCGCAAAATTACAAAGGAACGAAATTATTTGTATAAATATTTTTTTTTACATTTGCCATTCTTTTAAATATATAAAATATACTGCAAAACCTGTGAAAGCGGAATCCTGTCTTCTACAGAAATTTTTCGTGATTATACTTACTAATACGAAAACCTGTCTAAAACGGAATATTTTTTCAATGCTTTGCGATTTTGTTTCAGCTAAAAATTAGATAAATAAAACTATAGTATTCTTTGAACTTGACTTATCAAATTTTTATTTAAGATAATATACATTATAAATCTATTGTTTTATGCCTCTGAATTCATGAAAATTGTAAAGAACGTTTAAAAGCACAAATGAGGACATTTGCATGTGCATTACAGGTTGTGTTTTATAGCAAAAAAATTGTATTAATTTGAAATAAGTACAGTGAAGTCTATTAAGACGGAATCGCAAGGGACTGGGGGAAATTCCGTTTTAGACATGTTTCTGTCTTAGCAGATATAGTTGTATGGCATTCCTTCTATCAACATCATGAAAATTTTTCATTTATAGCAGGATGTTTTACTGCATTATATACGTTTTAAACATGAAAACAAATTTTGGACAACCTTTTCTGGTAGAGAAGGGGGTGATCCGATTGTACTTGCTCCAGGTCGCTGAACATGTAGCTACGCCACTGGACTTCCTTATTCGTAACTGGTGGTAATCTACCTGTGCTCTTCTTCTTTCCATACCCTGATGGATCTTTAATATAATTTCGGACGACTTTTGAACTCCTGTCAATAGCTCCGGCAATATCGGTTGGATTCATATTCGTTTGTGCACTTAAAACATTGATTTTACCCTGTGTTTGATAGCAGGAAGTCGTGAACCAGATGGTATATTAATATTTAGGTAGATTTCGTAAGAAATACTACCTATTACATTCTCCCCTAAGTTGGAATTTTTGAAAAAATTTTGTAGATCCACGCCGATCATGACTGTCAGAACCCAAAAACACCCCCAGTTCAAAATTTTATCTATCTATCTATGTCACTTTTTTATGGACACGATAACTCCAATAATTCTGCACAAATCTCTTCCAAATTGATACATAAAATCAAGGGGCATAAAATCTCGGTCAAGTTTGTTAACGGGCAAAATCGAACCAAGGGGAGGGGGGAAATGGGGGACTTTTTTTGAAAACAGAAAAAAACCCATAATTCCTTAATTATGATACGTATCGAATCCGTTTAAAGTTATTATTACTTCTAGGAAAAGGGCCGAAAATTTATGTATGACAGATTGTTGATATCATTAAAAATGGTCCCTAGGGGAGGGGGGAAAGGGGGGTTTTAGAAGAAAAAATTCATAGCTACGTCAATTCCCAAGATATCAAATCTGCTTAAATGTATTGTAAATCTTAAAATTATCTACAACTTTTATATTGACAAGTTTTTTATAGGACCAACTCTTATGGCAAAAAGAAATTAAAAACAAAAAATCCCTGCTGGCTCCGCCTACAAGCAGACGTGAAAACAGAAAAAAACCCATAACTTCTTAATTTTTATACATATCGAATTCGTTTAAAGTTATTATTACTTCTAGGAAAAGGACCAAAAATTTATGTATGACAGATTTTTGATTTCGTTAAAAATGCCCCCAAGAAAGGGGGGGGAGAAATACGGGTTTCAGAAGAAAAAAATTCATAACTTCGTCAATTCTCAAGGTATCAAATTCGCTTAATTTTTTTGTAAATCTCCTTAAAATTATCTACAACTTTTATATTGACAAGTTTTTCAAAAGACCAACTCTTACGGCAAAAAAGTAAATAAAAACAAAAAATTCCCTGCTGGCTCCACCTACAAGCAGACGTGAAAACAGAAAAAAAAACCATAACTTCTTAATTTTTATACATATCGAATCCGTTAAAAGTTATTATTACTTCTAGGAAAAGGGCCAAAAATTTATGTATGACAGATTTTTGATTTCATTAAAAATGCCCCCAAGGAGGGGGGGGGGGAAATAAGGGTTTCAGAAGAAAAAATGCATAACTTCGTCAATTCCCGTGATATCAAATCCCCTTAAATTTATTATAAATCTTCTTAATATTATATACAACTTTTATATTGACAAGTTTTTTATAGGTCCAACTTTTACGGTAAAAAAAATTAAAAACAAAAAAATCCCTGCTGGCTCCACCTACACGCAGAGGTATATTTCGAAGTGGGTGGTCGCAACTGCCACATCATGGCAAATAGGTCTTTCTTCTGCAATTCCCAATAAACAGCTGTCCCATGGTCTGTGTCTTCGAAATCTACCTGTGCCTGTAGCCTGTAGGCCGAGCCGTCAGGGATTTTTTTTTTAAATCTAATACTTTAAAGAAATTATTTGGTGATTTTTCTATTTAAATTGTTGTTACAAATTTAAAAAAAAAATGTTTCTGCTAAACGACACGCATATAGATGAACATTCGATTGAGAAAGGCCATAATTTTTCACTTCTGAAATACGGATTTCACTGATAAGCTTTCACTGGGCATGCCCAAGTACTTCTATAGCCACCGATGAATGCGTGTTTATTTTTCATGTTACAATGGAGGAAATAGCACATGATTTTTTTCTGTTTTAGTTTTATTAGCTTTGAGGTATTTTGCTACAGCTGCATGCTGGTATGACCTCAATTGTTTACAGTTTATTTTATTCACAGAAGTATATATCGAAAACTAAACAATATCACATTTTCTCGTCAACAAGTCAAATCAAACTTTAGCAGAAAACCTAATTGATGTCATTTCCCTACACTTCACAGAAACAAGACTAACAGCAAACAAAACTTTTTTTCTGTCATTATAATATTTCAGCTCAAATTGTGAGATGCCATAATTATTTTGCACACTCTACCTGCTTAAACATTTTAGAGCTGATAGGTTCTCTAAGTGGGTAACAATTATCGAAACATGTCTGAATTTTGTATTGTTGTTCCCCAAAAAGAATCTGATATTTCAGCAAGATTCTGCACCTTCGCACTGAGCTAAATCAACACAGGCTTGGCTCCTTGTCAATTGCTAGAAGATTGGCCACCTTCTTCACCGCACAGATATCTGTGCCCTAGTGTAGCCCTGAAGATAAGGATATGTAATCGTTGTTTTTACCTGTTCTGAACTAAAATAAAATAGCATGAAATTATTACAAAATACTTGCTCCGATAAGACCTACTCCATAACCACATCTCCTTCATGCGTGCACTACCTGATCGTTGATCTTGAACAGAGCCTTCATAGTATTCTTATTCATATTCTTTGAGAATCATTCACCAAAGTCAAAGCGAGAAAAGAAAAGGCTTGTTTGTTTGTTGTGTGTTACGCTGTTACGCATGAACATATAACTTACCATAGAGAATTGCTTCCTGTCATCACATCCAAACGGGTAAATTTTAATTTGAAAATTAGATGTATTATTTCTGAAGTGTCTGTTTATGTGATCAACTGATAATTTGATAATGTACTTGGTTTGGGCTATGATGTCTTACTCTCACGCACCGTTTTTTAAAAAAAATCGGTTATAAAAAGGTAAAAAGTCGCTAAATTTTGGGGATTTTTTCCTCTAATGGTAACCTGGATATTGTATTAAGTTATTGGTTTGGAGCCTTCTTGGAAATATCGCCAAACATCTGTGCGTGATTGTAACACATATGTTCCACTAAAAAGTATTCGGAGCCCTAATATTCTGTAGTACTAACCATAATAGCTTATCCCTTCTCCCTCCACACACATGTTTGTATTTATTACGTTATTTACAAAAAACATAAGCAAGTTTTCTTCAACAAAAGTATATTTTTAATTTTTGCATATACAAATATAGCTAATGGAAAAAAAAAAAAAAACCTTAAATGGTAATGAGGAGTTTATACTATATCAAGAGAGGGACTAGAATGTACTAGGCGGGGGGAAATATTACAAATTTGGAATTTTTACATAAGGATGAATTTGCAATTCGTACCTGAGCAAAAAACAAATTCACAGTACGTATAAATGTAGGATGTTTGATATGACGACTGGGGAAAAGTCCCATAGCCTGTGCCGGTAGATTTGGTGGAACAGATGTGTCTGTGGTCTGCTATATGAGTTTGGCAATTTTTTTTTTTTCGCCAAAAAGCCATTTTGAAAATTATTGCCAATCTGAAATCCGGAAGAAACCCTTCTATCCAATATGGCTATCACTTTCAAAACTCTCTCTGGGTCACTTTCAAAACTCTCTGGGTTTTTCTCTATTATCCTGTCGACCACTTTTTATAACAAAAAACGGAACAGATGCTTTACACTCACGCAAACATATAAACATAAGTTTGGCGACTTTTTGGTTGGCGCGATTTCTAAGACTACGCTAAGCTACTATTTTCCGTTAAATACAAGCATAATAGCCGGGTTGCCATAAAAGAAAAACAGTCCCCAAAGTTTGGCGACTTTTTTCCTTTTTTTTAACCGATTAATTTTTTTTTTCTGCATGAGTGTAAAGCATCTTATCCCAAAAAACTATCGCCAAACTGTGTAACACCAAATAAACGAGAGAACGTTGCCATTGGAATATCAAAATAAATAAATAAATAAAATATAAGAAATTCAGAAAATCTCCACTCACCAAAGTGTCAACTATCAGTAAATTTAAACAAAACAAACAAGCAAAAATACCATATATTAATGAAAACAGAAAAATAATAATCTTTGATATTTACTTATTTACATTATTTTTTTTAATTATCCCTCTCGGTGATGAATAAATGTTTGTGACGTCAGTTGAAACTGATCTATTGCACGTAACTATGCATCGCAACATATTTTTCAATGTTTTTTTCTCTTTTAATATCATGGCACTGCTGTTTAAGGACACAATTTATTAGTTATTTTAATTAATGAAATAACTAATAAATCAGTAAAATATAATGAAAAATACAGGCAAATGTCGAATTAAAAACCACTTGATGACATAACAAACACGTATAATGCTTTTGACATCAAGTAAATGGGACTGCATTTTTGGTGTTTAATCTTACAGTTTGGCGATAGTTTTTGTTATAAAAAGTAGTCGACGGGATAATGGAGAAGTACCACTCTCTAAAATCTATGTTTTTTTTTTTTTTTTAACAAAGAGAAACATCTTAAAGTGAGGATTTTTTTGTCAGGGGGACTCTGTCCCCCTGAACCCACCGTTTTACAGTTTTTAAAAATAATAAACACAAAAAATACACAATTATTTTTGTTTTAAAAGTATGCATTTTCTTAAGTGATTTTATCAGCACTTAAAAAAGGTTAATATTAAAAGTTTTAGTTTTGAAAGTGATAACTTATTGGAAAAAGTAATTTCCTCGACATTTCAGAAATTGTGATCAATTTCGAAAAAGGCATTTTTAAGTGTATTATCATAAAGTAAACAATAGAAAATGAACAAAAATAGTACTTACCTCGTGCAGAGAAATCCTTCAAATAAGTTATTGAGTAGGTACAGTACACTCTCTCAAATCTGCTTAGCTTGGGACCAGAGGTTGTGCAGATTTTAGAATTTTGTGGATTTCTGGCCACTGTTTTGTTTACATTTTTTAAACAGTAATTTGAAGGTAATACTGGCCTTGAAATTATAATGAATGCTTACAATAAAGTAAAATGGGTCATTCCATGGTAACTTATGTTACATTTAGAATAATTTTCTTTAGTAATTTTAATAATATAATACCAAAAAATATTGAAAATGTAATGTTGATATGATTTGTCAATTAGACCTATCCAAAGCGAAATTTGGATGAAAATTACCTACCTTTAGTGTTATTTTTGAACACTGGCCATTATATTTATTATGGTAACTTACGTCTTTTTTGTCAGAAACGTAAGTTACCATAGTAAATATAATTTTTAGCGTTCAAGAAATAGTACTAAATTTAAATAATTTTTCATCCAAATTTAGCTTTGTTAGGTTTAATTAGCTAATCATATAAACATTACATTTTGAATATTTTTTAGTGTTATATTACTAAAATTACTGAAGTTAATTATTCTAAATGTAACATAAGTTATCATGGAATGACCCAAATATTAAAATAATTAAATAAAATAATAAAAATGAAAAAATCATTAAAAGTGAAGGCCAAGTAATTAATTAATAATGCATAATAATGATGAGATAAATTGTTCTTGAATTATTCAATGAAACTCGCCTAATAAAGGTAAACTAATAATTTACAATTCTAAAATAACAAAGTTTTATATCATGTTTCATTTACTAACCAAAAAAGTTTGATTAATACATAAATGTATTTGATAAAAAAATCACTATCACCACTGATATCAGCACTATTTTGAATTTTTTTTTGGAAATAAATTTATACTTTCATTCATGGGAAAACATGAGTTCAGTCATATTACCAGAATTACATATTAAAATGTGTATAGAATGCTATAAAAAAAAAAAAAAAAAAAAAATCTGGAATTTTTGTAACCCTACATCTTAACTATAAGTTTTACTGTTTATATTCTGTTACAATATGTGGATTTTAAGTGTTTGCGGATTTGAACATCTTAACTATAAGTTTTACTGTTTATATTCTGTAACAATATGTGGATTTGGTACTTTTCGGTTAGCCAGGTGCCAGTGATATATGTACATATTACATAATTATGTATATATTCATACATATGTATGTATATATATATATTTTTTTATGTAGATACATGTGTATATATATATATATATATATATATATATATATGCGTGTATATGTACATGTATATATATAACTGGCACCCGACTAACCGAAAAGTACCGTGGATTTTAAGTGTTTGCGAATTTGAACATCTTAACTACAAATTTTAATGTTTATATTCTGTAACAATATGTGGATTTTAAGTGTTTGCAGATTTGAGGTATAAGTGCAGATTCCCAAAATTTGAAAGGAGCCAGTGACTCCTAAACCTAAAAAATCCAGTGGCCACAATTATGAAACAAACGTATAAAAAGAATAGTGTTTATATGGTGTAAAATCTAAGCAAAAAACTCAGGAATTCAAAGTGTAAAGTAATTTATTTAATATACACACATATACAACAAAATTTGAATACTAATTAAGTGTAATATAAATCTTAAATCATGTACAGTCAGAAGATAAATTTGGGCAAGATACGGTTAAAAAAAAATTGTATAAGCCAAGCAATCATGAATATTAGAAAAACAATATTTCTTATTTTGATTTTGCCCAAAAAATACATATAAAAGAAAATCTGAATGTGTGAGAGTATTTTCCACTATAAAAATCAAAATACCCTTCAAACATTAGTTTTTCTATAAATTTTTTTTATCACAGACTATGTAAAATTATCAGACTCAAACTGTTACGAATAACATAGCTATTTGAATATATTTAATAGTTTGCTGTGTTAAACAGATCATTCTGAAATGTTATTAAAAGATAATAATAAAGTTTGTTATGTGTTTTGTCTTAATCTTTTTAAAAAAAAAAATCAAAATTTCACGATTGTGATTGGGAATACCAGAAATTGATCACTTATAAATCACATGGTGACTTAAACACCGAAAGTTAGTGGCCACAGCAAAAAATTTAGTCACCACGTGGCGACTGGTGACCATGAATCTGCACCTATAATTTGAGGGAGTCTATTGTATTACCCTGTCTCAAATTGTTAATAGAAGAGCCAACTAGTCTAATAAACAGTGATAATGTTTGATGTTAACTGATTGATGATTGGTTGATGTTAGCATGCTGTAGAGAAAGGAAGGGATGCGGAGAAATGAAAATTTTACGGAAGGTAAATGATAATTTAAAAGCTTTAATTTTAGAAGCAGTAGTTATATTTTTTGCAAAATTAATCAATACATATTAAAATATTTGGTAATTTCAGAATGTGAAAAATTTGTTATTAAATTCATATATGGTCTATGTTTTTTGGCTGCAGTGTCATTTTTAGGTAGATTTCGTAAGAAATACTACCTATTACATTCTTCCCTGTATTGGAATTTCTGGAAAATTTTTGCAGATCTACGCCGATCATGACTCCCAAAACCTAAAATCCCCCCCAGTTCAAAACTTTATCTATCTATCTATCTATCTATATCCCTTTTTTATGGACATGATAACTTCAATAATTCTGCACAAATCTCCTCCAAACTGATACATAAAATCTCGGTCAAGTTCGTAAATGGGCAAAATCGAATAAAGGGGGGAGGGGCTTTTTGTGAAAACAGAAGAAATGTCATAACTTCTTAATTATGATACATATCCAATCTGTTTAAAGTTATTATTACTTCTAGGAAAAGAGCCGAAAATTTATGTATGACAGATTTTTGATATCATTAAAAATGGCTTCAAGGGGGGGGGGGGAAATAGGGGTTTAAGAAGAAAAAAATTCATAACATTCTCAATTCACAAGATATCAAATCCGCTTAAATTTATTATAAATCCTCTAAATATTATCTACAAATTTTATATTAACAAATTTTTTATAGGACCAACCCTTACGGCAAAAAAAAAAAAAAAAAAAACTGAAAAGAACCTGCCGGCTCTGCCTACAGACACAGGTAGATTTCGAAGTGGGTGGTCCCAACTGCCACCTTATGGCAAAAAGGTCATTTCTTTTGCAATTCCTAATAAACAGGCGCCCTACAGTCTACATCTTTGAAATCTACCTGTGCCTGTAGGCCGAGCTATCAGGGATTTTTTTTATTTAAGTAGTACTAAGGAAACAAATGTCATTATGAGATTTAAAAAAAAAGTCTTGAATTGTATAATATTTGTACTGGTAAAGTAATTCTTTTCAAATTCTCACTCTGTCTAATTTTCATAATTCTAGCATGAAATGTGCCCAAGAATAAGATTTTATCTGCTGTAGTTTAGAAAGAATCATTTTTATGTCAACTAATACAGTTACATTCAAGATACTACTATGAAATGAAATGCATGACAATACTTCAATAAAAGGTAAAGACCAAATTATTATTTTTTCAATGAAATTAATATATTAAAATTTATTTTGCATTTTATGTATTTGTAAATTTTTGTGTTTTTCATTTATATTTTCAATTTATTTAATGAGACAAAAATGTACTTACATATTATCCGGGCCAGGAGATAGATCACCAAAAAATTATTGCCAATCATGTTCAAAACAGTAATTGAACATTATTAAATACATAACATTGTTAAAAAATGGTTAGTATAATATAAATAAAGTATAATAAATGAAAATGAACAATAATAAGTAAATAAAAAACTATAATCTATAATAAAAAAATCCCTGACGGCTCGGCCTACAGGCACAGGTAGATTTCGAAGACGCAGACCGTGGGGCGCCTATTTGTCGGGAATTGCGGAAGAAATGACCTTTTTAAGATGATGCTGCAGTTGGAACCGCCTACTTCGAAACCAAACTTGTTTGCAGGCGGAGCCAGCAAGGATTTTTTTTTTTTTTGCTATAAGAGTTGGTCCTATAAAAAACATGTCACTATAAAAGTTTTAGATGATATTAAGAGGATTTATAATAAATTTAAGCGGATTTGAAATCTTGGGAATTGACGAAGTTATGAATTTTTTTCTTCTAAAACCCCCCTCCTCCCCTTAAGGTAATTTTTAATTATATCAAAAATCTGTCATACATAAATTTTTGGCCCTTCTCCTAGAAGTAATAATAACTTCAAACGGATTCGATACATATCCTAATTAAGAATTTATGGGGGGTTTTCTGTTTTCACAAAAAGTCCCCCCCTCATTCCCCCCCTTGGTTCGATTTTGCCCATTAACGAACTTGACCGAGATTTTATGCCCCTTGATTTTATGTATCAGTTTCGAAAAGAAGCGGGAGTTGGAACCGCCTACTTCGAAAAATAACTTGTTTGCAGGCGGAGCCGGCAGGGTTTTTTTTTTTGCTATAACGGTTGGTCCTATAAAAAACTTGTCAATATAAAAGTTTTAGATAATATTAAGAGGATTTATAATAAATTTAAGCGGATTTGAAATCTTGGGAATTGACAAAGTTCTGAATTTTTTTCTTCTAAAACCCCCCTTCTCTCCCCCCCCCCCCTTAAGGCAATTTTTAATTATATCAAAAATCTGTCATACATAAGTTTTTGGCCCTGTTCCTAGAAGTAATAATAACTTTAAACGGATTCGATATGTAGGGGAAGGTGTCGTACCTTTGACCTGTTGTACCTTTGACCACCAAGTGTTTCAGAGCCATCTATTGGCAATTCATGAAATTCAATAATTTTAGTTTGTTTTACATCCACTAGGAGTCTTTTATAATGTGCTGTTGTTTGCATGATGTCCACTGGCTAGATGTAAAAAATATCAATCCATTTTCATCCATCAAAAGTAAGTATTTTTTGTCTTTTTTTCATCTCAGAAGTTTTTCTCTAATTATTGAAATTTATTTCTAACCAACCATAGTCATAGCCTATTTTATTAAGTATATGCAGCCAAGGTTTAAAGTTGGTAACTTAACCCTAAAAGTAGCAATGTGCAAGAAACTAAAATTTGTCCTGGTGTTGTACCATTGACCACCACTATGAGTTGTACCTTTGACCTGGTCAAAGGTACAACACTTTTATCATTTTAAATTTTTATATATAAAATTCTTCATTTAAAATTTAGTAATGCTTAGTTTATAAATATTTGTTTACAAATATTCTTTGTTTAAACCAATAGTAAATAATATAAACCTAAACTTTACTTATTTTTCCTTTCAGTTGTGCTGCAGAAGTGAAATAATTTAAGATGCCTAGAAGCAAAACAGGATTGAAAAGGAATAAAATCAGTAAAGATGATATTGAAACTGCAATCAAGCTCATAAGAAAGAAAGAAATGACAATTGGTCAAGCAGCTAAACATTTCAACTTGAAAAAACCTACATTAATTTTTCACTTAAAAAAACTGAAAGAAATAGGTAGTGATACATTTTCTTATTCTCCTAAAAAACCAAGACGAGTTTTTACTAATGAAGAAGAGACTTTACTTGTTGGTTATATAAAGGAAGCTTCAAATTTACATTATGGGTTGACACTGAAACAAGTTAGATCTCTTGCATATGAGTATGCTGTAGTAAACAATAAAATGATTGATTCCAGTTGGCAGGAGAGTAAGATGGCTGGAAAAGAATGGCTTCGACATTTCCGTAAGCGATATAATGATGTCTTAGCTCTTCATAAACCAGAAGCCACCAGTCTTGCTCATGCTGCTGCCTTTAACAAGCAGACAGTTGCAGTTGTTTTTGATAATTATAAACAAGTTTTAAGGTTACAAGGTTTAGAACGCTATGCATTTTTACCGAGTGATATTTGGAATTGTGATGAAACAGGTGTAACAACGGTTCACATCCCTCCTAAAATATTAGCTCCGAAAGGAAAGAAACAAATAGGTGGAGTTACATCTGGTGAAAGAGGAACCAATGTGACAATGATAGCTGCAGTTAATGCAATAGGAAACAGTGTTCCTCCTATGCTCATATTTCCAAGGGTAAATTTTAAGCCCTTTATGCTAACAGGTGCCACACCAGGATCAATTGGTGCTGCATTTCCAACAGGTTGGTCTAATCAAACTCTTTTTATGCAATTTTTTCAACATTTTATTAAACATGTTCACCCATCCCCTGAAAAGCCTGTTTTACTGTTAATGGATAATCATGACAGCCATGTATCTATTCCTATAATAGACTTAGCAAAAAAATCTGGTGTAATATTACTGACTTTTTGGCCTCATACCAGCCATAAAATGCAGCCTCTTGTTAGAGGGGTATTCGGACCGTTTAAAACTTACTACAAAGAAACTGTAAATAACTGGATGTTATCACCAGGAAACAGTGGGAAGCCAGTTACCATTTACGATATTGCAGCTTTAGTAGGCCTTGCATATCCAAAGGCTTTTGTTCCTAATAATATTATGAAAGGCTTCAAAGTCTCGGGTTTTGTTCCTTTTAATGAACATATTTTTGCTGATGACGAATTTGCAGCTGCAAGTGTAACCGATAGACCTGAAGACCTACCACAAGAACATTTTCATCAGGCTCAAAAAATCAATACTGAAGCTAATACAAGTGCTTCTTTAAATGAAGTCAACTCCTCAGAAAATAAACCTTCAACATCTAAAATTGTAACACCAGAAGTAATAAGACCCCATCCCAAAGCTCAATCAAGGAGGGGAACAAATAGGGGTAGATATAAAGGAAAGTCTCGTATTCTCACAGATACACTGGAAAGAATGTCTCTTATTGAGGCAAAAAAAAAAAAAAGAAGAAAACTAAGATCGCTGAAGAAAATAAAACATGCAAAAATAAAAAAGTATGCCGAAATATTTTTCTTCCAGAAAATTTTAGCTCCGAGTCTGACGATAATACATTCTTGGAAAATTCATGAGATGAAAGTGATTATGATTTATTAGTAGACGATGAGGTAACTGAAAATGAAATTCAATTTGATAAAGAAGACATCAGAAAAGGAAGTTTCGTACTTGTTAAGCTTGCTAGCAAAAAAATGGTTAAATATTAAGTTGCTGAAGTGGTTGAAATAGATGCTACTGATTTTAAAGTTAAATATCTAAAGAGATTGGGTGCAAGAAATAAGTTTACAAGAGAAGATGAAACTGTGTATGACACAGATATTATCATGAAACTTCCACATCCATCACTTTCAGGAGGATCTGCTCGTCAATTAGAATATTTGACATTTGGAGTTGATTTATCCATGTATAATGTTGAATAACTTTTGCTCATTGTTTAGTTCTTTTTTATGTGCTTATTCAACGTGTTTTAAGTAAATACCTTTTTTCATGTTCAAAACTAAGTTTCAAACCAAATTTTGAATTGTAGTTCTATTAAGTGGAATCTGTATTTTTATTTTATTATCTACAAACTTTTTAAAAATATGTACATTCAAGCAGAATTTTTTATTAACTTTGTATACTCTTAAAAGCTACTCAAATGTGGTTTGTTTGAAAAAAAAAATGTTTTTGCAATTTGTATTTTAAAATACAGATTTGTATTTTCAAATATATTAAATATTATATTTCCCTTTATAACTGTATTCATGTTTTTGTCATTTTTCAAATCTATGGTCAAAGGTTCAACACCCTCTGGACAAAGGTACAACACCATGTTGTACCTTTGACCAATTTTTTTTATTTTTTTAAATCCATAAATCAGGCACTTAAAGTTAAGATAGCAAACTACAAAAAATATATGTTTTGCTTGGATATTAAAAGAATATATAAAGCCCAAAAAACAATGATTTTTTATTTATTTCTGGTCTAGAAAAATTAAATTAGTGAAAACGGTCAAAGGTACAACACCTTCCCCTATCATAATTAAGAAATTAGAGTTTTTTTTCGGTTTTCACAAAAAGCCCCCCCATTCCCCCCCCCCCCCCTTGGTTCGATTTTGCCCATTAACAAACTTGACCGAGATTTTATGCCCCTTGATTTTATGTATCAGTATCGAAAAGATGCGGGAGTTGGAACCGCCTACTTCGAAAAATAACTTGTTTGCAGGCGGGGCCGGCAGGGATTTTTTTTTGTTTTTAATTATTTTTTGCTATAACGGTTGGTCCTATAAAAAACTTGTCGATATAAAAGTTTTAGATAATACTAAGAGGATTAATAATAAATTTACGCGAATTTGATATCTTGTGAATTGATGAAGCTATGATTTTTTTTCTTCTAACCCCCCCCCCTTTTTTCCCCCCTTGGGGCCATTTTTAATTATATCAAAAATCTGTCATACATAAATTTTCGGCCCTTTTCCTAGAAGTAATAATAACTTTAAATGAATTCGATACGTATAAAAATAAAGAAATTATGAGGGTTTTTCTGTTTTCACAAAAAGCCCCCCATTTCCCCCCCCCCCCCCATGGTTCGATTTTGCCCATTAACGAACTTGACCGAGATTTTATGACCCTTGATTTTATGTATCAGTTTGGAAGAGATTTATGCAGAATTTTTCCAGTTATCGTGGTCAGAAAAAAGTGACATAGATAGATAGATAGATAGATAAAGTTTTGAACTGGGGGTGGTTTTGGGTTCTGGGAGTCATGATCGGCGTAGATCTTCAAAAATTTTTCAAAATTTCCAACTTATGTGAGAATGTAATAGGTAGTATTTCTTACAAAATCTACCTAAAAATAAACTACAATTTATAATAATAAAAAAAATATATAATAAATAAATAAACTATAATAAATAAATTAATTATATATATACTTGTCAAAAAATAAGTGGGTTACTGTAATTAGTACAATTGCTACCATGCTTGGCCCAGTTGTATCTGACCTGGCCCAGATAATACGTAAGTACCGAAAAAATAATAAAATTTTGTGTAAAATGCATTTTATTGTTGTAACTTCCTTACAGTTAAAACTATATTTTTGCTACAAAAGAATGAGTCTTTCATTTTATATATACAGATAGCCTTAACTTAGTTTCGATTTACAGATTACACAGATTTGTGACATTTAACAGTATATTATTAGACTTTTCATTCACATATCTAATAAGATTTTTCATTTTACTTTTAGTACCAAACTAGCTGACCCTTGCCCAGGCCCTTGATAATAAATTTAAAAAGAAACATCAAGTTTTTATTATTTTATATCTTTGACCGGATTTTGTATGAAATTATATTAATGAAATATTCGCGAAAAAATATTGATATTTAGTGATAAAAGCGCTCATTTTCTTGTTTTTTTTTAATTTTTATGTAGGGTTGTTTCATAGTTTTAAAATAAAAAATTATTTTTGTCCGAACTCTTTGAAATCTTTATGGGTTTTACACGGTAACACGGGTTATGGGTAACACGGTTTTACAGACCGTGTAAAAATTTCGTGAAAAAATATTGTTATCTAGTTGTAAAAAAAAATGTTTTCTTCTCGCTTTTTTGTTTGTTTTCGTGTCGGCTCCTTTAACATAGCAATAGAAATATAGCTCTCATCTTTCAAACTCTTTGACATTTCAGTCAGTTATAAATATAACTGTATCCAAGCTCTCTTTAAAATTTTGTATAAAATTATATTTTAAAATGAAAAATTGTGAAAAAATATTAATATTTAGTGATAAAAGTGCTCATTTTCTTGTTTACGTAGGGTCGTTTCATAGTTTAAAAAAAAAAAAAAAAAAAATTTGTCCGAATTCTTTGAAATCTTTATTTGTGATAAATAAAATGGTTTTATAGTCCATGTAAAAATTTCGTGAACAAATATTGTTATCTAGTTGTAAAAGAAATGTTTTCTTCTCGCTTTTTTGTTTGTTTGTTTTCGCGTCGGCTCCTTTAACATAGCAATAAAATGATTGTTCTCATCTTCCGAACTCTCTAACATTTTAATCCGTTATAAATATATAACTGTATCCAAGCTCTCCTTAAAATTTTGTAAAAAAAATATGCATATTTAGCAGTGGAAACTTGAGTTCTTAAAAAAAAGCTTTAGCTTTCAATCTGAGCAAAAATATATTAGAAGGTCTATGCTTTCAATGCAATGGTGACTCCATTTGTTTTTAATCAACCCTTTTCAATCCCCCTAGGCTAAACAGGTGAGGGCTAATCCATCAGGTTTCTACTTTCTGAGGGGGAGAAGCCTTCAAAAAACATTGGCGCATGTGCAAAGAAACGATATTCATGTGGAAATTTGACAGAATGCGCTTTTTGTTTTAAATATATAAATAGTTCTCGATGGTTGCAAAGGTTCAAGATGTTTTTTCTTTTTACTTTTTTTTTTGCTGTCTGTATTTTATTTGGAAGTATAGTAGAACCCGGATAATATCAGCCTGGTTAAACTGGAGTGTTGTAGAAATTCAATTTTCTTAAATTTTCTGTAAATTTCACCATTTTTTTCTTATTTTTTAACCAGTATTGTCATTTTTTCCACACTTTTGGAAAAAGTTTAGGAAGCTAGACAAAAATGAAAATCCACTGATTTTACATATGTTTGACATAAAGTTATGGCCATGATGTAATAAAATTGTGTTCTCACCTATATAATTATAAACAATAAAAGCATTAAAAAAATTAATCGTTCAGTTAAAAAAGAATTATTGCCTCTTGATCATAATCTAATACATCCACTTATTAATAAATTTTCTTAAATTCTCTGTAAATTTCACCATTTTTTTCAATTCCTACTATTAGCTCACACTCTCTCTATATTTATATATCTTGTTCAAATTTTCAATCATTAATGAAATACTTTCTATTCCTCTACTCAAGTTCAAATACATTTTTTTAAACTTGTAGTGGATCACAATTGATGTTAATACAGTTTTTTCAAATATTAATTCATTAATTAAATTTAATTAATTAATTTTAGTTTTATATGGGAGAAAAATATGTCTCTCATTGTTTTCATAAATGAAATGAAAGATTTTCCTCAAATGAGTGATGCCACAAAAATAAAATACCTCAACGATGATTATAAAAATATGTTCAATAAAGATAACGTGGAATATTAATGCTGCATGTGTTTATTTTATATATTTATGATTAAAAAGTAGGAATTGACTTAAAAAATGCTTTTATATTACTTGTTCTTATTTTTTAAGCAGTGTTGTCATTTTGTCCACGCTTTTGGAAAAAGTCTGGGAAGCTGGTCAAAATTAAAATCCATTGATTTTACATATGTTATGTTTGATATAAAGTTATAACCATTATGTAATAAAATTGTGTTTTGACGACCCGTATATTTATAAACAATGAAAGCATTAAAAGAATTAATCATTCAATTAAAACAGAATTATTGCCTCTTGATTATAATGTAATAAATCCACAAACCAAATTCTTTACATCTTAGTACAATTAATTTTATAGAATTTTTTGTTGTAAAATTCATTTAAATTTCATAAAATAAATTTGTGAATATTAATTTCATTATTATCAGGGTGAAAAAAAAAAAAAAAGCCAGCTAAAATTAAAAAAGTTTCATTGGCTGATTTATTTATTTTTTTATTTATTACAAAAAATGGCTTTTAAACAGTAAAAGCATTTTAATTATAACTGCACATTTTGTATTTTACAAACTAATTTTAAAGACATTTTACTGCATTACTATTTAATAAATAACATAATTTTTTACAAAAATGAAGACATTATAACATTGGAATAACACATACATGGAGCTGCTAGTGATTTGTAATCAAAATTGCAAATATATCAGCAAAAGTTAGAAAAAGTATACCAATTGCTTTATTTAATTTACGCTGGCTTTTACCTTCCCCCACCTTTTTTTTCTACTGTTTTAAATAATTAAATGTTTTATTTTTAAGACAATAGTTGTTTAGTTATAATTATTTAACTAATTTTAAGGGCTATTAATATGTCTTATAAAAAAAAAATTTCATAAATATTTAAAATTATGTGTAAAGTCATTTAATAAAAAACACTATTTCTCGCTATTAAAACAGTTATTAGGGATAGGATATTATGCATGTATAATAACTCTTTTCAATTGCAACAAGTATTTCCATATTAACAAGTTTTATTTTGAAAACAATTTTGGTACTTCTCCATTATCCCATCGACCACTTTTCATAAAAAAAAACTGTTGCCAAACTATAGGATTTAACGCCAAAAATGCAGTCCCATTCACTTGATGTCATAAGCATTAAACGTGTTTGTTATGTCATGAAGCGGTTTTTAATTCGACATTTACCTGTATTTTTCATTATGTTTTACCGATTTACTAGTTATTTCGTTAAATAAAATAAGAATTGCGTCCTTAAAGGGCTTTGCCATGATATTAAAAGAGAAAATGCATTGAAAAAATGTTGAGTTACATAGTTAAGTGCAATAGATCAATTTCAACTGATGTCGCAAACATTTTTTCACCAGCCGAGTAGGATAATTAAGAAAAATAATGTAAATAAATGAATATCCAAGATTATTTTTTTTCTATTTTCATTAATATATTGTAATTTTTTTGTGTTTAAACTTACTGATAGTTGACACTTTGGTGAGTGGGGCTTTTCTGAATTTTTTTATTTTATTTATTTATTTATTTTGATATTCTAATGGCAACATTCTTCCATTTGTTTATTTGGCGTTACTGTTTAGTGATTATTTTAATGAAAAGTGGTCAACGGGATAATGGAGAAGTACCATAATTTTTTTTTTTTAAATTACTGTTCTAACTTTTTTTTACACATAAATGTATTAAAATCTCTTCAAATATTACCTCCTTCCTAATTCGTCTTCCAACATTGATCATTCTATGATTTAATCTCTTCATATGGACTTATCCGAAATAAGTTTTGAAGTCGCTTAGTGGCAAAAAAGTTTTTAAACTGTATCATTTTTATTAGTCTCAGAACCCACTGATTATTAACTAAATATCGATGTTCTTAAGTCTGATAATTTAATTTTTCAAATACATTATTTAGTTTTAATCATTTTTAAAGGTAAATAGTAGTATGTATGTTTCTTTTTTTATGTGTCTTGATTTGTCATTGTTTAACTAGATATAATCTTTAAAATGTATAGTATATGTGCAACTATGTAATATAGAGTTTCAAAACACCATCTTCTAGTCTAATTTAATCCAATCTTCTCAATGTAGATATATTTTTCTTTTAGACATATTACCTTCATAGTTGTCTAGCTGTTATAAAGACTTATATATTTGATAATATTTAATATAAATTTATAATTTTTTTAGCAGAAAACATTTATGAGGGCATTAAAAATAAATTCATGAAAATTTAATGTGAATTAACTATAAACTGACTTTTAAAGATAAAAGCTGGGTTTTTTTAAGTGGATAAAACCAAGAAAAGTCATCTGGCTTTTTTTTTGGACTGACTAAAATCTGGCATCCCTGATTATTATGTTATATATAATAGGGGGGAAAAATTATTTTCATAGTATAACCCATAATTTAACACAAGGCAACATTATTACTTTTTCAGGAAGCATATAGCAATCTAATGCATAAAAAAATAACTAATTGCACAATCATATTTTTAAAATTATTTGTTAGAATTTGCTTATTTTTATTTCTATATTTTGTTTGATTCTATATATTTTATTATTTTCTTGTTATTTTGTATGTAACATTTTTAACTAATGAAAAATTTATATTGATATTATGTGTTTTTTATTGATAATATTGATATTTGATTGTATAATATTGATATTGGTAATACTGATTTTATAATGTTGATATTGGTAATCAGAGATGTGACTAGCTTTTTGAAATCGTGTGTCCCTGGGTCTCGGACTCCTCTAAAAAACTGAGTCCTGTTTTACAAAACTGAGTCCTCCTTTTAGAAACAAGATATATTAAATGTATTTAATCCTAATTGCCGAAACGTCAGTGAAGGCTTACTGTTGAGACCCGAAAAGTTTTTGGTTTCTGTCTGTTTGTTTGTTTGTCTGTCTGTCTGTTCCGCGATAACTGCCACAAAAAGTGTCCGATTAGGTTGATTTTTGGTGGGTATGTTGGCAAGTTACCCGGAATTAGCTGTATAGTTTTTGGTTAAATTTGGTTCATTTGTTCGAAAAATATAGAACATTTTATTTTAAGTCATAATGCTTTTCAATGGGAAGTCAGACGATTTTTTAATTTTAACATTCCGCGAAAAGAAAATCACGCATTGGGATAATTGTAAATGCTAAATTATGGATATTAAATTTACGAAATAGATATGTTAATTTAATTTGATAGCTTTGAAAATTTCCCAATATATTTATTAGAATTTCTAAATTAATTGTATAAATTATTGGGAAATTTTACGCATTAATTTGAAAGATATGAATATTTTAATTTCTCATTTTTTACAAAAATTTCCAATGCATTTTCTTTCTTTCTTTCATTAAATGGTTGCTAAGCAACTATATTTCAAAGAATATCAACAAAGGAAAATTCAAGTGAATTATTTTGACGCGAAATGTTATTAACAAAATAGCTCATTTTCGGGTGATTTAATTTTTTAATATGCTTTTTCTAATGAAATAGATAAGAATTTATTTTAACTACTAAAGAAAGATGACCAAATCGGCTTTCCAAACGAAAAATATAAAAACGTTGAATGTGAAAATGGAATATAAGTCTCATAAGAGAAATTTACATTTGTATAAGCATATTTAATACACAGAATTTTATTCAATTTCAGCAACATATGATATTTAGTGGTTGAAAAATAAGTATTCTTTTAAGGATAGGATAAAACCTCCTGTATAAAGAGATGGTTAATTTAATGAAATTAAAATAGTAAATGCACTCAGACATATACTCGATTAATGAAAGCGCACAATTAGTGGAAATATATAATATAAAATTAAAGTGACAACAGGGGGGGGGGGGGGGTTCAGGGGCCCCCCTGAACCTAAATAAGATATGTAATCTTATTCTGAAAAAAATACAGTAATAAGTATTTTATCTTATCATTTATCCGACATAAAATTGTGTTTAATGTGATACTTCTAACATTTTTGGACCTTTCAATAAATCTTATATTCTTATAAATGTATAAATAATGTTAAAAAATTTAATTCTAGGCTATCAAATGCTATGAAGATTATATTAAAAATTAGTGAGATTAATGAACAATGATTTGTAGAGCTGACGTTGAGGCCTCTGATCTGTAGATTTACTAGTAATATTATAAATCTGATTGTGTCTGTGAATGTATGGCTAAAGTAAATGTCAAAACAGAGGATTTAATGGCACTGTACCTTTGGGTATAGATGGTTTATAACCCAGAAATGAATATAGGCTAGATTTTTTTTTTCAAATATTTTTCTTAATAATTAAAAATTTCATTATTTTTATAGAGAATCAATGAATATTTTTCGTGTAAAATTTAATTAACCATTTTACGTTGCTAAGCATTACTGTTGCCAATAAATACTAAACCTGGAATAATAAATTTTCCTCAACAATTATTTTTCAATTGAATGATTTCCACATAAAAAATGAAAATTAAAAATAATTCAAAAAAAGATGAATTGCCATGATATTTGAAAGCAAATATGGAGTATTTGTTATTATACATAAAGTATGAATATCGGTTACATTGAGAAGATATTTTCTGTTAAAGACTGTTATAATTAGAAGGAAAAATGAACAATAATTATATTATTAAGAAAAGATTTCGCTTGGACCATGGAACTATGAAAAGGATCCTCCTTGGCTTGGACAAGTTTGACGTCATAAATAAAACATGTATTTTTAAATATTTGTAATAATACAAGGAGCATAAATATCAGTATATAATGATAAAAATAGAATAATGTCTTATTTAAGATGAAAAACTGAAATATTTTTTATCGATACGGATTAATAATAAGCTTGAATATCAGATAGATGCAGATGTGAGTTTTCTGCTAAAATTTACGTCATGATTGTCAGAAAAAGAAAATTAACAATAATTATATCAATACAAAAGATGTGAATTTATCACTTTACTGCACAGAGTACAACCACAAATTTAAGAATTATATCATTAAAAGGAGATTTCTCTGGAAAAAGTGACATCATATTTGAAATAAAACGGGAATTTTCAAATATGTTTTAAAAGGAGCGTGAATCAATTCCGTACATTAATAATACAAGGATCAGTAAGTATAGTAAGTAGATGAGTTTCATGCCATATTTAAAACGAAAAGTTGAATTGTTATTTTTTATCTATACTGATTATTAAGCATGAGTATCAATTATATACAGATGAGAGTTTTCTGCTAAAAATCACATCGTAATTTTAAGAAAAGAAAAATGAAAACAAATCTGTTTATTATATTAAAATCTGACCACCTGTTTGTATTTCGCAACTACTCTTGTTATAGACTATCGAATGCAACGTGTTTTAATTAACATTGGTTATCATTTATCCGAGGATGTCACACAAACTCTCACAATTAAAAAAATTTAATTAGATTTCGAGATATAACTATTTATTTATTTATTTATTTTTTGGTAACTTTAATGAAGTTTTTCTAAAAATGGCAAGTAAATTACTTCATATTTGTGGATAAAAAAAGAGAAATAAAACAAATGAGTATATTTTTTACGTCATTTTCTCACTAAAATTGAAAACAGAATTTATTTTTAATTTGAATATATGGTAAAAACAAAATCTTGATTTCAATAAATTATCTGTACATATTTTCGCATATTCAAACTTCATTCTTAAATTTTTTCTGCAGAACAAAAATCAGCTGTCAATATATTGTCATTTAGAAAACAAAAGATTTGTTTCAGCTATACATTAAATCAAGGAGGCAGGATTGGATTTAAAGAAAAAGCATATACTATTTCCAATTAATTATATATTTGAAAGATGGCTGTTAAAACGTTTCGCAAAGACGTTAAAAGTAAAATGGTTTATCAGGAAAAATTGACATTTGTTTTTACCCAATTCGTCGATTTCCACGATTGTATTTGGCTCTTCTTTTTGCATTTTCCTTTTCACGATTATTTGGTAGAAAATTTCACTTTTTTAAGACAGTTATGTCAAGGTCCCTATGACAAAGAAATACCATATTGTCTCCTATGAAATATGATAAAGAATTAGTAATTATTTACATTTTTAATTATCGGAGTGAAATATTTTGCTTAATTAATGCATTTATTCTTCTTTTAATGTTGTGTGAAAAAAGTCACGGGTAACAGCTAGTAGAAAATATGCCTCTTTTACATTCTCAAGATATAAATTATGCATCCTGAAGAACCCATGCAATTTTTTTTTATTCATCTCTTCATCAATTTTTTGCTTAAATGATGCACTTATAGCACATCCGCGGCATAACTGATAATATTGATATATAAACTGTATCATATTATATAAGTAATCAGCATAGATAGAATACTTTCATACATACACTGCTGGACAATTGCTAAGGATGGATAACACTATCACCCATAGCAACCACAAAATGAAAGGAAGCAAAATGTGGAAAATTAGAATAAATGCGGGATATAGTAAGAAGAGGTGTGCGTATGCAAATTTTCTTTTCCACGTCTGTTCATCACGTGATAGCGCTGATAAGAGCTTTAAAGGATTTGACGCATGTGGACAGTTGTTGTTCCAAGTCAAAGTTTTACAGGAAAGACTTAATTGACGAACTTGAAATTTTCGGCATGTCTTCCCGATATCACTTAGATGATTTTATGCATGGCCAAATTATTGGAAAGATCGAAGAAGGGTGAAAAATAACAGATGTTGCCAGGGAGTTCGACATCGCTCACAGTGTTGTTTCATGGCTGTGGAAATCACTTAAAACTACTGGAATGTGTAGTAGGCGTCACGGGGGAGGTCGTGTTAGAAGCACGACGCTTGCAGGAGATAGTTACATTGTCCTATCGGCAAAAAGGAACCGACGCACCACTGCTCAGCAGGTGGCAAATCAGTTTCTTGCTGCCGCAGGACAGCAGATCTCCCGAAAAACTGGAGCCAGACGTTTGAGGGACGGAGGATTATGCGCCCGAAGACTTGTCGTGTGTGTCCCATTGACCAGACAGCAGTGTACTGCCCGTTTGCAATGGTGTCATGAGCATCGCAACTGGACTGAACAGGACTGGGCATGCGTACTATTCTCAGATGAGAGTAAATTCAGTCTGTCATCGGATTGTAGACGCCAACTGATCTGGCGTGAGAGTGGTACTGCTTATCGTCCAGAAAATATCCAGGAAAGGGACCGATATCTGATATGCAGTGTCATGGTATAGGCCGGCATCATGATCAATGGCTGTACGTGCCTACATGTGGTTGTGACTGGGACTATGACGGGCCAACGATACATTGATGAAGTTCTACTTCCTCATGTTCGCCTTTTCCATGGTGCTGTCGGTGATAAATTTGTTTTCATGGACGACAACGCACCATGTCATCGATCACTCGCTGTTCAGGAGTGTCTAAACAGCGAAGGTATTCAACGCCTCGTATGGCCAGCGCGTTCTCCAGATCTAAACCCCATTAAAAATGTTTGGGATGCTTTGGGGAGGCAACTTGCTAGTCGAAACTATCCTCCAACAAACAAGAACACCCTCATCCGTGCACTGACAGAGGAATGGGATAAATTGCCTCAACAGCTGCTGGATAATGTTTGCAAAGTATGGTACGACGTGTAGAATGTTGCATCACACTCCACGGTGGACATATCTCGTACTGAAGCCTTTCTCCAAAGTACCTGCTGACTTTCATATGCATTGTTCCATTTCTCCGTATGCAGCATCAAATGAACATTTTTTTTTCTTTCAGATGTTTCATAGCCTTTTGTATTTTCCAGAACAATGAATGTCCTTTATTCTAATGTCTGAACAGTGTGGCAACAATATTTTATCCTACTAAGCCTCATATCTCGCTTAATGTTATGTTACATTGCAATTTGTGATCCGTCCTTAGCAATTGTCCAGCAGTGTATATTAATGAGTCATCTCATACATAACTTTAATTTCTATATAACATTCTATATGTTTTTTATTATAGAATTATGAGTGAAAGTTCTATCAGATGAACCCGATTATAAAAGATTCTCTTGAATGGATTTCGATGGAACTTGCACTGATAGTTAGATAATTTTTCAGGGAAGGTATTAGTATATAACATCTCATTCTACATTACTTAGTTATATAATTATGGGGAAAAGTTCTATACTAAGGTGAACTTAATTTTGAAAGTTTGGCCTTTTTTAAAAATTTTACTGGACGAATTTTAATTAAACTTGCATTGATAGTTAGATATTTTTTTCAATGATGGTTTTTGTATATTGCGTATCGTTCTGTTCCAAATCCTACTATAAATGATCAACTATAAAAGAGTTGGTCCTTAACAGCCCAAATTTTTTCTGGCACATTAGAAAATGTAATAGTGCAATGGCGTTTATATCGTTTTCAGCAATGCAGAAGCATTTTCCAGGTAAATGTCCAAATTGTTTTAAAACACAAGGTCAAATTCCACAATATATTTTGTTTGATTCAAAGTTTGTTTGGAGGAACCGACCAGCTTAGCGGGCAAAGCCTGCTAGTTTAAAATAAAATGTTACTTTTTTGTAATAGCTTTGAATCTATCCATTTTTTTATTAAGCCGAAATTTTACAATATTATAAAACTGATTTAAAATTCTCCTAGAAAACTGCTTTTGATAACCCTTAGATTTCATTAACTAGTGTTATTTTAAACAATAAAAACTATTCAACATTTTCCAATGATCTCGTGTTATTTTAAATGGTGAAAACTATCCAACATTTCCCAATGATATCATTAAATTCATTGTCACATGAGGTAGCAGAGATCTTTGTTGATAGAAGTTCTATTGTATATAAAGTTGTTGAAGTATTTGAAACTCTAATAGAAATTTTTTTAATTTATAGGTATGATGAAAAGGCTTTTTAGCTGAGTTAAAAAGCCATAAAATTTATAATTGCCTTTAGAAAAATGTATTTGAAATTAAAATATTTTTAATAAGAATGAAAATTTAAAAGTTTAAAAATTTTTAGATTATGTAAAAAAAGAAGAATGATTAAAAAAATGTTAATATCGAGGAAAGTTGAATTATCATGTGATGAAAAATATTTATATTTTGATTTACCACCCTTAATGATCTTGCAAAAAATCGATAAATAAGTCAAGATAAAATCATAGTGCTTTTTAAAATATTTTTTGCATTTCTTAAGTATTGTGATATATCCATATTAAAATAACTGTTTTTAATTTTTCACTTCATATTTTTTCAAAACATTTATTTTTCTGTTTGTTTTTTAGGTTTTTGGAATAACACACATACTCCTGATTAATTTTATTCATTGGGTACTTTTTATCACCTGCCTTATGCTAAAGAAATATAATTTGATTTGTACATCTTTAAAATATTGGTCGCTATGTCTTTCTACAGTTACACAATATAAACATTCATGAGGTATCTTTAGGAGCTAGTGAAAGTTCATACAGAAAAGTTTTACAAGTAGATTAAAATATCTCTCGAAATATAATTTACCTCATCATTTAAAACCTATTTTGTTCCTTCCAGTAGAAAACTTAAATGATCTAGTTATAAGGTTCAGGGCTGATTATTTATAAAGTGTTATTTACTAGAAATCTAAGATAGTATATATATAACCAAATATTTTAGAAATATATTTTCATGTGAAACAGCATTTCAGTGTAATTAATAACTGTACAGTTTTTTGAATAAATGGAAGATCAGTTAACATTTAAAAAACAAAATGAAGAAAACATACATGTATCTAATATTTGTCAAGAGAGTGTACCAAATAAAGTGACGTTAGATCAACATTTCAAAACTCATGCAGCAGAGAAATCTTATATTTGTCATGTGTGTCAAAAATCATTCTCAGAAAAGCGTTATTTAACTAGTCATGTTGAAATGCATGGTAAAGAAGAAACTCATACATGCAATATGTGTAAAAAATCATTTACAAGGAAATGTTATTTAGTGAAACACATTAAACTCCACAGTGAAGAAAAAAAACATACATGCAATACTTGCAAAAAATCTTTTTTACGGAAGGATTATTTGATACAGCACATAAGTATACATACAAATAAAAGACCACACGTGTGTGAAAAATGTCAAAAATCATTTTCCAGGAGATGTTATTTGTTGAAACACATTAAAATCCACAGTGCAGAAAAAGCCCATACATGTAATACGTGCCAAACATCTTTTTTGCGGAAGGAAAATTTGACGCAACATTTAAAAATACACACCGGTGAAAGACCATACGTGTGTAAAAAACGTCAAAAATCATTTTCTCAGAAAGAATCTCTGATAGATCATCTTCAGATCCACACTGGAGAGAAACGTTTTGTGTGTGATATTTGTCAAAAAAAATTTTCACAAAAAAAAAATCTAAAAATCCATTTTCGAATCCATACTGGAGAGAAACCATTTTTGTGTGACATATGCCAAAGATCATTTTCACATAAAGAAACTCTGAAAGATCATCTTCGAATCCATACTAAAGAGAAACCATACTTCTGTGAAAATTGTCAAAAATCATTTACAAACAGGTCAGCTTTAAGACAACATCTTCGAACTCATTCAAAGGAGGAACTTTTTACATGCAATGTATGTCAAAAATCATTTTCAGCGAAAGATACTTTAGAAGATCATCTTAGAATTCACACGGGAGAAAAACCATTTGTTTGTGATGTATGTCAAAAATCTTTTAGATTGGAAAGTACTTATCGAGTTCATATTCGAACCCACTCTGTACAGAAACCATATATATGTGATGTATGTCAAACATCATTTATAACAAAAGGCTCTTTAAAAGTTCATCTTCAAATCCACTCTGGGGAGAAACCATATGTGTGTGATGTATGTCAAAAATCATTTTCGTTGAAAATCACTTTAAAACATCATTTTCGAACCCATACGGGAGAGAAACCATATGTGTGCAATGTCTGTCAAAAATCATTTTCATCTAGAGCTTCTCTAGAAGTTCATAGTCGAACACATTCTAAAGAGAAACCATATGTGTGTGATGTATGTCAAACGTCATTTACAACAAAAGGCTCTTTAAAAGTTCATTTTCGAATCCACTCTGGGGAGAAACCATATGTATGTGATGTATGTCAAAAATCATTTTCGTTGAAACTCACTTTAAAAAATCATTTTCAAATCCACACTGGAGAGAAACCATATGTGTGCAATATCTGTCAAAAATCATTTTCATTTAGAAATTCTCTAGAAGTTCATAGGCGAACACATTCTAAAGAGAAACCATATGTGTGTGATGTGTGTCAGAGATCATTTTCAGTGAAAAGCACTTTAAATGATCATCTTCGAACCCACACCGGAGAGAAACCATATGTATGTAATGTATGTCAAATGTCATTTACAACAAACCGTCCTCTAAAAGATCATCTTCAAATCCACTCTGGAGAGAAACCATATGTATGTGATGTATGTCAAAAATCATTTTCATTGAAAAGCACTTTAAAAGATCATATTCAAACCCACTCTGGAGAGTAACCATATGTACACAATGTATTTAAAAAATCATTTGCATACAAAATAAAGTTTAAAATTTCTTCATCACGGTAAGAAACTAACTTTATTTGTGTGGGATTCAAATCAGAAATAATTTTCATGCGAAAGTTCTTTAGACAATCATTTACATATTTGTAGTTGTGAGACACTATTTGTGTATGCAGGGTAGGGAAGAGTGGGGATGAACAAGCCTTTTTCATTCTCATTGTCTTGCTCAAAAAGTATTGGATCTAGAAATAGAAACTTTAGTTATTATGATAGAGTATTCATTTACAAAAACCATTAAAGCAATGTCATTTTTCCAGTTGTAATAATTTAGGAAATATAAACATTTTTCTAAACCATTAAACATTTCCCATTCTACTCTGGTCCAGAGGTGGCTCATCGGGGGAGGCAAGGTTCTTCGTAAAACTGTTTTAAAATAAACAAAAACTAAATTAAAATATTTCTAATGTATATGAAATTTAAAACGATGGTATGGAACACATCATCATTATATCACTTTAAAATTTTCTATGAAAAGGCCATGACAAATAATACAACTATATATACTGGGTGGTTATAATATAAGTATCTCTATTTGGAGTTGTTTGTAGCTTGAAGGAGTAAAATCAAAATGGATACACTTAGTATTCGAGAAGGAGGAAGAAGAATGGAAAAAAAAATAATAATTGCAATAATCGGCGACAGATGGCGCTTTTGAGTATGAAATGTAATATTGTGTACCGTGGAGGTGTCGTAAACCTCAATGACTTTACTGCATATCACAACATGTGCAAAACATTACTCCTGATGTGTTCCATTCCACAGTTGAGCATATCGTGCACCACCTGGATTGTGTCCTCCAGCACAATGGCCATGTGGAACCTGAACGGCACCGCCATGCGAAAACATAACCACATTCACTGTCACATTTTCCAATAAATTAGGTGTACCATCCGGTTTGATGCCTTAATTCTTTGTTCTTGTATTACACATTACATTTCACACTCAGTAGCGTCATCTGTTGGGGATTATTGCAATTATTTTTTTTATTGTTCAATTATTCTTCCCCCTTCTCGAATAGTAGTTGTATCAATTTTGGTTTCATTCCGGTTATTCCTTCGAACTACAGACAGCTCCAAATAGAAATATTATAACCACCCTGTATTTCCTTTTTTGGAGATGGAAACAAGAAATGGATTAGCTGTCCAGCATTGCCATTTAAAAGTGAATGAATTTGGGAGGGAGGAGGAACTATTACATCTCATTCAGGTCTGTAGGTTTGAAGCTGTCTAGCCTCTGGTAGACAACAAGAAACGGTAGAGGACCATTCCATTGAAATCACAGGCACAGCCACTTTTTTCTTTAAGGGACTCAATTACAAGAAAATTGTTGGGGCTCTTAGTTATTTTCAAAGATAAAAGTAAAAAATCTTTTAGACTCATTAGGGGTTCTATAAGTATAGCAAAATTTTAAAAAAATAGGCTAAGGAAAAAGTTTTTCAGTCTCGTTGGTCAGTGGCGTAGCCAGGGAGGTCCAAATGCTCTGGAAACCAGTAACATTGTAAAGTTTTCTTTGTTTTAATTATTGCAGAAAGTTCTCCGATTAGATAAGGCAAAGAAAACGTTATAAAATTAGTGGTATCCAGAGCATCTGGACCCCCACCCTGGCTACGCCACTGTCGTTGGTATCCCCTAAAAGTGTGAGGGATAGGTGCATTTCCGACCGCTTTCTCCTATTTCTGTTATGTCCCCACACTGAAAAACATTTTTATCTACTTTATTCAAAAAGACAGTGTAAATATAAATGAGTGTTTTACTCAGACGTCTTTATGTTTTTACATGTTCTTAAAAAAATAAATAAAATATATTGTACAAGTGCATAACATTTTATTTCAGCAACATGTGTTTAAAATAGTGTTGCCGATTGTGTCCCGTCTTATGTGGGGCATCCCAATTTTCAAGGATTCTAAGACCCACTTGCAGAACTAGTGCGCAAGGCGCCAAAAGTCTTGATTTATCACAATACGTAAGTTTTCTTTAATTTCTTTTAATACCCTGCCATTCATTAGTCTTCATTGAGTAGAACTTAATACAGTTAAACTTGTGTAAACAGAACCTGTTTAGAACGGAAAACTTTTATGATCCTGCCAAAAATAATATTGTACAAATGTACCTGCTCAGATGAAAACCTGACAAAAAACAAAATACTTTTTCTGGTCCTTACCGATTCTGTTTTTACAACTTTTCATGTACATGGTTCAGTACCTTGGATAACTGAAGCTATTTATAACAGGATCTTGTCTTAAATGTAAAAATTCCATATTCCCTACCAAAGGGATAACATACAATTATAACTTTTTAATCGGAAAACCCCTAGACAACTAAAATTTATTTCAATCCCTAGGGATTACAATTTCACAGATTTTACTGTGTTAGATTATATATTTATTTACCTTACTAAGAAGGAATCTCAAATGACCGGAGAGAGATTCAGTTTTAGACAGGTTTCTGTCCTAGAAGGTATAATTTTTGTAGTATTTCTTCCGTACAGACTATGAATTTTTTATGTTTAAGTCCGGATTCCGTTATAGACAGGTTCTGTTTTCATAGGATTTTACTGTGTTTTTATGTCCAGATTTAATAGCCGCCGCTTTTTGTGAAAGTGGAACTAGCAACTTCAAGTTACAGTTGTGAATGTTGTATACTAAATTAGTGGTAAGCAGGGCCTGATTACTGCACAGGTCAACTATGCCGCGGCCTTGGGCCTATTAGAGATAAAAATGAGTAAAATTATTTTTTTTAAATCTCTCTTAGAAGAAATTTTATTTCAATCTTCAATATCTAAGAAACATATACTACCTCTATAAACACTTTGCCTGTACTTTTCTGTTATCTAAAAACAACTTAAATTAGGAATGCTGCAAACAAAATAGTTTTTATCAAATAGCATAAGAAAAGACCACCCATTGGAGCCTGGGCAACAAAATGAGTAAAGTTATTTTTAAAAAAATTCTCTTAGAAGAAATTTTATTTTAATCTTCCATATCTAAGAAACATGTACTACCTCTATAAACACCTTGCCTATACATTTCTGTTATCTAAAAACAACTTAAATTAGGAATGCTGCAGACAATTTTTTTTTTTATGAGAATTTTTTTAAAGAAATGTTTAAGATGAAGAGATATTTAAAGTATTATAGTATCAAATAGCAAAAGACAATTTAGATTAACCTGAGTTTCATGACCCATTTTTATAAAATGCAAGAAAATTTCTGAATACTCCCAAAAAACATTTCTAGCTACTATTTTGGTTTGAAGGGAGGCCCTGAAAAGCTGCTGGGCCTTGGGCCTTAGACAATCTTAATCGGGCTCTGGTGGTATGGATAGGGGTCCTTTGTTTTCCTGTCAATTACAACCTCCCTCTTATTTGGCTCACCAGCCACCACTGCTCTGGTCAGGCGTTGAATCTGGAACAGTAAAAAGGAGGAATGAGGCATATAATTCACAATAAACAGCATTCTGCTTCAGGTTTTTATAAAAAATCAAGTTTATATTTAACAATTTTCAAATTTACATAATTTTTTTAATTTTAAAAGACTTACATATAGTTCAATTTGATTGAAAGTTATGTAGGCATATGACTCTGTAATAATTTATCTCATCTATTTTACCATATAGTTTTTAGTCAAATTAAAAATTGTGATATTTTGGATTGTTTGGGAAGGGGGAGGGGAACCTACAGTGTGACAATTTTTTTTTATACGATAGAATAATTTAGTAAATAGCCTATTATTTATAAAGTGTTTAAATATGTACAACATAACATTATTAAGCTTCATTCCTAAGTTACTGGAATAAAAAGTCTTTGTTATTAAACTAGTTGAATAATAACTTTCATTATGCATTTATTAAATTGGATTAATGAATAAATTGATTAACTTATTTAAATGTCAAACTTTTATCCATAAGTTGCTTTATATTTGGTTAGAATAACCTTATAATCTTTATTTTTTAAAAAAAATACATGAATAATAATAAAGTATTTATCCGCAACACACATAGTTAGGTAAAATTAGGGCTAAATGCCAAATGTGATCATAAGATAAAAATCTCATATAGTATTAATTAGTAGTTGCGTAATATTCTGTAACATGGATAAATTTGTTCCGGCATTTATACTTTGTAATATATAATTTAATGATAAATAACTTTGAAAAAATTACTTTGGACCTGTCAAAACACAAATCTTCTTTCTCAGGAATAGAACAAAGAATCAAATACCAAATTTGAAGTTACGATCCAATTCAGTAATAACACTTATCTGCAAACAAGGTTCGTAAATATCAAGATATTTTGAAGAATATCCAATATTTTGATATATATCCGAAATTTCAAAATTGTCAATTTAGTGCTGGTTATAAATATTTTCGGGCCTAATATAAATTAGAAATTAAAACATTTTGCACTTAGTATGAAAACTTAGTAAAACAATATTCTAAATGTGTTTTTCTTTCTTTCTTTTTTTCACCTATAACAAAATTGAAGTTCAACTAATTGAAAATAGAAACAGTTTTCTAAAAAGTTAAACAATTTGTTTCATACACTCATCAAAAAACAAACTATAGGATTCATTATCAAGCATCAAGAAAATTTTACGTTTTATACAACTAAATTTTAAATACAAAATATTTTTTTAATTAATAATAAAAAAAATACATAAATGTAAGCTTGTCTGCTTTTTCATTCACTCACCTGTTGTGTAGTTTAACCTTTTTCTGGCACAGATAAAGTCTGTTCTTAAAATGAGAAATTTTTGACTGACATCGGAATTTACAAACGACTTTTCTAGAAAATATGAACTCCTTATTTTAAGCTTTCATTGTAGAAACAATTTGTTATTAAAATATTCTTGGTGCCGTATGCAAGTTTGGAATTAAAATTGGAACAAGGTGTGCCCGGAGTAGGACCACTGTGCCGGAAAAGGTTAAACTGAGCTAAACCAAAACCAGAAAAGGTTCTTTCTAAATAACTGGTTACGTAAATCAGACAGTTTTTCTTTCAATGTCTGTTTTAAGTTGATATTGTCTTACATAATTCTTGGTTCTACATTCCAGAGCAAAAGCTCTTTGTCGGCAGAAGTACACAGTCAATAACAGTTAAAAAATTTATTAACATTTGTTTTGACTGAAATGTAAAAAATATGCACAATATTTTAAAAATAAATATCCTACATAAAAATATCAAACATAATGATATTTTGAAAATAAATATAGGATATAGTATATCAGTAGATGTATATCACAGAGTCCTGTCTGCAAAAATATGAATTATTTACACATTTATGTAGTGGATAACAGTTAATGTCCAATTTGTACCCTCCCCCCCCCCCCTTCTTTCTTATGTCAGAACCATGGCTGTCCATAGAACAAAATACAAGGAAAGCCAAGATTTAGGAACAGATGTGTCTGTAGTCCACTGTCAAAGACTATTTTTTTAACTGGAAGAAAGTACACAAAATTAACTAAATTAAGAATTTTTTTTCAGAATCCCATGTGCAAGACAAATGTTAAGTGTATTAACATAAAAATCAGTACAGAAACTTAACAAACAAGGTAAGAAAAATCCTAAAATAATCTTCTACTGGCTATTTTCAAAAGGAAGAATTGAAACAGGTTATTATTTTTAGCGAGGTCCGCCCTCTTTTAAAATAATTTTTTTTAAATCCTTAATTTATTCCTTTTTTCTTAGTATTTAATTTAATTATTTTCAATCACTTAACAAAATAAATTTCATGGGCAGTTAGAGTTTAATCTAGGAAAAAGAGATTTGTAGCTTTTTGGCTAATTGCAGCCAATAACTGTTAGCCAAATAAAAATAGGTTTAGCCAAGAAAAAAAACTTTTATTTATACAAAATTTCTATATAAGTAAGTGAGTATTATTTTTAATTATGCAATATACAAACAGTACATCACTATGTAAGATTGACCCTTCGAGATTTGGCCATACATCACACAAATGCTTTTTTAAATAGTAATTCTTCTTAAACATCCCCTTCCAAATTAATCACCATTAAGTTACTCGTATTTTTGATTGTCAGTCTATTTCTCAAGTCAGTTTTTGTTATACTATTTACAAGACTCAATCCCCTTTCACAATCTGCTGCAGACAGCAGAATTGTTGCTATAAATTCATACAAAGAAGTCACATTGGGAAACATGTCAGTAATGCCATCTTTATATGGAAAAAAGAATATAATCAGCTGGTTTCATTTCTTTACCCCTTGTAGCCAGAACCTGCCTGAACAACTTCCATTCATGAACCGTTTTGGTTTCATTTCCTAAGTTGGGATCATCAACAAACTCTTTTAATTTCCTAAATACTTGTTTAATGCAAATGACGTCACAAATTTTGAAGTGCGTTGCCGGGACAGAGGTGGTTTGAGATTCTTTTCATGCGGCATCAGCAGGTTCACGAAAGGCAGGAACGACAGAATGGAAATGATATATGTTTTTTTTTTTTGCTGTTGCTATTTGGCTAATCCACTAAATGCTGGCAAAAGGTGCTTTCAGTTAGCTTTTTGGCTATTTGGCTAGCTCTAGATTAAACCCTAGCAGTTCAAATGGATAGTTATATACATTACCAAATCCCTTGAATTAGATCTGGTTGATCAGGACATGTCTACAACCTTAAAATATGCAGTTTAAACCTACAATACATGTTAATAGAGGGTCATTAATTAAAAACAGACAAGTAGATTTTTTTTTCTTTTTTGTTTATGTATTCTTCCTCTTCTTTTATTACTTTTTTTTTTAACAACTTATTCACAATTTCCTCTTTTTAAAATATTTGCTGTTTTCATCCTCGGTGAAAAGTCATTCAACAGATAATACGTGTATATTGGAGAATCATATTCATATTTAAAATGAGTACAAACCATTTGTATGCATTCTACATGTAAAATTATTTTCCAAGAATTCTAATCTATTTTGAATAACCGCTGTCAACTAGCGCGTATTAGTGAAGAAGGACTTTAGATATTAATGCAGTGCATGAAATTTCAGTTGAAAAGGTACTAGTCAGATAAAAATTTTTGCTCGCCACTATTTTACATTCATTCAGACAGTGACGTTGACCACCACACCTGCGCAGAAAATGAACTATTTTTGTCAAACTTAATTTAAATTGACCATTGTTAGAAGGAGCTGTCTGTTAAATCCAGAATATTTTACAGTCATGAAAAAAATGAACAAATTTTAAAATGCTAAAAATTCGAGAGAAAACGAATAATTTTTACCATGTGTCAAGCAGCTGAACTTAGATGGCGAAACCTGATCCACTTCGCGTAGGAATGAAGAGCGATCAGATTCGGCCTCAAAAGCGAAAAAAGCAGCCTTGGCACTTGCGGTGTGCGAAAGAGGGGGAACGAATGCAGACGGGGGAAGTTCGTTCCTTCGTAGGAGAGAAATGGAAGTGGGTGACGCCGCATTTTTTTCTTCTTTTAAAAGATAAATGCCGTAGCTTGATTTTAAAACACTTATGCGTGTCACTAGATTGAGGCACGATATTCTGAGCATATACAGTTTTATTTGAAGCACAACATTTCAAAAGACGAAACTTACTTGCCAACCTTAAATTTTTATCCGCCAATGGCGAGCTGGCGAGTGCAAATTTCGTGCCCTGTATTAATGCGTAAAGAATCTGCGTTGAAAAAAAACAGCAAGGAATTTCAGCAACTAGGCCAAGCATCGCACGAAGACTTACCGTTTAATTCAAATCAATCTGCAACATGGATGTCAGGTCATTAAATTTATTTTATGGAAATGTAAAACTTAGAATGAAATAAAATTGAAACATAGTTTTTGCATATCTGTTTTGTATTTATTATTATGAAAGATGATCTTTTTGTCATGTTACATGAATGGTTAACCCTTAAGTGTTGTTAGTGGTCTCACAGACCTCTGCTTTTTACAATTTTCACAGTTTAACTTGTAATTTTCAATTTAACTATAGATACTAGTGAAATTTTTTTTTATTTGGAACCCTTGTACTATTGCTAGAGATTTCTGACTAGGTGAATTTTAATTATAATAATCGTATACATATAAAGTTTAGTACAAAAACAATAGCCTATGAGTTAATTGAGTTTTTTTATTCATCAGTTAATTAAGCGGTCTCAGAGATCGCTCACAGTTGCTATGCAACAATTTCTGGCATAGCAGTTAAGGTTTTCTTATATATATTCATACCGCTAACCAGGCCCCTACCTGCCTGGCATGAGTACCTAGCTTGACAAGTTAGTGCATGGGAGTGGTGCAGAAATCGCCTGATCACAGCATGGCTGTGATCCACCTGACTATAGTTTTGTTGGCATCGCTGCAGTGCTTGCTCTCTAGTGGTTTGCTACAGTTCTCTTTGTTTGCCGGTTCAAGGTTCCTATTTAACTTTGTTGAATTGGAAGATTTTAAAAAAAGCAAAAATTAGGAAGTGAAAGTAATTGGTTTCGTAATTTAGAACCTTGATCAGGTGACGAGACCTTCACCTGACAAGACATCCCCAGAGGTATAATTCACATCGAACTTGGAGGACTTTGCGCCCACAATGGATTTTACATGCACCAGGTGCCTTTAGTTTACATAGATTTACATATTTGTCTTCTCTGTTGGATTGTCGCTATGGTGTTTACCGCCTTTTTTTTTTGGGGGGGGGGGGGCTGATTTCACTTTTCGTTCAGCAGTTAAGGGTTAACCCTTAACAGAGAAGTGCGATCTGTGAGCCTTACGAAATTAGACATTTTATTTTTCAATGGCTGTTTTAAGTTGATATTGTCCAACATAATTCTTAGTTTTACAGCTAAAAATTCAGATTGAAACGCATTGTGGGGATTAAGCTGAATGAGAATTTTTAAAATGAAATAGACACCATGTTTTAACTAGGAAAAAAAATCAAGCATATATTTTGACACTTTCCAACAAATTGAAAATACTGTAACAAACTTCACCATTTAATAAGTAAACAATTTAGAAAATGCATAACACATTTGAAAACCCTATTTCAGCTGTTACTATCAATAATGGAATAAAATTTCAGAATTATTTCGTGTAGCCTGTGTATTATCGATCTATAGATTTGTATACATACTACACAGTACGCTAAAATTTACTTCAGTTAGGAAATACATAACACAATTGAAAATTGCCCTTCAGCAATTTCCATCAATAAATGGAAATGTATGTGAGAACGTTTGAGCAGCTTTGTATATGATCTATAGAATTTATATACACCAATTATTATGCAAATAAGGTACTTACATTTAAAGATGCGTACAACTGAAAACGAGCTAATAGCAATTAGTGTTCATAGGCAGACAGTAAACCATATTATTTTATGTGTCCCTGTAAATGAATGATAAAATGCCATGCACACCTTATTCTACAGTAAGCTTGTAATATACGTCAGTGATTTATATAAATTTTAATATGTTTGAAACAAAGTAACATCATTAAAATACACTGCAAACCATTTCTCCTCATAGTCCGTAATGTAAAGGAATTCTTTTGAATGTCTCTGTAAACGAACTGTAATAGCTACACACTTCATTTTCAATTCCAAACATGCCATAGTAAACCTCAATAACATATATCAGTTACATGGTGGTATCAGTATATTTCTGCGAGTTAGAGCTTGGACAGAGAGACAAACCAAATTCATAAACACTTTTTAAAAAGAGTTTTCGTATTTCCTAAACTAGCTAAAAAGTGATAATGGTTTTAGTTCAAAAAAGATTTCTATATTTATATTGTAAATCAGCCATATTTGTACATTTTATATTTCTTTAAAATATTATAAACTATATTTTAAAGAAATAGTGTAAGTGGAGTAGTAAAAAAATCCACAAAACATCTATAAATACAGATTTAGTTTATGAATTTTAATAGACATTTAAAAAAAAAAATTATATTTGATAGCCAGGGCTATATTGATTTTAATCAGCGGTGTTTTTAAACATGGAAAAAAAACCTGTTTTAACCGTCCTGATCAAAATAGGTTTAGAGCATCACAGGTCA
This sequence comes from Maratus michaelseni, assembly GCA_963931845.1. Classification (NCBI taxonomy): domain Eukaryota; kingdom Metazoa; phylum Arthropoda; class Arachnida; order Araneae; family Salticidae; genus Maratus; species Maratus michaelseni. The sequence continues at coordinate 160,978,030 of OZ007597.1, forward strand.
AAACTTATTTTGAGTGGGAAAATAAATTAAAATTCATTTTGTTAAATGGTAAATTATGTACAGTATTTGGAAGTGTTTGTTAAAATAATATTTTACAATATTTAGTACAACGTTTGGAAGTGTTTGTAAAAACACATTAGTTTGTACACTTTAATTTTCATTACTTTAAAATTTAACACCAAAATAGAAGAGCTCAAATCTCAACCATTATGTCAGCAGGAGCCAGACGATGACATCGTGTTTTTAAAAGAAATTCCTGCACCACCAGTGGAGCCCAGTGAAACACCGACGTGGAGCACAGTGAAACACCGCCAGTTGAGCCTGTTCCTGAAACACCACTGGTGGAGCTCAGTGGTTTGGAATTAATGGACTCTGAACCTGATCCCGTTCCTGAAATACCGCCAGTGGAAGCAGTTTCAGAAATATTAAAGTTCCAAATGAACCAGGAAAACAGTGCGGTCGACATAACCAAACTGCTGCCACCCCCCGTTCCCAAGGATTCTTCGAAAACAGTGCCTTCTGTGATTTTTCAAGCCCAGCCCATTGCAGTTTCCCCGTTTAAGATGCCTGTCGTTCCCAAATTATTCAAGAAACCCACCAGTGCCTTCCATGGCAAAAATAATAAAAAATGGAACACTACATCAAAATATGCCTTTTGCCATTCTCCACCCCTTCCGAAGGCTTTCAAGATCCTGATGTTACCACCGGTCAGGACTGTGCCATCAGAATCTAAGATTTCGAACCTACCCAACGTGGATAACTCTCCGAATGTGCAACCCACTGTTTTTATTAATCCTTTTCGACTTATTCTTGAAAAAACTGAAAAGCGACCAAATATTACCAAAAATACCAGCAAGCGTAAGAAACTAAAAGGTAAACCTGATAAGAAACCAGTGACAAACTCTGTGATGGTAATCGCATCATCTAAAGTCGAAAAACAAGCTCTATTACCGCTTAGTGAAGAAATAGTGCTAAAACCCTCAAGGAGCTCAACCAATACAACTAAGCGAGTTAAAACTGAAAAACAACCAACAACAGTTACAAACTCTGTAATGCAATTACCATCATCTAAAATCGAAAAAGAGACTTCATTACGAAATAACTTTACAAAACTTGTTGATTCCCTCGAAAAATTTTGGGAATCATATGATTATTTAAGAAAAGTGAATCTTTCAAGAGGTTATAAAAAATATGTAAAAAAACTTTCGGTGGCCTGTGCCAGACTCGAAAAATCAATTACAGGTTCCTGAAACATCTGAAAACGAGGATTGTGATTGTGACATTTTAATTTTGGATACGGCAGGCGAAAGCGACATTGAAGGCTATTCAGATGAATATACTTCGCCCGAATCCATTTTTTCTTAATGAGTAAATATCATAGTTTTATTTGAAACCAATGTACATATTTCAAAAATTATTAAATATGTGTATTAGCACTTTAAAATCGATTTTACTGTTTAGTTTTCTTTAGATCCTGTTTTCATATATATATATATATATATATATGACAAAAGATAGCTATCGCATGAAATAAATTAGCTCTGGTCTTTAGTGTGACCACAAAAAGAGTGGCACCACAGATTAGAGTGGGGTCAATCCCAAAACCACAATGGAGAAAGACTGAAATTTAGTCAGAACTGTTTAAGACTATTGAAGTTTCAGTATTCAGCTATTCAGTATCATTGTTATTCAGTATCAGTGTAATTAAGTTTTTCAGTAGTATTCTGCAGAATACAGTTTTGGCTAATTCCATGCGTGAATGTAGTGTAAGTCACAGAGCCGCAAAAGCTTTTCGTTCTTAGCCACCGGTATTTTTTAAAAAAAAATTCTTCACTGTATTTAATTGTAGCTATATGGGTTTGAACAAGTCAAATTTTTCTTTACTATAATACTGGTAGTCAAACACCGCAGCCGTTTACATTGTTGTGACTAACACAACATCCACGCATGGAATTAGCCTTTTTTCAATTGGTAATATTCTTCAGTTTTTCAATGTAATTAATTTCCAGCTTTATTATTTATTATATTGAATTCTTTATATATTATGTTATTAATATTATTTATTATGTTAGCTATTTCTTAGTTTATCTTGATGTATTCTCATTTATTTACACTTGCAAAAAATAAGTGTTGCTGTAAAACTTATGTATTTTAGGTTATGCTTTACTCTAAAAAATATTTTAATTTTTATTCTTACAAAATTTAAGGCAATTGCTTTGTTTGTGATTCTTGGTGATTTAAATTTTAAAATTGTACAAATTTTTATAATTTAGGAAAATTCTCAATTTTTTTTTTTGTTTTGTCACTTATCTGAACTTCTGTTAGGGAACTCTGTTCAGATAAGCTTGATTTTTTTTTTTTTTTGGGGGGGGGGGGGGGATATTGAAACAAATAAAAAAAAAAATTGGCCTCATTTAAATTATAATTCAGTGTAAATTCCATTATTCTAAATTATTTTCTCGTTCCAGTATTTCGATTGTTAAAAATTCCATCTAACTAAAAATAGATTAATCCAAAGTCATTCTCTTAAAAAAATGGCGCTGATAGATGCTCTATTAAAATTACGCACTTTTATTTCTTTAAATGAAATGCATCCTAGAATTTAATTCTTCTAAAAAACACCAATCTCCCAGCTAAAAATATTTTACTCTTTTGAAATAACAACCTATGTCTTTCTTTTTTTTTTTTTTTTTTTTTTTTTTCTTCCTGCGATTCGTGACAAAATATTACTTCTCAAATTATGAAAGACTTTAGTCTCAATGTAAAAATTATCTTAGCATATTGCCATACTTGATAAAACCTATGTATTTATTTTCTCTTTGCCTCTCTTATTTATTCGAAGGGATTAGATTTCGAGACTGTTCTAGAACATTGGTTTGGCGCGCTTTTTCCAGCTTACGGTAAGATCGCTTCTATATTAGCGCGCCAGAGAAATTAATCCGTGAGCGTTGATTGGTCGAGAGACTTCTTAGTAAAAATGTATTCTGGAGCGCTCAGAAAATGATATACGGCGTTCTCCCCGTGTTTGCGGCAGAAGGTTCCGGAATTCGGCGGTGTATGCGGCCCCGACATGACTGCCTGATGATAGAACGTTCTCCTTGGCCGCCGGTAAATTCGAAAACAACTGTCTTCTATTTTAAGATCAAAGATGTCTTCTTATATTTAAAATTTAATCATCAAGTTTCGCCACGATATTAAAATTAGCAAGTATGGAGTGAGATATCAAATAGAGTAAAGCCTAATCGATTAATCTTTGAATTTTCGAATAAAAGTAAAAGGAAATTGACTGCCTCTTATCTGCCTTCTTTTACGTACACATGAAGTAAGACTCGGTGCTCGACTGAAAATTTCCTAAGGTGGAAACACGTGCCTGGAGTATGAATCAAGTTAAATCGTGACATTGTTTTTATATTATCAGTAATTTTTTTTTTGAAATAAGAAAAATAATAAATGTCCATATTGCACTTCATGGTATACATACTACTTTGATATATCACAGCCTTGGTACCAAAAATCTAATTATTCTATGACTACAATTCATTGTAAGTAGTTTCATCAATTTGTCAACATTTTTTTAAATATAATTAAATACTATTTTATCTTACTAATAACATTTCTCAAAATTTTTTCTAATACATTCTCTTAATAGCTAATAACATTAATAAATTTCTTCAAATAATAAATAATATTAACAAACTTCAATAACTACTCTAGCAATATATCACAGTAAATATTACATTCCATATAAAATTATTGGTTGAGGAGAAAAAAAAATACATAGCAAAATCGGTTTGTTTCCTTACTTGAAAGATAAGGAAATAATTTTTTGCTAGCCGAAATGTATAAAAAAAAATGAACTCTACATTATTTTTCCAATACTAAATAATTTAGATTCCCAAATATTTAGATAGGATTCACTCAACCAACAATTGTGAACAATAATATCCCTTTCTGATACTCTTCTTTTAACTACTAAAAATCTATGACATAATCGGGTATAGCTAATTACCAAAATTTAAGTGTAGAATCATATGTTTCTTTTTACACCTTTTAAGTAATAAGCAAAATAATAATAATAATAGTTGTTAGATAGATAGGTGACAGAGAATTGGAATATAAACTATTATATTTACACTATTGCAATACTATTTTTCAACTACTCTCTTCAAAATATTTCAATACAGTATCACAATATCAACTTTAGACTAATACAGAATATCAGCATTCAAGAATAATTCAAGACTTTTATTGTATTTAACAAAATAAATATAGCTACTGCGAATACATTAAATAATATAAATAACATTTACTAAAAACTGTAATTATATAGAAATTTTAATTTCATTTTTCAACATCAATTTGAAAATTCCTAAAATCAAAATACACATCTTATGCCTGCATAAGGTGTCTACTTAACTCAAAAACTTTCAAAAACAAGTAATATTCTCGTTGCGCAACCAAGAACATACCTGATAATGTTGAAATTATGGTAATAAGATATATTTAAAGAATTTGAGTTTAATCTATTGTTTTTACTTTAGTTTGATTTTGTGAACCTGTATGTGAAGTTGTTTGTGTTGGTTTTTGTGTATTTTCATGAAATAATTTGAAGTCATCTGGAAAATAATACGGTCTTAATTTAGACACATGTACAATTACTGAATTGGCTTTAGTTTCATAATTAAATCTGTCTATTTCATAAGTCACTTCTGAAAGTTTGTTTATGATTCTGTATGGGACCCGAAAAAGTGGGTTCCAACTTCCTAGTATTGGGATATTTGAATTCTTCATAAATTACAAAATCATTTACTTTTAAAGGACACTCAACACATTTTCTATCATATAACCTTTTATTTTTTAAGTGAAATTCTTTTGTACGTGTTTTTGCAATTTTTAGTGCTGCTTGAACAGGTGGATAATAATTTTGATTTAAAGGAGAGTTATAAGGTAATTTGCCATAAAATAGATATGCTGGTGGGAAATTAGTTATGGAGTGAGGAGTATTATTGTATTCTTGAATGACTTGATCTAATAACCGAGTCCATGGAATTTTAGATGAGACTGAATTTACTTTACATTTTAATCTAGTGACTATTGTCTGGTTAACCCTTTCAACCTTCCCATTCTTCTGGGGGTGATGTGAAGAGGTAAATCTTTGTGTAATGTTATGTGTCTTGAGAAATTTTTTGAATTGAGGTGACCTGAATGCTTTGTGCCGATCACTGAGTATTGTTTGGGGAATCTGACTATTGAAAATTTGTTTTAAGCAATTAATATATGTGGCTGATGTAACATTTTTAGATGGAAAAGCCCAGACATATCTTGTGGCATGATCTATTATTATGTGCAAAAATTTCTTTGTTGAGTTATAATAATTAAATCCACCCACAGTATCAATAGAGAGGCACTCAAAAGGTTGATCTGTGGCTGGTAGAGCTTGTAATAAGCCAAATCTTTTTGTTTTGGGTTTTTTATTTCTTTGACAAGTGTCACAATGTTTTACATATTGGGTTATATCTATTGTCATATTAGGCCAATAATAGTTTGGAGAAATTAAATTTTGCATTTTTTGTATACCCAAATGTCCATAATTCTCATGTACAATGTGTAATAATTTTTTTTCTTAAAGCCATTGGTACTACCACTTTTCGAAATCCATGTTTTTTAAGTATGATTATTCCATTCTCTGATCGATATTTCCTATCATCTACATTTTCCTTATTCTGCATCTCTATTATTTCATCTCTATCTAACAATAAATTAATATGTTGGTTGAAAAAAGTTACAGGGTTTCTGGACAACATGTCAGCTTCGACATTTGTTGACCCTTTTTCATACTTAATTTCATACTCAAACATGCTTAATTTTAAAGACCACCTGAATAATCTTCCTCTAGGATTCTTAACATTTTTTAGCCAAACTAGAGATGCATGGTCAGTATGGATGGTGAATCTGACTCCATGGAAGTAATGATAAAACTTATCTAGTGTGTCAATAATTGCTAAACACTCTAATTCTGTAATGAAGTAATTCTGTTCATAACTCTTCAAATTCCTTGAATGGTAAGCAATTGGATGCAGAAACCCCTCTTTATCTGGTTGTTTTAAGTACTGCACCTACTGCCATCTGTGAGGCGTCAACAAACATATGAAGTGGTAATTTTGCATCATAAATTTTAAGAATAGGTTTTTGGATTAAAGCATCTTTCAATTTATTAAAAGAATCTTGACATTCTGGAGTCCAATTCCATATTGTATCTTTTCTAAGTAATTTATTAAGAGGTTGTCGAATTTGAGCATATTTATCTATAAATTTATGATAAACATTTATTGATCCTAGGAAACTTTGCAATTGTTTAATATTTGTTGGGGGTTTTAATTTCTTTATAGTTTCAATATTTGCATTTGCAGGAGTTATAATTCCATCATAAATTTTATATCCTAAAAAGTTAATCTTAGTCTGAGCTAATTTACATTTGGATAATTTGAGTTTAATATTCTCTAATTGACAAATTTTGAATATTTGATTTAAATGATCAAGATGTTCTTTTAGAGAGGAGGAGAAAATTATAATATCATCGAAATAGTGGCAAGCAAAATCTATTTTGTATTTATTTAGGATTCTTCTAATAGTTCTATTGAAAATAGGGGGTCCCGTTTATATCCCGAATGGGAGGACTAACCATTCGAATAATCCAGAGCTAGTAGCAAAAGCTAATTTCTCAGTATCTGCGGGATGTATGGGTATGTGCCAGTAGCCGGAGGCTAAGTCCAAAGTTGAAAAATACTGAGCACCACTCAATTTATCCAAGATCCCATTGATACGAGGTAATGGCTCGGCATCATTTTTCACTATTGCATTTAATTTTCGATAATCAATACATAATCTAGTCTTTTTGCCTTCCTCTCTTTTCATAGCCAAAGTGACAGGAGCCGAATAAGGACTATTGCTCTCTTTAATTAATCCTGCTTCTAACAATCCTTGAATTTGATTTTGAATTTCTTTTTCCTCAGCTGGTGAAGTTCTGTAAGGCCTCAAAGATATTGGTAGGTCAGATTTAAGATAAACGTGTTGCGGTTCAATATTAATTCTACCCACATCATATTTATGTTTAGCAAAAATACCCATGTAATTTTGAATTAATTCCCTTAAATGCCCATTTTGAATCAAATTTATCTCCCCCATTAGTTCACAATTAGAATTATTAACTTCGCGAGAAATTTGAGGAGTCATGAGTCTTCTATAATCTGGTTGCACTTTATAGTCATTATTTCCCTCATTTGATTGCATAATTGTACTATTACCACAGTTCTCAAAATTCAATTGTCCATCATGATACAAATCCAAATCATTATGCTCTTCAATACTTTCAAATTTGTTATTTACTTGACAAAAATTAGACTTTTTATGATGATCATACTTATTTTCAAATTTACTACTGTCATTTTCAAAATTTATTCTTTCATTATTCACTTGTTGTACTTTATTAACATCAATAACATGAAAATGGAGTGTTTTCTCATTTTGTATGGCTACACCTCTATTTACAATTCTTTTCCCTTGTTTGACAATACAATGTTTACAATTAATTGTTAAATCAAATTTTGAACATTCTCTTAACCCCAATATTGCATAATTTAGATTTATATTACATACTAGAAAATCCACCCATTTACTAATTTTCCCAACCCTGATGAGCACTCTGCATTTCTGATTAATTTCCATAAACCCTTTTGCCTGACCAATAATAGTAGTAGGAATTTTTTCAATTTTAGCATTAAGTTTTCTTACAAATTTCAATGGTAAAATGGCAATTGTGGAACCACTATCCACAATACAAGATAAATTATAACTAGGGGTGTATCCATACACTATTAATTGTCATTCATTAACAGGATTACAAGCAAAAGAAGAAGCAGTAGGAGTATCAGAGGGAGTAGTATTATTTATAAAAACACATTCTCTTTCCCAATGGTAAGCACTTCTGACCCCCTTATTGTTGCAAATTCTGCATGGTCTGCTTGGATAAAGGTTTTGAAAATGATTGGTTTGTACAGGATTCCTATAATTAGGAGATCTCTGATTAATTTGGCGTGCCGGTAGCCAATTCCGAGGAGCATATTCTTGCCGAAGTGGTCGGAAAGGCTGATAATTTTGTCGAAAAGATTGCATTGGGAAACGGGAAGCAGAAAAATTTGGCTGATGATATGGTTGATTGATTGGTTCTTTAGTATTGAGCGTTGGAGAAACTTCAACAAATTGTTTTACAATCCTATACCAGTCTGTGGTATTTTCAGGGGGATTTACGTTGATGGAATTTTGATATTCTGGTTGTAATCCATCAGTTAATCCTTGTAACAGAATGGTTTCACATAATTTTAACTGCCTACCTATCTCTACCTTTTTCCTAAAATAATTTTCTAAATCACTCAATTTATCTAGTTTAAGTGTAGTAAAATCAGAAAATTTTGGACATTTTAAGTCAATAAACCTCTCTACTAAGATATTTACAATTTGTTCATAATCATCACAATTTAAACAATCATTTACATACACTTTAAGAGCTTCTCCTTTAAGATATTGAGATATATGATTGAATTTCCATCCCTCATTCTTATTTTCTCTGTTACAAATTTGGTTGAAATATTCTAGCCACTGCTGAATCCCCATTCCCGAATCAGGGTCAAATGCAATCATCTGAATTTCATCCATATTTCTATTACTTTTATCAATATGAATATAAGAAGGTATTCTATTTTCTTTACAAAGCCCCGATCTTAATAACATTTAAATCACAATAGAATTTAAATAATTATTAACAGTAAAATAAAAAACACATAAAAATATTCAAATATTGTAAAGTCACAAAATAAAATATCAATCATGAAAAATAACTTACACTGCCGTGTCTTCTTTTATTTACTTGGCCGCATCTCATAAAATAAGTCTTTCAAAGTTTCAAATTCATCAAAGTTCCAATTAATTCCATCCGAGGACAACACATTCCAAATCAGCGACACATCATATTTCAATCTAGATTACCACATACCAAAACAAAGTACCATCCGTCGCGACAGTTGCTGTCTACACACACCGGCAAATGGCTGAACAAAAGCACTGCTTCTAGCATATTCGCTAGACTCCAAAAATGTCTTGCCATCCTGTCGACTAATATAAAAATAATGTCACGATTTAACTTGATTCATACTCCAGGCACGGGTTTCCACCTTAGGAAAATTTCAGTCGAGCACCGAGTCTTACGTCATGTGTACGTAAAAGAAGGCAGATAAGAGGCAGTCAATTTCCTTTTACTTTTATTCGAAAATTCAAAGATTAATCGATCAGGCTTTACTCTATTTGATATCTCACTCCATATTTGCTAATTTTAATATCGTGGCGAAACTTGATGATTAAATTTTAAATATAAGAAGACATCTTTGATCTTAAAACAGAAGACAGTTGTTTTTCGAATTTACCGGCGGCCAAGGAGAACGTTCTATCATCAGGCAGTCATGTCGGGGCCGCATACACCGCCGAATCCCGGAACCTTCTGCCGCAAACGCGGGGAAAACGCCGTATATCATTTTCTGAGCGCTCCAGAATACATTTTTACTAAGAAGTCTCTCGACCAATCAACGCTCACGGAATTCCTCCGGCGCGCTAATATAGAAGCGATCTTACCGTAAGCTGGAAAAAGCGCGCCAAACCAATGTTCTAGAACAGTCTCGAAATCTAATCCCTTCGAATAAATAAGAGAGGCAAAAAGAAAAGAAATACATAGGTTTTATCAAGTATGGCAATATGCCAAGATAATTTTTACATTGAGACTAAAGTCTTTCATAATTTGAGAAGTAATATTTTGTCAGGAATCGTAGGGAAATAAAAAAAAAAAAAAAAAAAAAGAAATACATAGGTTGTTATTTCAAAAGAGTAAAATATTTTTAGCTGGGAGATTGGTATTTTTTAGAAGAATTAAATTCTAGGATGCATTTCATTTAAAGAAATAAAAGTGCGTAATTTTATTAGAGCATCTATCAGCGCCATTTTTTTAAGAGAATGACTTTGGATTAATCTATTTTTAGTTAGATGGAATTTTTAACAATCGAAATATTGGAACGAGAAAATAATTTAGAATAATGGAATTTACACTGAATTATAATTTAAATGAAGCCAATTTTTTTTTTTTTTTAATTTGTTTCATATATATATCCAAAAATTTCTAAAGATAAGCAACCAAACCATGAAACATACTGAAATATTTTTCCAAATTTGATTACATATTTATTTTTCTGTAAAAAGAAAAATGGTTACAAGTAAGAAGTATTGCTATATTAAGCTAAGACGATTTCATAGATCATTCTGGATAACATCAAACGTGGAAAATAATCTTTTTACGGATGATTGATGAAGCGTTTTCACAACCATTCACCAGGTTTATTTTGAAATCTAGAAATTCTAAATCAATATTTTCAAATTTTTCATTACTGCTGCCAAATATTGCATTAATTACACTTTAAGAAAAATAAGATTTATGAAATATGTTTATGTTTGAAATACTGCTACATGAACAACAACAAAAAAATAATTATCTACCTATACTAATAAAAGAAAGTTTCGCTCTGTGTGTATATCTGTCTGTGTGTGTGCGATGGCTAGCAAAATCTAGCGCACCTAGAAGTCTGAAAACTTAGGTGAGGGTAGTCCAGGGTCTACCCTGAACACCTGAGACTCAGAATTTTAATCTATTTTAATTAAAAACTTATCAATAACTCATCTCTTTCTTTACGAAACGGCTTTCAATACTCGCGCATGTGCATAATCCGATTTATGCATTGGTAGGAAATGGAAGAACCAAACAGGCAGTTTTTTTTGTGTGTTATTTCGTAGTTTTAAATCAGATTACATCAACCAAACCACTCGGTACAGTTGAAATTGGAAGACATATTCAGAAAGATCGTACTCTTATGTCTTAAATACCGCAATCAATTCAAAAATATATCGTTGTTAAACCTTTGAAAAAAAATTCAAAAAGGGTCGTTTTCCAAAAAGGACGTTTACCCACTTATGGCACCGCGGCTCCAGAGCACAATTTTAGAGGTTCTGACAAACCAAAAATATGCAATCTTCTTTTAATTGATGGTGCAATCGGTTTAAAAAATACGAATTTTAACCCTTTCAGAAACACCGGCGAACGCAGGTCAGTTCGCGCCTATCGGAAACGACCTTTCGTCTACGCTAAAAATAGCTAAATATCCGTATTTCGATACAACCTTTTTAGAGCATCTCGGTAGATCAGATTTACATCACCTGCAAAATTTTCGAAACATTTGGGCATGTAGAAATATTAAAAAATAAAATTTGAGAAAATTTCCAAAACAAGTGGGGTGTTTCAACGTGCCGTCACTCTGCTTCGATTCATTTTTTCACTACTAAATATGGATATTTTTTCACAAAATTTTAAAGAGAGCTTGGATATAGTTACATTTATAAACCGATTAAAATTTTAGAGAGTTCGGAAGATGAGAACTATTTTTTATTGTTATGTTAAAGAATCCAACGCGAAAACAACCAAAAAAAGCGAAAAGGAAAAATATTTCTTTTACTGCTAGGAAGCCGTCCACAAATAATGTCACGCTTGGAGGGGGAGAGGGGGTTCTTGAAATTCTGACAGTTTGTGACAAGGGGGTGAGAGTGGATAAGAAGTGTGACATCACGCATTTTGGTTAATTTGTAGATTGGTATGGAATTTGCCGATTGGGTGGATAAAGACGACATTGACATTAGAGAGCTTACTATCCCCGTGGATGAGAGCGATGTCAAAATGCCCGTGTACTCGATGGACGAACAGCTACTATCTTCTCCATAAGAGGAAGAGTCGTAATAAGTAAAAAATTCAGAGATATTTCTATTTTATGATTTTGTATATAATTTTATAAATGTTCATATTAACGTGCCAAATGAAATGTGATGGCTATTCCATTTAAGTAAAGCTAATATTGAGGCTTCTTTTTAAAAATCAGTTTTAAAGTATTTTGTGTTCATAAAGTAAAGATAAGATTTAAAGCCGCCAATATTAAAGTAGCTGGCTAACGTCCGCTAGCGGGCCTGACTTTACTACATCGTGAACGATTACCTCCATGGTTTAATATTTTAAACATTCATATGATTACTGAATCTTTTGTGTTTAGAAAATCTTCAGAAGTGTTAACAATGTTCATAATGATGATGTAACAATATTTGTCTGTAAGGTGCAACAATATAAAATTAACGATCACAATGGACAAAAAAAGTACAAACGCCTGGCATATGTAAAAGTGAAGCGGGCATCCCGGAATTGTTGATGACAGTAAAATGCTGTGCGCTTTTATTATATAGATTCCATTTCAAATTCCAAAATACTACTGTTTTCAATTGATCTTTCATATTAATATTTTATTATTATTGTATATTAATTATGTTTTTTGTTGTAAACCTTAATCTTATTCCATACAAAATAAGTACACGAAGAATTTTTATTGTTATGCTCACAAATGTCATTAAAACACACAGTTAAAGTTTAAAATTAAAATTTGAAATATGATGTATAACGTAGTGTTTTGTTTCTGAACTGCAAGTATACGTTTATGTAATATAACTTGACATATGACAACGGGGACGGGAGGAGTAGGGTGAAGTGTGACAAAGGGGGGCAGGGGGTAAAAAATAATAAAAAAAGTGTGATATCATTTATGGACAGCCCCTAGATAACAATATTTTTTCATGAAATTTTCACACGTGCTGTAAAATAGTTATATTTATAACCATTAAAAATTTCAAAGAGTTTGGACAACAAAAACTTTTTTTTTAACACTGGGGGGCTCTGCCTCCTGCTCGCTACGCTCACCAACCCCCGTTCTGATTTCACAGCCTCTTAAAACCTGGTAATGTATCCTGTTCTAAAAAGATGATGATGATGATATCACGAACGGCGACTATCTTCTGTAATCAGGTTATAATGCTTTTTTATTTAATTCATCTTTTTTATTTTTAATATTCATGTGTAAACACAATTTTTGTGACGTAATTTTCTTTATTTCCTGCTTTCAACACTTGATCATTTAATTATTATTTTTAAACTTTCATTATTGTTTTTAATAGTCTCGCGCAAATACATTTTTTATTGGCAACAATATAAAAAAATGACTTTTTCAATCAAAGATTTTTTTACTCGTTTTTTAAGAATTTTTTGAGTTTTTATTCTCCGACCGTGATAATTTTTTTAATTTCTGAAAGCTTGTTATATTTCGCGTCTGGTGGTATGATTTTCGAATCCGTAGGATGGCTAGAAAAAAAGTAATAGCTCCTCAAAAAAGTCCCTAGTAAAAAAGCGATGAGAATAACCCGGAATATCTACACAGAATTTAATTGGTCCATTTCTAAATCGTTTTTGGCTCAGTTCCAGATTACTTTTTTTTAATATAGAAGAACTATGAAACGACCATATGTGAAAAAAAGAAGAAAATGTTTTTTTTTTACGAGAACTTTTATCACTAGTTATTAGTATTTTTTCCGCGATTCTGTCATTAAAAATATAAATTCATACAAAATGGGGTTTCAGATATAAAATAATACAAATTTAGTGTTTATTTAAGGTCATTATCATGGACCCGGGTAACGCCGGGCGGGTCAGCTAGTATTTAATAATTATAACATCAATCGTTATTAAATGTACATAATTTATAATATGACAATAATATTCACATAAATATACAGTTTTTGCAATTTATGGAAGCTTGGATTATTTAATAGAGTTTTAACCAATTTTTAGGTGCATTCGTAATTATATAAATACGTAGCACCTTTAGTCGTTGTCTAGTCCGTCCGTTTGTCTGTCTGTCCGTCCGTCCGCATATAACAGCGCAAAAACTACCCAACCGAATGGTTTGAAATTTAATATATATATGTTATCGTTGCCGAATTGTGTCGAATCATTTCAAATTTTATGAAAATCGAATCAAAACTTAAAAAGATATTAATAAAAGTTTTCTTTATTCTATTAAATCCTATCGTACGTGATCTATATAATAAAAGCGCCAGGCATGTGACAGAAGAAAACAAATACGGGCTAACCACATCTTTTTTCATATGCCAAGCGGCCATTTTTATTCAAAATTATTTTTTCGAGTAAAATTGCATAAAAGTTACATTTTTAGAAAGATCGTTCAAAAAAATTGTTTGCTTGAGAGATGTTACATTCAAAAATGTATAGATTCTGAGATAACTTCAGTGAAAATGAGGTTAACAGCCGAATATCTCAATCCATTAAAATAAACAAAATATTCATTCATTGTGAGTCATAGAAATATTAACCATGGAGGTAAACATTCCCAAAGCAAGATCTCCATGGTGAATTTACAGCTCTTGTCTGGTGTCGAAAAAAAAAATCGCATCTATAAACATGGCATGCGTAATAAGAAAAAACTGGCATCCTCATTTCGTTCATAGCAGACGATATAATTTATTTCACTGAAATAATAAGGATGATTTTCTACATTGTAAAACTAGTTATAGTACGAAACGAACGCACCTCATTTGTCACGTTTAACGTGCAATTTTTAACTTGTTAGATTGTTAAAACAACCAGTTTTGACTGGTCAACATTACAACTCTGTTTAATACACTGCTCAAAACAATTAAAGGATATTTGAAGTTTTATATAAAATAAAGATATAAACGAAATTTTTTTTGCCGAAAATAGAAGAAGAGAATCACAAATGCAAATTTTTCTGGTTTTCAAACTGTGGAGTATGCAAATTTTGAGTTCGACATCAAAAACGTCGCTTCAGCGGCAGCGAATGAAATTTGACTTTCAACTGGATAAAAGAGAATGAAGACAAGGATGATCGGCATTCAGTGATTGCTTTGTTTCGATGAGTACGATGTCTCAGCGAAGTCATTTGACAGATTCAGAAGCTTGGAGAATTGTTGGTAGGTTAGAAGGGGGCCAAACTCAAGCCGAAGTAGCGCAAGCCATTGGAGTGTCACAAAGTGTCATTTCCAGGATCTGGAACCGTTTTTTGGAGAGTGGATGTGCAGGCCGAAGACCAGGGCAAGGTCGTAGACGGGCAACAACGCCCAATGAAGATCGGTATTTAGCGTTAACAGCTCGGAAACACCGAAACATGAACGCTACTCTTCTCCAACAACACCTTCGCTCGGCTACAGGCACCACGATTTCAACTCAGACTGTCCGAAACCGGCTCCATGCTGTAGGTCTGTATGCTCGCCGACCGATGGTATGTGTTAGATTAACATCAAGGCATCGTCGCCACCGCAGGGAGTGGGCAACCGAGCATGTCAACTGGAGGAGAAATGAATGGAGCAATATTCTGTTTTCTGACGAGTCCCGTTTTTCTGTGCATCCGGATAATAGGCGTATTTTCATCTGGAGGGACCGTGGCAGTAGGAATAATCCTGCGTTCGTGCACGAAAGTGTCAGATTTGACGGTGGAGGAGTGTTGGTGTGTGGTGGCATCTCCATTGACGGGCGCACTGACCTCTACATCATTCGAGATGGAGCTCTGACTGGTCGCCGATATAGGGATGAGATCCTCAGACCTATTGTAGTCCCTTACGCTGCAGCAGTCGGAGATAACTTCATTTTAATGGACGATAACTGCAGGCCACATCGTGCAAACCTGGTGGAGGATTTCCTTTTCGAGGAAGGAATCGTTCGAATGGAATGGCCAGCGTGTTCTCCAGACATGAATCCAATCGAGCACGTTTGGGAAGCTCTAGGAAGACGAGTTTCTGGCCGCCAACAACCCCCACAAACTCTCCAAGAACTGGAAAGAGCTCTTCTGGAAGAGTGGGGCAGAATACCCCAACTCGTCATTAATAGCCTCATTGAGTCCATGCCTCAAAGGTGTTCAACGTTGCTGGCCGCCCGTGGAAACCATACCCCCTACTGAAAATGATTTTCTTTGAAGAAAACACCTTTTCTTATTCTTTTTTTCTCATATGCACAAATTGTGTTTTTTTTCCTTTTGTACACAAATGCGCAATAAAATGCATTTTTTTCTGCCAAACATGTGTAATTTATTCTCATATAACCTACTATGTCTGTCGACCATGTATCAATCAGCTAAAAAGTTTCCCATATACAAAATCCACCTAAAACTGTAATATCCTTTAATTGTTTTGAGCAGTGTAGCTGCACCAATCTTCTAATGTAGTTAAAAAAATTCAAGAAAAATTCTTTGGGACGTGAAAATTTCACCAATTTATCATTTGGAACGTAAAGGCTTAAAGTAGTTCACATCCAAAAACTTTTAAATGATGCAATTTTTTTTTTTATTTTAAGGAACATTTATTTATATTAGTACAGAGTGTCATTTTTCTTAAACACCATTTTCATATACAGTGATACCTCGGTTTTCGTCAATAATCCGTCCGAAAGCAATCGGCGAAATCAGAAACCAACGAAAACCGAGTCAATTATATCCATATGAATCTTTGTAAACCCAATTAATTCGTTCTAAACACTCCAAAATACGTATGAAAAACATATATTATAGAGAATAAGTATAGAGTTTAGTACTAAAAACAATAAGAAATTAATATTGTGTTCTCAGCGTTATGGTATAAAGGCACTGTATCTGGTGTTACTTCCCTTTTTAGCTCACAGGCTATCAAAGCCTGAGAGCTAATGTGCCCGCCCGTTCTGTATGTATGTACGTAACGCGATAACTCTTGACAGAAATAACCGTTTTGCTTCCATTTTTGTTTATAGGTTCCTTGTGATAAGGCGCTTCCCTGATTAGTTTTGGGGATTGATTGGTTAACTATAAAGGGGGGGAACTAACCCCCTTAATTTAGATAAATGGTTTTTTCATGCAAAATTGTCCAATTTTCTTCAAATTTTGTATATAGGTTCATTGTGATAAGGTTCATTCCTGAATAGTTTTGGGGGTTCATAGGTTAAGTATAAAGGGGCTAACGGGCGGGGGCTAATCCTCCCCCCCCTTAATTTAGATAAATGAATTTTTCATGCAGAGTTATCCGATTTTCTTCCAATTTTGTTTGTGGGTTCCTTGTGATAAGGCGCTTCCCTGATTAGTTTTGGGGATTGATTGGTTAACTATAAAGGGGGGGGACGGGGGGCTAACTCTTTTAATTTAGATAAATGGATTTTTCATGCAGAATTATCCGATTTTCTTCAAATTTTGTATATAGGTTCATTGTGGTAAGGCGCTTCTCTGATTAGTTTTAGGGGTTCATTGGTTAATTATAAGAAGGAGAAACGGGGGGATGGTCCCCCCTTAATATATTGTCGATTTCTTCATTTTTCGAGGGCTTATTTCAAATTCTTTGAAATAAGAATATAATTTACAGTTAGTGTGAATAGCCTGTGAGCTCAATGCCGTCAGTTTAACTGGGCAGTTTTCTTTTATTGGTCTTTTGGCAGTTTGACCAGCTTCAGAGTCAGAGGACCTATGTCGCTCAAAAAAGCTGTCCAAAGTGGTCTGTTCCTGCCGCTTCTTTAAGATTTGCCTAAAATGGGCAAGACATTATTATTAAACAAGTTGCTTACAAGAAACTTTCTTTAGTTCCATGATGGAGCACTCGCAATCAATAAAAAAAGCACAGGAAATAAACGAAAAACGAGGCAACCGACGAAAACCGAAACAAATTTTCCGCGGAAAAAATCGACGATAACCGATGTCAACGAAAACCGAAGTATTACTGTATATATAATATATATTAAAGCTATATTTATATGTTATGAGTGTTTACCTAACCTTTTGATTACGGTGTTGGGATGCCATACGTCCAAGTGACTATTTTTAAGTAGATTTTGTAAGAAATACTACCTATTACATTCTCCCCTATGTTGGAATTTCTGAAAAATTTTTGCACATCTACGCCGAGCTTGACTCCTAGAACACAAAACCACCCTCAGTTCAAAACTTTATATCTATCTATCCGTCTATCCATATCACTTTTTTTATGGACACGATAACTTCCATAATTCTGCACAAATCTTTTCCAAACTGATACATAAAACAAGTAATATAAAAAATAAATAAATAAAGTCAATTCTTACTTAGGTCAACAAAGAAAATTTTTATTTTAGTTACTTTTTATTAAATAATTACAATCAATATAAATATGTATATACGACAGAATCACAATATTAAGTGGCAAATTAATTAAATTTAATTAATGAATTAATATTTGAAAAAACTGTATTAACATCAAGTGTCATCCATTACAAGTTTTAAAAAATGTATTTGAACTTGAGTGGATGAATAAAAAGTATTTTATTAACGATTGAAAATTTGAACAAGATATATAAATAAATATATATAGGGAGAGTGTGAACTAATAGTTGGAATTGAATCAAGGGCAAAATGTCTTCTAAACTGATACATAAAATCAAGGGGCAGAAACTCTCGGTCAAGTTCGTTAATGGGCAAAATCGGACCGGGGGGGGGGATGGGGGTCTTTTTGTGAAAACAGAAAAAAAAACCATAACTTTTAATATGTACATAACGAATCCGTTTAAAGTTATTATTACTTATAGGAAAAGGGCTAAAAATTTATGTGTGACAGATTTTTGATATCATTAAAAATGGTTTCAAGGTGGGGGGGAGGGGGATAGGGGTGACTACCCTTGACTACCTTTTTTTTTGTGGGATATTTTAAATCAAATTGCCTTGGGCTGCCATCTACCGAGCAAACGGTCAACTACGATCCCAAATGAATGTGGGAGACCAGTGGGACAAGCAGACATGGTTTTCCAAGCGTTTCAGGGACTGCTGTGTTCAGTGGTACTTTTTGAAGCTGCACTGGGACATAGTATCCCACTGGGAGTCTAAGTGTTAAGAAGAAAAAAATCATAACTTCGCCAATTCACAAGATATAAAATCCGCTTAAATTTATTATACATTTACTTAATATTATCTACAACTTTTATACTGACAAGTTTTTTATAGGACCAACTCTTACAGCAAAAAAAATTAAAAAATCCTTGCCGATTTTGCTTACAGGCATAGGTAGATTTCGAAGTGGGCAGTCTCAACTGCCACATCATGGCAAAAAGGTCCTTTTTCTGCAATTCCCAATAAATAGGCGCCCCACGGCCTGCGTCTTCGAAATCTACCTGTGCCTGTAGGCCGAGCCGTTAGGGATTTCTTTTTTAAATTATTATTCTTGCCGCTTTTGGAAAAATAATCTGCCATACGCTTATACTAGTATATTTTCACGCGATATCTACCAAAAAGATTTTTTTTTTATTGTGGTACGAGTGAATAAAAAAATAGTCGCCAGTCCTGTCCCGTAATCAACCATTTAAGTAAAGCTAAATTAGTTGTAGGGGTGTCAAACCCATAACAATAAATTGGATAAAAAAGAATTCGTAACATTTATTAATAGGAATTAAAATGGTTGATTCTATAAGCGTACTGGCACGCTAATGTCCGGTATCTAGAAAAATTTTCGCAAATAGAAAATAAAGATTGACACCTAGGGAGATATTTTTTATATGGTTTATATATAGGAGCTATATAGAAGTGCCACTGGATATTGGTACGCCAGTAGATTTACGAATTAGTACTAAATGACTGAGTCTATTTTCACAAAGGGCTTGTAATGCTAAATACTTTACTGTACATCTACATGTTCAGAAAATACAGCCAGTTTGATGAAACTAAACCTTTTTAAAAATTGATATTACTCAACCAGTTACATATGGATAGTATCCATGCTGTTGAACGATATAGAATGAAGAATTTTATACTCAAATCAATCTTTCATTTACACATAAATACTCAATATATATTATTTAAGTCTAATTTTAATACTTGGAATTTTTTTCCATAGAAAATTTCTTACGCCTTGCATTCATAATATTGAAATTTTAATTGCTTTAAAGGCGTATAGCCAAAATAGTGAAAAAGTATCTAAGCCGGGACTCGAATCTGGGTCATCAGTATAGCGCACTGACGTTCTACCAACTGAACCACTTGGGAACGATACTTAGCCTGGAACTTTCTCACTATAACATGTTGGCAAGGCTACAACAGCAGCATAAGATGGAATACTGCGTCACATGTCTTTTGGCCACGGTCTAGATAAATTCTATTATGCATGATGCAAGGTAAATACTCGGGAAGACTAAAATCAATAAAGCACCATTCAAATAGCAGTACCTCTGTAGTAGGGCCTAAATAGTATGGCCCCTGAAATTTAAACCCCCCCCCCCCAAAAAAAAAAAATGACTTTGAAGCGGGCCCTCTAATTCTTATTTTAATTTTTTAGGGTTTCGTTCATCTCACGAAACCCTATTACTCCCGCTCCGTTGTCTGTCCGTCACAGAGCCGTTCTCAGAAACTACATAACTTACAGGCATACAAATTTGTGTACTTATAGCTAAATACCTATTTATTATGAAGCTCAAAATATTAAAATTTTAAAAATTCGTATTATTTTAATAAATAGAGATAAAGAACCAAAATTCTAACAGCCTTTTCCTATTAAATTGAAACATTTTTCTTTATAGCAGATGCCAAAAATTAAAAATCCACGAGAAAATTCTTTCTACAATAATTAATTTTCTATCAGACGATTTCCACGTGAAAAATGAAAATGAAATAAAAAGTTTCACCAATTGAAAAAAATATTAATATGAAATAAAAATGATTGACGTCATAGTGGTAATAAAACAGAAAATTTCAAAGATGTCTCAATAATACAAGGAGTATGAGTATGTGTATGTACACAAAGCAGATTAATATCACGTCATTAGAGAATTAAAAAGAAAATCTGACGTCTTATTGGAAGTTTAACGGATTTTTCAAATGTTTGAGAATAATACAAGCACGTATCAATATGAGTAATAGAGAATAGTAAATATATGAGGTTTGAGAAACATATTGAATCATGATAAAAATCCGATTATGGAAATATTCGCATATTTTAACAATTTGAAGGTGTACAACATGTTTAATTTTGAAATTATTATTTTTTAAATATCGCATTTAGTACGCATGGCAGATATTATTATGACAGAATGCTGGTTCGAATAAAAAAATAGACCGGTATTTTTTTACATTATAAAAAACATGACTTTTTTTTTTTTTTTTTTTTTTTTGGATTTATTAAAGAAAGGGTAAAGTGTTTTGAAAGGAATTAGAGAGGTTAATTGGTTTATAATATTTGTTCGTTGTGACTGGGCTACCTGGTCTGTTTTCTCTGGATGTTAGTGGGGATTATTTCCGACGAGACGGTTGAAATCCTATACCTCGCGGTTGGTGTCCCGTCGGCTGTTCCATTGTATAAATCCTATACAGTGCTACACAAAGTAATTCGGATTCTTTACTGACTCCCCGTGGCAGAATGTACGCGACGCTGCGACGGGCGTCGCAGATTTTTTAGGGCACCTGCAGACTATAAACATACAGCGATGCCGCAGACGCGCTACAGTGCGTAAATTACGCGAAAAAACGGCAAACTTTGTCGAAGGATCGCGAAAAAAACGGCGAATTTCATCGAAGAATTGCGGAAAAAACGCGAAATTCATTTAAAGATCGCGAAAAACGGATAATTTCGTTGACAGATCGCAAAAAAACGCAAATTTCGTCAATAGGTCGTGAAAAAACGTGAATTTCGTCAAAAGGCCGTCAAAAAAACATGAATTTCGTTGAAGGATCACGGCGAATTTTGCTGAAGGACTACGAAGAAAGCGTCAACTTCATCAAAGGATCGTGGAGAAATCTGTTAATTTCGTCTTTCACTGTAAAAAAAAATTCGGAAAAGTTTCCGGTAGGAATAGGATTTCCAGTTGCCCGTATAGTACAGGAAACTTTTCCGAACCAACACGGAAAAAAAAACGAAAAAAAACGAAAGTTTTTTCTTTCCGTCAGGAAACTTTTCCTGTTTGATTAAGAAACTAATCTTTAGACACAGAATAAATTCCTGGGTCTTACGGAAATCTTTCCATTCACATAAAGAAACGTTTTGGTAGAGCGGTAGAATAGACAGAAAGTATTCCGTTTTAAAAAGGAAAACTTTCCATTCACACTAAGAAATGTCTTGGTAGAACGGTAGAATAGACAGAAAGTATTCCGTTTTAAAAAGGAAAACTTTCCATTCACACTAAGAAATGTCTTGGTAGAACGGTAGAATAGACAGAAAGTATTCCGTTTTAAAAAGGAAACTTTTCCGAATCAGTCAGTAAACTAATCATGAAAAAATTAAAAATTCCTGTGCAGAATAGAAACTTTTTCTTTGCTTTACGGAATTTTTTTTCATTATGATCGGAAAATTTTCTGCATTGTAAAGAAACTTTTGTTTTAAAGAGTAGGAACATTAACAGATGAAAATATTGCTTTTGGACACTGTTTTGATATCCTTTTATCTCAATTAAATATTATTAAGAACTTTTTTGAATACATACACACATTTTAAGTATTTGTTATCATAAAATGCATTACATGTAATGCATTTTATGATAACAAAATACTTAAAATGTATGTATGTATTCAAAAAAGTTCTTAATAATAATTAATTGAGATAAAAGGAAATCAAAACAGTGTCCAAAAGCAATATTTTCATCTCTTATTGGTCCTACTCTTTATAACAAAAGTTTCTTTACAATACAGAATCAGCTTGAAATTTTATTTATTTGTTACAAGTATACTGATACGTTTAGCTCATGGGTATTTACATTTTTTATTAAATAAGTATTTTATACAAGGAATGCTAGGGAAGTATCTTTATAAACAAGAAGTAATTCTCGTAAAAGAAAAGTGTATAAATAAATAAAAAGTACACAATGAAATGGATTTTATGTTCATAAAATACATAATATACTTTTATTTTCTTTAGAATATGTGTATATGTTTCCTAGGGAAAAAAAAAAATTAATATATTTTAAGCGATATAAAAGAAAATCCAAATAGTGCCCAAAACAAACCTTTTCATCTGTTGTCTGTATAGCAAAGTGGACTGTACAGAGATGCCAGTTTATTAGTGCCAGAATATACATAGGTATAGCCAGTGGTGAAGTGTGTGTGGGAGATGATTTCCCCAGGCACTAAATATTTAGGGGATGCCAAAAAACTGTTAAATAAGATATTAAAAACGGAACAAAATATTTTCAATTTGGACTGGATATTTAAAACCCACACTTATGTCATTGGGTGTAGCACAAGTATATGACATGTTGCATGCGTATGAAGTGTATGCAACTAACATTGAAGTTTTATTGATGCTGGGAAAGACTTTCTATTGCTGTATATCCAAAACAAAGAACATACAAAACATTTTTTAATCACAATAGTGACCGCCCCTCCTTAAAAAACAAGAACTTCTTTTAATTTACGCCTTAAAAAAAACAATCTTATGGGGTCGTCTTCGTTCTTAAGTTGCACAAAACTCCGAACTTTTCAATATGTACATCTAACTTTGACATTATATTTGCCTCTTTCGGTAACTTTTTTTCAAGGATATCAAAAGGGAAGTCACTTGGTCAAAATGTTTAAGAATTATGAAGTTTAAAGTTTGGAACTCCTAATGTTAAACAGCTTGTGGAGTTTTTTTTATACAATTCAATACTTGACGTAATAATTTTATATTCATATATTTTATTTGAAGCTTTTCGAAATCTATTTCGATTAAAAAATTATAGATTATGGTTTATTTTATGGTTTAATTTATAAAAAAAATGTATTTTTAAATTAATTAAAAAAATAAATTTTAATAGAAATAGATTTCTAAAAACTTCAAATATGCAAATCAAAAATCACAGCTGATTCCGCTAAGTAGTTTTTAAGTTATGCTTAAAACACTACCCACATTACAGTCTGATTTGCAACGATTACAGATTAGGAGTTACAAACTTTAAATTTTCATAATTTCAAAACTACTTGACTGAGTGAATTCCAGTTTGTTATCATAGGGCAACATTTACTGAAAAAAACAAACATGATGCCCCAATTAGATGTATCTATTGAATTTGCTACAATTTCGGCATGAATATGACCCTCTAAGCTTATTTTTTCTTTAATTAAATTTAAAAAGACAGTTTCCAGAAGAATAACTTTGTTTTTTACTGTGACAGTTTGGAGATTAAATGTTTTTTGTCCCCAAATACATATGATATTTCAAATTTGTCACTTTTTATACCCAATTTGTGTCACAGAGACACTTTCCAATTAGGAACATTGCTGCACCTAACTATTATAACCCAATTTGGGTGCTTTTCTGCTATTACACACACACACACACAAAAAAAAAAAATCCAGAAACTATTTTATAAATTTTGAAAATTTATATAGAGCAGCATTGAAACTTTAATTTTTTATCTTTTATGTGGAAGGTAATTTTTTTTCTCCTGTCTAAAACGCCATAAAATAATAATAATAATAAAGTAAATCTAAAAACTTTTGAAGTCATGTAAATTATAAGAATATGCAGAATTCAGCTAACCCTAATAAATACGTTGATGATAAACAATTTTCAGAAGCCATACAATTTGAAAATGTACAAGACTTTGAACTTGAAGCTCAACTGAAAATTACATAACAAAAAGGCTCAGTAAATGAAAATCATTTTTTGTTAAAATTTAAATCAGCTATTTTTTTTAAAATTCAAAATACAATTTTAAAATTACGCGTTTTAAAGTAAAATAACCTTTACTAAATCATTAAAATTAATAATTAGAAAAGCTCATTTAAATTTATTTGAATTTAAAAATATATAGAGAAACTCATTCACTTGTTTAATTTGAAATATTTTAATCATATAAACAGTTAAAAATATAGTTGAAAAATGGAGCAACAGAAAATGATATAATTTGAAAATGTGAATTCTCTTTTACTTTTGAAAACATGAAATAAATTAAACAAATTGTCTTGTGTTATATATCACTTATTTACACTAACTGCAATTTAACAATATACTTTTTATTGACCTATTCTGTATAAAATATATACCACCTTAAATTACCCCTTTGATAAAATAAAAAGCATATAAACTGTTCATTACTAAAAGCTAAATCTTTTTGTTTTGACCAAATTTCTCGATTAAAAATCTTAAAATATAAAAGATAATGTAAGAATTTTATTCAGAAAAAAAAAATGAAATTTTAAACATTCTACTCTAGATCTGGATTATATACAGTATTCCTTTAAACATACCTATTCCAGATTATATACACTACTCTGGAATACAGAATACATACACTATTCATTTAATGAAGTTGGAGCATATATTAAAAATACTTATGATTATCTGGGTATAAATTTCAATGGATCTGAAAAAATTATTCTTTGTTATTAAAATGTTTGAAAAGAAATACCAATTTTCCAGCTTTATGAGTTCTTTATAAGCGATTACAGAGTTTGCAATGAATTAAAGTTTGATTTTTTTTTATTTAAAATAAAAGAAACTTTTATATCAGGTGTTTGATTTTTTTTAAAGATTTTAAAACTTTAGTTGTTTATTAGTTTACATTTATAAGTAATTAAAATTAAAATTATATTAAAAAATATATAAAAACATTTCAGAGTATTACTAACCATGTAATCTTTATTTTCCGAATCTTTCCATAAATAAAGTACATTGGAATATCAAACCATTTGTTATTTACATGTGCACAATGAAGTCATGAGATATCAACATAAATAACAATAAATATACTTTTGATTGACCTATATTTATTTATTCTAACGTTTTACAAATCCTCACAGAAACTCTCCATGTTTTTGTATTAAAAAATTCACATAAGATTTGTACATATTTTTTTAACAAATAAATTTATGCTTTAATCTTTTAACATTTCTCAGCTGAGATTCTCTATTTTTAAAATAGAATTTTTATTTTTAAGTGTGATATTTGATTTAAATAAAATTCAAAAAGCAAGGATTTTGAGTTCTGTCTCTCCCAGTCCTTAAATTTACAATGTATTGTTGTCAAAAATAATATTTATAATGAAATATCTTAACCTAAATTTGAAAAAAAAAGTGTATTTAAATAAATCAGTTGATTTAAATCAGGATTGAAATCAAGTTGATTTAAATCAATGAACTCTGATTAAAAATTGTTAGACTATACAAGTGTTATTTAGCAATTATTTAATTTAAATTGAGATTATAGTGCTGAAATATAATTTCAATTATATTGATCTAAATATTTTAAGATTTCTGAACTTTCTGTATTATAACTGATTAGATAACGTTGAAGAAATTGGCAATGAAACTATGCTTAGATTTCAAAAGATACCAAAATTTACCAATTGCTGTAAAAAAAGTAATTAAAAAAAATTCTTTCCAAAATCATGTACTTGCATACAATATTTTAACAAAAGATTATATTGAAGTAAAAGTTATAACACCAATCTGGCGAATCAGCTAAATAAACTTATCAAAAGCCAATTTGATAACTTAAAACCTGCATTATATTTTGAAGAAATAAAATAAGGACTTGTGAATAATACTTATAAACTCTTTAGAAATTAAAAAAGCAAAAATATGGAATATATAAGCACTTACTTACAGTGGAAGTCCAGTTGTCAGTTAATATATATATATTTTTTAAATATAAATTAAAATAAAAATATTTTTTAAAAAAAATTCTTAAAAATTAAAGAAATTATAAAAAATGTACAATTACAGTATTGGACATCTGTTTCCTGCTGGTGAAAGCTATATTTTGATAATTGTATAAAGGAATTTATCACCTCTTTAAAATTTCCATAGTTTACCATGGGATTTCACAATTAGCATTAAAGGGAAAAAAATGATGACACAGAAATATAGTAGAAAAACGTGATAATTTTACAAAATGTAACAAATAGAGATTTAGCAGACTATCAAATATTCGGCTGAGTACTAACTTTTTAAAAAGTATATTGATTACAAATTTTTTTTATCATGATTAATAACAAAGAAATAAATGTTTGTGAGTCTTTTATTCCTCAATGGCATATCACTTAATAGCAGAATATTAAAAATTGCAAATAATTCAGAAAAAATATCTATAAAATAAGAGTGCATTCAATAAAAAATCGGTCTTAGCAAATATGTATGTGCTATTTTTTTTTTTTTACTTAAACTTATTAAAATAAATCAAGCGCATTTAATTTACACAAACATTAAATTGCACGTATTGACAAAATACAATTTTTTAAAAAATATATAAATTACTCGATTTTTTCTGGCTAACAACAAAAGACAAACATTTATACTGAAAAATAAAATTTATTTTCAACAAAACTATAAATCAAAATGTTTTAATAAAACAAATTACAGCACTGTATTTATGCTATGATTGCTATTGGCTTTTATTCCTTTAGAATTGATGCAGTTAGTAAAAAAGCCTGCCTAGATTCCGGCCTGATAACAGTCTTAATTAAACACCCAGTAGGATGCTACAGCAACGAAATTGACTCAGTTGAACATTTCTCCGAAAAAAGTGTCACACCATCAACATACGAAAACACCTTGACGTCCTTTCTATCATCCTCATTCTCTATTAGGCAAGGATGATCTGTTCTAGCTGTAAGGCGACATTGATCACTGCAGTATTATCCTGTAATAATAACAGTAATAATATTAATTTTTTTTATTGTACTAATTGCTAGTGACCATGTATATTTAAAAAGATAAAAAACAGCACAAGAGCAAAGAATGATTAAGGGGACACTTCGTCTTCAGCGATAAGTATTTTTAAGAACAAAATATTTGAAAATTTTCCTTTGAATAAAGAATTCAAAATTCATAAAATTTTTAAAAAATTTAAAATTTAAGGAAATTTTTAAAAATGTACTCTACCAGCATTGGACATCTGTTTCCTGCTGGTGAAAGCTATATTTTGATAATTGTATAACGGAATTTATCATTTCTTTAAAATTTACATAGGTTACTATGGGATTTCACAATCAGCATTAAAAGAAAAAAAAAATGGTGCCACAGGAATATAGTAGAAAAACATAACAATAATTTTACGATATGTAACAAATAGTGATTTAGCAGATTATCAAATATTCGGCTGGATACTAACTTTTTAAAAAGTATATTAATTAAAAAAATTTATATACATTAAATTGGAAATAAAATAATAAAAAGAAAAGTGCTCAGTCAAACTGATGGCATTGAGCTCACAGCAGTGTTGAATCCAGGGGGTGGCCCGGGGGGGAATGTCCCCCCCGGAGCATTGAAATGTCCCCCCCGGAAGATTTGAAATTTTAGGCTTTCAATGGTCAAAAAGTGTAATTTCCCCCCCGGAACTCTACAATGTCCCCCCCGGAGCCACATAAATCCCTCCCGGAGAAAAGTGTCTGAATTCAACACTGGCTCACAGGCTATTCACAATATTTGCATATTATACTCTTATTTCAAAGAAAAAGGGGAGGGGGGGTCATTAGCTCCCCTTTTTACGTCCTTTATACTTAACCAATAAACGTCCAAATCTAATCAGGGAAGCGCCTTATCAAAATAAACCGGTATACAACATTTGGTGCAAATTGGATAATTCGGCATGAAAAAACTATTTATCTAAATTAAAATGGACAATTAGTCCCCGTTCCCCATTTATACTTAACCAACAGCCCCCCCCGCCCCCCGGAAAAAAAAACGAATCAGGGAAGCATCTTATCAGAATAAACATATATAAAAAATTTGAAGCAAATCGGTTAATTCTGCATGAAAAACACATTTATCTAAATTAAGGGGAGGGAAGTCGTCCCCATTCCCTCCTTTATACTTAACAAATGAACCCCCAAAACTAATGCGGGAAACGTCTTATCACAATGAATCAATATACAAAATTTGAAGCAAACTAGATAATTTTGCATAAAAAACCCATTTATCTAACTTAAGGTGGATTAGCCCCTCGTTCCACCCTTTATTCTTAACCAATAAACCCCCAAAATTAATCAGGGAAGTGCCTTATCACAATGAAAATATATACCAAATTTGAAGAAAATCGGATAATTCGGCACGAAAAACCCATTTATCTAAATTAGGGGGAGCATTAACCCCTTTTCCCCCCTTTTATACTTAACCAAAGAACCCCAAAGCTAATCAGGGAAACGCCTAATCAGAATGAACTTATATACCAAATTTGAAGCAAATCGGATAATTCTGCATGAAAAACCCATTTATCTAAATTAAGGAGGGGGGGGGGAGGGATTAGCCTCCAGTTCCCCCCCCCCTTTATGCTTAACCGATGAACCCTCAAAACTAATCAGGAAAGAGCCTTATCACAATGAACCTCATACAATATCTGAAGAAAATTCCAATAATTCTGCATGAAAAAACTATTTATCTAAGTTAGGGGGGATTAGCCCCATTCCCCCTTCATACTTAACCAATGAACCCCCAAAACTAATCAGGGAAGCGCCTTATCAGAATGAACCTATATTCAAAATTTGAAGCAAATTGGATAATTCTGCATGAAAAACACATTTATCTAAATTAAAGGGGGGATCAGCCCCCGTTCCACCCCTTTTATACTTAGAAATTGGACCCCCAAAACTAATCAGGGAAGCGCCTTATCACAATGAACCTATATGCAAAATTTGAAGCAAATTGTATAATTCAGCATGAAAAATATATTTATCCAAATTACGGGGAATTGGACCACGTTCCCCCCTTTATATTTAACCAATGAACCCCCAAAACTGATCCGGGGAAGCGCGTTATCACAATGAACCTATATATAAAAATTGAAACAAATCTGATAATTCTGAATAAAAAAGTCATTTATCTAAAGTAAGGGGGGGGATTAATCACCGTCCCCCTCTTTATACTTAACCAATGAACAACCAAAACTAATGAAGGAAGCGCCTTATCACAATGAAGCTAACACATGGGCTGATAAGTTCCTGTTCTAATAAAGAAAACACAACTTTTTAACAAAACTTTATGACTTTATAACTTGAATAAATAACATAACTTTAATAATAAATAATAATAATTTAATAAATAAATAAATAATAATAATAATTTAATAAATAAATAAATAATAATAATAATTTAATAAATAAATAAATAATAATAATAATTTAATAAATAAATAAATAATAATAATAATTTAATAAATAAATAATAATAATAGTTTAATAATAAATAACAATTTTATAACGAAAAAGCTCCAAACAGTGTTCTAAATCATTGACTCATTGTTGTTTTTGGTCAAAAGTCAACACGCGCGGCAGCCACTTTGACAACAGCTTTTTCATAGACAAATGCTCATTCAAAATAAAACCTACACGTTTCTTGGATATCTTCAGAGTCTGAGCTATCGCCTGCAACTTCACTTTATGGTTCCCCAAAACGATTTTTTGGACTATTTTTGTGTTTTCCGGAGTAACCACCTCTTTTGCGTGGTGCATCACTGGTGTCCGTACGACCACGTTTAAATTCAGCAAACCAGACAATAATGTTTGATTTACCTGGTGCAGCGTCCGGATAATGCTTATCAAGCCAAGCTTTTGTTTGAACAGTGTTTTTTCCCATCAAAATACAATTCTTGAAATTCTTGTTTATGCATTTTTTTTGTTTATCAACAAAGTTGTTCAAATAAAACCACTCTAACGTTTTATCCACACGGCGAATCATCATGACATCTTTTCTGCTACCTTTTAAAGGTTAGTATTTACTAAAAAAAAGCATCGGTTCGGCAATTGCAACGCCATCTGTGTGCCAGACCGGGAACTTATCAGCCCATGTGTTATATACAAAATTTAAAGGAAATTGGGTAATTTTGCATGAAAAACCCATTTATTTAATTTAAGGGGATTAGCCCTTGTCCCGCCTATATATTTAACCGTTGAACCCCCAAAACTGATCAGGGAAGCGTCTTATCAGAAACAATCTATATACAAAATTTTAAGCAAATCTGATAATTCTGCATGAAAAACCCATTTATGTAAATTAAGGGGGGGGATTAATCACCGTTCCTCTCTTTATACTTTACCATTGAACTCCCAAAACTAATCAGAGAAACGACTTATCACAATGAACTTATGTACAAAATATGAAGCAAATTGGGTAATTTTGCATGTAAAACCCACTTATTTAATTTAGGGGGACTAGCCCCTGTTCCCCCTTTATATTTAACCATTGAACCCCCAAAACTGATCAGGGAAGCGCCTTATCAGAAACAACCTAATACAAAATTTTAAGCAAATCGGATAATTCTGCATGAAAAACCCATTACATAAACTAAGGGGGGATTAGTCCCATTTCGCTCCCTTTATACTTTACCATTGAACCCCCAAAACTAATCAAGGAAGCACCTTATCAGAATGAACCTTTTATAAAAACAATTGAAACAATTGGATAATTCTGCTTTAAAAAATCATTTTTCTCAATTGAGAGGGGGGGGGGAGAATTAGTCCCTGTTCTCCCCTTTATACTTCACCAACGTACCTACATACAAAATTTGAAGCAAGTTAGATAATGCTGCATGAAAAACCCATTTATCTAAATTAAGGGTAGGATTGGCCCCCGTTCCCCTCGTTTATACTTTACCATTGAACTCCCAAAACTAATCAGGGAAGCGACTTATCACAATGAACTTATGTACAAAATACGAAGCAAATTGGGTAATTTTGCATGAAAAAACCATTTCTTTATTTTAGAGAGGGGGGGGGATTAGCCCCTGTTCCCCTTTATATTTAACCATTGAACCCCCAAAACTGATCCGGGGAAGCGCCTTCTCACAATGAACCTATATACAAAATTTGAAGCAAATCGGATAATTCTGCATAAAAAACTTATTTATCTAAATTAAGGGGGAGGAATAATCACCGTTCCCCTCTTTATACTTAACCAATGAACCCCCAAAAATAATAAAGGAAGCGCTTTATCATAATGTAGCTCTATAAAAAATATGAAGAAAATTGGGGAATTTTGCATGAAAAACCCATTTATTTAATTTAGGGGGAGATTAGCCCCTGTTCCTCTTTTATATTTAACCATTGAACCCCCAAAACTGATCAAGGAAGCGCCTTATCGGAATGAACCTATATACAAAATTTGAAACAAATCGGATATTTCTGCAGGAAAAACACATTATCTAAATTAAGGGGGGGGGGGATTAGCCCCCAGTTCCCTCCTGTAAACTTAACAAATGAACCCCCAAAACTGATCAGGGAAGCGCCTTATCAGAATGAACCTATATAGAATATTTGAAACAAATCGGATAATTCTGCATGAGAAACTCATTTACCTAAATTAAGGGGGTGGGGGGATTAATGACCGTTGCCCTCTTTATACTTAACCAATGAACCCCCAAAACTAATGAAGGAAACGCCTTATCACAATGAAGCTATATACAAAATTTGAAGCAAATTGTGTAATTCTGCATGAAAACCCCATTTATTTAATTTAGGGAGGGGATTCGCCCCTGTTCCCCCTTTATATTTAACCATTGAACCCCCAAAGCTGATCAGAGAAGCGCCTTATTGGAATGAACCTATATACAAAATTTGAAACAAATCGGATATTTCTGCATGAAAAACACATTATCTAAATTAAGGGGGGGGGGGATTAGCCCCCAGCTCCCTCCTGTAAACTTAATAAATGAACCCCCAAAACTGATTAGCGAAGCGCCTTATCAGAATGACCTATATAGAATATTTGAAACAAATCGGATAATTCTGCATGAAAAACCCATTTAGCTAAATTAAGGGGGTGGGGGGATTAATGACCGTTGCCCTCTTTATACTTAACCAATGAACCCCCAAAACTAATGAAGGAAACGCCTTATCACAATGAAGCTATATACAAAATTTGAAGCAAATTGTGTAATTCTGCATGAAAACCCCATTTATTTAATTTAGGGAGGGGATTCGCCCTTGTTCCCCCTTTATATTTAACCATTGAACCCCCAAAGCTGATCAGAGAAGCGCCTTATTGGAATGAACCTATATACAAAATTTGAAACTAATCGGATATTTCTGCATGAAAAACACATTATCTAAATTAAGGGGGGGGGATTAGCCCCCAGTTCCCTCCTGTAAACTTAATAAATGAACCCCCAAAACTGATTAGCGAAGCGCCTTATCAGAATGACCTATATAGAATATTTGAAGCAAATCGGATAATTCTGCATGAAAAACCCATTATCTAAATTAAGGGGGGATTAGCCCCCCAGTTCCGCCCTGTATACTTAACCAATGAACCCCCAAAGATAATCAGAGAAGCGCCTTATCAGAATGAACCTATATACAATATTTGAAACAAATCGGATAATTCTGCATGAAAAACCCATTTACCTAAATTAAGGGGGTGGGGGGATTAATGACCATTGCCCTCTTTATACTTAACCAATGAACCCCCAAAACTAATGAAGGAAACGCATTATCACAATGAAGCTATATACAAAATTTGAAGCAAATTGTGTAATTCTGCATGAAAACCCCATTTATTTAATTTAGGGAGGGGATTAGCCCCTGTTCCCCCTTTATATTTAACCATTGAACCCCCAAAGCTGATCAGAGAAGCGCCTTATTGGAATGAACCTATATACAAAATTTGAAACAAATCGGATATTTCTGCATGAAAAACACATTATCTAAAAATTAAGGGGAGGGGGATTAGCCCCCAGTTCCCTCATGTAAACTTAACAAATGAACCCCCAAAACTGATCAGGGAAGCGCCTTATCAGAATGAACCTATGTATAAAATTTGAAACAAAACTGATAATTCTGCATGAAAAACCCATTTATATAAATTAACTGGGGATCAGCCCCCGTTCCCCCTCCCCCTTTTATACTTAGCAATTTAACCCCCAAAACTAATCAAGGAATCGGATTATCAGAATGAACATATACATAAAATTTGAAAATTTAAAATCGGATAATTCTGCATGAAAAACCTATTTATGTAAATTAAGCGGGGGGAGGGGGGGGGGGGGGGGGGTCCGGCTTTGATAACCTGTGAGCTAAAAAAAAATTCTATTACAATGATATTTCGGGTTCTGTGAACTCCAAAAATAGCAGACTTTTCAGAACATTTATGATTTATATGTTGACATTATGACTCATTTGAACATTTTTTATTTCTTGAAATTTGCACAGTATTAACACATGCATTTAAATACATGACAAGATTTAGTTAAAGGAAAGCACAAATATGAAATAAAAAAGTTTTCTAACTTTTTTTAAGTTCTAACAAAAAAGTTTTTTTTGTTAGAAACCCACATACAAGATAATTTTTATATAAATTATTATGAAAAACAATACAGAAATGTAACAAAAGCTATTACAGGTTTTCTTTTTCTTTCTTTTTTTTTAATTTTTAAATGAAGAATTGAAGCTTTATATTTTTAAAATAAATCCCCCCCCCCCCCACCTCTACTGACAAAAATTCCCTGTTTGCTTTTTTTATTCTATTTATTTTAAATTATTAGAAAAGATTAAAAGTCATTTTTTATTTTCAAAATAATGTGAGAAAAATAAAATTTAATAAATTAAATTTGAATATACAGGTTGGGGCAGTTGAAAGCTTCTGTATGCAAGCTTTTACAGCATGAATATAGGTAAAATCAACCTCAAGGTATTAAGCATATTCTACTTTACGCTTTTCACAACTAAAATATTGTCTGATATTAAAAGACTACTGAAATTTATTTTACCATATACCATTATAAATTTCGTTATAGCACCCTGACATACATTTCTCAATTTTTTAATCAACATTATAGAATTTAATGGACATTCCTTTTTAATTGAATTTTAATACACTACAAATAATAAAATGTTAAATTGATTTTATAATAATGTAGTACCTGAAAAAAAAAGACAATATATGATTCTGATATGGCATCGAACACAGAAAAATCTCATGAATTTATTTTAAGATCATAGGTATTTATTGATATCTTCAGTGTTGAATTCAGGCATTTTTCTCCGAGAGGGATTTCTGTGGCTCCTGGGGGCATATTATAGAGTTCCGAGGGAGGGGGCGGGATTGCACTTTTTGACCATTAAATCATAAAATCCGAAATCTTCAGAAGGGGTGGCCATTTCAATGCTCCGGGAGAGAGGAATGTTCCCCCCCCCCTCCCCCGGCTATCTCCTGAATTCAACACTGGATGCCTTACAGAATTAAACAAATAAACAAGTACCTGAATTTAGAATAAGTTAAAAACTATTTAAAAAGCAGTCTACAAAAATTGAGTTTTTATTAAGATAATATCTAAGTTAGAAATTTCTGGCACATCAAAATATTTTTTTGATTGGGGATATTTTTCTCATAAAAAATAAACTGAGCGAGAAATAAGATAATATGCATTTTATTTCAGGCTACGCAGCTCCTTAAACATGTTATTCGGTTTGATAATCATGCACTGTAAATATATGGACATATCAAATTCCAAATATTAAAAATCACATAAATTTTAGTACTTACCATTGCGAAGTTGTTGTTGTTGTTGTTGTTGTTGTGGGGTCTGAACGCCCCGATCATGGGATATAAGTCTACAGACTCTTTATCCCTAAAAATCCTACCTCAAGGAGGCAATTTATAAACTAGCTGCAGAAATAACTTGTACAAGAGGAGACAGTGACAATGACTTCCGGTTTAAAAACGGTTGGTACTCAGAAGGAAAGACACTAAAGATCGAGCTTATTGCAAAGTTAGAACTACGTAGAACAATTGTCCAATATTTAACAACATGGCGTAGGTCTTCTTCATCGAAAATCTCGATTCTGTTCTGTTATCAATCACGTGACGCCACGCCTTTCATACGTCAGCAGAGAGCGAGACTGCGCAGTAAGTCCGGTCAAT
This sequence comes from Maratus michaelseni, assembly GCA_963931845.1. Lineage (NCBI taxonomy): Eukaryota > Metazoa > Arthropoda > Arachnida > Araneae > Salticidae > Maratus > Maratus michaelseni. Next base: position 161,013,813 of record OZ007597.1, read on the forward strand.
GCTATTTTCCTAATTTCGGAAACTAATACGATATAAAAAGATTATTTTTATGACTGTAGGAAAACTTTCTGTTGTGATTCGGAAAAAAATATTTTATCGGTTGTTTTCCGTATCGTAAAGGAAATTTATCTTTTACGAAACAGAAAAGGGTTGGAAATTTTTTACAGTGTTGGATCACGAAAAACCGATCAATTTCGTCGTCGGATCGCGAAAAAACGGAAAATTCTACCGACAGATCCCGAAAAAACGGCAAATTTCGTTGAAGGATCGCCAAAAATCGGTAAATTTCGTCGAAGGATCTCGAAAAAACGGAAAATTTCGTCGAAGGACTTCGAAAAAATGGTAAATTTCGTCAAACGATCTCGAAAAAACGGCAAATTTTGTCGAAGTATCTTGAAAACACGGCAAATTTCGTCGGAGGAACGCGGAAAAAACGCGAATTTTGTCCAAAGGTCAAAGAAAAAACGCAAAATTCATCAAAGGATCTGGGAAAATGGCTAATTTCGTCGACAGATTGCGATAAAAACACAAATTTCGTCAAAGGGCTTCGGAAAACTTGAGTTTTGTCAAAAGACTGTGTGATAAAAAAAATATGTTTCGTTGAAGGATCGTGAAAAAAAAAAATGTGAATTTCATCAAAGGGCCACAGAGAAAATGCAAATTTCGTCAAATGGCTGCAGAAAAAAAATGAGAATTTCGTCAAAGAATCGTGGAAAAAACTACTAATTTCGTCAAAGGATCACGGAAAAAACGTGAATTTTGTGAAATAGTCCCGGAAAAGATGCAGCATTCCTTTAGAAAACAGCAGACACACAAAGTTCTATGCATATTAATATAGGCATAGTTTTTAATCTGAAACAATATACTGAACTAACTTTTGAAAAATCGGGTTAACCCAAACCCAATTTGCAAGAATCTACACTCAGCCTGAAATCGACTTGAATCAAAACCATAGTTAATTCGACCTGCAACAAGAATAATTATTGCTGAGAGGTGATTTTCTCCCCTCCCCCTCTGCTGTAACCTTTCGGAATATTTGCTGTGAATTTCAGAAATGTTTTTTTACTCAGAAAGGCTGATAAATGCTGATGCCTTAATTAATTAGCACTACAACTACAACAGCAGCAAGAATAGATTTATATGATATGTTGTGTATTGCAGACTATTTTTGAAAACATTATTAGCGTTGCAGACACTTGAAGATAGTTCTGCCACTGGGTACTGACTATTGACGGTATTTGCTGGCATTGGGTTATCAAATTTGTTATGCGTTTTCCAAGTTGTTTACTTAGGCATCGTCTTTCACCATATTATACTGTGAAGTTTTGTTACAGTAATCTGAATGTGTTGGAAAGTGGTTTATAATCTATGCATGACACATGATTTTTCTTTCTTGTTTGATTACCTTTGATATAGAATTAATTGTACGTCATTAGAAAAACATGCGCATATTTCAATTATAGATCCACTCTTTTTTGTTTTTTTATGTTGTGTTTTGGTATTTTTCGTTTATTAATTTGTGCAAAGTTTTAATAAAATATTTTTTTTCTTCAAATGTTTTTAAACAAATTCTACCGGTTTATTATTATTTTTCTTTCTTTTCAGGTGTTTCAAATTTTTGTCTTGTCCCCATCATTCTGCAATTATACTATGGAAAAGAAAGCCGAAATTTTGTTCACGGTCTAAATCCTTACCTTTTGAATATGTTTGTGCATTCGAAGAGCTTTAAAAATATTTTTTTAATTATAGATGTATTGTATATAATTGAAATGGATGGTGATTACTTACAGTTCTAAATTGAAATTTTATCAATTCATATTCAAAGTATATCTAAATTATTTTTATAAAAAAAATCCGTATTTAGAACACTGCGACATGGATAATTTTTTTAAATGTGATGTTTGCCAAGAATTATTTTCCGAGAAGAATAACTTGCTGGAACATCTTCAAGTTCATTCAGATAAAAATCCATTCGCGTGCGATATCTGTAAAAAAATATTTTCGAAAGAGAACGATTATACTCATCATCTTGATAGTCATTCGATGAGGAAAAAATTTGCGTGTCATGTTTGTCAAAAAGGATTTGATAATGAAAGTCCTTTATATGAACACCTTCTTAGTAGTCATTCTCGAAAACAGAAATATGAATGTGATACTTGCGGAAAAATATTTCCACTGAAACACAGATTAAATTCTCATATGCGTGTTCATACAAAAGGAAAATCCTTTAAGTGTCACATCTGTCCAAAGGCATTTACATTCCCAGAAGGAATGAAGAGACATTTGCTTATTCATGAACGGCATAAATTTGTGTGTGATGTATGTCAAAAAACATTTTCTAACAAAAATAGTTTCGAGTCGCATTTTCGGATCCATTCTGGAGAAAAACCCTTTAAATGCGATATTTGTCAAAAAAGTTTTAGACAGAGAACAACTTTAAGAGGCCATTTTCTTACACATACAGGAGAACAACCTTTTGAATGTGACATCTGTGGCAAAAAATTTGCACGCAAAATGGAATTTAACTGTCATTTAAGAACTCATAGAAATGGAAAACCTTTCAAATGTGACAAGTGCAATAATGCATATAAATGCAAAAGAAGTTTAAACAGTCATCGTTGTATCCAGAAAGGAAATAATTTTGTTTGTAATGTGTGTCAAGAAACATTTGATTGGCAAGGTAGTTTACAGTTGCATGTTGCTAGCCATTATGAAGAAAAATCCAACCAATGTCCATTTTGTCAAGAAACATTTCTTCGAGATGATTATTTGCAGGAACATATTCGAACTCATAAAGAAGCAAATGTACCCATGTTAATGAAAGATGATGAGATTAAAAAGCTTTATGCGTGTGATATCTGTAAAAAAGATTTCACAGAAAGGAGCAATTACGTTGATCATCTTATAACGCATTCAAAAGAGAAACCTTTTATGTATAATGCTTGTTGTGAAAGCTATGATGGTAAAAGTTCTCTACTTGAACACCTTCTTACTCATTCAAATGAAAAAAGCATTAAATGCCCTATTTGTGCAAAAACATTTTCATTCAAAACTGCATTGAACGAACATTTGTATACACACAAACGGAACACATTTATCTGCAATGTTTGTGAAAAGGATTTTGTTTGTGAAGTTGACTTAATAGCCCATTTCCAGATCCATTCAGAAGAAAATGCATTTAAATGTGATGTCTGTAAAAAGATTTTTAAGCAGAATTCACATTTAAGGGACCATCTGCTTGTTCATACAGGAGAAAAACCCTTTTGTTGTGACATCTGTCAAAAAGCATTTTCTCGTAAAAGTCATCTAAATTATCATTTAAGAACGCATAGCGATGAAAAACCTTTCAAGTGCAATGTGTGTGTAAAAGCATTTAAATGGAAACCTAATTTAACCACCCATCTTCGTACACATAAAAATAATTGAATAATTTTGGTTGATATGTATGTCAGGAAGTAAAAGTCATTTTAAGATATATATTCTTTTAATATTAGGGTAGATCAAAAGAAAGCGGAAGAGGGGCCACAGAATGAAATGACATAGTTTATTTCAAACATAATCTCCTAAGTTACACAAGCACCTTTCCCACTGTTTCACCAAGCAGCCTTGCTCATAGAAGGGCAATTATTTGGCAACAGAATTACCAAAATTGTAAAATTTTATTGGAATTACATAAAGTTAATTATTTTTTACAAGTTTGCTTTCCACAAGGACAATTAGTGCACACAGAAATCAAAATAAACATTTACAACAATTAAAAAATATATAAATACGAAATTTTTTAAATGCTTGGTAACAGAATCAGAAGAAATGGATTTCATGTAATTCTGCTAACGAGTATTTAAAAATTTCCCAATAATACCCTTATATATTTTTTAATTGTTGTAAGTGTTTATCTACAAAAACAACTTTTCAAAAGTAAAAAAAGGCCAAGCGTAAAAAAAAAAAAAAAGTTGTGGCTAAAAAATGGTGTGATATCAAATTTCCAAGCTATTATATTGCTTATTTAACTTTTTTCCATTAAATAAGTTATCATATATATAAGTCGAGTGCCTACGTATATGTTAATAGAAATCGTTTTCTCCTGTACTAAATACATCCTAATGAGTTTCTGAAAATTCAATTTTTTTCAAATTATGCATGATGGGCTTGGCGGCCATCTTTCCATATTTCTAAGCACCCAAATTTCTAAAGTAAAAGCGTAATATGTTTGCAATGTAATATGTTTATAAAAATTTCGAACTTCAGATTCTAACTACGGACAGATAAATTAGATAAGACTGATATTTTGATAAATTGATTTTTACTAGTTTGAAATTAATAATTACTCTAAAAAATAAATCATAAGATGAATCTTTAAGATAAGTCATCATTATCTTAAGACACAATTTTCAGAGCATACAAGTCTATAAATGAAACTCTTAAATATTTGCTTAAATAACAATTTTGAACTTCGGATTTTAACTACGGATTTGGGTGGTTAGAATTTTGTGAATAATATGCAAAGATGGCCGCCAAGCCCATCATGCATAATTTGAAAAAAATTGAATTTTCAGAAACTCATTAGGATGTATTTAGTACAGGAGAAAACGATTTCTATTAACATATACGTAGGCACTCGACTTATATATATGATAACTTATTTAATGGAAAAAGTTAAATAAGCAATATAATAGCTTGGAAATTTGATATCACACCATTTTTTAGCCAGAACTTTTTTTTTTTTTTTTTTACGCTTGGCCTTTTTTTACTTTTGAAAAGTTGTTTTTGTAGATATCATTTCTTTTTTTTTAAATATATTGAACATAATTTAAATAATCTAAACATGAGAAATAATTTAAAAATACATTTTACTTTCAGTCATTGTTTAAAGGGTTAACTAGAAATGCCAGTAGATTTTTCAATTAAATTAATTACACTCTTAAAAACAACATACTAAATGTGGCTGGTTATAATACTTGTTATCCTCCGTTAAAAAATATCACTGACTAATCCATTAAAGGAATAAAAATGGAATATGTACATAGCGTGTCAGCGCTGCATTTGAAATCAAACGTGATATCACGCTCTTTTATTATTAGCACTAGCTGGCTTCGCCCGCTAGCGGGCCCCTAATTTACACCGGGGCCTCAATCCTTTTAAAACCTCGAATAAGATAAACCACGAACCTCCGACCTGGTTCCACGCTGCCTTCGGCACCGGATAATCCCTTAATTTGCACATCGAATTGTATAAACCTGTAAACAAACGAACTTCCGACACGGGTCAACGCTGCCTTCGGCACCGTATAGCAGTCGTGCTGCACACGCTCAAGTTCTATCTTTCACCACCAGGTAGCGCAATCTGTTCTATACGAACCTCGGGCACTGAAATCGTTAAGGCTATAGATGTCGAGTCGAATGAGCTATACCCCGTCGTGATCTAGCCCATAGAACCAGAGATTAGAAAGTGCCCCCTGGAGGTGAAAAAACGAACTAAAATCGGAAAGCTCTATAGATGTCGAGTCGAATGAGCCATACCCCGTCGTGATCCGACCCATAGAAACAGAGATAGGAAAGCGCCCACTGGTGTTGAAAGCTAATCGCGTTTGGGGGGCAAAGTGAGGGGATGAACACCGGAGATGCATAATAAGATTAGGCGGTCACAGACTTTTCCAACGATGTATCACATGAGCGATATGTGCAAAATTCAGAAAATACCCCGCCCACCTGCATAATTTCATTAAGCGTTCACAGACCTTTCCAACGATATATCACATGAGAGGTGTCGGCAAAATTTAGAAAAGTGCCCCCTTTGGGGGGGGGGGGGTGAAAGCGGGAGGATGGATCCCAAAGATACATAATATGAATAAGCGTCCACAGGCCTTTCCAACAATATATCACATGAGTAGTGTCGGGGGGGGCGCAAAATGTGGGGGTTTCACCTGTGGTGCATAACATGAATAAGTGGTCGCAGCCCTTTGTAACGATATGTGACATGACGGATATCGTTAAAATTTAGAAAAGTGTCCCCACCTTGTGTATGCAAAACGCGCTCCGCCCCTCCCTATAATTTTTGACGCAGCTTTATTTTTAAAATTTATGTTATGTGCTATAAAATATCGTAAAGTTTCAAACAGATAGCCTTATACTTCCTAATTTTGTTCACGCTCCTCCCCATCCTCTCCCCGAACTGTGACGCGCCATTCTTTTTTATAATTTTTTTATCATGTGTTATGTTATAAACCATCTTAAAGTTTAAAACAGATCGCATTGGAATTTAATATATTTGCTGAAATTACTATTATATGTAGAATAATATAGAAATAAACCCTCCTTTAGATTGTAATTGAGATATATGAACAATTTTTAGAATTTATGAAAGCTGATTTTTATTTATTTATTTATTTATTTATCTATTTATTTATTTTTTGTTTATTTACTAGGGGGCTCTGCCCCCTGCTCGCTACGCTCACCAACCCCCGTTCTGATTTCACAGCCTCTTAAAACCTGGTAATGTATCCTGCTTTAAAAAGATGATGATGATGATATCACGAACGGCGACTACACTGTAAAAAAAACCGCTGTAGTTTTACAGCAAAAAATGCTGGCAATATGGGTGCCAGCATATTTTGCTGTAAATTTACAGCTATTTTGTTTTTCATGGATAAACAGCACTTTTGTAAATTCACAGCATTTTTTGCAGTTAATTTTACAGCAGTTCAGTTTTTTTTATTACAGTAAATTTGTAAATTTTTACAGCATTTTTTGCTGTTAATTTTACTGCACTCTTAATAGCATAACTGTAAAATTTTTATTTTTTTTTTGTAGATATATATTTGTATCCCCCCTCCCCCCCCTCCTGTGTATTATTTATATTTATTTTGAATTTTTCTTATGATACTGAGACATATTTAACAGACTAAGAGCACTAAGTGTTATCTTTATGCTTACTTATATCATTGTTGTAATAACATTTTATATAATCAGTTCTATTATACATATGTAAGATACAAATTTAGCACCATAAAACTAAATTATAAAATACACCAAAAAAAATAATAAATAGAAAATTTCAAAGTATTATAACTCATTGCAAAGAGTGTTTCATATGCCAATTTCAAGTAGAATACTATACAATATGCATCGAAAACACTCAAAATATCTCTGGATACGAATTATTTTTTATTGTTAGATAATGAACAAAAAAAAAAAAAAAAAGCGATCTGCTGATATTTAATGCTGCAATAATAGTAAACAAACTTTTGAAATATTTTATGAATTAGTAAAATAGCGTATCCAGATTACTCAATAAATAAATTGAAAATCGCATTTAAAAATTTAAAATAAATGCACGTAAAAAATAATCGATAAAATTTGAATATCACTGGCACAAAATCATCTTTAGTTGTAGTAAGACTGTTATTAAAAATTTAGTGAAGTACAATAAAATTCATTAACTAAATAACACTATTTAAATAAGCACACAAAGTGAACCTAAACTTTTGGAGAATAAAATAATAATTATATGATTTAGATTAGTAATTATATTAAAATACAAACGGATAAAATGAAGTTTTGAAAAATACATAAAAGCGAAATAAAGCATATCTAAAGAATAAGGAACTTCGTTTCCTTTTTCTTTTAATGTGATACTAAGTAAATAATAATAAAGTTTTATGAGAAAACGCTAAATAAATTACTTAAAAATTAGATAAACTGCTAAAATAATGTTTTGTTATAATTGAAGCCAAAATATTTAATCTTTATACACGTTATTGACGTGAACGTTTATATACACGTGGTCATAAGCGAAATTTGTATCTTACATTATATAAGAGAACTGACTATTTTATGGTTATTAAATCAATGACAAAAATAAACATAAAAATAAAACTTACCCTTAATTTTTCAAATATTTATCCAGTCTCTATGCTCTAGTTTGTGTATCCAAAAACGACATTATGAATTGCAATAATAAGCACATATGAAGAACGACGCTACCATCGAACGACACTAACGCTAATAATACCCTGCTCTCTGGTCACTTCACACGCACCTGTGGGTAATCTCATTTGGAATGCGGTCCGGGTGCTTTCGCCGATCTTAAAAATACGACGATTCCTGTAAATCGGTATTGAAATTACAAAAATGCTGTTTTTTAATGTGAGTGAAGCTATTCACTGCAAAATCAGCAGTATTTTCCCCCGTTTTTTTTTACAGTGTATCTTCTGTAATCAGGTTATAATGCTTTTTAATTTAACTGGTTATAATGCTTTTTCATTTAATTCATCTGTTTTATTTTTAATATTCATGTGTAAACACAATTTTTATGACGTAATTTTCTTTATTTCCTGCTTTCAACATGTGATCATTTAATTATTATTTTAAACTTTCATTATTGTTTTTAATAGTCTCGCGCAAATACATTTTTTATTTGAGATAAAACATAATCCTTTGCGCTTATTTAGAAATTGGCAACAATATAAAAAAAATGACTTTTTCAATAAAAAATGTTTTACTCGATTTTTAAGGAGTTTTTGAGTTTTTATTGTCCGACCGTGATAATTTTCTGAATTTCTGAAAGCTTGTTATATTTCGCGTCTGGTGGTATGATTTTCGAATCCATAGGATGGCTAGAAAAATAGTAATAGCTCCTCAAAAAAGTCCCTAGTAAAAAAGCGATGAGACTAACCCGGAATATCTACGCAGAATTTGATTGGTCTAAATCGTTCTTGGCTCAGTTCCAGATTACTTTTTTTTAATATAGAAGGATTTTTTTTTTCTTTTTTTTTTTTTTTTTTTTTTTTTTTGCATTGCCCTGTGCATGTTTGGAATTTCTTAGCAATTTCTTAGATTTACATTATTTTATTCAATTAAACATTGTACTGTTACAATAAATTTAAATGGAAACTTCACTTCTAAAACAAAAATAATTTAACAACTGGATTTCATTAATTTATAGAAAAATGACGTGAAAGGTATTCCTGCGAACGAAATGACGCAGTCCTGTCCTTTACCGTTTTATTTATTTATTTTTTTTTTTTTTAGAAATAAATGAATCACCTTTAATTCATTTCAAAAATTTTGTTTACGTTTGAAAAGAAATTTTAAATGCCGATAACTCTTAATGTATACATTTTAGAAGGTACATCTTCCCTCAAAAACTAATTTATTTTTAAAGATCTTTCAAAAACGTATATTATATATTTAAAATATTTTTTAAAGCATAAACACTACGTCTGATTACTTTATTTTACAATATTTTAAGAACACGCATTTTATCAGACAATTAAATGCACTAAACAAACACGAGTGAAAAATTGACCTGGTCCAGGACTCGAACCTGGGACCTTACGCATAACATGCCGACGCTCTGCGACTGAGCCACCCAGATCGATACGCTTGACGGGAATTTCTCATACTTATTCAAGTTGGAAACAGTCATCTGCCACAGTTTACAGTCATATTTAATTGTTTGATAAAATGTGTGTTCTTATAATTATGAAGTTTTATTTTAAAAAAAAATATCTTCAGAAGAAAATGGCTGACTTGCAGATGAAATTTGATGTTGTTATAACTTGTAACTGATTTGTGCTATTATAATACAGACTAGCCGCCACTGGCGACCAGTTTGGTCTCCCTTAAATGTATGTTAAGCACTGTAACACGTTACTTTTATTCATAATTTATTTTTTTTCGTAATCCTTCGCCAAACCGGAAGATTCTAATAGACAAATCAAAAAATTTTTCGATCATGGTAGCATTTCGCATATTTTTTGTTGTTATGTATTTCATCTTTTTTGACAAAAACCGCTTAACCAACTTAAGCATTTATGCTTCATATCCGTTTGCTTATCAGTTGCAATATGCTTGCTAATGAGGAGATTCTTAACCATATTAAGTAGTTTTCCGTAATTGGATCCATTGCCAAATGGCGTATTTTAGTTAATACGATTTGGTGCAATGAAATCTATTTTGTGAAAGTCTTTAATGATATCCACCATTTACACTGAACCATATTCTTGCCAATATTTGTTTGTTTGTTTGTTTGTTTCTCGCTAACTTTGGCTGTAGACTTGATTACGGGAGAATCAAGAAGAAAATCTATCATTATTCTCATTTAAAACGTCTTGAATAATGTGACATAATCGGAGTGCATATTATAACACGTAATTTTCGAGTATGGTTTGGTGAAACATTGAACTTTTGGAAGCCAGTTTTGATAATCACGTAAATATGTCACACCAACATTACCGCCTATAATTCTAATTACAGCAACCCGTTTTTTCTCTATATATTGCAACTCTATAGTTAATATAGTGCCCCGGTGCGTCTACGACAGCTGTTCCATCAGAACATTTGATTTCAAAATAAAAGTATCGTTTCTAATTTGCACGCGCGAAAAATAAAAGCTGGTATTGGCGATTTTAAAAATTCTATTGGCGAGATTTGCGCCCAAATAACACAAAAGTATTTAATGATGTTATGTATTTTGTAAATGTATATTAAATTACTGTTTTGAAAGCGATTGGTCATTAATAATGGTAAATATGATTGGTGATTAACAATCATTTTCGGTGGTCTCTCTTCCTTTCACGTATAATACATAAATACCAAAATAACTGACAATTTGTTTCGAAATTTGATTCATTAAATATCATTACATGAGTTGTATTTGTTTACATTCAGCTTGCATCAAGAAAAGATAAAGAATGAAGTTGAGTTGTATAGCACATAATTATGGTAAACTTTGATTGTGTCACTGGTACGAATTATTTTTTTGATACCAGGCAGCGCTCCAAAAAATCTTTCATGGAAAACTAACTTTACGAACGATTATCTCCATGGTTTAATGGTTTAATATTTTAAACCTTCACGACGAATGAATCTTTTTTTTTTTTTACTTTCATGGATAGAGAATTTGAACTGCGAAGCTAATTTCAACTGAAGTTATTGGAGAATATATACATAATTGAACGTAAGTCATCTCTCAAATATTAATTTATTTTGAACGATCTTTCTAAAAATGTCACATTTATGAAGTTTTATTCGAAAAAATAATTTTTAATAAAAATGGCCGCCTGGCATATGAAAAAGTGAAACGGACATTCCGGAACTGTTGATGACAGTCACATGACTTACGGTTTTATTATAGAGATGGTACATGGTCGTTGGCATGTTTTATCTCTGTTTTGGCATAATTTTTTAATCGCCAAGTTAATTAACAGTTTTTTGCTAATTAAGGATAGAAAAGAATATTTTTTTACACTGAATTTTATAAAAGCACATAGATTACGTAATTACTTGTCAAAAAATGCAATCCTTTTTTTAGATCGGAAAGTCATATAGCGAAAGATCTTGACTATACGGTGGCTATTTCAACACCGTCCACCGAAATTTCGCTAGATTCCCTCGTGGAAGTACTTGTGTCCACGAGTCAGTGACAGCACATGTTCTCCATACAGTGTCTTCATTCGCCGATGTACTTTGCAAAATCCATTCCTTCTGTCACTAAATATTGAATAACACACTTTTTTACTTGCCAACATTCCACAGATTCTGATGAATAAAAACAGCAACCGATTGCCTGCCGGACGATACTCTTGCCCGACAGCGCGCCAGTGCTTCTGCGTGACTATCTAGGGCAAGTTCATTTCCGCAGTAGGGGTTGCCTTCCTTAAATCTAGAGCTCCTGTACTACAGGCTGAATCATATCGCCATATAATAACCCAACGAACCAAAAACCAAGCTAAAACCGGTTAGCTTACCGTAGAAATGGACGGCCCGTGACAGGGACGGCAAACACCTGCTCGGGCGGTTTCCTAATGCTGAGCTGGGTTACAGCTCCCCCTTATAGGAGTCTTACTTAAATCCCACTCGACCTTACACAAACATTCCACACTCATATAAAAATAAATCAAATTATAATTACTGTTCCGTTTTCATTTGATCCATTCTTATACGTTATTCAGAAAAAAACTATTAAGAAGCTTTTGCTCGAAATGGTTATTTCAAGAAAACTATGGGTCCGACTATTTAAAGAAGAAATCCAATATTGTCTATAAATTTTTTTGAAAAATCTGTCTGCGATTAAAACTTATTTTCTCGTACAATCGAATCCCTCCAGTTTGCTATAATGAAATTTCGTTAATGGAAAGCCAATTATTTTGTTATAACGGATGTTTTTGTATTGCCAGAATATGCTGTACTTGTAGCATATCTTCCTCACTTATGAAAAAACAAGCTTTTTTTGTTCTCGCATGTGATGTCTTGATTGATTAAAATATTTTCATCAAAAAAGTAAACAGATTCTTTATTTTTGTGAACAAATATTTCTTCCTTGTGCAGCACAATTAATGTGTATGTACAATTTTTTAGGATTTTGTTACTACCATTGCTTTTTCGGTTTTTATTAGGGATGCACTGAATAGCGATTTTGTCTGAATACCGAATATTCGACACACTCGCAAACCACATACCGAATATTCAGCCAGACAAATAGTAACTTTTAAAGATATTAAAAAGTTAAATTTTAAAACAATTTTACATAATATTTAACACAAATACTTCCATTTTGATGAACAAAACCTTTTCACAAGTAAACTTTACACTAAAAGAAAATCTATGCTTTGAGTTGTTACTACAAAAAAAGATAGTCTTAAAACTTTTTTAATTAATACAACTTTAAATTTCATAGCTTCTACTGTGATTTAAAATGAATGAATAAAATTTACTTATATTTTAAAACAAATCTTTTAAAGATTGAAGAGAAATCTTGAATGAATTTGAAAGAAAATTTTACAATCATATAGTGTTTATTTGTCAGGAAGGGACTAACGTAAAAAATAAATGAATAATAAAATATATTCAAATGGTAGAAACTCGGCAAGAATAACTTTCCTGCGCATTTTGATTTAGCAAGGATAGTTTTAAATGGAACAAAGAGCAACAGTGTATGGGGTGAATTATCGTTTCAGAGGTTGGAAACATATAGGATATACCTAAAATCATGGAACAAACTTTCCAGGGAGATAATGTGGTCAAGACAAATATTTTTCTACAGGAAAACAGTATTTCAATCCATTTATTCCCATAATAAAAAATATAATAGTCAAAAATCAAATACATTCAATCAAAAATACAGCGTGTGTCACTACAAGGTGAAACCGACTTTTCGTTCACAACTTTAACAATAATAAAGATATTTTAGCGAGATTTTCATCATATTAACTTTGCTTGTAATGAAATGTGATGACATCATTGTATCATGTGATTCACTGAATTTTGGTCAGTGATACAGTATATATACTGCCAGCTGCATTCTGAATAATGTTCAGAATAAATGTTTAGCTCAGTGTTGTTTAGATGTGAATGGTGGCAATTTCCAGCATTTCTCTTCATGTCATCATGTTTCACAGAAATTAAAATAAACCTGATGAAAATATCTACAATATATTCATCATTATTAAAGTAGGAAAACAAACAAAATCACAAGTTCGGCCGTAAGTGCGATACACTGTATTTTGTCTGAATGATGGGATTGCGATCCTTGACAAAAATCGTCTGTCTTGATCAGGGCTTACTTTGCGACGGAGCCCAACGGAGCTCAGCTCCAGTACTTCTCTGTTTTTAGTAAATATTTAAATATTGACCAGAATTCACCAGAGCTCAGAAACACTGCGCTCCGGAGCCCAGTGCAATAACGTTTCCGAAAAACCAAGCCTAAGTTACCCTTTACTTTCCCTCTCATCTCCAATATTTTGCATTCTTTTGTATCAAAACACCTATAAGTGACATAATGTGTCGCTTATGTAAGAGATGGAGATGAAACGGGCTCGGTTTTTATATCAGTCTTCGGGTGTGGGAAGACTCGAGCTCAATCTGTCTTAAATCCAAAATTTTATTTATTTCCATTTCAAATCATTTTAATGCTATTTTGATCAGAATACAGAGCAAACAGAAATAGTTTTTTTTCCTATTCTGCATAGCTGTGAACTAGTATTCCTTTTTGTCTTAACACTATTTCCGAATCATAATCCTGAGCTTATTTAATTGCAGGATTCTGAGATTAATTAACATTAAGATTAGGTTTCTGTAAGGTTTCTATTTGTAGGTGTAGGTAGTAATAACTTAAAAGTGGAATAGTTGATTGCTAAGTATACGCAGATAGATGCATTTAAAATTTCATTTCGCTAAATAAAAAAAAAACAATGCTTTAAATTTTGAAAATAATGTATGAAATATAAATATGGAGATTGGAGTGAGGGCGAAGGGGGGGAGGGGGGATATGCTACGGATGTTAGTACTGCAGAATATTAGGGCTCCGGTACTATTTTCTTAGAAATTAAGCCCTGGTCTTGATGCCTATTATCAGCTCTGAAAGTTTGTTCTATTTGATTTAGAAAACCTCTGTTTGTGAAAAAGCGAGAAACAGATTATTACCAGACAATATTCATGAACTTTCATTTATACACTATTCATTCCTGTGAAGATCGACATTAATAGTTGATTTTCTTGTGTCTCTTTAAAAAAATAAATACTACAAAAGCATTCTCTTTTATTTAAATATGATTCCACTTCTTTATTATTCTAAATATATGTATTAAGTCACAGTTAAAAGTAGAAGTTGTGTAAGAATCTAAAAGATATATTTGAAAGGTTTTGTTAAAGTATTAGGTTTAGCCGACTATTACGATATTCGGCCTAACAGAATATTCAGTAGTATGGCATAATAGGCCAAATACTGAATATATGTCGAATATTCGGTCCATCCCTAGTTTTTATCAAATCTGACAAACTGATGACTGAATTCTTTTACTATGAAAATAGAAGGAGAGGTGCAAATACAAGCTACCACTTTTATTTTCAATCTAGATCCTACAATTGTGAAAATTAATGGAGGAAAAAGTCATGTTAGGGTACCGTGATGTGTTTCACATACATTTAAAAATGCGTTTTCTGTTTATAAAAAGAATTCCGAAAGTCTGAAAATTTTTAGTTTTTAAAATGGGGGTTAAATACCGGCTACCTCTGTTGTTGTTTTCTTCAAAAGAATCGTACAAATAGGGCTAATTTCGCTATTTAAACGAAAAGAACAATGTTTTAATAAATGTTATTGATTTTAGAAATTTAGATTAAATATTTAATAAAGAAGCATTTTTGTCAAATTTATAAAAAATTCTAACGACTATCTGACAGTCTTCTTTCCATTCTGTTCCTAGTTTAGTTTTTTAATGTCTTAAACAAAAAAAAAAAGCTTGCTGCTTGATTTGTAGATTACTTTATCTACAAAAATCACAAACACAGTAATCACTCTCTGCGTCGGTGCAATCGCTATAGGCCCGCATATCGCATTCTGAACATCAAACCCAGAGTTTCCCCTTCTTGTCCGCAGAGAAAGCGCCCTCGCAGAAAAAAATCCACAAATTGCATCATCTTCCTCTGTCAGATATCTTCCATTTTGTAACTTTTTAAAATCCAATTTCTGCCGTTTTCGCCTATACCTTCTCAGTTTCTCCTCCCTCATTTTTCTTTTATCTCTTCCCATTCATTACGGTCGATTTTAGAGTGTCCAGCAACGTCAAATGACGCATCAAAGAAATACAGCGTCCGTGATTCCATAAATTAATTTATTTTCCTCCCCTTCACGCGCAACAAACCCAGAGAGGTACAAATACCGACTAACCGGTATTTAGACCACTCTGGGTGGCCAGTATTTGGACCATTGCTATGTTTAAATTAAAAACCGGTATTACTCACTCATATAGTAAAATACTAATAACGTGTGGGAGACATTCAAGAGCTAATTATGTCTAAAAAATAAATTAATCATCAATTCAGGGCAATATATGATCAGTATATCTATATATTTAATGGGAAACACATACCTGAAAAACTTTTGATATCCCAGATTTCGTCGTGTCCACACTTTTGCTGTCAGTGTATGCAAATGAGACAGACTTCAGCGATATACTGCTCGTACCGTTCTTCTGTCAATTAAAGTACAAACTCTGCCTATCTCCGTTCGGCTACAATGAGCTCAGTTCTCAAAACACCTATTAGCTAGTATTTAGATCTTCTCCTCTATATAAACAACGCTGCATCCTATGGGTTTTGATATATTTTTCAACTACTTTCTATGTCTCTGTAATGCATTTCAACAGTAAAAATAAATAAACTAAGCTTGTCAAATTTGTAGATTAAAATGTCATGTGTCTGTTAAATTTGTTACCTCTTTTGTAAATAAGAAGTAAGGTTTCTGTCAAAACAGTATCATAAAAAATTTGAAACAAAAATAATGATGAATTTCAAAATTTTAACCTTAAAATATTTGTATATTTATTTTGATTATGAATAAGTGTAAAATATTCCTTAATACTATTCTGTGACTGTTTTTGACATGCACAATTTTTTTTAAGTTAATATGTTCACTATTTTCTTCAAAAAGTGTACCTAAAATCTAGAATCCCACAAACATGTAATTTTTTTAATTACTATATCTGAAAAGTTGATATTTTTTGTCTTATATGCAATGATAGATTCATGGGCTGGTCCGGGACGCACACAAACATTCCTCCTGGGGCATCAAAAAACCCTCTCCGGAAGATTTAAAATTATGTGTTAGGTTATGGTTTAAAAGTGCAAATCCCCCCCCCCCCATATTGTCCGCCCCGTCCTTCTAGCCCTCTAAGAGTTTTGCCCGTATTTTTCCGTTTCCCAAAAACAACTTAAATCGGCTCTAGACAAAAAAAAAAATTAACAAAATTGTTTTTTAAGGTATATGTAAAATAAAGAGATATGAAGTGTATTTTAGAAAAAAACGGGTATAGAAAATTTTAATTATTTTAAGTTTTACAAATATTTTTATGAAATTGCAGGAAAGCCCTCAGACACTCAGAGGGCTAGAGCTGTAAAATTCCTGAGAAAATGTCTGAATTCAACATCGCTTATTCGTATAATATGTAATTTATGCAGTATTCTACAATACGTTAAAATTTCAAAATTACCCTTTGATTTTAAGGCGCTTTATAGCGTTTTAATCAAAGGCAATATAATACTTCATTTTGAAAATGAAATTTCATTGTCCTTAGGATTTTAAAGTATCTTGTGTGAAACGTAGAATGAATTTTATTCTTCTTGTTACTTACCTATCATACGTAGTATAGGGTAAGTCTTGTAATCGTTTTGAAAATCGAAAAAAAATTTTGACGGATTTACACGTTTCAGACACTGGAGATTCCGAAAAACATATTTTTATAAAAACAAATTTTGCCGTGTGTCTGTAAACGCTCTATCTCCCGAAAAAAATGAGATAGAGACTTGCAATTTGGTATGTACTTAGTATGTAATAATGGGAAGAAGCCTATTTCATTTCAATAACCTCGATTAACCGGAACTATTTTTTTCGGACTCTCGAAATATTCGTTCTGATAAAAGGTATATAAAAATTTTCGAAATTGGTTATTTTAAGAAATGAATATAAAAGACAATAAAAAAACATAAATTTTGCATAAAGCATGAAGTCGATTGGATAATTAGTTGCCGAGATATTTGGAATCCTATTTTCTATACTCATTGATTTTTCATGACCCTGTATTTCATTGAAATTTCAATTCAAAGATACATTTTAATTGGAAATGAGATGCTTAATCCGACGCAGTAAACTCTTAGTTAATATGATTATCATTTTTGGAGTTATAAGGATGTTTCTTTTACGCAATTCAGTAATAGAGCCTTTAAAGTTTATGACGTCATCAAGCCACTATTTTATTCGAATTGCAATGCATTTTATAAGTAGTTTACACATGTTTTATTTTAATATTTTACATTATGCATATCCATGATGGGTAAGTATTACGGTGGCTCCCAACGACTAGTTGTTATATGAATTCATTTTTATAGTGAAAATTTTCACTTTCAAAGTGAAAAAATAAAGTTGTAAACTGTGCGGGCATAGGTTGTAGTACTTCCGGTTGACCTAGAATATCTTTAAATTTGGCACGAAGGAAGCTCTTATAGCACATATAAAGGAAAAAATCCGAAAAACATTAATTTTATTATGTTATTGTTTTTTTATATGTAAGTATTTCTGATTATAGGAATTCATGAGTTTGTGACATAATAAATTGACATAGGTTTATAAATTAATGATTTTCGTATTTTTTCCTTTACATGTGCAATAAGACCTTCCTTCGTGCCAAATATAAACGCTCTAGGTCAAATGGAAATAATACCCTATAGGTTTTAAGAGTGAAACCTATGTCCGCACAGTTTACAATTTTATTGTTTCACTCTGAAACACTATAAAAAAGAATTCATATACAATAACAAGGTTGAAATTCATTCTATGTTTCACACAAGATGCTTTAAAATTCCAAAGACAAAGACATTTCAATTTCAAAATGAAACTTTGATTAAAACGCTAAAAAGCACCTCAAAATCAAAGCGTAGTTGCCGAATTTCAAGGTTCTTAGGTTAACTGGAAGTACCCTATGGGTTTTACTCTCCAAACCATATGGTGCTTCCAGTTGACCTAGAACCTTAAAATTTGGCAAGAAGGAAGGTCTTATAGCAAATATAAAAGTAAAAATCTTAAAATAATGAATGTATAATTCTATGTCGATTTATTACGTGATTTTCCATAATGGGGATTTTCAAAGTCAGATTATAAAGACTATAAGGATTCTGTTTTTTCCTTTTGAAATACAGAATCCTAAAAATAGCATGACATATTTGAAAAATTGTATAGTGAACACAGAAATAACATTGTACAGTCATGAAAATGGTACACATTGCACTAAAATATACCTGGAATAGTCCTTATGAACATTACGTCAGTAATCATGAACTATTATAAAAATACTTCAATGAATATTAAAATGAAATAAGCTTACAAATATCAAAATTATGATAAATAAAAAGGTTTCATGGTGATTTTGCCAAATATTTTATTACAGTTTTAACCATGAAAAAACTGAGATAATCACAAAATTTTTAATAGCTGTTCTTCCACATGAAACATATTTTTATATTTTTTATTCAATATTTTCTCATCTGATATTACAAATGAGAGTATGTCAAATAGTCTAAATTTGGATATGATCCCTGCTCAATTCCTTCAAACTTGATGGAATCGAAAAAATACATACATATGGACATCTGCAAACTGTCAGAGTCGGAAGTATAAATTGGGTCACCAGGGGCTTTCTGTAAAATTCACTACTTCACTGTCACAAGAAAGCGATTGTTTCCCGCAGTGACGCAGACGATTAAGCTCGGTTCCCGTCAAGATCACCGAAAATGAAGCAGCATCGACCAGGGTCACTGCTTGGGAGAGTGACAACCTCTCTCCACGGCGGCTGCTGTGGCACCGTGTACGTTAATGGGAGCTGGTGCAAGTAAAATCTGTTCGTGGCTCCTATGATCTCCAAGTTTGAAAACGATACCTCTGTGGGGTGCCAATCCAGGTGCAGGTCTCTCATCTGGAATTGGTTCAAAATTAGGAGACCAGCTCTAGAAGTCCAACCTCTCTTGCGGCTCTGGCACCCGTTCTTTCAGAGAAGTGCCAAGGTACTTTATCTGACATAACAACCACAAGAAAACGACCAAATCACCAAACCTGGTATTGATCATGATATAAGAAACCTTAAATATTGCAAATATGTGATATGGTACAACTTTTTGTGCGGAAACACATAATTGCAGTATTAAAGATCAGAAATCAATGCATTTATCATTATTTGGCTACAAAATAGGTCGTACAACCAAAAAATTTATAAATTCATGACCATTTTCAGAAGCTCATATTTCAAAAGGGACACTTCTGATTTGATTACCGTTAGTACCATTGGAAAGAACTCACCTTAATTGTCAAGAAAACTTTTGTTCCGTTTTCGGCCTCTTCGATGTAACATAAAAAAAAAACTAGTAGAACAATGCCCCAATATTAGCACCAACTTTGAATGAGATCCACAACTATATCCGGGTGCAAAGCAATATACACTCAAATATCTCTTGAACGTATAAAACTGAGCTGCGCCCGTCATGCACGTCAACCGCCGTTCCCAAGTTCTAGAGAACTTTTACCGAACATGACCCGAGGAGTTTCTGTATGCTCTACGACCGGTGGGGGCGCCTCTTGAACGGATAAATGTAGATTTGTGAAACAAATGTCTACCAATAGTAAAATGACTATTCTCTACCATATAAGAGCGCTTGAGGCGTCCCTAGTGGCTGAATTTAGAAATTATCGACCATATCTCGAAAAATATGAGAAATAGTTAAATAACGTGAATTACAAAAGTGTAGAGCATCCTCCATTTAGAAATGTGATCTTACATGTAAAAATAACTTTATTAGAAGCTCTGAAATGTTAATTATTAATAACCAATCAACGTCTTAAATGTGTTATTGATTGCTTCAAGAAGTATGGCATTATAAGGATGTCGCTTACAGTAAAACTAATACATGTAAGCAAAGTACAATAAATTTTGCCAATATTGGTGAGAACTATTTCCCCAATATAATCCCAAGAACTTTGGTACAGCAAGTATGGGCCGCCGGAAAAACCTGGCTTAAAGCCTAGGGCCCAACTTCCTCCTGGATGTCTGGTTCCCGGAGCTGCTAGAGGAGTCTGGCACTTCCCCAAGTGTTGCACGGTGGTTCCCCTGAGGGCACGGGTTCCACCGTCGTGTCATAGAGGCCACATCGTCAATCACTTGGGAGATGGGGTTGATGCTGAGTTGGCGGTGCCCCCACCGGCCGTAGAGCACACAGGAGTTATCATGGTCGTGCTTGTTAAAAGTTCTTTAGAACTTGGGTACGGCGGTTGACCCGCCTTCGGTGATGTTCAGTTTTCCCCAATATAATGCCAATAAGGTCAATGTTGGGACAATTTTCAGGAATCAATCCAGACAAAAAATAAGGCCTACGTGGGCCTCTTTCACCAAATTCCATTTAATAAAAAGAGACACTTCACAAATTTTAATTCAATAGAAAAGAGACCATTTGAATAATTCCATTTCACAAAAAGAATCCTTTACACAAAATTCAATTCCTTAAAAGCAAACTCTTCACATTTTTTTTCATCTCGTGAAAATTTAAAATGTGTAATTTGCAAACAAAATTATCTTACAGAAAGAAAAAACTTTAGTAGGGGGACTTTTGATAAGATAATATTCTTAGTTTTGATTTGATTAACACTAGAACTACCGGAAATTTTACTCAAGTTTTATAAAATTATTTCGCACCAGAATTTTCATTTAACACTAATTAAATCATTCATTTAACATATTTCTGTGAGTTTTCTATTTTTTTTTTTTTTTTTTTTTTAATATTTCTGGTTCGAATCGGAATGTATTCATATGGTAACCGTCAAAATGATGGCTCATGGTAGTTCTAGTATTAATATTAAGTATTCGATCTTTCGATACAAAATTTTATTTTTTCACTAAAAGAGCTTTTTACAAAATAAAGCCCCAATAAAAAAAAGTTTGTGTCAACCCCTGATTTTTGCAATTGCTTTGAAATATTTCCAATGTAAAGAGAATATTTGTGCAACATTTTTACTTTTTTCTATGTTTACATGAAGAAAATATTTTTTCGTGAAAAATTGCGATTTCCGGTTTTCGACGGATTTATACTTTAGAAGGTCCTGAACATGATTTGACTGTTTTTAGAAAATGGTGTGTATGTGTGTGAGTTTGTATGTGACAAAAATTTTGTGGGCGCTCTATCTCAAGAACTAATCCACGGAATTTAATAAAACTTTAGATTTTGTTTGACATTGATATAAATTGGTGCTGACTAGTTTATAGTGTAAATTGTACAACAGGTAGCGCTTCTATTTTGTATTTTTCATGATAGCTATATTTCAAACTAATGCACAGAATTTCATCAAACTTCAGATTCAGTTAGACGTTGACATAAGTTGTTGTTGATACTGTTTTGGTGTAAATTGTCGAACAAGTCGCGCTACTATGCTGCATTTTTCAGGATTTACACGATTTTATCGATAGTCATATCTCAATAACTAATGTACGGATTTTAATAAAACTTTAGATTCAGTTAAACCTTGCTATAAATTGGTACTGATTCGTTTTGGGTGTAACTCACCCAACAGGTGGCGCTGCTATGCTGCCCTTTTCACGATTTCCGCAATAGCTCTACCTCAAGGACTAATGCACGGATTTTCATCAAATTTCAGATTCCGTTAGACGTTGTCATAAGTTGTTGTTGATTATGTTTAGGTGTAAATAGCGCAAGAGATGGCGCTGCTATGCTGCATTTTTTAGAATTTACACAATTTTAGCTATAGTCATATCTTAAGAATTAATTTGGTGCTAATTTGTTTTTCGTGTAAATCATATAACATCTGCTGGTGACGCTGCTGTGCTGCATTTTTGGATGCTAAAATGCATAATTAAATAATTATGATTTTTAAAGTATTAACATTTATGAGATAAAAAAAAGTTTTGCAATTGGAACATTCCGACTAGTCTTTTCATGGAAACATTTCCAATGTAAAGTCAGTATTCGCACAGTATTGGCGTTGCAGTATTTGATTAACGGTAAGTATTCGATCTATCGTTATAAAAAATTATTTTTTCACAAAAAAGGCTTTTTTCACAAAATAAAAATGTTTGCCAACCTCTGATTTTCGTAATTGCTTCGAAATATTTCCTACGTAAAGCGTATTTGTGCGACATTTTGTTTTACTGGAAATATTTCCAATGTAAAGTCAGGATTTACACAGTATTGGCATTTCATTTTAATTATTTGCAATGGAAAGGCAATATTTGTACAGCATTTTGTTTTATTGGAAACATTTCCAATGGAAAGTCAGTATTTTACATAGTATTGGCGTTTCATTTGAAATATTTGCAACGTAAAAGCAATATCTGTATAATATTAACTTATGTTTCATTAGAAATATTTTCAATAAAAACTAATATTTCTACAATATTGGCTTTTCATTAAAATATTTCTTATGTAAAAACAGTATTTAACCAATATTGGCATTCCATTGAAAATATTTCCAATGAAATGGAATGATTACCATTATTGGCTTTACATTGGAGAAATGTTTCGTGCCAATATTCGCAAAAGGACTAATATTGAGACACTATATCATGGCAATTAGTGATGCAACATTGGCTTGCTACTTGGTAAGTGGATCTGTAATATATATAAAAAGGCAAAAAAATTAAAACATTTCTTAGAATCCAGTAAGCAAATGTCTTAGTTATATGTAATGAATACAGTTCAGTTTATATATTTCATAGCCTTTGCACAAAACTGTAATTTTCCTTTTTTATGTATTTTTATGAGAAACTGTTCAGGAATGTTTTAGAACGCATAAATTTAAAGTGTAAAGCAAAATTTTGCCTACAATTGTTTGCTATGGTGTCTTTGCTTTTAATTATATTCTGCAATCAACAGATATTTTACTAATTAACAATATTTTTCTTAATATATATTCTTTAATATTCTCCGCTTACATTGACATTTTTTTTAAATTTTCAGGTGTTTTATATACTTTTTGAACATACATCGTTCCATCACTCTGCCGAATGTGAAATAAAAATCTGAAATTTTACTTTTATTCTAAATTGCCCTTTCTTGAAGATAATTATATAATGCAGACAGAAAAGGTGTGAGTTTTAAAATGATATACATATTTAATACTGTAAACCCAAGTGTCGTTACTTTAAATTTTACATTAAAATTCTATCTGTTTATACTGACGACATATCTGCAATATTGAGAAAATAGTTGTAAGAACATTATAAAATCTGCAACATGGAAAATCTCTTTAAGTGTGATTTTTGTCAAGAATTGTTTTTCCAGGAAAGCAATTTACTTCAACATCTTGAAAATCATTCAGATGAAAAACCTTTCGTGTGTGATATCTGTAAAGAAATATTTACGGTAAGTAGCGATTACACTCATCATCTTGATAGTCATTCGAAGGAGAAACATTTTACGTGTCATGTTTGTGATAAAGGCTTTGAAAGTGAAACTTCTCTACAAGAACATATTTTGACTCATTTTAAAGAAAAACAGCATATATGTCCTATCTGTGGAAAATCATTTGCATTAAAATACAAATTAAATTATCACATTAGAGTTCATACAAAAGAAAAACCCTATGAATGTCATATCTGTGCAAAAGCATTTCCAATTAAAGCTAAACTGAACAGACATTTGCGTGAACACGAAGGGGAGAAATTCGTCTGTAATGTATGTACAAAAAATTTCAATACTAAAACTAGTTTGAACAGGCATTTCCAGATCCATTCTGATGAAAAACATTATAAATGTGATTTCTGTCAGAAACTTTTTTCATATAAAGGACACTTGAAAGAACATTTTCGTATTCATACAGGAGGAAAACCCTTTCAATGTGACATCTGTGAAAAGGCATTTGCACGTAAGACTCATTTCAATAATCATTTGAAAATTCATAGTGATGAAAAGCCTTTCAAATGTGATCAGTGCGAAAAGGCATTTAAATTAAAGTATAGATTAACTGCTCACCTTCGCATCCATTAAGGCAACAATTTTGTGCAAAATGTATGTTCATCCTTAATGTATGTATGACCTTTTTATTATGGTATCTGTGATAAAACGTTTGCTTGTAGAAAGGATTTTAATTGTCATTTAAAAACTCACAGAAGCGAAAAATCTTTTAAAATGTGATATGCGCGAAAATTATTTTATTATAGAGGTAACCTTATTCTACTTATACAGTATTTTCCTTCTCAGATGGACTAATTAGAACCATGGATCTGAAGCTAAAAGAAAGAGTCGTCATTGAATTTCTAGAAAAAGAAGGTTGGGCATATAAGGAAATCCAAAATCGCTTGAAGAATATTTATGTGGACGCTGTAATGGACATCAGCTATGTGCGGCATTGTGTGAAGAAGTTTGGAAATGGAGAAACGGAAATTGTAGATAAACCGAAAAGCGACCGGCCGACAACATCACTCACAAATGCAAATCGAGAACGTGCTGATGAATTGATGCGAAGAGACAGACGCGTTACAGTTCAGAATATTGCTGATGCATTGAACGTACCCCTCAACATTCTTCAAGCGATTAGGAATTTTCTTAGGTGCACAACCTTCTTTTGCCAGAAATTCAATGACGACTCTTTCTTTTAGCTTTAGATCCATAGTTCTAATCAATTAATCTGAAAAGGAAAATACTATATAAGTAGAGTAAGGTTACCTCTATAATATCATGCATAGATAGTCCAGTAGCTGTGAAAGAAAAAAAAGTTAGAGCAATGGAGGCATTACTTATTGACTAATCCTCGTGCATTCGAGAAGTCACAGTGATGAAAAAGCTTTTTAATGCCTCATTTGCGAAAACACATTTAAAATAAAACGCAACTTAACTGCTCGTCTTTGTAATCGTGAAGACAAAACATAATTTTGCGCGCTTTGTGTGTCAGAAATCTTGTACTCAAATAGTAAATTTGAAGCGACGTTTTGAAATACAATATGGAAGAAAAAACTATGAATGTTGAAATCCTTTTAATTAAATGATTACTCTTATAAAAATATTTTTTATCTTTCATTGGTAGAAAATGTGTACTTAGATTTAAAAAAAAAAATTCTTTGATAGAAAAATATATGCTTAGAGTGAAATTTTTTTATTTAATTTTTGCTCTTTCTGATTTATAAAAGAACATTTACTCCTTTGTCTTGAATGATTAAAATAGTCTCTTAAAAATTAATAGTTATATTTATTTATTTTAGTGAATATGTTATTTCTTGTGTGTGAATTGTAAGAAGTTATGCGTTTACAAAATATTGGGATTTCATTATTTTCATACATCGTTAAAACTGGGTATGTGTTCATATCTGAGTATTTTCTCGTCTTTTAATAGCTACGAGTATTTAAGGCTCGATTTTGAAAAAACACGCGTATCAATTTTCTTTGTGTGTACTTCACTTACTGCTTACATAATTTCACTTTTGGGAATGCGTCCAGGGATGTAGTGGAGAGTATACCTTCTAGATCAGCGGTTCCCAAACTTTTAAACTGACATACCACTAAATCGAAGCTCATACTTCCGTGTACCACCAGGTAACAAACGCAAAGCTAATATAAAAAAGACTGCAAAAACAGAATCTGTCTAAAACGGAATATTTCTCAGGTCTTTTATGCTTTCGTCTTAGCAGGTTTTACTGTACTTCAAAATGCATGATTACATTACTAAATTGGTACTTATATTGACTGCTTTGTATTAACATTCAAATAAGTATTATCATCATTACATATTATTAATACGTATCATATCAAAATACAGTGTTTTGTTTGAAAAACAGTCACAATAGTTAATGCCATATTGGCCTACTGATTCAGACATAGTAGATTTATTGCAGTAATTCCCTTGTACCATTAACGAGAAGGGCGGACTTGCTCTATCAAACACAGCTTCCTCATTTTTGGTTCAATATTAGTTAGGTTTAGTCGTTAGTCAGATTCGATGTTTAGTTTTTTCCTGTATTTGTTTTTCATATGAAGAATTGAAGAAAAAGTACATTAACTTAGATATGTTGTGCTAAAATCTAGTAAAATCTCGTTCGAAAATTTTCAAAAATTTCCTGGGTGATAAACAAGCCGTTTTTGATTTCATAATAATATGCTGTATTTGATTTCACATACCATATCAGACTTTTCCGTACCAGTAGCTTCGCATACCAGTAATGGTACGCGTACCATAGTTTGGAAGCCCTGTTCTAGATGATTCCGTATATCCTTCGTAGATGTACCGTATACTCTCTTCTTATAGCGTATACTCTGTTTTTTTATGACCACAGTACTGTATGCTTCTATTGCGCTACTATAAATGTGAATAAAAAGAGACACATATAGTTCACTCACGGATTCGATATATCTGTTATAAGATGTTGATACTGTTCATTATGTGTGAATCCTAGAAGATTCAAAAATTTAAAAATTCATAAAAAAGGAAGAAATTATGATAAAGTGCGGTTTGCAAGAAAAGGCTCAACAGGTAGTCGGATTTTTTTAGCTTCAAAAAAAGTTTTTGTTAAAAGTCACCTGTAGATGACGCTAACATGCGAGAGATTCAGTAGAATTATACAAATTAATCCTGCAATAAAAGACCGGGATACACGAGGATTTCTCATTCGCTTTCAACATCTTATCATTACCCGATCGAGCGTTGTTGGTGAAGTTATTCTATTTGAACGGAGTCAGCAACTGTTGCGTTGCGAAATTTCGCACGGCGAAAGGACTGAAACGAATAATGTGGTCTGGAGGCCCTGTTGAACAACTATTATTGCAAGCATAAATGGATGGAGCGTAATGTTGTCCTGTTCATTGTGTTTCGGGTCGTCAGCACCCTCTACCAATGACATTTTTAACTAAAAATTTTTTTGCTGCTAAAAAAATTCAACTACCTTGTGAGCCCTTTCTTGCAAAACGCACTTCTTTATCATAATTTCTTCCTTTTTCATGAATTTTGAGAATTCTCTAGTGGTAGTGTTAACCATGCTAAAAGATACAGATGTAACTATATTAAAAGGTATAGAATTGAATTATGCATCCAACTATATAAAGCACTTTAAAATTGTCCAATTAGGTGCCGAGGTTATACAGCACCGTTGTCCCGCTGTCGGAGATTGGTGAATTTCTAAATAAATAGAATTTCGCCAATCTAAATAATAGAAAATATATATAAAATAAGGGGGTAAGGTAGCTACGAAGCATTTACTAAAACCTTAATTGTAATGTAGTAGATATGACACACTTTATTCATATTATAATCCTGAATAAATTCATTAATAAAAGGTAAAAAAAAACACGTTATTGTTTCATTAATAAATGAAAAAAAGGGGGGAAGGGATGGTAGGTGGCTGATTTAGTTTCTGATATTTAGATATATTAGAAATTCAGAAACTTTCAATTCTGAGAAAAAGAAAATTATATCTCTAATTCCCCGCCTGAATATTTCCACAACACAACTCTCTGGCTATCTTATTACTTCTGAGTTCAAAACTCGAAATGCACAGCGGGAAAACGTTTCTTTACACTGAGAAAAAGAAAGTCTGGCAAAATTGCGAAGTGAGTTTCAGAAAAGAATTCTTTTGAAAGGGTTAATATTAATATTTTTGAAAAACAAAGACGTCATTTCAAATGTAAATGTAGTACATTTACCTTTATACGTCGGTTATTCCATACGTCGGTATTTTTTTTTTCGTATTTCGATATGCAGAACGGATGCAGATTTTTAAAAATTGCTGAGAAAACGAAAATCCCACAATCGTTCAGAAAATATTTTTTTTAAAAAAAAGGTTAATAATAATGGATAATATTTTTAAAAATCGAAGACGTTGTTTTAAAGCAAAATATACGCAGATTAAGTGGGTGTGATAAGCTACAGCTGCCGAAGGCAGTCGTACTTTACCGCCGTTTCTAGATTCTCGTGAATCATACGATGTCGCTACCAGCGAGGGCCGGTTTACCCAGTGACCTCCACAGGTGGTGCTCTTCGGCCGGGGGGAGAGACGGGGCCGTAAGCCTCCTGCGCCTCTCGACCCTTTCCCAAATGAATTGATGACAGAGATCGATGCGACATGTGGTGGAGCCCAAAAACAGAGGACACCACCCCACAACACTTGGGCGGACGTAGAGACGATCTGACGGCTTCGTAGCCGGGACCTCATAAGAGGAACCGGGTCCTAGGCCAATGCCGAATCGCCCCCACGACCCATTATTGTACGGCAACTTCCGAATATCGAGTCCTAGGGAGGGAAGTAACGACTCAAACGTTCATCAAAGGAAACGACTTGTTCATCGGTTGCAGCGCGATTAAGTGGGAATGTTTTGTTTTTCCGCATTTTGTTAAAGCCGTTCTCAAATCCAAAGGAGCTACTTTCCGACACATTTCTGGAATCATTTGTGTTCGCAAAAAAAATGGCATGTGTTCAAAAACTATGTAATCGAATGGCGTTTTCCAATTTTTGGTAAAGGCAGACAAGAATCGCTTATAACTCGATAAGTAATTTATTTTTTAAACAAGAACGAAAAATCATGCGTCAAGCATAGATTATGTAACACTTTCCAACACTTCCAAAATAATTTTTAAAATCTTTACCGTAAGGTGTAAGATTATATCTAACTAAACAATTTTGAAAAACTCATAACATATTTAAAACTCCAATTTCAGGAATTACCAACAATATTCGGAAAAATATCTGAATACTTTTATTCAGCTCTGTATATGATCTATAGATTTGTATATATACTACATAGGATGCTAAATTTTAGTTTAGTTAGGAAACGCGTAGCACAATTTAAAATTCTTCTTCTGGAGTTTCTGTCAATAAACGGAAATGTGTTCGCGAACTTTTGTGCTGCCCTGTATATGATCTACAGAATTTATACACACCAAGTAATAGACAAAAAGTGAGTTAAATTTAAAATCGCGTTCAGCAACTTAAAACGCACTTCCATGATTTATTGTTAACAGACAGTAGAGAATTCTTTTGTGTGTCCCTGTAAATGAACGATGACTGCTATACACACAATATTCTGTAGTAAGCCTCTTGTAATGCCCCTTAATGATATATATAAATTTCAATGCGTTTAAAATAGTGAAACATTATTTAATTAAACCGTAAACGATTTTTCTCCATAGACGTAATGTAACGGAATTCTTTTGACTGTCCCTGTAAAGTAACTATAAGTGCTATGCACACCATATTCCATATTAAGCTTCTTGTAATGCACCTTAGTGATATATATCAATTACAATGTATTTTAAATTGTGTAACATCATTAAAATAAACCGCAAATGATTTTTCCCCATAGACCGTAATGTAACGGAATTGTTTTGAGTGTCCCTGTAAAAAAACTATAAGTGCTACACACTTCAGTTGAAATAGGGAACATGCTATAGATAACGACAATAACATATAAAAATTGCAGAGCAATCCGAGAATAATTACGGGAGTTAGAGCACGGACAGACGGCCATACGGCAGACAAACCGAAGTCATAAACACTTTTCAACTAGGTTGGAAAGTGTTAAAAAGGGAACACGTTATTCGATTCCAAATCGTTTTGAGAGTCAGGTCTGCCAGTTTAATGCTTTTACGTTCAAAAATGAGTCAGAAAGTTTCGTGTTGTTGGGAATTTGAGAACCACCTTAAGAAAAGCGGAAGTGAGCTTGGATAAACGCCCAAAAAAGGAACTTTTTCCTTTACTGTTTCTTCCCTGCTCGCGTAACCGCAGAAAAGGGTTTTTGCCAGACCATCCCGACCATTTACTTAAGGGGTCATGTTCACTGTGGTTTTTAATTAATAGACCGGCTTTTTTTTTTCATAATTAGTATAAAAAATAAACAAATTGATCCTCGGGTGCATTTTGATATGCCTTGGACTATCCTCATCCAAATTTTCAGATCCCCACGTGCAGTAGATTTTCCTTGCCATTGTGAATACACACAACCAAACAGACATACGCAGATAAAAAACTTTCTTTCATTGTCATAGATGTTAAAAAATAAACGTGTGAGGGACCATTCATATTCAATTATATAGTTTTCATCTGTCCTGAGGAAGAAGGTGGGTTGTACCCACCTGAATCCGAAAATTCCGCTTTAAGTTAACCTGAAACCCAATTCGAATACGACAAAAAAAAAATTTAACCGATCCGAAACAAAAAAAAAGTATAGTATAATACAATTATAAAAAGTATAGCGCACAATCATATCTCTAACATTAATTCTATCATATAAGTTGTAAATTTCCAACTGGACGAAAAATGTCCGGGCCAGGATTCGAACCTGGGATCGCTTGGCTGAAGCCGCCACGCTCTATGCCGCCACGCTCTATACGGCTTCAGCCAAGCGATCCCAGGTTCGAATCCTGTCCCGGACATTTTTCGTCCAGTTGGAAATTTACAACTTATATGATTACTTTACCAATTTGAAATAATTGTGTTAAAAAATAATCCATTAATTCTATCCTTTATGTTGAAATATAAACATGTAAAGAGTCATTCATATTTAAATATATATTTTTTTCATCCGAAACAGTATAGTATTTTTCTTTTGTAAAATTGAGCTAACCCGAATCCAACCCATAAGTATGAAAACTCAACTCGAACCCGAAATCAACTCGAACCCCGTGTGTCTGTCTGTGCATTCCGTGTCTGTACACGCAAAGGCTTCGCGTCCAAGCGACGCACCGATGCGGTTTCCGTACCGAAAAATTCGTAAAAATAGCGCGAACCCCAAGTTTCGCAGACCAGGGGGTCCGACCCCGATCCAGAGAGTTATTAATTAACAAATCTGTTTTAATTACTCGAATCGAAACCTATCTCGCAAAGGAAATCGCATTTTATCGAAAACCACAAAAGTTCTCAACGGGTTGCCAGTCGAAGCAAAACGCCGAGGTTGCCAGGGAGGAAATTAAGCAAAAAACTGTATTACGGACTTTTAAATAGACTTGCATCTCGGAAAGCTCCGGGCCCAGAAATTCGGAATTTGGACAGACCTAAGCAGGAGAGCATCTACTTTCATATATTCGAAAAATCATTTCTGTACGACCCGTACAAGCGAAAAAATCCTTTAAAAATCGATCGATAAAAAAGAATTGTTTAATTCTTTCCAGACGCAGGTGTGAATCCATTTCATCTCCGCACGAAGTGCGTGCGCCGCTTCAAAAGCACAAATTATTTCCAGACGTCACGTGACTTTTTAACTGTGATTTTTCACAGGGGGCCCCATCTCAGAATCTAAGGGGCGCAGTAATTCCAAAGTTTTACAGGGCGACGCAAAATAGATTCTGCTTTCAGAATATCTAAAAATTATTCTTATATCTTAATTACGAGCCGATA
Source organism: Maratus michaelseni (assembly GCA_963931845.1). Classification (NCBI taxonomy): domain Eukaryota; kingdom Metazoa; phylum Arthropoda; class Arachnida; order Araneae; family Salticidae; genus Maratus; species Maratus michaelseni. Next base: position 161,045,674 of record OZ007597.1, read on the forward strand.
TATTAATTACAAGCTGAGATATTATAGAATTAAAACAAAATAATGGGAGTCGAAGTCTCTCGCCACCCACACAGATATTTGGAACTATGTCTCCAGACAAAGGAGCAAATTCACGTTACTTGGTTTACTACGATTTTGTAGAGGGGTCCCCCCATCTCAGAATCTAAAGGCCCCAGACATTCGGAACTTTCACAGGGCGACGCCAAAAAGGTCAGAAAATCTAAAAATTATTCTTATATCTTGATCACGAGCTGAGACATTATATAATTATTAACATTTCCCCTATTACTAATATTTCACCTATGCCCAGATTAAAATAATAAATTAAAAGCCGATCACAGCCCCCCCCATCTCAGATGCTAAAGAATCTCAGCTAAGATGTCTAAACTGCATTACGGGTAATTTAAGTTTTTCTTTTAAAGTTCCAACCAGATATTATGATAGGGAAAACCGGGCTTCGCCCGCTATCGGATCGGGACAGTGGGGGCACTTTTCTAAATTTTGCCGAAACCCCTCATGTGATATATCGTTGGAAAGGTCTGAGACCGCTTAATCATATTATGCATCTCCGGTGTCCATCCCCCCTCACTTTGCCTCCCAAGGGGGGCACTTTTATAAATTTTGCCGATGCCCCTCATGTGATATATTGTTGGAAAGCTCTGAGACCGCTTAAGCATATTATGCATCTCTGGTGTCCATCCCCCCACTTTGCCCCCCCCCCTTAAGGGGGGCACTTTTCAAAATTTTGTCGATATCACTCGTGATATACTGTTCGAAAGATCTGTGACCGCTTAATCATATTATACAGCGCGTGCTCAGCACGACTGCTATACGGTGCCGCAGGCAGCGGGGACCCGAGCCGGAGGTTCGTTCAGCTAGAGTTTTATACTATTCGATGGGCTAATTAAGGGACACGACGGGGTATGGCTCTTTCGACTCGACATCGATAGAGGATATTAGAGCTTATCGATTTTTGTTCCGAATTTCACCACCAGGGGCGCTTCCCTATCTCTGTTTCTATGGGAAGCATCACGACGGAATATGGCTCATTCGACTCGACATCGATAAGCTTACCGATTTTAGTTCGTTTTTTCACCACCAGGGGGCGCTTTCCTATCTCTGGTTCTATGAGCATGAAGACGACGGGGTATGGTTCATTTGACTCGACATCGAAAGCCTTGACGATTTCAGTTATGATCGTATAAACAGATTGCTCCACTACCGTTGGAAAGGTCTGTGACCGCTTAATCATATTATGCAGCGCGTGCGCAGCACGACTGCTATACGGTGCCGCAGGCAGGGTTGACCCGAGCCGGAGGTTCGTTCAGTTAGAGGTTTATAATATTCGATGTGCAAATTAAGGGATTATCCGGTGCCGAAGGCAGCGGGGACCCGGATCGGAGGTTCGTTTGGTTAGAGGTTATACTATTCAATGTGCAAAATAAGGGATTATTCGGTGCGTGCGTAGCACGACCGGTATACGGTGCCGAAGCCAGCTGGGACCCGGTTCAGAGGTTCGTTCGGTTCGAGGCTTATCTTATTCGAGGCACCGATGTAAATTAGGGGCCCGCTAGCGGGCGAAGCCAGCTAGTTAAATAATAAATTACAATCATTAAAGGAGATATTAATATTTATTTATAATATTTATAATTCTCTCTAGGCCAGTTTTTGAAGTGAAAACTTCTTTAGGCGCGTTGGGCATTTTTTGAGATGGGAAAAAACCATTGAATTCGCGACACTGTTACCGACACCGGTACTTTTCGGTTAGCCGGGCGCCAGTAATATATATACACGTATATATACACGCATACATATATCTACACATATCTACAGATACATATATATATACATACACATATATATGCATATATGGATGTATATATATACAAATTTATGTATATACATATCTATGCTAATATTATAAAGGAGTAAAGATTGTTTTGTTTGTTTGTTTGTTTGTAGGGGGGTAATCTCTGGAACTACCGAACCGATTTCAAAAGTGATGGCGACAAATTGATGGTGACAACCCCTGCTCCAATATAGGATATATTTTATGTCGGTGTAACTAACCCCAGTGGGGGTGCAGGAGCGAAAAACGTTCTAAAATTGCAATCTTTTTTTATACTGAAGGAGCTAGAAATTTGAAATTTGGCATTGTATATACTTATAAGATGTAAATGATCTCTAAAAAAAAAATTTAAAAAAAATCGAAATTTAAAATGGTAAAATGAGTGAAAAGCGTTCTAAAAACATTCTAAATTACAATTTCTATGGAATCTCTAGAACTACCGAACCCATTTCAAAAGTGATGGTGGCAAATTGATGGTGACAACCCCTGCTCCAACATAGGATATATTTTTTTGTGGGTGCCACTATCCCCAAGGGGGTGCAGGAGCGAAAAAAGTTCTAAAATTGCGATTTTGAAGGAGCTAGAAATTTGAAATTTTGCATTGTAGTTACTTATAAGATGTAAATGCTCTCTAAAACAAAATTAAAAAATTTGAAATTTAAAAGGGTGAAATGAGCGAAAAGCGTTCTAAAAACATTCTAAATTACAATTTCTATGGAATCTCTAGAACTACCGAACCGATTTCAAAAGTGATGGTGGCAAATTGGTGTTGACAATCCCTGTTCCAACAGCCTCTTTAATAAAAAACTATGCGTTTCTGACGACTGGGTTTTTCGCTAATTGTTGCCACAGATTAATCTCGGAAAATGAAACATTTGAAGTTACTGAAAAAAATAGTAGCTCGAAAAGTATTTGTCTGAAAATTGTTAGGCAAACTGCGTTTGAAAGGTAAAAAATTGTATTTTTCTTGATATAAATTTCAAATCTAATGATTATGCCATTTTTCAAATATTGAATTTGAAAAATTACCAAATTTCACAATGGAGTACCATAGCAAAACCTTCATGCGTAAAAAGATAATGATAAGGGCGACGTGTCCTGGCGTATATATTGGCTATAGCACGAGTCACAAATTATAGTAGCCTTATTATTTTGTTAAAATATAAAAGTGAATTATGAAATGCCAATATTTTGTTGGATTAAAAGTTCGTTATAAGAAATTGACCAGCGTAGCGGGCGTAGCTTGCTAGTGTACTTATATATGTACATATATCACTGCCGCCTGGCTAACCGAAAAGTACCCCGACACCTCTGTATATTTGGCGACGATTCTGCAATAGCTGGTTCAAGTAAGCAACCATAGATTTGCTTAAATTAATATCTCACTTTGACAGCAAAAGTGATATTAGTCTCTATTTAGCATTATTTGAAAGACAAATTTCTCGAATGAATATAATAAAAGAAAATTGGGTCACACATTTGTTGAGTTTAATTCCGTTAGAAATCGCCAATATTATAGCTAGAGAGCCAGATACATTGGCGAACAATTACGATTATGTAAAAGATTTACTTCTTAAACGCTTCAAAATGACCCCAGAAGAATTTAGGCAGAAATTAATGTCACATAAAAAAGAATCTTCAGCCACTTGGCGCGATTTAGCATTTGAATTAAGAAATCATTTGGAAGAATGGCTTAGCGGTCTTAAAGTATCTGATTTTGAATCCTTAAAAGAATTAATAGTAGTAGATCAAATTATGAAAAGGTTACTTATAGAAATGAAAGAACATTTTATTGATGATCTTCCAAAAATTAAAAATGTGGACGTATTAGTAAGTAAACTAGACGATTATGATGCGGCGAGACGTAATATTAAAACCATGAATAGAATTTCACACCACTTTGAAGATAGAAAACCCGAAGTAAGTAAAAATGAAAATTCACAATCTTTCTTTCATACCCAATACCAAAACAAAAGAAATATATCTCAAATTAGGTGTTTTAGATAGATGTAACTCTCAAGGCCACATAGCGTCTCAGTGTAACAATAGCAATAACGGTCAAATTAATGAGTTCAGTCAAGACTCTACCGAAAACTATCGAAATTATAATCGCCAAAATCACAATCCTAATGCCGATGTACAGGAAACAGCTAACATTGCTACAATTCGAATCAGAAATAAGTCCAAACCTAATGGAATGGGTAAAATAATTAATATCAAAGGCAAAGAAGCAAATCTATTGTTTGATATTGACAGCTATATTTCTTTACTCAGTTACGAATGTTATGTCATATTGGGTCGCCAAATTTGTCTTCTGTTGATATCTTATTAACTGACATTGGCGGAGAAACTGTAAATCTAATTGGATATTTTCTGTATGAAATACGTGTCGATAGGTTTCTTATATCAACGAAATTTTATGTTTCAAAATCTCTCGCATACGATATTGTAATAGGGCAAGACGTGATCAGCAAACTAAAGTTGGCGATAGATGAAGAGGGAATTAAAATTGTTGGCGAGCGCAATACTTTTCAAGAACCGATAAAAAATTAAATTATGTTGCCAATTCATACAATGAAGTGAAAGTATCAAAAGGAAATAGTTCACGTGCAGAAAACGAAATGATTGGTATTATGAATAAAAATAATTCAGAAAAGTAATAAGTATTTTCAAGATAAATTTAGCACGCGCAGTGAAAACAGATAAAAGTGACTGAACTCGCGAGACCAAATCAAAAGATGAAAATGAAATAACAAAACACGGAAAATATTATAATTTAACGAGCACGAGAAAAAAAATAGACAGAAGTAATATAAAAAGAAAAAATGAAAATAATGAAATATTTCATTTTATAATATAATATTATAATGTACGCATTAAATGAAAATTGTAATATAATTTTTGTGGTAGTAGTTTATAATATCTACAAAAACAACTTTTCAAAAGTAAAAAAAGGCCAAGCGTAAAAAAAAAAAAAAGTTGTGGCTAAAAAATGGTGTGATATTAAATTTCCAAGCTATTATATTGCTTATTTAACTTTTTTCCATTAAATAAGTTATCATATATATAAGTCGAGTGCCTACGTATATGTTAATAGAAATCGTTTTCTCCTGTACTAAATACATCCTAATGACTTTCTGAAAATTCAATTTTTTTCAAATTATGCATGATGGGCTTGGCGGCCATATTTCTAAGCACCCAAATTTCTAAAGTAAAAGCGTAATATGTTTGCAATATAATATGTTTATAAAAATTTCGAACTTCAGATTCTAACTACGGACAGATAAATTAGATAAGACTGATATTTTGATAAATTGATTTTTACTAGTTTGAAATTAATAATTACTCTAAAAAATAAATCATAAGATGAATCTTTAAGATAAGTCATCATTATCTTAAGACACAATTTTCAGAGCATACAAGTCTATAAATGAAACTCTTAAATATTTGCTTAAATAACAATTTTGAACTTCGGATTTTAACTACGGATTTGGGTGGTTAGAATTTTGTGAATAATATGCAAAGATGGCCGCCAAGCCCATCATGCATAATTTGAAAAAAATTGAATTTTCAGAAACTCGATAGGATGTATTTAGTACAGGAGAAAACGATTTCTATTAACATATACGTAGGCACTCGACTTATATATATGATAACTTATTTAATGGAAAAAAGTTAAATAAGCAATATAATAGCTTGGCCAAGCCAAGCTTAATAATGTAAGTTTGTAAGCTCGTAAATGTATACATTTTAGAAGGTACATCTTCCCTCAAAAACTAATTTATTTTTAAAGATCTTTCAAAAACGTATATTATATATTTAAAATATTTTTTAAAGCATAAACACTACGTCTGATTACTTTATTTCACAATATTTTAAGAACACGCATTTTATCAGACAATTAAATGCACTAAACAAACACGAGTGAAAATTTGACCTGGGCCAGGACTCGAACCTGGCACCTTACGCATACCATGCCGACGCTCTGCGACTGAGCCACCCAGATCGATACGCTTGACGGGAATTTCTCATACTTATTCATGTTGGAAACAGTCATCTGCCACAGTTTGCAATCATAATTAATTGTTTGATAAAATGTGTGTTCTTATAATTATGAAGTTTTATTTTAAAAAAAAATATCTTCAGAAGAAAATGGCTGACTTGCAGATGAAATTTGATGTTGTTATAACTTGTAACTGATTTGTGCTATTATAATACAGACTAGCCGCCAATGGCGACCAGTTTGGTCTCCCTTAAATGTATGTTAAGCACTGTAACACGTTACTTTTATTCATAATTTATTTTTTTTCGTAATCCTTCGCCAAACCGGAAGATTCTAATAGACAAATCAAAAACTTTTTCGATCATGGTAGCATTTCGCATATTTTTTGTTGTTATGTATTTCATCTTTCTTGACAAAAACCGCTTAACCAACTTAAGCATTTATGCTTCATATCCGTTGCAATATGCTTGCTAATGAGGAGATTCTTAAACATATTAAGTAGTTTTCCGTAATTGGATCCATTGCCAAATGGCGTATTTTAGTTAATACGATTTGGTGCAATAAAGTCTATTTTGTGAAAGTCTTTAATGATATCATCCATTTACACTGAACCATATTGTTGCCAATATTTTTTTTGTTTGTTTGTTTGTTTCTCGCTAACTTTGGCAGTAGACTTGATTACGGGAGAATCAAGAAGAAAATCTATCATTATTATCATTTAAAACGTCTTGAATAATGTGACATAATCGGAGTGCATATTATAACACGTAATTTTCGAGTATGGTTTGGTGAAACATTGAACTTTTGGAAGCCAGTTTTGATAATCACGTAAATATGTCACACCAACATTACCGCCTATAATTCTAATTACAGCAACCCGTTTTTTCTCTCTATATTGCAACTCTATAGTTAATATAATGCCCCGGTGCGTCTACGACAGCTGTTCCATCAGAACATTTGATTTCAAAATAAAAGTATCGTTTCTAATTTGCACACGCGAAAAATAAAAGCTGGTATTGGCGATTTTAAAAATTCTATTGGCGAGATTTGCGCCCAAATAACACAAAAGTACTTAATGATGTTATGTATTTTGTAAATGTATATTAAATTACTGTTTTGAAAGCGATTGGTCATTAATAATGGTAAATATGATTGGTGATTAACAGTCATTTTCGGTGGTCTCTCTTCCTTTCACGTATAATACATAAATACCAAATTAACTGACAATTTGTTTCGAAATTTGATTCATTAAATATCATTACATGAGTTGTATTTGCTTACATTCAGCTTACATCAAGAAAAGATAAAGAATGAAGTTGAGTTGTATAGCACATAATTATGGTAAACTTTGATTGTGTCACTGGTACGAATTATTTTTTTGACACCAGGCAGCGCTCCAAAAAATCTTTCATGGAAAACTAACTTTACGAACGATTATCTCCATGGTTTGATGGTTTAATATTTTAAACCTTCACGACGAATGAATCTTTTTTCTTTGTTTACTTTCATGGATAGAGAATTTGAACTGCGAAGCTAATTTCAACTGAAGTTATTGGAGAATATATACATAATTGAACGTAAGTCATCTCTCAAATATTAATTTATTTTGAACGATCTTTCTAAAAATGTCACATTTATGAAGTTTTATTCGAAAAAATAATTTTTAATAAAAATGGCCGCCTGGCATATGAAAAAGTGAAACGGACATTCCGGAACAGTTGATGACAGTCACATGACTTACGGTTTTATTATAGAGATGGTACATGGTCGTTGGCATGTTTTATCTCTGTTTTGGCATAATTTTTTAATCGCCAAGTTAATTAACAGTGTTTTGCTAATTAAGGATAGAAAATAATATTTTTTTACACTGAATTTTATAAAAGCACATAGATTACGTAATTACTTGTCCAAAAATGCAATCCTTTTACTTACCCATCATACGTAGTATAGGGTAAGTCTTGTAATCGTTTTGAAAATCGAAAAAAAATTTTTGACGGATTTACACGTTTCAGACACTGGAGATTCCGAAAAACATATTTTTAGAAAAAATTTTTTGCCGTCCGTCTGTGTGTCTGTGTGTCTGTGTGTGTGTGTGTCTGTAAACGCTCTATCTCCCGAAAAAATTGAGATAGAGACTTGTAATTTGGTATGTACTTAGTATGTAATAATGGGAAGAAGCCTATTTCATTTCAATAACCTCGATTAACCGGAACAATTTTTTTCGGACTCTCGAAATATTCGTTCTGATGAAAGGTATATAAAAATTTTCGAAATTGTTTATTTTAAGAAATGAATATAAAAGACAATAAAAAAACATAAATTTTGAATAAAGCATGAAGTCGATCGGATAATTAGTTGCCGAGATATTTGGAATCCTATTTTCCACACTCTTCGATTTTTCATGACCCTGTATTTCATCCAAATTTCACTTCAAAGATATATTTTAATTGTAAATTTGACGCTTAATCAGATGCAATAAACCGCTAGTTAATAGGATTATTATTTTTGGAGTTATAAGGAAAAACCTCTTTCAAGCAATTCAGTAATCGAGCCTTTAAAGTTTGTGACGTCATCAAGCCACGATTTTATTTGAATTGCAATGCATTTTATAAGTAGTTTACACATTTTTATTTTAATATTTTACTTTATGCATATCTATGATGGGTAAGTATTACGGTGGCCCCCAACGACTAGTTTTTTATTCTGCCGAATATTAAGGTCTGTAGGTTGTTTGAAAAAAAAAAGTTTGACGAAGAAAAAAAGTGATCATTTTAAGTAACTCGACGTTTTTTTTAAAAATCTATATCTCTGTTTATAAATCACTTATGAAGATGAGTTTGGTCTTAAATTGAAGAAATTCTTCATTAGATTCTTCTAGTTTTCGTTTTTTTTTTCTGCGACGCTTGGTTTATTTGTTATCTGATATTTTAATCTGGCATGTTTTGTCGATTTAACATTGCGAAGTTGATTTCTGTAAATAAGCAGTAGCGGTCTAGTTCAGTTCTTGGCGTTGTTTGTATGGCGTTTTTTTTTTAAGCTTGGCTTGGCAGAGCGACCGCCCTGCTTGATTGAATTAAAAAAAAACTTCATTTAAAAGTATTTCCTGCACAATAAAACGTTTCCTGACGATTCAAAAAATACACACGTAATTGTTCAAGTTTTCACCTGTCGGCACTCCCGGAGTGCCATTGTTTTTTGTTTGTTTTTTTAAGAGGGTGAATATAGCATTTATAGTTATTTTACAGGGCTGCACAAAAGTTACGGATATGTGTTAAATCCGGGGGTTTTAAACGGGTGATCCGGGTGAAAACTTCTTTAGGCGCGTTGGGCATTTTTTGAGATGGGAAAAAACCATTGAATTCGCGACACTGTTACCGACACCACTGTATATGTTGCCAATTCATACAATGAAGCGAAAGTATCAAAAGGAAATAGTTCACGTGCAGAAAACGAAATGATTGGTATTATGAATAAAAATAATTCAGAAAAGTATTTCAAGATAAATTTAGCACGCGTGGTGAAAACAGATAAAAGTGACTGAACTCGCGAGACCAAATCAAAAGATGAAAATGAAATAACAAAACACGGAAAATATTATAATTTAACGAGCACGAGAAAAATAGAAGGAAGTAATATAAAAAAAATGAAAATAATGAAATATTGCACGAAAGTTTTAAGAAACGTGGTTACCGATACGGAAATGAAGTGAAATCATTTTATAGAAAAGAAAATTTTGTTGATAGAAATTATAGATACCGCAAACAATACGCACAGTATGAAGATAGAAAAAAGCATAATGTTCACGAATACAGTAAACAAGACAGACAGCAAAGAAGTCATTTTTGGAGTGATAGGAAGCGGGAACCATATTTTGCAGATAAATGTTATTACAAAAGATATGAAACTAAATCTCATGGAAGAAATGATGAATGTATTGAGAGTTGTTTAAATTGTGGATGAAAATTCATAAGTTTCATTGGTATTCATTTCAAAGAATACCAATTAATTAAATTTTATATTTCATTTATTCATAAATTTACGTTTTAAGCAATAGATTGCAATTTTTGTATATAAAATAATATGCATTAGTTTTCATGTACAATAGCGCATTAAATGAAAATTGTAATATAATTTTTGTAGTAGTAGTTTATAATAATGAATAATAAAAAAACACTTCATTTAAAAGTATTTCCTGCGCAATAAAACGTTTCCTGGCGATTCAAAAAATACACACGTAATTGTTCAAGTTTTCACTTCTGTCGGCACTCCCGGAGTGCCATTTTTTTTTAACCAGGATTTTTTTTTAAACCATTGAGAAAATTGTTGTTATTTTCGGTCAAGAATGGACCTCTTGACGTCGTCACTTTATTTTTTTACTATTTTAACCATTTTTAACGAAATTCTGTTACTTTAGAAGAATTTTTTAAGCGTTTTTAACGAAATTCTGTAACTTTAGAAGAATTTTTTAAGCGTTTTTAACGAAATTCTGAAACTTTAGAAGAATTTTTCTTTGAATATGCAATAGAAATGCATAAAATCGTTACACAAATTTTAAAGTTAAAAAAAGGATAGATGCAAATTATCAGATATGAAAAATAAAGTAGAAATTTGGTACTTTCGTGTTATAGCAGTCCCCAAGGATGAAATATTTTTGTTTCTGTTTTCATTAATATATTGTAAATTTGGTACTTTCGTGTTATAGCAGCCCCCAAGGATGAAATATTTTTGTTTCTGTTTTCATTAATATATTGCAAATTTGGTACTTTCGTGTTATAGCGGCCCCCCAAAGATGAATCGCCAAGCGACCAAGATTTATCGCCAAGTTATAAAGCATGTATGACATTATAATAATATATGATATATATATAACATTTCTTGACGTATGTGGCCAAGTTATAGTCATACATGATGAATATATGATGCATATATGATGTATATATATGACATGTGTATAATGACGTATATGGCACAAATAGGAGAGTTTGGAATATATATATGCGTATATAGGATGCATATATAAGCTTTGCGATGATCTTGGTAAAAATCATAACTGCAACTTTGGCATAATCATAATTGTGGGGACCACTATAACACGAAAGTACGGTAAATTTTTTTAAGCTTTCAGAACGTTTTTCCAATGGTTATTATAATTTGTTAAATTATATATATATATATATATATATATATATATTAATTACAAATGACAAGGCAAGCAACCCGTGGTCCGTGTGACACTGGTTAAAGACGCCTATACTAGAATAATTTGAACATTACACTAAAGCTTAGATTAAAGTTGAAAAACCCTTCCTTGAAGTTTGTGAATGCTACATACTGGCAAATCAATGATGTATTTAAGGTCAAATCGAATGAAACGGAAACTTATAGAGGTTCGTATTGAAAATTTCAAAAACCGTACAAAAATAAATATATGTACGTGCTCTCTCTCTCAAAAAAAGAATGATTTTATAAAAAATCATAAACTAAATACTTTGGTACAAATAATAGTTTTATCATGCGATTAAAGATATAAGTTGTAACTTGCGTTTTCTTTTCTTTTCTTTTCCTATACGAAATGAAAATTTGGTTATTCAGTGTAGTCATAGCTAAACGAATAATCAGCAAACCCTTTTCATACACAGTCAGTTCAGTGGGAATAGCGACTGATGAGAAATAAAATAAAAGATAATGTTTATGTTTACTTATGCTAGCTTTTATTCGAAATATTGTCCTTGTAAGTCAATACAGTACTGGAAGCAGTTGTAAAATATTTTGAAGCACTCCTTAAACTAATTCCCTTGTAAATCGCGCTCGAAGCCATACCTAAAATCAGGTCGAAACGCTTTCCTTTCACTTCCAGTTTTAATCATGGAAATAGATAGAAGTCGAACGGAGCTAAATCAAGTGAGTACGGTGAGTGATCGAGCACCATAATCCTAATTTTGGCCAAGAAATCGCACAAAATCTTCCATTTGTGAGCTGGTGAATTGTCGTGCAACAACGATCATGTCGTTTGTTTCCGATATTCTTTTCGAACTCAAGCAGTTCTGGTCTATAAACCATTTCAAACACCCACTGACACTTTTTGAACATTTTCTTATGATCCTGGTCGTAGATCATCTGTCTTCAGTACTCTCTCTGCCATCACGAAATCTTGCATACCACTTTAAAAAGTTCTTTCGACTCATTGATTCATTATCATAAACAGTTTGAATCATTTTAAAACTTTCTGTTGTGCTACCTAACTTTAAGCAAAAGTTATTGTTGGTACGCTGGTCCATTGTTCTTTTTACGACCGAGGCTCAGAAGGCACTGTCAATCGTAATGTGATTGTAAATGAACTAACGGTGACACTCTGAAACTTTTAGATAGTCTATATATATTGGTAAAAATTAAAAATAGTGTATATGTATGGGATAGTCAATATGTTCACTGAAACAATTCAGTGAACTTAATTTTTCGCCCACAGATGGCACTGGTAGCTACAAGTAAATAAAATCCGTCACCTTTCCCACTAGACAGACTGTGTATGTTACTTTCGCAGAGTTACATGTATTATTGGATTTATTTTCATGAAAAATACAGAAATGATATTAGAAAACATGTGGATAAAAATATGACTTAAAGCCTCTTCTTTGTTTATAGTTTTCTACTTTTTTTTTTCTTTTTAAAATTAGCCTGATCAAATAACGATATTTTATTAGTAAATAATATTTTTCTTCATAAATATTTTCTTTGATATTATATTTTCTCCAAGTTTAAATATTTTTTTTTCTTTTTAGGTGTTTCTTACCCAGATAGCAAGCAGGGTTCCGAAAATGGTCCTTTTTCATTTTCTTTCGATTTTTCTGCAAAGGTATATTATCTTTACCGTATATCACGGTCACAGTAATGTTTTCAATATTAGATTTTTGGAATAACCGTCAGAAAACATATGTTCTAAAATCATAATGCGCGCATTCATTTTCCGCGCATGCGCAACTTATTTCGAGCTACAAATTGCCCTTGTGCTTGTGTTCACTCACTCATGACTCATTGAAGGTGATATTGACGTGCTAGCAGGTCACATATAGCGTCGCTCTGCGAGTGCCGGCTTTGCATTTACAATCATGTTCCATCTAAAGTATGTTGAAATATTTTGTATTAATTTAATTTCATAAAGCTATACCTTATTGTAAGAACTACATACATACGCATATTTCTGTTGTATTTCTTGAAATTTCCATTTATAATATGTTTTTTATTCTTAACGAATTAATGTGAGTTCTTTAAACATATTTTCATTGCAAAATACAATAGATAGAGAATAGCATTTGTTTATCTTTTACAATATATTATTATCGTTTATGTTATCTATTGATGCTCCCCAATTTTAAAATATTAATCTTATAGTTCATGTGCTTAAAAATTACCGTCAAAAGTTTGAAATATTCCGTAATAATAATAATAATAATAGATTTTGTACTGGTATTTAAACTGTAATTTAGTCAAAGTTAATTATTTTTACGCATACGTTTTATTTTCTTATATTTTAGTAATTTATGTTGTATGAAATTTCATTTTAAAATATCATTCAATGACAATTGTTTTTATATTATGTACGTTTAAGATACAAAATTTTTATTGTATGCGTTGCTACAATATTTTAAAGTGTTGTTATTTTTATTACTTTGTTTAATACATTTTATTTTCATGAAGTTTAAAAAAATGTGTTTTAATTTAATTATTTAAATTTTTGACGTTTCAATATACATACTAATAATTATGAAAGATTTTGAAAATGAATTTTTATATTTTAAAGGGGAAAAAAAGTCTAATTAATCTTAACAGATTATTATTATTTATTTTTAATTACGGAGCATCAATAGATTTAATTCAGAAATAAATCATTCTGAAAAATTACTGTTCTTCTGTATTAAGTAAAATGAAAACATGCTTAAAGTAGACTAAAAATAAACAAATAGGTAATATGCATATGATAAAAAAATTTATAAATGGAAATTGCATATTTGTTTCTATATTTTTTCTCAGTAATTATATAAACACCAAAATTTGGTTTTATATAGTTCTTAAATGAAGTTCTTAAATCTTTATGAAATTAAATTATGCAGTAATGTTTAACTTACTTCAGTTTGTCAATCAACTAATAAATGAGAGTAATTGCATGATAGTGGGCTGACCATTATCACTTACCAAATATAAAAATACAAAAGTTAAGACAACATAAAAACTAAGACATAAACAATTCCAAACTCAAACATTTAAACTATTGTGAAACTTTCCGGATAATGTAGTAGGGCTTAAGCAAAAATATAATATACAAAAAAAATTTCTTGTTGCCCGAATTCACTTTAAAAGGAAAATATTATCCCCGGTATATTTTAGACTATTTTTAAAACTGATTAATAGTAACAGATACAAAAAAAATTAAGTTATCTATTTTAGTTAGTTCTGTCAAACTCAAACAAAAGTTAGAAAACTTCTGTAAAATTAATCCTCACAGTTCATTCTAACAAAATGCATATATTAGATTTAAAAATTTTTAATGTTATCAACAATTAATTTTTTTTAGAAGCAATATATTAATTAAAATATAAAAAATAAAATATATTCAAATTTTAGCAATTACATAGGAAAGGAATTTTAGCAAATAAAAAAGAAATATATTAATTAAAATATGTAACTTACTATGATTTCTTAAATATAATGTGGGCTAATAAAAATCCTTATTTTCCATTTTTTTTTCTTCAGTATATAAAAATTAAGCTAAAATTTAGTTTCCAACAGAAACAAAGAAAATTTCTAAGTCAGGTTATTTTGATGAAAACCTAATGCCTCTGTCAATTAAGATTTAAAACTAACAGATTAATCAAAACCTTTCTCATTTCCTTTATAGATGCTTATAATAAAAGCATTATTATCTACCTTTGATTGTAATTCTTGTTACAATGGTTAATAAGAAATACGTAACTAGCCTTACATTTCTACCTTTTGGTATGCTTGTCCTAAAACACTTACGAAGTACCTCAGATTGTGTCAACTAGCAACCTTTTATAATCCTTTTTACAATGTTTGCAAACCTTTCAGACAAAGCCTTTAAAAAGCATCTAGTCATTTACATGTTAAGGTCAGAAAAATGTTTTAAAAATCAAAAATTGTTATCTGGGTATATCCTTCTAGAAATGCCCCATCATTCTGCAGATGTATTACAAAAGAAAAATGTTAAATTTTATTCAACTTACAGTGTTACACCTTTAGATACTGGTATATTGCATCTTTAATACTGTAAAATGTCATATGCAATGTGAGCTTGAAATATATATATACATAGTGTCTTACTAAAACGAAATTGTATTACTTAAAATCTCATGTTGAAATTTTATTTACTGATGCTGAAAACATGTTTTACGTTTTAATAAAGGAGTTATAAACAGAACATTGTAGAACACGCAACATGGATGCATTTTTAAAATATGACTTTTGTCAAAAGGTATTTCCTGAGACGAATAATTTACTTGAGCATCTTCATTCTGATAAAACGTCTGTCGTGTGCGACATTTGTAAGAAAGTTTTTAATGAAGAGATCGATTACACTGATCATCTTAATAGTCATTCACATGAGAAACGTTTCATTTGCAGGGGTGATTGTGTTCCGGTATTTTGTACACCACTAAATTTATATAGCAATATTCTTAGTATGTCACCGCAGAATTTATCGATTAAAGAAGTAAAAGATTGCTATATAAATTTAGTGGTGTACAAAATACCGGAACACAATCACCCCTGCATTTGTCATGCTTGTCATAAGGGATTTGATAGTGAAACGGTTTTACAAGAACACCTTTTAAGTCATTCTAAGAAAAAAACGCATCAATGTCCTACCTGTGGAAAATCATTTCCAAAAAGATCAAAATTAAATTATCATATTAGAGTTCATACAAAAGAAAAACCCTTTAAATGTCATATCTGTGTAAAAGCATTTTCAGTGAAACAAGAACTGAACAGACATTTGCGTGCTCATGAAGGGAAAAATTTCATCTGTTTCGTATGTGAGAAACGTTTTACTTACAAAGGTAATCTGGACGTGCATTTTCGGATACATTCTGGTGAAAAACCCTTTGAATGTGATGTTTGTCAAAAACGTTTTTCACAGCAAGGACACTTAAAAGATCATTTTCTTGTTCATACAGGTGAAAGACCCTTTCAGTGTGACATTTGTGCAAAAACATTTGCACGCATAAAGGATTTAAATTACCATTTAAGAATTCATAGCAATGAAAAACCTTTTAAGTGTGACAAGTGCGAAAATGCATTTAAACTAAAACACTGTTTAACTGCTCATCTTCGCATCCATGAAGGAAATAATTTTGTGTGTCATGTATGTCAGAAAATATTTGCTAATAAACAAACTTTAAAAGTGCATTTTCGACAGCATACTGGAGAAAAACCTTTCCCCTGTCCATTCTGTGAAAAAGCTTTTCCCCGTAATGCTTATTTACAGAAACATTTGAGGCGTTGTGGATATTAAGGGTTCACGAAACACAAATTTCAAGAATTAGCAGTTTAAATGCACACTCTAGTCTGTAAATTTGCTTTATAAAGCAAATTTCAGATCATCTTTAGACCGCTGACTAGGCTCCTACCTGCCGGGCTTTTGTTCAGCTCAACGGGTTGATGCTTAGCAACAGGGCGAACGTTCGCCTGATCTCCGCATGGCGGAGATCTACTTGACTCAGGTCTCCAGGTCGTCGTTGATGCAATGATTTTTTATGCCTTCGTTGCTTTTCCTAAGTTAGCCGATTGCTAATTGATGTTTAGATGAGTCGATTCAGCACCGCATAGCGCAGTAAAATCATGCTGGACGGATGTGACATACTGGAGAATTTACTGACCTTCTTTTGGTCACTACTGTTTGTTCGTCGCTCCTGGTAGTGTTTATTATTTGCACTTATCTTGTGTTGTTAAGTGCTTGAATCTAGTCTTGTGATAGGTTATCTTTTGTCAGAAGGAATTGTCACTGATCGTAATTATGTTAATCGCTCTTTTTTTCGTGATTAGCTGTCTCTGTCATGGATACTTTTCATTTTTTATTTCTTTGAGACAGGAAACCGGAAGGAATTTGGAGATAAGGACAGGATGAGACGTATTTTTTATGGGTTTTGAACAGGTTATTTCTTGACAGGGAAAATTTTTCTACACCAGATGTGCTAAACTCTCAAGGTTAGCGGAAGGGACAGGTGGTGATAACAGACATGTTTATACAGGAAGTGATTCCGTAAGTAAGAAAGAAAAAAATTAGAAGATAACGTTCGGATGTTCTACAACAGATGTGCTAACCTCGCAAGGTCATAGGAAATGACAGATGTTGATAATACACAGGTTGAAACAAGTATCTTTAGACAGGAAGTAATTCCGTAAGTAAGACCGGAAGGGATCAGGAGATAATGTTCTACACCAGATGTGCTAACCTCGCAAGGTCATAGGAAATGACAGATGTTGATAACACACAGGTTGGAACAGATATCTTTAGACAGGAAGTAATTCCGTAAGTAATACCGGAAGGGATCAGGAAGTGAAATGTGATAAGACTTTCTGACTTTATAAAAGTTTAATATGATTTTTTTTTCTATAAAAAGGGTTTTAATTAGATTCTTTCTTGAGAGGGAAAAAAATTTAGTTTTTTTTTAATTTTATAAAAGTTTTTTTTTTTTTTTTTTTTTTTTTTTTTTTTTAAGTTTGTAAATAATAGATCTTAATGATATAATAGGTGCTTTGATGTAATACAAATTGTACCATAAAATGGAAATAATATTAGCACAATACCAACAGTGGTTTTAGTCAAGTAGAGTTGAGTTGTAGGAATCCTGCTATAAAAATAATATTAGCAAAATGTTGAATTTTTTTTCTTATTTAAACATTAACTTAAATGTGAATGAGATTAAAATAGATGTGAGGGCTAAATTTTTAGAGATTTAAGAAAATTCACTGTGAGTTATGTTAGGGTTGTTAAAGGAAAGGAGGTGGTCGACTTTGACAGTATTTTTCTGAAAGTTTTCAGTGTGATAAGGGAGAGAGGGGGAAGGCTTAATTTTTTCGTACATGTAAGGGAAAAATGGTGTCGCCCTCTATCGTTAGGAAAAGGAAGTGTGAAAAGAAAAATGAAGATTGAAAAGAAGGTTACCTTTGAGTTTCGAACCCGGGATCAAAATAGTCTCTTGGTTTGATCATTGACGAGGGGTTTAATGATCAAGCCATGGGACTACATCGTTGAAAGGCGATGTAAGCTATTTGTGAAAAAGAAATTACCTGATCTTGGTCGTGTCTTAAGAATCATGTGACATTTTTAAAAAAATAAATGAAGCGTAGTTTGAATCGAGCTTGATATAGCTACATGAGAATGTTTATTAATGAAAAAAAAATTAATTCAAGTCTTTGAGACTAATCTTTCATAGGAAAAAAAGATTTGTTTATTTTTTAAGTTTACAAATTTGTGGAGTAACTTAAATAATCGTTTTTATGATACTTAAACAAGATATTTTTAATTATATATATATTTTTTAATTAGCTTGTAATATAGCTTTTTTTTTCTTAAAAGGGTACTGTAGAATAATTTATGTCACAAATACTACATCCTTCTTTAGTAACATATGTTTCACTTAAGACATGACAAAGTGTCTTAGAAACATTTCATTTTGGAGTTAAGTGATTAAACAAGAAAAATATTATTTATAAAAACACAACACATAAGACCAGTGACTGAGAGGTTCTACTGTCAAAGCTGATAGACGGAAGGTGTTAGGTTTAAACCTCTCTCGAGGTCGTCGACCTAACCGTTTGGAGTTTTCTTGGAACCTTACATAAATACGGGTTAGAACACATTAGAAAGACCCCACGGAGCACTATATCCCAAACGTAGGTAATCGGTTTTAACACTTAAGACATTTTAGATTATTACATTTGGTTAATATGTGATTTAACATGCAAAATATTATTTATAGAAACATACAATATGATATATACAACACACTAAACATTCAATTTTAAAGATTCTTTCCCTTTCATATGAACAATTTTTAGTGACTATTTAACTTGTTGAAGAAGGCGATTATTTTGTTTATAGTTATACGATTAAAATAAATTTTCAATAGATTTGATTTTATACAACCAACCTTTTTAAAAAAGAGAATGGAATCTACTTTTTATAAATTAACATATTTCAATTTTACAAATACTTCACACCCCGTCTTTTTTCCCCTCTTTTGGTAGACTTTATACACATAAGACATAAAAAGCGTTTTAGAATACATCATTTAGAAATTAAGCAATTTGATAAGTAAAATATTATTTATAAATGCAATAGATACAAAAGTAATAAAGAATTTTACTTACAAATGTACGAACTTCTGATAGATAAGACTTTCTAAATCATTGTGCAAGAATTAAGTGGTTATTGAACTTATAACATTATAGGATGAAATAATCACGTGACGTATTTTTAAACCATTAAAATGTCAGTATTTTTAAACCAGTATTTTTTTACACGAGCGCCCTCTATTACTATATAAATTTCAATGAAACGAGTTCAAAACATTCTACTGTGACCTGGTATCGTTGTAATAGGTTGTATTTTTCGTTAAGTTAGTTTTCATTTAAGTTATTATGGAACGAGTTATGAATTCTTATGTTGGTGACGTAACCAACTTGGAGTGTCAACACTCATCACCAAAGTTAAATAATCAAGAGATGGATTCTACACTTTTATCCAAAGAAGGACTCATTTCGAATTATGAAGTGAAACCCACCTCATCAGGACTAAAGAAACAGAAGGCACCCCATGTGTGTAAGACGTGTAACAAACCATTTCCTCGAAAAGTTAACTTAATGTTTCACATGAAATGTCATTTAAAGGAAAAGTCTTTTCGTTGTGAGGTGTGTGCTGAAGTTTTTTCACAAAAGAGTGATTTACGTAATCATCAAAAGATTCACAAATCGCCCAAACAATACAAGTGTAGTGATTGCAACGAGACATTTTCAAGAATGGCTGACTTATTGAAACATAAGAAGACTCACAAGTCAGGAAAACAACATTCATGTACAAAGTGTAGCGAAATGTTTGATTGTGATTCAGATTTAGTACAACATTGTGATACTTTACATAAAGTTTTACCTAATGTGAAGAAGTCACCTGATTTGTTATTTGAAAAAGTGAAACATTTTAAAAGACAACATGATGTGCGAAATATTTGTACTAAAACTATCATTGTGTCCAATGAGATGAATCAAAAAGACTTTCGTTCATTTTTTAACAGTGTTCGATCGGATGTTTTAAACGAATTAAATTATCAATTGCAAATGAAAAAGTCAATAAAATGGTATGCAGCCGTTAAAGTGGATGTATATCGTGAATCACAGGATGGTGACTTAGAGAGAGCAACCCCCTTTTTCCTTTCCAAAAGTGAACTGGAATTAACAGAACAAAACATACATGTGCATGTTGAGAATGCCCTTCTAAAGTTGTACAACGGCTTTGAAGATTTCACTGAACGAGTGTTTAATTGGACATTACAAAAAAATTTGAAATTAGAATTGATTACAGCTCAATATGACAGGCTTATTTGATTTGTATTACTTTAAATGATTAATAAATAGTTTTAATATGAAAAAGTATAGTGGTTTTTTCTTATAGTTGATGTAAATTACTTTGAACAGTTTGACAATGCAACATAAACTACTGTTTAACATTTTGAATGTCTTAGACAAAATGGGAATGAATTTGTTGAAATTATGTAAAACATGATGAAATAAATGTGATGTATTTATTATATGTTACTTAAACTACAAGAGAAATGATTGGAAATGTGTTATTTTAAATCTATGATACTTTTAATCACTAACAAAGTAAGACATGGCGTTATGAATCATCGATGGGTTTTCCTTTGAATAGGTATTAATCTTACTTATTGATAAGAAAGTTGAATTTTTCTCTTCGTTTAAACAATGACACTACATGTTTTGATAATTTTCTCTCAACAGTCAACATCAATGTTTTTAACCTAGTTAAGAAATTTTTTAACTTAAACCGTCACTGAGTTTATCCTAGATAAGTAAAGTTTTATATTTAACCTACATATAAATTAAATGATTAACTATAACCATGACTGTTTTTAAAATATAGATAAGTAGACGTTTTTATGAAACACATCCAGTGTTCTGCTGACTTTTATCGAGATTACATCAGTTAGTGAAGCAGATTAAATTGTATAAAAATATTTTATGAAATGAATATGCGATCCCACGAAGAAGTGTTTCCACCTTCAAAGCGTCCACGCTTAGAAAAAGCTATGGAAAAATCAAATACTTGTGAGAAGGAGTTAAAAGACCCAAGATTAAAACTTTCTAAAATGGACAATGACTGCGTAACTATATCACGTGATATCTCCTCTACTAAGAACTTACCAGATGTGAAACCTGAGATCGCTATGAAATTTTCAAACTTTACCGGTGGTTACGATGCAACATCTTTCGAGAATCCACATCAAGAGTCAGTTTTTGCCCAGGACTATTTAAATACATTTTTCAAAGACATGAATTTTGAAAATTTAGATTGTTCTACCCCCTTAACCTCGCTAAAGGATGAACCCTTTCAAGAACCTACGAATAATATCTTACAGACTACTGTTAAACATGAGATGAACGAACTACAAGCAAACAGCCTTTCGCAAGCAAGTGGTGAAATACAAAGCATCACTACACCTACATTTGCCACTAAAAGTGGCAAATTATACAATTCCAATGTGTTGCACAAAGAACTAAGTGACTGTTTCTACTTAACTTTGAAGTTAAAAAATAAACAATATTCTATACATATACGAGAATTTAAACGCAATGTATCTACTAATGAAGAAATCCCAACCAAAAACGGAGTTAATATGGATATTCATAGCTGGTATGAGTTTCAATATAAAATCCTTGCATTTAATTTAAGATACAAAAGTGCATCCTTTGTTTCTAATAACACAATTTTAGTGTTAAATCAAGATTCTATGATGCGAATTAAAAATTTGAAGAATTTTTCTCATGTTGACTTAAACGAACAACAAATGGAAAAATTAAAAGAAAGTACCTCACACTTAAATACTGTACTTTTACAACATATGTACACAAAACTATTACCCTTTCTCATTAAACAGAAATGTGCGGTGAGTAACAGATCCACAGAAAAAGAACCTGTGTTATGGTCTAAACTTAATACGTGTATCGAGAATAATATGGTAAAAATACTTAACCAGTTGTATGAATGTACAGGATGTATTTTTCGACATGCAAGTCAAAGCCTTCACTCATGCTTCGCATTTAATAATAAGGAAAAATTTAATCAACTAGGTGAAGCTTTGTTAATGCTCATCGATTTCGATTATGTAATTTCAACGTTTTTGAATGGAGTTTATAGTGTTAGTGAACACTTTGTACATAAGCTTCATGAACAAACTGTTTATAATGAATTGTTTAAGACAAAATAAATGATTTGTTTTGTTAAAGATCTGTGTGTGTTTATTTCTACAAAGTGTCTCTGTGTGAATTTATTAGTTTTTTATCTAATCGAACTTTTAAGTGAAAAGATGTAATTTAACTTTTTTGTATATTCCAATTCAAAAATTTCAACAATTGCAAAAAAAGATTAAACTATTGAAAAAAAAATATCCACGTTAGAAAAAAATTTTGAAAAAATTATTAGTTAACAAAAATAAAATAAAATAAAATAAAATAAAATAAAGTTAACAAAACAGCTTAAAAACATTAAAGTTAACAAAAAGTTTATAAATGTTAAAAGTTAACAAAAAAAATAAATTATGTTGAAAAGTTAAAAAAACAATAAAAAGTAAACAAAAATATAGTTTTTAAATTAAAATTTTTTAAAATCTTCAAGTTAATCAAAATTAACTTTTTACTTTTAACTATTGAGAGACTATGATCTAACTGTTTATCCTCGCAACCAGCTGGTGCATATCAACTATATACTCTATATCTGCATATGCGAAGAAAAACATAGACATTTACACTAACGACTTTAAATTCGACTTTAAATTCGTTAAATTTGTTCGACTTTAAATTCTTTGCCAACTTTTAAGTTTAATTACTATACACAACTCGATTACCTTTCCCACAAAACACCTTTCAGAAATAAAACAGAAATTAACACTTACCGAAAAACACGTCCACTTTGGGTGTTAGTCTTCACTCAACTAACGTTTCTCCCTTATCTTTGCTAGGGGGCGCTGCAACTGCCGCTAGAGGCGTTAGTAGTCTTCAGGTGTGTGATAAGAATAAACTTTAAATCCAACTTACACTCGCTCAGTCATTCTTGCTTCTCTCTACCTTGCTAACAACCGTTTGCTGCTGGCTCATTGTTTGGTTGTTTAAACTTGTTGAATGACGTCATCATGTGTTTGTCTAAACTTGTCCAGTCTTGTTTTTATGCAGTACGTCTATTTAGATGAGTCATCACTCGCTTATCTTGGTTGACTTGTCCAAACTTGTTTTTGTGTGGCACGTCTATTTGGGTGAGTCATCGTTCGCTGATCTTGCTTTACTTGTTTGAACTTGTCTAGTATCCACCACCTCATGTCTTTTGTCATAGCTTGAATATACTTTACACCAATCACTTAAATATAAAAGTCTTGTCACAACTTACTTAAACTTTGATAAAAATATTAATTGTTTATAAATTTCATCAAATTCTTATTTTTCTGATACATTTACTATGTAATTTTCGTTCAAAAATATGGTAAAGCCCGATTTTAAATCGAAGTCTAAGATAAATTCCCCAAATTTGTAACATTTTAACACTAATAATAAATATTGTAAGCACCCAGTACATACAAGTTTTGTAAAAATAATATTACTTATAGCTTACTCGTTATGTCCCATGATACAAAACTTCAATATAACTAAAATCAGTGTTAAACGAAAATCTAATCACGTGTCTTTATATATTATTTTGAAATGCAAAGCATTATATCTAAACGAATGATATAAGGAGTAGTTAGAATAGTTCTTATATTTTTGTTAGTAAAAAATTTATACACATTATCTTACAAGGTTGCAATATTCAACACACGGTTCACCATATTTAAAAACGATTCACCATGATTTAAAAACTTAGTAACATATTTTAAATTTATAAATTTAAATTAAAACATATTTTTATAAATAAACAATTATAAATACTTAAGTATTTTTAATTTAAATTTATAAATGTAAAATATGTTACTAAGTTTTTAAATCATGGTGAATCGTTTTTAAATATGGTGAACCGTGTGTTGAATAATGCAACCTTGTAAGATAATGTGTATAAATTTTTTACTAACAAAAATATAAGAACTATTCTAACTACTCCTTATATCATTCGTTTAGATATAATGCTTTGCATTTCAAAATAATATATAAAGACACGTGATTAGATTTTCGTTTAACACTGATTTTAGTTATATTGAAGTTTTGTATCATGGGACATAACGAGTAAGCTATAAGTAATATTATTTTTACAAAACTTGTATGTACTGGGTGCTTACAATATTTATTATTAGTGTTAAAATGTTACAAATTTGGGGAATTTATCTTAGACTTCGATTTAAAATCGGGCTTTACCATATTTTTGAACGAAAATTACATAGTAAATGTATCAGAAAAATAAGAATTTGATGAAATTTATAAACAATTAATATTTTTATCAAAGTTTAAGTAAGTTGTGACAAGACTTTTATATTTAAGTGATTGGTGTAAAGTATATTCAAGCTATGACAAAAGACATGAGGTGGTGGATACTAGACAAGTTCAAACAAGTAAAGCAAGATCAGCGAACGATGACTCACCCAAATAGCCGTGCCACACAAAAACAAGTTTGGACAAGTCAACCAAGATAAGCGAGTGATGACTCATCTAAATAGACGTACTGCATAAAAACAAGACTGGACAAGTTTAGACAAACACATGATGACGTCATTCAACAAGTTTAAACAACCAAACAATGAGCCAGCAGCAAACGGTTGTTAGCAAGGTAGAGAGAAGCAAGAATGACTGAGCGAGTGTAAGTTGGATTTAAAGTTTATTCTTATCACACACCTGAAGACTACTAACGCCTCTAGCGGCGATTGCAGCGCCCCCTAGCAAAGATAAGGGAGAAACGTTAGTTGAGTGAAGACTAACACCCTAAGTGGACGTGTTTTTCGGTAAGTGTTAATTTCTGTTTTGTTTCTGAAAGGTGTTTTGTGGGAAAGGTAATCGAGTTGTGTATAGTAATTAAACTTAAAAGTTGGCAAAGAATTTAAAGTCGAACAAATTTAACGAATTTAAAGTCGAATTTAAAGTCGTTAGTGTAAATGTCTATGTTTTTCTGTGCATATGCAGATATAGAGTATATAGTTGATATGCACCAGTTGGTGGCGAGGATAAACAGTTAGATCATAGTCTCTCAATAGTTAAAAGTAAAAAGTTAATTTTGATTAACTTGAAGACTTTAAAAAATGTTAATTTAAAAACTATATTTTTGTTTACTTTTCATTGTTTTCTTAACTTTTCAACATAACTTATTTTTTTTGTTAACTTTTAACATTTATAAACTTTTTGTTAACTTTAATGTTTTTAAGCTTTTTTGTTAACTTTATTTTATTTTATTTTATTTTACTTTTGTTAACTAATAATTTTTTCAAAATTTTTTTCTAACGTGAATATTTTTTTTTCAATAGTTTAATCTTTTTTGCAATTGTTGAAATTTTTGAATTGGAATATACAAAAAAGTTAAATTACATCTCTTCACTTAAAAGTTCGATTAGATAAAAAACTAATAAATTCACACAGAGACACTTTGTAGAAATAAACACACACAGATCTTTAACAAAACAAATAATTTATTTTGTCTTAAACAATTCATTATAAACAGTTTGTTCATGAAGCTTATGTACAAAGTGTTCACTAACACTATAAACTCCATTCAAAAACGTTGAAATTACATAATCGAAATCGATGAGCATTAACAAAGCTTCACCTAGTTGATTAAATTTTTCCTTATTATTAAATGCGAAGCATGAGTGAAGGCTTTGACTTGCATGTCGAAAAATACATCCTGTACATTCATACAACTGGTTAAGTATTTTTACCATATTATTCTCGATACACGTATTAAGTTTAGACCATAACACAGGTTCTTTTTCTGTGGATCTGTTACTCACCGCACATTTCTGTTTAATGAGAAAGGGTAATAGTTTTGTGTACATATGTTGTAAAAGTACAGTATTTAAGTGTGAGGTACTTTCTTTTAATTTTTCCATTTGTTGTTCGTTTAAGTCAACATGAGAAAAATTCTTCAAATTTTTAATTCGCATCATAGAATCTTGATTTAACACTAAAATTGTGTTATTAGAAACAAAGGATGCACTTTTGTATCTTAAATTAAATGCAAGGATTTTATATTGAAACTCATACCAGCTATGAATATCCATATTAACTCCGTTTTTGGTTGGGATTTCTTCATTAGTAGATACATTGCGTTTAAATTCTCGTATATGTATAGAATATTGTTTATTTTTTAACTTCAAAGTTAAGTAGAAACAGTCACTTAGTTCTTTGTGCAACACATTGGAATTGTATAATTTGCCACTTTTAGTGGCAAATGTAGGTGTAGTGATGCTTTGTATTTCACCACTTGCTTGCGAAAGGCTGTTTGCTTGTAGCTCGTTCATCTCATGTTTAACAGTAGTCTGTAAGATATTATTCGTAGGTTCTTGAAAGGGTTCATCCTTTAGCGAGGTTAAGGGGGTAGAACAATCTAAATTTTCAAAATTCATGTCTTTGAAAAATGTATTTAAATAGTCCTGGGCAAAAACTGACTCTTGATGTGGATTCTCGAAAGATGTTGCATCGTAACCACCGGTAAAGTTTGAAAATTTCATAGCGATCTCAGGTTTCACATCTGGTAAGTTCTTAGTAGAGGAGATATCACGTCATATAGTTACGCAGTCATTGTCCATTTTAGAAAGTTTTAATCTTGGGTCTTTTAACTCCTTCTCACAAGTATTTGATTTTTCCATAGCTTTTTCCAAGCGTGGACGCTTTGAAGGTGGAAACACTTCTTCGTGGGATCGCATATTCATTTCATAAAATATTTTTATACAATTTAATCTGCTTCACTAACTGATGTAATCTCGATAAAAGTCAGCAGAACACTGGATGTGTTTCATAAAAACGTCTACTTATCTAGATTTTAAAAACAGTCATGGTTATAGTTAATTATTTAATTTATATGTAGGTTAAATATAAAAATTTACTTATCTAGGATAAACTCAGTGACGGTTTAAGTTAAAAAATTTCTTAACTAGGTTAAAAACATTGATGTTGACTGTTGAGAGAAAATTATCAAAACATGTAGTGTCATTGTTTAAACGAAGAGAAAAATTCAACTTTCTTATCAATAAGTAAGATTAATACCTATTCAAAGGAAAACCCATCGATGATTCATAACGCCACGTCTTACTTTGTTAGTGATTAAAAGTATCATAGATTTAAAATAACACATTTCCAATCATTTCTCTTGTAGTTTAAGTAACATATAATAAATACATCACATTTATTTCATCATGTTTTACATAATTTCAACAAATTCATTCCCATTTTGTCTAAGACATTCAAAATGTTAAACAGTAGTTTATGTTGCATTGTCAAACTGTTCAAAGTAATTTACATCAACTATAAGAAAAAACCACTATACTTTTTCATATTAAAACTATTTATTAATCATTTAAAGTAATACAAATCAAATAAGCCTGTCATATTGAGCTGTAATCAATTCTAATTTCAAAATTTTTTGTAATGTCCAATTAAACACTCGTTCAGTGAAATCTTCAAAGCCGTTGTACAACTTTAGAAAGGCATTCTCAACATGCACATGTATGTTTTGTTCTGTTAATTCCAGTTCACTTTTGGAAAGGAAAAAGGGGGTTGCTCTCTCTAAGTCACCATCCTGTGATTCACGATATACATCCACTTTAACGGCTGCATACCTTTTATTGACTTTTTCATTTGCAATTGATAACTTAATTCGTTTAAAACATCCGATCGAACACTGTTAAAAAATGAACGAAAGTCTTTTTGATTCATCTCATTGGACACAATGATAGTTTTCGTACAAATATTTCGCACATCATGTTGTCTTTTAAAATGTTTCACTTTTTCAAATAACAAATCAGGTGACTTCTTCACATTAGGTAAAACTTTATGTAAAGTATCACAATGTTGTACTAAATCTGAATCACAATCAAACATTTCGCTACACTTTGTACATGAATGTTGTTTTCCTGACTTGTGAGTCTTCTTATGTTTCAATAAGTCAGCCATTCTTGAAAATATCTCGTTGCAATCACTACACTTGTATTGTTTGGGCGATTTGTGAATCTTTTGATGATTACGTAAATCACTCTTTTGTGAAAAAACTTCAGCACACACCTCACAACGAAAAGACTTTTCCTTTAAATGACATTTCATGTGAAACATTAAGTTAACTTTTCGAGGAATTCTTTGTTACACGTCTTACACACATGGGGTAACTTCTGTTTCTTTAGTCCTGATGATGTGGGCTTCACTTCATAATTCGAAACGAGTCCTTCTTTGGATAAAGGTGTAGAATCCATCTCTTGATTATTTAACTTTGGTGATGAGTGTTGACACTCCAAGTTGGTTGCGTCACCAACATAAGAATTCATAACTCGTTCCATAATAACTTAAATGAAAACTAACTTAACGAAAAATACAACCTATTACAACGATACCAGGTCACAGTAGAATGTTTTGAACTCGTTTCATTGAAATTTATGTAGTAATAGAGGGCGCTCGTGTAAAAAAATACTAACTTTTTATTGGTTTAAAAATACTGACATTTTATTGGTTTAAAAATACGTCACGTGATTATTTCATCCTATAATGTTATAAGTTCAATAACCACTTAATTCTTGCACAATGATTTAGAAAGTCTTACCTGTCAGAAGTTCGTACATTTGTAAGTAAAAATCTTTATTACTTTTGTATCTATTGCTTTTATAAATAATATTTTACTTATCAAATTGCTTAATTTCTAAATGATGTATTCTAAAACGCTTTTTATGTCTTATGTGTATAAAGTCTACCAAAAGAGGAGAAAAAAGACGGGGTGTGAAGTATTTGTAAAATTGAAATATGTTAATTTATAAAAAGTAGATTCCATTCTCTATTTTAAAAAGGTTGGTTGTATAAAATCAAATCTATTGAAAATTTATTTTAATCGTATAACTATAAACAAAATAATCGCCTTCTTCAACAAGTTAAATAGTCACTAAAAATTGTTCATATGAAAGGGAAAGAATCTTTAAAATTGAATGTTTAGTGTGTTGTATATATCATATTGTATGTTTCTATAAATAATATTTTGCATGTTAAATCACATATTAACCAAATGTAATAATCTAAAATGTCTTAAGTGTTAAAACCGATTACCTACGTTTGGGATATAGTCCTCCGTGGGGTCTTTCCAATGTGTTCTAACCCGTATTTATGTAAGGTTCCAAGAAAACTCCAAACGGTTAGGTCGACGACCTCGAGAGAGGTTTAAACCTAACACCTTCCGTCTATCAGCTTTGACAGTAGAACCTCTCAGTCACTGGTCTTATGTGTTGTGTTTTTATAAATAATATTTTTCTTGTTTAATCACTTAACTCCAAAATGAAATGTTTCTAAGACACTTTGTCATGTCTTAAGTGAAACATATGTTACTAAAGAAGGATGTAGTATTTGTGACATAAATTATTCTACAGTACCCTTTTAAGAAAAAAAAAGCTATATTACAAGCTAATTAAAAATATATATATATAATTACAAATATCTTGTTTAAGTATCATAAAAACGATTATTTAAGTTACTCCACAAATTTGTAAACTTAAAAAATAAACAAATCTTTTTTTCCTATGAAAGATTAGTCTCAAAGACTTGAATTAATTTTTTTTTCATTAATAAACATTCTCATGTAGCTATATCAAACTCGATTCAAACTACGCTTCATTTATTTTTTTTTAAATGTCACATGATTCTTAAGACACGACCAAGATCAGGTAATTTCTTTTTCACAAATAGCTTACATCGCCTTTCAACGATGTAGTCCCATGGCTTGATCATTAAACCCCTCGTCAATGATCAAACCATGAGACTATTTTGATCCCGGGTTCGAAACTCAAAGGTAACCTTCTTTTCAATCTTCATTTTTCTTTTCACACTTCCTTTTCCCAACGATAGAGGGCGATACCGTTTTTCTCTCACATGTACGAAAAAATTAAGCCTTCCCCCTCTCTCCCTTATCACACTGAAAACTTTTAGAAAAATACTGTCAAAGTCGATCACCTCCTTTCCTTTAACAACCCTAACATAACTCACAGTGAATTTTCTTAAATCTCTAAAAATTTAGCCCTCACATCTATTTTAATCTCATTCACATTTAAGTTAATGTTTAAATAAGAAAAAAAATTCAACATTTTGCTAATATTAATTTTATAGCAGGATTCCTACAACTCAACTCTACTTGACTAAAACCACTGTTGGTATTGTGCTAATATTATTTCCATTTTATGGTACAATTTGTATTACATCAAAGCACCTATTATATCATTAAGATCTATTATTTACAAACTTAAAAAAAAAAAAAAAAAAAAAAAAAAAAAAACTTTTATAAAATTAAAAAAAAACTAAATTTTTTCCCTCTCAAGAAAGAATCTAATTAAAACCCTTTTTATAGAAAAAAAAATCATATTAAACTTTTATAAAGTCAGAAAGTCTTATCACATTTCACTTCCTGATCCCTTCCGGTATTACTTACCGAATTACTTCCTGTCTAAAGATATCTGTTCCAACCTGTGTGTTATCAACATCTGTCATTTCCTGTGACCTTGCGAGGTTAGCACATCGGGTGTAGAACATTATCTCCTGATCCCTTCCGGTCTTACTTACGGAATTACTTCCTGTCTAAAGATACTTGTTTCAACCTGTGTATTATCAACATCTGTCATTTCCTATGACCTTGCGAGGTTAGCACATCTGTTGTAGAACATCCGAACGTTATCTTCTAATTTTTTTCTTTCTTACTTACGGAATCACTTCCTGTATAAACATGTCTGTTATCACCACCTGTCCCTTCCGCTAACCTTGAGAGTTTAGCACATCTGGTGTAGAAAAATTTTCCCTGTCAAGAAATAACCTGTTCAAAACCCATAAAAAATACGCCTCATCCTGTCCTTATCTCCAAATTCCTTCCGGTTTCCTGTCTCAACATGTTTGTTATCCACACCTGCGACTTCCGGTGACCTTCACCTGTCCCTTCCGGTGACCTTCCTCCGACCTTGAGCCTACGCCGCGTACGCCGCTGGCGTAGAACGCCCCTTTTATATCTACTTGCGTATACAAAATTTCTGATACATTTTCGTTACATTAAATTTTTTGAAACACCAAATGAAAACTGACTGTACGTACTAATTGAGCTTTAAAATGTTAAAAATATTCAATTGATTAATCAATAAATTTTAAATATTTAAACATGCATAGCTTTAGAATGGATGCATTCATTTTGATTATTCGTTTTTTTCTCTTTAACCCCTTCAGCCCTGACATCCTACTAATAGGACATATCTTTTATAGAGTATTATTTTGTCTTAAACATTATTTATATTAATTCCAGCACCTAATAGTGATAGTATGAATCTCTACATTTCCTATTATGACTTCACTTATGTTTAGCATTTAGTAATAATAATAATAATAATAATAATTTCCATAATTATTAGCAAGCCGTTGGCATTTGTTTTAATTAAAACATACGTTTCACTCTTTAAATTAAAATTTGGGAATCCTTTTCCGAATTGGTAATTTGTGATAAAAGATAAAAAATATTACTAAATTTTTATGCTTGTTTAATTTAGTTGTAATACGACATTTTCCAAACGTCTTCAAAAATTCTTCCTTAGACTATTGTTATATAAAAAACACGCAAAATAACTACATTTGTGAGGTTTTGGTAAAGAACGCATTCGTTAACTTTCATTAAACCCTAACTTCTGTGATTTCGATAGCTATTTTTAATTTTGTTAGTATAACAGTATTTTTTTCCCAAAATTGAAAACAAAATCAGGGCCGAAGGGGTTAAAAGGTTTTTCTTTGTTTATGTCTAGATTTAGTTTAGACATAAACTAAATCTTTAGACCTTAGTTTAGACATAGTTTCTAAACATTAGATCTTAGTTTAAGTCTCTTCACACTTTTCCGCTGTGAAGAGACTTGAGAAGGAATTTTGTTTTTGTTTTTGCGCACGACTTTTATTTTCCTTGGTGTTTTGGGAAAAATCACATTTCTGCAGTTTGCGGAACGGAAATGAAACGGAACTAAAAAGTGTTTTGACTTCTGTTTAGATAGATCTATTGTGACAAGCTGTGGTGATAATGGTAATCTAGAATGCATATGCTTAGAAGAATCAAAGCATTCTACTAGGACGGGCTGTGATGAGTGTGGTAGGAATGTCAATTGGGGCATATTTATTCGCATGCAATAAGCGTGCATATCACGGAATTTTTTACTTAACAGTACTAAATGACAATGTGACATATATATCAGTCCGTGAAGAAGATAGAGTTTGGGTATTTATATGCCTCACTGATTTTGAAGATTATTTTAGCAAACTAGAGCAGCAGCGGTTACCAATATTATTATACGGCTATTATTAAAGTTGAAAATCTTTTGCGACCCATCTAATATGTTGGCATAGGGCAGTTGCAATTCACGTCATGCTGGAGGTCACACACTACAAATAGACAGTTCTGATTGGCGGAACTATCTTGACCTCCAGTTTTAGTACAATGGTTGATCATCTGATTGCAACTTCCCTGTACAGCGGTTTTTGTGTAATCCATCAGGCGAGCTTTCATAAAAATTCACTTTTTATGCACAAAAATAATACACAAGAAAATCGAACATAATTCTTTATGGATTTTTTTTCATAACCAAGCCATTGACAAACAAAATTTAAATTGAATGTTTTTTTATATATAGCTAACATAGTATGATTATAAACAAACAATTCTTTTGTTTATTGTGTTTTAATAAACCTTTTTAGTTACTTCCCTGTTACAGAGGCATTAGCACTTCTTTAAAAAGCTTGACGAAATTTGGGCTTAAGAAAGTGAGATTTTTTGCCAAAAGTTAAAAGCAGCTATGAATTTTTTTTTTTAAATAATTGAATTAGTATAAACAAAATATTTATTTGTAAAATATTTGTATTCAGTACATGGATTTAATTTGCATTTTATTTCCTGACAAGAGATAATAAATAGTTGTAGAATACAGAAAAAAATATTTCTCATTAACTAAAATTTAAATTACCTCTGTGCCAATGTTTAAAACGTATGACCAATAAAATTTGCCTATATTCTGTTTTTAAAGAGTTGCTCTTACATTATATTTCCTATTTCATTTTCCTTTTCATGCAAAATTACTAATTTATAATCAGACTAAAAGAAAATATATGTAAACAAAACAGTGCTCTATGATCCACACAATCTTCAGCTCCAAGCTGTGCGGATATCCCAGAGTTGATTATACTAAAAATAGTTAATTGAATTCATACACATATATGCTTATAAGAGGGTGAGTCAATAAGTAATGCCTCCATTGCTCAAACTTTTATTTCTTTCACAGCTGCTGAACTATATATGCATGATATTATAGAGCCAACCTTACTTTACTTATATAGTATTTTCCTTTTCAGATTTACTGTTTAGAACCATGGATCTGAAGCTAAAAGAAAGAGTTATCATTGAATTTATGGCAAAAGAAGGCTGTGCACCTAAGGAAATCCGCAATCACTTGAAGAATGTGTAATGCATCAGCAACATTCTGAACTGTAACGCGTCTGTCTTCTCGAATCAATTCATCAGCACGTTCTCGATTTGCACCTGTGACTGGCGTTGTCGGCAGACCACTTCTCGGTTTATCTGCAATTTCTGTTTCTCCGTTTAGAAATTTCTCCACCCAACGCTGCACATTGCTTATGTCCATTACAGCATCCCCATAAACATTCTTCAAGCGATTATGGATTTCCTTAGGTACAAAACCTTCTTTTGCCAGAAATTCAACGACGACTCTTACTTTTAGCTTCAGATCCATGATTCTAACCAGTCAATCTGAAAAAGAAAATACTATATATAAAATATAAGTAGAATAAGGTTGCCTCTATAATATCATGCATAGATAGTACAGTAGCTGTGAAACAAATAAAAGTTAGATCAATGGAGGCATTACTTTTTTACTCACCCTCGTACATTAACTTACTACTACCTTAGTGATGAGATCGTTATCTATACTAGCAGGATACCCAGTACACGAGACAGTCCAAATTTTCAGAAAGTAAGGGCGCACTTCAGATCTTGACAAAGAATGAAGGACACGCCATTCGTCACTATACTCACAAGCCTTAAAACATGCGACACTATCCTCTCACATTAATAAGGAAAGGACATCTGACGTCACTGTTGGTTCAATTACGGTTGGTTAGCAAGAAAAACCTGTTCGTTCGTTATGACTCCTACTATACATATGAAATGGGGAAATTTGATTGGTCTACGTTGAACTGGTGTATAATATGATTGGTCTATGTCACCATGACGATTCCTGCAATGATAGCTATGACAAAAATGAAGTGGTAGATTGGTTGATGGAACTGTTTGTTTGTAAACATGCCCTTTCCTTATAGCGATACACACACGTCTTACACGATGTAAATGCATATCACAGTGGTATACATAAAGAATCTATGTTTAAGGACCTCCGTGTAAAACAATTTTCATACAAAACGTAAATCGTAATTTTCTGCGGTGGGCCTATCTCAAAAATGTTTGTACCGGAAAATGCCAGTAACTTTAACCTCGCCTATAATAAAAGACACGGGAACCAAAGATAGTGCTAGGAGTTTTTGGGACATAAAAAAATACTCCTCGACTTATTTTGGAGGCGTGAATTTAGCGTTCGTTTTCAAACTTACAAAAACGAAGACAGGTCTGATGGCAACTGGATGTTTCCAAAGAGATAGCCTAGAAGAGCTTTCATTGACGGAAATCATTCTGCAAGGTTTTGTCGATTTTTTTAAACAAAATGAGAAAAATTATCTAAAATTTCAAAGATCTGGCAGGGAAAATTATTCCTCTTTACTCCTCCTATAAAATAAGAGGTCTAAATAAAATGTTTGAAATTTTAGATAATTTTTCTGATCTGGCAGGGGAAAATTATTCCTCTTTACTCTTATAAAACAGCAAATGAGCCAGCGTAACAAAGAAAGAAAAGGCTGAACTTTCATCCAAAGAAGAGGAGGAGAAACATTTATTATTCTAAATTTTATACCTTAACATATTAAAAAAGTTATTTACAAATTACTGCCAATTTTAAACATCATAATTACACTATACAGAACTTCATGAAGAATAACTACAAACCGTGAAAAGCATGATTAATTTTTTTAAGTAGAAACAATGTAAATCTCTAGTTTCTATAAAAATAAAAAATAACTGTTAAATTTTTCACCACAAAAAAAGGGGGGGGAGAGAGAGAAAGAGAGACAGGTCTAAAAATAGAGTGGCAATAAATAGTGGGAAGAGTGGTAAAGGCATTCAATTTGAGTATTGGGAATTCAAGCGCTCTAATACGCCATCTTGGGGAGAAAAGATATAACTTCTAGCTTCTGGAAAATCAAGCCCATTTTTTGCAAGCCCATTCATGCATGCATTACATGCCTTTTTAATTTGTTCATAATTATTTTTATGCACAATTTCATATTTCATGTTATATTTGTGTTCTGCGTTTATATGACAAGGTAAAAATTATCCAAATTTGAATATCTAACACTTTCAAACGTGTTTACAATAAATAATGGTTTCAATGGCACCATCAGACATTCTGTAAAACTTATTTTGAAAAACAAATGTAGTTTGAGACAAACATTTGTTGGTTAAAGAAATAAGGTTATCAATCTCGTACTGAAAGAAATGAAATGCATTTAATCTATTTCTTAAACATTCCAAAGCACCCTGTACCGGTACATTTGTAAAAAGTGGCTTAACGTCAAACGAAACCATAGTATATCCTGCTGGATTAAAGTTACGTATTTTATTGGCAAACTGAACTGAGTTTTTTATGTATAAATATTGTTAACCATTAGGGGGGAAAACCTGAAAACTAAATATTTTGCTAACTTATAAGATGCAGTACCAATATTAGAAACAATCGGGCGAAAAGGAACATCGAGTTTATGTATTTTAGGTAAGGCAGATAAACGAGTACAGTTGGCAATCGAAGGAATAAGAGACTGTTTAATAGAATCACATATAATGGGAGAAGTTTTAACCGCAGATTTTATTTGATTCAGTTCGGAGCTGGATAGATCTTTTTTCAAATTAATGTAAGGCTCCTCATTAATCAACTTCAAAACATTTTGAACGGAATCAGTTTTATCCAAAACAACAATTTGACCTCCCTTATCAGCTTTGGTTATAATAATATCAGGATTAGATTTAACAGTTTTGAGAGAGTTTTTACCTGAATTATTCAAATTACTATTGTTAAGCTTTTAATTAAAGTCTACATTATTCTTAATGAGGTGTCTAGTGGAATCTTTTTGTAAGAGGGATAATGCACTGAACTTAAACGCCCTTTCAATAGGAGCCATTAATTTAGGAATATCGGGAGTTTTACTAATTGAAAAATTGTTATTTAGTTTAAAAGCATCAATATGATTATCATTGAGTTCAAAATCAGATAAATTAACCACAAATTGACTATTAACAGTAGGTAAATTATTTGGGACGGTAAGACTGAGACAACTAACTAATTTAGAAAATCTCCTTTCCAAACCAATTTTATGGTAATAAGCAGATGAACAGGCTCTATTCCAAGACATGTTATCAAAACTCGAAATCCCATCAGGACCTGCGCGGTGATGCCTGTTTTCGGTGATTTCCTGTCAGCTGCGTCACTTCTGCTCTTCTGGTTGCACAGATTACAGCGAGTACTCGGGGCTATAGCCGAGCGTGGATCTTTTGAACCCTTTTAACATTTTTTTTCACCTTACACTGATGAAGGGGATCGATGTATCCTTTGAAACGGTCGTGTGAGTTTTAAAGTTTTATAATTTGTGGGCTTCAACGTTGTTTTTAGCTTTTTCGTATAGAGGGACATATATCCTCTTAAATAATATTTTATGTTCAACAATAGGGGTAAAAAAGTACCAGCTACTGGTACAAAAGCATTCAAAAAACGAAAATATTTTTGATACAGCCTAATAATATCAAAATTTACCATTTATCGTGAAAAATATAAAGCAACCGATAAAGCATTTCTAAATAAAATATCTGAGATAAAGGAAGGCATGGGAATGAACCCACACTCTCTGGACACAAGCCCAACGCTCTAACCATTCAATCCCCAAGCACATAACCAAACAGTAACAAAACTTTAAAATAAGTAGGCAAATCCCACTATATTCCAGTTAGGACCGTTCATCTTAGGGCCCTGCTCAAAACTATCAGCGGCCCCTTTTGGCCCCCCCTACTATAGCTCCCTTAAAAATCGTCCGATTAGCTAGCTTTTTTTCTAATAATTTCTTAGGATTTCCAGCTACTATATGAATGATCGAAAAATTTCTTGAACAAGATCCGGGCCTCTTTACGTTTTTGTGCCCTGAATTTTTAATAAATTGCCGCCTTTTAATCCGATCGTCATTGTTTAGGGGGCCTTTTCTCTATTAATTATTTCCCCGTTTTTACATTGCAGTTAGGATCTTGGACTCTGTCCGGGGCAATGAATTTTTTGTGTGCCATGCATTTCCCTCTCCCTTACTAATTGTGTCACCATCTCAATGCAGAACTTCAAAGTTGTGCCTTGGACTTCTCTCTCCGGGCCACCAACCTCATATTTTTATTGGTCCCTAGGGCCCCTTTTTAAGCATTTCTTTAAAATTTTATTCTAATGATTAATTTATACCCTATGCTTAATTTCGACTAATTAAAGATCTAAAGCACTAAGTAGTAGGACCTTTTAAGGTGTTTTCTTCTTAGGGCCCTGATAAAAGCTATCAGTTGGCCCCTTTTGGGCCCCCTATTATAGCTTCCATAAAAATGGTCCAATTCACTAGCTTTTTTTTCTAACAACTTCTTAGAACTTCCAGCTACTATCTGCACGACAAAAATTTTCTCGGACTTCAGCTGCCACCAATTTTGAATATTAATCTCCTTCTTGGGGCCCTTGGTGCAGCTTCTTTAAAAATTTTCCGATTCTCTTGCAATTTTCATTAACATAGTCCTAGGGTACTCCAGCTACTTTATAAACTACCAAACATTTCCTTAGACCCCCAACTACCACCTTTTTTAGGTAGATTTCGTAATTCGATTTGATTTTTCGTAATTTGATTATAAAACCTATTACATTCTCCCCAATGTATCCTGTTAATGTTAAAGGAATTTCGTTAAATTTATAGGGGGCATATTCCACCGCCTGGGGACTCATTTTTTTCTTGGGTTCTAAGGGATCGATTTCAACAGGGTTTGGGTCATTCGACTCCATATCGAAAACTTGAGGGTTTTTTTAATTTATTATCACGGGCGCGGGCAGCTTCGGGCGGGTCAGCTAGTTATTAATAAATGTTTGGTACGATTTTGAGTAACTGGATTTCATCTTTTGTTACAAAATGTTATTTTTCACAAATTGCCCCCCCCCCCCCCAAAAAAAAAAAAAAAAATCTGCATCGACCCCTGATTAAATGCTTTTTTCATGGTAAGTTTTTAAAAAACTTTCATCTATTTTTTTTTAGATTAAATTATATAATTCTCTTCTACAAAAAAAAAAAAAAAAAAAAAAAAAAAAGAGTAAAATGTTTCCTAAAAAAATATCGCCCTAGTACTTCATTAAGTGTTTCATATAAGTCGATTTTTTGTTTTGTCCTGTTTTTATACATATTATTAGAATAGTAAAAATATTTTTTTAAAAACCTAAGTAATGTTTATTTAGTATAAAAATTATTTCAGCTAACAAATGCAGATTTCCTTGTCATAATACAACATGTTAAAATGATATACATAATTTTTTAATTGATTTTATGCAAAACCATTAATTCATACTCAGAAATTGAGAAATACAATATTTTAATTACCGCTAGCGAGTGGATTTTTAGACAATCTTTGGAAAATTGCAGACGAAAGTAGTTAGCTATATTTTGCAACTTTTGAATTTAGCACGATGTAAACATAGTGTTTTATCCTACACTAAACTTTCATATTCTTAATTTTATAGGGGAAAAAATTAAAATTCATTGTAGTAATAATAATTAACTATTTTTCCAGTTGCATACATTTTGTCATAACAATTTTCAATTGGCTGGCTGGTAAAATTTTCTTGTTAAATAATTTTGATTAAGATTAGCAACAGAATCTAAGTTCTGTGCATAATCTGTTAAAACAAAATTTGTTTTAGAATAGATATGGTCCTTAATTAAATGCAAAAATTTTGCTTTCATATAGGAAACAGTGCATTGAATGGGGAACGTTTTGCCTACCACAAGAGGAGTTGACTAGTGAGGAACCGGTTTGTTGACAAACATGAACATTTGGCTCTCAAGTTCACTGTAACTGTAATGGAACTCCACTCCATTTTGTTCCAGTCACCTTGTGCACGCGGGCGCGGGCAACCCGTTAGCCGTTCGTGAACAACTTCATATTGAATGACTCTTTGAGAATCATTCATAATTGTCCAAGTTATTTTTTATTTATAT
Source organism: Maratus michaelseni (assembly GCA_963931845.1). Classification (NCBI taxonomy): domain Eukaryota; kingdom Metazoa; phylum Arthropoda; class Arachnida; order Araneae; family Salticidae; genus Maratus; species Maratus michaelseni. Next base: position 161,085,390 of record OZ007597.1, read on the forward strand.
TCGTTTGCCTTCGAATTGTGAATAACGCGGTTCCGTTAATGTGAATAAAGTTGATATTAATTTAAAAAAGCGTATTTTGTGTTACTGTATTGGTTACTTTTTGTTAAAACATCCAAACTGGTAAGTTTTAATTGGAAAAAAAAGATACGTTATTTCTGTATGTATGTGTCTGATAGCATGATAATTTTCATTAGATTTTAATATTTACTGATCTTAAAATTAGATATTGAACTCAGTGACTTTTGATTATACTCGCAGTTTTAGTTAATCTTTTACACATAGAGTTTATCCAGCGACAATATGATTTTCTGTTTGATTTGATCCACACACATAGTTTATCCAGCGTCAGTATGGTTTTTTAAATGCTATTCCATATGATGATATTCCTAATTCAGTTAATAATGTATTCAACTTCATTATTTCGTTCTTTTGTATAAACAAACTGTACATTTCAAGTGAAATAGTTTACAAAATTGACAAGAAAATATTCTGAAAGTTCTTTGAATATTCTTTTATTACAAATTATAAATTAACACTTAATACATTGTTTAAAATATTTTAATAAATAATCTATTAATAATTGCTTCTGTTTTCGTAAATTTCATAATGCCAGACTATCTTAATAACATATGGAGTAACTTTTTAAAGAATAAAGTATGTGCTTGTAATTTATATACAATTTAAAATCTTAAACTAAGTTACTTGTAAAGTAAAATGAACATCTACAGCAGTAGTTCTTAATGTCTTAGTTGCTTCAAACCCCTTTTGGTATTTCTTCAGTTTTTGTGGACCCTCAGTATTTAATACTGAAATTACTCATATTTAAATGAATATATAAACGAACAGTAATATTTTTTTGTTACAGGGGTCTTGGTGAGATATAGAGAAAATTACCTCAACAATAATAGAATAAAAATTATAAATTTTTATGTCAACCTTTCACATACACACAAGCTTTTTTTTTTTCAATATTTATACAATTTCTTTAATATAAGAAGCCATTTATCTATTTTTAAATACAAACAGAAGTAATTTGTATGTAAATAAACAGTAATATATATAATGTTTAAATATATAAATATTCAGAAACAGGCATAAAAGTTGATCAGGTTTGTTTTCAGAGCTGTTTATATATCGTTTGGCAACAAATTTCACTTTCTGAAGCTCGAATTGCATTGATCTTTAAAAAAGAAATAGCGAGGTCCCTATAACAAACAAGTACCCAAATATTAGTAGGTATATAAATTAATTATACAGTATGGAACCATTTATCCGGAAACCAATTCGGCCGTGTGCTGTAATCTACTGAAGTTGTCTAGGGGGAGGGAGGGGAGTATGCACATATAAGATTTATATGTGACAATAAATATGATCTATATATGACATCTATATGGCGTCTGTATCACATATATGTAAGCTTGGTGTAACTGTAATTGGATGCAGGGACTAGATAATAAGGAAATATGAAACGGCTCCTATTCCGTCATGAAATATTTAATACAAAAAGGCCATTTGTTGAATATCTGCTTACCTGTGTATTGTGAATATCTATTTAGCCCAATTCAATTATTTTTAACGGAAATGACTGAGTTGACAGTCATTATTTGGTTATTTTGACCTCAGAATTTTATAAAGCACCAAGTATGCATTGTTGATTTTTTTTTCTTTTTTTTTTTTTATGAATTGTTGTGAAATAATATCACTGTCAAGATTATAAAGACTAAACCTTTTATAGTAATTTTTTATTTAAAGATTTTCAAGGGGATGTAGGGAGGGGCTGAGAAAAGAATCAGTGTAGATTACACAAGATTTGTGGTTTTCAAGTGGTGAACAGTTTATAATTAAATTCTTTCATATTTTGTGTTTTTAGCTGTGATATCAATTTTGTGTTTTTGTGTCAAAAAAAAAAAAAAAATGTCATAACAAAGTTTTTAAAATACGACTTTGAAATTATATAATTTTGTATTGACAATTTTTTTAAAAATCTTTCACTTTTTTTTTTAACAGCTTTTCAGCTTGTTTAATTCTGGTATGAAGTGCACCCATGAATAGAATTTTATCAACTGTAGCTAAGAATGAATCATTCTACAAGTGTTGATTGAAATATCTGCATTCACAAAGTAAGTGCTAAATTATTACTTACCCAATGAAATTATTGTTGACAAAGTTTAATTTGCATTTTGTATTTTAGTGAATTATTATGTTTTTTGTATATATGTGTATTTTATATTTGTTTTGTATTTAAAAAGACAATAATTTTTGACAAAGCAGACAGAGTCAGTTCTGCAGTCTTTTGCCAAATGGACCATTTTAAGTGTATTTGTAATTATATAAATACTTAGCACCTATAGTCGTCGTCTGATCCGTCCGTCCGTCTCTCCGCATATAACAGTGCAAAAACTACCCAACCAAATGGTTTGAAATTTAATATATATATAATCGTTGCAAAATTTTGTCGAGTCATTTCTAATTTTATGAAAATCGAATCAAAACTTAAAAAGATATTAATAAAAATATTTATTAAATAATTTAATTTTTTAAAAAATCAGTACTTCCTTGTTATAGCAGCTTCTGAGGATTAATCGTCAGGCGACTGAGATGTATTGTCAAGTTATCTGACATGTATGACGTTTTATTCATATGACATTTTATAACCTCTATGACCAAATTATAGTCATATATGAGGAATATGACATTTTATAACCTCTATGACCAAATTATAGTCATATATGAGGAATATGACATTTTATAACCTCTATGACCAAATTATAGTCACGTAATTAATTCAATGATATCCCATGATTGGTAATGATTCTAGGTTGCCATGGTGATTACACCCTATTTAAGATGAAGTCATATTATTTCTGTATTGCTGAATTTGAAAACTGAATTTGCATACTAAAATTATTTAATTATAGCATTCATATAATCTACTGACAGTTTTTTGGATAGATGTTTCCGGAGAAATAGATACTAAATGAAAAAAAGTCTAAATATGGATTTAAACTTCTGAAATTTTCAAAACTAGGCTTAAGTTTCCCATTTGAATTTTTAGTCAATGTCAACAAAAGATAAAATGTTGCCAACTTAAAATGTACTTATTTTATTACGGAAATTAATCATATCATAATAACAGACGATATAATTAATTTCACTAAAATAATAACAGTACAAACGCACCTCATTTGTCACGTTTGACGTGCAATTTGCAACTTGTTTTTGTCTGTTGTCCACTTTCTGATTTTTGGTCCTGAAAGTTTTCTCCCATAATAGGTCAATTTTTACTCTTTTTCAATAAAAATGTAGTTTGGGTTTTAAATGTGGCATTAATTTTTTTTTTCTTCCCTCGCCCCTCTTTTTTTTAACCTTGCAAATTCAGTCAGACCATAAAATGGTTTGTCACATGACTGAGAATCTTCTGTGTTTTGACAAATCCTTGCCTTTAAAAAAGTTATTTAAAATCCCATCCTTTTAAAAAATCTTCCTCTTTCTCTTCTTCCTCCCCCCCCCCCCTCGATTTGCCTCCACAACACAAAGTTTAAAACCTTTAAGTGTTTTCTAGTTTTACCAATTTATCTACATTATTTGTTACTGTAAAAGGTAAAACAGGAAAATTTCATTAGAAGCTAATGGCTGTAGTAACAATATTATTGATAGCTACTTTTTAAAAATTAGTAGCCATTTAAAAAAAATTAACTTTGCTAAATGATAAAATTAAATTTCTGTTAGTATTATTAATATAAAATTAAATAACCTAAATAAATATGTTAATATTATTTTGGAATTTTCAAGAGTGGATTTTGTTGATAGCATGCACACACAGAAAAAAAAATTATTCTGTCCTAGTAGATAATGCAGTCTATGACATTTCAGTCTCACAATATATCATATTTTACAGGGCCTGATATAAACATGGAATGTTAGGGTCAAAACCAGGGGTGATTCTGCTCCGAAAAATTAAGTCAGTCATTTCTGAAAATTAAAAAAAATTGCATAAATCCGAAAATTCGGACATAAAATATATCGCGTTTTTCGACAAATGGTCACCGAAAAAAATCAATTTGTCAATCGTTCGAAGAGAAATCGCCAATTTTGTCAAAGGATCGCGGGAAAAAGGCAAATTTCGTCCAGGGATTACATTGAAAAAAACTTGAATTTCGTCAAAGAATTGCCAAAAAATGGCAAATTTCGTCAAAGGATCGCGAAAAAACGACATTTTGTCAAGATTGTGAACAAACCGCAAATTTCGTCAAAAGATAGCGAAAAAACGCAAATATTGTCAAAGGGGGCAGAAAAAAACACATAGTTAGTGCCGCGAGTGGATTCCTCTTCCCCCTTCCCCCCTTGTTGTAACCTTTCAGAAAATTTTTTGTGAATTTCAGAAATTTTTTTTTTACTCAGAATCACCCCTGGTCAAAACCTTCAGCTCCTTGGTTTTGGGAGTTCCAATGTCAGATTATTTGGATATTTTTTTGGATCTGAAAAATTTATGCGAGTGCTAAAGGTATATATAGTACAACATTTTGATGTAATCAAATCATCAATGGAACACCCAAAAGGGCCATGTACAAATACATTATTTAATTTTTTTGGTTCTGCACAGATGATAATATTCTCTGTAGCAGAAACACAGCAGATTAATCTAATAACTTAAAAAGAAATTCTGGGCTTAAAAAAATTACTGATATTTACTTTGTCTCTAAATTTATTGTATTTTCTTATTATATTTTCTCTGTAAATGCAAATTTTTTATTATTGTATGGGTTATTATAATTTCTTATGATAATAAGCTTAGTCTGGCATTGTTGGATTGCAGATAAATTTTGATATGCTGTAGATTGATACAAAAAAATCTGCTACTGCAGTGATATTGTAGCATGCATTAAGAAAACACTTCACTGTTATATGTTTACCCCTTGCCTATAACAAAATTCCATGTTAACATATGGAGAAATTTTAATTGTGTGATTATGCAATACCTAATATAATTATCGAAATATGATTTTCACCATCAGAAAGTAGATACTTGATTAGATGTTCTTTTTAAAAAAATGTATTTATTAAAATCCTTAATAATTCTTTACAGCATCACAAATCAGGATTCACAAATATATCGATAAAATTTAATGCCTTTTACTCGATGCTTTTGTTTTACACAAAAGAACAAACAAGATCCTTAAAGTAAAAAACATTCATTTGGTCATCATGAGTTCTAAGTTTCATCACAGAAACATTTAATTTAAATAAAAATTCACGTTTTAAGCATGTGGGAAAAATAAATGACCTTTTTAACTGTGATAGAGATATAATTAAACTGAAATATACTTTTTAAAACTATATGTATTAAACATAGATGTTTGTCTTTGTGTGATGTTTTCTGAAGTGGTCGCTAAATGCAGAGCTGCAGGATTTGGCAGGAAGGTACCTCCATGTCTGAAATTATGCACCTCAAAGCCAGTTTTTGGATTAGTTTTCTTAATTTTTTATATATTTTTTTTGCTCTTTTTGCATTGTATTTTCTATGTTAGTAAAAGGAATCCGGAATTCCTACACATATTTTTTAATTTTTTATGCAATTTGTAGCGTTTTTTGTGTTTTACGACCATTTTTTATCATTTGTAAAAGGAATCCGATTTGTGTTCAGCTCAATAATAAATTTTCTCCTCTGAAAATTTTATATGATTTTTAGTGTTTCTTCGCATTTTGCGACAGTCTTTTGACATTAATAAAAGGAACCGGGGTTTCAATATTTTAGTAGTCTTTCTATGTAGTAAATTTTGACAATACTCACAATTATTATTTACCCATCATATGTAGTATAGGGTAAGTCTTGTAATCGTTTTGAAAATCGAAAAAAATATTTCGACGGATTTACACGTTTCAGACACTGGAGATTCCGAAAAACATATTTTTAGAAATAAAAATTTTGCCATCCGTCTGTGTATCTGTAAACGCTCTATCTCCCGAAAAAAATGAGATAGAGACTTGGAATTTTGTATGTACTTAGTATGTAATAATGGGAAGAAGCTTATTGAATTTCAGTAACCTCAATTATCTGGAACTATTTTTTTCGGACTCTTGAAATATTCGTGCTGATAAAAGGTATATAAAAATTTTCGAAATTGTTTATTTTAAGGAGTGAATATAAAAGACAATAAAATAACATACATTTTGCATAAAGCATGAAGTCGATCGGATAATGAGTTGCCGAGATATTTGTAATCCTATTTTCCACACGCTTTGATTTTTCATGACCCTGTATTTCATTCAAATTTCAATTCAAAGATATATTTTAATTGGAAATGAGACGCTTAATCAGATGCAATAAACTGCTAGTTAATAGGATTATTGTTTTTGGAGTTATAAGGATGTTTCTTTAAAGCAATTCTGTAATCGAGCCTTTAAAGTTTATGACGTCATCTAGCCACGATTTTATTCGAATTTCAATGCATTTTATAAGTAGTTTACACATTTTTTATTTTAATATTTTACATGATGCATATCCATGATGGGTAAATATTACGGTGGCCCCCAACGACTAGTTTTTTCCCGCAATCGTTTAACAAAAATTACATTTTATTTATTTTTTACCGCAATCCTTAATTGTAATTTGCATGTTTTTACCGAGATCCTTTGACAAAAATCACATGTTTTTACTGTGAAATACTCTGTTACTACTCTGAAAATTTTATATTCTTCTTAGTGTTTCTGCTTGTTTTGCGACGGCTTTTGACATTAATAAACGGAACCAGATTTCAATATTTTACCAGTCTTTATTCCCGCAGTTGGTTAACAAAAATTACATTTTTGTTTATTTTTTTACTGCGATCCTTTGTTGTAATTCGCGTGTTTTTACTGAGATCCTTTGACAAAAATTGCATGTTTTTACTGTGAAATACTCTGTTACTACTCTGAAAATTTTATATGATTTTTAATGTTTCTGCTCATCTTGCGACAGTCTTTTGATATTAATAAAAGGAACCAGATTTTAATATTTTAGCAGTCTTTTTATGCAGTAAATTTTGACAATACTCACAATTATTTTTTTCCGCAGTTGGTTAACAAAAATTACATTTTTGTTTATTTTTTTACCGCGATCCTTTGTTGTAATTCGCATGTTTTTACTGAGATCCTTTGACAAAAATTGCATGTTTTTACTGTGAAATACTCTGTTACTACTCTGAAAATTTTATATGATTTTTAATGTTTCTTCTCGTTTTGCGACGGTCTTTTGATATTAATAAAAGGAACCGGGGTTTCAATATTTTAGTAGTCTTTCTATGTAGTAAATTTCGACAACACTCACAATTATTTTTTCCCGCAATCGTTTAACAAAAATTACATTTTTTTTTTTTAAATCGCGATTCTTTGTTGTAATCCGCGTGTGTTTGTACCGAGATCCTTTGACAAAAATTGCATGTTTTTACTGTGAAATACTCTGTTACTACTCTGAAAATTTTATATGATTTTTAATGCTTCTTCTCGTTTTGCGACGGTCTTTTGATATTAATAAAAGGAACCGGGGTTTCAATATTTTAGTAATCTTTCTATGTAGTAAATTTTGACAACACTCACAATTATTTTTTCCCGCAATCGTTTAACAAAAATTACATTTTTTTTTTTTAAATCGTGATTCTTTGTTGTAATTCGCGTGTGTTTCTACCGAGATCCTTTGACAAAAATTGCATGTTTTTACTGTGAAATACTCTGTTACTACTCTGAAAATTTTATATGATTTTTAATGTTTCTTCTCGTTTTGCGACGGTCTTTTGATATTAATAAAAGGAACCGGGGTTTCAATATTTTAGTAGTCTTTCTATGTAGTAAATTTTGACAACACTCACAATTATTTTTTCCCGCAATCGTTTAACAAAAATTACATTTTTTTTTTTTTTTAAATCGCGATTCTTTGTTGTAATTCGCGTGTGTTTCTACCGAGATCCTTTGACAAAAATCGCATGTTTTTACTGTGAAATACTCAGTTACTACTCTGAAAATTTTATATGATTTTTAGTGTTTCTGCTCGTTTTGGGATGGTCTTTTGACATCAATAAAAGGAACCAGATTTCAATATTTTAGCAGTCTTTCTGTGCAGTAAATTTTGACAACACTCACAATTATTTTTTCCTGCAATCGTTTAATAAAAATCCCTTAAAAAAAAAAAAAAAAAAAAAAAAATTATTGCGATCTTTTGTTGTAATTCGCGTGTGTTTCTACCGAGATCCTTTGACAAAAATTGCATGTTTTTACTGTGAAATACTCTGTTACTAGTCTGAAAATTTTATATGATTTTTAATGTTTCTTCTCGTTTTGCGACGGTCTTTTGATATTAATAAAAGGAACCGGGGTTTCAATATTTTAGTAGTCTTTCTATGTAGTAAATTTTGACAACACTCACAATTATTTTTTCCCGCAATCGTTTAACAAAAATTACATTTTTTTTTTTTAAATCGCGATTCTTTGTTGTAATTCGCGTGTGTTTCTACCGAGATCCTTTGACAAAAATCGCATGTTTTTACTGTGAAATACTCTGTTACTACTCTGAAAATTTTATATGATTTTTAGTGTTTCTGCTCGTTTTGGGATGGTCTTTTGACATTAATAAAAGGAACCAGATTTCAATATTTTAGCAGTCTTTCTGTGCAGTAAATTTTGACAACACTCACAATTATTTTTTCCTGCAATCGTTTAATAAAAATCCCTTAAAAAAAAAAAAAAAAAAAAAAAATTATCGCGATCTTTTGTTGTAATTCGTGTGTTTTTACCGGTACCCTTTGACGAAAATTGCAAGTTTGTACTGTGATCCTTTGATGAAATTCACGTGTTTTTACTGTGAACCTTTGACAAAATTTATGTATTTTTACCGTGAACCTTGATGAAATTCACATTTTCTTCCATTGATCCTTTGACGAAATTCACATTTTTTCCCAAGTCCGAGATCCTTTGACAAAACTCATGTTTTTTTTTTCTCTGGATCCTTAGACGAAATTGATTTTTTTTCTGCGACCGATTGACAAAATTGATTTTCTTTCCGGGATCATTTGTTGAAATTCGTGATCGACTAACAAAATTCGCAATTTGTTTCTGCGATCTTTTGACAAAATTCGCAATATTTATCCAAATTCGTGATTTTTTGCTTCAATCTTTTGACGAAATTTGTGATTTTTTTTTCAATGGCCAATTGAAGAAAATAGCTATTTATTTCTGAGATCTTTCACGAAATTCACGATATTTTTCAACGATAGTTTACAGAAATTCACATTCTATTCGGCAACTGATTCACAAATTAATCTTGCGAAATTTCCCAAAAGAAAAAAAAATGCAGACTTCCAAGAAAAGTAAAAAATACTTGTGAAAGAATCATGGGTCTGTGAAAGAATTTGTAGGGGGAAATACCACACAGCATTTTTTATTATGTGGAACTTTCCTTTTTTTGTACGCAATTCACAAAAAAAAAATTATACCTGATGTAAATATTTACAGAAACACGATTCACTTGTGGTTAATATCAGGTTTTATGTTAAGAAGATTGTTTGCCATTCCAGATTTTTTTTTTCACTTGAGCTTTTTCTTTTTTAATGTTCAAATTTTCGGACTGGTGATCGATTTTTTTTAATTTTCGGAAATTTCAGAACAGGACTGCCCTTGCCCAGGACAACTTTCTACAAGAAGAAAAAATGTCTGAAAGTTTTGGAGAATTTTTAATTTTTTTTTTATTAGTGTAGACAAAAACTGTCCGAAAGTTGTGGACAATTTTTTAAATTGGTTTCATTAGTACAGACAAAAATTGTCTGCAAGAGATTTCTTTTGTCTGTGACTATGTCGCCATGTTGCAGTGTTTCTGCCACTGGGCTGTAATATGCAACAAACTATTCCATCTTGCCAAGTTTGACAGTCACATAGTAAAATGTATTAAGGGGGATGGCAGGGAACCAGAAAAAAATCCACTTTAGACATTTTCTAGACATGAAATTTTCTGTTTAAGGACAGATTCTGTTATACACAGGTTCTATTTTCAGAGGTGTTATTTCAAGTGTCACACTTTATTGTTCACATCTCAGTCAATACTCAGCCACATTATTTTTTTTTTTCTTAATGTAATGAAATATCCATGTTGTAAGACCATTTTTGTAAGCAATAGCAGATTGAAAGATCATTAAAGATCATAGTTCATTTGTCTAGGGGTTTTTCGAAGACAGAAAAGGGAATTGATTGCAGGCAGAACCGTCCTTAGGGGCATGCAACAGGTCAGGGCCTTGCACCTGAAAAAGATTATTCTTTTTAAAATTTAATACAAAATATCTAAATACTTACCAACCATTCGTTTCATTGTGAGTTATTTATTTCACAATAAAATTTATACATTTAATCTTTTTTTTTATGCGATGTAAAATGTTGTATCAGTAAAATGTTAGGTGGAAGGTGTAGGCGCTTGAAAGCAAAACATATTTTTTTCTAGGTTTTATTCAGTCTGTAGGCATTGTTATTTTCTAGGCTAGCAGTGCTTGTCATAGGAAAAATCTCGATGGGTGCTTGAACGGAATATGGATTATTGAGAGACTGGTGCTGTTAATGTTTCTGATAAAGGTAACTAATATTTAATTATTATTTGTAATGGAATAATACGTATATTTACTTCCTGTAAAAAAAATATTTTACCTTTAAGCAGGGATCCCAAATGGTCTGTGTTTTGAATACCAGTATATTCTAAGAAAAATTACAACATTTGCAATAGAAATAACCTTCAGGGTAGGTTTGTATGAAATTTGCAAGAAAAACTAAAAAAGAAAATTTTCCTCAGAAAATACTGGTATTCAAAAAGCAGACCATTTGGGAGCCCTTCTTTAAGTTATAGATTTTATTGTTTAATCAATTTTTTCTTTTCACTGTTTCTGTTCATACATATTTTTATCTCATGCAAGTTTTTTTTTAATTTATTACGTTGTGGGAAGAGAAGTTATTCACTAGTTTGAAAGGAAAGGGTCTTGCAAAAATTCTTGCACCCGGCCTCACTTTTGCTAGGAGACAGTTCTGATAGCAAACTTTTTGTGAAACAGTATGATGAGATATCAAAAGTACATAGTTTGGAGCATATGCAGCACATTTTTAGGAAAATTTTAATTACTTATCTGTAAAAAATATTAATATGAATATTTTATTGTTAAATCAACTTTTTCTTTTCATTGTACAAATATCTTTCTTCTGTTCAGACATATTTGTATGTCATGCAAGTTTTTTCAAAAATTTATTACATTGTGAGAAGAGAGATTGAGTTTCCCCCCCCCCTTCTCTCCTATTCCTAGCATATAAGTTTTAAAATTTTTAATATTCTTAAAAAAAAAAAAGTAATAACAGATTTGTTGCTGTGTAGTAACAATAAACAAATGTTCAATCATCTAAATAATTTTTTCCTTAAGGATTTCTTTTTTTTTTTTTTTTTTTCCTGCAGACAAAGTTTTAAATCTTTGCAACTCTTTATTTTTAAAAGATCTGCTATATTTGTTACTTTGTAGTAACAAAAAATAATGAAGCCTTTAAATTCTCCTCCTTAAAATTTCTACTCTCTTCCCTTCTCAGAAGATTTTTAGATATGACAGAAGTAATGTAAAAATTTCTTCTTTCATGCAGTATGACTATTCTCATCCATCTAAGCAAAGCAAATGTATGATAATTAAAAAAATAATAATAGTAATTTATTTTTTTAGGCAACTTGAAATAATTATATGTAAAAAGAAAGAAAATATTTAGAGCAAAAGTGTTTTTATTTATTATAATAAGGCATCAATTTTTAAAAAGCCTGCACCCCCCCCCCATCCCCCTTCTCCCTACCCTTTTTCCTTCCTTCCTTGAATTTCATTCTGCTACTGCCAATATCAGGATTCTAAAAAAGCCATCTAAAATTTTAAAAAGCCATGGTGGTTTCTTTTATTGGTTTTAAGACTTTTTTTTTTCTCCCATTATTATTGGCTTTTACATAGCAAAACATTTTATTTTTAAACTACAATTTTTTGTGATAATTTGTACAACTTAACTAATTTTAAACACTTTCCATTGAACTACAATTTAATGTTGTAAAAAAAATCTCAATAGGGCAGTTGCAATCAGCTGATCAACCATTGTATTCACTTGGAGGTAAGGGTAATTCCACCAATCAGTAGGGCTGGATTATTTATCAATAAATCGGTCAAATATTGATATTTTTTAATTATCGGAATAACGATAGCTAAGCTCCGAATCTGACAATATATCCCAATAACGATAGCTAAGTTCTGACTCTACCGATATATGCCAATGACATTTTTTTTTCCCGCAGGGCAACTTCGAAATCCAAGAAAAAGCGCTGAAAATTCCGTACTAATATCTGAATAATCCTTTCTCCCCACGCATTTATTCCCTGTCCGCTATCCCTTCCAACGATTATCTCTTTTTCATTGTTATTTCAATAAATCCCGATACATTCTTTGCTTTACTTTTTATTTCCACCTAACCGCATTTCCCACCGTGCGTTCCTTACTGAACAATCTGTTATCGTCTGTGTTTCAATAAAGTCGCTGCTATTCCTCTAGGTCCTAGACCTATTGCAATAGTTCACACATATTGATAAGTCATGACGAATAAATAAGCGCTCAAATATGTACGAGTTATTGTGTAGTCGATAATATTACTAGAGCTTAGCAACTGGGAAGCTTGGTTCGCGAGCAACCAATCACAGTGCGGCTAAAATTTTGCATTTCGCCACGTTCCGTTCGTGAAGCGAAGCATCGCCACTTTTTCACTGTGATTGGTTATCTTTAAGCGGAGCTTCCTAGCTATTAACGTCTAGTATTGCGTACGCTGAATATCGGCCAAGAGGCTCATACCTGTTTCCCTCTGTGTTTTATCGGTAGTGAGAGCATGAATCACAGTGAATTTAATATATGTTTTCTTGTTATTTCAGCTTAAAATGAACTAAAAAAAATAAGTACTATAAAACTATTTCAAAATGTGATTTGAATATTTATATTTCAAAAAAGATTTCAATGTTGTATTGTATTTATGTATAGTAAATAGATAGGAAGGTGAATTTTTATATTTTTTTTCTATTAAGAATGCATTGATACCTTAGAGAAAGATTGAAAAACAACATTTCTGCTGCCTCTGTCATCCATTGAAAGCTTGTTATTCAGAAATACATTAGCATTACATATGGTAATAAACCAATTTCAGTTTTTGCTGTTGCTTTTTACTTATTTTATTCATATTAAAATGTTCAACGTCCTAAATTTAAGAACTTTTATTTAGTTTCTTTTTCATAATATTCTCAGTTATAACGAGGCAATGGTGAAAATAGTGCATAAAATAGGAAGAATAGGCAACATACTATTTTAAAGAAAAACACCATCCAATCAATGGTATAAGCCCAAATAGATATTGAACAACGTGTCTTTTTCCTAAAATATTTCTGTTTTGTATAAATATGAAACTATAATATTTAAAGGATGCTGTGTGAGCAAGTATGTCTAGAGAATTGATTCGTTGCTTTCTACACCTGTTTGTACTTAAATTGCTGCTACCATACCATTTATCTATGGAAATTAACAATTTTTCTATTCCCATACACTTTAAGGTAGTTATCGCGATATATCACCAATATCAATATTAATTCGTTGATATATTGCGATATTAAATTTCTGATATCGTCCAGCCCTACCAATCAGAACTGCCTATTTGTACTGTTTACCTCCAAGGTGACGTCAATTGCAACTGCCCTATATTGAAAACATTGTTTTGTAAAAGTAATGCATGACAGTTCGTTGTAGTTAGGTTAGGATTATAAAATGGCTTTCCAGTTGCTTCACTATGTTTAACTGAACCTTTAATACTTGTTTTATCTTTTTAATTAATGCTTCAAATAATTTAAATTTGATCAATAATTTCTTATTGTTATGTTTTTGACAGCTTATTTTAAGGACTTTTGATATGTAACAATCTTCATTCCATAAATGTTTGAATGGCTTTTATTTTAAGAATAATTCTTGTTTATTTTGTTCTGATCTACTTTTTTTTTTTTTTTTTTTTTTTTTTTTAATATGGCTTGAATGGAATTTCAGCTATCTCTTCTTCCCAATATAGACCATTATTGTATTGATATTTATCTAGGATTTAGTCCTGCCACTTCAAATGTTTATAGTTAATCTTTTTTAAAGCAGTGATTTTGCCTATTTTTAATCAAACTTAATCATTTAAACTGAGTATATTTTTTTCTAGAGCTGAATTATATAGAATACAATGTTGTCTGGTTAATGCTCATTGGTATCATCAGTGATAATATATTCTTTTAGGCATACTGTCTTTATACTTTTCTTCTAGCAGTCAGCAACATATTTACTTGTTAATCATTTATAATTTTCTATAATGTACTTAACAAACAAACAAAACAATTTATAAATGTACCAAGCAAAATTAGACAAATTTAATGCAAAATGACTATTAAAAAGCACTCTTTTATCTATACCATATTACTTATATCTAATATTCTTCTAAAAAGCCAATATATATATATTTTTTTAATTTAAGCCAGTTGGCTAAAATCCAGCAACCCTGGCCAATGTGGAAAGTTAAAATCAAAATGGTATGCTAAAAATAACCAATCACTAAGTCTTGAAATCCAATAATACCAGAAGTTTTGTAGGATTATGACTCTTGTTACATAAGAGAAGAATAGCAAATGTGATTGTGTGTAGAATATTCTCCTGATTTCAGGAATTTTTGCATAATGCGTTTCCTGATAGGATATTTAAAAATTATTTTCTGTCTGTTAAAGAAAAAAATGTTTGATTATGGCAATTTAGAAAGTTCTTTTTTACTAATTTAATTGGTATTTTTAATATTTATAAGAACTTTATGTACATTTTATTTGATATAGTCATCATAAATTGACCTCTCTCCTTTGAAAAAACAATCATTTCCTAAAGTCACTTTTGGCAAATTTAATTTTTTCCTATAGGATTTTGATGTGGAAAAAAGAAAAAGTGAGAAGAAAAACACTGTTTTTTACTACTAACTATCAATATTTTAACACAAAAATTATACATTGGCTTCGAAAACATTATACTTATAACTCAAAAAGTTACAGCAACAATTGAAAAATTGAGAACATCTCATAGGATTATATGGAACTAGGGGGCTCAGCCTCCTACTCGCTAATGCTCGCCAACTCCCCGTGAATTGCAAAGCAATTCTCATTGAGAGCGCTACGCGGTTCCAGCTCGCTTCGCTCGCTCGCCCCTTTTTATTTTTCTAGTAATTCTAGCCAGAATAAGTACTACAATAAATCATTTGAACATATGAAATTGACAATTTTTTTAATGTAAAAAAGTAACTGAAAACTTCGTTGAAAACACAACTAAAAATGCATTTAGTTGATGCTATTAATGGGCATATAAATCATTTAAATACTATGAAAAAAAGGATCTTGGAAACATAATTAGTTTAAAACTTATTGCACCTATAATATTGTACAGCACGGCAAAAAAAAAAAAAACACTACGTGGTAGGAAGATAGTTTATCATCAATGATTGTTTAAATTTCGTTCGACATTTTACTATTCTAATTGATTATAGATTTCTGCAAAATAAATTATTTTTACTTCAATAATATTATTATCTCCGATTTTTTGTGAGTGAAATTTGTAAATAAATTCTAAATAAGAGTTGAGAATTCATTTGAAATTAACAATATTACTCATAATTAAAATGAGGAATCATCTCAGACGCTTTGGATTACGTTCATATTATGTTATTTTTAATAATTGCTAGCTTGAGTTTCACTGCTCTGACACTGACCGCCATATTGGAGGCGGAGCAAACACAATCTTGTCTGTTCATTGGTCTGAGCTCTGGAAACTACTGTTGTTGCCAACGATAAGGTAGAAATTCAGCCTTATTTCCGCGCCACGTAAGACAAATATATATATAGATTTCCTCCTTAATTTTTCAATTATTGCTGTAACTTTTTGAGTTTTCACGATATTTCACTGGTCTTTTTATATGAGTTGCCCTATAGTATTGACTATCAAATCATGACAAAAAATCTTTGCTGTAGTTCGCGCATGCGCAGTTAAAATTTATTTCATAAAAATACCTATATCTCATCAAATATTTAATATATTAATATTTTAGTCACAGTATACACTATTTCTATGATTTTTTGTCAAGTTGTTGGAAAGCAGTGTTAAATTCGGCTGAAAACTTTTCATGCTATAAAAATAAAACCTTTTGAATTTTTCACAGAATTGTTAAAATCTTCACGAATATACATGCTATGCACAAATGCACACAAATGTGGAACAGGACCTACATGGTCATTTGCTACAGTTACAGATCATTTTTTGTTACTTGCGTGATTGGAAATATTATTTTATTGTTAAAATTGCCCCTCCCCCCCTTCTAATTGTCCTCGCGACAAAATCTTCACTGAAAAATGTTAAGTGAAACATGTTCTGTACATCCTCAAAGTTCAAAAGCATTCCGGGCATTTCTTCACAAGTTTCAGTAAGATATTCGACGAAACGTCTGAAATTGGTCACTGCCCTTAATTTCTGGACACCAGTGTATCGCACACTTTTTTTTTTATCTTGCACTGCATTCATACCTGTTGGAAGTAAAGAAGTAAAATGGGATAAAAATGACTGCCTGGAATCAATCTCCCTTTTTAAATCATTATAAAACAATGAATACACAACTAAATTAGAATTTTTCTTCGCAGAATAGCTCATGAAATGTAAATGTTTCAAGTGTTCTCTTGTATGGCTTGATTGGATTATCACAGACATTAAATATTAATGCCATCTATCAAATAATTACAATTATTTAATATTAAACCCAATTGTAATGATGTATCATGAATTGTTTTAACTTTTCATCTCATTTAATGAATTCAATTTGAAAAGTAATATAAAACACTGTCTCCATTTAAAATATTTTGATCGCTAGTGGTGGCCTGGTGGCCACATTTGTTTAGTCTTGACTATCACAGTATTTTTCAGCATTGTTCAGAATATGTGTTGTCATTTTCAAAAAGTCTGCCTTGAGTGTGTTTAGATTTATTTGAATCTATTTTTAAGAAAGTTCAAAGCTCATGTGTAAATTCAATGAAAAATGCTCTTTAGTACACAAATCGAACCAGACAGAAACCACTGAATACTGATAATACAAGAAGAAATTATACATAGTTAGAATAGTTAAGACTGGTTATCAATTAGACTTCAAACTGCCTTCTTTATTGTTAAACCTATTGCACTGAAATCATCTGTTTGTTTCAAATTTCAGATGAATAAATTATTTTTTCTGTGTATCCTTTTAAAATGTTTGTTTATCATCAAAGTTCAATTTTAACCCCTTGGAGGGCAAGCATGTAGTCTAAAAATGCTACATTTTGCAATGTTTTGACACCAGTAAATTTAAATAATAATTTTTTACCTACTCAATCTGCAAAAAACAATAATATTTTTATTTAATAATACTGGTGGCAAAGTTATATATTAAAAAGTGGTATATATTATATACCGGTGCCCCTCAAGGGGTTAAAGAAGACAGCAAATAGATATCTAGTAATATTTTTCTTTATGGAATTATATGTAAATAGTTTTAATCAGAGCTTCTCTAAGATTTTAGCACATACACAATAAAAAATATGCATTTGTCAGTTATACAGCAAAGAAACATTATTTAAAAAGGGTACACAGAAAACAAAATTCTGATAAAAAATTAAAAATATATGAATGCATTCCATGACTATAAATCTAGCATTGAAGAATAGAAAGGAATTTGAAATCCGACTGATAAGTTTTAAAATAATCCTAGTGTTTCCTTTTCTGAATCAAACGCCTTCCCTCTGAAATGAATTATATATTATATATATATATATATGTATTTTTTTATGTATCAAGTGCTGTTGTTCATATTGGCTCTGCAGTACCCTTTTTTCCTTGCTTCAATAAGAACTAAAATTACAGCTCATATTAATTTTTTACTTTCTTCTATATGCATAAGAAGAAAGTACTGAAATTGTGCAAATTTTGAACTTCTGTTTTTGCGATTGATTCACACATTTTAAGATTTGTGGGGACTTGTTGATGTTTACACATTTTGAGATGTCCTGAACATGATTTGACTAGTTGTGGAAAATGCCTGTCTGTCTGTTAGACTGTGTGTGACTCAAATTTTGTGGTCAATGTATCTCAAGAACTAATACACTTGATTTCAGCAAACTGCATTCTGTTAGACATTGACATGAATTGGTGCTGATTAGGTATGGGTATTTATCTCTCAACAAAAGTGCCTGCTGCTTCTTTATGATTTTCATGATAGCTGTATCTCAAGAACCAATGAGCAGAATTTAATCAAACTCCAGATTCAGTTAGACCATGACATAAAGTGATACTGATTACATTTTTATGTATACAGGGGTCGATGCAGGGTTTTTTTCTTAAGGTCCATTTTGTGAAAAACAAAAGTTATTTTTGTGAAATTTATCACCTTTTTGTGAAATTTATTATATTTTTGTGAAAACTAACATTTGTTATGAAAAAGGAAATAAAGCTACTCAAATTCAAACCAAGTATTTAATAATAACTTCTTTAAGTCCTTCTGCTAAAGTTTTCTTCTTTTCTGGTGAACTTGTTTTCTTTGCACTGTATGTTTTTATGGAATGGAATTTTGTGAAGTGACCTATTTTATCAAGAGGAATTTTGTGAAGGGACCGGTTTTATTAAGAGGAATTTTGTGAAGGAGCCTGTTTTATTAAAAGTATTTTTGTGAAGGGGCTCTAAATAGCCCCCAAATTTTTCCTAGATTCACCTCTAGTGTATTGCCCAACAGGGGGTGCTGCTATGCTAAGTTTTTCACAATTACTGTGATAGCTGTATTTCCAGAACTGATGCACAAAATTTCATCACGCTTCTTATTTAGTTACAGTTATACTGACATAAAATAATGCTGAGTACATTTTGGTGTATATCACCCAACAGGTGGTGCTGCTATGCTGTGATTTTCAGTATATCTATATATCGGTGTCTGTTGGGTGCAATGGCACCAGATTTTATATGTAGGCTACTTTTTCTGGATATCGATGCTGATTCAGTTTTGACTTTCATTCAACAGGTGGTGTTGCTGAGGAAAGTTACATAATCAGGTCCACGACCGATGTAGTTTAGCTAGCAACCATGATTTGCTATATAATTAACTCCATTCTTGTAACTTTTATGCATTTGCAATTACATTGTTGCCGGGATCACATGTTTTTTGTGCCAATTTTGGCTATGGACCTGATTATGGAATATTAGCTTTATACTTTTTGCAATGAACGTTATAGCTATATTTCATTTTTATTATTATTATGTAGAAATGCATAAAATTTTATATTTGATTAATGATTAAGAATATATTTGTTGATCTCATGTCCAGAGTAGCACGCTGTGCGCGGAAAATTTTCTGCAAAATTCAAAACTTTCCAGAAAAATTTTTTTGAAATTTTTTTTTTTTTTTAAATACCAAAAAATTTAAAATATTCCCCAATTTTATGTACGATTTATTTACTGTTTGTGCACAATTCAAAATTTAAAGATGCAAAATATTGTTGTGACATTACAGACGCTTGCAAAAAGGTCAAAATATTAAGGATTGGGTTGTTTCTAAATGCATTGACAAAATAATTGATAAGAATTCAGCTCTTCCTATCATGGATTTTTAGCTTTATTATTTTTTTAACCAAAATAATTATTCTTTAATCAATATAAATTAATTTTAAATGGTAATTATTTTAAACTACTGTTTTTAATTTATATCGTCAAAATAATATAACACTTAATTTTATTAAACATTTGTGCAGAAAGTTTTTGACTCAATATTTATGTGCACAGAAAGTTTTTGGTTTTATACAAGTCTGCTCATGTCAAATTTTAATATCCAACAGAGGACGCAGTTGTGCTGTGCTTTTTTAAAATTCTATAATCACTGTAACTTGTTTTAAAACTTTAAAAAATGTACTATATTTATATTCAAAATTATTGCTGCATTACAAATTAATATATTAGAATGACATAGGAGAAAGTTTTGTGAAAATCACAGTTTTCTTTTTTTTTTTCCTTTTTAATATTGTTTACTGTACATAATTTAATTTAAAATGTAAGGCTGTGCAAATTTTGTCATTGAAGTGTAGTGGTATTAAAATGCAGAAAATTGCTTTCATTCTTATATTTTTTGCATAGAGCTGCAAATTTTGTCATACCCCTTTTTATGAGAAAAGACTCAAGGATATTATTAGAAAATAAATATTCTTTTCATTTAAATCATATAGCTACAATTTTGTTAAAATTTTCTTCCAGTCTGTTTTAAAGTAAACTGTGCAAACTAAGAGTATTTTTCTGGCATTTTTTTTTATATGTATGTTCTTTTAGTTTATTTTTAATTTATTAATTTTTCTTTTCTTTTCAGGTGCCATATTTTTTATCTTGTATGTATCATCTATTCACTTTGTTGATCTTTTAAGAAAAAGAAATCTGATGTTTCATTTACATTCTACATCAATGTTTCTTGAAGCTAATTCTGTATTTCAACAGAAAAAAGTGTGAGTTTTAAAGTTATCTGTATGTTTCATACATTGAAACCAACATTTTTACATTTTACCTAATGTTACTGAAACTATATCTTGAGAATTGAGTAGTGAGCTGTGAGCAGAACGTTATAAAATCTGTGACATGGAAAATCTTTTTAATTGTGATTCTTGTATGTATCATCTCTTCACTTAGTTGATCTTTTAAGAAAAAGAAATCTGATATTTCATTTACATTCTACATCAATGTTTCTTGAAGCTAATTCTGTATTTCAACAGAAAAAAGTGTGAGTTTTAAAGTTATCTGTATGTTTCATACATTGAAACCAACATTTTTACATTTTACCTAATGTTACTGAAACTATATCTTGAGAATTGAGTAGTGAGCTGTGAGCAGAAAGTTATAAAATCTGTGACATGGAAAATCTTTTTAATTGTGATTCTTGTATGTATCATCTCTTCACTTAGTTGATCTTTTAAGAAAAAGAAATCTGATATTTCATTTACATTCTACATCAATGTTTCTTGAAGCTAATTCTGTATTTCAACAGAAAAAAGTGTGAGTTTTAAAGTTATCTGTATGTTTCATACATTGAAACCAACATTTTTACATTTTACCTAATGTTACTGAAACTATATCTTGAGAATTGAGTAGTGAGCTGTGAGCAGAACGTTATAAAATCTGTGACATGGAAAATCTTTTTAATTGTGATTCTTGTATGTATCATCTCTTCACTTAGTTGATCTTTTAAGAAAAAGAAATCTGATGTTTCATTTACATTCTACATCAATGTTTCTTGAAGCTAATTCTGTATTTCAACAGAAAAAAGTGTGAGTTTTAAAGTTATCTGTATGTTTCATACATTGAAACCAACATTTTTACATTTTACCTAATGTTACTGAAACTATATCTTGAGAATTGAGTAGTGAGCTGTGAGCAGAACGTTATAAAATCTGTGACATGGAAAATCTTTTTAATTGTGATTCTTGTATGTATCATCTCTTCACTTAGTTGATCTTTTAAGAAAAAGAAATCTGATATTTCATTTACATTCTACATCAATGTTTCTTGAAGCTAATTCTGTATTTCAACAGAAAAAAGTGTGAGTTTTAAAGTTATCTGTATGTTTCATACATTGAAACCAACATTTTTACATTTTACCTAATGTTACTGAAACTATATCTTGAGAATTGAGTAGTGAGCTGTGAGCAGAACGTTATAAAATCTGTGACATGGAAAATCTTTTTAATTGTGATTCTTGTATGTATCATCTCTTCACTTAGTTGATCTTTTAAGAAAAAGAAATCTGATATTTCATTTACATTCTACATCAATGTTTCTTGAAGCTAATTCTGTATTTCAACAGAAAAAAGTGTGAGTTTTAAAGTTATCTGTATGTTTCATACATTGAAACCAACATTTTTACATTTTACCTAATGTTACTGAAACTATATCTGAAGAATTGAGTAGTGAGCTGTGAGCAGAACGTTATAAAATCTGTGACATGGAAAATCTTTTTAATTGTGATTCTTGTATGTATCATCTCTTCACTTAGTTGATCTTTTAAGAAAAAGAAATCTGATGTTTCATTTACATTCTACATCAATGTTTCTTGAAGCTAATTCTGTATTTCAACAGAAAAAAGTGTGAGTTTTAAAGTTATCTGTATGTTTCATACATTGAAACCAACATTTTTACATTTTACCTAATGTTACTGAAACTATATCTTGAGAATTGAGTAGTGAGCTGTGAGCAGAACGTTATAAAATCTGTGACATGGAAAATCTTTTTAATTGTGATTCTTGTATGTATCATCTCTTCACTTAGTTGATCTTTTAAGAAAAAGAAATCTGATATTTCATTTACATTCTACATCAATGTTTCTTGAAGCTAATTCTGTATTTCAACAGAAAAAAGTGTGAGTTTTAAAGTTATCTGTATGTTTCATACATTGAAACCAACATTTTTACATTTTACCTAATGTTACTGAAACTATATCTTGAGAATTGAGTAGTGAGCTGTGAGCAGAACGTTATAAAATCTGTGACATGGAAAATCTTTTTAATTGTGATTCTTGTATGTATCATCTCTTCACTTAGTTGATCTTTTAAGAAAAAGAAATCTGATATTTCATTTACATTCTACATCAATGTTTCTTGAAGCTAATTCTGTATTTCAACAGAAAAAAGTGTGAGTTTTAAAGTTATCTGTATGTTTCATACATTGAAACCAACATTTTTACATTTTACCTAATGTTACTGAAACTATATCTGAAGAATTGAGTAGTGAGCTGTGAGCAGAACGTTATAAAATCTGTGACATGGAAAATCTTTTTAATTGTGATTCTTGTATGTATCATCTCTTCACTTAGTTGATCTTTTAAGAAAAAGAAATCTGATATTTCATTTACATTCTACATCAATGTTTCTTGAAGCTAATTCTGTATTTCAACAGAAAAAAGTGTGAGTTTTAAAGTTATCTGTATGTTTCATACATTGAAACCAACATTTTTACATTTTACCTAATGTTACTGAAACTATATCTTGAGAATTGAGTAGTGAGCTGTGAGCAGAACGTTATAAAATCTGTGACATGGAAAATCTTTTTAATTGTGATTCTTGTATGTATCATCTCTTCACTTAGTTGATCTTTTAAGAAAAAGAAATCTGATATTTCATTTACATTCTACATCAATGTTTCTTGAAGCTAATTCTGTATTTCAACAGAAAAAAGTGTGAGTTTTAAAGTTATCTGTATGTTTCATACATTGAAACCAACATTTTTACATTTTACCTAATGTTACTGAAACTATATCTGAAGAATTGAGTAGTGAGCTGTGAGCAGAACGTTATAAAATCTGTGACATGGAAAATCTTTTTAATTGTGATTCTTGTATGTATCATCTCTTCACTTTGCTGATCTTTTAAGAAAAAGAAATCTGATATTTCATTTACATTCTACATCAATGTTTCTTGAAGCTAATTCTGTATTTCAACAGAAAAAAGTGTGAATTTTAAAGTTATCTGTATGTTTCATACATTGAAACCAACATTTTTACATTTTACCTAATTATACTGAAACTATATCTGGAGAATTGAGTAGTGAGCTGTAAGCAGAACTTTATAAAATCTGTGACATGGAAAATCTTTTTAAATGTGATTCTTGTATGTATCATCGTTTTAAAGTTATCTGTATGTTTTATACATTGAAACCAACATTTTTACATTTTACCTAATGATACTGAAACTATATCGGGGGAATTGAGTAGTGAGTTGTTAGCAGAACTTTATAAAATCTGTGACATGGAAAATCTTTTTAAATGTGATTCTTGTATGTATCATCTATTCACTTTGCTGATCTTTTAAGAAAAAGAAATCTGATATTTCATTTACATTCTACATCAATGTTTCTTGAAGCTAATTCTGTATTTCAACAGAAAAAAGTGTGAGTTTTAAAGTTATCTGTATGTTTTATACATTGAAACCAACATTTTACCTAATGATACTGAAACTATATCTGGAGAATTGAGTAGTGAGCTGTAAGCAGAACTTTATAAAATCTGTGACATGGAAAATCTTTTTAAATGTGATTCTTCTGAAGAAGGATTTCTTGAGAAGAGCAATTCATCTAACCATCTTGACAGCCACTCAGATAAAAAGCCATTTGTATGTCATGTGTGTAAAAAAGCTTTCACTGGGGAAAGTGACTATGTTCATCATCTTGATAGTCATTCGGAAGAGAAAAATTTTATATGCCATGTTTGTCATGAAGGATTTGATAGGAAAAGTTCCTTACAACGACACCTTTTAAGTCATTCTAAGAAAATCCTGTATCAGTGTCCTAACTGTGAAAAATCTTTTTCAAAAAGAAGCCAATTGAAATATCATATTCTTGTTCATACAAAAGAAAAACCCTTTTTATGTCACATCTGTCCAAAAAGATTTTCAATGAAAAGCTTATTAAACAAACATTTGCGTATTCACGGAGAGAAGAATTTTGTATGTAATGTATGTCAAAAAAAATTTGTTACTAAAACAGAGTTGAAAATGCATTTCCAGATACACTCAGATGAAAAATACTTCAAGTGTGAAATTTGCCTAAAACGTTTTCTCGAGAAATCACGCTTGACAAACCATTTTCTTACTCATACAAGTAAAAGACCTTTTCATTGTGACATCTGTGGAAAAACATTTAAATCTAAAAGTAATTTTAATTTCCATTTACGAATTTATTCTGGTGAAAAACCCTTTAAATGTGATATTTGCCAAAAACTTTTTCACCAGAAAGCACAATTGACAGACCATTTTCTTAATCATACAGGTGAAAGACCCTTTCATTGTGAGATCTGTCCGAAAACATTTAAATTAAAAAAGCATTTTGTTTCTCATTGCAAACGTCATAGCGATAAAGTAAATGATTATACGTGCAATGTATGTCTGAAAATATTTGTTATTAAACGTGATTTAGAAGATCATTTAATTCAGAACCATGCTGAAGAAAAAATCTACCAATGTTCATTATGTCCCATAGCTTTTCCTCGAGAAGATTTTTTGAAGAGGCATATTCAAATCCATGAAGAAGAAAACAGAACCCTGTCAATTAAAACTGAAGAGAAGAAAATGCCTTATGCATGTGATATTTGTAAAATAGGCTTCTTGGAAAGGAGCAGTTATGTTGATCATCTTATAAGTCATTCGGAAGAGAAATCTGTGAATGATGGTTGTCCCGGGACAAGTGATGAATCTCTTCAGTGTAGTGTTTGTAAAAAAAAATATGTTAGTAAACATTATCTTGATAAACACTTTCTTGGTCATTCAGGAGAAAAAATCCATAAATGTACAATCTGCCCACAAGCATTTCATATGAAAGTCGACTTAATGAAACATTCTTACAGTGCACACAAAGGAAAGAAATGTGTATGTTCTGTCTGTTTGAAACAGTTTACTTGCAAAAGTTTATTGAATAGGCATTTCCGGGCACATTTAGGAGAAAAACCCTATAAATGTGATTTTTGTCAGAAAAGGTTTTCATCGGACAGAAGTTTAAAAGACCATTACATTATTCATACAGGAGAAAGACCCTTTCATTGTCACATCTGTCCGAAAAGATTCGTACGTAGAGGTGATTATGTATCTCATCTAAGAATTCATAACAATGAAAATCCTTATAAGTGTGACAAGTGTGAGAATGCTTTTCACCGAAAAGATTATTTAAAGAGACACATTAAAACTCATATAGGAGAAAATTCACCGTTGGTTCTGGAAAATGATGATAAGAATATTACTAGTACTTGAATTGAGCATTTTGTGTTTTTATAAAGCATATGTTATTTCTGTATAAAATAAAGTTGAACTTTATTTTGATTGATTAAAAAAGTTTTATCAAAAAATGAATTACATTTTTATGCTTATAATGAAATCTAAAGTTTAGTGCTTTTTCTAATTTAACACTGACTGGATGCAAATGGTTAACACTTCCATTTCTGCGAATGAGACAATATCATGAGATGTGGTGAAAGTAGCCACCGTTCACATCCAATCAGCACTAAATTAGACAGTTCCTTTTTTTTTTAATGTTGTTAACATTATACACTTATACTGACCGAATTACTTTGCAGTTCTACCACTTTTTGTGGTTTCATCATGTAAAGTTTTGTACATAAAAAAGTATATCTGATGTCAATATCATTAAATTATCTTCATTATTGTGAAAGTTATGATAAAATCTGGCTCAATTTAAAGTGAAAAACCCTGTAATTTTGACTGAAAGAATAGATTTGAATCCTGGTTTCCAATTTAAAGAAAATTCCTTGATCTAGTGTAGTCTACCAAGCCTTAAAGTTTGTAACCATTATACTGCAACACCCTGTATACATTTGTATATGTATATAAATTGCAAGAGTTCTAGTTTTTTTTCAATAGTAGATCAGGAAGAAAATTAGTTCATATGACACAGTTATGTGAATATTATTCTGATGCATCTGGAAATAAGATACACAGCAGCTATTTTACAGTTAAAATAGTCATTGTATCATGCATATTTCTTTTTTTTTTTTTTTTTTTTTTTTTTTTACAAAGACACAACAAAAACTTTAATACATTATCTTGTACATCTTGCAACAATATAGTTGTCAGTATTAATATAAAGAGTTGATCTTCAAAATCACTCTTGTACCAAACTATTCTCTTTAAAATATGCCAATTGGTAGGCACAAGTAAATGATAATAGTAAAAAGAAACAGGTATTCATTTGTAGTCATCTATGTTTTTGTTGTTAAGTTTTTTACAGTCCCATTCATCTCAGAGGATAAGTTGCTTTCTTTCTGTGGTATAAAGAGCGTAATACCAAAGTTTGATGGGTCGAATCTGAGCAACCCGAATGGGGTATAAGACAGGCTGCTGAGGCTCAAATTTTATATCCGTCGTCGGGCTCGGGGGGGGGGGGGGGGGGGGGATTTGTTTCTGTGTTCTGGGGAGGATGCTGTCTGTGTGTCTGTAAACGTTCTATCTCCCGAACAAATTGAGATAGAGACTTGAAATTTGGTATATACTTAGTATGTAAAAATGAGAAGAAGCTTATTGAATTTCCGTAACCTCGATTATCCGGAACTATTTTTTTGGACTCTCGAAATATTCATTCTGATAAAAGGTATATAAAATTTTTTGAAATTGTTTATTTTAAGGAGTAAATATAAAAGACAGTAATAAAAACTTTATTTTGCATAAATAATGAAGTCGATCGGATAATGAGTTGCCGAGATATTTGTAATCCTATTTTCCACACTCTTCGATTTTTCATGATCCTGTATTTCATTCAAATTTCAATTCAAAGATATATTTTAATTGGAAATGAGACGCTTAATCCAACGCAGTAAACCCTTAGTTAATATGATTATCAATTTTGGAGTTATAAGGATGTTTCTTTTATGCAATTCAGTAATAGAGCATTTAAAGTTTATGACGTCATCAAGCCACGATTTTATTCGAATTGCAATGCATTTTATAAGTAGTTTACAAATGTTTTATTTTCTTATTTTATATTATGCATATCCATGATGGGTAAGTATTACGGTGGCCCCCCAACGACTAGTTCTGGGTAGAATCCTTTTATTCCTTGGTAAAATCCTGCCTTGTTTACATTGTACTTTCAAAAATTCTTTACCTACCTTTACTTTTTAGAACTCTAGTACATAGTAAATCAGGAGTATATCTTCTCTTTCTCTCCCACCCACTTTATTTTTCTCTGAAATGTCCTGGTAAGCCTAATCTTAAACTTTGTGATTCATTCTTTCCATTGAACAAGACATAAAGGGTAACTAGGACATTGATTCATTTCACCTTCTCTAATGAACTAGTATTAGATAAGATGTTCTGGCCTTTACCACATGGTAATTTACACAAGTTGTATTAAAAAAAAAATGAGAAGTAGTTTTAGAACTTTTATTTTGTAGTTTTTTCGACACGTTTTGCTAAAACTAGGAAAAGTTATCTGGTGAATAGAAGTTTCTAAAGATCGTAGGAAAAGGGGGAAATGACTGTGTAGTAAATAAGGCCAAAGATTATTTTACAAAAAAAAATTGAGAACACAAGTTTCATTTTACTGTTCTTAATACTTTCCTTACAGTGAGGTTATGCAAATATTAAATATTATTGCATTCTTATAATTATAGAGGACATCAGTAGCCATAGTTTCTTTAAGTAGTTGCCATGCTCCCTTCCCCGCCAGTATATTAGTGTAATTACTTATTATAAAAATGCCCTTTTTATGAAATGATGTGTCCTTTTCAACAAAATTGCCATTGCCCTTATTATGTAATGCGCACCCTGCCCTTTTTTTTGTTCTAGAATGATCCCTGATAGTTATAGCTCAGATGAATGAAATTAGCACTGCAGTTTGCAGCCATGTCCAACAAATATGAATGAATTATGCTAGCTGGGATGTCTTTCAGGTAGCTCAGTGGGAAGAGCATTTATACTAGTGATGGGCAACATCGATCTTTTTAATCGATGTTATCAAATTTTTATCGATGTCGACCTTTCTTATCGATTTAATTGATACTATGGCCCGATCGATTTTATCAGTTTTTTTATCGATGTCTCTACAAATATTATCGATCGTTTATTTTTATCTTCGTTCAAATAGTCATTGTAGATCGATCTTCTCACCATCAGACAGTAACGCCCAACGGAAATCTATAGATTATAGATCGATCTCTCTAGCACTAAAATTCATATATTTATTCTTTCACTTTAATTATTTTAGCAGCTTAGATGAGCAGCTGTTGCTCTCAAATTTTGTATAAATAAGGGATTCGCATCACATTTCGGGTGGGGAGAGAGGGAGGGCTCGAACAAAATTAGGAAATATAATAAAGCGATTTGTTTGAAAGTTTACGATATTTTATAACACATAACAAATTTTAAGAATTAGGCCGTGTCAAAAATTATGGAGAGCGAGGGGGCGTTTCGACCTTCAAGAGGGGAGTGGGAGGGGCGCGAACACAATTAGGAAATACAATAAGGCGATCTGTTTGAAACTTTACAATATTTTATAACACATAACATAAATTTTAAAAATGAGACCGTGTCAAAAATTATGGGGAGGGGGGGACGCTTTTCTAAATTTTGCCGACACCACTCATGTGATATATCGTTCGAAAGGCCTGTAACCTCTTATTCATGTTATGCATCTCCGGGGTCCATCCCCCCACTTTGCCCACCTTTGCCCCCCAAGAGGGGTACTTTTCTAAATTTTGCACACTCTCCTCATCATGTGATATATCGTTGGAAAGGTCTGTTAACGCTTAATCATATTATGACCGGTATACGGTGCTGACTCGACATGTATAGCCTTAACGATTTCAGTGCTGGAAGTTCATGTAGAACAGATTGCGCCACCTGGTGATGGAACATGGAACTAATGGATATTGCAGCGCATGCGCAGCATGACTGCTATACGGTGCCGGAGGCCCGAGCCAGAGGTTCATTCAGTTAGAGGTTTATACTATTCAATGTGCAAATTAAGAGATTATCCGGCGCCGAAGGCAGTGGGGACCCGATCCAGAGTTGCATGACATAGGTCAGATACATATATATATATATATATATGGATATATCTATATATATAAATCAACATTTGAACGGAGGGTGGTCCGGGGTCATGATCGGTGAAAATATATCAAAATTTTCCGGAACTGCTTTCCTCCGAACGACTGCAATAGGTAGCTTTATACTTTTTTGTATTGAAAGCTCCCTAAAAGTATAAAGCTACCTATTGCAGCCGTTCGGAGGAAAGCAATTCCGGAAAATTTTGGTATATTTTCACCGATCATGACCCCCAGACCCCAAAACCACCCTTCGTTCAAATGTTGATTTATATATATATATATATATATATATATATATATATATATATCTGACCTATGTCATATGATAACACTCGTATTTATAAATCAATTTGGATGAAACTAATTGTGTGTATTAAGCTCACCAATATCTCCACCGAGTTCGTGGGCCAGCTTGGTCCGCCATCTTGTTTCAAGATGGCGGCCACTTAAAGATTTAAAACTAAAATAAATTTACAAAAAATTAAATTCAAATTTATTTTTTGCTTACGTGTTAGGCCTTGGTACAAGGATTCTGGAGCATTTTTTGTTTTACCTCTATCTTAAAAAATGGCTGAAATAGAGCAGTTTGAAATTCTAGGGTGGCTGACATTTTGAGCACATTGCAAAAAAACAACGATTAATTTATGAGTTTTAGTGAACGCGATTTCTCGCAAATTATTTTCTTTCATTGTTGTAATCATTTTCCCAATCATATGCATAAAACTATATATTCATATCCGTTAGCACCAAATTCTCGCCAAACTTGGTGACATTTGGCAAAATATCGGCAAATTTGGCGACCAAAATAAGTCTTCATAAATGAAGCCAACTTGGCTATAACTCAATAATTTCGCGAATTTCTTATTCAAATTCAGTATTAACGAATCTTTTGTAAACGGTTTCTTTGCATTTTAGCTTGCTCTTTTCGAGTAACATTAGCTAAAATTTTAAAATGAAGATATAGGAAAGCTACCTTTTCCTCCCGGTACAGGCCGAAAGGACTTTTTACCTTCATTTACAACTATAACAAATTTACTAAATGATAGGAGGCAAAACCATGCTTAATATCAGTTATTTCAGTTCAAAAACGAAGATTTACTAAAAGCTTTTAAAAAAGCACCAGAAAAAATGGGGTGCAAATATGGGCCCTCTCCAAAAATGTCACAAAAATAGCTTAAAATGTTTTAAAACAGGCTAAACAATACAAAATTGCAGCGAATTTATTTATTACAGAAAAAATAAAGTTACAATAAATCGCAAACATAACTGGCTCTTTCAACCCCGGTACAATCTAAGGGTGCCCACATTTGGCACATAACACATTTAACTCACACTTCTCTGCGAGTGTCTTCAGAGAACTTTCCAACACAAAAGATGCCAGTTACATCGCTCGAGTCTGGTTTATCCCCATCGTTGATATCCAGATTGATATCATCATCACTGTCCACAAGGGAGGGGTCACAGTAATCTGATGAGTCCAGAAGGTCTTTGGTCTTCCCACCCCTGGCATTATGCCATTATTTTAGATTACGCATATTACCAGATATATTATAAAATAAAACTAACGAATGCTTTGAGGATTTATAGATAATAAAATGCCCTTATAATTACCTATACATTTATTATTATCTGCATCTAAGGTAATTTTAAAGTTCTCTTACCTCAAAGCATTTGTTAGGTTTATTTTATAATATATTTGGTAATGTGTAAAATATTGAAATAATTTATGTTGTTCAGGAGAAAAGGTAGTGTAATTAGGGACCGCCTTTAAATGAGTGCCCATATTTACACCAACCCCACCTAAGAAAGATGTCCACTTTCACATGTAAATTAAGGCGTGCGTGACTAAAGGCATGGTTCTAAAAGTAGCTTAGGATCTCCACTTTCCGGATATCATTGTGAAATTATTTTAAACTAACTATAATAGCATGAAAAGAAAACGATTTCAGATAGCTGTCAAAAGTTTGCAGTGTGGAACAAAAACCATTTCACACAATAACTCACGCTGCATCCACACTACTTGAATGAATGGTTCCAACGGCTCTCTGAAATCTCATATCAACTTGGGTTACTATAATACAGGCTGAATCATCAAGCATTTTGATGCCGACCTAGACCAATCAGCGATTGTTGCCCATGTGGCTAATCGTTGATCTCTTACGGACAATTAAATGGCGGTGTGAGTCAGCCCGGGTTGTAGGAGCCTTAATATCAACAAATGCGTCATCTACAGTCCTGGTCGCCATCCTTCAGCACCGCCCATAGCCACTTATGGATGGCGTGCCCATATTTTCACCTGTTCCCGTTTTTACACCACCTCTACTCAATGCACCAATTTTATGAGTTTTTGGAAAAATGTGCTTTTTTGATTTATTATATCTCGCTTATTATTGGTGGAATGTTTAATCTGTAGTACGCAATCGACGCAAAATTTTATGCTCCCATAGCCACTTATGGGTGGGATGCCAATATTTTCACCTGTGCCCGTTTTTACACCACCTCCTCTACTCAATGCACCAATTTTATGAGTTTTTTTTTTAGAAAAATTTGGAAAAATGTACTTTTTTGATTTATTATATCTCGCTTATTTATTATTGGTGGAATGTTTAATCTGTAGTACTCAATCGACGCAAAATTTTATGCTCTACAATTTGTGAATAAGAATTTTTTCTGTAGAGTGAACGGTTTTCGAGTTATTTGCGAAATACTGAAAAAAGTCCAAAATTTTTTAGGTTTTTGTGATGCTACGTCTAAAGCTCACCAGGAAAAATGGGACAAACTCCAAATTCCTTCATTTGGATGTAAAACAAAGTGATTAAAACAATTTCCAGCTTTCCGTGAATTTTCGGTTTGTAAAATCCTATTTTTATTGGCCTAATATATCTATCTGTATTTTTAAGGACAAACATGTCCGTGCGTAACGCTGACGTCATTTTGCGAATGGGAACACTTGTGATGAAATTTCGGTTTAGATATTTTTGTTACTACAATTTTTTTAATTTCTAAACATCGCATATTTTCAATTTTTCAATGTGTCTAGCCACCTGGAAATCCTGGAAAAGTCAGGGAAATTTACCATTTCTGAGAAAAAGTCAGGAAAATTTGAAAATTCTGAGAAAAGGTTAGAAAATTTTAAACTTCCACAAAAAAAAAAAAAAAAAAAAAAAGGAAAATGCTTTTTATAAAACTAAGAATTTGAAATTACAACGCCATTAAAATCAAACTTTGTTCTTCATAAGTACTGTAAAGAGTATTTCAAACTCTCCTGCAAACCATTTGGTCTTTCTGTCCTTCTTTGTAACTCAGTCAGATTTTCAGTTCCAGTTTCACTGAAACTTTCTACTGAATGTTGTAGGATTGATTAGGTGTTTAATTCTGCTTACTTATTTTTGTTTGGGAATTGAACATTTGTTAGCTTAATTTATTAAATATTTATTATTTGTATTAAAATATGTCAAAGCAATATGCATTTAACTGTGACTGATGTGATAGAGAATTTCATCCTGATTTGACAAAATGGATAGAACCTGATGCTAAAAGTGTGTATCTGCAAAATGTTCAGCATGTAAAAAGTTCAGCAATTTGTAAATTTTGCAAAAAATTATGTAACAAATCTGTAATTTTATGCCTCAGAATCAGATATGAAAGTTCCACTCTCAAATTGACAACTTTTAAGATTTTTAGTGTGTAACATCACAAAATCTCGATACCTCGAATTTTTCTTTTATTGGTATGGAAAACCTGGGAAAATGTCAGGGAAATTCATTGCTGATCTGGAATAGACACCCTGATTTTTACACCATTAAATAGGGGAAAAATCTACTTTCAAATGCAATTTGTTTGAAAACTATATCGCAATTTATTTATTTATTGTAGCAAATTAAATTTCAAGCATATATATATTTTTTTAAATCTATCTCTATTGTTTGCAGACGATTACAAAATAGTAATCCATTTGCACTTAAACAATATAAAAAGTTCAGTATTTGTTTCCAGCTAATATTTCATAACGAAATTAAAACTTCACTAAGCTTAAAATAGTATAAATAAATACAAATTTAACAGATATGTAGTCGAAGTAAGCGCTTAAAACCGCTGAAATTATCAGAATAATAATTTTTTTAAATCCCTGACGGCTCGGCCTACAGGCACAGGTAGATTTAGAAGACGCAGACCGTGGGATGCCTGTTTGTTGGGAATTGCAGAAGAAATGACCTTTTTGCCATAAAGCGGCAGTTGGAACCGCCCTCTTCGAAATTTACCTTGTCTGTAGGCAGAGTCGGCAAGGATTTTTTTTTTTTTTTTTTTAAAGGGTTGGTCCTATAAAAAACTTGTCAATATAAAAGTTTTGGTTAATATTAAGAGGATTTATAATAAATTTAAGCGGATTTGATATCTTGTGAATTGACGAAGTTATGATTTTTTTTCTTCTGAAACCCCTTTCCTCACCCTTAAACTCCTATCCCCCCCCCCTTGGGGCCATTTTTAATTACATCAAAAATCTGTCATGCATAAATTTTTCCCTTTTCCTAGAAGTAATAATAACTTGAAACGGATTCAATACATATCATTAAGAAGTTATGGGGTTTTATCTGTTTTCACAACCCCCTGCCCCCCCCCCCCCCCCCTAGTTCGATTTTGCCCATTAACAAACTTGATCGAGATTTTATGCCCCTTGATTTTATGTATCAGTTTGGAAGAGATTTGTGCAGAATTATTGAAGTTATCGTGTCCATAAAAAGGTGTCATAGATAGATAGATAAAGTTTTGAACTGGGGGTGGTTCTGGAAGTCATGATCGGCGTAGATCAGCAAAAATTTTTCAGAAATTCCTAGGGGAGAATGTAATAGGTAGTATTTCTTACAAAATCTACATAAAATGCTGTAGATAACGAACTTTTTAGCGCAATTTTAAAATTTTTATTCTAATGGTTAATTTATACCCTATGCTTAATTTAGAATAATTGAAGATTTAAAGCGCTAAGAACTTTGATCTTTTAAAAAGTTTTCATCTTAAGGCCCTGCTCTCAATTATCAGTTGGCACCTTTTGGGCCCCCTACTATAGATCTCTTAAAAATGGTCCGATTCACTTTTTTTTTTTTTTTTTTTTTTTTTTAACAATTTCTTAAGTCCTCCTACTGCTATATGAACAACAAAAAAATTTCTCAGACCTAGCTACAATTAAATTTGATTATTAATGTTTTTGTTGGGACCCTTGGTGCTAATTCTTTAAAACTGATCCAAATCTCTTGTAATTATTTTTAACATAGTTTTAGGGTCCTCCGGCTACTTTGTAAACTAATAAAAAATTCTTTAGACTCCCCCCCCCCCCCCCCCCCTCCCCAGCTACTGGAGTGCTACCACCTTTTTCAAATATTAATCTTCTTTTTCGGCATCAACTTACGTTGACTCACTACAGCTGTAAATTAAAAATCGCATTACTGTTAAAGGTAAGTGGTTAAATTTAAGGGGGGGGGGGGGGATGCACCTTCCACCGGCTGGCAGCACATTCTTTTCTCAGGTTCTATAGGCCCAATTTCAATGGGAATTGGTTCATTCAACTTAAATTGCAATTTAGCTATTTTCTGCATTATCAAAGTAAATCTTATAGACTTCCATTACCACCATTTTCGAACATAAATAGCGCATTCTTTTCTCGGTTTCAAGTCCGATTTCAACGGGAATGGGTTCATTCAACTTAGCGTACGATTGCTGTACAGATTTTAGTTCCACTTTTCACTGCCAGAGGCGCATTCTTATCTCCGATTCTATGGACTCGATTACTATGGAGTTTGTATTATTCGACTTGGTTTTTGATTGTTTCTAACGCGTGCAGAACACGCCCGGTATATGCTGCCGTAGTCAGAGAGGTCACATGTTTGTTCAGAAAAAAGGTTTGTCGGTAACACACTAGACGCTGCCAAAGGCATTGGGGCCCGGAAATTAGGTTCATATGAAACATGCTACGCTGCCAAAGGCCACCAAAACTAGGTTCATTTGAAAGATTTTTCCGAAGATATAAAATCATGCAAACTTGAGTTATAATTAAGGTTATTATCACGGACCCGGGCAATGTCGGGCGGATCAGCTAGTATATATAGTAGCCTTACTTATGAAGTAAGGGATGCGTTGTCAATTTTGACAATCGCTCAGGCAATGCTCCCCTCCCCACCAATTACTAGGCTTTTTTGTATATTGTATTTAGGGTAATCATACATATTATTTCTGTTGTCAACATCCCTTTTTCTAAGCAAATGCAAAGCACAGAACGACGAATGAGATACCACATGAAAGGATTTTGAACAGGCATCTAACATAGTACACTCACATTTCGTTAAAATATGTGTTTTGATTAAAAAACGTTGTTAAATAAAAATTAAATCGGCATTGTTTTCATAAATGACATGAAAGGTTTTCTTCAAATTAGTGTTGCCACAAAAATAAAATACCGCAACAATGATATTATATATATAGATAGATATAAATGTTCAATAAAGATAAAATGGAACATATTTGCTGCATGGGTTTATTTTATATTTATGATTAAAAAGCAA
Source organism: Maratus michaelseni (assembly GCA_963931845.1). Classification (NCBI taxonomy): domain Eukaryota; kingdom Metazoa; phylum Arthropoda; class Arachnida; order Araneae; family Salticidae; genus Maratus; species Maratus michaelseni. The sequence continues at coordinate 161,121,644 of OZ007597.1, forward strand.
AATTTTAAATTCAAATTAGTGTTGCCACAAAAATAAAACACTGCAACAATATTATATATATATAGATATAAATGTTCAATATAGATAAAATGGGACATATTTGCTGCATGGGTTTATTTTATATTTATGATTAAAAAGCAAAATTTAAATTCAAATGCTCAATTTATTTATTTTTGTCCCATGTATTTTTTTTTTTTTTGTGAAACAGATGATGTCACCCTCTAATGCAGTTAAAATACAAAAATACAATTTTTTTTTCGTTTGCTATCTTTGGTCAGTTTTACTGTAACTTTAATGGAATAAATGAGATATATTCTGGCTTGATTAATGTTGTTTGCAGATTATTTTAGTCCTTAATTTTTATTAGAAATTTAAACCTGCATCTAAAAAAGTTAGATATTTCTAAAACATATTAAACTGCAGTGCGAAATCTTCACACGGTCCACTGGTTTTAGGTATATTTAAGGAAATCCCGGGGAGTTATTTTTACAATTTCTTATTTTAACGAAGGGAGCCCGTTATAATGATTGCCGTTTTTACGGTCGTTCACTACTGTGCCAAGGCAATGCTCCCCCCCCCCCCCCCCCCTCCATTATTAGATTTGTTTGCATATTACATTTAAGGTAATTTTATGTATATGTAAAGCAACCATTATAGTAACTGCCGTTTTTATTATAATTCAGTACGATGACGATGCACAAAGCACAGAGACCATTACCCCTAAATTCGTTTGTGTATTACATTTAGGGCAATTTTAGATACATTTTAACTAATTCCAAGCAACGCTGACCGGATCTGCTAGTATAGAAAATATTAGATTAAAATAATGAATTTGAAATCAGAAATCTTTCTGAGAATGGCAAAAACCTTCTATATCAACTATTCCGTTTTACTTCTTAACATGTCTACAATTAATTCACTCTCAAATAATGGTCAATTTACCAAAAATGACATTTAAAAAAAGAAAATAACTCATCGGTAAATTTGTGCATAACAAAACAATTTTGCTTTCTTAGCAACAAAATCTTCTCCGAAATACTATTTTTTTTTTTTAACTCCACAAATTAATAAATAAAAAGTAATTTACAAAATGCTATTACGAAATGCAAAAATTACAAATTTTAAGTTTCATGCTTAAAGCTTTTTGAAAACTCCCAGGAATTTTCAAGCATTCCCTACAAATAACCCTGTTTTTTCCACCATTTGCAAATCTATCCCCAAGTGGACTGTCGGATTCCCTCTAAGTCCACACAACTTTGAAGCATAATCCGGTACTTTAAGTATGCTGCCACCACTGATATGACTACGTGATATCGGTCACGTTATGAGAGGTATATTGAAAAAAAAAACGAACTCTTTCAATTAAACTTAAACTAACACTTTATTTACAATATTTACACTTAAAAACTCGGATATAGTTTATCCGGTTCAACTTTAAATAAAAATACAGAAAATACTTTCTGTGTACTGCTAAGCTACGTTAATTAACTCAGCTCAGAGATTACTATTCATCTCACACACTTTCTCTCTTCCCTCCAAAAAACCTCTCTCGATACACGTGTCTCAGAGCGCAATCTCTGAACAACCTCCACACTTCATTCCCACATTAAAACTAACTCACTCTGTCTGGTCAACTCCAGAGCACCCTTTGTAAATGGGCTGGTTCCCTCTTCACCAGGTGTTCCGTTTTCTTCACAGAATCTAATTCCCTATGATGGATCTGTCTTCTTATAGAATGGGTGAAATCTCTCTTATCTATGAACTTACCATCACAAAGGAAAAACTTCTTCCATTATACTAAACATTCCTTCAACACAGATAATGTCACCCACCTACTCGGATTAAAATTTCAGTTAAGAAAAAGCTTTACAGTACACAGTAAATACGCACCCAATAAGATAATATCCCTAACAATGGTTTTTAAGCATGCAGCTGTCAGGGAAACCTGACATGGACCATTGCAAATCTATCCCGAAGTGGACCATTACAAATCTATAGCAATATTTTAAGCCATAATATGTAACAGTTTTGCTAAAAATTTTCCTGCTATGCTGTTTTAAAATAAACTGTGTAAAAAATGTACTTTTCAAGTATTTTTATACGTATTTTTCCGATTTATTTTTATTATTTATTTTTTCTTTTCAGGTGTTTTATATTTTTCTATTGCATTTAACACCCCACGTCTTTCCAGTTCGTCTAAAAAAGAAAAATCTGAAATTTTAATTGCATTCTAAGTCTGTGTTTCTTGAAGCTGATTTTGTATATTTCACCACAAAAATGTGAGTTTTAAAATTATATATTTTATACGTTATTGTCAAGTGTTATTATATTACTTTTAAATTTTAAGTACTGAAACAGAAATTACATCTAGATAATTAAAAAGTGAGCTGTGAGCAGAAACATTGTAAGATCTGTGACGTAGAAAAATATTATTAAATGTGATTTCTGTTAAGAAGGATTTTTTGAAATGAATGAGTTGCTTACCCACCTAGAAATCCATTCAGATAAAAAGCCTTTTGTTTGCAATGTGTGTAAAAAGGCTTTTGCTGAAGAAATCGATTACGTTCATCATCTTAATAGTCATTCGGAAGTAAAACATTTTACGTGTCATGTATGTCATAAGGGATTTGATAGTGAAAGTTCTTTACAACAACACATTTTAAGTCATTCTAAGGAAATCCTGCATCAATGTCCTAATTGTGGAAAATCATTTTCAAAAAGATACCAATTGAATACTCATAGTCATGTTCATGCGAAAGAAAAACCCTTTTTATGTCACATCTGCCCAAAAAGATTTTCAATGAACAGCTTATTAAACAAACATTTGCATGTTCACGAAAGGAAGAATCTGCTCAATTGTGAAGTGAAGAATTTTGAGTGCTCCGTATGTCTGAAACAGTTTATATCCAAAGGTTATCTGAATGTGCATTTCCGGATTCATTCCGGAGAAAAACCTTATACATGTGATATTTGTCTTAAAAGATTTGCAAGGAAACAAGATATGCAAAGACATTTCCGTGTTCATACAGGAGAAAGACCGTTTCATTGTGACATCTGTGTAAAAACATTTAAATATATAAAGGATTTTAATTATCATTTAAGAAGTCATAGCAATGAAAATGCCAAACTTGTGTGTGATGTTTGTCAGGAAACATTTGTTAATAAACGTTGTTTAGAGGATCATATAATTCAGAATCATGCTGAAGAAAAAACCTACCAATGTTCATTATGTTCAGTAGCTTTCCCTCGAAAAGATTTTTTGAAGCGTCATATGCAAATCCATGAAGAAGAAAGTGGAATCCTGTTAATTAAAGATGGTGAGAAGAACATGCCTTATGCATGTGATATTTGTGGTGTAGGTTTCTTAGAAAGAAGCAGTTATGTTGATCATCTTATAAATCATTCAGAAAAGAAATCTTTTACGAATGATGTTTGTCATGAGACAAGTCATAAGCTTAGTGATTGTGAAGCAAAATCTTTCAGTAGAAGTTCTTCAATTGGGCACATTTTTGGTCAATCAGGAGAAAAAATCCATAAATGTAAAATCTGCCCAAAAACATTTCAAATGAAAGTCGACTTAACGAAGCATTTTTTCAGTGCACATAGAGAAAAGAAATGTGTATGTTCTGTATGTCTGAAAAAGTTTACTTGCAAAAGTAAACTGAATGTGCATTTCCGGATTCATACAGGAGAAAAACCCTATAAATGTGATTTCTGTCAGGAAAGTTTTTCATCGAAAGGAAGTTTAAAAGAGCATTACGTTATCCATACCGGAGAAAAGCCCTTTCATTGTGACATCTGTCCAAAAACATTTGCACGTAAACATGATTTGATTACTCATGTAAAAATTCATAGCAATGAAATTTTCACATGCGACAAGTGCGAGAAGGTATTTAAGCAAAAACGTTATTTACAAAGACATATTAAAACACATGTGGAAGAAAATTCGTCATTAGTTGTGGAAAATGATGACAAGAATAATATGTTTGATATGAATAATTAACTTCATATTTTTGTTAAACATATGTTCTTTCTATATAAAAAATAAAGTTTAATTTTGTTTTGAATGATTAAAATCCTTTTATCAGAAAATAAATAGACTTTTTTACGTTTGTAATGAAACCTGAAAATTCTTATCTTTAAAATTTTAGATTTTGATTAAAATGTATCATAAACATGAAATGGAAATTGGCTATATGTATTATCTAGTTAAGAAGTAATTTTATTCAATTCATTTTTTGAAATACACAATTTATTAAAGTTAAGCATCCGTAACTCAGTAAATTGTGTAGAGGGATTTATAAATCATGTATAATGACAGGAAAAGCTTTAGACACCACACATCAAATTATACTCAACCACCAAATATATTAATCTATATTACAAAGCAAAAATGTGCCTAGGAGTAACGCTGGTGTCATATTGACGGTGGCAACGACTTGAACATAGTATTCGTACGGACTCCTGCAATTTTCAAGGAATATACCAGTATTTTCTTATACAAAAACTCGCCGTATGTAATCGCACGATTATATAAGGCGAGTTTTTCTATAAGAAACTACTGGTTATTATTTCCCTGAAAATTCCAGGAGTCCGTAACTGTGAACAATGCATTTTCCTTTTACTGCATTTTCTTTTAATTTCTAAACATCGTATAATTTAAATTTTTACACAATAAAATAAAAAAAAAGTACTTTCCAATGAAATTTATTTGAATACTGCTTTTTAATTTACCGATTTTTTATGGTTTTTAAAATAATTTTCAAGCATAACTATTTATTTTTAAATCTGCTTTGAACACAATCATGGAAGATTAACCGGGGCCTCTGAGATCACGCTGTGTGCTCTCTCAACCGGGCCTGCTACAAGTATTAGTGGTTTGTTAGTTGTGACTTGAGTAGTTTCACAAGAGTGATCCAGTTTGGTCAATGTATCCCAGCAGAAAGATGTAATAAAGAGAGCATTTCAGCGCTTATAATTTGTGATTACATAAATAATATTAAATTTCATAATCGTGAAATAAAAGGGAATTAATAAACTTGTTTTATAAAAGAAAATTAAAGGTTTTAAATTTAAAAAAATGCTAAGACTAATAGATATGATTTTACGCATTGACTTTCCTCTTACTAAACACATTATTTACAATAAATATACTTACCAAAAATATAATACATCTCACAAAATTAATCCCATTCCCACCTTTTTACCACTACATACCATAATTTAACCAAAACATAATAAATATCAATTTAAATAGAGAAATCGGTATTTTTCAACGGTACTTTTCCGTTATACGGACACCATTGTCGCCAAGCATGTTTACATACATTTAAATACATTTACATACATTTATATACATTATGCATTAGCATATACATTTTGGCATGGTGTCCGTATAACGGAAAAGTACCTTTTCAACTGTAGAGACCTCAGCATTTTTTTATAGCTTGGCACAATTCAGGATTCGGAAAATGAGATATGTTGCCTAGCGATACAAACAGCTATAAAAACAAACTTAACGAACTTTTATGTTTGTTTATACAGTTCACTTCTATTTGTATATAAAAATAGATAAATGTCTTCTTTATATTAAACAAATTCTATAAATATTGAAAAAATTGCTTGTGTATATGAAATAATTAGTAGGTTGTCATAAAATATGTTGGCAAATTTATTTTTTCTCGCCAAGGACATTCTGTATGTCCTCTTTCGTAATCATTCAATCATAAAATTTTATTTGATAGATGGGATTATAAACTTTCACAAAAGCTTAATGTACTGTTATCTAAATTAGTTAATTTTCTTTAAAAAGATGGAGAAGGTAATATCAAAACTTTATTGTTATGAATTAAAATGTATGCAGCATGAAACACAGGTAAAATATATTTTTGAACACCACAGAATAAATTTACACGAAATCTTAGTTGTTTCATGAACAAAAGTAAAAGTTGATGCTCAATAAATTTTAATTTTAAATATTTATCATCATTATAGTCCATACCATTAAAACTTGTACATGCAAGTTAACAAAAATTTTAAATCAAACTATTAATCATCAGTTACTATTAATTTTATAAACAAAAAAGGGTATCTGGTCTCCATTCAATTTATTAGCGTATTTATTTTTAAATTTTTTTAAAAATGTCATGTCATCATTGCATGATTTCTTAAATTGTTTTATCGTCTGCTTCTTTTATTTTATTCCATCGATCAGTTGGCTCTTTTTGTTTTGAAGACAAGCATTTGTTCAAATATTTTCATTGTCGTTAGGGTCAACAAATTCAGTAACATCATCTCGTTTAATTCTATCTTCATGAATTATAAAACGTTCATCAAACTGTTTAATGCAGATCAATACTGTTGAAATAGGAGTAAAATTATCACAATGTAATTTTCTTAACTTTCTTCCTTTCATCACATTTGAAAAATTGAAGGGGGTAGTAATATTGTTTTTCAATAACGTAGTTAGACTTGCAACCAGGAGCACAACATTTTCTCCCCATTATTATGCAGACATAATCTGCAATTTCTTTAATGGTTTTAGTCTGTAGTTATTTATAGAGTTATAATTTAAATATACTGAAAAATATTATTAATTACAAAATAAAAAAAAATGAATAATATTGAAATAACTGCAGTAAACAAGCCATACGAACGAACAAAGTAAATGGAAAATTTTAAGTAGTGTGGATCACTCTTGTGACGTCACGCATGTGAATCGCTTTATGTGGCAGGCCCGGTTGAGAGAGCACACAGCGTGATCTCGGAGGCCCCGGATTAACCCCTTTGCACTTAAGTCAATATAAATAATTCAGCATTTGTGTATTTCCGTTTAATATTCCGTAACAACATTTCCTAACAAAATTAAAACTTTACAAATAAATAAATAAACACGAATTTAACAGATATGTAATCAAACTATGTACAATTCCCCTACTTCTGAGTCTTAAGCGGGCCCTGTTTATATACTAACTTGACCAACAAACGTGATCAATCTCGAAACTTCTAGAGTAAAGGTTGGGAACCTCTGAAAATTGCAGGCAACATCATCCCAAGTGTGCACTTTTGCCAATGAGTACAGGGTGATTACAAATGAATATCCCAACTTTCAAGGGCTACATCTTCTGAACAATAAAAGGTAGTGTTCCATTTCACACATCGTAGTGAGTGAGAAGTTATGAAGTTTCATAAATGTAGAAAGAAGAAGGAACACGAGCCAGTTTGCGCCACCAGCAAAAACACAAACGACATCCATTCTGTAGGAGAATTCGTCCCACACGATTTTCAGCAAGCCGGGTGTTACAGTTACAATAGCTGCAGTTATCCTCATTTTCAGTTCAGCAGTGTCAGCTGGTAGAGGCGGAAAAGACACTATATCTTTTATGTATCTTTGCGGCAACTGACTGAATAAACTCTCAATAGAACATGCCGGTTCACTTTCCACCCACCACTCGTTGTGCCATCTCTCGCCGAAAAAACGAATCTTTATATTTATGAAACTTTATAACTTCTCACTCACTTCGATGTGTGAAATGGAACACTGCCTTTTATTGTTCAGAAGATATAGCCCTTCAAAGTTGGGATATTCATTTGTAATCACCCTGTACTTTCGCAGTTGTACAGTAACTTCGCCCACTCGATCGAGGACGAATAGGCAATCGCTTGTACTACAAGTAGAGTTTCAAAAAACCTGCAGATTTTGACGGATAGAAATAGTAAACACGAAAATTTCGGGGAATAAACTCGGAACTTTGAGGAATAGTGGAAATTTTTAGAGAAAAATACCCAGTCACTATTAAATTTTAAATCATGGCTCATACATGAAATATAACGGATAAGGCATCTATTGGTAGAGCATAAAACAATTTTAATTCATGCTTCTTTGTTCCTGTTTGTTGCAACCATTCATACTCTTCAATTTATTTTTTAATAGGGGCTAACTTGACGCATTTTTAATTATTTAGCTTTTTTTAGCTCACAGGCTATCAAAGCCTGAGAGCTAATATGCCCGCAGGTTCTGTATGTATGTATGTACGTATGTACTTAACGCGATAACTCCTGATAGAAATATCCGATTTGCTTCAAATTGTGTATATAGGTTCATTCTGATAAGGCGCTTCCCTGATTAGTTTTGGGGGTTCATTGGTTAAGTATAAAGGGGGGGACGGGGGGTATAATCCACCCCCTTAATTTAGATTAATGGGTTTTTCATGCAGAATTATCTGATTTGCATCTAATTTGGTATACAGGTTTATTCTGATAAGGTGCTTCCCTGATTAGTTTTGGAGTTCATTGGTTAAGTATAAAGGGGGGAACGGGGGTATAATCCACCCCCCTTAATTCAGATGAATGGGTTTTTCATGCAGAATTATCTGATTTGCTTCTAATTTGGTATACTGGTTTATTCTGACAAGGCGCTTCCCTGCTTAGTTTTGGGGGTTCATTGTTTAAGTATAAAGGAGGGAACGGGGGCTAATTCCCACCCTGATTTAGATAAATAGGTTTTTCATGCAGAATTATCCGATTTACTTCAAATTTGGTACACAGGTTTATTCGGATAAGGCTCTTCCCTGATTAGTTTTGGGGGTTCTATGGTTAAGTTATAAAGGGGAGAGCGGAGGACTAATCCTCCCCTTAATTTAGATAAATGGGTATTTCATGCAGAATTAACCAATTTGTTTCAAATTTGGTATACAGGTTTATTGTCGATTTCTTTATTTTCCGTGGGGCATTATTCTTTGAAATAAGAGTATATAATGTACAATTAATGTGAATAGCCTATGAGCTCAGTGCCATCAGAGCACTTTTCATTTTATGTTTCATCATTTACCTGAGAGGAGGACTAATGTTTTTTCATGTTTTCTAGCGAAACAATTGATTCAATTTATGCCTGGTCTATTTTATTCTGAGAATTGTGAATTATAGATGACTTTATATCTGTGAGTTGAGATTTTAAAGTAATATTAATTGATTAGAAAGGCTTTTATTTTAATAATTGTTTAACTTAAATCAACTAAATATGTAATTAATCCTTAAAGTGATAAAAATATTACAAAAAAGGCTTAAAAATACCTTTTAATATAAAAATGACATTTTCATACGATCAAACGGCTATTTCTCCCAGATCGAAAATGATAAATGGTCAAAACTGTAAACATGAAAATTAGTATTTTATTTATTGCTTTTTTTAATTTGTAAATCATCTCGTGCCAAATTTTAAGCCGCTGCTTGCGTTATACGTGCAATCTCGTGATTTGTGTTTATCATTTTCAAAAACTTTGCGAAAATAGTTTATTTATCATTTTCGATCTTGCTGAAGTCGCCGTTCGAGCATATGAAACATGTTATCTTTATATTAAAAGTTATTTTTAAGCCTTTTTGTGTAATGTTTTTGTCACTTTAAGCAATTAATTACATCTTCAGTTTAACGTTAACAAGTTATTTCATTATATTATTTGTTAAATTATCTAATTATTTTGTTTAATTCTCACCTCTTCATTTTAATTCAATGATCTGGAGTGTATTTCTTTTAAATTGAGTAAATTATTATTTTTAAATTATTTACGAAATGCGAAAATTTAAAATTTCAAGTTTCATGCTTAAATTTTTTTGAAAACTCCCAGGAATTTTCAAAAATTTCTTTTTTTTTTTCCCACCCTTTGCAAATCTAACCACAAGTGGGCCATTGCAAATCTGTAGCAAGATTTTAAGTCATAATGCTACAGTTTGTTAAACATTTCCTGCTATGTCAGTGCCTGATTATCATAGGGACACACGGGGCATATGTCCCAGGTCCACATTTTCAGAGGCCCCAAAATGCATTTTGTCCAGTCTCTGAAGATATAAATCGGTGCAAATTTCCATTTCTAGTTTATAGAAAAATTAATTTTTCCCATCCATGTAAACTAAACTATCTCCTTATTCTTCACTAACGACAATGAAATGTAATATAAACTTCAAAATTACAAGAAGGACAGATATTATATCAAACATGTTTTATTCAATCCCTAGGTTTAAAGTTTAACTTACTCATAAAATTCCAATATGAGACCCGACAGGTCCCACTGTTTACTTAACAGGTGACAAGACAAGACTGAGTAAGGATTTTCGCTCCCTGATGATGGCGGCGGTAGCCGGCCGAAAGTACTAGGACAGTTTTTAAACATTTTTTAACATCTATTTGTGTCTTTTAACACGTTGACGGACAGTAGGAACAAGTGAAGTTCGAAAATTGACACCATATGTTTTTGTAATTTTTAGAATATTAGAAGTATAGTTTTACCCTTTCTGCTTAAATAAACTTAATTTTGATTAATTCAGCACCTTTAATTAGGTTGCACTACTCCCTTCACAACCACGTCAGGGTGGCTAGTGGTCAGGGAAAAATACAGTAAAAAAAGGGGATAAATACCAGTTTATTCTTATAGAAAAATTTATGTTCATTATTCGATCAAATAATCAATTTGAATTTTTCTATAAGAATATACTGGTAATTATCTTTTTTTTTTTTTTTTACTGTATTTTTCCCTGGCCACTAGCCACCCTGCACGTGCATACTGAAGCTGCAGCTCGTATAACAGGTGGAAAACGAACTTCAACCTAAAAAAATTGTTTCCAAAACATGACACTGGGCTTCTACTTGTACCCCGGTAAATGCACATTTGTGCTGCTATAGCCGTAGTGTCTAAAAACGACCGTTTCGTTTTGGGCGGCTATAACCGTCATGCCACATTGTGAACTTCGCTTTGATGGCTATAGCCGCAAGTGTCCGTCAACGTGTTAAATTGTCTTGTCACCTGTTTAGTAAACAGCGGGACTTGTCGGGTCTCATATCGGAATTTTATGAATAAAGCAAGGTGAAATTTGCATTTCGCCCTATGTGTTTTGATTTTGTTTTACTTACTGTAAATAGCTAAATAGTGTGTACTGCAAAAAAGTTTACCTTCTCACAAATTTTTATTGCCTTTTTACGTGTGTCTACAATATATTCTCTTTTCATAAGACTATGGTTTAAATTTTTAACTGAACATAAAGCTGCTTGTTATGTTTATAAGGCAATTTTCTTGACAAAGGAACACTCCCTACATGACCTGTGTGCAAGCCCTGCCTATCGCACGGGCACCCAGGGCCCAGTCCCTGGGCACGGAATTTCTGAGGGGCACGAAAATTTTCATAATTTCATCTAAATTTCCATTAAATAAATCATAATTAGTTCAACGTTTTTATTTCTTTTGGGACTTTGTTTGCACTCAGTATCAGTTTGGTTTTATCATTTAATATCAATAACATCATTAACCCCTTCGCGACGAGCGTCCTTTACAGAACTTTTAATCTTTTACCACAGGTTTTTAAAAACAGATATTTTCGACTGATTGAATCACAGAAATGCTAAGATTACATAAGGCAAAGCTTAATAAAAAGTAACTGGTAGGAATAATCGAAGATTCTGAGCATATTATGCCTGACGTATTACGTGTCGCTCGTTCCCAAGGGGTTAATAAGTAGACTTCTTATCATTATTTTTTCAATTTTATCATATTGCACATTTATTCAAAAAGTGACACAACTGAAAAAATGTGATATTTGAGATATTAATATGTTAAAATGACAAAAATATGTCTCAATCTGCAGTTAAAAGTACATTTCAATAAATAATAGAAAAAATATTTTATTTTCATTCCTGGAACCGTTTTTTAATTTTCCGGAAAACGTAATTCTTTGAGTTGACACTTTTCGAATAAGCGTGCAATATGTTAAAAAACTAGTACAGTAGAGCGCCGCTAATCCACAAACCTGTAATCCGCAAAGACCTCTAATCCGCAATCAATTTATGAATGTAAACAAAGAAATTTAATTTTTTAAAAATGCTTCAATGGTGACAAAATTTTGAATTTTGAAATTTTTTTTCACCATTTTTAACATTTTTCTTATCTTTATATATAGTATTATATATCATATAACATTCTTCTTTATAGTTTAAAATGAAAGCACATTTAGTTAGTATATTATTTTAAATATTCATTTCTTCATACAATACTTGTAAAATACAATTTGAACTTTTGTGATTTTTTTTTTTTTAATGATAAAAAATTCTTACTTAGACAATATATTTTATAATTTATTTATTTTTTCATTAAATCGTAACTATAAAATTGAAAAACACATAAAAAAATACATATATATTGCTTTTGAACTCTTACTTAAAGATAAAATTCAACACTATAAACCAAATGTCTTAAAACAGACAACAATTGATGCCATATTTAAAAAATAATAAATTATTTTTTACATAGTTATTACTTTATCTATATATTAAAATGTGTAATTTATTTATTTTTTAGTATTAGCAATCTAAATTCGTCCAAAATATGAATTTTAAAAAATGTAAACCAAGATTAAATAGACATGGCCTGTAATCCGCAAAAAGCCTCTAATCCGCACAACACTTGGAACCAAGCTTTGCGGATTAGTGGCTTTCTACTGTATCAGTAAATCAACCAATCAAAGGGGGCACGAAAAATTGAAAGTGCCCTGGGTACAAAAACTTTCTAGTCGGGCCCTGCCTGTGTGCCCCGAGTCACATATAGAGTTGATCAGACTCAGGTCCTATGCTATCTCTGTTTTAAAGTAAACTGTGTAAAAATGTGCTCTTTTAGTATTTTTATACGTATTTTCCGATTTATTTTTATTTATTTTCTTTTCAGGTGTTTTATATTTTTCTCTTGCATCTAACACCCCAACCTCTTTCCAGTTGTTCTAAAAAAGAAATATCTGACATTTTAATTGCATTCTAAGTTCATGCTTCTTGAAGCTGATTTCGTATATTTCAGCATAAAAATGTGAGTTTTTAAATTATCTACATTATTGCCGAATGTTATTAAATTACTTTTAAATTTTAAGTATGGATACTGAAATTATATCTAGAGAAACAAAAAGTGAGCTTTAAACAGAAACATTGTAAAATCTGTTGCATGGAAAAATCTTGTTAAATGTGATTTTTGTCAAGAAGGATTAATTGAAATGAACGAGTTACTCACCCACCAAGAAACAGATTTGGATAAAAAGCCTTCTGTATGCAATGTGTGTAAAAAGGCTTTTGCTGAAGAAATCGATTACGTTCATCATCTTGATGGTCATTTGGAAGCGAAACACTTTACGTGTCATGTTTGTCATAAAGGATTCGATAACGAAAATTCTTTACAACGACACATTTTAAGTCATTCTAAAGAATGTACTGATTGTGGAAAATCATTTTTAAAACAATATCAATTGAATAATCATAGTCGTGTTCATACGAAAGGAAAACCCTTTTTATGCCACATCTGTCCAAAAAGATTTTCATTGAATACCTCATTAAACAAGCATTTGAGTGTTCACGAAGGGAAGAATATGCTGATTTGTGATGGGAAGAATTTTGACTGCTCTGTATGTCTGAAGCAGTTTACTTGCAAAAGTCATCTGGATGTGCATTTCCGGATTCATACAGGAGAAAAACCCTATGCATGTGATGTCTGTCTTCAAAAATTTAAAAGGAAACAAGATATGAAAAGACATTTCCGTATTCATACAGGAGAAAGACCCTTTCAGTGTGACATCTGTCCACAAATATTTACACGTAATCATGATTTAGTTGCTCATTTCAAAATTCATAGCAATGAAATACCTTTCAAGTGTGACAAGTGCGAGAAAGTATTTAAACAAAAACGTTATTTACAAAGACATATTAAAACACATGTGGAAAAAAATTCGTCATTAGTTGTGGAAAATGAGGACAAGAATAATATGGTTGATATGAATAATTAGCTTCATATTTTTGTTAAACGTATGTTCATACGAAAGAAAAACCCTCTTTATGCCACATCTGTCCAAAAAGATTTTCATTGAATACATCATTAAACAAACATTTCAGTGTTCATGAAGGGAAGAATCTGCTGATTTGTGATGGGAAGAATTTTGACTGCCCTGTGTGTCTGAAACAGTTTACTTGCAAAAGTCATCTGGATGTGCATTTCCGGATTCATACAGGAGAAAAACCCTATGCATGTGATGTCTGTCTTCAAAAATTTAAAAGGAAACAAGATATGAAAAGACATTTCCGTATTCATACAGGAGAAAGACCCTTTCAGTGTGACATCTGTCCGCAAACATTTACACGTAATCATGATTTAGTTACTCATTTCAAAGTTCATAGCAGTGAAATACCTTTCAAGTGTGACAAGTGCGAGAAAGTATTTAAACAAAAATGTTATTTACAAAGACATATTAAAACACATGTGGGAAAAAATTCGTCATTAGTTGTGGAAAATGCGGATAAGAATAATAGGGTTGATATGAATAATTAGCTTCATATTTTTGTTAAACGTATGTTCTTTATATATAAAATAAAGTTTAATTTTGTTTTGAATGATTAAAAAACTTTCAGCAAAACATAAATTAATTTTTATATGTTTGTTATGAAACTTGAAAATTCTTATCTTTAAAATTTTAGATTTTGAATAAAATATATCATAAACACCAAATGAAAATTGACTGTATGTATTAGCTCTAGGGATGCACCGGATATGAATTTTTACCGGATACCGAATATCCGGTGCAAAATTTTCCCGAATATCCGGTATCCGGCCGAATAATTTTTCGTTTTTAATTTCAATAGTAATACTTCTGTTTTATGATTGCTTAAAAAAGAAAAAACTTTAAATTATTATAATTTTATGTCATTCAAATGTTAATAATAGATTTAAACTCATTTATTAAGTAAAAGTTGCTTAAAAACAAATGCTGTTTAGTAATTAAATATTGAAATTTAATCATGTTCTGTCTTTTGCCTATTCTAATATACATATTAGTAGTTTTTTTTCTTTTATTCAGGGTCATTGAACATAAAAAGATAAACAATTAAGTAATTTCTCCGTTTTTCATACTTATAAATCTTTGTTATTTATAAATACTAAACATCCTATTGATGCACCTTTTTCTTTTCCAACATACTCGTACACATTATTACTTACTTTTCCAATGACAAATGTTTTCTAACAGAATTTTAATAGAGAAGTTCCTCATTGCAAGTACCTTCTTTTGTAGTACAAAGGGGACAGTGAACTATTCAAGAAAGTGGCACAATTCTTTTCATGTGCAGTATTATTTTACCATAGCTGGTCTTCCATCCATAGACAATAGTGACAAAAGATTCAATACAATTATTTTTACTTTAAAATTGTTGAAAACACAAGAAAAAGAAACAACCAGAGGAGATTATTCTCAGAAAAAGGAAAATACTTGTGATCAAAAAGAGAGCCTGGAAATGCTGAGCTCCATAATTTGCCTTTAATTTATAAATAATTAGTTGTCATATTTTAAATATTATATTTTCATTTATATATAAATCCTATAATTTCATTTTTGTGAAAATATGAATATTTATTTCTGTTAACATTGTTTTAACGAGATAGTGTTGATAAAAAGCAAATTAATTTCGAATTAATTTTTTCTGATAATGTTAAAAAATATTATTTAAAAAATGAGTCACTATTCGGCAACCGGATATTGAAGTATTCGCCCGGACGGAAAATCCGGTTTGAGTGCCGAATAAGCAGGATATCCGGTGCATCCCTAATAACTCATTTAGAGTAATTTTATTCAATTATTATTTTTTTTTTAAATACAGAATTTATCAAAGTTATAAACATCTTCAACTCAAAAAGCTGTGTAGGGTGATTTATAAATCATGCATAATGAGAGGAAAAGTTTTAGACAATACACATCAAATCCTACTCAACCACCTAATATATTAATCAGGGTTGGGTTTCTTCCAGGACGGTGGAAGAAACTGGAAGAAATGGAAAAAACTGGAAGAAACCAACAGAAACCAAAACAGATGTTCAAAATTAAAATATATTAACTATATAAAAAAATGAAATTAAAAACATAATTATATGAAATTTAAATTGGAAACTTTAATATTAAAAATATTTATGTAAAAATAAGTTATTTTTTAATAACAAACTTCATGTTCACCAGGTTTTTACAGCCTATGTTTTTTACAACTTTAGAGGTAGGGATATTTTTTCATTGTTTGTCATTTCTGTAAAAAACTACCTACCATTTCTTTATTTATCATGTAAAAATGCAATATTTTAAAAACTATTGTGTAACACTTAAAATAAACAAATTTGTAGTTGGGTATAGTACTAGCTTGCGTATCTCACTGCTGATTTTAAAAGATAAATGTTCTAAAAATAAACCCTACGGTTATGCCAAAATTCTTTTAAACTTTCCAAGTTCTGTAGGAATTGAAAGAATTTTTTCATCTTTTGCATTCATCCATTCTAAGTTGAAAAATTGATTGCAGCATCCTACTGCTGAAATACTTTTATTTTGTTATACCATGTTAGAAAATAGAAATTTTAATGAAATCGTTCAATACAGTAATTATTGTATATTAGTTCCCAATAACATGGATGTAAATTAAAAGCACTGTCTTTTATTTAAAGAAGTTTCATTCTACAGTAGGTAAATAATCCACATATTAAAATACTACTGGTTACAGAAGTTTAAATAATAATAAAAAAAATTGCCTGTTTTGAATTGAATTACTTTTAATTTATTTTGGATAAATTTATTTGGTACATTTCCGTTATACCAACACCATTGTTGTCGCCAAGCATAATAACTGGTACAAAATGAAATTCATGTGAAACGATTCATTAAAAAACACTTATTGTTGGCACAAAATTGAGTAATTAAAAATATATCATTTGAAAATTACAGACTTTCACGAGCTATTTTATTAAATCAATACAAATACAGACATAAAATAAAAGAACGAATAAATATTATACTATAAAATAATAAAATAAAACTCAATTTAAACTACAGGCATGGAATTGTAAATGTCTCTTAGTATTGCAGTAAACATTGATATTCAAATTTTAATTGCTTAATAGGCGTATAGCCAACATAGTGAAAAAGTACCCAAGCCGGGACTCGAACCCGGCTCATCAGATTAGCGCACTGACGTTCTACCAACTGAACCACTTGGGAACGATACTCAGCCTGGAACTTATTCACCATAACATGTTGGCAACGCTACAAATGCAGCACCGTCTGATGCTCGAACCCGTCTGATGAGCCGGGTTCGAGTCCCGGCTTGGGTACTTTTTCACTATGTTGGCTATACGCCTATTAAGCAATTAAAATTTGAATATCAATATTATAAATGCAAGGCGTGAGAAATTTTCTCTGGAAAAATTTCCAAGTATTAAATATTAATTTATTTCAATTGTCGATGCTGGACTTTCTTTGATTTCATGTTTGCCCCAGGGTTGGCGGCTCACGGAAAATATTCCATCTTGTGCTGCGTTTGTAGCGTTGCCAACATGTTATGGTGAAAAAGTTCCAGGCTGAGTATCGTTCCCAAGTGGTTCAGTTGGTAGAACGTCAGTGCGCTAATCTGATGAGCCGGGTTCGAGTCCCGGCTTGGGTACTTTTTCACTATGTTGGCTATACGCCTATTAAGCAATTAAAATTTGAATATCAATATTATAAATGCAAGGCGTGAGAAATTTTCTCTGGAAAAATTTCCAAGTATTAAATATGAATTTATTTTAATTGTCGATGCTGGACTTTCTTTGATTTCATGTTTGCCCCAGGGTTGGCGGCTCACGGAAAATATTCCATCTTGTGCTGCGTTTGTAGCGTTGCCAACATGTTATGGTGAAAAAGTTCCAGGCTGAGTATCGTTCCCAAGTGGTTCAGTTGGTAGAACGTCAGTGCGCTAATCTGATGAGCCGGGTTCGAGTCCCGGCTTGGGTACTTTTTCACTATGTTGGCTATACGCCTATTAAGCAATTAAAATTTGAATATCAATATTATAAATGCAAGGCGTGAGAAATTTTCTCTGGAAAAATTTCCAAGTATTAAATATGAATTTATTGCAGTAAACATTTCACTTTTTGAATGAAGACATTATGGTTTTTTGAATAAAAGCTTTTTTATGTATCCAAAGGCCTGAAACAATTTTATTGCAGCTTCCTCATCATTTGGTAACTGCCAAATTGTAAAATCCATATGAGTGTAAACAATAAATATAAGTTGCAGCTTAATATTAAATATTTTCTATTTAAAAAAATAGCAAATTAAGATGTTTTGTGAGGTTTTGATTAGGTAATAATAATTTAAAAGATTCATGTTCAATAAATAGCAAATCGCAATGTTTGACACGGTTTGCAATAAAAATTCTCTGCACGTTCAGGGTTGAAATAAATGGCACATTACCATAGATTTTGGTATAGTGTTAGTATAATGGAAAAGTACCATTTATTTTTATTGTATCTTACAAAGTGACAACTTATATGGTAAATTCCTAAAGAAAAACAGTTTCTTCCATTTCTTCCACTTGGAAGAAACCAATTTCTTCCGGCCGGTTTTTTCCACTTTGGAAGAAACTTGCCAACCCTGATATTAATCTATATTACAAAGCAAAAATATGTCTGTGAGTAATGCTGACGTCATATTGACGGTGGTAACGACTTGAGCAATAAATTTTGCTTTTACTGCTCTTTTAACTTCTAAACATCGCATATTTTAAGTTTTTACACCGTCAAATTAGAAAAAAAAGTACTTTCCAATTTGTTTGAATACTGCTTTTCAATTTACCGACTTTTTATGGTTTTTAAAATAATTTTCAAACATTTCCGGTGCTAAAGGGTGTAAAATAAAAACTATAAAAACACGCAAAAAAGATTTTAACTAACTATTTACATGTTTCGGTTCCACCGAAGCCATTATCAAAATAAATAAGAATATTCTATAGTTGCACGATCTATGATGACATGATTTAAAATGCCAACATTCCGTTTTACACGTACTTTCTCCCAGATTACGCACGTTATTTTATTTTATTTTTACGTAGATGTTTATTTCCATATTCGTAACCATGGAGTCAAACCCTGACTATCGCACGGGCACCCGAGGCCCATGCCCTGGGCACGAAATTTTTCATAATTTCATCTAAAATTTCCATTTAGAAAATCATAATTGTGCCAACGTTTTTATTTCTTTAGGACTTTTTTTTACACTGAGTATCAGTTTGGTTTTATAATTTAATATCAATAACATCATTAATAAGTAGACTGTTTATCATTATTTTCTAGTGATTGATGTACTGTATTTATCAAGTCATTCAATTTTATCATATTTTCACATTTATTTGAAAAGTGACACAACTGAAAAAATGTTATATTTGAGATATTAGTACAATGAAATGACAATATGTATCTCAAACTATTGGTTAAAAGCACATTTCAATAAATAATAGAAAAAATATTTTATTTTAATTCCTGGAACCGTTTTTAATTTACCGGAAAACTTAATTTTTTGAGTTGACACTTTTCGAATAAGTGAAAAAAAACTATCTATAAATCAACCAATTTAAGGGGGCACGAAAAATTGAAAGTGCCCTGGGCACAAAAACTTGCTAGACGGGCCCTGCATGGAGTAATTCAGCCTCTAATTTTGGTTTAATAATGCTGCATCGTTACATATTATATTTTTACGTGTTACAATCTCTATGGTTTCTCTTATAATGGATGGATAGTATGGATTAGGGAGAAAAAAATTATCTTATTTTCATTGAAATTCATTTGAATGGTTTCTTCTTGATATAATCTTGCTAGGCTGTGGCTTTAGGTAGATTTCGTAAGAAATACTACCTATTACATTCTCTCCTAAGTTGGAATTCCTGAAATTTTTTTGCAGATCTACACCGATCATGACTCCTAGAACCCAAAACCACTCCCAGTTCAAAACTTCATACATCTATCTATCTATCTATCTGTAGCACTTTATTATGCACTTTATCGAGGGGGGGGGGGGGGCACTGTTGATTTCCAGGGGTGGAATCGCACTTCTAGACCATTATTAATAAGCATAAAATCCCATCATGTACGTTAATGGCGCTCGGTGCATGTCATATCCCTCGTGGGTGCAAAGTCCTCCAAGTTCCTCGTGACAGTAACAAAAGTTATAATATGACAACCACCAGTAACAAAAGTTACAATGTGACAAAACCTACGATAGTGACATAATAACCAGCGAAACTCCCGAAATAAGACCAAGTTTCAAAATGTGACAACCAGCTCTAGCACAAGCTAGAGATATCAATTTATCAAGAAATAGACAAAAACCCAACAAATGAAAATGACAGAAACAACCCACAACAGGGGCGAGCCCATAAAAACGGCATAAAACCCTGAAAGAGACAAATGAAAAGTGAAATCAGCCCCCCCCCCCCCAAAAAAGGCGCTAAACACTACAGCGACAATCCACCACGAGCGTGACAAGCCAACAGAGATGACAAATATGTAAATTTATGTACGCTAAAGGCGCCTGGTGCATGTAAAATCCGTCGTGAGTGCAAAGTCCTCCCCTGTGAATTATACCTCTGGTGCCTATACAGGTGAAGGTCTCGTCACCTGATCAGGTTCTAAATTACGAGACCAATTACTATCATTTTCTTAATTTTTGCTTTTTTAAATCTGCCAGTTCAACAAAGATAAATAGAAACCTTGAACCGGCAAACGAAGAGATCTGTAGCAAGCCACTAGAGAGCAAGCACTACAGCGAGATGCCAACAAAACTATAGTCAAGTGGATCAAAGCCATGCTGTGATCAAGTGATGTAATATCCGCCGTGGGTGCAAAGTCCTCCAAGTTCCCTGTGAATTTTACTACTCGAGGTGCCTAATCAAGTGAAGGTCTTGTCACCTGTTCAAGGTTCTAAATGACAAGACCAATTCGCGTAGCGATAGCATGACGTATGGGTGTGCGATGAAGCGTGAAATTAGTACATGACTTTCGCTACACTGTGCGGGGATGAATCAACTCATCCAAACATCAATTAGCAACCGGCCAACTAAGGAAAAGCAACTTGGGCAACAAGATGCACTGAAACAACGTCGGCCTATAGGCTTATCAAACAGATCTTCGCCATGCGGAGATCAGGCGAATCCTCGCCTCGTTGCCAGACATCAACCCGTTAAGCCCGGCAGGTAAGGGCCTGGTCAGCAGTCTAAAAAAAAAGCATAAAATCCCAAATTTTCCGGGGAGGAGGATGTGCCCGCTAGCCACTCCTTGTATTCAACACTGCCTTCAATAGCTGCCACCGTTTATTTCTTGTTGAATTTTAAAATCAATCAGTCAATTTATTTTTTGGACACTCCTGTTAATCCTAGTGGCGTAGCGTTGTGTGTGTATGTTTCTTGGGGGGGGGAGGGGGTGTTGTTTTAGGAAGAGAAGAATCGGTAATTTCTTCGTAGAAACCAAAAAATTATAGTAACCATTAAGGACGAGGCGTGATATTAAATTGTAAGTCAAAACACACACAGGTAGTCAAAACACACCTTACGCCACTGATCTTCCCCTTCAAAAAACAATTAAAATACCTCATAGAATAAATAAAATTAATCTCGTTTAAAACTGGAATGCCTTAACAGTTAATAGCAAAATCGCGCATTTGTTTGTATTACAATTATTTTTTTGAAAAATAGTAATGCCGTTGTTAAGGATTTAGGATTTATTAGTATGACTATGACTGCATCGATTTTTGAAAACAGTATAAGATTCCATAATTGATATTGATGTTATTTTCTTTTTCATTGCATTCAGGCTATATGCTTTTTTTTTTTGTACCATTTAAAAAGCTATTTCATCAGTAAAAATGGGGACCATTCATAAATTGATTATGTATTTTTATATTCCTTCCTTTTATTCTCGCTATTTTTTTTCTTTTCAGGTGTTACATATATTTCTCTTGCATATATCGCCCCATCACTTTGCAGATCTACTACAAAAGATAAATCTGAAATTTCGTTTGTATTCTAAGTTGTTGTTCCGAAAAAGTACATTATGTGTTGCAGCCATAAGTTTTAGTTAGATGAGAATTTTATAAAATACGACCGACTGGTATTCGCTACAACTACAAATAGAAAAATTTATCTTCTCGTGCTGAAGGCTTATCTTAGATATTGAGAAACAAGTTGTGAGAAAAACACTGCAAAATATGTTAATATGACTAACATTTTTATGTGTGATTTTTATGAAGAAAATCTGAAGAAAGTAATTTAGCTGAAAATCTTGAAACACGCTCACATAAAAAAAAGCTTTTCCTGTGCGATATATACCAAAAAAAAAATATTATTGAAAAGAGTAATTATATTCATCACCTTGCTATTCATTCCTCCCGGAAGACAGACATTTTACTTACAACAACACATTTTAAGCCATTCAAACACATTTTTGTTTGAAACGTACCACGTACACTTTCATGGTGAAACCGTATTCAGTCATTCTGAAAGCATATCTAGAGTAGTAAGAAACAAGTTGTTAGTGGAACGTTGTAAAATCTGTGATATGGATAAGATGTTTAACTGTGATTTTTATGAAGAAGGATTGCACAAAAATTTTCTTCACGACCTTGAAACTCCCGTAGATAAGAAGCTTTTCATATGCGATATATGTAAAAATGTTTTTGCTGAAGAGAACGACTATGTTCGTCATCTTGACAATCATTCCGAAGGGAGAAATATTTCGTCTCCCGTTCCTCAAAAAAGCTTTGATAGTGAAAGTTCTTTACAAGAAAACAATTCAAATAATTCTGATAAGGGAAAACCTCATAAATGTCCCACTTGTGGAAAATCGTTTAGAAAGAGGTGCAGATTAAAAATACATATCCGTGTCCATACGAATGAAAGGCCCTATAAATGCCATACCTGTGCAAAAGCATTTTCATGTAAAAGCACGTTGAACGAGCATTTGCATGTGCACAAAGGAGAGAAATTCATTTGCAACTTTTGTCAGAAAGATTTTATTTCTAAGAGGAATTTAAAATTGCACTTACGGATCCACCAAAAACCTGGTGAAAAACCGTATAAATGTGATATCTGTCAGAAACGTTTTTCACAAAAGCAAAATTTGAAACAACATTTCCGCATTCATACAGGAGAAAGACCCTATCATTGTGACATCTGTGGCAAAACATTTGCACGTAGAAGTAATTTAAATGGTCATTTAAAAATTCATTCTAAGGAAAAACCTTTGAAAGTTAACATTTCGAAACGCCTTCCTAACACTGCAGAGGAAAAAACGTATGAATGCCCTACTTGTGGAAGATCGTTTTCAATAAGATATAGATTGAAAAATCATATTCGTGTTCATACGAATGAAAAGCCTTACAAATGTCCCATCTGTGCAAAAGCATTTCCGAGCAGTGGCAGTTTGCGAAGTCATTTGCGTGTGCATCAAGGAAAGAAATTTGTCTGTAATATTTGCCAAAAAAGCTTTATTTCCTATGCTGATTTGAAGTATCATTTTCGGTCCCATTCTGGTGAAAAACCCTATAAATGTGATTTCTGTGAGAAAAAATTCAAAATGAAACAACATTTGAAACGACATTTCATTATTCATACAGGTGAAAAGCCTTTTCATTGTCACGTATGTGGAAAAAGTTTTGCATATAAACCTACCTTCGATTGTCATTTATTAAGTCATATCGAAGAAAAATCCTTTCCTTGTAACATCTGTGGAAAAACATTTACACATAAAAGTTATTTAAATTCTCATTCAAGTGTACATATCAATGAAAGACCTTTCAAGTGTTACTTGTGTGAGAAAACATTTAAACAAGAATGTTATTTAACGACTCATCTTCGCAAGCACAAAGAAAAAGCGAATTGCAGAGAAGATTTGAATAAGACTTCCTCAAAACAGTTAACCGAAGTGTAAATAAATTATAAAAGTTTTATCGCCATCTTAAATTAACAATCCATAAAGTACTTTCTTATAATTATTCAAGAAATACAAACTTATTAAATTCTTACAGAAATAAACACAAATTACATATAATATCCACTAATATTGTGATGGCCTTGAAACATGCGCACTCACCAAAAAAAGAGTTGAGCAATCATATGGGAAACATTAATAATATAATAATGCTTTTAAATATATGAATTGTTTTAGCACAAAGGGCATCCAACAATTAAGTTATGTTTGCAATTTATCGCACAGCTGTTATGTAATCACAAGAATGCTCATGCTCCCCCTTTATATGGATCCATTGATAAATCAGAATCGCCAGTGTTGCAGAAGACAGCAGTTCAGACGCTTTGTACTAAGTTGCTGTAATGTTCATGAAAATTGAAATGCCCAACGCAGTGAAAGAGTGCTTAGTCATGTGGATTTTTAAATACACAGAATGTACCAGCATCTAAAATTAAACGTGAAATTTCTGAAGTGTATTCAAAACAAATCATGAGGGACTATATAAGACAAAGTTGGGTGTGACATTTAATCGAAGTGTGGAACAGTCTACTTGATGAGATGAAGACCATCTTGATATAACAGGCCGAGACAGCGTTTTCGCCGCTAGGGAAATGGAGGGAAGGTTGAACTCTATATCCACCATGCTACAATATGAAGTTTACATGTAAAATATCAACACATATATGTTTTTTTCATTTACTGTCGTTGATTTCATAAATAAAAATAATTTTGCTTTTCAGTACTTAATTGTTTTCTTGCAATTAAAAAAAAACTACAGATAAATATAAATTCACTTGCCTTCACTAACACATATGGCCAATAGAGGTGCCAAAAAAAACCCCCTCAGATTTCGAGAGACGGAAATAAACCCGGGCATTTTGGGGAATCTTGAAAATATTGAAGGAGTTTTGAAAGTAAACAAAACCAGTCATTTTTCGATTTGATTTTTTAATTTTCCAGAAATTTCAGGCACTTTTCTGACATGTTTAAGATGGATTTTTTATTATGAATTCACAAAACTTATGATTTTGCGCTCTAAGTTCTTATAATTTATTAAAATTCATTAGCTTTACAACAATAACGGTTGTGATTTGGTGAGGATTTGAATGTTTCCTTAAAAATAAAAATTGTTTAAGTTCTGTTAGCTGGCCTATCTACTATTCAGCATACTTCGTCTACATTAATTTTCTAGCGAGTTGCATAGTATTTTTGCATTGATTATTTTAGTTTTGTTAATTTTATTTTTTACATTTGCTGATTCGGAGAACAAGGGTGAGGTTTACATTCATGTCAGACAAGATGAATCTGTCATCTGCTTCTCTCACTTCTTACTTATCGACGATTAAAATATTAAATTATTAATTCCTCTTACTTAATATTTCTGCAACTTAAGCGCACACACAGCTAATACACAGCTGATCTAATATGTCACTATTAGAATTTTCATATAAAAACAGTGTCCAAGTCTTAGAATAATTATCTATTTTATGTTCATGGGATTCAAAAATGTGATAATTTTTAACGCTAATTAAAATATTTTCTAATTCTCACCAACATTTCAAGGTAATATTAGTTAAAAATACATCAAAATTATGAATTATTTGCTTACCTGTAAAGACAGCTACTTGTAAATTTATATATGACTATGAACCTGCTAAGACTTATTAAAAAAGAAATTTTGGCCGGTCCCTTGTTCCATTTTAACATAAAAAATTTGGGCAATAAATCTGGGACAGTAAAATAAGCAGTAATACGCTGCTACGTATGCACGGCAGTGTATTACTACTTATTTTACTGTTTATAACTGTTAATTTTACGGTATAACACTGGCAGCTGAGATGCCAGTATTATACTGTGAAATCAACACTTTTTTTTTTTTTTGCAGTGTATGAGATTGGACCACCGCTTTTTAAATGTGTATTTTGTAATAAATTTCAAAAGTTCATTATTTGAATACATAATTGCTGTATTTCATATCATTTCTGGTGTCGTTGGTGGGTAATCTGAAAAAAATATATTAAATATAAAAAATTATTAAACTGCACGCCAGGTCGCTACAGTAAAATCTCGTTATAACGAATTTCTGGGTACCACCGATTAAATTCGTTATACTGAAAAATCCGTTAATGTAAAATTCCAATATGGCGTTTTTTAAAAAGGAAATCTGCAAGCACATTGAATAAAAATATACATATTACTAGAAGGACACGTGCGAAGCTTTCGCACTACAATCTTTGAGATTATTTCCTGGTACGTTTTAGCACTAATATTTAATTAACTGATTTTTTCAAAAAAACAAATCACACGTTTTAACGAAATGTGAGTGCACTATCTCAGAAACTTGTTCAAAAACTTTTCGACTGATACCTCATTCATCATTGTATGTTTTGTATGTGGATAGAAAAAATGATGTTGACAACAGAAATCATATATATGATGATTGCTTGTGTATAAGAAACTGGGAATGTATTGCCAGAAAATTTGTTTCCAAATTTTCTTCTCTCACCAAGGTCATTTCTCAAGGTTACCGAGACCCCCTATACTGAAAAAAAAAACGAATTATAAAAAAAATTGAAACACTGAATCAGACGTTTAGTGAATTCATATGAAAGCATTTTTTCAGATTTTGCAAAACTGTTCCAAAAATATCATAAATACATAAATCAATATTTGGTACACCATTTTTTTGCAAGCCTATGGGAACTTAAACATGGGATGTTCAAGCTTTATGGCCCGGCAACCGTTTAAGTGACGTCAGACTTCGCTGGCTTATTAACAGCTTAATGAAATATTAAAAATAAATACTTATAATTTTTGTAAATCCTAATGAAATGTATGTCTAATTGGAAGATAATCCTTAAATTACGTAATCTACTGGTGCTTCGATACAGTACGCATATATACAGCCATGCTTAAACAAAGAAAACATATAAACAATAGGTGACGCACGCGTAAAAATTAAATAAAAACCCGATTAAAAGCTCGATATTTTCTCAAAAAAGAAATACAAATAAGTGGGTAAGTGTGATCGAAGATCGCGCAAATGGTTTCGTTTAATATTCCTTTCAAAACACTTTATCCTTTCTTTAATAAATCCAAATAAATTTCATTTAGCAACCAAAAAAAAAAAACTCATGTTTTTTTGTTTTTTATAAAGTAAAAATTTACCGGTCTATTTTGCGTTTTTTCGAATATCCAAACCAGCCCGATAGCGGGCGAAGCCGGCTATTATATTCTGTCACAATAATATCTATCACGCAGACTAAATGCGATATAAAAAAATAATTTCAAAATTAAACATATTGTACACCTTCAAAATGTTAAAATATGCGAATATTTCCATAATCGGATTTTTATCATGATTCAATATTTTTCTCAAACTCATATATTTACTATTCTCTATTACTCATATTGATACTCGCTTTGTATTATTCTCAAGCATCTGAAAAATTCGTTAAACTTCTAATATGACGTCAGATTTTCTTTTTAATTCTCTAATGACGTGATATTAATCTGCTTTGTGTACATACTCATACTCATTGTATTGAGAAATCTGAAAAATTCGGTTTTTTTACCACTATGACGTCAATCATTTTTATTTCATATTAATCTTTTTTTCAATTAGTGAAACTTTTTATTTCATTTTCATTTTTCACGTGGAAATCGTCTGAAAGAAAATTAATTATTGTAGAAAGAATTTCATCGTGGATTTTTAATTTTTGGCATCTGCTATAACGAAAAATGTTTAAATTTAATAGGAAAAGGCTGTTAGAATTTTGGTTTTTTATCTGTATTTATTAAAATAATGCGAATTTTTCAAATTTTAATATTTTGAGCTTTTTATAGCTGGTATTCAGCTATATACACAAAGTTTCAGCTCTGTAAGTTACATAGTTTCTGAGAATAGCTCTGTGACAGACAGACAACGGAGCGGGAGTAATAGGGTTTCGTGAGATGAACGAAACCCTAAAAAAGAAATAAATTAACAATCGTATTTTAATTGCATTACAGGATGACGTCATATGATAATGCAGTATTTTATGTTTGTGGCAACACTGATTTGAGAAAACCTTTTATTTCATTTATGAAAACAATGTCGATTTAATTTTTAATTAACAGCAATTTTTAATCGAAAAACATGTTTAAAAAAATTTAAATGTACTATGTCAGGAGCCTGTTCAAAATCCTTTCATATGGCATCTCATTCATCGTTCTGTGTTTTGTATTTTCTTAGAGAAAGGGGTGTTGACAATAGAAATAATATATACGATTACGACATATTGTATTAAATTTCGTTTAACATCCAAACATGTCAGTAAATAATAAATATACAGTATTAATGAATTGTGAACTTACTAGTTTGAAATCAGATAATTATTTAGTTCCTTCAGTTTCCAAATTTTAATCGTAACTATTTGAAGGGAATTATAACTTGTATTAAATGCCCGAAGGATTAAAAAACCTCACTGACATCTGCCGTTAATGACACTTTATTGCTTTACAAAAAATATCAGAAGTATTTTTCTGTTACACTGAAGTTGACAATGCATTTTTCAAAACTAAATTGTATAAAATGTTTTTGGGACATTTTTTTTACTTGGATAATTACTTTTTAAGAGTTTCAATGTTCTATAGAGCCTCTTTTAATCGTACAGTACGATCTTCGGTACTTGATGGACAATCATCATCAGTTTCATTTTCAGTGTCGCCTGCCTCTTCTTCATTGAATTTCCG
This sequence comes from Maratus michaelseni, assembly GCA_963931845.1. Taxonomy (NCBI): domain Eukaryota; kingdom Metazoa; phylum Arthropoda; class Arachnida; order Araneae; family Salticidae; genus Maratus; species Maratus michaelseni. Next base: position 161,150,194 of record OZ007597.1, read on the forward strand.
ACGAAAATTTTCTTCCAAATTCTAGTTTTTCAATAGAGATATTTTTTTCTTGGGAACTCAACATTCGTAAAACTGAAATAACTCTTCTTTTAAAAATTTCAAAAAATTCGTTAATCTGAAAAATTCGTTAATATGAAATTTGTTAAGTGAATATTTTTATCTGGTGAAAGCACAGGAAGTTTTTTAACAATGCAAAAAATATTCGTTAAACTGAAAAATTTGTTAAAGTGACATTTGTTGTAACGAGATTCTACTGTATATCACTACTGGCAACCTGAAATTTGAGGCTGGCGACTAGAAAGCAGCATACGGAAATACACAATCGCTTTCGGTTCTGGAAGCAACATTTTACTTATACCTTGTTCAGATCGGGTGTTTAAGATATCTTAGACCGCCGAACTCACCAAGTGAGTTCCACAAACTCATTCAGTCAGTTCGAAACTTTCTATTGCAAGATACAGCCACGACAACTCACTTTGATTGGCTCTTAAATATAACTGATTGGCCTTTTATAACGTTGAGGCTGACTTATGCTTATGCGTGCATTCTATGTTTGTTCAGATTTCAGACACAGTGAGGTTTAGTGAGTTATCTTAGATGAATTTTGCAGTGTGAACAGGTAATCAGTTCCGGGAGGGTACCACATCAATAATGGCGATCTAAGTTATCTTAAATACCCAGTGCGAACATGGTATTACTCTCTCCAAAAATTAATAATCGTTATTCCTCACATTTCACATATTAACCCCCTTGTCTACTTCCCCACAGAAAAGAGCTTTATCCACCCTTTAATTAGTAATTTACCCATTTACCCTATGATTACCTAAACATATGCAATTCCATATATTATTATAATAGAAGGAAAATATTTATTTTTTAGAATGAAATGCTGGTTTAATTTCAATTCTTAAATTCATTGACTTACCATAACAGAGACATTTATTTTATTATTATTATTATTTTGTAATGTAATAATATTATTATTATTTAGTAATGTAATGCTGTTATATGTTGGTCATAATGTGTAATGTGTTGGTCAGCATGTTGGTCATAATTGTATTCATGTGTTTAATTAAAATTTTGAAAGCATTTTATCTAATCACTAGTAGATACGTCCAGAGTTGCTCGAGCCCGATATAATAACCTTAAATATACCTAAAATCAGTTGAATTCTTCTCGAGATATTTCTGGAGCTCCGGGGGCTAAATTTCCTTTCCGGACCATTGATATGCATAAAATCCAAACTCACTCTTTTTCACGCGCCGCATAATTTAAAAAAAAAAAAAAAAACTTCCGATCGCGAAGACACCTGCATCGTCATGGTAATGGTTTTTAGCGATAAAAAGGATTACTTAAGAAACCCACGTTGAATTTTTTCCTCTCTTCTTCGCGTTTCAGAGAACGAAATCGATGACATTATTTTCTTTAATAATTGATTTTAAAAAACCTATTTCACATTTTTTGATTTTTTTTAAAAACCAATTCCCGAAAGTCTTCCATACAGAGGTGGATGGATTGGTTATGAAATAGATATTGGTTGATAAAAAGCAAACTTCTATCACCACCAGGGTTCGTAAATATCATATATTTTCGAAATTATTAAAAATATCCGATATTTTGATATATGTCCAATAAAATAAAATAAGTTGAAACTGGTGTGAAACACTAAGAACTAAAATAACCTCTTAAAACACCATAAAAACTTTAAAATGCGCTAGGCCTTTCGAAAGATCTGAGTCTTTCTTCGTCAGGCGCAAAAAGACGTGCGTCTACTATGAAAGCAGCAGCAAGACCCAATCAGTAAAGATGTCTTGCTGCTGCTTTCATAGTAGACGCACGTCTTTTTGCGCCTGACGAAGAAAGACTCAGATCTTTCGAAAGGCCTAGCGCATTTTAAAGTTTTTATGGTGTTTTAAGAAGTTATTTTAGTTCTTATATGTCCAATATTTTAAATATTTTCAGAGTTAATATACATTAGACATTAAAACATATGTCATTTAGCATGAAATCTTTATAAAATAAAATATTCTAAATGTCTTTTTCTATATTTTTACACGTACTCAAACACTTTTCTTTTATTACTATAGGTACAATTTGGCATATTTTTATTAATAAATGGTGATTTTTGTGCTTCATGTATATCTATAAAGTATTGCAGTTTTGTTGTTTGTACAACAAAACTGCAATAATCAAATAGCAAATGAAAACATTAAAAAAGTTCCCATCATGTCTTCAGACGAAAAGTAAAGGATTTCAAACGTAATGACTGGTACTTTTAACCTGGCTGCTGCATTTAGACTTCAGATTTCGTACTCTGTATTAAAGTACTCAATTAAAAACAATTTTACCTGTATTCATGTCATTGGGAAATATTCTGTAACGTTGATTATTTTGAATTACAAAGGAATTTGGGGTTTTGAATTATAAAATTTCACATTTTGAATTATAAAGCTACAGTTGTGATAAACTTTTCTACTTATAATATCTCTGTTTTAAATGAATCTGTGCAAAGAACAGATATTTTCATAGTTAATAATGTATTTTTTTATATATGTATGTGGGGATAATGAAAAGTAACAGCAACAATGATATAAACTCAATGAAATAATAATAATCACGAGCTGCGATAAAGGCGAGCACGATGATAAGTTCACCACGCAATGCATGAATGAAAGCGCACAAGTATTTCACTTTCAACGGGAGTTCCATAGATTTGAGTCATAGCATTTGGTTTATTTTTGACGCAATGCTCAAGGAAGCCTGTATTGAAATACGGAAGTTGTCATCGTTCATAAAATATTAATCCAGTTATATATTTGTATTTGAATCTTCAGTTGTATATGTTGTTGCTGTATAAAACTTGTTCATATTTATATTTGAAGAATCGTCTGTTTTGTTGAAACTACGTATTAATTATTATAATCCCACATGTATTCCTCCGTTTTATTTTTGTTGTTTTTTATCTTTTCAGGTGTTAAATATTTAACTCTTGCATGTATCGCCCCATCACTTTGCAGATCTACTATGAAAGATATATCGTGTTGTTCCGTAAAGATGTATAAATGTGAGTTGCAGCCCTACGTTTTACAATTATATAAGAATTTTATAAAATACGCCTGACTGTCATTCCTTACAACTTCAAGTGGAAAATTTATTTTATCGTGCTGAAAGCTTATCTTAAGTATTGTGAAACAAGTTGTGAGAAAAACACCGTAAAATGTGTTAATGTGACTAACATTTTAAAGTGTGAATTTTTATGAAGAAAATCTGTAGAAAGTAATTTAACTGAAAATCTTGAAACCCATACACATAAAAAAGCTTTCCGTGTGCGATATATAGCAAAAAAAAAAAAAAAAATCTTCTTGAAAAGAGTTACTATAGTCATCATCCTACTAATAATTCCCCCCGGAAGTCAGACATTTTCTTACAACAGCACATTTTAAGCCATTCAAAAACATTTTTGTTTGAAACGTACCACGTACAATTTCACAGTGACACTTTATTCAGTCCTTCTGAAGGCATATCTAGAGTATTAAGAAAAAACAAGTTGTTACTGGGACGTTGTAAAATCTATGATATGGATAAGATGTTTAACTGTGATTTTTATGAAGAAGGATTGCACAAAAATTTACATGACGATCTTGAAACTCCCGTAGATAAAAAGCTTTTCATGTGCGATATATGTAAAAAGGTTTTTGCTGAAGAGAGCGACTACGTTCGTCATCTTGACAATCATTCAGAAGAGAGAAATATTTCGTCTCACTTTCCTCAAAAAAGCTTTGATAGTGAAAGCTCTTTACAAGAAAACAATTTAAATCGTTCTGAGAAGGAAAAAACTCATGACTGTCCCACTTGTGGAAAATCATTTACAATGAGGAGCAGATTAAAATTACATATACGTGTCCATACGAATGAAAGACCCTATAAATGTCATATCTGTGCAAAAGCATTTTCAAGTAAAAGCATATTGAACGATCATTTGCGTGTGCACAAAGGAGAGAAATTCATTTGCAACTTTTGTCCAAAAGAATTTATTTCTAAGAGGAATTTAAAACCGCACTTATGGATACACCAAAAACCCGGTGAAAAACCGTATAAATGTGATGTCTGTCAGAAAAGTTTTTCACAAAACCAAAATTTGAAACAACATTTCCGTATTCATACAGGAGAAAGACCCTTTCATTGTGACATCTGTGGCAAAACATTTGCACGTAGAACTCATTTAAATGGTCATTTAAAAATCCATTCTAGGGAAAAACCTTTGAAAGTTAACACTTCTAAACGCCTTCCTAACACTGCAGAGAAAAAAACGTATGAATGCCCTACTTGTGGAAGATCGTTTTCAATAAGATATAGATTGAAAATTCATATTCGTGCCCATACAGATGAAAAGCCCTACAAATGTCGCATCTGTGCAAAAGCATTTTCGAGAAATGACAGTTTGCGAAGTCATTTGCGTGCACATCAAGGAAAGAAATTTGTCTGTAATATTTGCCAAAAAAGTTGCATTTCCAATGCTGATTTGAAGAAACATTTTCGGTCCCATTCTGGTGAAAAACCCTATAAATGTGATTTCTGTGAGAAAAAATTCAAAATGAAACAACATTTGAAACGGCATTTCATTATTCATACAGGTGAAAAGCCTTTTCCTTGTCACATATGTGGAAAAAGTTTTGCATATAAAACTACCTTTAATTGTCATTTATTAAGTCATATCGAAAAAAAATCCTTTTCTTGTGACATCTGTGGAAAAACATTTACACATAAAAGTTATTTAAATTCTCATTCAAGTGTACATATCAATGAAAGACCTTTCAAGTGTTACTTGTGTGAGAAAACATTTAAACAAGAATGTTATTTAACTACTCATCTTCGCAAGCACAAAGAAAAAGCTGATTGCAGAGAAGATTTGAATAAGACTTCCTCAAAACAGTTAACCGAAGTGTAGATAAATTATAAAAGTTTTATCGCCATCTTAATTTAACAATCCATAAAATAGTTTCTTATAATTATTCAAGAAATGCAAACTTATTAAATTCTAAAGGACATAAACATAAATTACCTGTAATATCTGTTAATATTGTGATGGCCTTGAAACGCATAAAAACCAAAAAGAGAGTTGAGCAATCATATGGGAAACATTAAAAATATAATAATTATTTTATATATGAATTGTTTTAACATACAGAGTGTTCAGGAATAAAGTTATGTTTGCAATTTATCGCACAGCTGTTATGTAATCTCTAGAATGCTCAAGCGCACCGTGTAGTTGGACCGTTTGACAAATCAGAATAGCTAGTGTTACAGAAGACAGGAGTTCAGACGCTTGGTACTAAGTTGCTGTAATGTTCATGAAAATTGAAACGCCCGACGCATTGAAAGAGTGCTTTGCCATGCGTTTTTTTAAATATACAGAATGTGCCAGCATCTAAAATTAAACGTGAAATTTTTGAAGTGTATTCAAAACAAATCATGAAGGACTCAATAGGACAAAGTTGGGTGTGACATTTAATCGAAGTATGGAAAAGTCTGCTTGATGAGAAAAGTTGTGGCTAGGCCATCTTGTTATAACAGGCCGAGACAGCGTTTTCGCCGCTAGGGAAATGGAGGGAAGGTTGAACTCTATATCCACCATGCTACAGTATGAAGCTTACATATAAATTATCAACACATATATTTTTTTTTCATTTACTGTCGTTGATTTCATAAATAAAAATCATTTTGTTTTGCAGCATTAATTTTTTTGTTGCAATTCTTTTTTTAAAAAAATTACAGATAAATATAAATTTACTTGCCTTCACCAACACACATGACAAATGGAGGTGCAAAAAAAAAAAAAAAAAAAAAAAAAACCCGCAGATTTCCAGAGACGGAAATAAACACGGGAATTTTGGGGAATCTTGAAAATTTTGAAGGAGTTTTGAAAGTAAACAAAACCAGTCATTTTTAAATTTGATTTTTTTATTTTCCAGAAATTTCAGGCACTTTTCTAAAATGTTTAAGATCGTTTTTTTATTATAAATTCACAAAACTTATGATTTTGCGCTCTAAGTTCTTATAATTTATTAAAACTCATAAGCTTTACAACAATGACGGTTGTGATTTGGTGAGGATTTGAATGTTTCCTTAAAAATAAAAATTGTTTAATTTCTGTTAGCTGGCCTATCTACTATTCAGGCATACTTTGTCTATAATAATTTTCTAGCGAGTTGCATTGTATTTTTGCATTGATTTCTTTTAGTTTTGTTCATTTTCTTTTCTGTTTACAATCGCTGATACGGAGAACAGGGGTGAAGTTTACATTCATGTCAGACAAGATGAATCTGTCATCTGCCTATCTCACTTTTTACTTATCGACGATTAAAATATCAAATTATTAATTCCTCTTACTTAGTATTTCTGCAACTTAAGCCTGTATTTCGTTAGTTTCCATGTAAAACGTGCTATTTTTCCATATTTATGTTATTGGTTTTGTTCACATTGGTAAAAAACATTTTGCTTACATTGACAAAAAGTGAAATCGTTAAAAAAAATTATAAATGATAAATTTAAAATTTCCCTCCTCAAAACACAGTTTATTCCAGGGAATAACCCCCCCCCCCCCCCTTTTTTTTTACTTTTTTTTTTTTACTTTTTGCAACTAAAATGTAAATTAACAAGTAGAAACTAGTTCACATTAAGTAAATGCAAATTTCAAAAAGAAAATATTAAAATATTACTGTGTAATTTCATTGTATAAATTTTTGAAAAAATCACATTAATGGTTAAAAATGAACTGAATGTATGAAAAATGGTTTATTCTAATAATTTTATCACACATCTCAAACAAAAATTTAAATCTTTATTAAAAATTCAGATTTAAATCTTCCCTTTTCAATAAATTCAAAATGAAATCTAATGATAATATTCTTTCATTTATATATTTTTGTTATTTACATATATATTTAATGTGCATCAAATGGTATCACGAATAATAGGTGATGAAGTTTAATCAATTACATAAATGTATTTTTTGAGGTTTTGTTTGCTTGTTTCTTTCTCAGTTCAGAGAATAAATAATTCGTATAACGAATACAACTGCTTTTTATCTCCTATTTTCACATGTATTCTAAAAACTCACCTAAATAAATGAAAAAATATTGTGTATTCTAGATATATTTATTGTATAAAACCAGAGATCTGTTTTGGAAGAATTTGGTCTGTTAAAGGACCATTCACAATCTTTTTTTGTCTTAAAACAGGACCCTTCACAATTTTTTTCTTCTTAAAGCATGACGTCATGCCAAATTTTGTATGAAAAACTCTTGTGAAGGGTCCTGTTTTAAAACAAAAAAAATTTTTGAAGGGTATCCTTCACAATTTTTTTCCTTAAAACAGGACTCTTCACTTTTTTTGTCTTAAAACAGGACCCTTCACATTTTTTGTTTGTCTTAAAACAGGACCCTTCAATTTTTTTTTGTCTTAACCGGACCCTTCATAAGAGTTTTTCATACAAAACTTGGCTCTTCACAAGTTTAATCATATTAAAATAAAATCCCACCTGTAACAGCTGTAAACATCAAAGACCCTATTATTTAGCTATATGATTAATGTAAATATGTTTACATATACAAGTATCAAAATTTAATGCATTTATATAATTTTTTTTTTTTTTCGTTAAAACAATTGTCTAAACAGGAACCTAAATATAACTCTAATTTCAGATTCATAAATTTATTATTAAACATTTCACAAATATAAAAAAAAAAACGCTTTCTTTTAAGGACTTTCTTTTAACTCTTTCATTTAAAGAAGAAATATATAAATTTAGAACCTGTTTAATATGCATCAAAGGGTATCACAAATATATATTATGGAGTTTAATCAATAGCATAAAATTATCTATCGAGTTATTTCTTCTCAGTTCAGAGATAATAAATATTTTATATAACGAATACAACTGATTTTTAGCGATATTAATAATAAAACAAAATTTCACATGAATTTTAAAGAATCCCCTAAATGAATGAGAAGAGATTGTATATTCCAGATATGTTTATCGTATCAAACAGCTTGAAAAAAAAAGTGTAAATCTTTGTTTTGAAATAGATAAAATACAGTATATGTTCATTTAAAGAAAAAATATGTAAATTCATATAATTGTTTTATACGCATTATGGGATATCACAAATAATAATCTCTTTATTTAAATAATAAAATAATTAAATAATCTCTTTATTTTAAAAAATAAATAAATAAATAAATGAAATTGGCGTGTACATAACTGCCTGTATAGTAGTTGCATGATTTTCTGAATTGTTTGCAAATCCCACAAGTTTGTAGGCTTTATATGAAATACTTTATAAAAAGTTGGCAATTTTTTTTTATTTGTTTCAAATTGTCACATTTTTCTTTTTAAAATGAATTATTTCTAATTGTTGCAACACCTGGAGGAACTTTTAAATTTGCAGACATTCTTTTTAAATGCCTTTAAGGTGGCAAACAAAGTAATTTAGAATTATATAAGTAATACACAGCTGATCTAATATGTCACTATTAGAAATTTCATATAAAAGCAGTTTACAAGTCTTAGAATAATTATCTATTTTATCTTTATGGGATTCAAAAATTTTATAATTTTTAACACTAGTTAAGATATTTTCAAATTCTCACCAGCATTTCAAGGTAATATTAATTAAAAATACATCAAAATTATGAATTGTTTGCTGAAATTTTGAGTTATTGAATTACTGATATTTGTTTTGTTGTACAAACAACAAAACTGCAATAATCAAATAGCAAATGAATAAAAAAAAAGTCCCCATTATATCTTCAGACGAAAAGTAAAGGATTTCAAACGTAATGACTGGTACTTTTAACCTGGCTACTGCATTTAGACTTCAGATTTCGTACTTTGTATTAAAGTACTCAATTACAAAACAATTTTACCTGTATTCAGGTCATTGGGAAGTATTCTGTAACGTTGATTATTTTGAATTACAAAGGAATTTGAGATTTTGAATTATAAAGCTACAGTTGTGATAAACTTTTCTACTTATAATATCTCTGTTTTAAATTAATCTGTGCAAAGAACAGATATTTTCATAGTTAATAATGTTTTCTTTTATATATACAGGTTGTTATAATTAAAGTTCGCCTATTCAGAAGGCTCTAAAGCCGGTTCTATGGCTCCAAACGAAACAAAATTTCACTAGTATGTAGTTGAAGAGATGCGCTCTGCGAAAATTAAAAAAAAATAATTAGTTAAATTTTTCGTCAGTAAGTGGAGCTGCGCCAATATTTAAGGCGATGTTTGCGGATTCATTATATCAGTTTCAGTCAATCCAGACGAAGCACATAAATTTAAAAGTTTCAACAAACTTCGACGAACTGCGAATTATTATAATTAAAGTTCCTAAATCACCTAATCAGACAGCTCTAGAGCCTGACCTGTGACTCCAAACAATACAGAACTAGTCGGATGTGTCAATCCCAAAACTTTCTTCTATCTCACACAGGTTTCACATAGACTAAAATGAATCAGCACCAAGTTATATCAATGTCTAACTGAAGCTCAAGTTTTATTAAATTCCGTGCAGTATTTCTTGAGATATGACTATCGCCAAAATCGTGTAAATCCTTCAAAATGCTGCATAGCAGCGCCACCTGCTGGGTGATTTTTACCAAAAGCTAATCAGCACCAATTTATATCAGAGACTAACTGAATATAATGTTTTATTTAATTCCGAGCATTAGTTCTTGAGATAGAGCTATTGCGGAAATCGCGAAAAATGCTACATAGCAGCGCCACCTGCCGGGCGATTTTTACCAAAAACTAATCAGCACCAATTTATATCAGGGACTAACTGAATCTAAAGTTTTATTAAATTCCGAGCATTAGTTCTTGAGATAGAGCTATTGCGGAAATCGCGAAAAATGCTGCATAGCAGCGCCACCTGCCGGGCGATTTTTACTAAAATCTAATCAGCATCAATTTATATCAGGGACTAACTCAATCTAAAGTTTTATTGAATTCCGAGCATTAGTTCTTGAGATAGAGCTATTGCGGAAATCGCGAAAAATGCTGCATAGCAGCGCCACCTGCTGGGCGATTTTTACCAAAAACTAATCAGCACCAATTTATATTATGGACTAACTGAATCTAAAGTTTTATTAAATTCCAAGCATTAGTTCTTGAGATAGAGCGCCCACAAAATTTTTGTCACATACAGACAGACAGACAGAGTCACAGACAGACATTTTCTAAAAATAGTCAAATCGTGTTCAGGACCTTCTAAAACGTATAAATCCGTCGAAAACCGGAAGTCGAAAATTTTCATGAATCCAATACTTTCTTCTTGTAAAGATAGAAGAAAGTAAAAATGAATATAATTTCATGTGATGTAATCTGCATCAACAAAAATAAAACATGTCGCTCGGCAGCGAGGAAATAACGAAGAATAACATTACGCATGCTCAATGAATCCTCCACCATTTTCAATAACGCATTCCATTCTCAGAATTGTGCTTTCTACAGCATTGCGTAAACTGTCCTGTGAGATTGAGCGAATATGAAGTCTAATACTGTCTTTCAGATCAGAGATTGTCTGACTGACTTTAGATACAGAATCTTTCAAAAATCCCCACAACCAAAAATCGCATGGCGTTAAATCAGGCGATCGTGGTAGCCAGACTGTTTGAAAATAACGACTTATGATGCGGATTATTCTGTAAAACGGCTTGTTAAGAAAGTCTGAACTGCTATAGTAATGTGCGGTGGTGCACCGTCTTGCATAAACACGATATTTTGAAGGCAGCCTCGCTGTTGCAGCTCGGGAATCAGAAAATTTGACAACATATTGAGATACCTTCTTCCATTTACGGAACATGTAATGGGTCCTGTGGATGTTAGTTCCTTAAAAAAATATGGCCCTATCATAAACGTAGCTGTGAAACCGCACCACACCGCCACTTTAGCTGCATGCAATGGAACTTCTCGGAAAACATTAGGATTCTCTTTCGCCCAAATTCGACAGTTGTGTGTGTTCACTTGTCCGTTTAAATAAAAATGCGCTTCATCACTCCATAGAATATTCCAGGGCCAAGAATTGTCCACATTCATTCGTGCAAGAAACTGTAGTGAAAATGATAGCCGACTTTCGGTATCACCCTTTATTAGTTGTTGCACCCTCTGAATCTTGTATGGATAGTAGCGCAAAATTAGACGCATCACTTTTCTCACTGTGGAAATCGGCATATCGACTTCATTCGCAATAGCTGGCACACTTGCATTACCAAATGATGACTGGCTTGCTAAATCCACGGCAGCAGTAGCAATATCTTCAATGCTAGAAATGTCTACCTTTTTTCGTCCTCTGCCAGGAAGAATGTCGAGTTTTCCTGTTTCCTCGAACTTTTTAATCATTTTGTGAACTCCACGATCCGACATTGGTCCACGTCTAACATCATTCTCGAAGAGCTGCACCTGCGTTGCTGTTATTTTGATAAAATAACTTTACAAGAAGTGCCTTTTCTTTCAGAGTTACCATTCTCCACAAAGCGTAGATTCAAATGCTTTTCAGAAACAATCAACTGTTCCAGTGTCAAAAAAAATCACAGACACGCTTTATCAGCAAGTTTTAAATCGTCAGCTGGTTAGAAGGGTATTTCAAGTTTTCGAAGTTGCGACGTCACTTTGACGTCGTTCGTCGAAAATTTGAATAAAATGTGATCTTTTTCAAGCATTGGGTGAAATTTTGTGATTTTGTGTGTTTCATCTGGATTGACCGAAATTGATATAACGAATCTGAAAAAGTTTACTTTTACCAACTGTGAAATAAAATTTCCTGTATTTTGTGTTTTACAAAATAAAGGAATCTGCAAATATCGGCTTAAATATTGGTGCAGCGCCACCTATTGACAAAAATTTTAACTATGTTTTTTCGATTTTTGCAGAGCGCATCTCTTCAACTACGTACTAGTGAAATTTTGTTTCGTTTGGAGCCATAGAACCGGCTCTAGAACCTTCTGAATAGGCGAACTTTAATTATAACAACCCTGTATGTATGTGGGGATAATGAAAAGTATCAGCAACAATGGTATAAACTCAATGAAGTAATAATAATCACGAGCTGCGATAAAGGAAAGCACGAAGATGAATTCACAACGCAATGCATGAATGAAAGCGCACAAGTATTTCACTTTCAACGGGAGTTCCATAGATTTGAGTCATAGCATTTGGTTTATTTTTGACGCAATGCTCAGGGAAGTCTGTATTGAAATACGTAAGTTGTTATCGTTCATAAAATATTATTCCAGTTATATATTTGTATTTGAATCTTCAATTGTATATGTTGTTGCTGTATAAAACTTGTTGTTCATATTTATATTTGAAGAATCGTCTGTTTTGTTGAAACTATGTATTAATTATCATAATCCTACATGTATTCCTCCGTTTTATTTTTGATGTTTTTTATCTTTTCAGGTGTTACATATTTAACTCTTGCATGTATCGCCCCATCACTTTGCAGATCTACTATGAAAGATAAATCTTGTTGTTCCGTAAAGATGTATAAATGTGTGTTGCAGCTGTAAGTTTTACAATTATACAAGAATTTTATAAAATACGCCCGACTGTCATTCCTTTCAACTTCAAGTAGAAAATTTATTTTCTCGTGCTGAAAGCTTATCTTAAGTATTGCGAAACAAGTTGTGAGAAAAACACTGTAAAATGTGTTAATGTGACTAACATTTTAAAGTGTGAATTTTTATGAAGAAAATCTGTAGAAAGTAATTTAACTGAAAATCTTCAAACCCACACACATAAAGAAACTTTTCGTGTGCGATATATACAAAAAAGAAAAAAATTATTATTGAAAAAAGTAATTATATTCATCATCCTGCTAATCATTCCCCCCGGAAGACTTGCAACAACGTATTTTAAGCCATTCAAAAAAATTTTTGCTTGAAACGTACCACGTACAATTTCACAGTGACACTTTATTCAGTCCTTCTGAAGGCATATCTAGATTATTAAGAAGCAAGTTGTTAGTGGAACTTTGTAAAATCTGTGAAATGGATAAGATGTTTAACGTTGATTTTTATGAAGAAGGATTGCACAAAAATTTACCTCATGATCTTGAAACTCCCGTAGATAAAAAGCTTTTCATATGCGATATATGTAAAAGCGTTTTTGCTGAAGAGAGCGACTACGTTCGTCATCTTGACAATCATTCCGAACAGAGAAATATTTCGTCTCACGTTCCTCAAAAAAGTTTTGATAGTGAAAGTTCTTTACAAGAAAACAATTTAAATCATTCTGATAAGGAAAAATCTCATGAATGTCCCACATGTGGAAAATCATTTAGGAGAAGGTACGGATTAACATTACATATCCGTGTCCATACGAATGAAAGACCCTATAAATGTCATATTTGTGTAAAAGCATTTCCGAGACGAGCCATATTGAAGGAACATGTGCGTGCACATGAAGGAAAGAAATTCGTGTGCAACTTATGTCAAAAAGATTTTATTTTTAAGAGAAATTTAATATCGCACTTACGGATCCACGAAAAACCTGGTGAAAAACCGTATAAATGTCGTGTCTGTCGGAAAAGTTTTGCACAAAAGCAAAATGTGAAACAACATCTCCGTATTCACACAGGAGAAAGACCCTTTCATTGTGACATCTGTGGCAAAACATTTGCACGTAGAGCTCATTTAAACGGTCATTTAAAAATTCATTCTATGTGAAAAACCTTTGAAATGTGACTTTGTCTATGACAAATGTCAAAAGGTTTTTGCTTCAAAAAGGAAGTTTGCATGTACATTTTTTTCCCCTGCGTCCATTCCTATGGAAAACCTTTGAAATGTGAATTTGTCTGTGACAAATGTTAAAGGGCTTTTGCTTCTAAAAAAAGTTTGAATGAGCATTTTTGGGGGGTTCATACCCGTGATAAACCTTTGAAAGGTAACATTTCTAAACGCCTTCCTAACACTGCAGAGAGAAAACGTATGAATGCCCTACTTGTGGAATATTGTTTTCAAAAAGATACAAACTGAATATTCACATTCGTGTTCATACGAAAGAAAATCTTTACAAAAGACAGCTGTTTGTATTTCCGTCCAAAATAAACTGTTCTGTTCTATTACATTTTTTAAATTTCTTTTTAACTGGCCAATGGAACTTTTTGGAACCCCGTGTGTGTTTCTTTGGATCAATGTCAGATTGAACCATTTTTAGGGGATATTAAAACTTATGAACTTCTTGGTATGTTACTCATATGAAGATATTACTTTAACTGAAGCAGTCTCGAGAAAAATCCTCTCCTTGTTCTTTTTGTAAAAAGATTATGTTCGAAATTATCATTTACAATAACATGTTAGAACTGGAGTACAAGAAAGAAAATCAGTTTTTATTACTGAAATGTCATCAGAAGAATGTGTTTGAAATGCCAAGTTAATCTCACATGTTTGTTAAACATGTCTTTCTGTCTTTTTTAAAGCTTAATTTTGTTTTGAATGATTAAAATAGTTTCCTAAAAAAATGAATTTATTTTTTCTGTTCGCAACAAAATCTGATTTTTTTCCCTCAAACACAGTGGTGTACACAACTTTAAACTTTTTTTCTAACAAACTTTACTAAAAGCACCATACAAAAACTGTCTCTATGCATCAAATGATTTTTTAAAGATGTAGGTATATTCAATTAATTTGCCAACAAATTTCTGAATGTGTGTTCATGTCATGTCACACATTCAATGTTATGTAGAGTTGAATTCAAGGGACATTTCCCCCCCCCTCGGAAGATTTGGGATTTTGTGCTTATTAATGGTCTAGAAGTGCAATCCCCCCTCCACCCGGAACTTCGCAGACCCCCCCCCCCCCCCCCCAGAGTTGCAGAATTCCCTCCCGGACGAAAATGGTTGAATTGTATACTGATGTCATGTCGTGTCATAATAGAGATGGGAAATACAGTTACTTTTGGTTAACAGATTTTAAAGTTCCACAATAGCGTTGGTAACAGGTTCCAATAACATGTTATTTTTGTAACGCATAATCAATCGATATGTATTCTGCCAACGGACGCTTTAATTAAAAGTCCTTTGAACAGAATGTTTGAAATAATTTTGGGAAGTAAGTATAGCCGTATTTTCCCGCTGCGATGAATCTGCATCATTAAAATCTGTTTACATGATAAAATTCAATTCTTGTGCAACAAAATTTAACTAGTTATGATCTTTTGAATTTTCAGCGTTTTTTGGCACTAAAACACAGGCTTTTCCCTCTTTAGTAACATAAAATGCCGAAAATTCATAAAATTCTAAGTCTCATAAATCGGAAAGCTTTCGTCATAGAAGAATGAATTTTTATTGGTTTACTTGTTAGAAGATAAACTTTTTCTGAATAAAACTTATAGAAATATCCTATAAAATCTTTAATTACATAACTATTTAAAAAGTAGCTCTTTTGATGCAAACTGATTTTCATGTGGTGAAATTTTAGCAATTGTAACGATACCTTAAAACTAACGGGCTGGAGAATTAGATATTGGTAAATAATAAGAAGGGACACCATGTATAAAAATAAAACGCTCTTTTAAAAACATGATTTGTAGAAAAGGGTAAACAGTTTCGTCTTTCCATCATTCATAACTGCCATAATATGACTGTTCGAGTAATTTAATCGATTAAATATGTTACCTGTTAGCTTTAATTCATTTCTGTTTCTGTTTAACTTGTCAGATGCAAATTAACAATTCACCTCTCCCCCCCTCCCCCCCCCCCAAAAAAAAAGCTTGCTTTTGCCTAATTTTAATTTACTATCCATTGATTGTTTGTTTAGGCGTGTCATGTAAATATTCTGGTCTACATGGACCGAAATATTCAGATCCCGGGCCACAGAACAGCTATCTTTGCCTGTCGTCGGCTCAGTGTAAAAATAAGCTATATTACGTACAATTAAAAAATATTTTAAATATAATATTTCATACATATTTATACAAACATTTTAAAGTAACGCATTTTTCCAATTGTATGTTCTCAACTCGCTGTATATGAAATTATAATATTAATGATCACATAGACACATTCAAATGAAAATTCGTTAAAAAATTTGAATATAGTTTAGAAAAAAGAGAAAACATTATTTAAAATATCATAATTTTGAAGCTCTATAAAGTAGTAAATAAATATAGATTTTTAAAAACATTTGTCTTTTATTTATTAAAACAAAATAAAATTCTACGATTTCATTAAAAATGTAGGAAATCACTATTGAAAAAAAAAACTGTCAGCTTCCAAAGTTCAGAACGAGGCTAACGAAAAAGAAAGGCTACCGCGGTACTTTACGCGTATCTTTTTTTACAGACCGCGGGAGTCACGTGATGCTCGAATCCACCAATGCAGGTGTACGAAAAGAGCATCACGTCACTCTAGCGGTCTGTAAAAAAAGATAAGTGGAATGCACCGCGGTAGCCTGTCTTTTTCGTTAGCCTCGGTTCAGAAAGAATGACGCAAAAGTCTTAAGTGCTCTTTAAAAATATCCAGGACACCCTCCCCTTTCCACACCCTGTCATACTCAGTGCGAGCAAAAACTTTCAAAGCGAGCACAAATCATTATACCGCTTTAAACCCATACACGGAAATCATCTTATGTGTTTATTATTCCTGCAAAACGAATATTTCATTATTTTATTACAAAAAATTTCACACAAACGTGTAGTTCTTCCACACAGCCATAACTACATTTCAAAAAGGATTTCTAAAGAACATATCTGTCATTTTAAATAAACAAATCTGGGCTGGGATTGTGGTGCCTCGCTTAAGATCAATCTTGAGCGTAAGTCTGACTTACGATCAAGGCTAACGAAAAAGAAAGGCTACCGCGGTGCTTTGCGCGTATCTTTTTTTACAGACCGCCGGAGTCACGTGAGGCTTGAATGCACCAATGAAGGTGTACGAAAAGAGCAACACGTCATTCTAGCGGTCTGTAAAAAAAGATAAGTGGAATGCACCGCGGTAGCCTGTCTTTTTCGTTAGCCTCGCTTACGATATAAACAAAGCGTAATCCGTATTGCAGTTCCTCGCGATCTTACGCTAACCTGAAAGCTATCTTACGACGAAGCGTAAGTGTATGCGCAACTATAACAAACCTAACTGTGACCTCTGATTGGTTGAGTGGTAGAAGACTTACGCTGAAGAAGGAGGACTTACGATGAGGCACCGCAATACGAAGTTAAGATAGATCGCAGGAACGCCCATCCTACGATCGAGCGTAAGATTTAAGTTAGCGAGGCACTGCAATCCCAGCCCTGATTATTTGAACAGCAACAAAATGGTTAAAATATCACATTTATAGGAAAGAGTTATCAAAGGTTAAACAGATAATTCAGTTATTGGCAACATATTTATCTGTTACTCGTTGCATTCGCGTTTGTAATCAACGACAGGTGGCGCTTTTAGATCTGCTGATGTTTGCAAACAAATCCACGTGTACGCAGATATCACTGCTTGCTTTTGCTAGTGTGAAATAAATCTTTTGTTTCTTTTTTTTTTAAATCTCATGGAAGTGGAAAGTTTCATTAACGGTTTACTTTTAAGACAAAGAATTTTGTGAATGGTCCTGTTTTAAGGTGAAAAAATTTGTAAAGGGCGTGTTTTGAAATGAAACATTTTGTGAAAGGTTTAATAAAGGACCCAATTTCTTCCTAAACAGATCTCTGCTGCATATAGGGCAGTTGCAATCAGCTGATCAACCATTGTATTCACTTGGAAGTAAGGGTAATTCCACCAATCAGAACTGCCTATTTGTACTGTTTACCTCCAAGGTGACGTCAATTGCAACTGCCCTATATAATCTGTATAAATTTGCTTTGCATGTATTTTTTAAAATAATGTATTTAATTTTAAAAGAAGTGTTTTATAATCATGCAAAACGTTTCACTGCACTTCAAGAAAATTTAATGTAGTATAAGCTCGTGTAGCTATGTATTATGCATCTTATTGTGTAAATTAGAAATTTAACGGCGAACGCAGATTGAATTTAAAGAAAATTCAGGTATTTTGTTTTAATATTTCCATACATTATTTATTAAAACTGTCAAAAATAGTATTTTTTTAAAATTACAATTAACAAATATATTTTCTTTTTTTACAATCTTGACTATAACATACCTATATTACATATGTAATTTCATCTAATTCTGCAACATTGAGAATTTTTATTTTTATAATGTAGGGTGTAAAAGAAATCATAAGCATCTGATTTTTTTTTTTTTTTTTTTTTTTTTTTTTCTGTGCTAAGGTAATGAATGGCAAATCAAGAATTCTAGGCTTTAAAACAATCAAACCTGTAATTAGGTGTTATTAAGAAGTATTTTTATGCTGGAATTAATAAAATTATCATTAGTAATTGGACAAATAATAAATTTTATTAGTCAAGAGCACATATAACAAATAAAACAAGTGCCATAGCAGTTCTTCTTGTACTTGTTCTTTATAAAATTATTTGCAATTTCATAATTTTAAGATTATGCAGATATATGTGTGTTAAAAAAGAAAAAAATTCTGTTAATTTATACATACACGGAAACTAAATATAATTATATTAATGGTCAGTCATATTTGCTATCCCCATTAACTACCCAAAATTTTAAATAACATTTTTACCAGGGTTCGATCCAGGCAAAATTTGTAACCTATATAGTGTTCCTTCTCAAAAATCCTTTTAATAAAACAGGCCCCTTTGCAAAATTCCTCTTAATAAAACAGAGCCCTTCACAAAATTCCTCTTAATAAAATATTCTTCTTCACAAAATTCGATTCCATAAAAACAGTTTTCGTTAATTATTTAATATATTTTTTATTTAAATTTCGTTTAATATATTTTTTATTTAAATTTCGTTTAATATATTTTTATTTAAATTTCGTTTAATATATTTTTATTTTGTTAGGTTTTCAAATGTGTAATTTGCAAACCAGAAAGGAAAAGTTTTACAGAAGGACTTTAAGAATTAATAAATGCTTGGCTTGAATTTGAGTAAACGGATTTCATATTTCATTGCAAATTGTTATTTTTCATAGAAATATAATAAATTTCACAAAATAACTTTCACATAATAGGTCCTAAGAGAAAAAAAATGTGCATAGACCCCCTGATTACACAGTCAGCAGGCATTATGATTTTTTTCATTTGGGAATAAATGAAAACTTAAATCGGGATTATTGGAGTCTATAGAGTTTCACTATAGCAAACAGAAATATACATATTATCGTTTTTCGCAGGTTTATTCATTTTAATTGAAATTTACAAGCTCAAATGATGTTTGACACACAGTAAGCATTGCTAACGCGATGAAAGAAGCAGTGGTATTGTAATTCCCCTATAGACCGCCAAAGGGCGAGCATTTTGTTACAAACGATAATTTTTTCCTTCCTGATGCGTGGATATAAATATAACTGTTGTCAGAGGGTTTTGAAATTTTCGACTTGTGATTTTTTAGGGTTTCGTTCATCTCACGAAACCCTATTACTCCCGCTTCGTTGTCTGTCTGTCACAGAGCCATTCTCAAAAACTATATAACTTACAGAGTTGAAACTTTGTGTACCAGCTTGTGAATAGCAGCTAAAAATAGCTAAAAATATTAAAATTTGAAAAATTCGTATTATTTTAATAAATAGAGATAAAAAACCAAAATTCTAACAGCCTTTTCATATTAAATTTAAACATTTTTCGTTATAGCAGATGCCAAAAATTAAAAATCCACGATGAAATTCTTTCCACAATAATTAATTTTCTATCAGACGATTTCCACGTGAAAAATGAAAATGAAATAAAAAGTTTCACCAATTAAAAAAAAAAGATAAATATGAAATAAAATTGATTGACGTCATAGTGGTAATAAAACGGAAAATGTCTAAGATTTCTCAATAATACAAGGAGTATGAGTATGTGTATGTACACAAAGCAGATTAATATCACGTCATTAGAGAATTGAAAAGAAAATCTGACGTCATATTGGAAGTTTAACGAATTTTTCAGATGTTTGAGAATAATACAAAGCGAGTATCAATATGAGTAATAGAGAATAGTAAATATATGAGTTTGAGAAACATATTGAATCGTGATAAAAATCCGATTATGGAAATATTCGCACATTTTAACATTTTGAAATTATTTTTTTTTTAATATTGCATTTAGTCCGCATGACGGATATTATTATGACAGAATATAATAGCAGGCTTCACCCGCTATCGGGCTGGTTTAGATATTCGAAAAAAGAAAAAAATAAACCGGTAAATTTTTACTTTGTAAAAAACATGACTTTTTTTTGTTGTTGTTGTCGCTAAATGAAATTTATTTGAATTTATTAAAGAAAGGATAAAGTGTTTTGAAAGGAATATTAAACGAAACCCTTTGAGCGATCTTCGATCAACTTACCCACTTGTTTTTTTTTTTCTTTTTGAGGCAAGACCTCAGACATTTACGTGTAAAAATAGAGATTATAGCTTAAAATTTTACCAAAACTGTCTTATTTTCGTGGATATATTTCTCGCATACTGTGTTTTCTTTAAGAGCGTTCTCAAATCTAAACTAGCTACATTCTGACACATTTCCGAAATCTTTTTTTTTTTCCGTAAAATCAAAAACTTTGCAAGTGGTCTTATTAAAAATTTTTGAATTATAATAGTGTTTTGCATTTTTCGATAAAGGCAAAAGCTATTCCAGAAAATTATGTTAAGTTGGGGTTTTGAACCGAATTTCTGTGCACGACAGCCTAAGATGGTGAGGCTCTTCTCGGTAAATTGTTATTTAATTAACAGGGACTTTTAAGTAACATATTAATGCGGTAACATGTTCTAACACGATAACAATGTTATTTATCCTGTTATATTAATAGACCGGGAGGCGGCAGCACAGACAATCACCTCATCGAGTTCACGGCTGAAATTCCAGAATTAGTTAAATCTCGATTCGCATGTTAAAACGCAATCGGTCTGTCAAGTCATATCTTGGTGGAAAACACGTGAAAACCCGATTTTAGCGGTTAGCTCGTAGGTTTACCATTGTGTGTTCCTGCTCCCAGTCCGCCATGTTTTCATATGTTTGGGTTCAGGAAAACACAATGATAAACCTACGAGTCAACCGCTAAAATCAAGTTTTAAGGTGTTTTCCATCAAGATATGACTTGGCAGACCGATTGCGTTTTAATATGCGAATCGAGTTTTAACTAATTCTGGAATTTCAGCCGTGAACTCGATAAGGTGAATGTCTGTGCTGCCGCCTCCCGGTCTATAAATAACGCCCATCCTTACTGTCTGCGCGTCGTAAAATAACGCCGAATTTGTAACATTTTGGCTCTTTTTTTGTGATTTATCGGGTCTGAAAGATGACCAGTTGGCATGTTTTCTACAGTAATGTTCAAAAATTTACTTGTATAATTATGAAAACTGAGTAAAGTATTTTTAGAAAAATTATCACTTTTCTAAAAATACTTTCCCCTAAGTCCATTTTCATGTAAGAATGTTCCCCTTTCAGAAGGCTAAAATGTGTTGGGAGCCCTAGGGTAGCGAACCGGTTGTTAAATTAATTGAATCCCACCACTGATAGCGTCCTCTATAGTCATTTTGAATCGGGCATTGCGTTCGTTAAGATTTTAATATTTAAATTTACATCTGTGTTTTAAGCAAAACTTTAATTGTTTCTTACATTCAAAATCTGTATAGCCCAGTCAAATTGTAGTTTGAGGTGGAAAATTCTTGTGTAATTGTTTTTAGTGACTTTTTTCATGTTTTTTTGGAGTGCTGAATACGAATCTGAAGTTGTCCAACAAAATTTCTTTTTTTTTTTTTTTACAAAAAAAACCTGTAAAAAAACTAACTTCTTTCGGTTTTTTCCAAATAACTCCAAAATTGTGCATTTTGCGTGAAAGTCGGCAGCAGGTGAGTTAAAGAGAATAAAATTTCCTACATTTTATGCATTGAAAGTTTTTTTTCTGTGATCAATGGTTTAGCCGTGAGAGTGCCGCAAAAATAGGTATTAAAAACAAAAACTGTAAGAAAACGGGAATTACGGCACTGTATGTCGATGTAACATGGAAACAAACCATTTAACGCAAATATTAACCATCAGTGATACTAAAGATTATATTATTGACTATATTTTATGCATTTAAGGTAGGCGAAAAGTGTGGATCCGGCACCAGTGGAAGTTGGGAGCAGTGGATTATCTCCACCTCCTCTCAAGAGTGAAAGGTGCTCCTCCTCCGGAGAGATCGTACTTTAAGAGGAGATAAAATTTTGAAAAAGGGGGTAAAATAGGGACAGCAGATAAAACTATCTAAAATTGTCAAAAAACAGTAATTTTTGGAAAATAGCAATAAACACTTAAAAAAATTCAATTGAACAATTACATAAATATAATAATGAATCCTCTTCAGACACACAAACAATATTTTTAATTCAAAACTTAACATTTAAATATGTTAAATTGTACAGGAAAGATAGAGTTTTGCCACTTGCTACAATGAACAATGCAATCAAAATATATGATGAAACTATCCCCATCAATCCGACGACTATTTTTCACAGAATCACGATTGCTAAACAATCTGATGAAGAACTTGGAGAGTTTCTGAAATATGAATTGTGTCCGTATCCATTGCTTCTCTTCGACGACTGTGGTATGCGAAAAGGAACCAAATCTGCTTTATACAAAGCATTTACAACAACTGAGCAGTCAAACCTCCAAGGTTGTATATATGTCATAGATGGAGGATATTTACTGCATAAAGTCGTGTGGAACAGGAGTCAATCATTTTCCACAATTTGTGAAAGTTATGTGTCATTTGTTAAGTACAAATACAAGGATAGTGCTGTAGTTATGTTCGATGGTTACCCTGAAGAAAGTTGCAGAGGTACTAAATGTATTGAGCGAGCAAGAAGATCACGCAAACAAACTTCAGTAGATTTGATGTTTGACGAAACAATGGTGCCTACAGTACCACAAGAAAAATTCCTAGGCAATATAAAAAGCAAAGAGCGTTTGATTTTAATGTTGAAAAATAAGTTTGCAGCAGCTGACATTCATACAAAACAGGCACAAGAAGATGTGGATACACTGATTATCACCACAGCAAGGGACCTTGCGCAACAACATAACTCTGTAATTATCGTGGGTGAAAACGTAGATTTGTTGGTGATCATGATTGGTCTCTGTAGGGGCATACATTCAAATGTATATTTTTTAAAGCTAGGCAAGGGGACAGTTTCACCACTCATTTTTTCTCCTGACTGCAAACTTGAACAATAGGTTGCTGACAACATATTATTTTTACATGCCATGAGTGGTTGTGATACTACTTCAGCCTTTTTCAAAATAGGAGAGATGAGATTTCTTCAGACTCTCAAAAGAAACCTGGCATTAATTAAAACCATTGACATTTTTAAAGACCCTATGGCAGATGCTGATGCAATTACTGATGCTGGCAATCGTTTTTTTTTACTTCCTTGTACAAATTATCCGACAAGGAAACCACGTCATTAAACAAATTGAGGTATCTATGCTACCTTAAGTCTGCATATAAGGCATCAACCCATTTCGCGTCCCTGCCTCCTAATGAGGCTGCAGCTAAACAACATTCTTTAAGGGTGTATTTTCAAGTTCAGTAATGGCCTGGAAATGAAAAAAAATCCCGAACAATGGGGTTGGAAAAGCAACAAAGATGGTCTAGAGCCAATAACCACGCTAGAGCCACCAGCACCTCAAGCCGTTCTAAAACTCATTTCTTGCAAATGCAAGAAGACATGCCATAAAAACTGTGGATGTAAAAAAGCAGGCCTCAACTGCTCTAATATGTGTCCGAACTGCGAGAGCAGTTGTAATGACATGCCTAATATTGAAATAGAAGAAAACGAGGATGACCTAGAATACCCTGAAGTACTTGAAGGTAATTATTCATAAATCATTCCATTTCACTTTTTTTTTCATTCATTTTTAATTTGGTGTGGTTAAAATATGTATCACAATACAGTGTGCATAACTATTCAGTTTTTAAACAATTAAAACTAAGTCATTAATTATTTTTTAAAACGCTGGTACGTAGTATAATAGCTTTTTCGCTCCCTGATTTGGAGTCCAAAAGTGACCGATTCCTGAAATGAGTTGTAAAAGAGGGCTGATATTAATAGACCGGGAGGCGGCAGCACAGACAATCACCTCATCGAGTTTACGGCTGAAATTCCAGAATTAGTTAAAACTCGATTCGCATATTAAAACGCAATCGGTCTGCCAAGTCATATCTTGGTGGAAAACACGTGAAAACCCGATTTTAGCGGTTGACTCGTAGGTTTACCATTGTGTTTTCCTGCACCCAGTTCTCCATGTTTTCATACTTTGGGTGCAGGAAAACACAATGGTAAACCTACGAGTCAACCGCTAAAATCGGGTTTTCACGTGTTTTCCACCAAGATATGACTTGGCAGACCGATTGCGTTTTAATATGCGAATTGAGTTTTAACTAATTCTGGAATTTCAGCCGTGAACTCGATGAGGTGATTGTCTGTGCTGCCGCCTCCCGGTCTATAATAAGAGATTTGACTGACAAGTTCATTTCAATGTCAATAATAATTTAATAATTAATTGTTAAGAATTTTATCTACTTTTTTAAAGTATAGTATAAAGTATGCAGAGAAATGTTTATTTTTAGGTCTTATGAACAGAAAGGCTGTAAAAAATGTGTTTTTTGCCATTTTCTGAAAAGTACTGTGTTTCGCCGATTTGATCTAGTTTTACTTCCTCTACCTAATTTTACCTCTTTTTACAAAATTTATCACCTCTTAGAGAAAGAACTCTCCGGAGGAGGAGCAATTTCGACTCATGAAAGTATGCGGAGCTGCTCCACAGCTCCCAACTTCCACTGGTGCCAGAACCGCACTTTCCCCCTACTTTAAATGCATAAAATATAGTCAATCATATAATCTTTAATATCACTGATGGTTAATATTTGCGTTAAATGATTTGTTTCCATGTTACATCGACATACAGTGCAGTAATTCCCGTTTTTTTACAGTTTTTGTTTTCAATACCCATTTTTGCGACACTCTCACGGCTAAACCATTGATCATAGAAAAAAACTGTCAGTACATAACATGTAGGAAATTTTATTATCGTTAATTCATAAACTGCCGACTTTCACGCAAAATGCACAATTTTGGAGTTATTTGGAAAAAACTGAAAAAAGCTCTTTTTTTTACAGGTTTTTTGTAAAAAAAAAAAAATTCTCGAAAAAAATTTTGTTGGACAACTTCAGATTCGTATTCAGTACCCCCTCCCCTACACAAAAAAAACATGAATACCACCGTCGACTGGGCTATACAGATTTTGAATGTAAGAAACAATTAAAGTTTTGCTTAAAACACAGATGTAAATTTAATTTCCGTTTTTTTTACAGGTTTTTTGTAAAAAAAAAAAAAAAAAAAAAAAAAAAAAAATTGCCGAAAAAAATTTTGGTGGACAACTTTAGATTCAGCACCACAAAAAACATAAAATAAGTCACTAAAAAGAATTACACCAGAATTTTCCACTTCAACCATGGTACAAGTTGTTTCGTCAATCCCATTGGGACTTAAAAAGGTCTATAGAGGTCGCTACAGGAAAATTGTTCCTTTAACTATAAACAAAAATGTTCTTTAATGTGTATTTTTCAGCAAGTATACAAAATGCATTTTTGAGTTCCTTCTCCTTGTAACTAGAGGACCGGGTCACGTGCCCCAAGTGATCTGTGATATTCAGACCCATTAAAAATTGTGCATTCATTACTTGCGCGCATTGAAAGTGTTATGCGGCATTAGAGCGTACTTGTGGTACAGCGCCTAGAATACATAGCGTGGAAACCGGCTATCCTTGTAATGCTTTAAAAAGTGCTTAAAAGTTGTAGCCTATAAATGTGCAACGGTGCTCCTACGATAATATTGCAACCAGAGACAAAACAATGCGTATCACGTTTTTTAGCCATGCTTTCATAATTTTTAAAAAACCTTAAGAAATCATTAATAGACCTAGACCGGGAGGCGGCAGCACAGACAATCACCTCATCGAGTGAGTTTACGGCTGAAATTCCAGAATTAGTTAAAACTCGATTCGCATATTAAAACGCAATCGGTCTGCTAAGTCATATCTTGGTGGGAAACACGTGAAATCCCGATTTTAGCGGTTGACTCGTAGGTTTACCATTGTGTTTTCCTGCACCCAAAAGTATGAAAACATGGAGAACTGGGTGCAGGAAAACACAATGGTAAACCTACGAGTCAACCGCTAAAATCGGGTTTTCACGTGTTTTCCACCAAGATATGATTTGGCAGACCGATTGCGTTTTAATATGCGAATCGAGTTTTAACTAATTCTGGAATTTCAGCCGTAAACTCGATGAGGTGATTGTCTGTGCTGCTGCCTTCCGGTCTATAAGTCAGAGGAGAAAAGGATATAATTTAAGTATTTAAAATACTTACCACCAGCCTAAACATTCTAATACAATGTTTACGTTGAGAAGATGGCGCTGCGATTCCATCGTAATCTTTTCAGCGACGTTGTGCATTTATTGGATTCAATTTTTTAGTACTATTTTGTAGCAGATTTCCACACTATTTATTCTAGGCGCTGTACTTATGGTAAAGTGCTATTGAAATCACTATTTATTGCAAACTACTTTAAATGTTTTAGATAGTTAAATTCGGATGTTTTTAACCTTGTCATATAACACAGAAAACTAATTTCACATGAAATCTGAAATTGTGCCGAAAATAATCATTATGGTTATGTTAAAAATACAAGTAAGGCAATGTGCAGAGTATTTTCCTTAAGCGAGTGTTTACATTTTTGCTCCCCAGGTAGCGTATGCAAGCCCTCGAATCACCAATTACTACGCATGCGCAGCAAAAAGTCTGTTATCTGTGAGTAAGGGAATATAAAGAACGAATCACAACTTGAATCATTCGTATTTGTATTTGTGTTTGTTTTTAAATTGTCTTATTAATTTTGCATATCATCGTTTCTGATTGTTTGAAATTCGCATTCAGATTTCAAAATAGCATTAGACTTTTTCTCATCAATCAATAGATATTGAATTTCAATTTAATCATGTGCTTATCAATCCAAAAGTTTCAATTGTGCACAAATTAAAAAATTAAAATTGCTTAACTGTTGTAAATATGTCAATTGTAATATAAAAAGTAAGTATTTAAAAAAGTGAATTATCAATCCATACTTAACTTGTTTTATTTTGTCAAAACAATGTTATTTTAAAATATTTATCATGTAATTGTAGTCTTATTAAAGTGTTAATTATTTAACTACTAGTGCCACATATTACAATTTTAATTTTATAACAATGACAAAAGCAAATATATTTTTATGTTCGATTGCATTTCTGCCCAATTTTTTTTTTTTTTTTTTTTTTTTTTTTTGTTTAAATATTAATAAATATGTGGAAATTTTGCTTTGTGATAGAGCATACAAGTATTTTTATGAAAATATTACTAATTTGCAGCTCTTGTTCATTAAGTGTTTGATCATTCAACTCTATATATTTAATAAAATTTAATATTAGGGAGAAAAATTGTGTGGTAAGTAAACTTTAAGAGTTTACTTAATTTAGTTCTTTTTTGGGTACAGATGCGCCAAAGGTAACATTCTGGCACCAAAATGGTGATTTTTTGCTTGGTGTGACAAAGCAGTATACCAGATCGTGTGTATTAATCAAAGCCCTCCGGTATTAAAAGCTGAACCAGTTGTATTCCTGACATTGCGTGTGTGTTAATTTTAAATTAAACATTATTGTGTGTGTTTTATAGTAGATTAAACATTATGTATATTTTATAATAATATTGTGTGTATTTTATAATAAAATTATGTGTGGTTTATAATACAACAAACTATTTAGTAATAAAATAAAACTAATATGCTGTTTTTGCATGTTAGGTCTCACAGGTATTCAAAAATAAGATTTTCTCGCCAAAATGGCACAAAAACAAAAATTGTGCAAACGCTGGTGCATCTGCGACATCTGTTCCCTTGTTTGTTATAGGGGTCTTGGCCAGACTTGTATAAAATCAAAAACTTTCTGTGCACATAAATATTGAGTCAAAAACTTTCTGCAAAATAATTTAATGTTTAATAAAATTACGTGTTGTATTATTTTGACGATATAAATTTAAAACAGTAGTTTAAAATAATTACCATTTAAAATTAATATTAATTAAAGAATAATTATTTTAGTTAAAAATAATAATAAAGCTAAAAACCCATGATAGGAAGAGCTGAATTTTTATCAATTATGTTGTCAATGCATTTAGAAACAACCCAATCCTTAATATTTTGACCTCTTCGCAAGCGTCTGTAATGTCACAACAATTTTTGCATCTCTAAATTTTGAATTGTGCGCAAACAGTAACTAAATCGTACATAAAATTTTGAATATTTTTTATTTTTTGGTATTTAAAAAAAAAAAAATCTGCAAAGTTCCAAATTTTGCAGAAAATTTTCCGTGCGTGTGTGCGTCTATATTATACAACTCTGGTCTTGGCTTGATATAGAAGATGTCAAGATTAAATTTGACAAGGAAAGCAAAATTTTCAAAAGCATTTTCTGGCAACCTTTATTTATACTTTAAAAATGTCATCAGATTGTTATATCTTTATGAAATAACTATCAATGTATAAAATGCACAAACAATTTGTTTTATATTTACATCATTTGTTGCATACATTGAGAAACAATTTGTTAAATTTATGCATAAATAAACCATATAAAAATGTAGTACAACATATAACACATAAATTAATCATAGAGATAAGGAATTTTTTTCATTGGTCGCCATTTCACTTTCATGATTCTTTATAATATTTTGTGCGGTGTCACACTTTCTTAAGACTGAGTTCTGCCAAGGCCTCTATAACAAAGAAGTACCCTTAATTTTATTCATTAAAATGTTAGATTTCTTTATATTTACATTTTTATTAAACATATAGGTATCATGTTAAATTTAGTTCTTATTGAAGTGTTCATTGCTTAACTATGAGAGCCATGTTTTGAAATTTTAAATTGATAACAACAATATATAGTAAATATACTCTAAAGTCTAAAGTTTAATTGCATTTCTGCCCAATGCTCTTTTTTTTTTTTTTTTCATTTTCATTTTAATATTTATAACTAAGTTAGGTATGTAAAAATTTTGGATTTGTGGTAGAGTAGAGGTATTTTTATGAACATCAAAGTTCATACAGATTCTTTAGACTGCTTAGAAATGAAAATGTTTCCAAGAAGTACTTAGAACTCTTTAAATAAACAAAATATTCCTTAAACTATCGCAAAGTATAATTTATCAGTGAACGATGATTTAATTGAAGTATACTAGAGTAGAAAATAGAAATGTATATTACACGATGAATAATGCTGCTTAAGACTGTATGGCTTGTAAGAGATTAACCTTTAAAGGAAGTAAAATAAAAGTTACTGTGTATCCCTGTGGCAGAATGTACGCGACGCTGCGACGGGCAGCGTCGCGAAAAAGGATAAACAGTATTCGATTCAAAAACACTTCGATAATGATGTTTGAAAATTTCATGCACATATAAAAATGGTTTTTTTAATGTGTCAGAAAGATTATCATTTTTCAGCAGTTTCTTTTTTTTTTTCTTTTAGAGCAGCCTTAAATACATATATTACAAAATACTATAATAAATTCAAGATCCTTCCTAATGTTTTTTTTTTCAATTTTTGTGTGTGTTTTGTGATTGCTGTCATTACAAAAAGTAAGAAACTATCTATTGCAGCAATTCAGAGGGAAGTAATTCCGAACAATTTTGGTATATTTTCACTAATCATGATCCCAGACCCCAAACCAACTCTGCAAATATTCTAGAGTGGAGAGAGAGAAAAATGTTGTTGGAATGCCTGAAAAGAGTTTCAGAAGGGACTTCCAGAAATAATTTTTTTTTCTAGAAATAGTAAATATTAATATTTTTTTAAAAAGAAGAAGTTAGTATCTATAAGTGGGTATTTTTTTATTTATCCGTATTTTGTTCATGAAAATGGATGAAAAGTTTTTAAAATTGCAGTAAAAGCGCTGAAATGGCTCTTCGAGTTTTATTTATTTATTTATTGAAGGGGCAACATTGATATTTCTCCACACGGATTGCATAGTTAGAAACATAAAAGTACATAAATAGCCTGGTATTTTTCGTTTTATCATATTTCGAATAGTTAACCCGATGCGGGCATCGAAAAACGCAGGGAAAAACTGACGAAAAAAGACGTTTTATAAATAGTTTTTTTTAAGAGTTAAAATTAAATTATTTTAAATGGATTGCCCAGTTAGAAAGTTTTAAGTACGAAATTTACGCATCTAGTTTTTGTTTTATCGTATTTCGAATAGCTAAGCCAATGCGCACTATACGGAAGATGCAGAGAAAAAATCCGTTTTCCGAATCTTGGTTCTTTATTTGAAGAACGGGATTTCTATGGCATCGTTGGGACTTTTCACAGCATTTTGCAATGTTCATTATTGTTTTAATTAATATCTCAGTGAATTATAAAATAAAATAAAAATCTAAGCTTGAGGTGCATCAGGACCTGACTAGGGCTATTCTCTTACAAATTTTCAGATTTCTATGTGCGATAGATTTTTCTATCCATCGCCGACACACAGACAGAGCGAAACTTTCTTTTATTAGTGTAGATAAAGGAAATAAAATTTTCTACAAACTATACTTGAGAAACCAAAAAAAAAAAGTTATAACAAAAATATGGTCAATTTTTATGAATTTTCAATGCGATGGCTAGAAAAATCTATCGCACGTAGAAATTTGAAAATTTGTAAGAGAATAGTCCTAGTCAAGTCCTGATGCATATCAAGCTTAGATTTTTATTCATTTGTTTTTTTTTACAATTTTTTGTTTGTTTTTCTGGTATAATCGAGAGCAGGGTTCTCGCCATTGTGCCAAATTGCGACAAAATGCTTCATTTGGCGAGTAAACGAACGATTAAACTCGCCAAATTGCAAGAGTTCATTTTTTTTTTTTTTTTTTTTTTTTTTTGTGTGTGTATCAGTACAGGTGATACTCTTTTTCGCATTACTAAAGGACACTTTTCAAAACAATCGTATAAAAGAAATTGAATCAATTTTTAACCTTATGCATTTGGATGATACACGCAGTTCTTTATCTGAGGTATTGTCGGAATGGAAGTTATTTAAAAGTTTCTTGAGTTCTCGTTGCAGAACCATGAAAAAATTTAGGAGATTCCATAGATTTCATTCGAAAAAACGATCTGCAGCAGCTTTATCCCATAACAGGTATAGGTGAAAACTGGGAAATTTAGTTAGTAGCCAGTGGCCGGTAGACTCAGTTTTATTAGTGGCCACTTTTTAAAGTTAGTAGCCACTATTATGTTTCAAACTTTCTTGACATCTAGATAAATTATAATCGTTGTATATAAACATATTTTTCTATAAGAGTTTTATATCTGTTGTATGAGTGTATTTCACATGATTAAACATTATCTCTTAAAGAAAAATAATCCAACTGGTGAGCATGTGACAGGAGTAACAATATTGAAAATACTGAAATGTCCTTAAAACCTGCTTGTATCCGGTGGGAAAAAAGGAATAAATTACTTGAAATGCATGGAGTCAAAGCTGATGAATATATTTTGCAGAATAAAACTGTATTTCTGGAAAAAATAATCCAACTAAAGAGTAATCATAACATGCACGAAAGAGCACGAGAAAAAGCCAATATATTGAAAATACAGCTAAGTCATTGAAATCTGTTTGCATCTGGTAGGAAAAAGAATTAACCAGTTCTCTAATTAGATGTAATCAATGTAGAGATACATATTTCCATGAAAAATGGTGTATTTCACTTGGCGATCGATAATGATTTTTTAATCACCACTTGGCGAATGGCGACTAGGGTGGCGATCGATGGGTGATTTTTTAATCGCCACTTTTTAAACTTTAATCGCCACGTGGCGAGTGGCGACCGCTAATTTTCACCTATAATAACAGGTAATATGCTGTATTTTTCTGCAATCTTGCCACTGCATTCAGTGGACTGTGAGAAAGGGTTCAGTGTGATGAACAAAACTAAAACTAAATTGAGAAATCGAATGAATATAAAAAATGTGAATAATGTCATTTCAGTATGCATTAACGGGCCTAATAGGCAACAGTACAATTTTGAAACTGCCTTTGAAGATACAATACTTTGTGATACTAGGCATCAATGAAAGACGAAGAATTCTAGAAAAATAAAGTTTTATTTTAATGTGACATATATTTTGTTGTTTATATTTTCAATTTTCAGAATTCATTAAATATATCTTAAAATCCTTAGTTATCATGGGTTGGAAGTTTTATTTCATAACATTTTAATTAGTTAAATTGGGTTTGTAATTTTTTCTTGACTGCTCAAGTTATTTAAAATGTACGTATGTTTAATAGTTTTTGTAGCAGATAGTTGAATTTAGATGGATAATTGATCTGTAAGTAGTTACAAAAACTTGGGTTATTTTGGAACGTACTGAAATAAAAAGAATGGTACATTAAGGGGTTAAAGATCGATTTTTCAGTGTTTCATGACAAATCTATTTTGCTAAATTTCTTTTCATTTGGCTAACGTTTTTTATTTCTGATTAGCCAAATTGCTAACGTTGGTCAAAAGTCAGCAATAACCCTGATCGAGAGACAACGTAATAAACAAAATTAAAAAATGATGATTCAAAAGTCGTTGCAAAATTAGTTTTGACATGATAATTGTGTTGTATAATATTCAAATTTTTGTTATTGTTTCTTACAATTTAATTTTTTTTTTCTATAAAACATAAATAAGTAAATGCAAACAGAAGTAATAGTTTAATTTAATTACAAGGTCCCTAATCCACGATCAAACTTCTCTCAATTTTCGCCATTTAAAACCTTTCAAGTACCCTTAATAACTAAAATATTCTCATTATAAAAATGAACCTATTCTGTATTTTTTTGAATAAGCACTTCTTCGCCTGTGCTAGATGAAAACATATGTGATTACAAAACTTTAGAATTTCATTATTTCTAGAAAATTGTAAAACTCTGTATTGTGGTAAGTTTCTATATTTTTAATATTATTGAAAAACTTACTTTACATTTTTTCGCTAAATCGTTGATTTAAACTAAGAAGCCAGAAGAAAAAATAATTGTTTGTTTTCAACCAGTCAGCAGCAAATCATTGCCAACATTTCTAACTGATAAAATTTTCTAAAATGAGATGATGCAAACTACTAAGTAGCTCTACTCCTGCCTATGATTGCAGCTGACATACAAGCGGTGTTTCTTCAGGCACTTTTCCAAAGGGGCAGTACCACCACGAAGCACGCCTACTGCTTCCCCGGAGAAAATTCCAAGCTGCATCCCTCATATCTATATACCCCACATTTTCCCATTGTTTTCTATCTAGTGCTTTTGCCATCCTGTTAACTCCAGCCACTTTTCTGATTTCATCTCTCCATCTTACCTGAGGTCGTTTTTTTCAGCCTTTTTACATCTCTTGTATACCAGTGCATGGTATTTGTACTCCATCTATTACCTTGTCTTCTAGAAATGTTTTTCCTAGAATCTATTTCCATTTTTAACCTTTGATTCTCTCAAAGATGTCAAAAACGTTGTATGTTTTCTTATCCATGTTATTCTTTCTCTGTGTCTTCTAGTAATGCTTGGCCTACATCTTTCCATACTTCGCTCTGTTGTTATATATGTGTGTGCGTGCAAAGAACAATTGTTTTATTAGTAAAATATTTTTATATATCTTTATTTCTGTATTTTTGTCATTATTATTTTTATCTTTTCAGGTGCTTCATTTTTTCCTGTTGCATTCATCGACCTGTCATTCTGTAGATGTATATTACGAAAGGAGAATCTGAAATTGGATTTGCATTCCATGTAATACAGCATTCATCTGGGCCTTACACTCTAGTTAGAGAAAATTCGGAACGGTTCAGTCTGTAATTAAAAGTTTTTTTTTTTTTTTTTTTTTTTGCACATTATATACAGCTTTTATCTGGGCTTTATACTTCAGTCTGAAAAAATATCAGAACAGTTAAAAGTCTATAATAAGCTTTTAAACATGCCATTTTGATTTTCAAACTCACCAACAGGACCATATCGTGTATTCTAAAACGAATCCTTCCAAAACAGATATTAGATACTTCTTTCTTCCACTCAACTTTTGGATTGTTGACGTCAACAAACACTTCCATTCGAATGTATCAATCCCCTAAAATAAACCCACAAAAGACCGGCTCCAGCCGATTTCATTTACAGGCGACCTGTGAGAATGCCACCCATCGAAGATGCCATGATGATGAGGATGAACTGCCACCACCGCCCGACATGAATCCTCATAAGCCATCCGCCTCTGCCACGAGTTGTGAACCACCATCGGATCCAATGCTCTTGGAATTAGATTCCGGGGAACAAGTAACGGAGGGCATGCTAATGCCACCACCACCATCTCCTGCTGAAAAACCTCCGACCTCTCAGCAGTTGATGACAATCGACAGAGGAACGATCCTGGTCGCTTCACCCAATCTGGTTCGCCAGTATCACAAACATTTTACGTACCAAGAATATAAGAACCCCAATGAAAAAATTGTTGACATGGGGTTGAGTGACCAAAGGGAACCGGTGGACCTATCCACAAGTGACGTCATCATGGACTACACAGACGATACTGCTAATTGATGATGCTATGACTACTACTGCTGCTGCTGCCGCCTCTACTATTGTTTATTAATTTTGAAGAAATTATAAACTCTTACGCGTCTGTTCATCATACTATGAATGATGAAACGATATCGGAACTGTTTGGTGATTTATAAAATGCATTTGATATTTAAATGCTTCTTCATCTTTCCCCTTTAACGGTGGTTGAAGTAAAAAAAAAAATGATTGAAGGATGAAACTTGAAAAATCAAGTTCAACCTTTTTAACAGTTCCCAACATAGTTGAAAAGTGTTTATGAATTCATTTGTCTGTCTGTCTGTCCCTGCTCTAACTCGCGTAAATGTACTCGGATCGTCATGCAATTGATATATGTTATTGAGGCTTACTGTGGCATGTTCGGTATTGAAAATGAAGTGTGTAGCACTTATAGTTCTTTTACAGGGACACTCAAAAGAATTCTGTTACATTGTTGTTTAGTTAGGTATCATCTTACACCTTACGGTAAAGATTTGCCATATTATATTGGAAGCGTTGGAAAATGTTACATAATCTATGCTTGACGCATGATTTTTCGTTTTTGTTTTTTTTGTGCCAGATGTATGACCAATATTGGTTTAATAAAAATATTCAATTATCTTTTCTTGTAAGTCATTTTTTATAGTAAGTAAGCTATGCGTATAGCAGAGTTGGAAAAATTTGGGATTGAAGAATTAAAAATTCTGTTTGGGTTGGTTGAAGTACCAGGAATTTAATGCATTTTCTTTGTATCCTTACAAATTTTATTTTCGGATCAAAATGCATGAAATAATGGCGACTGAATATTTACAGTACAGTCTATGAGCCTTTGGGACTGAAAGAAGTACGTTTTATGTCCCCGCCACTCTGAAAATTCAAATCTAAATCCAACACTATTGTATAGTAGCGAAGTGACTATTGGTTGAATATTTACAGCACAAACCAGGGAAGTTGGGGATGAAACACTTTATGCCCGCACCACTCTCAAAATTCAGATCAAAATCCAAGGTAATGGAATAGTAGCGACCATTGTTGAATATTTACAGCACAAACCTTATGTATGGGAACTTTGGGATTGGAAGAAGTACATTTTATGTCCACACAATTCTGATAATTTAAATCAAAATCCAAAATCATGTAACAGTAGCGACCATTGGTTGAATATTTGCAACACAAACCAGGGATATAGCTTTGGGATTCGAAAAAGTACATTTTATGTTTGAGAAACTCCGAAAATTTTTGATGAAAATCAAACATTGTTGAATAGTAGCGACCATTGGTTGAAGATTTACTGCACAAACCTTATGTATGGGAGGTTTGGGATTAAAAGAAGTACGCTTTATGCCCACTTCACTCTGGAATTTCAGATCAAAATCCAACATCATGGAATAGTAGCGACCATTGGTTGAAGATTTACTGCACAAACCTTATGTATGGGAGGTTTGGGATTAAAAGAAGTACGCTTTATGCCCACTTCACTCTGGAATTTCAGATCAAAATCCAACATCATGGAATAGTAGCGACCATTGGTTGAATATTTACAACTCAAGTCAGGAACTTTAGAATTGGAAAAGTACATTTTACATTTTATGCCCACCCTAGGAGACAGTTATTTACAGCAGAGCCGGGAAACTTTGAGACTGGAAGAAGTACATTTTATGTCCACGCCACTTTGGGATTTCAGATCAAAATCATCATGAAATAGTAGCAAACATTGGTTAAATATTTACAGGACAAATCTTAAGTATGAGAATTTTGATCTTTTGGAAGAAAAGATCAAAATTCAATATGAGGAAATAATAGCGACCAATGGTTGAATATTTACAGCACAAACCAAAGAAAATTGGAATCGGAAGGAGTACGTTTTACAGCCACACCACTCTCGGGTTTCAGATCAAAATCCAACATCATGGAATATTAGCGACCAATGGCTGAATATTTACAGCAGAGCCTGCGAATTTTGAGATTGGAAGAAGTACGTTTTATATTTGCACCATCCTGAAAATCCAGATCGAAATTTAACATTATGAAATAGTAGTGACCATTGGGTGAATATGTACAGCACAAATCATGGAACTTCGGGATTGAAAGAAATACAGTTTTACATTTTATGTCTACCCTATTCTCACTTAGGAAGATCCCCAACTGCCAGATCGGGATTTTGTTGAAAGTGGTGCCGTTGGAAAGCTCTTACCATGGAGATCAAGTAAATGTATACAACTACTCGTCCGAATGCAACGTGAAGAGTTATAGGCCGATGTATTTCTGTCATTTATTGATTTCTCCAGGTCGCTAGCTATGCAGGAAAGACACTCTGTGTGGTAAAAAAGACAGCTTACAGTACAGTTATGGGCTATGTCATACACTCACGCACAGTTTTTCTTTTTTTTTAATCGGTTATAAAAGGAAAAAAGTCGCCAAATTTAGGGGATTTTTTCCTTTAATGGCTACCTAGCTATTGTATTTTGTTGGTTTGGCGCAGGCTGAAAAATTGTGCCAACCAAACATCGGTGCGTGAGTGTAACACATCTGTTCCCAGTTATGTACCCTGTTGTTGCCAGTGTGAAGTTGGTGATGGTTCCATGTTCTCTCTAGTAAGAAACAGAACATTGTGACCACATTTTCACAATCCTATATAACTAATTGGACCTCACTGACTTGGAGTATGCTTTAAAGAGCATCAGGAACTAACTCCTTGCCTGATTCTACGTGTTGAAAAGAGGGCATGGGCAGGACCTATGGGGGCAGTTCCCGAGGCACTCAACAATGGAGAATTTTAGCTGTACCTGTGGCTCGCGTTCCAGGCGCGCTGGTTCAGGGGAGGTGGCTCGTACTCCTGTGACATACGAAGTCGGGCCCAATTCTGAAGATGTCATCGGCGAGTCTTCAGGCTGTAATGCTATGGACCCTATTCCTACTGACGTCAGAATCACGTTCTTTGGGGAAGCATTGCTGATATTGTAGTCCTTAATTATGCAACGACTCGTTTGCAACTCAAGCCTGCATGCCATAGAGCAGCAACGGACCAGATTTTCTTGATGTTGAGTCACGTACTTTGGGGAAACATTTCGGAAATCGTAGCCTCGAACCCAAACGGAGAATAGGGTCCATTGCCGACAAAGTGAAGATTGCAAAATTACTTAGTTTGCAACTGCTAGAATATTTTGAAGAATCCGAGGAAAAGGAGCCAACGACTCAAGAGAAAGCCATTTTAGTCAGAGACTATCAACACAGTGAAGGGGTGATCGAAAACGAATTCTGCCGGTCGCTCAATATTCTGTATGAGAGCATCATCGATGAAAATGAACTGACAAGTAATTAAAAAAAATATACAGACCTCACTTTCGAATATGAAGAACCTGCGAAAAAAAGTGGACAGGAAGTGAAGGAGTATCCGTAGAAATAATGGCGAAAGCAGTAGAAACGTATAAGGAGGCAAAGAAAAATAAACTAGAGGCTGTGCAACATATATGAGGGGTCGGATCATTAAAGTGCCAAGCTACATTTTTGGTAAAATAAATCTAGCACTGTAATCTGTTGCTTAATATTGTAAATTATGATATCCTACATATAATTCGTTTCTAATGTCACTTGGGGGCAGCATATGTGCCAGGTTTAGCTTTTGCCCAGACGTTTATGCCCCCAATGAAGATAGCTAATTTACAAAGAACGTAATAGTAATATCATTAAAGTAAGGCCATATTGTTACTCAGAATATCTTACTAAGACATTGGCGAAAATCTTTATGTTATAGTATATCATGATTTTAGTATTTGATTAAATTTTCTAATTGCAATATCTCAGAAGTTCAAAAATGTGGCTTAGCACTCTCTTGCCCCAACCCCCTCATATGTAGGCAGGTGAAAGACCACAAGAAGATTCAACGGTGGGAACAATACGTAGGGAAAGGTGGGAACATGCAGAGCAAAATGAAATTGATTTCCAAACACGTGTGGTCGCAATTTTGTCATCAGCGCAGACAGTTGAAAACCACCGTTCATGACAGGGACCTCAAAATGTGGACCATTGACAAATCATTGGAGCTTGGAATTCCCAGACTCACAGCAAGCTCACACTTCATCAAGAATTTCAAACAGGCACATAAAATAACAAGTCGAAAGGTGACACAAATCGTAACAAAAAGAGATTTGTTTCCGGAAGTGTCTTTGCAACCTTGATCGACGAATTCCGAGAAAACGTGAAAAAAATTATTGGGCAGCTAAAGTGTCCACTGTCCAATGTTCTGAACACCGATCAAAGTGGCTTCCAATACGAGATTGTATCTAACAGATATGAAGGGATCTAAAGACATGGGTGCATCGGTAATCAGTAAAAACAAAACGACTCATTCCTATACCGTGCAAATGTGTGTTAACGCCGCTGGAAAATTTATGGGACCTTTACTACTTGTAATACAGGAATGTCAAGAGGAATTCGGTCCCAAATAGTACTCCCGATGCGATACGTATTTCAGTTATACGTTTAACCGATATACGTATATTCGTATAATACGTATACCTTAAACTATACGTTTAAACGTATCCATATACGTATAAGCGTATATCGGTTAAATGTTTAATTCAAGTATACGTATATTTCAAGTATCGTATTTACTTTTAATACAAATGGATCTCATCAGTGTTACGACACTGAACGGAGAACAGGTTGGAAATCGGCGACTTTAGCAATCTGTATAATTTGTTTCATACATAGAATCTTGTTATTTTTCCCTATAAACGATTATTGAAAATATATAACGAAAGTAAAAAGACTTTTTGAGCAAATAAGAAGAATATATACGTTTCAGATTTATTGTTAATCCTTATTAAATATATTCTTTCTTTTTTAATTTTTAAACAAATATTTATTTTTGTGTGCGTATACTCAAATTGCGCCGGGGGGGGGGGGGGGCAAATGTTGTTCTTTCCACGATGATAATTTCCTTTTTTTAACTATGACACTCGTAGTATTTTTTATACAAAGTGTATGTGCATTACAAGATATTACGTTTTAAGAATTGTTCTTAATCTTGAAAAATTTCATTTTTTGTATTAGTACCTATAAATTTCCATTACTTATAGCCTGACGCCTGACATATAATCGTCACTGCTGGTTTCAGAACGCAATCACACAAGCTAAAAATGACTTGCCTTCTCTTTCCCTTTTTGCTGTAAAACGTATTTTCAAAATATTTTTAATATAGAAAAAAGTATTCGTAAATAAAATAAAAGTATGTTTAGTTAGTTATTTGTTACGGGCGATTATCTGCACTAGATTATAGGCCAGTGGGGGGGGGGGGGGTGCCCTCCGTGGTGGTCTTTAAAATAAAAATAAGATTATGAAACTTCCCAGGAGTTGGATTGATCAATGTCAGTATAAAATATGAAGTCAATGTAAGTTTGTGTTCTGCAATACTAATGTTTCGGGCGAAATGTCCACGCCGTAAATAAAAATAAGCTATGTGCGTGTGTTACAGATATGCGAAAGGTAAATCATTTCATAATTAATAGTTTAGATTTGAGGGGAAAAAACAAATCTAAACTGAAGAAAAAATATTCCGATTTATTTATTTTTTTTATTTATTTATTTATTTATTTTTTGCAAGTACCGACTGCACAGTGCAAAGGACACAGCGGCTGTTTCTCAAAGTCTCTGATCCGCAAACCAGCAGGAGAAAGGCATATTTTTTTAAGCAATGAACGAAAACCGTTTAAACGCTTATACGTTTAACCGCTGGTGTAAGATCCGTATATACGATGTACCGTATATGCTGTTTCGTATAATACGTATAACCGCTGTGGTCGTATCATACGTATCCAAAATCTGCACCCCGTATAATACGTATACTCGTATAAACGTTTAATAGGGAGCAATAGTCCCAAAGTTATGGAAAATGTGCAACGAATATCATCCTCAAATTTGCTCATTACATGTTCCAAGTCAGGAAAGTGCACAAAACAAATAACTGCGGCATACTTCGATAAACTAAAAGAATCGATTGGTGGTCAGGAAACAATCATGGTACTGGATAGTTGAAGTGGCCAAACAGATCTACGTTTATGCATTGAGAAATTTGGATTCAATGTGGAGCCGGTTTTTCTCCCACCGGGCACGGCAAAATTTCTTCAGCCATTAGACGTACAAGTACTTAATAAAGAGAATAGTGGAATATTCAAAAACTCATCAGAGTGTTTGTGGTGATGTCGGCATGACCACTAGAGAAAGCATAAGTTGGCTTATAACCAATTCTCTTCGCCCACCTTCGATGACATGAGTCGGTATGCATTTCAAAAGGCTTTAATTAGAGACACGGATCCCGTCTTTCGATCAGTTTAGCAGGCATGCTTTAACTTAACTAATAACACCTGTGACAACTGCAAAACACCCCCTTTCATTGTGTGTGTACCTGGTGTTGGAAACACTCGTGCTTCAGCAATTTCTATTCAGAAATGCATTACCATCCATGAAGTTACTTTTTCGACCAAGCATAAACTGTCTTCTCTGTAATCCGTCAACTCTATTTTCTACCACACAGAGTGCCTTTCCTGCATAGCTAGCGATCTGGAAAAATCAATAAATGACAGAAATACATCAGCCTATAACTCTTCACCAGTTACATTCGGAAGGGTAGTTGTATACATTTCCTTGATCCCCATGGTAAGAGCTTTCCAACGACACCACTCTCAACAAAATTAGATCTGGCTGTTGGAGACCTTCCCTAGTGAGAATTTATAATTTGCTGTGGTTGTTTACTCTTTTTACGTTTATAAATTCCTATTTCTCCTTCAAATCAATTGAAGAAAAACGAATATCTTTTGGATAACCCTGTAAAAACTAATATCGCAAAAGCATTGAAACAGTAGCACATGCTTAGGAGGCTTCTTTTAATAAACTATGTTAATTTTTATGAGGATAGCCCTAATTAAGGTTATTATAAAAACAATTCCAAATTTCACCAAGTGTTTTGCTTATAATTTTCAGAGTTCTTAATATAAAAGAATGTTCTTTTCAGGAACGATGACACACAATATTATATACAATACCCTGCAATCAGAAATAAAAAATAATAAATATTAGATGAAAAATGAGCAGGTTCACTAAATATTGTTTCACTGTGCATAATATATTAGCTAAATGTATAGACCAACTTTTGTGAAAGTCTCAAAAACATAGCTTGAAAATTCTGATAGTAATCGTCGATAGAATAAGCTCGAAATTCGCTGTTCCC
The DNA here is from genome assembly GCA_963931845.1 of Maratus michaelseni. NCBI lineage: Eukaryota > Metazoa > Arthropoda > Arachnida > Araneae > Salticidae > Maratus > Maratus michaelseni. The sequence continues at coordinate 161,192,169 of OZ007597.1, forward strand.
AAAAGGAAGCAAAAAGATGAGGGGTTGTATCCAAATACACTAGCTTATGAAAGTTGACGTAATAAGAATGAAGTGTCTCTCATTGTATATTTGGATACCGCCCTCATCTTTTTTCTTCCTTTTGGGAACAGCGAATTTCAAGCTTATTCTATCGACTATCACTATCAGAATTTTCAAGCTATGTTTTTGAAACTTTCACAAAAGTTTGTCTATACATTTAGCTAATATATTATGCACAATATATTTTGATTGAATTCGCGCATGCGCAGTGAAACAATATATAGTGAACCTGCTCATTTTTCATCCAATATTTATTATTTTTTAATTCTGATTGCAGGGTATTGTATATAATGTTGTTTGTCACCGTTCCTGAAAAGAACTTTATTTTATATTAAGAGCTCTGAAAATTATAAGCAAAACACTTGGTGAAATTTGGGATTGTTTTTATAATAACCTTAATTAGTGCTATCCTCATAAAAATTAACATAGTTTATTAAAAGAAGCCTCCTAAGCATGTGCTACCTTGTCAACGCTTTTGCGATATTAGTTTTTACAGTCCAAAATATATTCGTTTTTCTTCAACTTATTGACGGCCCCCTATGGGGTTTCGGGAAAAAATCTTCACCGAAATATATGACGTCGACTATGCTGTTTAGACGTCTGAAGTTTCGGGATAATTCCTTATGTATTTTTCTAGATATTTAACAAAACGTCTAAAATTGCAAGTGACCGGTCATCATTGGCCATATAGTGTAGTTGCGACAATTGATTGAATATTTAATATTTACAGCACAATAAGTTGGGGATTGGAACATTTTTATATCCACACCACTTTAATAATTTAAAATGTGTGTTCTTTTGTAATCGTATTGTTATATTAGCAGTTGTGATTAATTACCTATTTTACCTAAACTGCGAGAAATCCACAATTGGCTGAATATTTACTAAGCAAACAAGCGAGCTTTGGGATTCGAAAAAGCATATGTTACATTTTATGTCCACCTCACTGAAAATTCAGATCAAAATCAAACATGGAATTGTAGCGACCATTGGTTGAATATTTACAGTACAACAAGTTTGGAATTGAAAAAAGTACATTTTATGTCCACACCACTCTGAGAATTCAAAATTTGCTTAGATTGCTTTATTTTGGTAATCGTATTGTAATTAATAGTTGTGGTTAATTACATATACCACGTGAAATCCACAAATTGTATAACTGGCGCATTAAGATGCTCGGAGAGGTTTGGGAAACTTAAAATTATTTTAGACCCTCTATTATTGTATTTACTTTTCAAAACTTTTTACTTCCAACTTAGGAATCCTTCCATTTACGCCATTTTTTCCTATGGTACGCTTGCTCAAATCTTTTCGCTTGCGATTGTGGATTATGCCATTTTTCCCAGCCACCATTTGTGACGTCATGATAATGAATGAGCAAGCCCGGTATCTAGTGAAGCCTTGGCGGGACCCAAAGATTATAAAATTCTACTTTGTATGTGCGCGTGGCAACGGTACTCGAAATAGCAAAATTAAAAAATTTCCCCCTTCCTTTCATTCCAATTTTTTCGGCCTGCTTAACACTAAGTAAAGCAGAAGTTGTAAAAGTTTGACGTTATCTTTCGAGTTTCCAAGATACGAAATCACACGGAAATTATAAATATGCACCTTTTTTTCCCTCCGAATCCACGGGACCCGATGTAATGCAGAAATAGTACAAATTCATTCTCTCTTCCCTTTTCTCTAAGATTTCTCTGGCCTGCGCGACCTAAATTTACGTCGGAATTGTGAAACTTTGCTCTTTTTTTCCTCTGAGTTCGTACGTTTCGAAAATAAAGCAACTATTGTTTCTCGTCACCTGATCAAGGTTCTAAATTACGAGACCTATTAAATCTGTCAATTCAACAAAGTTAAATAGAAACCTTGAACCGGCAAACAAAGATAACGGTAGCAAATCACAAGAGAGCAAGCACAGCAGCGATGTAAACAAATCAATAGTCAGGTGGATCACAGCTATGCTGTGATCAAGCGATTTCCGCCCCGCACCCAGGTACTAACCCGTTAAGCTAGGCATTCATGCCGGGCAGGTAGGGGCCTGGTTAGCGGTATATAAAAAAAAGCAACCATTGTTAAATGGTCCCTCTTTTTTTTTCTATTACCGTGTACACTAAACGCGAAAAAGCAAATTTTCAGCGATTTTTTTCCCTTGGATTTTTTCTGGTTTGCGGGACCTAAAGTAATGTCGAAATAGTAAAATTATTGCTCTTTTTTTCCTGAGACTGCAGGATCTGAAATACCTCCGAAATCGTAAAATTTTCGTTTTCTTTTCTACGGATTTTTCGGACCTGCGGGACACAAAAATGGCAAAATTATGGACATTTCTTCGCTCGAAATCACGCAAAAATTCTCTTTTTTATTATTTACTTCTTCTTCCTCGGGTTCGCGGAACCCAAAATTACTCAGAAATGAGTATATATATATATATATATATATTGCTTCCTCCCTCTCGGATTTCTTCCTTTCCTACATTTCTTCCTCGCAACATAAAATAATGCCGAAATCGAAAAATTTTTGTCCTTTTTCAAGAGACCGCGGAACCCAAAATAAAGCCGAAATTGTGAAATGTCTATGCTTATTTTCTTTGTGTAAGCGGGACTGAGATAATAAAATTTCCTCATCTTATTTTTCCTCGGATTTTTCGGGTCTGCAGAACCTAACACTGAAAATGAGAAATTTTTGTTCATTTCCTCCCGAGCTTCCTAGACCGCGACCTACGTTATACACGGCCGGTGCATGACGTTTAAAACGTCACATGAAATGGATCATTTTTACACGGCGATTGGTGCAAAATGGCCACCGTTTTGCACCAATCGCCGTGTAAAAATGATCCACTTCATGTGACGTTTTAAACGTCATGCACTGATCGTGTATAACGTAGGTCACGGCTGGACCCAATATAAGACCGAAATTATCAATTTTTTGCAGGGTTTTGTTCGATTACGTAGGACCTGAAATAGTGTCAAAATAATAAAATTTCACTTTCTGTGCGTACTAAAATGACGCCGAATTTGTAATTTTTTTTTCTGATTTATCGGGTCTGAAAGATGGCCAATTAGTCAGGGATACTGCGGAAACCATAGAATAAACAATTAGCAAGAAGGAAGATAAGGGCTTTTTTCGCCCTTTTCCCTCTCTCCCCGTTTGCCACGGAATTTTTTTATTTACGGCATTTTTCGAAACTATTTCAAAGGCAGGGAGTAAGCAGGGTAATAGTACGGCATTGTTATCGCTGTCTTGCCATCTTTTTTCCTCGATATTTTCTTATTTATTTAAGCGTTTGAGATGAAAGATTTGTTTTGGTTTTTGCTACGTCTGTTATGCGAAGGATATGTTACCTTGGGCACTTGATGTCAAGCACACAAGTCAGATGTATGTTCTCAATAAACAAACAAGATATGTTACCTAAGGAGTGTAAACATAATGCAATCTATTTAAAGCTTTGTTTTTAAAGTTACGTATATTTTCTTTTTGTTATGGGGTGGAGGGGGGGGGGATATGTTTTTCCTAAATACCAATAAAATAATACTTTAAAAACAATAATTGGTTGCTTTTAAAACTAATATTTAATTCGATATTTTCAATTTTCCGATATTTGATATCTTTATTTTTATGACAATAAAGAACTCCGGTCTAATTTCTTTAAATAACTTATAAAAAAAGAACTTTGTTCCAGAATAATTTTAAATTCGATATATTTTAAAACTTTATTACGTAATGCAGCTACTTTCAGTGTCTGATTTATAGCAGAGCATTCGGGCCACTGTCCCAGGGCCCCCGATTTTCCGGGATCCGTAAATGCTACGGAAGATTTTTAAATTATTAGCCGAAATCTTAAATCTGAAGTTTTAAACTATTAAAACACAAAATTAATATGGAAAGTTTTTTTTTCATGTAAAAATAACTTTTAAGGGCTACATCACTCACGAGAAAACGCCAGGTCGCTAATGTTAATCCTATGGGAGAAATTTTTAAAAATATCTCATTTGCATTTCAATATTTAAAAATAAATTTTACCATTGGATATTTAAAATTGACGAAAGATTGAAAAATCGTCAGCGAGATAGAGCACTTAAGATTATGAGGATGTTATAAAAACTTTTACTGCTAAAAAATTTAGAAGAAACATCATTACATATCACAAAATTATTAAAGCATCTGTGCCCAGGGCCCCCAAATTTGTAAATCAGTTACTGGCTACTTTTAAAATAAACACATACATTTATCTTCCCCCCCCCCTCCCCTTCGTAATATCAACTAAGAATTGATTTTATTCACCTGATTTGAAAATTTAAAATCAAACCCTTATTTAAATTTAACTAAAGTCCCCTTTCTTCTGATGATTTTGATGAAAAAAAAATCTTTATAAAGGACTGAATAATTGAACAGTAGGATATATTTTTTTTTAGTTAAAAGGATTTAAAGTAATCGTTTCATTTTATGAAGGCAACCCATCATGTGAGGCGACGGTTAGTAGGAACGTCTATGCCAAGATAAAAGCCAACTTTTCGCCAATATCGGGAGGGTTGCAAGCCATTCTGTTTGAACACCTTCCCATAATCCCCGTAACAAAAGACGGACGAAAACACCCTACATCTTCCTTCTATTTTAAGTTCGTTAAAGTAAGTTAGTTAAAGTAATCGTTTCATTTTATGAAATTAGGAAATACTAATAAAATGTATCATATTTATTATTTCTGATGTCAACATCCCTTTTTCTATGCAAATAAAAAACGATAAATGAGATACCATATGAAAAAAATTTTAACAGGTTTCTGACATATTATACTCACATTTCGTTAAAACATGTTTGATGAAAATTACATTTAATTGAAAATTAAATCAGCATTGTTTTCATAAATGAAATGATTTTCTCAAATAAGCGTTGCCACAAAAAATAAAAACGATTAAAATTATTAAAATAAAAAATATATGTTACAATAAAGTTCAAGTGGGACAAAGTTGTTGTTTCACACATTTATATTATATTTATGATTAAACAGCAAAATTTTAATTAAAATGCTCAATTTTTTTTTCTCCCATGTTTTTTCCAAAACAGATGATGTCACCCTCTAATGCAGTTAAAATAAAATTACTTTTTTTTTCCCGTTTGCTATCCTTGGCAGTAATTCCTGGTTCCTTCCAATACCTTGAGCTGCCGCATTCTTTGAACGCAAAAGACATACTTAAACACAAAAATGACATTAACAGAATGAGATAAAAAAAATTAAAAAGCGAAAAGCGAATGTCACGGGCACAAGTCAAGACACGATATGAGAATGACAACGACAACACAAAAGCGGAAATACCGGCAACCCATCATGTGAGGCAACGGTTAGTAGGAACGTCTATGCCAAGATCGGGAGGGTTGCAAGCCATTCTGTTTGAACACCTTCCCATAATCCCCGTAACAAAAGACGGACGAAAACACCCTACATCTTCCTTCTATTTTAAGTTCCTACTTCTATGGCGGAAATGCTTCCCGTCACAAATTGGGCCACAGTCACAAATTCCGTCGTACGCTATACAGCAGAAACGCTTTCCGGCCGGAGGCGTCACAAAGTTGCGACCGTCGTCCCAAAAACCTGCGACTGCTTGGAAGTCGTCGTGAGCTGTTGCAAGCCGGTCACAAGTCGAAAGCAGTCAAGATGGCGGAGGTTTTGGTTATTAGAAGAAGGAGAAGAAACCGAATTTCTCGCCATATAATTAAAGATCGTGAAGATACCTTTTCTTTAAAGGAAAGCGATTTCCTTATGACATATAAAATTACTAAAATAGCTGCAAGAGATCTGATAAATGAGATCAAACCTTTTGTTTCCCTAGAGGGAAATACAAGCTATCCTCTTGAGATACATGTAAGATCAAGAAAATATATATATAAATAATATATATTTTAGATTTAGTGTAGATTAAGCAGAAAGAAATTAACAGATTAATAGTGTTAAGTGCGTGGCGTTTATATATATATTATTGAATGTTCTTATTTATGGGGAACGAACTTTTATCTGTATCATGTTTATAAGAATATTATTTATAAATTCTTTTATAATATATTGTACAATGATAGAATGAATAACATATCTGGCTGAAGATATCAGATAATTAGTAGGTTCGGTAGTATTAAAAATTTTTATCGCCAATTTATGTAGATTGAAAAAATGTATGAAAAGTATATATGTATTGTATGAACAATTTTCAGTCAATACCGATTCTTTACTTTTAAAAAGTAAATATGCCAAAAAAAAATTAGCTTTGAATGTACTATTTTACGTTTATAAAATCAATAACTACAAGTAAGTAACTTTGCATTACAGAAAATTAAAATGCTAAAAATTACATTATAATTGTGGAATTTTATTTCATTAATTTACTTTTTAGTACATACTTTCTCCCTCTACCCGCTAGATTAACTTAATAATAAGTGAAAATATGATTATCTTAGACTGTAATATAGAAAATGGCTTTTTCCCCCCTTCTTTCCTTGAATAATAGTGCATATTACTCACAGTTTATTGTAAATATTTTATTAAGTAAATACAATTTTAAACTAATATTTATTTTACAGTATACTTTCTGTGCTAAATAATGTAAAGTTTTAAAGTAGTTAAAAATGGGATTTATTTTATTTTTAAAATTTTCAGAACACACAAACTTCTATTGATTAACCCATAGTTCAATGTTTTGATATTGGAAAAGAAAAAACACACTGGAAAATTTTAACTTTATCCTAAAACTGGTACCAATAAATTTTTAGCCATATAATTCATTTTTATTTAACTTCTCAGTTTTCACTGTTACTGTCATATAATTGACTGATCATAGCAATCTCTGTACATGATTTGCATTGTTATTCATCAGTTTTAAATGTGTTAATTTTTTCAATGAATAAATCCTAATATATCTAAAATATTGCAGAGATTTTAGATTGTATTTAGTTTCTTAGCCACCCCCCCCCCATACACACAAAAAAAAACTAATATGATAACTACACAAATATAAATTTTAACTTTTGTTAAAGTGAACAAACATGTTTTTAAATAAAAGTTTTTACATTTACTTACTATTACTAATTATTAAACCATTCCTTATTCTTTTAAAATTTTATTAGTTGTTTATTTTTTAAATTTTCCTTTAATAATTAATCAATAGTATGTTACATGAATTATTGTAACTCCCCCTTCCCCCCCAACCCCCTTTCACAACAAAGAATGGTTTAATTTGGAAAACTTCAAAAAAAAATTTTTTTCAGAAAAAGTTTGAAAACTTTCAGAATTGATGAATGGTGCAAGAGCTGTTGAATCTACTGGTCCCAGGATGTATATTTTATTGCTCTCATGAGATCACTCATGCATAGTTTTACTGTTTAGTGGCTATCATTTGTGATCTTCTGCAAGAAATTTAAATTTGGGCCTTGGACGTGTGTTATTTTTGCTTCTAAATTTGTCAAGCAGGAACTGTGGTAAATATAATGTCAATCAATACAGTATATTGACTTTAAGTATGTAGTTTTTCAATGTATATTTAGTTTGTTACGTAATAAAGAGGGATTTTAAAATACATTCTACATTGTTTATGTTGTTTGGTACTTTCATATTTCGTGTTTTTATATTTCTCTTCTGTATTAATTAAATTGTTAATTTACTATCTCCCTAAATCCATGAAAAAATAAGTTTATAAATTATGTAAAGCAATTAAACATTTAATTTGTTTTGCTTGTAATACAAGCAGCTGAAAAGTAATTCTTAAAAATGAAAATTAATTATTATTCTTCATAATTTATTTTACCCAAATTACTTTATTTACTCCAAGTGATTAACAAAAATGCAATTTTAGAAAACTAAAATTTAAACATTGTCAGGTGTGTGTTGCTATTGACCATCCCAAAACTACAACAGTGAATGTTTCGAGATAATAAATGCAAATGTGTTTTTGTATGTTTTTCGATATAAGTTAAAAAGAAAAAATTGAATATCAAGGGAAGGAGAGAACAGTATTGAGTTCAAGGGATGGCCCTTGAAATGTCTCCCCTCTTCCCCAGAAGGTTTGAGATTTTATACTTTTAATGGTCGAAAAGTACAATTTCCCCTCCAGAACTTTATAATGTCCCCCCAGAGAAAAATGTCTGAATTCAACACTGAGGATAAATTTTCTGATTTTTTTTATTTATTTACTGCATTATGTGTCATATTAGCCATACTATTCCTGAAAATATTACATAAACGATAAAAAATATTAAAAGCGTACTAGAATAACAATCATAGTTGTCTTTCTTAAAGAGGATATTTAACATTGGATTTCCTTTAAACATGTCATTTTATAGACATATGGAACCTTGAAAGTAGCATTTTCACATTTTATCTGTACAAAATAATACTGTAGTAGCTTCCTATTAAATTGTTCATTCAGATATAGCCCCCTTTTTTTATGCCCCCCCCCCCCCACACCACAACTTGGGGAAAAAATAAAGGTTGTGTAGTAACACCATTTCTTAATAATTTTATTTGATTACAAGAAATGTGTTAATTTTTAAAGTTGTAATATGCATATACAAATACATCTTACTTTTTTTTTTTTTTTTTTTTTTTTTTTTAACGTGCATTCCAATATAATTCTACTTTTTTGTTTCTTTAATGAATGGCAAATGCGATATGAAAAACATTGTATATAAATATATAATGCTATGAAATTTATAATCAGTTTGAAGTTAAAAGTTGCTTTAATACCCCCTCCCCCCAATTCTCACTTAATGAATAATTTCATGCACTTTTTTTTAATATTTAGTATGAGTTTTGATTTTTCTGAAAACAATCCTCTCATGCCAATTTTCTTTCCATCGATAAGTTTCTTTTATTAATGAGTGGCTGTAATACATACCGCACTATAAATAAAATATAGTAATATTTTTTCTTTTTATTGGAACTGGAGTATTGTGTATTTCTGATATCTTCAAATCCACGGTATTCTTAGCAGTTTGAATGAGACATTTCTTTTCATCTCTCTGATTAATTTATGTATTTATTTTAATAATAGATTGAAATTTCCGTTTTTCTTTTCTCTTTTTTTTTTAAGCATGCCTGTGCTTGGCTTTGATGTAATTATTTATCATTTTTAAATTATAATAACTGAAAATTATTAATAACTTGTTTCTCCCATTAGATTAAAATACATACCTGTTTCTGCAGACTAATAGAAAAAAAGTTTTCTGCAAAGTATCGTGCCATCATTAGCGTGCCAGACTGTTATCTATGCATTTTATTTCTGATATGTAGTATATCATTATATTCAGTAATAAATTTATGTGATAATATTTACAATATAGAACAATATTTTGTTGTTTTATTTCTGTAACTTATATTTTCAAATAAAGGAAGTTTATTAAAATTTTACTGTTATTATCATTTGACTATAATTTTATTAAAAATGATCTTTTCATGTATCTATTTGTGTTGTTTAAATAACAGAATGTATATTAGATACTAATAAGAAAATACTCAAAGCATTTTTTAATTAAAAAAAAGGGTTAAAAAGAAAATTTATTTAAATTTTACTATTAAAATGTTTATTTTATTTTAATATATATATATATATATATATATATATATATATATATATAGTTTTAAGTGTCTAAAATGCTTCATAACAATACCTTTTAATAATAACAAGGAAAATATTAAAACAACATTTAAAACATTCTCTTAAAAAAATAAACATTTGGAATTAAAATAAACGTAATTTTTAAAAGTATTTCTTTAAAAGAAAGTCTATATCATAATATAAAAAAATAAAAAATTCTCACTTTTTAATGTTTGATGATATGTTACTTATTTATCATTATGAATCCATTTAAGTCAAAAATAAACTTGAATTATCAGTAGAAATTGTTTTAAAAAGCCATTATTTATAAATTAGTATTTAAAAAATAATAGATTTTTATTCATTCTTCAAACATGAACATTAAAAAGCCTCATGAATTAAATTAACAAATTAGTGATTTGTTAGGTTTACATTGTTTTATTTATTGTAAAAAGTAATTTCATTTAACACTAGTAACAAAATTATGTTACGACAATTAATTCATTAGATGAATATTTTGAGGTTGTAAACATGGACGTTCGCAGAAAAAAAGGGGAGGGGCAATATTTTGGATAAAATATGCAAAGGTGCAGAGAGTAAACTTGGGGCCCAGGAATAAAGTTTCCTAGTACATCTACATATGTATTCAGATAAAAAGAGAAAAATTTAGAAGATAATTATTAAATATATTGTTTTAAAATTTTTATTTAATTTATGTGTTCAATGTTCTTTAAGTAACTAATTTTGAGTAGTATTTTTTAATTAATTTCATTCTTAAATCAAATTAACATTTAATAAATAATTATACTATTTTTCATACAGTTTATTATCTATATTATACTGTGAAATATACAAGTTAAAAATAAATTTCACTAATCCAGTATTGCAGTGTATGTCAGTGCCCCACACAGCGTTGCACTGGCACTGGGTGTGTATGAAAGAATTTGCACACATTATAGGATATGGACAGACAACAATTGCTGAAAATAGATTTTTACTGAGTTATGTGCTTTTAAATTGCTCATTTAGGTATCGCATTTCATAAAAATGAAATTTATTAATCATAGTCTGTTAGTGTTGGAAAGTGTTTGTTTGTATGATCCTTATACCAATGACGCAGACAAGATTCTCATCTGGGAGGAGTTTGGAACCATTGTTAAGAATAAAATAAACAATTTCGTTGATAAGAATACATGACATGTAAAAACTGCTGTAATGAAAAGCACAAACAACCATAATATATTTAGCATTTTCAGAGGGGAAAAAAAGAGCAATAGCAGTAACATATGTTCTACTTTGCTGCTATTGCTCCTAACTTTTTCGTTAATTTTGTATAGAATCCTATTATAAAGTCTTGAAACAGTTGAATGGTAAACATTTTATGCTGCTTTCCTTTACTTTGGTTTTTAAACAGCACACTATTTTTCTTAACACAAGGGGTTTTTTATGCATCTTATCAGTTTTTTAAATACTCTGAAAGTTGAATTTAACACTGAAATCTCCCCCCCCCCTTCCTTCACTGCACCAATGCTTATACAAATCTACAATTTTTGACCAACTTTCATGAAACTTGATATACACGTTTTAGAATTAAAGCAAATTTGTCAATTTAATATGAAATTGGCATCATGTTTGTTCAAATTTTTTATTTAAATCTTGATAGGAATTTTCTGATTTTATATAATAAATTAAACCTTATTTGTATGATTATACTTTTGTCTGTATAATTTTGCAACAAAATGAATTGTGTGATCTCCATATATTTAAATTTTTATCAGGGAAAAGAAAATGTGCACAGAAATTGTGAGACCCGGTACAGATATGGAATAGGGCTTTTGCATGCCATGTATATGCCTACATTTAATACGTAATCGGCTGGTCACTGAGCCTTACTCAGTCCGATACAACTATATCTCTTGTGAAACCCCCAGTGCATGCCTCAAACATTTAACAATAATAGCGAAAGAAGAGCGTTAAAAAATAAAAATCATTTTTATAGTATCTGCCTTCCGTTTTTTAAGTAAAAAAGAAATTAGCGCGCGCATTAACCCTCAAAATATTTGCATAATCATTTCGTTGCGAATGTAAACAAACAAACCACCCCTCCCTTCAACCTGCAAAACATACGCATGCGCAGAAATGAGTTTCTTGAAAATAATCGATATTCAAGAAACCGGAAGTCGCATCTTTACGACCCACTTGCGACTGTCACAAGTGTTTCTGCTGTATCACTCTTTTTGTGCCGGTCGCAAATTTCAGATTTGAGACCTGCGACTGTGAATACCCTTTCACATCGGCCATTTAAGATAACTTAGACCGCCATTTTTGAGGTGGTACCTCCCCGGAATTGAATACCTGTCCACACCGCCAAACACATTTAAGATAACTCACTCAACATCACCGTGTCCAGTGCGCATGTGCTTATGTTAAAAGCAAACTCGACAGCCAATCGGCTTCCAGAGCCAATCAGAGTGAGCGGTACTGACTGTATCTAGCAATGGAAAGTTCGAACTCACTGTGAGTTTCTGGAACTCACTCAGTGAGTTCAGCGGTCTAAGATAACTTAACTATCCGATCTGAACGTAGTATGACAGCTACGACCGTTTCAGCAGTATCCACGCCTTAGCATGTTTCCTAGAGTAATGTTTAAAAATTTGCTTGTATAATTAGGAAAACTGGGTAAAGTATATTTACAAAAATTATCACTTTTTAGTCCTTTTTAAAATGTAAATGGTTCCCTTAAGTCCCTTTTCATGTAAATATTTTTCACTTTCAGGGGACTAAAGTTTGTTGGGAGTGAACTGGCAGTTAAATTATTTGAATCCCACCACTGAAAGCGTCCTCTATGGTCATTTTGAATCGGGAATTGCGTTCGTTAAAATTTTAATATTTAAAATTACATCTGTGTTTTAAGCAAAACTTTAATTGTTTCTTACATATTCGTGTAATCTGCATGGTACAAGTTGTTTCTTTACTCCCATTGGGACTTAAAAAGGTCTATAAATGGTGCTAATTAGAACTATCGTTACAGGAAAATTGTTCCTTTAACTATAAACAGAAATTTTCTTTAATGTGTATTTTTCAGCGAGTATACAAATTGCATTTTTTGGGATCCTTGTAACTGGAGGACCGGGGCACGTGCTCTGTGATAATCAGACACATAAAGATTTGTGCATTCATTACTTGCGCGCATTGAAAGTGTCATGCGATATTATAACTTTCTTGTGGTAAAGTGCTATCGAAATCACTATTTATTGTAAACTTCTTTGAACGTTTTAGATAGTTAAATTCGGCTGTTAAAAAACCTTGTCATGTAATACAGAACTCTAATTTCACATGAAATCTAAAATTGTGCTGAAAAATAATCATTATGGTCACGTTAAAAATATATGTAAGGCAATGTGCACAGTATTTTCCGTAAGCGAGAGCTTACATTTTTGCTCCCCAGGTGGCGTATGCAAGCCCTCGAATCACCAATTACTACGCATGCGCAGCAAAAAGTCTGTTATCTGTGAGTAAGGGAATATAAGGAAAGGGCATGTTTACAAACAAACAGTTCCATCAACCAATCTACCACTGCATTTTTATCGCAGCTATCATTACAGGAAACGTCATAGCGACGTAGGCCAATCATATCATAGACCGGTTTAACATAGACCAATCAAATCCCTCCATCTCATGTGTACTGTAGGAGCCGTAAAGAACGAACATGTTTTTCTCCCAAACCAACAGTAGTTTAACCAACAGTGACGTCAGGTGCCCTTTCCTTATAAAGAACGAATCACAACTTGAATCATTCGTATTTGTGTTTGTTTTTAAATTGTCTTATTAATTTTGCATATCATCGTTTCTGATTGTTTGAAATTCGCATTCAGGTTTCAAATTGGCATTAGACTTTTACTCATCAATCAATAGATATTGAATTTCAATTTATTCATGTGCTTATCAATGAAAAAGTTTCATTTGTGAACAAATTAAAAAATTAAAATTGCTTAACTGTTGTAAATATGCTTTTTGTATTATAAAAAGTAAGTATTTAAAAGAGTGAATTATCAATCCATACGTAACTTGTTTTATTTTGTCAATATAATGTTATTTTTAAAGTTTTATCATGTTAATTGTAGTCTTATTAAAGTGTTAATTATTTAACTACGAGTTACTACATCGTTTAATTACCACATCTTACAATTTTAATTTTATAACAATGACAAAAGCAAATGTATTTTTATGTTCGACTGCATTTCTGCTCATTTTTTATTTATTTATTTTCAATTTTTTTTAAAAATATTAATAAATATGTAGAAATTTTGCTTTGTGATAGAGTATTTTTATGAATAGATTACTAATTTTCATCTCTTGTTCATTAAGTGTTTAATCATTCTACTTTAAGTATTTAATAAAATTTAATACTTGAGAGAAAAATTGTGTGGTAAGTAAACTAAGAATTTACTTAATTTGGTACTTCTTTCTGTAGAGATGTCCCAGATGCACCGAGGTACCTTTCTGGCACCAAAATGATGATTTTTTGCTTGGTGTGGCAAAGCAGTGGGGGAGACTGGTACTCAGTGGACCACTTTTTTAGTTAATTTTTTTTTATCTTTAACGGACAAACCGATCTGAGTTAAAAAAAAAAAAAAAATTATATGCACTTGTAAAGTGGACCAGTGTACCCCAGAAGTGGGGCACCCTGGTCCACCCACTGGGGTGCAGTGGACCTCTATTAGGTGTTATCTGAAATACAATATAAATCTATTTTTCATTAATCTAATTCTTTATTTCCCCTTTACCCGCAAAGTAACATAGTAATATAAATTTACAAGCAACATTTTGAAACAAAAACAAAAAAATTATATATTTTGAAAATAATAATAGATTAATACAGAAACAATTTCAATTTAGTTGAAGTTATTACTTAAGTACAAAAAAATCAGTGCACATTAAAATTTGCAAATGAAATTCCAAAATACTTATGAGCCTGGATTTTTCCTGAAACACGTTTGGGTCTGGGAGCAACATTATGAAATCATTGACATCAACGACAGATTCATCTACAGTTTCGGGAAAAATAAACTGATTTACATTCAATTTGCATCTCATGAATCTTACTTGAATAGAATCACCACCAATTAGACTACAGTTATATTTATCAAAGGCACTAAATACAAAACAAAATATTTTTTACTATGTTAAATAAATTATTTTTCTTTGTTTATGTTATTTTACAGTTAAATAACTAATTTAAAACAATATTTATTTATAGAAAATAAGCAATTATTAAATATTTTGAACATTCTGCATTACAGGAGCAGAGTTAATTGTGGACCACTGTGCCCCAGGAATGGGTGGTCCACTGTGCCCCATGTTGAAGTTCAAAAATAATCATATTAATATTGTTTATAGCTTTCTTTTAAACATATTAACTTTAAAGTTAAATAAAAACAAGTATTTTAGCTTTGCAAAAAAGCTGTTTTATCTTATTTATCTACAACTTTTAATTACTAAAAAAATAAAAATATGATGATGAAAAATTTTACTTTTAGAAGATCAAAACAACCAATCAGGATAAAATAGTTCAATCTGAGCTAAACATATTTTCTGAAGGCTATAAATAATCAGTACAGTGCTGTTGTCTATTAGGATAGAACTGAAGCTTAAAAAAAAATTAAATAAATAAAATATTAAGGGGTGGTCCACTGTGCCCATAGGTCCAGTGTGTACCGGTCTCCCCTATACCAGATTATGTGTATTTATAATAATATTCTGTGTGTTTTATAATAAATTAAACAGTGTGTATTTTATAATATCATAATAAACTACTTAGTAATAAAATAAATCTAATATGCTGTTTTTGCATGTTAGGTCTAACAGGTATTCAAAAACAAGATTTTCTCTCCAAAATATGGCACAAAAATAAAAATTGTGCCAACCCGTGCATCTGCGACATCTGTTCTCTTATTTGTTATAGGGGTTTTGGCATGATATAGAAAATATCAAGATTAAATTTGACAAAAAAGGAAATTTTTCAAAAGCATTTTCTGGCAACCTTTTTTTTATATTTTAAAAGTGTCATTAGATTGTTATATCTTTATGAAATAACTATCAATGTATCAAATGCACAAACAATTTGTTTAATTTATGCATAAATAAAGTGTAAAAGATGTCAGATAAAGAATGTAAGTACAAGATGTAACACATAAATTATTCACACAGATAAGGAATTTTTTTCATTGGTCGCCATTTCCCTTTCATGATTGTTTATAATATTTTGTGTCGCACTTTCTTTGACTGAGTTCTGCCAAGGTCCCTATAACAAACAGGGGTGATTGTGTTCAAGTTATATACTTGAATTCAGGTATTCTTTCATGATTCCAAAATTCTGGTTTTTCTGACAGTTAAATTCATAAAATCAGACTAAAATATCAATTTCACATGATTGCTAAACATAATTAATTTTCATAATTTGACCTAACTGCAATAAATTATATGTTCCCTCCTCCCTCTCTCCTACGGAAACATTTTCTCTCTGAAATATCAGGTATTTTTTCATGAACCCACAATCACCCCTGAACAAAGAAGTACCCTTAATTTTATTCATTAAAATATTAAATGGCTTTGTATATACATTTTTATGAAATATATAGGTATATTATGTTAAATTTAGTCTTATTAAAGTGTTCATTGCTTAATTACGAGAGCCATGTTTTGAAATTTTAAATTTATAACAACAATATATAGTAAATATACTCTGAAGTTTAATTGCATTTCTTCCCAAGACTCTTTTTTTTTTTCTCATTTGAATTTTAATATTTATAACTATGTAAAAAATTTGGACTTGTGGAAGAGTACAGAAATGAAAATGTTTCCTAGGAGTGGTTAAAACTCTTTAAATAAACAAAATATTCCTTAAAAACACCTTAAATTATCGCAAAGTATAATTTAGCATTGAACAATGATTTAATTGAAGTATGCAAGAGTAGAAAATAGAAACGTATATTACACAGTGAATAATGTTGCTTAAGCCTGTATGAGATTAGCCTTTATAGGAATTGTAAAATAAAAGTTACTGTATTTATATATACCGGGTGAACCAAAAGTTCGTTAAAACTTAAAAAATTCATAAAAAAGGAAGAAATTGTGATAAAGAAGTGCGGTTTGCAAGAAATGGCTCACAAGGTAGTCAGATTTTTTTTTAGCAGTACAAAATTTTATAGTTTAAAATGTCACCTGTAGATGGCGCTAACATGTGAGATATTCTGCAGAATTATGCAAATTAATCCTGCAATAAAAGACAGGGATACACGGGGACTTCTCATTCACTTTCAGAATGTTATCATTACCTGATCAAGCATTGTTAAAGTTGTTCTATTTCAACGGAGTGTCAGCAACTGTTGCATTAAGAAAATTTCACACAGCGAAAGGACTGAAGACGAAGAATGTGGTCTGGAGGTCATGTTGAACAATTGTTATTGCAAGAATAAATGGATGGAGTGTACTGTTGTCCTGTTCATTGTGTTTCGGGTCATCAGCGCCCTCTAGCAGTAACATTTTTAACTAACAATTCTTTTGCTGCTAAAAAAAATCCAACTACCTTGTCAGCCCTTTCTTGCAAACCGCACTTCTTTATCATAATTTCTTCCTTTTTTATGATTTTTTAAAGTTTTATTTCTCTGCTGTAAATTAGCATTCTCATAACTCGGCTGAATCAAAGAATCATAACTGCAGCAGGTTAGTTTGTGTCAGTGAAATTCAGAAAACTTATCGTACCACAAATGAAAGGTCTTAAGAGAATACCGAATTAAAAAAACAAAAAAATACCATATCCAAATAAAATTTAAAAAAAACTTGCTAAAAACGTGCATTTAATATCACAAATAATAAAATAATTTTTAAAAACTTATAAAGCTTTCGAAAATTTTGCACAGGACGCTTTCGATCAGACCTTGATCATCATCAGAGTAGCTTTGATTGCATATGCAATTAATTTTAGAAAGATCATTAAAAAAAAAAATGTTTGTGTGAGAGATGAGTTACATTCAAATATGTATGGATTCTGAGAACTTCAGTTGAAATTAGGTTGACAGCCAATGTCTCAATCCATTAAAGTAAATAAACACAAGAGATTCGTTCATCATGCGACATAAAAGTATTAAACCATAGAGGTACTCATTCGCAAAGCAAGATCTCCATGGTGAACTTTGCAGCGCTGTCTGGTGTAAAAAAAAAAAATTTGCATCTCCAAACGTGGCATACATAATAAGAAAAAAGGCATGCTCTTTACAGAGGATATAATTCATTTCACTGAAATAATTACGATGATTGTTTTACTTTGTAAAACTAGTTATAGTATGAACGCACCTCATTTGTCACGTTTAACCTTCAATTTATAACGGTACCAATATTGTTTTTATTTTAGTAATAACCAGAATTAGCATTATAAATAGATCCAAGTTTTTTTTTTTTTTTTTTTTTTTAATCAAAAATGTAAAAATGAGGAATTGAGTTGTTTTATTATAATGCTGATGAAATAAAATTTTTAGTTGTAACCGAAATATATTTTTATCATATATTCTAATACGAGCAAATCTTGTGTGTGGTTTTATATATATATATATATGCAAATTTTATCTTAAAGACAGCTCTGACGATAACTAAAATTCATAAAGATACAACTAAATGTAAATATATTGCTTGAAGGTGCGTAAAAACATACATAAAACATTTAAAAGCACATTAAAGTCCTTTTAAAAAATTCAAAACATTTTCAACCGAACTACTCGGTCATCATCAGTGAAAAACTAATTGTTGAGTTGAGTTGTCTCTTCACGTTTTCTTGGTTGCCCGGAATAAACTACTTTACTTCCAGGGTTTGGAATATAAGGTGGAATGGGAAAGGTAATCAATGATGTATTAATTCATTCCAGACTGCGTGGATATCATATGATAATACATTGTTACAGACTTTTTTTTTTTAGATATTATTTCTAGAGACTCTCTTATGATAGCTTCCTGGTAATTATTTGTGTGGAATATAATTTTGGATCCATTGAAATCTCGCTCTAACGATTTTGACGAAATTTTGAATCCTACCGTTTTGGGGCACGAGAAAACCATTGGGCTAGGTCACATGTTCAAGGAAATTTGATTAGTGGGTCATTTTGGGTCAGGGTGAAGCTAATTGTATCTAAAAAAAATGGTTCAAACAATTTTGTATCCTACCATTTTCGGGCACGAGAAGACTATTGGGCTGGAACACATGTTCGAAAACTTTCGATTGGTGGGTCATTTTTGGGTCAACGCGAATCAAGTTAATTTTATCTAAAAAAGACTCTAACGATTTTGATTAAATTTTGTATCCTACAAGTTTTGGGCACGAAAAAATCATTGGTCTAGGTCACATGTCCGAGAAAATTTGATTAGTGGGTCATTTTGGGGACACTGAGGGTGAAGCTAATTTTATCTAAAAAATGGCTGTTACTATTTAGGCTAAATTTTGCATCCTATGGTTTTCGGGCATGAGAAGACTGTTGGACTATGTCACATGTTCAAGAAAATTCGATTAGTGAGTTATTTTGGTTATGGGTCAAGATATTTTTTTCTTAAAAACGGCTCAGAGTATTTGAACTAAATTTAGTATCCTACAGTTTTAGGGAACGAGAAGGCTATTGGACTAGGTCACATGTTCGAGAAATTTCTGTTAGTGGGTCATTTTGGTCCTGGGTCATTATGGGTCAAGCTATTTTTATCTATAAAATGGCTCAGACGATTTGCACTAAATTTTGTATCCTTTGGTTTTTGTGCACGAGAAAACCATTGGGTTAGGCCACATCCTCGAGAAAATCCGATTAGTGGGTCATTTTTAGGGTTACTGTGGGTCAAGCTAATTTTATCTAAAAAACGGCTCAGACTATTTTGACTAAATTTTATATCCTGCGGGTTTCGTGCACAAGAGACAATTGGGCTAGGTCTCATGTTCGAGAAAATTTGATTAGTGGGTCATTTTGTTCATGATATTTGAACTCAAAGCTAATTTTGACCGAGCATAGCTCGGCCTTCCCTACTCGTTCCTTCTATAACTCATCTGAAATATAGGATTAGGAATTAATTTTAAAAATATATTTTAAAAAATGGTTTATCTATGTGCCATAGAGAACAACAGTAATGTATGTTACTGGAGTGCCATCAAAATTAATATGCTTTAAATTTAGATTTGCATATGACCTCTAATAAAAATAAAAGTGTGCACCGCTGGCGGTACACGTGGAACTCTAATAAAAAAAATAAAGTGTGCACCGCAGGCAGCATACGTGGAACTCAATGTGTTAATAATGTTAAATTATTAAACTATTCTGAAAATGGCTGGCAACGATAAACAAGACTGACAATTGACAACCATTTTTGGCGATCTATCTCCTGGACCAGATAATACGTAAGTACCAAACGTTTTCACAGAAAATCTTAGAATATCAGTGCAATTAATCGTATTCGAATTAATAATTCATAGGAGTTAAATTTCTGAAAATAGTTGAAATCTTACTTGTGGTTTTACTATTATGAAAGAAATGAAATTGTGGGTTGAAAGTTTGAAATATTGGAACAAAATCAATTTTTAAAAAATGCAACTTACAAAGTAGATGTTGAGGCCCTTGATCTGCAGATTTACTAGTTACAAACGTAATTAATATTTACAGTGTTTCTTTATATACAGAACTGTTTTGTCATGGATGAATTATCAAACACTGAAGAGAGAAAATAATAGTGTTAGGGATAGCTCTTAAATCTAACTTTTAAAAAATGTCTGTATTTGAATGGGGAGGGGTTGAACCCCCTGAGTCCCTCCCTTTCCTATGCCTCTAATTGTAAAAAAAAGGTATTTTTCGGTTAGCCGGGTGCCAGTGAAATATATAAATACACACACACACACACACACACACACACACACATATATATATATATATATATTGAATTTATATTATTTCATAGGACTACATTATTTAATTTGAAATTTGACTTTGCTATTAGGTATTGTGATTTCATTGTATATGGTCAATATCTTAAGTTTCAATGGATTAATTGTACATTAAGTTTATATATATATACATATAATTATAACATCTTTGAATTTCAAAAAACATATCAAGTTCTTGTAACAATTTAATTAAATCTCCAGAGAGATAATTAGTAATAATGTGTAGACAGAATACACATAGTTAATAAATTAACAAGTGCTATCATAATTTTACCATAGCTTGTGCTTTAATGGTAATTGGCTGAAAATATGAAGAATATTTAAAAGGAGAGAGAGAGAGAAAATTATAAATATATATATATATATATATATATATATATATATATATATATATATAATAAACCATAAAATGTTAATAATTTGGAGTTGATATCAAGTGAATACAAATGGATTAAGAAATGAAATATGAACTAAATATAATGGAAAATTAGATAACAAGAGATTTAAATTAGAATTGGATATGAAAAAATACGTGTAGATATAATTTTCAACCTGGATGTACCCACACGTGTTTTAAAAAATAATTCAGTATTTCCTAATTATACTGGCATATATGCTAAGATCAATACAATCATCCAGGTATACTGAATTATTACCAGAAGACAGTTGGAAATAATAAAAATGGAAATAAAAAACTTGTAAAGAATAGATAAAATATTTTTACCAGATAACAGTTGGAAATAATAAAATTGGAAATAAAAAACTTGTAAAGAATATATAAAATATTTTACTCACAATAATTATCCAAAATCCTTAAACAACACAAGGTCTAATTTATACCAATATGACCACATGGCGCACATCATAAAATATCAAATACTTGATGATATAGTCAAGTTGAGAGAAATTATTTGAAGGTTAAGTTGAGAGAACATATTTTGAAATATCACCTTAATTATTACACCTTAACACAAATTGATTTAAAACACACAAATTTATTTATGTGATAAATACACTCAAAAACAAATTTATATTTGGGAATATACAAATTTTCCATTTAATTTTAATCTTTAAAAGTAAAATTTAAATACACAAGCGATAAGCGCCCTCTATAGGTAAATTAAAAATATTAACATTTAATTGACAAGCAATGTGCTGCCCTCTATTAGAACAATAATTATTCAAAATTAAGCTTGATTTACAAATTTATTATATTATATTTAATAATATATATAAATAGTAAAAAATAATAATATCACTGTAGTTTTACATTAACATCGTACAAAATCCAATGATATGAATTAAATTTAACCAGAATTATAATATGAAAACACATGTGGAAAACGAAGGATAAGACATTATAAAAAGCAATGGAATGGACACCGAAGGAATTATACTTAATAGGACGAAAAGCAAAAATTGGAAAACTACGAATATCTTATAGAATCTTCAGAAGGGCTTTATAAGAATATTCATAGTAAATATATGTTATTTCATCAAATATTGTCTGCATTATGCCTAAAATCGACAATATTAAGCTCCTAATAACATATATATATATATATATGAAAAAAAGAAAATTAATAACCTACGCGAGGTTCAAATAACAAAATAAATAAATAAATACGCAACTTAAATAGAAATTAGATAAATAAAAAAATATTCAACTTAAATAGAAATTAGATCATAAAATAATGTGCAAGACTCACCAAAAAAGACAAATTTTACTGTAGATGGAATAAGATTATAAGTACTTGACAATCAGCCAGTCATCATTAACTCAAAATGGCTGTAATATCTATGCACAAACATTGCTTAGAAAATGTATAGTGCTGCCATCTATCACAGAAAAATGTAAGTAAAAGCTGAAATTGTAGACAGGTTAAATAATAAGGCTAGTGCTGCCATCTATTATGAATGAAGATAATATAGAATCAAAATATATATATATATTTCACTGGCGCCCGGCTAACCGAAAAGTACCAATAAAACTTATTCTGCATACTTTTTAATTTATTATTTTATTCTTTTTTTGCAGGTAAGGAACCTCATTAAATAGAGCTATTTGTTTCATCAGCTTCATTTGAATTTATTATATTTTACTAAGTGGTTCTTCTTTGTAGTTACATCAAACATTTTCTGGAGTTTTGAAAAAAAGTGCTACTTTATCAAAGTGTTCCATCAGTCATTGTAAAAATAAGATGAATTTGACTCAATAAAGGAATTGCTTCTAATTAACAGCAAAACATGCTATTATGATTGTTTTCAAAGGTTGGATAAATAAATCTGAATGATTTTATTAACCAGTTATTCGACAAGCTACTATAATTTATTCAAATGCAAAAAATCCTTATTTGTTGAAAATGTTAATGATGATATTTAGCATATATTCAATATTGGAAAAACTCTGTGTGGTAGAATGAATTAAAAAATTAATATAGAGATTTAGAAACAAATTAAATAATATGAACAACGGCCTTTGGATAACTATTTATATCTTCAAAAATAGCCCCTTATAAAAACCTAAACAATATTTTCTCTCTCTATTTTACTTTTAACACGATTTTCCTGAATGCCGTCATTCCACTGAATTAAAATATTTGTTTTCAATATAGACGATGTCTGAAGCAAGTGTTGTAAATTCCCCGGACGAGGGTTATTGTCCAAAAAGTATTATTTGTCCTTTTTGTAAAAAAGTATTCCGTGCAAAATCTATTTTCCTAATGCATAAACGTAAACACACAGGGGAAAAACCATTTCAGTGTCCCATATGTCAAAGATCTTTCTCCCGTGTCCATAGTCTAAATTTACATTTATTTACTCATGGAGGAGATAAACCATTTAAATGTGAAACCTGTGCCAAGGCATATTCTCGTCAAGCTGAATTGAGACTGCACTTGCGTGTTCATCTGCATGAGAAACCTTACATTTGTGACACATGCCAAAAATCATTCTCTTTAAAAAACACTCTGCAACAACACCTACGAACTCACACTGGAGAGAAACCCTTTTTGTGCCATTTTTGTCCATTGGCATTTACTCAGAAAAGCAGCTTGAATCAGCATATTCTGTTACATACTGGAGAGAAACTCTACTCATGCGTTTTCTGCGGTAAGGAATTTTCGAGGCAGAACACTTTGAACAGACATCTTCGAACTCACACAGGAGAAAAACCATTTGTTTGCGAAGTATGTCAATCAGCATTTACCCAGAAGAGTGGTCTGAATCTTCATTTTCGTACGCACACCGGAGAAAAACCGTTTATGTGTGAAGTATGTGGGAAATCATTTACGTTGAAAATAAATTTAGAAGGACATCAACGTATTCATACCGGAGAGAAACCTTACCTGTGTGAAATATGTCAGAAAGCCTTTTCTCAAATAGGTCATATGAATCGACACCTTCGTATACATAAGGAAAAGAAAGAAACTTTTTGAATTAAAAAAATTGTTATAGATAGAATAAATTGATTTAAATCATTTGTTTAATACAAAACAAAAAAAAATCTTAAATATAGCTTTACCTTAAATGATTCATATTTACTTTTAACAGTTTTGACGTGTGTATAAATATCAATTAAATGATGATATTTTATCATCATTTTTCTGACTGTTGTTATAATGATGATCTATAAATAATATATATATAAGATTGAATCATTTTAAATAAATTATCTATATTAATAAAAAAAGTTTTTATCGATGTATGTGTCTGTTTCTTTATTTGTTAACGATGGCTAAAGAAATCTATCGCACTTAGAGGTCTGCGATTAAGTATAAAGGGGGGCTAATTCCCCCTTAATTTAGATAAATGAGTTTTTCATACAGAATTATCCGATTTTCTTCAAATTTTGTATATAGGTTCATTGTGATAATGCGCTTCTCTGAATAGTTTTGGGGTTCATTGGTTAAGTATAAAGGGGGAAAGGAGGGGTAATCCCCCCTTAATTTAGATAAATGGGTTTTTCATGCAGAATGATCAGATTTTCTTCAAATTTTGTATATATATTCATTGTTATTAGAGGCTTCACTGATTAGTTTTGGGGGTTCATTGGTTAACTATAAGGGGGAGGGGTATGATTCCCCCCCTTAATATATTGTCGATTTCTTTATTTTTCGAGGGACTTATTTCAAACTCTTTGAAATAAGAGTATAATATACAATTAGTATGAATAGCCCGTGAGCTCAATGCCCTCAGTTTAACTGGGCAGTTTTCTTTTTATTAAAATTATTCGGCGCGTGGAAAGATTGTTTGGAAAAGTAGACCGGACTTTGCCACTGTCAATTAGATGTCAGCGTTACTCACGGGCATGTTTTTGCTTTACAAAATAGGTTCTGTCGGTTGTAACGTTGTTTGGTTTCTTTTTATACACCGCTCCAAATATAAACTAGTCGTTGGGGGCCACCGTAATACTTACCCATCATGGATATGCATAATATAAAATATGAAAATGACACATGTGTAAACTAGTTATAAAAGGCATTGCAATTCGAATAAAATCGTGGCTTGATGACGTCATATAAACTTTAAATGCTCTATGACTGAATTGTGTAAGAGAAACATCCTCATAACTCCAAAAATGATAATCCTATTAACTAAGAGTTTACTGCGTTGGATTAAGCGTCTCATTTCCAATTAAAATATATCTTTCAATTGAAATTTGAATGAAATACAGGGTCATGAAAAATTGAAGAGTGTGGAAAATAAGATTACAAATATCTCGGCAACTCATTATCCGATCAACTTCATTCTTTATGCAAAATTTACGTTTTTTTATTGTCTTTTACATTCACTCCTTAAAATAAACAATTTCGAAAATTTTTATATACCTTTTATCAGAACGAATATTTCGGGAGTCCGAAAAAAATAGTTCCGGATAATCGAGGGTACTGAAATTTAATAAGCTTCTTCCCATTATTACATACTAAGTACATACCAAATTTCAAGTCTCTATCTCAATTTGTTCGGGAGATAGGGCGTTTACAGACACACAGACGGACGGCAATTTTTTTTTTTCTAAAAATATGTTTTTCGGAATCTTTAGTGTCTGAAACGTGTAAATCCGTCAAAAAAAATTTTTTTCGATTTTTAAAACGATTACAAGATTTACCTTATACTACGCATGATGGGAAAAAGGAGACATCTAGTATCAGGATTCATACAGACTCCTTAGAAATGAAAAAGTTTCCAAGGAGTGCTTAGAATTCCTTAAATAAACAAAATACTCCTTAAATAATTCGCAAAGAAAAATTTAGCGTCAGTTGACCAAAGTTTTATTTGAAGTATACAAGAGTGAAAAAAGGAAGATTTACTCAATAAATAACACTGCTTGCACGATACTGGTTTTACACGATAAATATAACACTGCTTGTATAATCACCTTTCTTAAGTGTGCATGGCATGAAAGAGATGAACTTTTAAAAGTCCTTCCGGCCTGTACCGGGAGCCATCTTGTTTCAAGATGGCGGCCTCTGAAAATTTTAAAACTAAAATAAATCTACAAAAAAGTTAAAAATTCAAAAATCTTTTTTTATTAAGTGTTAGGCCTTGATACAAGGATTCCAGAGCATTTTTTGTTTTATTTCTATCTTAAAAAATGGCTGAGATAGAGCAGTTTGAAATTCTAGGGTGGCTGACATTTTGAAACAAGACAGCACATTACAAAAAACCAACGATTAATTTATGAGTTTTAGTGAACGCGATTTCTCGCAAATTATTTTCTTTCGTTGTTGTAATCATTTTCCCAATCATACGCATAAAACTATATATTCATATCCGTTAGCGCCAAACTTGGCGAAATATCGCCAAATTTGGCGACCAAAATAAGTCTTCATAAATGAAGCCAATTTGGCTGTAGCTCAATTATTTGGCGAATTTCTTATTCAAATTCAGTATTAACGAATCTTTTGTAAACGGTTTCTTAGCATTTTAGCTTGCTGTTTTCGAGTCACATTAGCTAAAATTTTAAAATGAATATATAGGAAAACTACCTTTTCCTCCCGGTACAGGCCGGAAAGACTTTTTGTAATGTGCTATCGTGTTTCAAAATGTCAGCTGCCCTAGAATTTCAAACTGCTCTATCTCAGCCATTTTTTAAGATAGAGGTAAAACAAAAAATGCTCTGGAATCCTTAAGGCTACTTAATTAAAAAATAAATTTGAAATTTTAACTTTTTTGTATATTTATTTTAGTTTTAAAATTTTCAGTGGCCGCCATCCTGAAACAAGATGGCGGATTAAGCTGGCCAACGAACTCGGTCGAGGCATTGGTGAGCTTAATACACACAATTAGTTTCATCTAAATTAATTTATAAATACGAGCGTTATCGTATGATATAGATCAGATATATATATATTGTTATGAATTTTGTATATACTTGTAAATATTCCATTTGTTTAAATTTATTTTATTTTATTATTCATTTTATTACTCAGGTGCTTTGTAAGAAAAACAACCTTACACCCTCATCGTTTTTACAATAGAGTTCTATGGGAATATCGCCAAGGAATGGGTTTATCGCCAAGTTGGCGATGGTTTTGGCGACTTATTTTTGTCGCCAAATTTGGCGATATATCGCCAAATGTCGCCAAGTTGGCGACGGATTTGGCGACTTTTTGTGCAACCCCCCCTTATACATTTACATTGGGATCCTTTCACGTTTGGAGTACTCTATCGAGAGTTGGAGGACCTTCTGGTAATTTCTAGCATCTGAAGGCTCTGGAATAATCTGGAATGATCTCTGAAACCTATATAAGGACCTCCATCAGTTCAGTTAGTTAGTTAGTTGTCTGTCAACTGCGATTGAATTCATACGAGAGGCTTTGCATTGAGAACTGTGTTACTCTGATCGATTTTGTCGTTGATACGTCGTATTGAACGCATTGTTTCTGTGTGAAATTTTGCTGCGCTTTTATCGGATTTGAAGATTACTGATTATCTTGTAATTTTCAGAAGATATTTGTGAAAGTATTGCACTGTTTATAGTGAATAAAGCCTTTTTATTGTTCTTATATATTGGCATCAGTCCTTTCGAACCCCGAGCTCACAACAATTGGTGTCAGGAGTGGGGTTGAATGCCGATTACCAGAGCAATGGAGGCGCAACTAACTAAATTATTGGAGAAATTAGGAGAGATGGATGAGAAAATGACTGCGAATCAGGCTGAAATGAAGAAGGATATGTCAGCGATGGATGAGAAAATGACTGCCAACCTTGGCGAGTTGAAAGATGAAATGAAGAAGGAAATGACAGCGAACCAGGCTGAAATGAAGAAGGATATGTCAGTGATGGATGAGAAAATGACTGCCAACCTTGGCGATTTAAAAGATGAAATGAAGAAGGATATGTCAACCAACCTTGGTCAGTTGAAAGACTTAATAGAGGATAAAATAACATCTTTAAATGACAGAATTGACTCCGTGGAAAACAAATTTGAAGGAAGATTTCAAGAAATGGAAGAAAATGTTCAAATGACAGCCAAAACCGTAGAAGAAAGAGTAGAAGAAAAAGTTCAAAAGATCGCCAAGACCGTTGAAGAAAGCATAGAGAATGTAAAAAAAGATTTGGAAAAAGTCAAGAAACAGAAGATAACTGCCGGAAACTATTCCGAAGAAATCAAGTATCCAGATATGCTTCCTCGGGCCTTTATTAAGCTCTCGACCTATGATGGAAAATCCTCATGGCCAGTTTTTAAGACACAATTTGGGATCGTAGCGGACGCCAATGGGTGGGATTCCCAGACAAAGGCTTGCCAGTTAGCTGCTTCTCTACGAGCTGATGCTGCCGACGTCCTACAGACTTTGCCTGCAAATGAACCGCTGGATTTTGAAACGCTCGTCAGTGCCTTAGAATTACGCTTTGGCGAGAAATGCATGAAGGAATATAGCAGACTCCAGCTCAAATCTCGACAGCAGAAATCCACTGAATCCCTGCAAGAGCTTGCTACGGATGTCGAGAGACTTTCACATCTTGCTTATCCTGACTGTCCGACTGAAATTAGAGAAAGCTTGGCTCTGCAGCATTTTATTGATGGTGTGCGTGACTCTGAGATCCAGAAACAACTCCGGATTGCAGATCTCAATGATTTAAAAGGGGCTTTGGTTTACGCTCTGAAATTCGAGGCAGCCCAGCAAGCTACTAGGAAAGACCGACACTTTGTGCGAGCAGCCAACCTGCCTGAGACGTCGGATAGAGCTGTGGAGCGCTTACAGCAGCAGATGAATGACATAATGAGAAAGATGAACTCCTTAATGGCCAACAAACCTTACAGGAAGATCAAGTGCTGGAAATGCGGTGGAGAAGGCCATATCCAAATCGACTGCCCAAGACGACCCAGCACCGAAGGTAATATCTCTCCCGCTAAAAAAGGAGCAGGAAAACTGATTAATGGCCATCTTGCGGGGCGGACGTTGCCAGATTTTGAGAAGCCCCATTTTCAAGTATGTGAAATTTCTGCAAGAAGTTGCGGCGAGAACGGAGTTTTTCTAGTCGGAAGCGTGAATGATTTGCCCTGTAATATGATCATCGATACAGGAGCCAATGTGACCATCATTCGGAAAGATCTAGCTCAGCGGCTGAAAGAAAAACTCTTCTGGACCCCGCCGCGTGTTATCCTTCAAACCGTGACCGGGGATATGATCGACATACATGGAAGAATGAAACTGAAAATAAAGTTTGGGAACGCCGCTTACCATCATACAGTCTATGTGGCCGATATTTCAGACCCTTTCATACTCGGACTGGACTTTTTAAAAGAGCATGGATTTACACTGGACTTTAAGAAGAATGAGTTACGCTCTGCTCAAGAAGATGTCACTATTTTCAAACTTGGAAATGAGTCCGGGTCTATTCAACGGATCACAGCCAAGACAGATGTTATCATCCCTCCTCGGACCGAAATGATGATACCTGGATTAACTGGAAACGAAAGAATTTTCCAGTATGGCTTGACTGGATATCCTGAAAAGAGCCCAAAGGGAGTGCTAATAGCATCAGCGCTGGTAGATCTGTCGAGAGATGTGATCCCTGTGAGGATGGCGAATGTAAGTGAAAAGTCTAGAACTATCCAGAAGGGTGAAGTGCTTGCTACCTGTGCTCCAGTCACCTGTGTTTGCAAAGACCCGAGCTTGACCTTGTCGGAGCCGCCTACAAGTTTAACACCTGAAATTGGACGAAATGAGAATTTATCTCCTGAGCAGAGACATGCCGCAGAAAGACTGTTCCAGGAATTAACGGATGTGTTTTCACAAAACGAGAATGATATAGGTCGCACTTCTCTGACACGTCATAGAATTGATACTGCCGACCATCCACCGATTAAACAGCATCCAAGATACTTGCCGTTTGCAAAACAAGAAGAGGTTTCTAAGCTCTTACGAGAGATGCAGGATAGTGACATCATCGAACCGTCATCAAGTCCGTGGGCCTCTCCCATCGTGTTGGTCCGAAAGAAAGATGGCTCCACAAGATTTTGTGTGGATTATCGTAAACTTAACGATATCACGAAGAAAGACAGCTATCCTCTACCAAGAATAGACGACACGCTAGATACTCTTTCAGGACATAAATGGTTTTCCACGCTGGATTTGAAGAGTGGATATTGGCAAGTAGAGATCCATCCTGATGACAAAGAGAAGACCGCATTTACTACTGGACAAGGACTTTGGCAATTTAAAGTTATGCCGTTCGGGCTCTGCAATGCTCCAGCAACGTTCGAGCGCCTCATGGAGACAGTGTTAAAAGGTCTGACTTTTGAAGCTTGTCTCATCTACCTAGATGACGTCATCATTGGTGGCCGCACGTTTGAAGAACATCTAGAGAATATTCGGAAAGTGTTAACGAAACTAAGAGCGGCGAATTTAAAGCTGAACCCTTTGAAATGCAAGTTCTTCCAACGAGAAGTAAACTATTTAGGACACATCATCTCAGCTGAAGGTGTTCGAACAGATCCTGAAAAAGTGTCTGCAGTAAAGCACTGGAAACGTCCGGAAAATGTCCATCAGTTGCGAAGCTTTCTGGGACTATGTACTTATTACAGAAAGTTTGTACAGGGGTTCTCCAACATCGCAAGACCCTTGCATAGGCTCACTGAAAGCAAGCAGAAGTTTCTATGGACACAAGAATTGCGAGAATTCCTTCCAGCGGCTGAAGGAAGCTCTCACATCCTCTCCAGTCCTTACCTATCCGCACCCCGAGAAACAGTTCATTGTGGACACGGATGCCAGTCATGAAAGTGTCGGCGCTGTACTTTACCAAGAAATAGATGGCCAAGAACGAGTCGTAGCATACTGGAGCAAATGTTTATCGAAACCAGAGCGGAATTATTGCGTCACTCGTAAGGAGTTATTAGCTATAGTAAAAGCCATAGAACACTTCCATCACTATCTCTATGGCAGGAAATTTCTCCTTCGTACTGATCACGCATCCCTAACATGACTGATGAATTTTAAGAACCCAGAGGGCCAAGTAGCCAGATGGATACAACGACTCCAGGAATACGACTTTGACATCAGGCATCGTAAAGGCTCATCGCATGGAAATGCTGATGCCTTATCAAGAAGACCTTGTCCCGAAAGTTGTCGCTATTGTTCCAGAGCGGAGAACAAGTATAATCCCGAACATGTCATACGCCAGACGAAGACTTCACTATCAACGCCACCAGATCCCTGGAGTGATGAGAAGATTCGAGAAGATCAAATGGCAGACTCTGACATCAAACCAATCTTGGAGTTATTAGAATCTTCTAGCACGAAGCCCAGTTGGAAAGACATCTCGACTTACAGTCCTACGACGAAGCAATATTGGGCTCTTTGGAACTCTCTCCACGTCAGGAATGGTGTCCTGTTCCGAAAATTCGAATCGGAAGATGGGAAGACATCTCGGTGGCAGTTGGTACTTCCTCGATCCCGAATACCAGAGGTCCTCAAGGAATTACATGGCAGTCCTACTGGTGGCCATTTTGGAGTCATGAAAACATTACACAGAGTCCGAGAGCGCTTCTTCTGGGGAAAAGCGAGAGCTGACGTCGAACGATGGTGCAAATCTTGCGATGCATGTGCAGCTCGGAAAGGACCAAAGAAACGTAGCCGAGGAAGACTACATCTCTACAATGTAGGAGCACCTTTCGAACGCATCGCCCTTGACATCCTAGGCCCTCTGCCAAGAAGTGCTGATGGCAACAAATACCTCCTTGTTGTCATGGACTACTTCACGAAATGGCCTGAAGTTTATGCCATCCCTGATCAAGAAGCTTCTACGGTTGCGGATGCCTTGGTACACCAGTGGATATCAAGGTATGGAGTCCCCCTTCAAATGCATTCTGACCAGGGGAGAAATTTCATCTCTGCTGTGATTGAGGGTCTCTGTCAACTTCTCGGAATGGACAAAACTAGGACGACGCCTTTACATCCACAATCGGATGGCATGGTTGAGAGATTTAATCGTACCATCCTCAACAATCTCTCACTGCTAGTCTCAAGAAACCAACAAGACTGGGACCAAAAACTTCCCTTGTTTCTTCTCGCCTATCGCAGCGCCGTCCATGAAACAACCGGCTATTCCCCGTCTCAGATGCTTTTCGGTCGTGATCTTCGTCTACCTTGTGATCTGATTTTTGGTCGCCCTCCAGATGCGCCTTCATCGCCAGAGGGATACGTGCAGAATCTCCAGGCACGATTTGAAGACGTCCACAACTTGGCTCGAGAGCGGATCAATATACAGACGGAGAAGATGAAGACCAGGTACGACACGAAAGCCACGGGACATCAATTCAAAGAAGGTGACAAGGTTTGGTTTTATAATCCGACTCGACGTAAAGGACTTTCTCCCAAACTGCAATCGCACTGGGACGGTCCTTATACAGTCCTAAACAGACTGAACGATGTCGTAATTCGGATCCGAAAGTCACCAAGTTCGAAGCCTAGAGTCGTTCATTACGACAGGCTGGCTCCATACTATGGCCATAGTACATAGTTCATATGGTATAGTGCATTGGTTGTAAATAGTGTAATGTAAATAATGTAAATTAGTATGACCATGGTCTTGTATATAAGTTAATGTAATTATTAATTTTGCTTAGCATTATCATTATTATTATTATTTAAATACTTGTATGTAATAATGTCTATGCTTTAATTTCATTTTTTTTAATAAGTGTATTTTTGTATAATTCAGCATTATGCATGTGTTTAATTGTTATTTTTCATGTAAACTTTAAGTGTTTTGAATAGTATAGCATTTGTTGGCAACGGGTTTGCTTTCCGATCAAAGGTTGAACTGCCCGGGACGTGCAGTCCTTGAGAGGGGGGCAATGTTATGAATTTTGTATATACTTGTAAATATTCCATTTGTTTAAATTTATTTTATTTTATTATTGTGAAAATTGCAGTATTAATGTATTTCCTATTGAGCATCATGTAACTCAATGCTAAAGGCCTCAGGTGCTTTGTAAGAAAAACAACCTTACACCCTCATCGTTTTTACAATAGAGTTCTATGGGAATATCGCCAAGGAATGGGTTTATCGCCAAGTTGGCGATGGTTTTGGCGACTTATTTTTGTCGCCAAATTTGGCGATATATCGCCAGATGTCGCCAAGTTGGCGACGGATTTGGCGACTTTTTGTGCAACCCCCCCCCCCCTTATACATTTACATTGGGATCCTTTCACGTTTGGAGTACCTTCTGGTAATTTCTAGCATCTGAAGGCTCTGGAATAATCTGGAATGATCTCTGAAACCTATATAAGGACCTCCATCAGTTCAGTTAGTTAGTTAGTTGTCTGTCAACTGCGATTGAATTCATACGAGAGGCTTTGCATTGAGAACTGTGTTACTCTGATCGATTTTGTCGTTGATACGTCGTATTGAACGCATTGTTTCTGTGTGAAATTTTGCTGCGCTTTTATCGGATTTGAAGATTACTGATTATCTTGTAATTTTCAGAAGATATTTGTGAAAGTATTGCACTGTTTATAGTGAATAAAGCCTTTTTATTGTTCTTATATATTGGCATCAGTCCTTTCGAACCCCGAGCTCACAACAATATATATATGGATATATCTATATATGTAAATCAACATTTGAACGGAGGGTGGTTTTGGGGTCTAGGGGTGATGATCGGTGAAAATATATCGAAATGGCTTTCCTCCGAACGGCTGCAATAGGTAGCTTTATACTTTTTTGTATTGAAAGCTACCTAAAAGAAGTTCTTCTCCTGACTAAAAAAGGTTTGAGTTGAGTTGGGTTGATTATTGACGGCCAATTATCTACACTAGGGATATAGGCCCGGGGGGAGTGCCCTTCGTGGGGGTCTTTCTAAGGGAACCTAATCCGTATTTACGCATGGATAAATCCACGGCTCGAAGAAATCCACGAAAACTCCGAACGATTAGGCCGACGGGCGCGATTGGGATCGAACCCAGCAGCTCCCGTCTACCAGCTTCGAGAGCACAACCTCTCAGCCACTGGTGGGGCCCTGACTAAAAAAGAAAAGTTCAAGTATTCAAGTGTTGCAATTCGGCGAATTAAAGTTAAGTTACTGTTTTTTTTTTTTTTTTTTTTTTTTTTAAACCATTGGAAAAATGATTGTTGTTTTCGGTCGAGAATAGAACTCTTGATATTCGCATTTTACTATTTTAACCGTTTTTAACGAAATTCTGTTAAATTTAGAAGAATTTTTTAAACATTTTTAACGAAATTCTGTAACATTAGAAGAATTTATCTTTGAATAGGCAATAGAAATGCATAAAATCGTTACAAAAATGTTAAAGTTGCAAAAAGGATAGATGCAAATTATCAGATATGAAAAAAGCCGAATTCAAAAATGGGATGAGAAATGTCGGATGAGAAGTCGTCTTATAAAGCAAAAAACGTGGTCTTTAATTTCCTCAAAATACCTTTAGCTCAGACATCAATCTAAACAAGAGTTAAAGTTATTGTAGGAAGGACCCGATAAAATATTTTTGTTTCTGTTGTCATTAATATATTGTAAATTTGGTACTTTCGTGTTATAGCGGCCCCCAAGGATGAATCGCCAAGCGACCAAGATTTATCGCCAAATTATAAAGCATGTATGACATTATAATAATATAGGATATATATATAACATTTCTTGACGTATGTTGCCAAGCTATAGTCATATATGATCTATACATATGACATGTATATACGACATATAAGATTTAAATAATGTGTATAATGACGTATATGGCACATATAGGAGTGTTTGGAATATATATATGCGTATCTAGGATAGATATAGTATAAGTTTTGTGGTGATCTTGGCATAATCATAATTATGGAGGGCCGCTATAACACGAAAGTACGGTAATTTTTTTTTTTTTTTAGCTTTTGGAAAATTATTTTTTATTTTTTTCTTGTATATGCCGCGTGTATTTTTCCCTTCAAAATTTACTTTTAAAATCTATAGGTGAACGTCATACCTGATGAGTATTTGAGATTTGACTAGCCATTGGTCACTGCATAAAATAGTCGACTGGCAATTCCGTAATTCAAATTTATGAAACCACTAGCTGAAATACCCGGCGTAGTCCGGGATTTTAAGAATTTTTGTGTAGAAAAATCAATTTCAAAATTAAACATGTTGTATAGAGAACTTCAAAATATTAAAATATGTCAATATTTCCATAATCGGGGTTTTATCATGATTCAATACGTTCCTCAAACCCATATGACGTTATAATCACCTGCTGACGTCATATCTACTTGCTTTCTCTATTACTCATAGGCCTCGTGGCAGAATTTTTAGGGCACCTGCAGACTAAAACCATACAGCGATGCCGCGGACGCGCTATAACGTGTAAATTAAGCGAAAAAACGGCGAATTTCGTCGAAGGATCGCGAAAAAAACTGCGAATTTCGTCAAAGAATCGCGAAATTTATTTAAAGCTCGCGAAAAATGGCGAATTTCGTTGACAGATCGCGAAAAAAACGCAAATTTAGTCAAAAGGCCGTGAAAAAACGTGAATTTCGTCAAAAGGCCGTCAAAAAAATGAGTTTCGTTCAAGGATCGCGGAAATATGCGAATTTTGCCGAAGGGCTATGGAGAAAACGCCAACTTCGTCGAAAGATCGTAGAAAAAAAACTGTTAATTTCGTCGAAGGATCACGAAAAAAAGGTCAATTTCTTCGAAGAAACGGCAAATTTCGTCGTCGGATCTCGAGAAAACAGAGAATTCTGCCGACAGATCGTGAAAAAACGGCAAATTTCGTCGAAGGATCTCGAAAAAACGGTAAATTTCGTCGAAGGATCTCTAAAAAAACGGAAAATTTCGTCGAAGGATCTCGAAAAAATAGTAAATTTCGTCGAATGATCTCGAAAAAACGGCAAATTCGTAGAATAATCTCGAAAAAACGGCAAATTTCATCGAAGGATCGCGAAAAAACGTGAATTTTGTCGAAAGAGCAAAGAAAAAACCTGAAAATTCATCAAAGGATCTTGGAAAATGGTTAATTTCGGTGACAGATTGCGATAAAAACGCAAATTTCGTCAGAGGGCCGCGGAAAAACTTGATTTTCGTCAAAATACTAAAAAAAACATGAGTTTCGTTGAAGGATCATGGAAAAATTGTGAATTTCATCAAAGGGCCACAGAGAAAACGCAAATTTCGTCAAATGGCCGCAGAAAAAATGGTCAATATTGTCAAAGAATCGCGGAAAAAACTGCTAATTTCGTCAAAGGATCACGGAAAAAGTGTGAATTTCGTCGAAGGCCATGAAAAAAAAAAGTGAATTTCGCCAAAGGATCGCGGGGGGGGGGGAAGAAACGCTAATTTCGTCAAAGGATCACGGAAAAAGTGTGAATTTCGTCGAAGGGCCATGTAAAAAAACGTGAATTTCGCCAATGGATCGCGTGGGGAAAAAGAAACGCTAATTTCGTCAAAGGTTCACGAAAAAAAAATGTGAATTTTGTGAAATAGTCCCGTAAAAGATGCAGCATTCCTTTAGAAAACAGCAGACACACAAAGTTCTATGCTTATTAATATAGGCATAGTTTTTAATCTGAAACAATATACTGAACTAACTTTTGAAAAATCGGGTTAACCCGAACCCAATTTGCAAGAATCTACACTCAGCCTGAAATCGACTCGAATCAAAAGCAATGTTAATCCGACCTGCAACAAGAAAATTTATTGCCGAGTGGAGATTTTGTCCCCTCCCCTCTCTGCTGTTCAGAATATTTGCTGTGAATTTCAGAATTTTTTTTACTCAGAAAGGCTGATAAATGCTGATGCCTTAATTAATTAGCACTACAACTACAACAGCAGCAAGAATAGATTTATATGATATACAGTAATCCCTTAACATTCCCGAGGGTTACGTTCCAGGAAAATCTCGCGAATGTCAAATCCGCGAATGTTGAGTCTATCTCTCTGCACTAAAAAAGGAGTTACGTTCTATAAAATTTTAATCAGAGTGGCACAGCATTTCATAGAACAAAAGAAAATATTTATTATCAATAAGTTATGCATAACATATATCTAGGAGCTAAATGTACACACATATTCATAAATTTGAAATTTACTTAATAAAGATAATTCAAATTAACTGACTGGAGAAATAATTACATCTAAATAACGTAGATTTTCTTATAAAGTAATTTCATGAAAATTAATTATTGTAGAAAGAATTTCATCGCGGATTTTTAATTTTTGTCATCTGCTATAACGAAAAATGTTTAAATTTTATAGGAAAAGGCTGTTAGAATTTTTTTTTAAATCTATATTTATTAAAATAATACGAATTTTTCAAATTTTAATATTTTGAGCTCTTCATAGCTGGTATTCGGCTATATACACAAAGTTTCAACTCTGTAAGTTACATAGTTTCTGAAAATAGATCTGTGACAGACAGACAACGGAGCGGGAGTAATAGGGTTTTGTGAGATGAACGAAACCCTAAAAAGAAGTAAAAAAAATGCTAATTTCCTGAGGACATATTTTAAAAATACGAATGCATATACACGCTCATAGGTTTAATATTAGCGAAAGTTTCAAATCTCACTGACCAACAACCCTTAAGAAGAAGGCAGGAATGGTAATCCTAATGTCATGCGTATAGTGTAAATAAAAATATAATTATTTTATTAAATACAAAAATAAGCTTACGTGATCGTCTTCATACCAAAATTGTTCCAAACTCCAAAATTTCCAATCTGAATACTAAACTTTCACAGCATATTTGGCTATTTTGCTAAATTCTACCTCAGGATATCAAACGCGAATTCGTTCGGTCAAATAGTTTAGGAATTATAAAAGGTTTAAAGTTTGGAATGTTAAATTCCAATTTAATTGTTGCAAAACAGTAGTTTTTTAAGCATAACTGAAAAACTAACTTACCAGAATGAGCTGTAATTTTGGATTTGCATGTTTGAAGCTTCTGGAAATCTGTTTTTGTTAAAAAAAAAAAAAAAACTCATCGGTTACAATAAGGAAAAGGCAGCTGACGTCACTGTTGGTCAAATTACCGTTGGATAGCAAGAAACACCTGTCGGTTCTTTATGGCACCTACTGTACACATGAGAACGGCGATTTGATTGGTCTACGTTTAACATGTCTATTATGTGATTGGCCTATGTCGCCATGTCGATTCCTGCAATGATCGCTACGACAAAAATGCAGTCGAATTTTTTAATTTGTATACTACCACTTCTTTGTTTGGTTGAAAAGAACTAAGTCATTTAAGACGAATGACTGCATTAAGTATATCTTCAAGGTGTTTAACCCTATTTTATTAGAAGCGAATAAATTAATTACACCCTAACATACAATTTAGCTTTTGAAAAGTAAAAAAAAAAATCAGAAAGATTTTTGTGAGCTTCTAATATTTTGGGTTAAGTGCGAAACTGGGGGTGGGGGGGGGGGGGGGGTATGCCTCGGGTGCCATATTAGAAGGAGGCGTGAAAAGATTTGGTTCGTCATTCGGTACAAAAAACAAATAAGGAAATTTAGGCAAAAATGTCATGGAATTGAACAAGCCAAAGTAAAGATGCATTCGTTAATTTTACACCCTTTGCTTTCAACACGGCCAGTTTTTCCATTAGATATACCTAATAACCTGTTATAACAACATAGGTATGCCAGAACAATATTTGATTAACGAATTCATCCAAGATACTTATAAGATTAATACAGTGTCCCAATTAGGTTTGAATTGATTCAGTATTTCGGACATTATTGTGATGACAAAAGTTTTAACGAACTCACCCAAGATACTTGCAAGATCAGTATACTGTCCCAATTACCTTCAAATCAGTTCAGTATTTCGGATGTTATCGTGATGACAAGATTTGTATTATATATTGTTGAATATAAATCAATACCTCCATAACCTAACTGTAACCTGTAACTAAGATATTCACTGTAACCCAAAACATTAACTTAAACTACTAATGTGTAACTGTTAACTTAACTGTATTACTAGAGTCGTGTGTTTACATGCGGTTGCTCACGGTAAGATGATGTTAAAGTTTACTTAAACTATGTAACTGATATTTAATGAACTTATTAAACTGTAATTGATATGTTATTAAGTATTTCCAACTGGTTATGGGCAAAGCACGCGCCCAGTGCGCTGAGTTAGTAGTTTTTGAACTTTAAAAACATCGCCGGTTGGCACGTTGTTAGGCTTAATTTCCTTATCATCGTAACGTGTGTTCCAGTTAATGAATAATAATATGGATAAATTCAATTTTATTGAAAAGTTGGAAGGTGAAAGGAACTGGATAAGCTGGAAATTTGATATAGAACTTCAGCTTACAGCACAGAAAGCCATGCCTATTGTTTTGGGTGAAACAACTAAGCCTGAACCGCTTCTAGCGAGTGCAACAGAGACAGAAAGAAAAGTGTATGCGGCAGCCTTGAAGGCCTATCAAGAAGCAGATGCCATTGCTAGATATACAATTGGGTCTAGTGTTAAGCCTGAACCCAAACAGCACATCCTGACCTGTAAAACTGGGAAGGAAATGTGGGATGCTTTGCATTCTGTTTATGAACAGAAAAATGAAAGAAGGCTAGATCTGTTGTATTCTCAACTATTTAACTATAGTAAAGACCCTATGGACAATATTGCAACTCATGTTTCAAAATTACAGAGGATTTGGCAGGAATTACAAGAAGAATTGAAAAATGAAAATGTTCAGCTACCGAAATCTATGCTGCTAAACAGAGTTCTGAACACGTTGCCAAACGAATACCTCGAATTAAAAAATGCATGGGAGTCTGTGCCAAATAGTGAAAGATCGCTTTCAAGCCTTACAGAAAGGCTACGTTTACATGAACAGCGGCTAGAGGAATTGAATCTCCCAGTTGAAAACAAGAGTGTGGCAAAGCCAAATAATTTGTGTCCTAAAAAGCATTTGGATAAAGCTGTTGTGTATGATCAGAAAAATCCTAAAAACAAAAAGTTTAAGTGTTTTGCTTGTGGTCGCCCTGGACATATTAAAAAGAACTGCTATACCTTGAAAAATAATAATGGTGAGCGAACTGAATCTCTGAAATCAGAACAAGCTTTTGTGACAGTTGCTGAACTTGAAAGCCAAGATTATTGGCTTATTGACTCTGGTGCTTCTCATCATATTTGCTATAAGTTTGACTGGTTTTCTTCATTCAAGCAGTTTGATACTCCTAAGCCATTAAGATTAGGTGATGGAAGATCAATGCATGCTACAGGTATTGGAGAAATCCAAATCGAAATGTTCGTTAATGGGTTATGGAAACCTGGTAATCTCATTAAAGTGTGGTATGTGCCTGAAAGTGATCAAAACCTTTTCTCATCTGGTGCAGCATTAGATAATGGCTTATATGAATATGCTGATAACAAGGTACGCGAGTTCAGAAATAAAAAAGGTGAAACTGTTGCTGTTGGTGAAAGATACAATAGTGTTTACAGACTTCATATGCGCGTTGTAATTCCAGAATCTGCTTGTGTAGCTGTGGAAAATGATAATCTTCAGTTATGGCATGAGCGTATGGGGCATCAGAACAAGCGCCATGTACAAAAATTCTTAAAACAAAAAGGCATTGATGTAAAACTTGATGACGAATTTTGTGATGCCTGCATGTATGGAAAAATGCACAGGCTGAGTTTTGGCTCTCGTCAAGATCGCCCTACAAGTCCTGGTCAACTTGTCCATGCAGATGTTTGTGGCCCGATGCCTGATAAATCTCTTGGTGGTAATCGTTACTTTGTAGCATTTAAGGATGATTATTCTAAATACAGAACTGTCTACTTGATGAAAGCAAAGAGTCAAGTGAAAGAAATGTTGACTAGGTTTCTAGCTGAAGTTAAGACTGCTGGTTATACACTAAAAGAACTTAAAACTGATGGAGGTAAAGAATTTAATAATTCTGAAGTTCTTGATATTGTGCAAAAAGCAGGTCTGAATCACAGAACATCCATGCCTTATATTCCAGAACAGAATGGAGTGATTGAAAGAGAGAACAGAATTCTTGTTGAAGCTGCAAGATCTATGTTGCATGCTAAGGAATTGCCTGAAAGACTGTGGGGTGAAGCAGTTAACACAGTTGCATATGTAATAAATCGAACAGGTCCTACTCCTGAAGAAGGCAAATCCCCCTATGATATATGGTTTAAGAAAGTACCAGCATTTGAACACCTAAAAGTTTTTGGTACAGAATGTTTTGTACATATTCCAAAACAGAAAAGAAGAAAATTTGACAAAAAGTCTGTGAAGGGCTATTTAGTAAGATACTGTGGAGACATGGATGGATACAGGATATGGTTACCAGACAAAAATGAAGTGATTCTAAGCAGAGATGTTGTGTTCAAGAAGGAAGCTAGTTCACAGAAGACTTTAGTGAAACAGAATACTATGCTGTCAGCTGAAAGTAGCTGTGAAGAAAATGAGAGCAGCAACATAGGGGAAGCTTCTTAGATCCCTGCTATAGACATCACTGAATTAAACAAAATGAATCTACGAGACAGGTCACAAATGCAGAAGCCATCAAGACTTGATGATTTCGTCATGTTAGCAGAAGATGATGAGCCAATGACGTATCACGAAGCATTTGTCTCTGCTGACACAAATAATTGGCAAAAAGCTATGAATGAAGAATTAAATTCCTTGACTGAAAATGAG
This sequence comes from Maratus michaelseni, assembly GCA_963931845.1. Classification (NCBI taxonomy): domain Eukaryota; kingdom Metazoa; phylum Arthropoda; class Arachnida; order Araneae; family Salticidae; genus Maratus; species Maratus michaelseni. The sequence goes on from OZ007597.1 coordinate 161,233,878, forward strand.
ACTTGGGAATTGGTGGATCTTCCAGAAAACAGGAAAGCCATTGAGAATCGCTGGGTGTACAAAATTAAACGAAATTCTGAGGGCAAGGTAGAACGCTTTAAAGCAAGACTGGTTGCAAAAGGTTTTTTGTAGAAGCCTGGAGTTGACTTCCATGATACATTCAGTCCTGTAGTTCGCTGGGACACAATCAGAGCTGTAATTAGCTTAGCTGCAAGCGAATGCCTTAAATTAGCTCAGTTTGATGTCAGAAGTGCCTTCCTATATGGTGAACTCGATGAAGAAATATATATGAAGCAACCAATAGGATTTGAAGATGGTACAGGACGAGTTTGTAAATTGCTTAAAAGTATCTATGGCTTGAAACAAGCTCCCAGATGTTGGAATCAGAGGTTCAAAACTTTTCTTCAAAGCTGTGACCTGAAGCAAATGGATAGTGATCCGTGTCTATTTGTGAACAAGAATAAATCCCTGTTCTTAATTATATATGTAGATGATGGAATTGTTGCTGCCAGAGAGAAAGACTTGTTGGATACATTTCTTGATAAACTAAAAGAAGAGTTCAGTGTTAGGGTTGAACCTGCAAATTATTTCTTAGGTATGCAGCTGAAATATTTGGAAGATGGTTCTATTTTCATTCATCAAGAAAATTATACTAAAAAAATCTTGGACTGTTTCAACATGTCTACTTGCAACCCTGTGTGTACTCCAATTGATAAAGCATTTATATCACAAGAACCTTCTGAAAAATTAGATGAAGATACACCGTACAGAAGAGCAGTAGGAAGTCTGATGTATTTAGGTATAGTTACTCGACCTGACATTGCCTATGCAATTAGTGTGCTGTCCCAAGTTCTAGACAAACCCCTAAAAATACACTGGAGCCTAGTAAAGAGAGTTTTAAAGTATCTCAAAGAACCTCTAAATGGGGCATTTTGTACAAATCAAGTACAAGAAGCAATTTGGAAGCCTTTAGTGATTCAGATTATGCTGGAGACCCCTTGACAAGAAGATCCACTTCAGGGATGGTCTTCAAGTACAGTGGAGGTGCCATTACCTGGGCTAGTAAGCGTCAAACATGCGTCTCGCTCTCTACCAGGGGCGTAGCTACTGTGGAGCAGTTGGAGCAAGTTGCTCCAAGCGCACGAATCCTAAGGGCGCAAAATTAGAAAAGTCTGAATAAAGATTTTTTTAAATATTTTCATGTTTTTTTTTTCTTTTTTAATTAGATATTATGTGTGGATCAGAACTGTTATATACAATCAGTATATTCCTGTGATATTTTACCTTATTTTCAACTTCAACTACTTTGACTTAAAACATGTTTTTATACTCAAAAGAAATTTATCGTGATGATTTTCTTTACGGAAATAACAAAAAAAAAAAAAAAAGCTGAAAAACCTGTGTTTAAGAAGCAACATGTAACAGCATTGCTTCAGCTATTTATATATTTTATCGATTGAAAAAAACAATAGTTTGACAAATTGAAAGAAAATATATTAACCGCTAGCTGACCCGCCCGACGTTGTCTTGGCATGAGATAAAAAAGTCAGATAAATAATCACAATAAATAATAAATAGCAGAGGGCAAAATTTACTATATTGTAGGGTTGTGAAAAAAAAAAACTGGCCAAATTTTAAAAAGCCGCACGCCCGCCGATGGCTTTTATTGGTTTTAATCGGACTTTTTTGGACAAAATTAGCTTTTTTGACCAAAATTGGATTTTTATACAGTGAAGCATTTTGATTATAAACTGTACCTTTTTGAATGCTTTTGAATTAGTTTTAAAGACATTTAATTTAGTTAGAAATTAATTAATAAACTAATTTTTCAATAATGACAAGAGAATAATGAAGACAGTAATATTTGAATGACACTTAGATGGAGCTGCTAGTGATTTGTAATCAGAATTGCAAATATGTCAGCGAAATTTGAAATGGATGTGGAATTAATTAACAAATATTATGTAAAATTCCATAAAAATCGTAAATTAGAACTTTTTGCTCATTTCACCCTTTTAAATTTCGAATTTTTTTAGAAACCATTCTTAGCGAGCATTTGTCTCGTAAAAGTAACCGCCATACCAAATTTCAAGTTTCTAGTCCCTTCAGTATCACGAAAATCGTAAGTTTAGAACGTCTTTTTTTTCCTCGGCACCATTTTAAATTTAGAATTTAAAAGAGAAACTATTTTGTGCGTGCATTTCCGTCTTAAAAGTCACAGCCATGTCAAATTTCAAGTTTCTATCCTTAACAATTCCATGGAAATAGTAAATTAGAACGTTTACCGCTCATTCCACCTTTTAAATTTCATTTTTTTTTTAGAAACCATTCTTAGCAAGAATTTGTATGTTAAAAGTAACCGCCATGCCAAATTTTGAGTTTCTAGTCCCCTCTGTAATATAAAAAAAAAAAATTATTTTTAGAACTTTTTTTTCTATGCACCTTTTTAAATTTTGAATTAAAAAAAAAAAAAAAACTTTTGTGCGTGCGTTTGTGCCTTAAAAGTAGCATATCCATGTCAAATTCCAAGTTATCCTTAACAATTCCATGGAAATAGTAAATTAGAACGCTTACCGCTCATTTCACCTTTTAAATTTCATTTTTTTTTTAGAAACCATTCTTAGCAAGAATTTGTATGTTAAAAGTAACCGCCATGCCAAATTTTGAGTTTCTAGTCCCCTCTGTAATATAAAAAAAAAAAAATTATTTTTAGAACTTTTTTTTCTATGCACCTTTTTAAATTTTGAATTAAAAAAAAAAAAAAAACTTTTGTGCGTGCGTTTGTGCCTTAAAAGTAGCATATCCATGTCAAATTCCAAGTTATCCTTAACAATTCCATGGAAATAGTAAATTAGAACGCTTACCGCTCATTCACCCTTTTAAATTTCGATTTGTTTTTAGAAACCATTCTTAGCAAGAATTTGTATGTTAAAAGTAACCGCCATGCCAAATTTTGAGTTTCTAGTCCCCTCTGTAATATATAAAAAAAAAAAAAATTATTTTTAGAACTTTTTTTTCTATGCACCTTTTTAAATTTTGAATTAAAAAAAAAAAAAAAAAACTTTTGTGCGTGCGTTTGTGCCTTAAAAGTAGCATATCCATGTCAAATTCCAAGTTATCCTTAACAATTCCATGGAAATAGTAAATTAGAACGCTTACCGCTCATTCACCCTTTTAAATTTCGATTTGTTTTAGAAATCATTCTTAACAAGCATTTGTATCTTAAAAGTAACCATGCCAAATTTCAAGTTTCTAGTCCCTTCAGTATCACAAAAATCATAAATTTAGAACTTTTTTTTTCTCCACTCACCATTTTAAATTTACAAACCATTTTAAATTTTCACCATTTAAAATTTAAGATTGAAACTGTTTTGTGCGTGCATTTATGTCTTAAAAGTAGCACAGGCATGTCAAATTTCAAGTTTCTCTCCTTAACAATGCATAGAAATCAGAGTTTAGAACGCTTTTTGCGCATTTCAGCCTTATAAAATTTCGATTTTTTTAACTGCGACAATTTACGTCTTGAAAGTAACAATCATGTCAAATTTTATTTCCTAACAATTCCATAGAAATCGTAATTTAGAACGTGTTTAAAACGCTTTTAGCTCATTTCAGCTTTTCAAATTTCGAATTATTTAGAAACTGTTCTTAGAGAGCATTTACATGTTATAAGTAGCTACCATGCCAAATTCCCAGTTTCTAGTCCTTCAGTGTCACAAAAATCGCAATTTTAGAACGTTTTTCGCTTTTCACCCCTTCCCCTCTGTAGGTGGTGCCGCATCGACATAAAATATATCCTATGTTGGAGCAGGAACTGTCCTCCTCAATTTGCCACTGTTACTTTTGAAATCGGTTCGGTAGTTCCAGAGATTACCCCCTACAAACAAACAATCAAACATTACTTCTTTATAATATTAATGTAGATTTTGCATACGAAAAAGCAACTAAGCGAAAAATTTGGATTTTTTTTTTCCTTTGTGAAAACTAAACATGTATACATTTTATCAATACAGTTCATAAAATACATAATCAGTATTGGATTTAAGACTATACCGCATGAGTAAAGGGCGAGAAAAATTAGGGTGGAATGCAAATGAAATTTTGAGTTTGTTATTTTTGAGAGTGTGAAAAACCCTCCAATATTGAATGGTATATAAGAGTGTCAACTCTTATCACTGTCCATTGGTTTTAGAAGTATATAGTTCCAATAACAAAAAAAGTTTCAGTGTTGTTCTTCATCCTCTTAAAAGCCATTCGCGCCAGATATTTTTTGAAAGTTACAAAATTTAATTTGTTATACGGCCCCTGGGTTCTATAAGTCATATTTAGAAAAACTAGTGCTTCTGAAGGAACAACAGATGCAGCGCAAATTGTGCTAACCGCATGGGCGCATTTAAAACGGAAATCCCGCCCAATTCGTAATAAATATTAGTAGTTACTCTGCACTTAAAAATGACAGTTTTATTTTTATTCTATTTGTATTTATTACGTTAAATATTTTGCTATGCTTTGAACTCCAAATAAAAATAAGGTTTAAAATCGAAATACGAATATGTCATTTTTTAACTTTAAAACAAATTTTTGTTGAACTTTTTCGAGTGACAAGGGGGCGCACCAATTTTACTTGCTCCAGGGCGCGAAATATGTAGCTACGCCACTGCTCTCTACTACAGAAGCTGAATTTGTTGCAGCTAGTCAAGCCTCGAAAGAAGCTGTTTGGCTTCATAGACTCTTTCAAGACTTGTGTTTTTCTGTTTGTGTGCCTGTTTTGAAAGTTGATAATGAAAGTGCTATACGTTTGATAAAAAATCCAGAGTTCCACAATCGAACGAAACATATTGATGTTCGCTACAAGTTTATTCGGGAAAATTTTCAAAGTGGAAAACTTGATATTGAGCACTGTGACAGTGAATGTCATGCTGCAGACTTTTTCACAAAACCCTTACCAAAGTTTCGTTTCCAAAAACTTCGACAATTGATTGGAATGTATGAACTTAAGACTTTTGTTTAAGACATTAATGTTCTTTTTGTGTATGGTAGGTATTTATTTAGGGGAAATGTTGAATATAAATCAATACCTCCATTACCTAACTGTAACCTGTAACTAAGATATTCACTGTAACCCAAAACATTAACTTTAACTTAAACTACTAATGTGTAACTCTTAACTTAACTGTATTACTAGAGTCGTGTGTTTACATGCGGTTGCTCACGGTAAGATGTTAAAGTTTACTTAAACTATATGTAACTGATATTTAATGAACTTATTAAACTGTAATTGATATGTTATTAAGTATTTCCAACTTATATATATATATATATATATATATATATATATATGACACATTATTGTTACGATTGGCACATTATTGATGATTACTATTACTGTCGACTTGACACGTTCATACTCCAGTGATGACATATCAGTCCGAACCCCACGAAAATTACCAGATAATCAGATCGATGTATGCGCAGTCGAGATCGTTGAAATGCAGTCATGACATTGGAGAGGGTATTATTCCGATTTACTCACTATGAAGACAACTCTCGGAGTACAAGTCACATTGAACATCGTAGTGTATTGCAATCGTGGAAGCTGAGTAGAGGCAGTTCATTCCAATAGAAATTTCCCAAAAACATTAAGGAAACTTAATAGATGAGCAAGAACTTTATTATGAGAACAGAGATGAAAACAACTCCACCGACTTTCGCTTCATTAAAAACTTGAACACATTAAGTATTGAAGAATTAGCAGAAATTGAAGAACATACTACCGACGAAATAGTGTAGACTCTCCCAGAGACGGGTTCTGGTTAACAACAATTAATTCGTGTAAAATCCGTCTCCGAGGCCAGTGTAACCGTATAAATACTTCCAAAAGCTTGCCCAAAGTCAAACGCGCGAAAAAAGCTGGCCCACTCACATCAATGTTCGGCGGGAAACAAGGGGGGCAAGAAAGGCGGGCCTGCTCGCTAATGGATGAACAAATGAGGCCACGAGGGTGTGTCTCTGACGTATGACCAAAACTCTTTATCAGAAGCGGCAATTCAAAAAGGTAAAAAAGCCTTTGGGTGCGAAAACGCCAGGAATCCTGGGATGCCGAATGATAATTAAATAGAAATAAAAATGGTATTACAAAAATGTTCCAAAGAATAAAATTCAATGTCTCAAAAGAAGAAATTAGGCAGGTACGTTTTAGAGGCAGTGTTGCAATTTAATAGAATAAGGTTTTAATAAATACGTGTAGCTTTTAACAGATTAAGATTTTTAGAATGATAAATAAAAGAATATTTTGATTAAGTTATGGAATAAAATATAAATGGATTTAAGAGATATTTTAAAAAGAGAGGGAAAAATTAGAATTGTAAGAATTTGGAATAATTTAACTAAGGAAAAATGGCGAAATTTTTTTATTATTACATATCCCCCCACCCAAAAAGACGAATGAACTGGTAGGTCAGATGACCTGCAAGTTCATTGAAGGGAAATGTTACACGGACTTGGATTACAATTTGTCAACTGGAGAAAGTCAAAATAAGTACATTTCCAAAAATTATTCATTAATGCCAAATAACATTAAATTTAATAACTATAACGCGAATTGGTGGAGTTGTTAATAAAAATACAATTACAAGATATTAATCTGGTTAACAATGACATAAAAAGCTTTAGAAATATTAAACAAATAAGAAAACCATTGCAAAATTTAAAATAATACACAAGATACTTCAAGAATATCATCTTACAAGAATTGTTGCAAATTGCTTGTAGAACTGTTGCTTAATTTGTTGTTCAGTTCTCTTCTGAGTGATAGTCCATCCAAAAAAGTTATTTGCATACCTCACAAACTGAACAATTGACAAATTGAAGAAGAAAAAATCATTCAAACTTTAGATCTTACTGATCTTCTTTATGAAAGTCTATTTTCAGAAATTAAAGTTCATCTGAATGCTTTATATTTACTAGCAACAACTCGAAAATAGTACTAAGACTAATATTAACAACAATAAAACAAAATAAATAAAATAATACATTAATAATAATAATAGCAAGAATAATCTCAACAATAAAATTTAAAATAATAATACTTAACAATAACCATAAGTTAATTTCAAATATTAAACTTATGTTTGTCTGAAACTCATTCCTGAATGGAATGCTCGGAAAAACTTAAGAGAAATGAGTTTTTTGTTATGGTATAGTTTGTCTGACAAATGGTAATTACTCTAAAAAGGCAAGTAGATAATGTAAGCAGTATAAGAGCTTTTCACTCCACATCAAAATTACTATTATCATTATTACCTTTATAACTTCCATTACCTTTACTACTTTATTACTTGTTTATCTCTAGAAGTAAATTATATATCTCAACATATTTAAACTCAAGTAATATTAAATCTCAATTATCATCAGTATCAATTAATTCATCTTGTTTATCATAGTGATCACTAGTGTTCTTCATTATATTATCTCTCAACATCAATTATAATAATATAACTAATAATAATATTCAACAATAAGTTCAGCAATAACAAGCATTATAATTCAAAATATCACACACTTTCTTTAATTACTTTCTTAAGTATATAATTGATATCTCATCCATATAGTAGTGAATGAGGCATGAGCATATACTCAAATAAAATACATATTATAAAATAAGGAATAAATAAGAAAAATTCGTGAAAAACACTCATTATTGTGTAGATGATGGTTATGTAATTATCTTGCTTTCAGTCAAACAAGAAAACATAAGTTGTGAAATGAAAAAATGGGACCTTGTAGCATATTAAGAAAGGTTGGACAATTCTCAATTATTATTAAGATATCATATTTGATTATTTAATATATATTTTAATCCAGTTTATTTTATTAATTTAGTTAATACTGCTTAATTTATTATTCTAATCTAATTCAATTCAGTATTAGAAACTCCTAACTTAAATCAACTAAATTACGCCAGCATAAAAAGTTAACCTAAGTGGAAACTTCAACAGTGACACTCTCGTGTGCACAATCAAGAACACCACGGTTATACAGAAGAGAATTGATTAGTTAATTATTATTTATTTTAATTTGTTTATTTTTGGACTATATTAAAATTAAGACGAAACTATAGATTTAACATTAGTTTGTTGTTGGTTCTCATGGGATAATTTTAATTGATCAGGAGGATAATAAGGGCGTAATTTTGATACATGTACTATTTCAGTAGGTTTATTTTGAATCTGTCTATTAATTTCAAAATTGACATCAGATAACTTATTAAGGATTTGATAAGGACCACTAAAGACTTGTGAAAGTTTTCTGGTATTAGGATATTGAAACTCCTCATAAATTACAAGATCTCCAATCTCAAATTTTGGTTCTAGATAATTTCGATCATAATATTTTTTACTTCTCCAATAAAATTCATCTGTGCGTTTTTTAGCAAGTTTAAGGGCTTCTTGAACAGGAGGGTAATAATTTTGTTGAAGAGGGGAATCATAGGGTAATTGGCCAAAAAGTAAGTAAGCAGGAGGGAATTTAGTGATAGAATGAGGGGTATTGTTATACTCATTAACTACTTCTGTCAAAATTTTTGTCCAAGGAATTTTGGAGTTAGTAGAATTGACTTTACACTTCAATCTAGTAACTATTGTCTGGTTCGCTCTCTCACATTTGCCATTCGTTTGTGGATGATGTGATGTGGTTAAACGTTGCTTAATATTGTGGTTTCGCAGGAATTTTTTTAATCTAGATGAAGTAAAGGCTGCATTTCTATCACTTAATACTTTTTGATGGGTCTGGACATTAAGAATTTTATTAAAACAGAATAATTGTTGTGGTGTTTGACTATTAAAAACTTAGTTTTAGACAATTAGTATAAGTTTCTGTGGTAACACTTTTTGAGGGAAAGGCCCAAACATATCTAGTAGCATGGTCGATTATAAGATGTAAATATTTTTTTGTGGAATTGTAGTAATTAAATCCTCCCACAGTATCAACAGAAATGCATTCGAAAGGTTGATCTGTGGTGGTCATAGCTTGTAATAAGCCAAATTTTTTCTGTCTCGGTTTTTTATTCTTTTGGCAGACATCACAGTGTTTTACAAAATTAGTTATATCTTGAGTCATATCAGGCCAATAATAATTAGGAGATATTAAGTTTAACATTTTTTGAATACCAGGATGACCAATTTTTTCATGAGTAACATTAAGCAATTTTCTTCTTAAAGACATGGGTACTACTATTTTTCTAAAACCTTTCTTTTTTACTATCATAAGTCCATTTTCCTTGAAATAGTTTTTTCCACACACATTATCTTTTTGTTGCATCTCTATGACTTCCCTAACATCCAAAAGAAAGGTAAGTGGTTGAATAAGCTATGTAGTAGGATTTCTGGACAACATGTCGGCTTCGACATTTGTGGAACCCTTTAAATATACAATATCATACTCGAACATACTTAACTTTAAGGACCATCTGAATAATCTTCCTCTTAAATGTTTGACATTTCTTAACCAGACAAGAGACGCATGATCTGTGTGAATAGTAAATTTAACACCATGGAAGTAGTGATAAAATTTGTCTAAGGTGTCAATGATGGCAATACACTCCAGTTCTGTAATAAAATAATTCTTTTCATAGCTTCTCAATCCTCTAGAATAGTATGCAATTGGATGTAAGAAATTATTATGATCAGGCTGCTTAAGGACTGCACCTACTGCCACCTGTGAGGCATCAACAAACATATGGAGGGGTAATTTAGGGTCATAAATTTTCAAAACAAGGGTATCTTTTAGTTTTTGAAAAGAATTTTGACAATCTAAGTTCCATTCCCAAATAGTATCTTTTTTGAGCAATTTATTGAGAGGTTGTCTGATTTCTGCATATTTATTAATAAATTTATGATAGACATTAATAGATCCTAAAAACCTTTGGAGTTCTTTAACATTTGAAGGGGGTTTTAATTTTTTGATAGCTTCTATATTATTGTTAGCAGAAGTTAAAGTACCATTTTTTATCTCATAACCTAAGAAATTAATTGTTTTTTGGACAAAGTTACACTTAGATAATTTAAGTTTAAGGTTTTCCATTCTGCATAATTCAAATATTCTGTTGAGATGTTGTAAATGCTCTTCCAAAGTTGAAGAAAAAATAATTATGTCATCAAAATAGTAGCAAGCAAAGTTAATTTTATGTTTTGTCAGAATTCTCCTAATAGTTCTATTGAATATTGATGGTCCTACCTTTACCCCAAAAGGGAGAACATTCCATTCCCAAAGTCCACAATTGGTAGTAAAAGCTAATTTTTCAGTGTCTGCTGGATGTATGGGTATGTGCCAGTAGCCTGAGGCTAAATCCAGGGTGGAAAAATACTGGGCACTGCTTAATTTGTCTAAAATGTCGTCAATACGGGGTAAGGGTTCCGCATCATTTTTCATTATAGAATTAAGTTTTCTATAATCTACACATAATCTAGTTTTTTTACCTTCATCGCGTTTTTCTACTAAAGTGACTGGTGAAGAATATGGGCTATTGCTTTCTTAGATTAATCCAGCAGATAATAATGATTGAATTTGTTCAGAGATTTCTTTTTCTTCCACAGTTGAAGTACGATAAGGCCTCATAGATATAGGTAGGTCAGATTTGAGAAAGATACGTTGTGGCTCAATATTAATCTTCCCCACATCATATTTATTTTTTGAAAAACTATCCAAATAATTCCCCATTATATACCTTAAAGCTTTGTTTTCTACTGTATTTATTTCCCCTATCAAATCATAATCATTAACATTAAATTGCGCGAAGGATTGAGGAGCCATGATACTTCCATAATCGCGCTGCACATATTGAGACTTATCTTGAACATTAAAATGCAATAATCGTAATTTATTACTGGATATGTCAACATTTTGATTTAAGACAAGATCTCCTTGAGTAACTCGACAATTTGCATAGTCTATGATTAAGTTAAATTGAGAACAATCAGGTAATCCTAATATAGCATATTCCAAATCACTGTCACATAACAAAAATTTAATATAATGTGTAATATTACCTATTTTAACTAATAAATTACATGACTTATTAATTGTAACTTTACCTTTAGCTTGACCCACAATAATAGGTGAAATGTTTACAATTTTAGCACTTAAATAACGAATAAATTTAAATGGAAGAATAGATATTGTCGATCCGGAATCAAAAACATAATTTAATTTTTTATGATTGGCATACCCAGCAACAATTAATTGTCAGGCATTGGATTGACTTGGTGACTGGCTACCAACAGGAATATTACCTGTTTGGGGAGGGTTTAAGTTAAATATACAATTCCTCTCCCAATGATAAGCTTCTGAAATTCCCCTATTCAGACACAATCTACATGGTCGACTAGGAATCCTTCTTTGATAATGGTTGACAGGCAATCTGGGACTAACAAACCTGGACGTTGAAGGGTTAAAATTAGTTGCTGCTTGGAAATTTGGATTCCGGTAATTGGGTTGAGGGCGAATCCAATGTCTAGGTGAATTATTTGGTTGAGAAAAAGGTCTGGAATTTTGAGACATATTTCTAACATTACTATTATTGTTACTGCTAGAATGAGATGGAATGGCAACAAGTTGTTTAACTAATCTATACCAGTCGGTAGTAGATTCAGGAGGATTTACTATTAAATAGTTCTGGTATTCAGGTTTTAAGCCGTCGGTCAATCCCTGTAAAATAATGGTTTCACATAGTTTAAGTTGTCGACCTATCTCGATTTTCTGACGAAAATATCTTTTTAAGTTGTTTAAGTCATGCAATTTTAGCGAGGCGAAATCAGAAAAACGGAGGATTGTTACTTTCAGAAATTTTTCAGTTAAGATTTCAGCAATTTTTTCATACTCTTTACATTCTAGACATTCATTAACATAAACCTTTAATGCTTCGCTTCAAATATTTGGAAATATTGTTGATTTTCCACTCTTTTTTATCTGGAGGGGCTGATCCTTCAAAATGTCTAAGCCAAGATGTAATATTCATGCCACTTTCTGGATCAAAAATAACAACATTTAGCTCTTTTTCAGCCATTTTTGTTTGAGTACCCTTACTTTCAGCAATAACTTTAACAAACCCTGACTTTAATAACATGTAAAAAAATAACAATGTATAAAGAATTCTTTAACTTAACAGCAACTGTAAAAATATCTAACTCTTAATAATTTAACTAACAAGAACAGTAAAAATGTCAAATTCATATTTAAATTCATTCCACTTAAATAGTAAATGTACTGCTACTCTATCTTTCTATAAATAAATTTGCTGTATATGAAAAAAATATCACAAAAGAAAATAGAATGAAATAAATAAATAAAACAATAAGTAGCATTATTTGGTAAGAACAAATTTTTTGTCTGTTGCTTTGTACTTCCGGAACATAGCATCAATAAATAAAACAAAGTAATGAAATAAACAAATAAATTATATGCACACAATAATTTTACCTTTTCAATGTTACGCAACTTCAGCGCAAACTTTCTTTTGAGATCATCATCATTATTATTATTATTATTTTTTTTTTTTTTTTTTTTTTTTTTTTTTTTACTCTTCAAGTAAGAAACTTCAAAAGCTATTTCTGCGATTATTATGCAATCAGTAATGTAAGCTGTAATTTCAGAGAATCTAATAAATTTTTATGCATTTTTAGAATGGCATAGGCTATGTTCCAATACATTTTACTTAATAAATAATGAAAATAGATTACTCATATATTTTTTCGATAAATAGTAATTATTTCCTATGAATAAATATCACAGAATGAAAAGGACTAAATTAAATGATAAACTAAGAACATAGAATTAAGTTGCTCTTGTAAAAGGAAGTAATATAGGTTTAAATAAAGATCAGAACAGTTCAAAAATTTTCGGTAATATTTGTGAGCATAACCAAATAAAATTAATTTTTTAACAATACATAAGAATAAATATTAAATTTCGTACGTTCTAAATGTTCAGGATAAAAGGAACACTAGTCTTCTAAAATATTCTAAGAACAAATTTTGTTCTATGTAAGCCAATAACAACAAATCAACAAAATAAGAAATCAACAAAAATAAAAGAATAATTTAACTTACAGATGTCATTTCTGGAATAAATTTAGAAACATGTCGTTATTTTATTTAGTTATCACTTCTCTTTATAAGTGATAGATTGACAAATAATCGGTAGTGTTCTCCAATATCACTGGGAAGTCTCCAAAATGCTTTTTACACAGGTCATCAAAAATCCTGTCGTACTTTTTGACACATTATTGTTACGATTGGCACATTATTGATGATTACTATTACTGTCGACTTGGCACGTTCATACTCCAGTGATGACATATCAGTCCGAACCCCACGAAAATTACCAGATAATCAGATCGATGTATGCGCAGTCGAGATCGTTGAAATGCAGTCATGACATTGGAGAGGGTATTATTCCGATTTACTCACTATGAAGACAACTCTCGGAGTACAAGTCACATTGAACATCGTAGTGTATTGCAATCGTGGAAGCTGAGTAGAGGCAGTTCATTCCAATAGAAATTTCCCAAAAACATTAAGGAAACTTAATAGATGAGCAAGAACTTTATTATGAGAACAGAGATGAAAACAACTCCACCGACTTTCGCTTCATTAAAAACTTGAACACATTAAGTATTGAAGAATTAGCAGAAATTGAAGAACATACTACCGACGAAATAGTGTAGACTCTCCCAGAGACGGGTTCTGGTTAACAACAATTAATTCGTGTAAAATCCGTCTCCGAGGCCAGTGTAACCGTATAAATACTTCCAAAAGCTTGCCCAAAGTCAAACGCGCGAAAAAAGCTGGCCCACTCACATCAATGTTCGGCGGGAAACAAGGGGGGCAAGAAAGGCGGGCCTGCTCGCTAATGGATGAACAAATGAGGCCACGAGGGTGTGTCTCTGACGTATGACCAAAACTCTTTATCAGAAGCGGCAATTCAAAAAGGTAAAAAAGCCTTTGGGTGCGAAAACGCCAGGAATCCTGGGATGCCGAATGATAATTAAATAGAAATAAAAATGGTATTACAAAAATGTTCCAAAGAATAAAATTCAATGTCTCAAAAGAAGAAATTAGGCAGGTACGTTTTAGAGGCAGTGTTGCAATTTAATAGAATAAGGTTTTAATAAATACGTGTAGCTTTTAACAGATTAAGATTTTTAGAATGATAAATAAAAGAATATTTTGATTAAGTTATGGAATAAAATATAAAATAGATTTAAGAGATATTTTAAAAAGAGAGGGAAAAATTAGAATTGTAAGAATTTGGAATAATTTAACTAAGGAAAAATGGCGAAAAATTTTTATTATTACATATATATATATATATATATATAAATAAACAGGGTGTCCGAAAAGTTTGGAAACGGTCAAATAACTCGATAAATATACAACGGATAGAAAAATGGAAAAATTCATTTCAATATTTTTGAAAAATCTATTTAGGGATATCAAAGTTGCCCCCCAACTTTGCCCCCTGGGGTGAAAAAGGGCAACTTTGAAATCTTAAATGATAGCCTCTCTTTTTTATTGCAGATTCGGATTTTACAGGAAAAAATACGTAAGTTTTGTATTTAACATTTTCTTCGGAAAATCGTAGATGACGCTGTAATCGAGTAAAATGCAGTGAGAATCGTTTCCATTGCAAAGTCTGGAAGTTGTCGAATAACTCGAGAAATATACATCGGATTGAAAAACGGAAAAATACGTGTTCAACATTTTAGAAAAATTGCAACTTTGATATCCCTAAATAGATTTTTCTAAAATATTAAACACATATTTTCCGTTTTTCAATCCGATGTGTATTTCTGGAGTTATTCGACCACTTCCAGGTTTTTCGGATGCCCTGTATATAAACAAAGAGATTGCAATAGGTCGATTTCTAAAGAAATCCACCTAAAAATCTTAAAATTAATATATCCTGACAAGTATTTCATATTTAAAATAACAATTAAGAGAATGGATTGAAAACTTCTCTTTATACATTTATTTTGGAAAAGAGGAGTGTGTGTGTTAAAATTTACGCCTGCCCCGAGTAAAAAAAATCAAAGTTTTTGAATAATAAACACGTGAATTTTCACATTGCTAACTAAATGTAAAACCGACAGAGTGAAAAATGTCCAAACCGGACCCTTGGAATAACGCTCCAATGTTCTACCATTGAGCTGCGATGACGATACCTAGCCTGGCATCTCTCAGTCATATATTAGTTAGGCTGCAACCTGCAACCTCAGTACAAGATGGGAATTTATTTAATCTTCATCAGTGAAATTACCCTGAAATTATTGAATAATAAACCCGTGAATTTTCACATTGCTAACAAAGCGTAAATCCGATAGAGTGAAAGATGTACAAACCGGGAATCGAACCCCGGACCGTTGAAATAACACTCCAATGCTCTACCATTGAGCTATGAGGACGATACCCAGACTGGCATCTCTCACTCTTATATGTCGGTAAGGCTGCAACCGCAGAATAACATGGAAATTTAATTAATTTTTCAATTACTTTCAAGCAGTGAAATTCGACCAAAATTATTGAATAAAAAACACGTGAATTTTCACAGAATTTTCACTGGCCCAGCAAAACGTGTCTGGCAATTTTCCTGACTTTCCATGATTTTCCCTGACCAAATCCAAAAAAATTCCATGACCAAACAGGCATACACAAAATCTGCTTTAAATAACACAACAAACGACAGGGGAAAAAAAAATCAGAAATTTGTATCGTAATAACAATGTTTATGCTCTTTTTCCAGGAGAAAATTCAAGCACTTTTCAAGAAAATTTCAAAATGAAATTCTATAAAATACTATAATGCATAAAAAACTTCACCTTTACCAGTTTTCAAATGAATGCCATACAACAAAGTTTAGAATGTGAAATGTCATGAAAAAGTCTCAAAAATGTATAAAACTTTTTTCCTTATTATGGTTTTTCTGCATTGCATTTGAAGGAATTTCTCGATCTCAAAACCGACAAGAGATTTTTCAGAGGCGCCATGTAGAAAGAAATATAGTAACACTTTTCTGAAAAAGAAATGATTTCAAATCCAATCCCCCCCCCCCAGACATTTCCATGACTTTTTAGGAACTATTTGTAAATTCCCTGACTTTTCCTATATATTTTTTAATTTCCATGACTTTCCCTGACTACTTTGAAGTTCCCTGACTTTCCAGATTTTCCATGTCGCTGGGAACCCTGTTTCACACTGCTAACTAAGCGCAAAACCGACACTATATGTGCTGACCTATGTTGGGCTTTGTGTATCGTCTCAAATTTGCCGCAGGGTTTGTGTGCTCATGATGACACTTTCATCTTGTGCTGAAGTTGCAGCCTTACCGGCATACACTGGCCTCCAAAAGTTAAGGTACAACCAGTCTTTTGTGTCTAATTTGAACTGCCCATATTAGTAGTCTTTTGTGCAGCCCTATATATGATCTGCAGAATTTCTATACAGTATGTAACCACTAAAAATTACATAAAATTGCAAATTAATTAGTAATTAATTGTAAATTATATAGCACAGTGGAAAGAGCGCTTTTAGCATTTACCGATCATAGTCAGCCCTTTAACTGAATTCTCTTGTGTGTCCCTGTAAATGAACGATAAATCCTACGCACTCCATAATCTATAGAAAATAAGTTGCATTGAACCTTAGTAATCCTTTTAAATTTCATTATGTTGCAACTATCATAAGATATTCAAAATGCACCGCAAACGATTTTCCCCCCTAGATCATAATGTAAAGGAATTATTTTGTACGTCCCTGTAATTGAACTATAAATGCTACTAATTGTATACTCCGGTAAAATCATGCTGTAGTCCATCTCAGTAGAACATATTAATTTAATTATATTTGAAATATCGTAACATCCATAAAATGCGCCGCAAACGATTTCTCCCCATAGAACATACTGTAATGGAATTATTTTGTGTGTCCCTGTATATAAACTTTTAATGCTACACACTTCATTTTCAATACCGAACATTTATAGTAGAATTCAATTATGTATAAAAGTTTCATGACAATCCGAGTATATTTACGAGAGTTAGAGCACAGACAGGCAGACAAACAAACTGAATTCATAAACACTTTTCAACTATGTTGGAAAGTGTTAAAAAGAAATAAAGAAACGAAAAATTGCACGTTTCAATTAAAAGAAATTTTTTTTAGCGTATTGACAAATCTGATTCTTTCTTAAATTTTTTACATGTAATAAAAACTATCAACTGAAAATTGTTTTAAACTACTTCATATAAGTGTGACAAAGACTTAGCATTTTAAAAATAATAACAATATTAAACTAGTCGTTGGGGGCCACCATAATACTTACCCATCATGGATATACATTGTATAAAATATGAACATAAAACATGTGTAAACTATTTATAAAATGCATTGCAATTCGAATAAAATCGTGACTTGATGACTTCATAAACTTTAAAGCGAGGCTAACGAAAAAGAAAGGCTACCGCGGTGCATTCCGCTTGGGCTCGCTCGGCGCCGTGAGGGCGCCGACGGCGCCTATTAGTTTTATCTTTTTTTACAGACCGCTAGCGTGACGTAATGCTCTTTTCGTACACCTCCATTGGTGCATTCGAGCATCACGTGACTCCCGCAGTCTGTAAAAAAAGATATGCGTAAAGCACCGCGGTAGCCTTTCTTTTTCGTTTTTTCTACAAGCGAGGCTAACGAAAAAGAAAGGCTACCGCGGTGCTTTACGTATATCTTTTTTTACAGACCGCGGGAGTCACGTAAAGCGAGGCTAACGAAAAAGAAAGGCTACCGCGGTGCTTTACGCATATCTTTTTTTTACAGACCGTGGGAGTCACGTGATGCTCGAATGCACCAATGCAGGTGTACGAAATGAGCATTACGTCACTTTAGCGGTCTGTAAAAAAAGATAAGAGGAATGCACCGCGGCAGACTGTCTTTTTCGTTAGCCTCGCTTTAAAGGCTCTATTACTGAATTGCGTAAAAGAAACATTCTTATAACTCCAAAACTGATAATCCTATTAACTAACGGTTTACTGCGTCCGATTAAGCGTCTCATTTCCAATTAAAACATATCTTTGAATTGTAATTTGAATGAAATACAATGCCATTGAAAAATCGAAGTGTGTTTAAAATAGGATTACAAATATCTCGGCATCTCATTATCCGATCGACTTCATTCTTCATGCAAAATTTATGTTTTTTTTATTGTCTTTTATATTCACTCCTTAAAATAAACAATTTCGAAAATTTTTATATACCTTTTATCAGAACGAATATTTCGAGAGTCCGAAAAAAAAATAGTTCCGGATAATCGAGGTCACTGAAATTTATTTCTTATCTTTATTCAAGTGATTAAATACTTCGAAAGAACTATTCACTAACTTTTAACGTTTTTGAGACATTTTTTATTTGCGCTGCCACGAATTCCTTCTTCAGTTTCAGCACAACAGTTCAAAAACAAATTCTAAGAAATTTGGGTAGACAAAAATCTCTCCTTCCTACATGCTTTCAAAAAAATTTTATTTGCATTTTGTGTATGAAGTCAGAGAATGTTCCAAATTGCTTTCAAAAAAGCGGAATTCCATCTTCCAGAGGAACTCTTTCATGCCTGCATGATTACCAACATAAGAATGCAAAATACTCAACAAGTGGGTAAGTGTGATCGAAGATCTCACAAAGGGTTTCGTTTAATATTCCTTTCAAAACACTTTATCCTTTCTTTAACCCTTTCCGGCAAAGTAGTCCCACTCCGGGCACACCTAATTTTAATTCCAAACTTGCATACGGCAACCAAGAATATTTTAATAAAATTTTGTTTCAACAATGAAAGCTTAAATTAAGGAGTTATTTTTTTCTAAAAAAGTCGTTTGTAAATTCCGGTATCAGTCAGTAATTTCTCATTTTACGAACAGAATTTGTCTGTGCCGGAAAGGAAATCCAAATAAATTCCATTTAAAAAAAGTTTTGTTTTTTATAAAGTAAACATTTACCGGTTTATTTTTCTCGTTTTTTTTCGAAAATCTGAACAGGTCCGATAGCGTGCGAAATCCGCTATTACTCTGTCATAATAATATCTGTCATGTGGACTAAATGGGATATTAAAAAAATCAATTTCAAAATTAAACATGTTGTATAGAGACCTTCAAAATGTTAGACGTCAGATTAATTTTCTTTTTAAGTCTCTAATGACGTCATATTAAGCTGCTTTCTGTATTTACACACATACTCATACCCCTTGTATTATTGAGGAATATTTGAAAATTTCCGTTTTATTACCAATATGATGTCCTATTAATCCTTTTTTTCAATTGATTAAACTTTTTATTTTATTTTCATTTTTCACATGGAAATCTTCACCCCAATTGCTAAACTTTCTCTAAATGGTGAATTCATACCCTGGGTCGCCAGTTATAAATATCTAGGCATTTATCTAGATACTAAACTAACCTGGGGTTAGGCAGATTCAAGACGTAATTGTCAAATCTACCAAGGCTCATGGATCCCTCAAATCTTTACTTAATTATTATAGCTGTCTGTCACTGAAAAATAAATTATTGCTGTATAAGTCCTTCATTAGATCAACCATGACATACGGCTCCGTTGTCTGGGGTTCTGTCGATGAGACTCAGATGCAAAGAGTTCAAATCTTTCAAAATAAACTTTTACGTAAGATCTGCAAGGCGACAACGTTTGTCCGGAACGACGTCATTCATGCCGATCCGAGGCTAACGAAAAAGAAAGGCTACCGCGGTACAGCGCCTAGAATACATAGTGTGGAAACCGGCAAATGGTGTAATGCTTTAAAAAGTGCTAAAAAGTTGCAGCCTATAAATGTGCAACGGTGCTCCTACGAAGCCTACGATAATGTTGCAACCAGAGACAAAAAAAAATGCGTATCACGTTTTTTAGCCATGCTTTCATAATTTAAAAAAAAACATAAAAATCACTAAGTCAGAGGAGAAAATGATATAATTTAAGTATTTAAAATACTTACCACCAGCCGAAACATTCTAATACAATGTCAAGAGCTAGCAGATGGCGCTGCGAACCCATCCTAATATTTTCAGCATTTATTGGATACAATTCTTTAGTACTATTTTGTAGCCGGTTTCCACACTATGTATTCTAGGCGCTGTACCGCGGTGCTTTACGCGTATCTTTTATTACAGACCGCCGGAGTCACGTGATGCTCGAATGCACCAATGAAGGTGTACGAAAAGAGCATCACGACACTCTAGCGGTCTGTAAAAAAAGATAAGTGGAATGCACCGCGGTAGCCTGTCTTTTTCGATAGCCTCGTGCCGATCTCAAAATTAGGCCTATCTCGCGTTATCAAAAAACTTGCACAAAAATTCCACAGAGATCGCCCTTTAATGCCCAACGAAGTACTGCGGTCAATTCAATCTTATAGTGTACTTAGCAGTAGAGGGAAGAAGAGACCGCATGTCATCCTTAGTACGAGGCTAGCGAAAAAAAAAGGCTACCGCGGTACTTTACGCGTATCTTTTTTTACAGACCGCGGGAGTCACGTGATGCTCGAATGCACCAATGCAAGTGTACGAAAAGAGCATCACGTCACTCTAGCGGTCTGTAAAAAAGATAAGTGGAATGCACCACGGTAGCCTGTCTGTTTCGTTAGTCTCGTCCTTAGTAGAGATGACGGTTTTGCTCCACCTAGGGCTCTTATAATACAGGCTGAATCATCAAGCATTTTGATGCCCACTTACCGTTTGTTGCTAATTGTTGCCTATGAGGCGAAAAATGTTTAAACGATTATCGAGTTGCAAAATCGCTTAAAATGGACGGTTGTTTCGCATAAAATTGTTCTAATATGTCAAGGAGTGGATTTAAAATACATATAAATGAAGAAAGATGGAATAATTTGTCTATAAATGCTAGAAGAATAGATCAGGATTGAAGAATTTTGCTAAATGCTACGCCAACCAGATCAGTTGTATACAATAAACCGGTTCTTCGAGTCCGATATGGTATATTGCAGGACGGGTAAGAAAAGCCTAATTGTTAAAGAGAGAAAAAAATCTTATTCACCCCGCATGTCTAGAATCTCCACCTTATTTATTTTTTGGATGGGTGGAGAGGGGGGGGGGTATTTAGATAGTTAAATTCATTTACTGTTGTTAAAAAGTGTAGAAAAGGGACTTTCTTTAATCGAAATTTAAAGATTTTACACTTTACACTTTGAATTTTGCGAGGGGGGGGGAGGGGTCAAAAGGAAAAAAACTGAAAGTTGAGAGCAGGGTGAGGTGGGGGTGAGGGGAGCGTGATTGCAATGATTATATATTTCTTGTTTGAAAAAAGTAACAAACACATAAGAAAAAAAAATTAGAGATTTTTAATTTAATCAGCTGCAGAAAGGAGGGGGGGGGGCAGATTTTTTATTATTTATTTTACGGGAAGGGGAAATTTTGACGATTCATTATTTATTTACTGTTATTGTAAAATTACAAATAGGGCAGAAAAATTGTAAAATTAAAGAGTTTTGAAAAAACACAATGCAAACACACTGATAAAAATTTATTTGTTACTATAATAGGTGCAAATGCTAAAAACACAGTTTTAAAGCATTAAAACAATTTATGATGTAAAATCAGACGTCAAAATACCTAAGCGCTTTTGGCTAAACATTAGCCATCATCAGAGGATTAAAAACAGTCGAAAAACTATACCTTGTTTTTATATAGTAACAAACAAATTTTTATCAATCTGTTTGAATTGTGTTTTTTCAAGTTTAAGAAGGTGAATTTGACGTTTTTACTATATGG
This sequence comes from Maratus michaelseni, assembly GCA_963931845.1. Taxonomy (NCBI): domain Eukaryota; kingdom Metazoa; phylum Arthropoda; class Arachnida; order Araneae; family Salticidae; genus Maratus; species Maratus michaelseni. Next base: position 161,255,698 of record OZ007597.1, read on the forward strand.
AATTTTCTATATATTTTTAATTGAAAGAGTTTTATTTAATGTGGTTTTCAAATTCCGGTAATTTCAAAAAGGGGGAATTTAAATAATCGGTTATTTATTGTTGCAATAAAATAATAAATGAGTAGACAAAATAAAATAAAAATAATAATAATAAGTTTTACAAATTTTAAACTTTTACGTACTGGGTTGGTTGAAATTTTTGGATTGTAGGGATGTGGGGAGGGGGGGGGGGGGAGAGATTGAGATAACATTAAAAGAAAACAGAAATTATTCAAAACGCGGATTCTTCATCATTTTATTTTTTTTTAATAAGGATTATTTTACATGCGATTAAATTGTAAAAACTGAATATCTAACATACGAAATTTATTCCCTAGAATATCAGCATTTTAAGACGCTTTTATTAATAACAAATTATATTACAACTTAACTTTATACTGAAAGTAATCATAATCATAATCATATCATATCATAATAATATTATAAATCTGATTGTGTGCAAATGTTAGGCTGAAGCCAGCGTCAAAATGGAGCATTTAATGATCCCGTATCTTTGCATATAGGCTGATTATAACCCTCATATGAACATAGGCTGGTTTTTGTTTATTTTATTCAAATATTTTTCTTAATAATTCAAAATTTCGTTATTTTTATTGAGAATAAATGGACATTTTTTCGTATAGCATTTTAAAATGGTTAAATTTACTTTACCGTTGCTAATACTTTATCGTTGCCAAAACTAATTCAAAACCTGAAAAAATAATTTTTACTCAACAATTTAGTTTCAATTGAAAAAATTTCACGGAAAAAATGAAAATGAAATTAAAAAAATTAAAGAATTAAGAAGAAGATTAAATAATATTATTAGAAATAAAACGTACTTTTTTTTAGTTTTTGATAATAATACAAGGTTTTAATATGCGTAACCATAGGAAACAGGCGAATATGACGTCATTTATCGAAAATAAAGCGGATATGCTTTGATTGGTGAAATAAAATGATCTTGGTTTTTTTCTTCACTTTTTTCTTTTGTATAGTAACAATACTTGCCGTTTTACCGTCTGCGCACGGCTAATATAACTATACCGTATTTTTTATTTAAATTGTAAAAAAGTAAAAAGAAGTTTCAAAAGAAAATGGTTATCAAATGTCAATAATATACTCCGCAAAATTATCCATCTCGTAAATGATGTCATGGATAGCGAGAAATAGTGATTTTTCATTCTTAAAACTAAAAGAAATAACTCGAATACCTAAAAAAAAATGACGAATGTTAATAGTTCCATTTTTGTTGATAAAACCTAAAGATTTAATATTATTTCGTTAAAGTAACATAATTTTCCCTATGCCAGTATTGAAATTAATTGCCTGGAAAAGAAAATTAACAAGAATTATGTCATTAAAAAGGGATTTCTCTGGGGAAAAAGGAGACGTCATATTTGAAAAAAAAACGGGAATTTTCCAATATGTTTTAAAATGAGTGTGAATCAATTCCTTACATTAATAATACAAGGATCAATAAGTATAGAAAGTAGATGAGTTTCATGCCATATTTATAACGAAAAATTTAAATGTTTTGTTATCTATACTGATTATTAAGCATGAGTATCCGTTATTTCATTATTTCGTGCCGCATGAGTATCCGAGTTTTCTGGTAAAAATCACATCATAATTTTAAGAAAAGGAAAATGAACACGAATCTATTATACTAAAATCTGACCGTGTGTTTGCATTTCGCAACTACTCCTAGACTATCGAACGCAACGCAATTTACTACCGGTTTAGCGAATACCGGTTATAATTGATCCGAGGATGTCACACAAACTCTCAGAATTAAAAAAATTAAATTAAATGCCATTTTTTTTAACCAAGTTTCTCTAAAAACGGAAAGTAACTTACTCCATATTTGTGTATAAAAAAAAAAGAGAAATAAAACAGATCAGTATATTTTTTACACCATTTTCTCATTAAAACTGAAAAACAGAATTTATTTTCACTTTGAATAGATGGTGAAAACAAAATCTTGATTTCAGTAAATTATCCGAAAAATACAAACATATTTTCACATATTCAAACTTCATGAATCAATTTATTCTGGAGAAGAAAAATTGCCTGCCAATATACTGTCATTTATAAAACAAGATTTGTTTCAATTATATATTAAACCAAGGAGGCAGAATTTAATTTAAAGAAAAAGCATATACTATTTCTAATTAATATATTTTTTTAAGGATGGCTGTTAAAACGTTTCACAAAGGCGTTAAAAGTAAAATTGTTTATCAGGTAAAATTGACATTTGTTTTTACTCAATTCGTCTATTTCCACGATTTTATTTGGCCCTGCATTGGTCGCAATTTCATTTTCGCAATTATTTGGCACAAAATTTTTAAGAGTGAGTTATGTCAAGGCCCCTATAATAATAAATACCGTATTATCTCCTATGAAATGTGATAAATAGTTAGTTAATTATTAACGTTTTTAATTATTGGGAGTAAAATATTTTGCTTAATTAATGTATTTATTCTTCTTTTAATGTTGCGTGAACGAAGTCACGGGTAACAGCTAGTAAAAATATAAGAGTCTAATGCATGTGAATATATATTTTCACATTAAATCAAATTTAGAATTAGTTACATTTATATTGTCATTTTTAATTATTCATGTAAAGCAAAGCAATAAATATTAATTGATGAAAATGAATTTTTAATTTTAATATATTATTACTTTTTAATGTATGGCGCAATTAAATATCTTAGCTATTTATTCTTATATTTTTGCATGTGATTAAGTAACTAAATTCACTCGCCATCTACGTGATAAGATGCCAAGTCAGGCATCCGCTTGAGCAATTAAATGGATGCGTGAGTCAGCCCGGTATATAGGAGCCTTAGCTCCACCTTCGAAAAGGAGGAGGAGAGAACCACCTTAAATGCTTCGTTGTGTTTTTCCAAATTCAAAATTTTTGCTAACTTACTTTTTCACTTTTGCATAAATTCATTAATTTAATTTTTTTTTTTTTTATGTCTTCCCGCCTACATTTGGCATCGGTGGATTTCAACTTTCCTTAATAATTTAGAAAAAAAAAATTATATTGTAATTTGCATTGTACCTGTATATAGCTTTTTCTTATTACTGTTTGGCATCGTGTATTACTTTTTAATAGTTTTATTAATTGTATTTTTGTATTTAAATTATATGCATTTTTCATTTTCTATTTTGACATATACTTCTTAAAATCTTTGAATTTAAATTTTAAAATAGAAAATTGTATGGCTCGAAATGGGCTTCCCCTTTCATTAAACTTTCATCCCTGCCCCCCCCCCCAACCCCCCACTTATTGCTCACCACTAACCAAGGCTTATCAACAGACTGCTTCATGCAACATCCTCCGCAGCTTGCTGCGAGATCTAAATAGATCAACAGCATCAAGATGAACGCTGTTTAGATATTTTCAACATCGATCTGCGGTAAACATGGGCATTATGCCCCATGTAGGCACAAGTGAAACAATTCTTGGTTCTTGGTGGAAATCTTTCAATAGAAACTTAATTATTGTAGAAAGAATTTTATTGTGGATTTTTAATTGTTGACAACTGCTATAACAAAAAATGTTTAAATTTAATAGGAAAAGGCCGTCAGATTTTTGGTGTTTTATCTCTCTATATTAAAACAATACGATTTTGAGCTTCATAGTAGGTATTCAGCTATAAGTACCCAAAATTTCATGCCTGTAAGTTATATAGTTTCTGAGAACCGGCTTTGTGACGGACAGACAACGTAGCGGAATAAATAGGGTTTCGTGAGATGAGCGAAACCCTAAAAATCACTACATTAATTGTGATATATTTAATTTGTGAAACAAAATCATACTTTTAACAGATCAAATTCTGATTCACTAAATAAACTCTGATCTGAGAAAGATTTTTAACTTTCTATTTCCAATCAGACTGTTTATAGAACCCAAGAAAACATCCCTTTTATCTCAAGTCTTTTCGTCATCACAACAATTTATTATTATTTTTTTTTTCATCTGTTGAAACAATGCTGTTAACAAAAATTACAGAAAACTCTGATTATGGAAGATTTCTGAATTTAAATGTGTATTTACTAAATTTTAGTTAGATCGTAATTTTTTTAATACAAAACTAATCTTTAACTTTTTATCTTTAGAAACAAAAGGATGTAAGAATGTACCGTATTTACTTGTGTATAGTGCACAACCCTTCTTTTGATTGAGACAAATAAAATAATATGTATTATATGTAATGTGCACCATCGTACTTTAATGGAACGAAATCCTGTAGCATCAATTGGGGGCGATTATGAACAATTTTTTCTAGTTTCAACCGCTATCCATCCATAGACAGCTTTAATGAGCCCATGATCCATGTAAATTCTTATAAAACTGTCATAAAGCTACTTTTTCACTCCTATACATGAATTACAGTTAGTTATTGGTGCTGTTAGGATGTTATCAAGTACAGTAGATTCCCTAAAATCCACACATTGTTTCAGATTACTGAGATATTGTTCCACTTCTATACTTCAATTACAATTAGTTATTGGTGCTGTGGGATGTTATCAAGTACAGTAATTCCCTAAAATTCACACATTGTTTCAGATTACTGAGATATTGTTCCACTTCTATACTTCAATTACAATTAGTTATTGGTGCTGTGAGATGTTATCAAGTACAGTAGATTCCCTAAAATCTGCACATTGTTTCAGATTACTGAGATATTGTTCCACTTCTATACTTCAATTACAATTAGTTATTGGTGCTGTGGGATGTTATCAAGTACAGTAGATTTCCTAAAATCCTTACATCGTTTCAGATGTAAACAATGAAACTTACAGTTAAGATGTAGGTGAAAAATTTAAGTTTATTTTAATTTTTATATCATTCTGTATACATTTTAATATGAAATTCTGTTTAATATGATTGAACTCATGTTTTCTCATGAAGGAAGGATAAATTTATTTCTGAAAATTTTCAAGATAGCACTGATATAAGTAGCGATCGCGATCTTTTTACCAAATACATTTATGTATTAATCAAACTTTTTGGTTATTAAGTAGAGCTAAATGTGAAATAAAACTTTGTTATTTTAAGATTTCCATGTGAATTATTAGTGTATATTTATAAGGAGAGTTTCAGTGAATAATTTAAGAAAAAATTATCTCATCATTATGCATACAAATTATAATCTTGACCTTTACTTTTAATATATTTTTAAAATTTTAAATTTTCTTAATTTTTATTATTTTACTTTATTATAAGCATTCATTATAATTTCAAGTGCATTACTGTTTAAAAATGCAAACAAAACAGTGACCAGAAATCTATAAAATTCTAAAATACGCACAACCTCTGGTTTTAAAATTGATTGTTCACATTTACTCTCAAAGACTATGGGGGTAATTACGAACATCTATTTTTGTGTCGACAAAAATTATTATGTTCATACATAACTTTAAAAAGGTTAAAGATGTCATTCAAGAAACAAAATATGTTCATAATTTCCCCAATACATATTTCACAATTATCCCCCAGATGCAATATTTGAGTCTAGTTTCATCAGAAAATTATTATTTTATACCACAACAACCATAATAATGGTTCAATGGGACAGTAATAACAGTAAACACATACAGCAATAGATGACATGACCAATTTCTTTTCAAATATTAAGTTAGAATATGTGTCTTGACACATTTGTTTTTATTTTGTGTGAAATATTTTTTTTTTCAAAGAATTTCTAAACAAGAAAATGACCATAAAGATTTTTTTTTTTTGACTTCTACTTTGTTTTAATGTATCCAAAGTTTAAATTACCATGGAAAACAATTTTTAAAATGTCAGTAGTAATTCTTTATTGGTTATAAAGGTCATGTGAGGTTGCAATTTTGTAATAAATGTAAGATTTAAAAAAAAATCAACATACAGTAGAACTTTATAACGCAATTCTCTATATAACACACAAGTTCTCAGATATAAACAATGAATTTTGCAGTTAAGAAGCACCTGCATAAAAAGCACCTGCAACTCTCTAGGAGACTAAATTATCTCTTCAATTCCGAGATTTTTATGAAAAAATTACTATTATTACAATAAAATGTTTTGAAAATAGGTAATATAATGAATGATTTGGTCCAGACATATTTGAACAATGTTTATAAAGTAAATTTAACAATATGTGGAACGATCTACATTATACAAAAATTTATAATCTGCACAACTCCTGGTCCCAAAGAATGCAATATAAAGATCCCCTACTGTATATTGATATGTTTCAGACCTATTTGGCCGTGTGTGCAAGCTAAGTTTAATGATGTATGAAATGCAATCTATGTAATGCAAAATTCTATATAGCGCACAACTTCGCATTTTTAGGTTTTTGTTATAAAGAACTTCTACTGTAATTTGTTCTTAATAATAAATTTTAATTCTATTTTAAGTGCAAAATTATGCTTTTCATCCATGAAAGGATAAACTCCAAGCTGAAGATTAATGTTCAATTAACTTGTACTTACAAGGGAACCACTTTCGGTGAAAGCCCGCATCTAGCATTGAGACCTGGTGCATTTTATAGCCCTATAGGCCAAAGTTAGAGAACCGATAAAATTTAACCACAAAAATCGTATTTTATACAGGGTGTCCGAAAAGTCTGGAAACGGTCAAATAACTCGAATACGATAATACATCGGATTGAAAAACAGCAAAATGCATGTTCAATATTTTTGAAAAATCTATTTAGGGATATCAAAGTTGACCCCCCCCCCCCCATCGAGGGGGAAAGGGGAGCAACTTTGAAATCTTAAATGATGACCCTCATTTTTTATTGCAGATTCGGATTCTGCGGGGAAAAATACGTAACTTTTGTATTGAACATTTTCTTCGAAACATTGTAGATGGGGCTGTAATCGAGTGCAATGCTGCGAGAATCGTTACCATTGCAATGTCTGGAAACGCTCCAATAACTCGAGAAATATACATCAGATTGAAAAACGGAAAAATACGCGTTTAATATTTTAGAAAAATGGCAACTTTGATATCCCGAAATAGATTTTTCAAAACTATTGAACATGCATTTTCCGTTTTTCAATACAATGTATATTTCTCGAGTTATTCGAGCATTTCCAGACATTGCAATGATAACAATTATCACAGCATTGCACTCGATTACAGCGCCATCTACAATGTTTCGAAGAAAATGTTCAATACAAAAGTTACGTATTTTTTCCTGATGTAGAATCCGAATCTGCAATAAAAAATGCGGGTCATCATTTAAGATTTCAAAGTTGCCCCTGTTTCCCCCCAGGGAGCAAAGTTTGGGGGGGGGGGACAACTTTCATATCCCTAAATAGATTTTTCAAAAATATTGAACATGCATTTTGCCGTTTATCAATCCGAAGTATATTTCTCGAGTTATTTGACTGTTTCCAGACTTTTCGGACACCCTGTATATTTTTGTGTACATTTAATTTTAATGTAATGTATTTTTAATTGTTCATACCAAAAGTGAGTTAAGCTGCCAAATAGGATGCTACAAATCCAAACTACTACTCACTCACACCAGTGTTGAATTCAAGGGATGGCCCGGGGTGGACATACCCCCCCCCCCCCCTTCCGGAAGATTTGAGATTTTATGCTTTCAATGGTCAAAAAGTGGAATTTCCTCTCCGGACTTCTAAAATGCCCCCCCCCCCACCCGGAGCCACAGAAATTCCTCCCGGAGAAAAGTGTCTGAATTCAATACTGACTCACACACAGCAGGTGACTATGACATTCGTTCAGGGTTGCTGGAGAAAATTCTACGGTAATGAATTAAGCCAATTTTGCACGGCCAAAAATGAAGGATCAATAATATCCAATGGTTGGAATATCATAGATGAGATTTATTCCAACAGAGCAACAAATGCCAAAACCAGGACTCGAACCTGGGTACTTTGGCTTGCCGTGCCAACGCTCATCCTACTGAGCTACCCTAATGATATCATGGCTGGCACATTTAACTCTTATTTGTTGGACTAGGCTGCATTGCTAATTGGATGGGACTGTATCGCTAGTTTCATTCATCCGAGCTATAACTTTGGCATTTTTACATGATGAATATGAAATAACACGGAAACTCATGTATACTAAGTAATTAGGTCATAATGAATGACAAATGGCGACAAACGCCAGAACCAGGACTCGAACCTATGTTCGAGTCCTGGTCCCGGCATTTGTCGCTCTGTTGGGAAAAATCTCAACTATGATACTCCAACCATTGGATATAATTTACCTAGTTGAAAATACTTTCCTCTGTTCATTATGCAATTATAATGTTGTATTATTTTCAAAATGAAATTCATAGGTTCTTGAAGAAATCTAACTTTTTTCAATATTTTATTCTTATTAGTAACTAATTTGCATTAAGAAAAAAAAAACTTTTTTGTTAATAGTCTGATAAGTGGTTTCAAAAATTGCATTTACAGAAAGTTATGCTGCTGTAAAATCAATAAATACGATTTTTGCAGACAAAGTTTATCAGTTCTCTAACTTTGGCCTTATAGGGCTATAAAATACACTAAGTCTCAATGCTATACTCTATGCAGGGGCTGAAAGTAGTGAAACTACAGTAGTCACTACTTTATATAGTAGTTTGTCGTGTAGCGCGCTACATTTTGAACAATGTAGTTTAGCGAGTAACGCGATACAAAAAACAGTAGTTTGTAGCGAGAACCGACGCTAGTTTTAACGCTACTTCAGGAGGGGGGGGGGGGGGGGGGGGTATGTGCCAAATCTGCAAATCACATGGTTCAAACTAGCATCTTTTGTGCAAATTTTGTTCTGCTAAACAATTTGCGAATTTCAGATTCAGTTTATACAAATGCATCGCATGAAGTCATAGGTTTTTCCCATTGGCACTTCCTGCTAAAATCAAACATTAACCCAGCAAAAAAAAAATATCTTTCTTGCTGGCGGCCAAACTTGTCTATTTACTCGTTATTAGGTCTTCATGTTTTAACGCCGGGTTTCTTATTACTCTGAATTGCTTTATTTACAGATTTATTTATTATTTACACTGATTTATTTATTGTTAGAGTTGTTTTTCTGTAATTTTCCAGATTACAATATCTCTCTTAATTTTTCTACGAAATGTGTAATGTGTGTATAAACATTTTCTTGTATGTTATCTTTCTTATTTTCTTAATGCCCTTGGTTGTGTCACATTATTTAATTATATCCCGTCAGACGCCATACAACGAGGGGTCGCTGTATTATTTAATTCAGTTCTTCAGTTTCGAATGTAAATTAAATCTCTTTGAGAAAATCTGAAAGTAGCAAAATAGCGACTACTTTTGAAAAGTAGTTTGTAGTTGCTACTTTTTAAAACAAGTAGTTGTAGTTGTAGTTAACTACATTTTCGATAAATTAGTTTTAGTTGTAGTTTGCTACAATAAAAAAGTAGTTTTTCCGATACTCGACTCTATGTAATTTGAATTGGCTTCTCAAGGACATCTATCCTCCCCCACTTCATCCCTTCTTTGTCATAGGAAAAAGTAGAGCGGTCAGTCAGCCAAACTGGACATTACCATAGTTGCTGTCCTAAGATGAGGACTCGAAAACTGACCTTGAGATGCCAATTGAAATTACATAGAATATAGGTGGGAGTTTCACTAAAAGCGGTTCCCTTAATAGAACTAAAATACACTTCACATTTATCATATCTAACATCACCTACCAATATGTAATACACTACATCTAGCCAAATGAAGTGACTCTGAAAAACATTCTAACTTATGCATGCACAAAAGGGTTTTCCTGCTGTACAAACAGCATTATTTATTTAATAAAACTTGATTAGGCAGTGCTAGATAAATTACAAGTAAAATAATCACTTTTTTAACAACAATTTAAGTTTGGTATGTTGTCAAGTGTAATAAACAAAAATGTCTCTAACACATTAAAAAACATTCAAATTTTAATGGCTGCTGTATATTTAATAATATATGTAGAAATCCAATCTGTCCAATACAAATAATACAAGATTATTATCTAAAATTTCATATGTACAGTGTTGTATCTATTATAAGTAAAACAATAAATTTTTTTATTAAATTTAATGCAATAAAATCATAACATTTTAAAAGATTAACAGATATTACTAACCATGAATGTCTACAAAGTAAGGTGTAAAAAAAAAAAAAAAAAAAAAAAAAAAAAAAATCTGATTTTTAAAAATCAAAATAATTTTTTTTTTTTTTTTAAATCAGATGTTTATGATTTTTCCCCCCTGGGTTAAAATACAGAATAGCTACCAAAAATTTCAGCTTTCCAAAACAATTAACCCTCTTATTAGTAATTTCATCTATATTTTAATTCTTTAATTAATAAAATTATAATTATTAGTGAGTAATTACAGAAATTATAAAAACTGCAAATTAATAACTTGTAATTTTATTAGTAGCATACAATAATGTTATGTACATTAATACTTTGTAATAGTTATGTAAAACTATATTAAATACTATTGATATTTATATTTATTAAAATTATTAATAACTGCTTCAATATTAAATTGTTAACACTGCTTAAAATTAATAATTATTAATTCTCTTATTAGGAAAATAAAATACATTTTTAATGCTTTAATTACTAAAATGATAGTTAATAATTTAGTAATCAGTCAACAAAGAAAAAGGGGCACAGTGCTAGTTTCCAAAAAGTGCCCTAGTTCATAGAAAAAGAGATTTTACAAGAAAATATATTAGTAATGTGTTTAGTAACGATATAAGGGGAAAAAAGTATATAATTTTTTAATATGAGAAATAAAGTGACATTAATTTTTAATGGTTTTTATGAATTACAAATTGAAAATATAATTAAATTACAACATGATTTAATAACTTCTTGTTTATTGTAAATAAAGTCCAATATTTTAGCAAGATCTTGGGCACACAGATTTAGAAATACTGTGGTATGGAGCAGTTTTTTACAAGAAATCTCTGGGTACAGCTAAAGATGGATTTCACTATCTTAAATAAAAAATAATAATAATTAGAAAAAAAAAACAAAAACAGAACGAATTTTGTCAATTTAATAAAGAGTACGGGGTCGCCCCCTTAAAAAAATGACTTACAGGGAACAGTAAGTAATTACAAAATTAATAACTACAAATAAGTCATTTCATTAGTTAGTAGCACAAATAACAAAACAGACAAATATTATTTGCAACTTGTTTTGCATTTGTACTGTTAATCGCCTAAATCTAAACTCTCACACATGTATGTATGTGATAAAAAAAATTATGAAAATGAGTTACTCGTTCATGCATACATACAAATACTGAATAAATATAAGAATAGCCAGTTATATCTGAAATTCTTAATATATTAAATAGCAGCATTGTTACTATTCAGTGGGGATTGTTAGCATTCAACATTTTAAATTAAAAAAGAAAAAAAAAAGGATAGCATCCTTTTAAATACCTAACTAATTTCTTTATTTGGAGTATATATGAGTTTAAAAGTGAAAAAATAAAATAAATAAATTATTTCACCTCTATTGAAGAAGCTTTTGCTGTGCTTAAAATTTTTATACCAATTAGATCTTTTTCTCTTATACATTGTTTTACAATGGCCGTTGAGTAGATGTCATTCTTTCATTCTTCTTTAGTTCTAATTTGCTATAAATTTATAATTGCAAAAATAAGGTACTGGTTGTATATTCTTTTACTAGTAGAAATTTATTATACTTGATATACTAATTTTATGTAAAAGAAGAAATAATTTGATTATTTAAAAGTAATTATGACATTGCAAATTATATTAGATTTAAAAATCATTCTTAAATAAAGTGCATAAAACTTGTCTTTTACAAACTTACTGTACTTAATTTTTTACAAGCCTATGGAATTAAGCTTAGAAACAATTATTCAAAGCTTTTTTTTGTTTATTCATAAGGTAAAATATCCATACGAACTTTCCAAATTATGTTTATCTTAGATTGTTTTTTTTTCTTCTGACATTTTAACTATTTAGAAAATTTATGATTTAAAAAAAATCAGTAATCATGATTTAATCACTGATTTAAATCATCTGATTAAAATCTTTTTTTTTTTTTTTTTTTTTTGGAGGGGGGGAGGGAGAAGGTGAATATAACATTAAATAAGATGAGCTGAACAATGAAATAAACTTTATTGACTATTTTCAAAAGGAATGTTTGAAACAATTTATTATTTTTTTTTCATCCGATGATACCCAATTTAAGAATTTTAACATATGAACATAAAAACATAACTAAAACTTTTCCTCACAGAAAGGTTCAGAAGCAGCCGTCCCCCAGATGTAAAATCTTTAGTTTCTTTTTTCTCTTTGTATTTAATTGTTTTCAATTATTTGAAAATGTGCCCCTCTCTCACCGTCCACACACTCCTTTCTGCAAACATCTGTGTTACTAAATCACTGGCACATAAAATGTTACATTTTGTGAGATGAAACATGCTTTTGTAATGAAAGTTTACAACTATATGATCGTTCACATATGTCACACACATAAGGTTTTTCACCAGTATGTGTTCGGATATGAACCTTCAACGAAAACTTAGTTGAAAATGAACTCTCACACATTTCACAAGCAAAAGGTTTTTCACCCGTATGTGTGCGCAAATGTCGATGCAAATTGTATTCCTTTGAAAATGATTTTGGGCATACATTACATACATACGGTTTTTCGTCAGTGTGAATTAAATAATGCTGCTTTAATGCTTCCTTAGTTGCAAATGACTTTTCACATACGACACACTCAAACGGTCTTTCTCCAGTGTGAATACGAACATGCTGATTTAAATGATACATAGTTAAAAATGTTTTCTGACATTTATCACAGATAAAGTTTCTTTGTTTGGAAATAGAAAGATGCATTTTAAAATGATTTTTGCTAGAGACAGTCTTTTGACATATGTCGCAGAAAAAAGGTTTATCTCCAGTAAGTATATGACGATGTTCACATGATGATCCTTCAATATCATCCCTTTCATAAAGCTGTTGATAATCAATGTGAACTCTACTATGCCTATTCAATTGAAATGATTCTGAAAAACATCTGTGACATGCCAGACACTGATAAGGTTTTTCACCTGTGTGAGTACGAAAATGTCTCTTTAAACTAGTTCGATAACTGAATAATTTGTTACATATTTCACATTTGAATTTTACATCTAATGCCCTTCCTTCTATATGAACACGTTGATGCCTTGCCCAACTCGTCTTTTGTCTGAATAACCTTTTACACACATCACATTCAAATTTCTTTTCTCCAGTATGAATAGCATAATGTTGCTGTAATCTACATTTCCTTTTAAATGCTTTGTTGCATATATCACATACATGTAAATTCTTTCTTGCAGGAGGGAGAGAAGGCAAATCATCAAAATCTTCTATCCCAGATTTTACTTCTAATTTTAAATCATCAAAATCTTCTATCCCAGATTTTACTTCCAATTTTAAATCGTCAAAATCTTCCAGTGCAGATGTTACTCCCATTTCTACATCATCAGAATCTTCTATCTCAGATTTTATTTCTATGTCATCAAAAATTTTCACCTCAGGTTTTGCTTCCATTTCTACCTTTTAGCCAAATAAAATTAAATCAATTAAATATCCAGAAATCCTAAGTTAGCACTGAATATCTGAAAAGTAAAGAAAATACAGCAAATAAGTTACAAATTTCTAATAAAACTTGATTAGGCACTGCTAGACAAATTACAAGTAAAATAACCACTTTTTATAACTTTTAACAATTTAAGTTTGGTATGTAGTCAAGTGAAATAAACAAAAACTTCTCTAACACATTAAAAACATTCAAAATTAAATTTCTGCTACATATTTAATAATATATGTAGAAATTCAATCTGTCCTATACAAATAATACAAGTTTATTATCTAAAATTTCATATGTATAGTGTTGCATGTATTATGAATAAAACAGTAAAACAAGAAATTTTTTTATTAAATTTAATGCAATAAAATCCTAAAATTATAAAATATTAATACATATTACTAACCATGAATGCCTAACAATGCAAATTCCTTTTTTTGGGGGGAGGGAGGGGGGAAAGGTGAAAATAAACATGAAATAAGATCAGTGTTGAATCGAATCCAGGGGGTGGCCCAGGGTGACATCCACCCCCCGGAAGATTTGAGATTTTATGCTTTCAAAGATCAAAAAGTAGAATTCCCCCCCCCCAGAACTCTATAATGTCCCCCCCCCCCCCGGAACCACAGAAATCCCTCCCGAAGAAAATTGTCTGAATTCAACACTGAATAAGATGAACAATAAAATAAACTTCTATTGACTATTTTCAAAAAGAAGATTTGAAACAGTTTATTATTATTTTTCATCAGATGATACCCCATTTAAGAATTTTAATATATGACATATGAACATAACTAAAACTTTTCTTCACAGGGAGATTCAGGAGCAGCCCTCCCACCAGATGAAAAGTGTTTAGTTTCTTTTTTTTCTTAGTGTTTAATTGTTTTCAGTTATTTTAAAACAATTTTTATTTTCAAAATTATGTGAGAAAAAATAAAAACTTTGAAAATGTGCCTTGTCTTTCCCAACCCCCCACCTACACACACGCCTCGTATCTCTCCACCTCCCCCTCCCCCCACACACACTCCTTTCTTTAAACATCTGTGTTACTAAGTCATTGGCACATGAAATGTTATATTTTGTGTGATGAAACATGCTTTTGTAATGAAAATTTACAACTATATGATCGTTCACATATGTCACACACATAAGGTTTTTCACCAGTATGTGTTCGGATATGAAACTTCAAGGAAAACTTAGTTGAAAATGAACTCTCACACATTTCACAAGCAAAAGGTTTTTCACCCGTATGTGTGCGCAAATGTCGTTGGAAATTGTATTCCTTTGAAAATGATTTTAGGCATACATTACATACATAAGGTTTTTCGTCAGTGTGAGTTAAATAATGTCGCTTTAATGTTTAATGCTTCCTTAGTTGCAAATGACTTTTCACATACGACACACTCAAACTGTCTTTCTCCAGTGTGAATATGAACATGCTTATTTAAATGATACATTGTTAAAAATGTTTTCTGACATTTATCACAGGCAAAGTTTCTTTGTTTGGAAATAGAAAGATGCAATTTAAAATGATTTTTGCTAGAGACAGTCTTTTGACATATGTCGCAGAAAAAAGGTGTATCTCCAGTAAGTATATGACGATGTTCACATGATGATCCTTCAATATCATCCCTTTCATAAAGCTGTTGATAATCAATGTGAACTCTACTATGCCTATTCAATTGAAATGATTCTGAAAAACATCTGTGACATGCCAGACACTGATAAGGTTTTTCACCTGTGTGAGAGAATTCGGTTCTAGGGGGGGTTTGAGTTTATAATAAAGATGGTCGCCGGTTATATGAATCATTGGTTAATGGAATCAGTCTTTTAAATGAATGAAATCATAATGCTTTTCTCTGCAATTAAGTTGGTTATGATTCATTTACACAGCGTTTACAATATTAGAGTTACAAACTATAAAATGCACCAATGAAATAACACAAAACTATGTTAGATTTATAAAGTGTTTAAAAATGATGAGGGGAAAACTTAAAGATGGAAGAACACACTACAGAAAATAATTTTTACATAGAAAATAACAGAGTTGGAATCCATTTGTTCAATCAAAAATACACAAGGTTTCATTACAAGAGAATCGCGAATTCTTATTCCTAACTTTAATAATAATGAAGCAATTTTAACAAAATTTTCAATAGACTTACTTACCTTGCTTTTTGCCAAATGTAACAAGTCATTTAGAACTTTTAGGGCTATAGACGTGAAATTTTATATGGATGTTACTTAAAAGACGTAAATGCTCCCCAGAATTTATTTTTTCAATTCGAAATTTAAAAGAATGCAAGAGTAAGAAGCATTCTAAAATTGCGATTTATGTGACACAATTGGTATGAAAACTTGGAATTTGGCATGATGATTACTTTTATGTAGTAAATGCTTCCTTATAACATTTTTAAAAACATTTAAAAATTTAAAAGGACGAAATGAGCTGAAAACTTTCTAAAAGTGTTCTAAATTATGATTTAGTTGAAACTGTTAGTGTTAGAAACTTGAAATTTAGTATAGAGATTACTTTTAAGATGGAAATGCTTGGCATGAAGAATTTATTATAAATGGTAAATTTAAAGGTGTGAAACAGCTGAAAGCATTCTAAATTACGATTTATTTAGAATCTCACGTCATATCGAGCCTTTCGAAGACGATCTTTTTTCTATGCTAAAAGTAGCTAAACGTCTGTATTTCGACACAATCCATTAAAAGCATCTTGGAAGATCAAAATTACAGCGCCTACAAAAATTTGGAAACGCTTTGATGAATAAAAGTATTTAAAAAAATCTGAGAATTTTTCGATGACAATGCAAAAAGAAAGTTGGGTATTTTGGCGTGGATTTGCTCGGCATCGGCTCATGTTTTCAGTATTAAATGTGACTTAGTCTTTTTTGACGTGACTCTGTTCTCTTCGACTTTAGTCAAAGACTTAGACTTTTTTCACGGAATTTTAAAGAGGGGTTGGATACAGTTATATTTGCAATCGAATAAAATTTCAGAGAGTTCGGACAGTAACTTTTGTGTTGTTATTTTAGTTTTTGTGTTGTTATTTTAAAGGACACGTCGAAAAAAAAAAAAAAAAAAAAAAAAAAAAAACGCAAGAAGAAAGCATTTTTTTTACAGCTGGATATCAATATTTTTCCATGGTCTGTAAAACCATTATATTTATAACCATGGCTTTGCAAATTTGATAAAATCTGGTAGCCAGTAAAAAAATTCTAGTTACCAGTAAAAAAATATAACCTGCTCCACTCCGAAGTCACTAATTTTCAAAAACACAAAAGTTTTTTATCAATTAATTGAGAAAAATAATAAGCCTATTGTAGGATTATTAGTTACATAGTTTAGAACAGTTACATCATTTAAAAAGATGGTATAAACAAAGTTTTCTAATGAAATTTATCAAAATTATTTATCTATGAAAAAAAATGTAAAGGCTGCATTAACCGGTATGTTCAGGAAATGCTGACTGCCGAAGGTTTCAAATGTCTGGATAAGTGAGTGCTGCAAAATCTATATCTGATGAGGGGGGCATGGATGAAACAGTGAAGCAGGAAAACAATTTCTGCCTATTTTCGTGTCGAAGTCAGTCATATAATTATTTTTTATTAATTTAAAATTTGCATTTGTTAAACTTATTTTTACCTAATTAAAAATGCCGAAAAGGAGAAAAAATGCCATTTATCGTCATTTCTTAGGTCAATTTTTATACAAAAAATTATAATAATAATTTTTAAAAAATCGGGTTAAATAACTTGGTGGCTAGATAGAAAAACTAGGTCGCCAGTGGCGACCTGCCGACTGCATTTGTCAAGGCCTGTTTATAAATGATGAAAAATTTATAGAATTCAGACAACTGGTGTTATTTTTTTTTTAAACTATGAAACGAGAGACCCTTACGAGGAAAAAAAAAAAAGAAACCAAACAAGAAGGTGTATTTTAAAAATGCTTTTCTGTCTAATAATCAATATTTTTGAGTGAAAATTTCATTTAAAAATATAAAATTCATATACGATATATAATCATACAAATTTGAGGTAATTATCATGAGCCCAGGCACCGCCGGACAGGTCAGCTAGTATAATTTTAATGACATGCAGATAGCATTCGTTAATATGTAATAAGTGTAAATCAATACATAACTAATATATTGCTGATCAATTTAAATTAATGCATGGTTAGTGTAAAAGTGTGCGTAATTATAGATAGTATTTTTCTAAAAAAATGCATTTAACGCCTTTTTTTTTTTTTTTTTTTTTTTTTTAAAATCCATACTCACAGGCAGGTCTTAAATTCTAGGAAAAAAGAGTACCGGAGCTCATACATATACGCTATAAGCAAGAACCCGATGGCTCTCATCCTGTGAAGAAACATATCGGAGACTTGAGGCTTCCATGAAAAAAAATATTTTATTTGAAGAAAGATAATTGAAAAAATGAGGCGGTCCCCCAGCACTCAGAACGTCTATATCTTCACATCATGAAAACTCAAATTCGAATGCCTTTTTTTGAGATGCCACAAATTTATCTGCGTCGACCCATAGGGTACAGAAGAAAATTCGTTAGGGAGAAGCACATTCTAATTTTTTTGAACGCAAACCAGATTACCATATATCAGCATCTTTATAACAACAGAAAACTAACTTTCCGAACTTAACATTTGCAGGAATTTTAGCATGTAGATGTATCGAGAAATAGACGTTGCATTTTATCTTTATTTATTCTGTGATCCAAAATGTATGCTTTAGGAAAGCACGCAGATGCCAAACTGAAAATGATTTCATTTCTCATATGAAAACCGCAAGCACATACGAAAGAAAGAATTTAGACATGTACATTAATTGAGAAAGGATCACTTCAAGCTGCGATAAAAGAGTTTAAGAATTGTTGAATTTTAAATAGAAAGGAAAGAGATTTTCTTTTCACAGAAGCGCGATAGAATTAAAAATAGCTAAAAGAGGAACCACAACTAATTTATAAAATTTTAACGATAAATATATGAATCTCCATCATAAGCAAGACGTCGTTGCTACATTACCAACAAATGAAATATAGACTTTAAATTTGTGTACAGACCCCCTACGAAACAAATGATTCGAAACAAACACCGATTGCAAAAATCTGCTCATAATCGAAAAATAGCTTTTTATAACTTTAAGTACTTTTTTAAAATTCTTACTTTTGCAAAGATTATTTTCCTGGGTACGCACATAGCTTGGTCTTAGATATAACAGAGAGCAAAAAACGCAAAAAAAAGCCGCTTGAAACTGAGAGAGACTTACAAAGTGTATGTTTTTTTTCCTCTGGAATTCAATGATCTGTTATTGTTTCAAACGTGGAACAAAGACAGAAATGCAATTAAGAAACAGACCACTGTATACTATATCTACAAAAAATAACTTTTCAAAAGTAAAAAAACAGCCAAGCTTAAAAAAAAAAACGGAAGTTGTGGCTAAAAAATTGTGTGATAGCAAATTTCCAAGCTTTGATTATAGTACTTATTTAACTTTTTTCCTTTAAAGAAGTTATCATATATATAAGTCGAGTGCTACATATATGTTAATAGAAATCGTTTTCTCTTGTACTAAATACATCCTAACGTGTTTCTGAAAATTCATGATGGGCTTGGCGGCCATCTTTCCATATTATACACAAAATTCTAAGCACCCATATCCGTAGTTCAAATCCGAAGTTCAAACTTGTAACTTAAGCAAATATTTTAATCGTTTCGTTTTCGTTTTCGTTTTCGGTTATCAAAATATTAGTCTTCCTCAATTTATCTGTTCGTAGTTAAAATCTGAAGTTCGACATTGTTATAAACATATTACATTGCAAACATATTATGCTTTTACTTTAGAAATTTGAGGGCTTAGAAATATGGAAAAATGGCCGCCAAGCCCATCATGCATAATTTGAAAAAAATTGAATTTTCAGAAACACGCTAGGATGTATTTAGTACAGGAGAAAACGATTTCTATTAACATATACGTAGCACTCGACTTATATATATGATAACTTCTTTAATGGAAAAAAGTTAAATAAGTACTATAGTCAAAGCTTGGAAATTCGATATCACACCATTTTTTAGCCACAACTTTCGTTTTTTTTTTTTTTTAAGCTTGGCTGTTTTTTTACTTTTGAAAAGTTATTTTTTGTAGATATCATTTCTTTTTTTTAAATAGATTATACATAATTTAAATAATCTACTCTATGAAATTAACATGAGAATGTTATGTAAAATTACATTTTACTTTCAGTTATTGTTTAAAGGGTTCACTAGAAATACCAGTAGATTTTTCAATTAAACTAATTACACCCTTAAAAACAACATATTAAATGTGGCTTGTTATAGTACTTGTTATCCTTCGTTAAAAAATATCACTGCCTAATCCATGAGATGAGTAAAAATGGAATATGCACATAGCGCGTCAGCGCTGCTTTTGAAATCAAATGTGATATCATGCTCTTTTATTATTAGTGTTAAATCACATTGATTGACGAATCTTTATAAAATGTAGTTAATGGTGAAAAGTAACAAAATATCTTAGCAGTTTCTTAAATTTACATTATTTTATTCAATTAAACACTGTACTCTTACAATAAATTTAAATGGAAACTTCACTTCTAAAACAAAACACTTTAACAACTGAATTCCATTAATTTATAGAAAAATGATGTCAAAGAATTCTCAGCCTGCGAACGAAATGCTTGTCCTTTACCATGGTTTTAGAGAAATAAATTAATCACATTTAATTCCTTTTCCAAAACTTCGCTTACGTTTGGAAAGAAATTTTAAATGCCGATAACTGTTAATGTATACATTTTAGAAGTGAAACCTCTTTTCTCAAAAATTATTTTATTTTTAAAGATCTTTCTAAAAATGTAAATTTTATGAAGTTATATATATATATTAAAGCATGAACACTACGTCTAATTACTTTATTTTACAATATTATAAGAACACACATTTTATCAGACAGTTAAATGCACCAAACCAACATGAGTGAAAAAATGACCTGCGCCAGGTCTCGAACCTGGGACCTTCAGCGTACCGTGCTAACGCTTTGCCGCCACCCAGATCGATATCCTAAACCTGCAATTTCTCATTCTTATTCCTGTTGGAAACAGTCATCAGCCACAATTTGCAGTCACATTTAATTGTCTGATAAAATGTGTGTTCTTATAATTATGAAGTTTTATTTAAAAAAAAATATCTTCAGAAAAAATGGCTGACTTGCAGATGAAATTTGATATGATTAACCCGTAACTGGTTTGTGCTATTATAATACAGATGGTACACGGTTGTTGGCAGAGTTTTATCTCCGTTTTGGCATAATTTTTTAGTTGCCAAGTTAATTAACAGTTTTTTGCTAATTAAGGATAGAAATTTATTTTTTTTTCACTGGAGTTTATAAAAGCACGTAGATTAGGTTATTACTTGTCCAAAAGTAATATCCTTTTTAATTTCTGACCTATATTTTTGTCTGTAGGTTGTTTGAAAAAAAAAGTTTGACGAAGAAAAAAGTGATCATTTTAAGTAACTCGATGTTAAAAAAAAAAAATCTATATCTCTGTTTATAAATCACTTATGAAGATGATTTTGGCCTCAAATTGAAGAATTTCTTCATTAGATTCTTTTAGTTTTTGTTTCTTTTTTTCTGTGACGCTTGGTTCATTTGATATCTGATATTTTAATCTGGCATGTTTGGTCGATTTAACATTGCGAAGTTTCTTCCTGTAAGTAAGCAGTAGCGGTTTTTAGTCCAGTTCTTGGCGTTGTTTGTTTGGCGTAATTTTTTTTTTATAGCTTGGCTTGGCAGAGCGACCGCCCTGCTTGATAACTCAAAGCGTCTGTATGAGAGTATATGACCCATCTTGTACTGTAAGATGTCTCGACAAAGTGACACAGTCCAAAAATCAAGTTTTGACATAACCTATGCATGTAATATGCGCTTTCACAGTTTTAAGTAGAATTTTCGCCATTTAATTGAATCACATTGTTGAATAGAATTTGATTTAAAAAAGCGGTGGATTCTGCAAAGGCAGAAAGGCCAAAAAACTTAATTTTAACTTTAGTAGTTTTGATTCATATAAGCGGCAATTATAGTAATTTTTTTAGCTCTGTGGGGTGTTTTAACCCCCAACCCCCCCCCCCCCCCCCCTGGCTGCGCCACTGTGTGTGAGTACGAAAATGTCTCTTTAAACTAGTTCGATAACTGAATAATTTGTTACATATTTCACATTGGAATTTTACATCTGATGCCCTTCCTTCTATATGAACACGTTGATGCCTTGCCCAACTCGTCTTTTGTCTGAATAACCTTTTACACACACCACATTCAAAATTCTTTTCTCCAGTATGAATAGCATAATGTTGCTGTATTCCACATTTCCTTTTAAATGCTTTGTTGCATATATCACATACATATAAATTCTTTCTTGCAGGAGAGAGAGAAGGCAAATCATCAAAATCTTCTATCTGAGATTTTACATCCAATTTTAAATCATCAAAATCTTCTATCCCAGATTTTGCTTCCAATTTTAAATCATTTAAAATCTTCCAGTGCAGATGTTACTTCCATTTCTAAATTATCAAAATCTTCTATCTCAGACTTTATTTCTATGTCATCAAAAATTTTCACCTCAGGTTTTGCTTCCATTTCTACTTTTTAGCCAAATAAAACTAAATCAATTAAATATCCAGAAATCCCAAGTTAGCACTGAATATCTGAAAAGTAAAGAAAATACAGCAAATAAGTTACAAATTTCTAATAAAACTTGATTAGGCACTGCTAGACAAATTACAAGTAAAATAATAACTTTTTAAAACTTTTAACAACAATTTAAGTTTGGTATGTAGTCAAGTGAAATAAACAAAAACTTCTCTAGCACATTGAAAACATTCAAAATTAAATTTCTGCTGCATATTTAATAAAATATGTAGAAATTCATTCTGTCCTATACAAATAATACAAGTTTATTATCTAAAATTTCATATGTATAGTGTTGCATCTATTATAAATAAAACAGTAAAACAATATTTTTTTTAATTAAATTTAATGCAATAAAATCCTAAAATTATAAAAGATTAACACATATTACTAACCATGAATGCCTAACAAAGCAAAATCATTTTTTTTTGGGGGGGGAGGGGTGGAAATAAACTTGAAATAAGATGAACAATAAAATAAACTTCTATTTACTATTTTCAAAAAGAATATTTGAAATAGTTTATTATTTTTTTTCATCAGATGTTACCCCAATTAACAATTTTAACATATGACATATGAACATAAAAACATAACTAAAAATTTTCTTCACAGAGAGATTCGGAAGCAGCTCTCCCTCCAGATGAAACTGTCTTTAGTTCCTTTTTTCTCTTAGTGTTACAATTTTTATTTTCAAAATTATGTGAGAAAAAAAAAAACTTTGAAAATGTGCCTTGTATCTCTCCACCTTCCCCTCCCCACACACACACTCCTTTCTTTAAACATCTGTGTTACTAAGTCACTGGCACATGAAATGTTACACTTTGTGAGATAAAACATGCTTTTGTAATGAAAATTTACAACTATATGATTGTTCACATATGTCACACACATAAGGTTTTTCACCAGTATGCGTTCGGATATGGAACTTCAAGGAAAACTTAGTTGAAAATGAACTCTCACACATTTCACAAACAAAAGGTTTTTCACCCGTATGTGTGCGCAAATGTCGTTTCAAATTGTATTCCTTTGAAAATGATTTTGGGCATACATTACATACATAAGGTTTTTCATCAGTGTGAATTAAATAATGTTGCTTTAACACTTCCTTAGTTGCGAATGACTTTTCACATACGACACACTCAA
Organism: Maratus michaelseni; assembly: GCA_963931845.1. Classification (NCBI taxonomy): domain Eukaryota; kingdom Metazoa; phylum Arthropoda; class Arachnida; order Araneae; family Salticidae; genus Maratus; species Maratus michaelseni. Next base: position 161,279,205 of record OZ007597.1, read on the forward strand.
ATGGTCTTTCTCCAGTGTGAATACGAACATGCTGATTTAAATGATACATTGTTAAAAATGTTTTTTGACATTTGTCACAGGCAAAGTTTCTTTGTTTGGAAATAGAAAGATGCATTTTAAAATGATTTTTGCTAGAGACAGTTTTTTGACATATGTCGCAGAAAAAAGGTGTATCTCCAGTAAGTATATGAAGACGTTTACATGATAATCCTTCAATATCATCCCTTTCATAAAGCTGTTGATAATCAGTGTGAACTCTACTATGCCTATTCAACTGAAATGATTCTGAAAAACATCTGTGACATGCCAGACACTGATAAGGTTTTTCACCTGTGTGAGTACGAAAATGTCTCTTTAAACTAGTTCGATAACTGAATAATTTGTTACATATTTCACATTTGAATTTTACATCTGATGCCCTTCCTTCTATATGCAAACGTTGATGTCTTGCCCAACTCGTCTTTAGTCTGAATAACCTTTTACACACATCACATTCAAATTTCTTTTCTCCAGTATGAATGGAATAATGTTCCTGTAATCTACACTTCCTTTTAAATGCTTTGTTGCATATATCACATACATGTAAATTCTTTCTTGCAGGAGGAAGAGAAGGCAAATCATCAAAATCTTCTATCCCAGATTTTACCTCCAATTTTAAATCATCAAAATCTTCTATCCCAGATTTTACTTCCAATTTTAAATCCTCAAAATCTTCCAGTGCAGATGTTACTTCCATTTCTAAATCATCAAAATCTTCTATCTCAGATTTTATTTCTATGTTATCAAAAATTTTCACCTCAGGTTTTGCTTCCATTTCTACGTTTTAGCTAAATCAATTCAATATCCAGAAATTGTAAGTTAGTACTGAATATCTGAAAAGTAAAGAAAATACAGCAAATAAGTTACAAATTTCATTAATAATACATGAAATTTCTATCATTTTTAATGGAATAAAAATTGCTGTTGCTTCTCTTTTCATAAAAATAAAATGTGAAAGAAAATTAAATAATCAGTAAAAGGTTCTTTATGTTTGTAAAATATATTTAATACTTCAGATATTAAAAATCAATAAAAAATATTTTACAAAATTATTTGAATATTTTTGTAGAATGCAAAACAAATGAAATATTTATTAATAATTTTCAGCTGCAACTGTTCTTAAAGAGCCAGTTGACTCACGCAAAACACCCGCTCGCTAATGGTAATCCTGTGGAACAGTTATTTTATAATATCTCATTTGCATTTAAACATTTTTGAGTGATTTTTTTTTTTTTTTTTTTTTTGCACTGGATAGCTGAAATTCATCTCTACAATTGTGCGTTTTACTTTTTCAGTTTTGTTTGCAGGGTTTTTTTTTTTTCTATAAAGGTTTTTTTACTTTCAAAACCTGTTCCTAAAGTGAAAATATCCCCGTAAAAAAAAAATTCTTCAAACAAAATCGAAAAAGTACAAAATGACGATTGTAGAGATCAACCACAACTATTCAATAAAAAAAAAATTGCTTAAAAATATTGAAATGCAAACAACATATTATAAAGTAACTGTCCCATAGGATTAATATTAGTGAGCAGGTGTTTTTGTGTGAGTGAACAGGCTCGTTAATCAGGAAAAAATTAAAGAAAGCTCGTTCTTAATCAGAAGAAAAGTTTTGCCTCGATTAGACACCAAAGCTCTCACTGTGGAAACAAACATATTAAACCTTCTAAATAGCTATTTAAAAATAAAATTAAACTTTTATAATACATAGGAACATCTACAGTTACAAGTAGTTGAAACAGTGCAATCACAACTTGTGTAAACAATCTCAAATCTAGTCAAGTTTCACTACAGAAGCAGTGTTGCCGATTTGGCGGATTTTCTGCCAGATCTGGTGGATTTCTGCCGGATCTGGCTGGAAAATTTTTCTGTCTGGCGGATGGCGGGTAATTTAGCCTCTGGAATGTGGCTGAAATCTAGTGGATTTCTATAGAATTCATGATTTTTTAATTTAACATTTTCATTTTCTCGTTGTGAAGAAAAGTCTCTTACGTTTGACTATGTAAAATATAACCAATAATATGCTGCAAGAGATAAATCACCATTACCACTGACAGTAATAGTTGGGGGTGGGAAGGAGAGGAGAGTTTGGCGTTTGCTTTTCTCTTCAGGGGAATCTTTTATGGGTATTTGGGGAAAGGGGCATAGAGATGCAGGTGGCTGAGTTTTGAAGTCATTCTGTTTCACCGAACTAGATTGTAAAAATATGATTAACACCATACGGGTGCTTTTAATGACACACTAATGACTTTGGCTCACCTGCAAGTGTTAATTGTTGTAATTCTGCGACTGTACTGCTTCATCTGGCTGAATTGATAAGTAAAACATTTGCCACATTTGGAATCACTTTAGAAACTTTTTAACAGACATTAAACTCGAATTGGAGACTGCAGTTGTATAATCGTGGGAAGTGTAGGGCGGGGAAAAGAGAGATTAATTTCCATCTAACTTTTCTAAGATTTTTTTTTTCAGTCTCTCGCGATTCCATTTTAGCAGGTTTTACTGCATTAAAAAACAACATGTAAAAGATAAAGAATTTTATCTCATATCTCACAGTTTTTAAGAAAACCATAGAAATATGTAGGGGGCGGCAATAAAATCAAGGAGCACGAGCAAGTTTATTCCTTTCAATGTACATTACAGCTATTGAACTGCACTCTTTAAATTTATGTATCCATTAGATGTCTGTATGAGCCAAAAATTTCAGACCTGGACCCTGCCGAGCCGTATCAGATTTTTTTTGGCACGGCCCAGTTCGGTATAACATTTGAAAATTTGGCCTGGTCTGGCCAGTACAAACATTTTATTGTCCCGGCACGGTATAAAAGTATTTCGGCTCAGTATAAATTCTAAAACATCGGCCCGAGCTCGGTATAAAAGATAAAAATTCAACCTCAGCTCGGCCCAACTGAATCTCTACAAAAAAAATGGCAATATTTCTGAAGCAACATTATTCAAAAATTAAAATTATTCAAAAAGCACGTTTATTTATGCATAGATTTTAATTTTAGATTATACTCAGAATGCAAAAAATCAACAATATTAATGACCACTTGGACAATTATGTACATAAACACTGATTAAAAAATTGTCTTAGGCAATTACATTCAAATGAAGATTTAGTGAAACGAAGAAAAATCCGTTATAGACAGGTTCCATTCTTAGCAGATATATATAATTTTTTTTTTTTTTTTTTACATAATCAAGACAATCAATTGTATTGCGCTCTTTCTGCTGGACAATGAAACTTATCTTTTTAAATTCCTACTATTAGCTCACACTCTCTCTATATATATCTTGTTGGAATTTTCAATCGTTAATAAAATATTTTCTATTCATCCATTCAAGTTCAAATACATTTTTTAAAACTTGTACCGGATGACAATTAATGTTAATACAGTTTTTTCAAATATTAATTAATTCATTAAATTTAATTAATTAATTTTAATTTTTATATGGGAGAAAAAAATTTCTCCCATTGTTTTCATAAATGAAATGAAAGATTTATCTCAAATGAGTGATGCCAACGAAAAATAAAATACCGCAATGATGATTATAAAATAATGTTCAATAAAGATAACGTGAGACATTCATGCTGTATGGGTTTATTTTATATATTTATGATTAAAAAGTAGGAATTGACTTAGAAAAAAAAAATTATATTACTTGTTATACTAGTTAAGTTCCATAGAATAGAGGTTCTATCTTTATAGATTTTAGCAAATCCGTTTAAGATAGATTTCCGTCATAGACAGGTTCTTTTTACAGGTCTTACTGTAGTTTATTTATTTATTTTTGCTTAGAAAAAGTATGTTCTATTCTTTAAAAGGAATTTTAATTGTAGAATAATGGCCGTTTAAAAACCTATGTATTTTTTAAAAAGATTTTGTGTTGGGCCTCATTTTACTGACTTTTGAACTGGCCTGAACATTTCGGCTCATGCAGACTTTTGGGAAGAATGAAGTTCAGGCCCAGCTTGAACCGGAAAAAAGTAGTCTGGCCCAGTTAGGCAAGAATCTGTAGAAAAAAGTAAGACACGGAAAGAGTGATGACTAGATCCAGCCTGGCCTGAGTCTACAGAAAAAAGTTAGGCTTGTGTCCTGCCCCAAAAAAGTGATGACTAGGCCCGGCCAAGCCTTGCCTCTCCCACTCACCCTCCTCTCCCCCAGAGCACAAGGTTTGAAAGACAAACAGATTAATAAATAAAGAGTTAATTAGTTGAATTTGGGATTTTAGTTTTGTTATTTATTTATATACTAGCCCGCTACGCTCGTCAATTTCTCTTAACGAACCTTTAATCAAACAAAATATTGACATTTCATAATTCACTTTTATATTTTAACAGAATAATAAGGCTACTATAATTTGTGACTCGTGCTGTAGCCAATATACACGTCAGGACACGACGCACTTATCATTATCTTTTTACGCATGAAGGTTTCGCTATGGTACTCAATTGTGAAATTTGGTAATTTTTGAAATTCAATATTTGAAAAATGGCATAATCATTAGATTTGAAATTTATATTAAGAAATATACAATGTTTTACCTTTAAAACGCAGTTTGTCTAACAATTTTCTGACAAATACTTTTCGAGCTATTATTTTTTTCAGTAACTTCAAATGCTTCATTTTCCGAGATTAATCTGTGACAAAGATTAGTGAAAAACCCAGTCGTCAGCAACGCATAGCTTTATATTAAAGAGGATGTTGGAGCAGGGATTCTCACCATCACTTTTAAAATCAGTTCTGTAATTCCAGAGATTCCATAGAAATTGTAATTTAGAATGATTTTAGAACTCTTTTCGCTCATTTCACCCTTTTAAATTACGAATTTTTTTTAAATTTATTCTTAGAGAGCATTTACATCTTATAAGTAACTACAATGCCAAATTTCAAATTTCTAGCTCCTTCAGTATAAAAAAATTGCAATTTTAGAACGTTTTTCGCTCTTGCCCCCCCCCCCCCCCTAGATTAGTGGCACAGACATAAAATATAGCCTATGCTGTAGCAAGGACTGTCACCATCAATTTGCCACCATCACTTTTGAAAACGGTTCTGTAGTTCCAGATATTCCATAGAAATTGTAATTTAGAATGTTTTTAGAACGCTTTTCGCTCATCTCACCCTTTTAAATTTCGAATTTTATTAGAATTTGTTCTTAGAGAGCATTTAAATCTTATAAGTAACTACCATGCCAAATTCCATGTTTCTAGCTCCTTCATTATAAAAAAAATCGAAATTTTAGAACGTTTTTCGCTTTTGCACCCCCATGGGGGTAGTGGCACAGACATAAAATATAGCCTATGTTGGAGCAGGGATTGTCACAATCAATTTGCCACCATCACTTTTGAAATCGCTTCAGTAGTTCCAGAGATTACCCCCTACAAACAAACAAACAATCTTTACTACTTTATAATATTAGTATAGATAAAGAATTTTATTTCATGTACAATGTAAATCGTAATAATAACAAGAAGCAATCGCAAGGAATTGGAGAAAAGTTCCGTTCTAGTAAGTACATTGTAAATTGTATTGCACTCTTTCTGCTGGACAAGGAAACTTTTCTTTTTATACAAGTTAAGTTCCATAGAATAGATGTTCTATCAGGGCAGTTGCGAGGCTAACGAAAAAGAAAGGCTACTGCAGTGCTTTACGCGTATCTTTTTTTACAGACCGCCGGAATCACATGATACTCAAATGCACCAATGCAGGTGTACGAAAAGGGGTGCGACTCAAACGTGAAAGGTTCCATTCTCCCATTGGTTGACAAAAAACAGGAAGTCGTGTGATTTTTTTCTAAATGTTCCCGCTCTTCGTATCTTTGTGCTGCTGCCCTCTGTGGACAGGATAATAAAACATAATTATGCCCCAATACTTCGTACTTAAAAATTAAACTGTGTAAATTAACTTGTAAATTAAACTGTGTTTTATAAAATAAATTTTGGGATAATATAAATTTATTATACAAATAACTAAGTACATTTAATGTATACATAAAATATATTTTATTTCCATTAAATACATTTTATGTAAATTAAAATGTATTTAATGGGATTTTTTCACGTAATGAATTGATATTTGATTATTAGCAATTTTAATTAATAATATACGAGAATTGTTTTAACAAATTGTATAATATTAATTTGTAAAATTTAATGCATATTTCTTTGCATTTCTTATAATAATAATAAATTATAATATAATTTTTGTAAAATAATTTAAATTAAATATTTATAAAAATAATATTTCCCATGGTGATATTTTGATTCTTGGTCATGAAATCATGACATAGTAAATTATAATAATAAAATTAATTAAAAAAGAAGAAAAATTAAAGAGAGATGTTATTGTATTCGATTAGTTTATAAAGTGATACCTAAAAATAAATTATATTTTGTTTAATACATTTTTACTTAAGTATCAATTAAAATTTTTATTAAGAAAATATAGATTTTATACAGGGCCCCTAGATCAAACTTTTATTGTTTCTTACCAGTATGACAGTATAGTAATATACAAAGATTAATTAATTAATGTTTTTTTATAATCAGTATACTATTGGTGTATTATTGCTGTAATTTTAACATTTTCTTACTCTTACACTACATTGCAATCCAATAAATCTGACATATTTTTTTCTCGTAAAAGTGAAAACATATACAATACACATATGCATGTATGATATACGTATGTAATAAATATATATGTGTATATAATTATATGAATATATATATTTATATACGTGTGTATATTTATATGTATATTTACATATATTTATATATATGTATATAAATATGTGTAATATATAATTATATGAATATATACATGCATACATGTCTGCATAATTTTTATACATGTATGTCTGTGTTTCTAACGTAGTTGAAGATTTTATATGATTTAGATATTATTTGCTACTCCAGTTTTCAAAAATTTATTGAGATCACAATGATATTCTACTATATTATTGATGTAGACATATACAATAAATGAAAAAAAAAAGTCAATACTTCTGGATTCTAATAAGAACTAAGAAGCATACGTTTCTATTATGCCTTTTTAATAACAGATAATATTTATTAAAAAAGTTTAGTTTAATCCTAAACATACGTACATGTAATGTTTGGGCTTCTACAAAGTGTATCATTCAAAAAAAAAAAAAAAAAAAAAAAAATCATTGAGTTACATTTTAAAAAATCCCAAGTTTTTCTTTAAGATAAATTGGTTTATTTTCTTAAATAATTTATATCTTATTAATTATTTACTGAAAGTGGAGGAGAATGTATTGCAAACCACTAAGCAAAAATATTAATTATATGCATTTAAATAATAATATAAATATTAATATTAGTTATATATTTAAGTAATAATAATAAATATTAATATTAATCATATATTTAAGTAATAATAATAAATATTAATTATGTATGTACATACATGGTACACACATATATTTAAATAAACTATTATTAATTATATATATTTAAATATAATACTAATTAGCATTAACTATATATATTTAAATATAATATAAATAAAGATTAATTATATATTTAAATATTAATTAAAAAAAATCTTTATACTGAACTTTAAGTCAAGTAAATAATCTTTATTAATTAATTCCGTAAAGATCAAAACAAAACTCTAAAAAAGATTTTCAAAAAAAATCAGAGAGGACAAAACTTAAAAACTTCATATTACAAGTCCGGTGCTTTAACCACCGCGCTAAATCGTTCAGAGACAGTTTGTGCTTTAAGCAAAGTTCTAAAAAAATATAACAATCATGTGACTTCCGGTTTTTCGTCAACCAATGGGAGAATGGAACCTTTCACATTTGAGTTGCACCCTACGAAAAGAGCAACACGTCACTCTAGTGGTCTGTAAAAAAAAGATAAGTGGAATGCACCGCGGTAGCCTGTCTTTTTCGTTAGCCTCGGCAGTTGCAATTGACGTCATGTCGGAGGTCACACACTACAAATAGGCAGTTCTGATTGGTGGAAGTACCCTCACCTCCAAGTGAAGTACAATGGTTGATCAGCTGCTTGCAACTTCTCTATAGATTTTAGTAATTAGTTTTTTTCGTAAAACCTGATGAGTAACATTTATTATTTTGGGAATGGGATGGGTCTTAAAATTGTCAAGCCAATTATCGATGTTGAACCAGAAGATGTGTTACAGTGAAACTTGTTAATATTGAACATTTCTGTAACAAAAACCTGTCTTACGAAGAAAATTTCACGGTCTCAGCAAAAGGAAAAGCCACACAATCACACCTACTAAGACGGAAACCTGTCTGAAACTGATTTTTTACCTCGATTTCTATCGATTCAGTTTTCTAAGATTTTACTGTATATTTTCTGGAAATAAGAAAGAAAACGTTTAAGAAATCTGTTAACTAAGTTTGTGTATTTGTCAATTTTAAAGGAATATATAAATTTTTGTATGGAAGGAGAATCGTTTCCCCTATCCCCCCGCCCCCCAGCAAGGATCCTGAATATGCTCACCTAAGGAACATGTAAATCAGAATGCGTAACGAATAAATATTAAATATATTTTATTTAAGTATATTTCTCAACATTTATTATATTATTAATTGATATACAAGAAAACCTTCTAAGAAGGAATTGCATGGGACGGCGTAAATTCCGTTTTTATCTTAACAGCTACGCAATAGGGCAGTTACAATTGACGTCATGTTGGAGGTCACACACTACAAATAGGCAGTTCTGATTGGTGGAAGTACCCTGACCTCCAAGTGAAGTACAATGGTTGATCAGCTGATTGCAACATCTCAATTTCTTATGTACTGTGTTTTTTTCTCTAGAACCATATTTTTCGTTCTATTAAATCATACTTCCGTTTTCACAGATTTTAGTGCATTATTTATTTAAAATAAAGTACAAATGATAATATAACGAAAAATTTTGATCTGGCGGAAAATCTGGCTGATTTGCAAATAAAATTGGCTGAATCTGGCAGAATTTTTCATCCGTTTTGGCGGATTCTTCTCTCACCAATGTGGCAACACTGTACAGAAGAAGCATTTGCCTATAAAACATATCACAAAGTTGTGAGACAGCAGAAGCTTCCACAATTTGATGACAGATTTGCCATGGCCAAACCATGAATTCTTCATTGTTTATCCACTATTTGATTACAAAATAACTGTAATGTTAACTCTTAGCTGAGTAGCCAGTCATTGATACTTATCGTTCAAAATAATCGATACACGAGAAATGGGAAATTACAACTTTGCAAATTGACGAAGTGTTTCATATGTATCCACTTTAAAATGGTTCTTTTGTAGTACCATTTAGTGGATTAAGAGATTATTAAACTGCATTAATGTTTTAAAGGAAAAAATGCATAGTTAAAAAAGAAAAATTTTCACAGTAAGGATGACATTACATAGACCTATAATAAGTGATAAAACTGTCTCCAGATGATTTCTCACTGCATTTTTATAAGGGATAGTTTCAAGTCTTTCACTTTGTCTTTATAAAATTTAATATTATATTCTCATACTTAATGCGCTTTTTTCTTTCTTTTTTTTTATTTACAAGTTTCATGACATTGCATGTGGCATATGAAGGCACATGTGAACATTCTTTTACCATTTCTCACGAGCTGTAGAAGCCAAAAATAACCTGTAACAATATTTACAGAATTCAAGCTTAACTTTAAAGAATTTTGAGTTCATGCTTCATGGAATTGAAACACAGATTTTTCTCTGATTTTTCTTTCAATGGAAAAAAATTCCATTTTTGGCACTTTTTCCTCAAATATACTCCACAGGCAAGGGGTTAATGATATCGTTATCAATGTCTAAAAGATTCTTTTTATTTAAAAATATTTTTCTTGTTGGTTCCCTTTTGGGTTTCCAGCTCCGAAGCTGTTGGGGGACGCCGGCCCGTCTCCAAGTGTCTTGCGGTGACTCCCCGTGGTTTCACCGCGTGTTGCAATGGCCTACGCCATCAACATGTGGGTTCAAGATTAGAGGGCCCGCAGTGGGGAGCAGCTCTCTGACCGGCCGTAGCAAGCCAAAACTATTGGCGCGATAAAAGTCTTTCAGGACTTGGGTTCGGTGGTCGTCTACGCGCAGAGCGCCCCGTCATGGGCACCAGCTTACTTTTACCCTTTTATACATCTGTGCAGTGATATACAGATATGGCTATTTGCATACTTTATGGATTCAAATGAAGAGAAGAAGTCAATAAAATATCACTATTATACAGGAAATACCTTTATATCAAATAACATCTAAAAGAGATGTAGTTACTATTTAAAAATAGCTTATTTTGATATAATACAGTCAACAGTAATATTAATAATTGTCTTACCCTTGGCACTTACCCTTAGCATGGGGAAGGTGAAAGCTGAACAGGTGGACAACATTGTTTCCCTTTCAATACTAGTAAACACAAGTATCGCTTCAAACATATTTCGCATTTGGTTTCTCCAACAGCAGATTATAGGTGCATATGGCAGAAGAACAGGAATGCCAAATGTTGGGGTATTCCAAATTTTGGAATGAAATTATTTTAAAATCATTTAATGGCTTTAATAATAATTTTATTATTTTCCTAACAATAGATAAGACTGCATGGACAAGTAGGTAAGTGTGATCGAAGACCGCTCAAAGGGTTTCGTTTAACTTCCTATATGACGTCAGATTTTCTTTTTAATTCTCTAATGACGTGATATTAATCTGCTTTGTGTACATACACATACTCCTTGTATTATTGAGAAATCTTAGACATTTTCCGTTTTATTATCACTATGAAGTCAATCAATTTTATTTCATATTAATCTTTTTTTCAATTGGTGAAACTTTTTATTTCATTTTCATTTTTGATGTGGAAATCGTCTGATAGAAAATTAATTATTGTGGAAAGAATTTCATCGTGGATTTTTAATTGTTGGCATCTGCTATAACGAAAAATGTTTAAACTTAATAGAAAAAGGCTGTTAGAATTTGGTTTTTTTATCTCTCTCTATATTAAAATAATACGAAATTTTCAAATTTTAATATTTTGAGCTCTTCATAGCTGCTATTCAGATATATACACAAAGTTTCAACTCTGCAAGTTATGTAGTTTTTGAGAATGGCTCTGTGACAGACAGACAACGGAGCGGGAGCAATAGGGTTTCGTGAGATGAACGAAACCCTAAAAAGATAAGATTTTTTTGATGTAGAAAAAAAAAGTGACAAAAAAAATTTTTTTGGTTTGGATTAAAAAGGATAACAATATCAAAAGACATATCCCCCCTCCCCTAGAGATACCTTACGATATCAAGTGCCAGACACGCCCCTCCCCATTAAAGTGATAACGTTATGTATGCACAGCCCCTTTAAGTAACTTTAACTACACCACTTAAAATAATTAGGGGAGCAATCAAAGAAGAGAAGAGAACCGTGCGAGATAGCCCTGCATGGGTATAAAATGGAGAGTACACGTATATCAATGCACAATACAGAAAAAAAGATGCAAACATATTGTAAGGGAGCTTTAATTCTTTGAAAAGAAGGAAAGAACATGAAAAGATAATATAGAGCAACAATTTGGTTACATGTAAATGATAAAAAAAAGTATTGTTTAGTAATGATGCAAGTTGTTTAATACAGCGTGTGTTCCCCTCAAACAGCTAAGACACCTGTTTTCCACGGATGCAATGAGGTTATCAATAAGAATTTGAGGAATACTGTTCCACTCTTCAAGAATTGCAATCTCCTTGTCCCAGACAATAAAAGAAAGCCTTTGTCTCGCTGCAATGCATCGTCCGAGTGTGTCACAAACATGCTCGATCGGATTCAGGTCAGGAAAGCATGCTGGTCATTCCATACGCTGTATTGTTTCAACTTCAACGATGTTCTCCAGCAGACGAGCTGTATCCATTCAGGCATTATCATGCATGAAAACAAAGGAATCACCATGGGTGAAGTGTAAGGTATGGCATGAGGTCTCAGCATCTCGTCTGCATACCTTTGGGCCATCAAAGTGCCGTTCCAAATTATATGCAGGTCCGTACGTCAAACTATGCTGATTCCAGCCCATACCATCAACTCACATTGTCTGTAATGTGATCTTTCACAAACGAATGTAGGGTTATTTCGGATGTCCTTTTCCCTCCATACCAAAACATGTCGAGTGTCACACTCCAGACTGAATAGGGACTCGTCTGTAAACAGTATTTGACTCCAATCCGTTGCCTTCATTCTTGATGTTCAGCAGCCTTGAGGTCAATGGAATACAGACCATTGGCCTATGTGCATAGAGGCCACACTGATGAAGCATATTTTACACTGTTTGGCTGGACACCCTTTGTCGTGTTGCCAAGAGCTACTGTCTTTGCAGCTGAGTAACATCGCCTTTTCTGTCTCGACGAGCTGTTAACAGAATATGTCAGACATCAGTTGTTGTGGTGCATGTGCTCGACCTTGCCCTGGTCTACATCTAACATTTCCTGTTTCTTGGAATCGATTCCACAGCCTTGCCAGGACATTTCTTGCAATTCCAACAGTGTCCGCTACACTTCATTGTGTTTCACCAGATTCAAGTCTCTCTCTAATATGCCAAGTCATGGATTCAGGTAAATCACATTGTTGTGACATTTTCAAATCACCTTTCTCAAAACAAAACCTGAGCAATTCAATTTCACATCTGAGACAGTGAAACAGACATTTCTGAGAAATCCCGATTTCTGTATTTATCCCCTTTTTCTGGTTTTTGACGTCATAAACTTTGATTTGCATATGAAGTTTTATTTTTCTCTTTTCTGCTATGCTTTAAATTATGGATGTTTTAATTTAAGTTACTTATTGATGTAAGTATTTGTGTAATTTCGTTAAAACTGTGTGCTCCCTTAATTATTTTGAGCAGTGTATAATCATTTTATTTAATATATGATTAAATAGACTCAATAAATTTAATAAAACTTAACTTATAGTTTAACTATACTCCTATTTTTTTTTAATATATGAAACTTGAACTCAAAATAATTTACAAAATTTAGTGTAAAATATCAATTTGACATAAATATTAAACACAAAATTAAATATTTATATAGGATGATTCAAAATAGAGGTTATGGCGATTATCTCTTAAACCGTTGATGATAGAAAGATACTTCTAATTACAAAAAATATATAAATCAAGCACAGCTTTTAGATATGGCATTATTTTGCAAGGGTATATATACATATTAAATTATGAAATTTGTTTTCTTATATGGTCTGTTTTCTTTCTGGCACTTAGTGCCAGAAAAATCTGCAATTTCATAAGCTTTAAAGTTTAATAACTCGGTAACTTTTGGTCATAGAAGAATAGAATTTTTACTATTTTACTTGTCAGAACATGTAGAAAATGTTTCGAAACAGAAATTATAGGACGCATGGTCCATATACAAAAAAAAAAAAAAAAAAAAAAAAAAATTGTATTTTATTATGTATACATCCCCTTACAAAAGAAATGCTATATTTAATTTGTATACTTCTTGTAATTGGAAGTGTTTTATATCATCAACAATTTAAGAGATAATTGTCATAACCACTATTTTGAATCACCCAGTATATTATATTTATACCTATGACACAAGTATTTGATGCTACTCAAGCTCCAGCATTCAAAGGCCAGATAAAAATTAAATTTCTTTATGTCTGGATTTTCATTATAATTTACAATTATTAAATTATTATTACCGTAAAATCCCGATTGTAAGCCCCCCCCCCCTTTTCAAACTCAAAAAAGGTTAAATTTGGGAAGGGGCTTATAATCGGGATTTTTTTAAAAAATCATTTAAAAACCTGTTTTTATCATTAATTTAGAAGTAAAAAAGGGGTGAGAATCTTGCGTATATCGGCAGATTAACAATAATAATAATAATAAAATAAAAATAAATTCCAAACCCTAAAATCCTGCCACCCCCTACCCCCCCCCCCAAAAAAAAAAAAAAAAAAATCATTTTTTAAATACTTTTCTTATTTTATTGCAACAATAAATACTATCTATCTAAAATTAATCTAAATCTGCTCTCAAAATTACTGTTTCCCCCCTTTGCCCCCCTCCCCTCTGGTACCAAAACTGCATAGTTTAACCTTTATACATTTTAATTTTAAACTTCTTTTCAGACTTATTAAATACTCTATATTAAAATAAATAAATCCAACCTACCACCTAAATAAATCTCTGCTTCTCTCCCCCCCCCCCCAACCTTATCTCATGAAGATCCTCCCCTTCCAAATGCATTGTATAAAATTTAAAATCTGTAAAATTAAAAAAAAAAGAGCGAGAGTCTTCTATATTTCAGCAGATTAAAAAATAAATAAAATAAAATAAAAATAAATTCAATCTTAAAATCCTGCCATAACCCTTTTCTAAAAATAAAATAAAAATAAAAAATTTTAAAATCATTTTTTTAATATTTTTCTTAATTTCTTATTTTATTGCAACATTAAATACTATCTATCTAAAATTAATCTAAATCAGCTCTCAAAATTACTGTTTCCCCCCTTTGCAGCCCTGCCCTCTGGTACCAAAACTGCATAGTTTAACCTTTATACTTTTTAATTTTAAACTTCTTTTCAGACTTATTAATTACTCTATATTAAAATAAATAAATCCAACCTATCACCTAAATTAACCCCACCTCCTAAAATCTCTGCTTCTCTCCCCCTGCCCCCCCCCCAACCTTATCTCATGAAGATCCTCCCCCTCCAAATGCATTGCATAAAATTTAAAATCTGCAAAATTAAAAAAATAGAGTGAGAGTCTTCTGTATTTCGGCAGATTAAAAAATAAATAAAATAAAATAAAAATAAATTCAATCCTAAAATCCTGCCCTCCCCCTTTTCTAAAAATAAAATAAAAATAAAAATTTTAAAAATCATTTTTTTAATATTTTCCTTAATTTCTTATTTTATTGCAACAATAAATACTATCTATCCAAAACTGCATAGTTTAACCTTTATACTTTTTAATTTTAAACTTCTTTTCAGACTTATTAAATACTCTATATTAAAAATAAATAACTCCAACCTACCATCTAAATTAACCCATCCTCCTAAAATCCCTGCTTCTCTCCCCTGCCCCTCACCCTTATCTCATGAAGATCCTCCCCCTACAAATGCATCTCATAAAATTTAAAATCTGTAAAATTTAAAAAAAGGGGCGAGAATCTTTCGTATTTCGGTAGATTAATAAATAAATAAATAAATAAATAAAAATAAATTCCCAACCCTAAAATCCTGCCCCTCCCCCCCCCACCAAAAAAAAATAAAATTAATAAAAAAATAAAATAAAATAAAATAAATTAAAAATCATTTTTTAAATAATTGTTTTTAGTTTCTTATTTTATTGTATAACAAATAATCAATAATCTAAATCTGCTCTCAAAATTACTGTTCCCCCCCCCCTTTCTTCCTTCTGGTACCAAAAATGCATAGTTTTCTTAATTTTTTCTGCTCTATTTGTGATTTTTTCCCAGCAATATTTAAATAACGATATACATTATACCCTCCTCTCTTCCAAAAAGACCTCTTTATTTCCTTAGTCACCCCCCCCCCCCCAGTACATACTTTAATGTCTTTAAAAGTTTTTTTTTTTATCTATTTAGAACTTTCTTGCAACTATAATTAAATAATTATCTAAATTGCTTCTCCCCCCCCCCCCTCAGTACACAAACTTAAAAATCTTTAAAACTAAAACTATTTTTTAAAGATTTTATGTGGTATTGTCCCTTTGTAGCAAGAATAAATAAATGATCATCTAACTCTCCCTTTAAGTTCCATTCTCCATCCCCAGAAAAAGGGATGAATTTCTAGACATGGAGGGGGGGGGGGGCAAATCGATTTTAGTCATTTTGTAGTTTGGCTGTTCTCACAGCTGATATTTTGTTAATAGAAGGGTAGTTTTAGGGATTTTAGAGAACATATTTATTTCAAAACATAAAACATACACGAGATTCAGGGAAGGACAGCCAAACTTAATAAAAGATGAAAATTTTTGCTTTCCTCTGACATATTTAGAAATCCACTCCTCTTCTTTGGGAGAATAGGACAGAGAAAAAATTTCAAACAGAATGATGATTTTAGATGAGTGATACTTATATGAGATGATGTAAATGAGATGAGTTACCTTACTACAAAATAAGAAATAGACCAACATTAAAAAGAAAAAAAAAATAATAATAATATTAAAGATTTTAAACTATTTGCTGGGTGAGAAGACAGAGGGGGAAGTGGAATTTTTGGGAGAAAGTGGGGTAACTTAGATGATTGATTATTCATTAATATTGTTACTAAAGAGAAATAAATACAGCAGTTCTTTTTAAAAATAGAGTTTTAAAGATTTTAAAATTTGTGTGTGTGGGGGGGGGGGGGGGGCAGACACTTTTGGAGTAGACAGAAAATGTAGGTGACAAATTAGAAGGCAAAAAGTAGGACATAAAATTTCTTCACATAAGAGTGTTATACATTTTAAACTTTGTACTCTTTGGATGAGAGGGAAATATGAATTTCGATGGAAGGAGTTTGTAATTTAGATGATTCGTTATTTATTTATTGTTAATAGAGAGCAACAAAGAGAACAGAAGATTTTTTTTATAAATAGTTTTTTTTTTTTTTTTTTTTGATAGGTGTTAGCTAGGTTAAAGAAGCAGACATTTTGGTGGTAAAGCGATAATTGAAATAGTTGATTAGTTACTTATTGTTACTAGACAGCAAATTTTTTAATAAAGATTTTTAACTTTGTATCCTGAGAGGAGAGGGAGGGAAGGAAGGAGAAGTGTAAGTTTCAGAGTGAGAGGGGAGAGTAATTTATATGATTGATTATTTATTTATTTTTACTAGAGAGCAACATGTAAGACAGAATATATTTTTTAAATAGAGTTTTAAAGATTTTTTTGCTGGGGGGAGGCAAAAGAGCGGAAGCAGACATCTTGGTAGCAGAGAAAAAATTTAAATAGCTGATTATTTATTTATTGTTAGTAGAGGGCAAGAAATAGAGCATAAATTTTTTATAAAGAGTTTTAAAGATTTTAAAATTTTTATGCTGAGGGAGAAGAGGCATAAATTTTGGATGGAAGGGGAGATTGTAGTGTAAAAAAAAAAAAAATCTTGAGTAAATTTTAGTGAAATTTATCTTACTTCAGAAACAATCAGCAGCAAAATAATAACTGTCAAATACTGAAAGAAATACAAAAAATCAAAATCGATGTTTTATCGCCAATTGTTAGAGTTATTTGTATTTGGTGAGATAAAAAAATGCTGCGTAGGAAAGACTGGTACACAGTGAACCACTTTTTCAGTTAATTTTTTTTTCTTTCTAACAGACAGACCGATCTGCCTGAAAATATTTTTGAATATTCCTTAAACCTTTTTACACCTCAATCCATAGTTTTCAATATATTTAAAAAAAATATATATATATATATATATATATATAATTGCATTTCGTCAGTTACTTCTGTTTCAATGGTTAATTTTTGCAATAAGTTTATATATATATACATTCGTAAAGTGGACCAGTGGGCCCTGGAAACGGGGCACACTTGTCCATCCACCAGGGCACAGTGAACCGATTTGAGGTATTATCTGAATTACAATATAAATCTATCTTTCATTAATCTAATTCTTTTTTATTTCCCCTTTACCTCCAAAATAACATAGTAATATAAATTTGCAAGTAATATTTTGAAAATAATAAGATTAATACAGGAACAATTGCAATTTAGATAAAGTTATTACTTAAGTACAAAAAAATAAATAAAAATCAGTGCACATTAAAATTTGCAAATGAAATTCCAAAATACTTAAGATTGAGCCTGGAATTTTCCTAAAATACTTTTGGGTCTGGGAACAACATTACTAAATCATTGACATCAAAAACAGATTCACTTACAGTTTCTGGAAAAATAAACTGATTTCCATTCAATTTGTGTCTCATGAATCTTACTTGAATGGAATCATCACAAATTAGGCTACAGTTATATTTTTCAAAGGTAGTAAATACAAAACAAAATGTTTCTTACTATGTTGAATAAATTCTTATTTTTCTTTGTTTACTTTATTTTACAGTTAAATAACTACTTTAAAACAATATTTCTTTATAGAAAATAAGCAAATATTAAATATTTTGAATATTCTGCATTACAGAAGCAGAGTGGATTGTGGACCACTGTGCCCCAGCAGTAGGTGGTCCACTGTACCTCATGTTGAAGTTCAATAAATAATCATATTACCGTAAAATCCCGTTAATCCGCCCCCCCCCCTCCTAAACATGACGGAAAATCGGAAAATAAGCAGGGGGACGCTTACACGGTATTAAAACTGTAGTATATGATATTTATGGGTGGTTGGAGGGGGGGGGGGAGATGCTCATGGCTGATCATCGCAAAGCATGCATTATTTTAATAAAGTAACAAAATAAAAACATTTTGAAAAAAAAAATGATAGACAAAATAGAAAAGCAGTATAACTTCACGATTAATGGCGACTTCCGATTATAGAAAATTCTGGATTTCAGAAGCTTTGAAACTGGAATGCATTTAGATAAATAATAACACTAATATCTGTCATTAACATGGTAACAGAAAAATAAAAGAAACTTAATAATTTAACATAATTAAAAAACACTGAGAAATTGCAGTTGAAAATGTCCTGAAGTAATTTCGAGAACTAGTAACATTTTATGTGGTGTCGCAATCTGTTTTAAGTTAGGAAGATTAAATAACCCGGTTTTTTTAAATCATGATTTCCTATCTATAAATGCTAAATAAATAATACAAGTCACAAAAATTGAGAACATATAGAATGAATTGGTTGTGTTGCCAGATTATTAAAACAAAAAACATTACTACCACAAAGATAGCACAAATTACGCTACAAATTCGACTGTGTATCGACAATTCGATTCATCTGATCAATCAATCGATATTTTTTTTGTGATTGGTTTTCATAATAATGTTAAATACGACTATAAATTCTTTAATAAAATAAATAGATTCACTTTTAATCAAAATATTTTCCACACAGCATCAAATACACATTTTTTTAAACTTATTTCATGAGAAACTTTCACTATCAATATTTTATTACCTTCATATCGCCATGGAGATAAATTTACAGCAAAACTAATGTTTGGTTATATTGCTTTTTCAGATCGACAATATGTTTGTACATGTTTGCGATATATCAAAGAATCGTCTAGCCTTTCTGACCTGTCAGAAAAAAAAAAAAAAAAAAAAACACTCGGGAGATAAAATTTTTTGTGTTGATCTTGACGTGCATGGCGAAATTTCTTTTGGGGGAGGGCGCTTTCTCGGGATTTTTTGAATTTTTCAATTTGTTAACAAAGTGGGAGGGGGGCGCTTAATCGGGAAGGGCGGATTAACGGTATTTTACGGTAATATTGTTCATAGCTTTCTTTTAAACAAATTACAAATATCTTATCTTTGGCAAAATAGCTGAATTATCTTATTTATCTACAGCCTTTAATTACTAAAAAAGAAAAATATCATGATGAAAAATTTTACTTTTAGAAGCTCAAAATAATCAATCAGGATAAAATGGTTCATTCTGAGCTAGGCATGTTCTCTGAAGGCTATAAATAATCAATCCAGTGTTATTGTCTATTACATGGGTGCAAGAAGTCTATTCAAGCCAAGACTGAAAACTTTTTTGTATATTAGGAATAACCAAATAAAAATAGGCTAGAAGATTTCTATATCTTGAATTATTATGGCTAAAAATTGATATCTAACAATAAATAAAAGTGATTAAAAGTTTTTGATAGTAAAATTACTATTGTTTAAAGTACATAAAGTAGAATTTACTATCAGTCAAAACTCTTGCCAAGACTGAAATCAGTCCTGAGATTGAAGGTCTTGCACCCATGGTCTATTAGAATAGAAGAGAAGCTTTTAAAATATTTAAATAAATAAAATGTTAGTGAGTGGTCCACTGTGCCCATAGGTCCCCTAGACCATGATAACTAACAGGTTTAAAGATCTGTTTGTTACAGAAGCCTATAACAAATTACTACCTTGCTATAACCTTGTAGTAGAAATAATATCCTATTCTTGTTGATCAGACAGCAATCAAAATCAAAATTAAAATAAATTCAAAACAAAATTATAAGAATAAATCTCTTTTATTAAAGTTTTATGTTTGATATTTATAAGCAACAATTGTAAGATATAAACTTGAACAAGAATGTAAATCAAGAAATGATTTTTCTATCTTTATATGCATAGTAAAAACTAGTAGAAAGAGCAGTTTACAAAAAAAAAAAAAAAAAAAAAAAAAAATTAATGACAATGATGAAAACCTCACAAGCTTGTCATTTTGTTTTAATGCTGATAAATCAATAAACCACTCTATATGATTGTAGTTATTTGTACTGGGTAATATAATATACAGAAAGCTCACACAAATCTGTTATTTTGTAATTTGTAACAGGAGATTATAACACTTGTTTTAATAAAAATTAATCTAAACAAGAAAATAACTTTACTGATATGCATACAGATTTACTATGTTCATGCATAAAACTAATATTAGTACAATATATCAATAAACTAGAACCAATGTAATTCAGTTCCATAGTTACATGATAAATAGAAAAAGGTAATGTGTACCTGTTGTGATTAAAATTAAAATAACTCCTCCATGGTTAATATTTATCTTTGATTAAATCATTTTTAATTAATCTTAAAAACTAAATATTATTTTAATACTTATCAAACATCATCATTTAATATATTAAAACACATACAGGCAGAACAATCTCAGTTGATCAAAATGTCTTTGTAACATCTCCCACACATAATTTAATTTAACTTAAGGCATGTTGTTTATTCCCCCTCTCCCCCCACTCCTTAAATCCTCAAAAACTTTTTTTTTTCGAAATTTGTATTGGTTCAAAAGTTATCTGTCTTTTAACTTAGAATCTTTTTTTTTTTTTTTTTCCATTTTATTTAAAAAGATCATATTTAACAAAATTATGAAATTAAAATTCTAAGATTAGTTCTATATTAATAAAGGAATATGAATTAAATATAGCAGGGCCTGAAACTTAGGGTAAAATAATGAGATTCACACCAAAAATTTTGAAATATCTCCTGAGACAATTCCTTGAATTTAAATCTTCAGCCAAAGAAACTTTATCAATTTTAGGAGAATTCCTCCACCCCCATCTCCTTTTTTTTAATGACAATAAAAATAAATTACAGTTGCAAATTTTGGAATCATAATAAAAGATATAGAGCAATATTCATGCCCTTTGTTTAAGCAAATATGCAAAAATGCAAACCCACCAGATTCTATCAAGTTTTGTGAAAAAGTTTTAAGCAAATGATACATATATAATTTTTAAATCTTTAAAGTTGCTCTTGTGTTGTCTGTAATAAGTGTACCTTGTGAAAGAAGCTTTAGTATTCAGAACAAAGAAAAAAAATTTAGAAATTTTTTGAATGATAAAAATTAATTTAAATAGCATGTTAAAATTAATATAAGATTAAATATATTTTCCTTCCTCTCTCAAACAGTTCTACTCCTTACAATATAAAAACTCTACTAGGGATAGTCTTCTTTTTTTTTTTTTTTTTTTTTTTTATTAATTTTAAATTGTTTACAGTATTAAAAGAATATAAATTAGGGAAATCCTTTTCAAAAGTAAAATTTCTGAATTTATACAGAACCACCCTATTATAATATGCTTAAAAATTAAGGTTGATTAAAAAATATGCTCATTAACCTTCTCACCGCCGCGACCTGATATATCCGTTCACTATGCTGTAGGTTTCACAGCAATACAAGGTTTGTTTAAATTAATATAATTCTACAAATATAATGCATTTTTAAAAATCAAGTAATGATTGATACTCTCAAGGATTATACTTATATACGTAATTAAGTTTTTTATCTCAAGTTTGAAAATTCAGATTTTTTAAGCATTTAAAAAAAATTACAGTGAAAACAACATTACAAATTTGCCCTTTTGCTCGGCGGTCAGGGGGTTAATAATATCAGAGTCATGTTAATTTTTTTAAATTACTTTAGAAAATAAAAATATATAAATAGCAATCTTACTTTATGTATATATGTACCGGGACACTTTGTGAATGGACATTATGCAATAAATTGAAGAGATGCAAAAAGCAAGTTATGATGCATCTTTTAGGATGTGCAATTTTCTTCCTGAAAGTAATAAAAATTCGAATCAGTAACTTTAAGGGAAATATATTTTACGGAGAAGGCAAAAAATTTTAAATGTTTCATGCGATTCAATGGAGATATTTTGTAAAATTAAAAATTTTCAAACAAATTGTTTTATTTTCTAAAATAAGGAAAAGGAAACTTAATGACTATGTGACAAAAATTTTATTGAACTTGCTAAGTTAGCAAAGATAGTTGCAGTTTTACCTATTAACTCAGCTGACACAAAAAGATAATGTTTGACAATAAAAATATTAAAAACTAATTCAATCAAAGCTTAAATAATGACCATTTTAAACTTCAAAAACGAGTCATCTTAACCTCAAGAAATTATAAATAAAGCAAATGAAATCATTATAAGACAAAATAATCAATGAAATACTTATGAATAATAAACTAAACATATGTAAAAATGGAAAGATAAAATACTGATTTTTATTAATTTTTCATATTTCTATTATTTAACTAAAAAAATACATGGATGTTTCCCAATTATATCATGTAAGTATGGAATTGAATTAGAATATGGAAGCAAATCTGCATTTTTTTTTTTTTAACTCACTTTGAAAAAAAAAATTTTTTTTTTTTTTGGTACTTCTCTATTATCCCGTCGACCACTTTTCATAACAAAAAACTATCGCAAAATTGAAAGATTAGACGCCAAAAATGCAGTCCCATTGACTTGATGTCAGAAGCATTATACGTGTTTGTTATGTCATCAAGTGGTTTTTAATTCGACATTTGCCTGTATTTTTCATTATGTTTTATTGATATATTAGTTATTTCATTAATTAAAATAACAACTGTGTCCTTAAACGGTCGAATTTCTTATATTTTATTTATTTATTTATTTTGATATTCCAATGGCAACGTTCTCCTGTTTATTTGGTGATAGTTTTTTGTTATGAAAAGTGGTCGACGGGATAATAGAGAAGTACCATTTTTTAAAATAATAATGACAGACAATAATCATATGAAGGGGTCGGGACAAGAAAGTGCCAAGCCACATTTTTGGTGAAATAAATCTAACACTGTAATTTGTTGCTTAATATTGCAAATTATAATATCCTAGATATAATTTGTTTCTAATGTCATTTGGTGGCAGCATTTGTCTCAGGTTTCGTTTTTGCCCCAGACGTTTATGCCCCCAATGAAGATAGCTAATTTACAAAAAATGTAATAGTAATATCATTAAAGTAATGCCATATTGTTATTCAGAATATTTCAAATGTTACAAAGACATTGGCAAAAAAACTTTATGTTATATATCTTAAGTTGAGTTTTTGATCAAATTTTCAAATTGAAATATTTCAGAAGTTCAAAAAAATGTCGCTTAGCACTCTCCTGCCCCGACCCCCTCATATATATTATCTAAAAACATAAGCTAATTAATGTATTATGAACAGAAAAATATTTAAATTAGCAGTATCACATATTTCCAATAAGCAAATCTGACAGAGCCTTCCAATCTTGTCTATACAGAAACCTCTCATTATATCACACATCCCAGAAGAGAAGAAAGAAAAGTAAGATATATTTGGAAGCGTGATATGTGAAGATTTAACAAAATTCAGAAACATAACCTACAAGTAAATGTTTTATATTTGCATCTAAGTTATAATGTTAATAAGTTTAAATAATAATAAAGGGTGATTTCAACGTTACGTGTGTGACTTTGAGAGTGTTTTTTTTTGCAAATTGAGACAAATTTGAATGTTAAATTATTTAGATAACGTTTTACTTTTTTTATTGCTATTACAGGACATATACAGAATCCTTTTTGTAGCGACACCTTTAGTTTAAAGTAATAACAATTTTTTTTAAAAATAGTAAAGTCATTGTTACGTGTGTGACTCAGTATACACGTAACGGCGACTATTTAAAAAAAAAATATATATATTATTTTAGACTAATCGTGTCACTACAAAAATGATTCTGTATGTGTCCTGTAATAGCAATAAAAAAAGTAAAACGTTATCTAAATAATTTCACTTCCGAATTTGTCTCAATTTGCACACTCTTTAAAAGTCACACATGTAACGCTGGAATCGCCCTAACAAGTAAATGTTTTATATTTGCCTCTAAGTTATAATGTTAATAAGTTTCAATAATAATAAAGCGTATTACAATTATTTAAATAAAAGTAATGATAACAGCACCTATTACAATGAACATACCCCATGAAGTTATTAAAAAATGCAGTAAAGATAGAAAAAACTTTTTTGGAGACATGACAAAAGAATGAAATATCTGAATGCATGATATAATGGAAGGCTACTGCATATATTATAAATCTGGAATTGATTATATATATTTTTATGATCCACAAAAGAATTTGGAAAAAGAATATTTATTACACAGATTTAAATTATGCATAAAATAGAGAAGGGACACGAAAAGTAAATCACAAGCTTTAGGATGCAAAAATTTTCTCCCAAAAGAATAACAATTTTGATTTAATAAGGAGAAATATATTACATATGTTGAATCCACTAAGAAGGAAAGCTATTGGACCTATCGACAAGAA
Source organism: Maratus michaelseni (assembly GCA_963931845.1). Classification (NCBI taxonomy): domain Eukaryota; kingdom Metazoa; phylum Arthropoda; class Arachnida; order Araneae; family Salticidae; genus Maratus; species Maratus michaelseni. The sequence continues at coordinate 161,303,980 of OZ007597.1, forward strand.
TCATCATAAAATTTTTTAGAGATGAACAGTGAACAAAACTAAAAGTGCACAGTGTGGCATTTAGTAATCATTCACAACCTTTGGAATATGACATGTAAGGTGGGCGGCTGCAATACTAGCTTCCATAAACTGGCAAACATAATGTATCAGTGTGTTATGAGGTATTTTGATAGAACCACAAACCATGTACCTTATCATAAAGCTAGTATTTTAAACTAATAGTGTTTTATTCTCATTTTCTCAGCATTTACTTGTTTTACACCAAGCCAGATTCAAATTCTATGATTGTAAATATTGCAGACACACACTTTAGATGGCTTATTATGAAGGTTGCGAATGATTGTGAAACACTAGATGTTGCACCAATGATTCTGTTCACAGTTCACATGCTTTTTCATCCTTAAAGCTACTCGTCAGTAAACTTCCCGATTCCCCTCGCTAATGTTAATCCAATGGGCATAGGATGCATTCGTATTTTTAAAATATCTCCTCGGGGAAATTAATATTTTTAACTTCTGTTTCCTGTGCACTGTTCTTAAAGAATGTCTCTTTTTTTCTTAGTTATCAAAATATTTCTAAGCTATGTGCTTAATTTATATTTTTATGTGTTAAAATCTTAGCGAAACTGAATACGATTTTAACATTTCATATAAAATTAAGTATATATTTTAGAAAAAAATTGACAACTAAGAAAAAAAGAGACATTCTTTAAGAACAATACAAAGAAAACAGAAGTTAAAAATATTAATTTTCCGAGGAGATATTTTAAAAATACGAATGCATCCTATGCCCATAGGAATAACATTTGTGAGGGGAATCGGGAAGTTTACTGATGAGCAGCCTTAAAAGTTTCATGACAATTCTAATCAACAGGTCTGATAGCTTCCCTTGTAAGAAAGAAAAAGACTGATTTTTAAAGATTTAAGCTTTTATAAGTGTTTAAACCCAGAATCCCAAATGTCCTAATGGTATCTCTAACTCTTTCATGAAGATTTCTCCATTAACTCATCATCATGAGAAATCATATGTTCATCTAACAAGAGATCATCAGGGAATTTTTCTTGACAAACTTCACATTCATACTCATTCTCTTCTAAATGCACACGAGAATGCCTCTTCAAACATGAAAGTGTAACAAAGGCTTTCAGACACACTTTACAGCTATAAGGCCTATTTCCCATATGAACACGGCGGTGATATAACAAAGAACGCTGGTGAGAAAACTCTTTTCCACATATGTTGCATGTAAAAGGGCTTTCACCTGTATGAGTCATAAGATGCACTTTTAAATATTTTTGATTAGAAAAACCTTTCTGGCATACATCACAAACAGCATCCTTTTTTCCTTTATGAGTAAGGCAGTGATCATGTAAAACCAGTTTATCAGAAAACTCTTCTTGGCAAATATTACATGAAAGAGGTGATTTCTTTTTATGAGTACGGAGATGCTCATCTAAATCCTTCCTGAAATAGCATACTAAATCACATGTATCACATTTATAGTTTTTTGCCTTAGCGTGAATCAATACATGTTGGTCCATATTAGACTTCTGTGAAAATGTGCGAGGACAGGTATCACATTTGAAAGGTTTTTCTTCAGAATGTACCCGAAGATGCCTTCTCAATATATTTCTCATAGCAAATGCTTTTCCACAGATTTCACAAATAAAGGGTCTCTCCATGGTATGCTTAAGAAGAACATGTTGTCTTAAATTGCTTGATAATGAAAATGATTTCTGACATGTTTTGCAGTTGAAAGGCCTTTCTCCTGTATGTATTCGATGGTGGTCTTGCAAATATTTTTCCAAAGTGAATGATTTGAAGCAGACATCACAGGTGAAGGCCTTCTCACCGGTGTGAATTAGAATATGATTAGTCAAGCGACGTTTTTCAGCAAATGATTTTTTACAGATGTGACATTCAAATATTTTTTCTCCATTGTGATCACGAAGATGTTTCATGATACCAGTTTTTAAAAGAAACTTCTTTTCACAGATGCGGCACATGAAAGGTTTCCCACATGATGAATGAGCAGAAAAAAGGTGATCATCCAGAAACCACTTCTCTTTAAATCGTTTTGAGCACAAGTGGCATACAGCTGGAAGTTCTGATTTGTTGTTAAGATCGGATTTCTCCATGAGAAGCAATCTTGTCTCTTCTTCAGGTTAAAAATTTTAAATCAATCAAAAACAAATAATTGAAGTAATATTAGGTCCAATAATAAGACATATACATGTTACTAACCATCACTATGCAAGATGGAAAATCTGCAAGAAAAGAAATGTGAAACTAAATAAACATAGTACTTTAAAGATGCAAAAAAGAAAATTTGCTTAAAACAAAGATGTCATAAAAAGAGCTAATAACAGTATGTATTTTTCTTTGTGTGTATGCTGTGCAGTTACACATCCCCTCCCTTATGAAACAAAAGTATTTGCGATTTGGCTGCTTGTACATGGAGTGGATGGTAAATGCAGTTCATGAAACAATGCCGACAGAAAAGGTGAAAAAAAATAGGATTGCCCTCTCAATAGCAGAATTTTCTGTGCAGTACCAGCATCACAAATTGAAATTTATCTGTAAACACAACAATGCTAGATGAAGCTTGCGACCACAGAAAATGATAATAACTAGAGATCGACCGAAATTTCGGTTTTGGTGAAAAATTGAAGTTTTGCCGAATATTCGTTTTCGGCCTGACTGAAACTATCTGTATTTCAAAATCTCCTCCCTTCTTTCAGAAATTTTCAACTTTACCCATTGAAACTCCAGATTGTTTTGAATGCTTTATGAGAAAGGTGTTAAAACATATGAAGATTTACAAAATTTATTACAAAAGATATATCAATGTATACATACTTAAAATATTTTTTTATTAGATGAAATTCATATAATTAGAAACTATTTCTGTGTTATTGATAAATTAATTACATTTTATTTTATATGAAAATAAATAGTTTTGGATAGAGGCACAGAGAGTCAATTTGGCACCGGGGATAAAATTTTCAAACAGGGGTTCCATTTCAATACTTAATAATAAAATATAAAAGTTGTATTATTTATGTTTCATTTTTGTTTGAAACTTATACACAGGTGTAGGTTTGTTTGTTAGAAATGTCGTTCAATATACGTATAATTAATAAATTAATTAGTAATGTAATTAGTTATTATTAAGTAATTATTAATTATTTGTTAGTAATTAATAATTATATGCAGTTATGTGTGTATTAATCAGTTTTTTAATTTTTTGACACTTTCAGTTTTGGCCAAAAGTGGGAAGATCACCAAAATTCGGCTTTGGTCGATCTCTAATAATAACCCATATAATAATCAGATTTTGCCTTTAATATTTGGCAAACATAAACACTAAACACAGATGAAATTCCTGCAGTTTAAAACCAAATTTGTAGTTAATATAATAAGAAGGTAACACTTAGAACCAAAAAGGAAATAAAAACTTTAAGTTAAGCAAAGGAGCTTAAACACAAACGGAACTTTAAAAATATATATATTACTTTACTTACATGATAAGCAGTTGTCTGAATTATTTAAGACATAGTTAACAATTTTATTTCACAAAATTTTTGCGCAAAAGCTAATAACTTTCAATTTTGCTATTGTATGCTTGCATACCATAAATTTTTACTCGTATATATAAAAAAATAACCATGTAATTGTAAGAGATCTCACATTGTCTTTTTGTGCATCAGCATTCTGTTTCCTGTTCATGTACTTTATGGCTTTTGCTACCTGTCGGATGGTACCTTTTTATGCTATGCATGTGGAATCTTTTGCCACAAGAAGCAGTGTTGTTCTCCCAAGAGACATTTTGCAACTTCCTGATACATCAGTGCATCGGGCGTGGTTATTACATCACTCAATATCGTGCACCTGATCGCATATCAAAAGGTAAATATAATTTCGGAATTTTTTAATTGCTCTTTTAAAGTTGTTAGAGGTTTTTCCTTTCAGCATATGATTTCAAAAATTACCTTTTGTTTATTTGAAACCCAATTTGTTATGTTTGAATTGTTAAAATCTAAATCAGTTCAAGTCTGACCAGATTGCAGCGTTGAATTCAGACATTTTTCTCTGGGAGAGATTTCTGCGGCTCCAGGGAGGGGGGGGGGGGGAGGGTAAAGTTCCAGTGGAAAAATAGCGCTTTGGCCCATTATAAAGCATAAAATCTTCTGGGGGGGAGAGAATTTCAACGTTCTGGGGAGAAATGGCCCACCGTGCCACCCCCTGAATTAAATACTGCAGGATAGTGAAAGGTCATGTTATGCCTGATTAAAGAATTTGTTGTTTCTTTTCTTTTTAATTCTAATTCAGAAATTGATATTGAAGAATTTCTATTATTTAAAATTCCGCTGATTTATCAAAGTAATTTAGCATCATTTTTAAGATACATGGCCAGGAGGAATAATTTATTTCCCGATTAAAATAAAAGGAAGAAGGAAATTTGATAATGAATTTAATTACATTTTCTCTTCTATTGACATAAAAGAACCACAAAGAGTCATCAGAAGGAGAGACTCTTTTATACCCAGAAACAAAATTAATTTTAAAAATCGAATTTATTTTTAGTTAATATTATTTGTTACTACTATTATTACATTACTGTGAATGTATTTATTTATTTTCTGTGTATATATTTACACATTTCTATTAATTTAAATAAAAATTTAAAAAAATTTGTGAACAAATTTACTTAAAACTTAAAATTATATTATTCTACTATTAGATTAAATTGTTATACATATACCCAGGGCTCGGAAGTAGCACACTACAAGTAGCGAAACTACAGTAGCCGCTACTTTTTCCAGTAGTTTGTAGTGTAGCGCGCTACATTAAAAAAAGTGTAGTGTAGCGAGTAGCGCGATACAAAATATCAGTAGTTTGTAGCGAGCATCGACACTACTTTAGGAGGGAGGAAAAAAGTGCCAATCTTCAAATCACGTGATTATAACTCGTTTCTTTTGTGCGAAATATATTTGCTACAACTATTTGCGAATGTCAGCGGCAAATCTCAGTTGCAGTGTCATATACTTCTCTATAGACGACGGGCACGGTCACAAACTAACTGTCATTTTCACAGTTTGGGTGTCAGAAACTTCGTGTATTGTTATTTAAATCCACAGAAATCTTCTCAATATAATGTATTTTTATACGACTACAATTGTTTTTTACCAAAATATAGTCGTCTGACTATGTTAAGTCTTTATCTGACTAATTTCTTCTCCCTTTTGCCTCCCACCCCCTGCAAGCAAAGAAATGTAAAATCTTTATTAAAAGAAAAGAAAAAGAAAAAGAACGGATTTATCTAAACATAAATCATCTAAATTATCCCTAACTTCTCAAATTCACGCTTCCCCCTAGTAGCATACAAAGGAGTTTAAAATATTTTTAAATCTTTATTTTTATACAAAAATAAAAACTTTCATTCCATTTGTTGCTCTCTAATGACAATAAATACAAATTATTTCCTTGTCCCCAAAATTTACACTTCTCTTTTTGCTCATCCTCCAGCATACAGTTTCAAACATTTAAAACTCTTTATTTAAAAAAAAAAAGGCCACATTCGTTTCTACCTAATAATAATATATTAGTAACCATCTAAATTGTCCCCTAACTTCCCATAATTTACTCTTTTCCCCCTCCCCAACATACAAATATATCTAAAATCTTTAAGTTATTTTTATTTTTATATATAAAAAAAATATTCTGCCCTAAATAGTGCTCTGTAGGGATGATAAATAATCAGTATTATAAATTATCCCCCTTCCCCTAAAATCTCCCCCACCTCTCCATATACAAAATTTAAAACTCTTCTTTTTTTTTTTAAAGTTCCGTATTCTTTGCTGTCTGGTAACATTAAATAATCGATCATCTAAAATATTCCCTTTCGAACAAAATTTGTGCTCTCTTCCTGCCAGTTTAAAATCGCTAGAACTCTAATTAAATAAATATATATATATTCGAAAAACACAGAAAACGAACAAGTACACCATTTTATTATTAAAAGTGCACTAGGAAGGAATGATTTCTGCCTTCAAACAAACTAGCAGCTGAAACGTAAAGTGGCAGCATGTCCGTGATCTCTATTATTTGCTGGATTTGCAGATAAAACCACAACGTACTCACTCATCAAATAAATTAATTTTCTTGCTGGGAATCCTTTGTCTTCTTACTCATTATTAGATCTTGTGTTTTAATGTGGGGATGCTTCTTTTGAGATTAATGTAATAGAATGACAGACAAAAATAGTATAGAACTGCCCTGGTCGACATATAATGAAAATTTTGACGTTATAGAACAAGAAAGTGGTAATTATTCTGTAACATGTAAACTTTCTTCAATTAATAAGAAGTTATCAGTATAAAAATCGTCTGCTTACAACTTGAAGTTGAACATATAGGTAAGTTAGCATTTTCTTTATTAATAATAATTACTGGATCGCATCTCGCACCGAATATCTAAATGGTTATTCACTAAAATTCATAAATCATTAAAAAGAGTATTTTCGAATTAAGATCCCTGATTCAGAAAATATTCTTATCGAACTGTTTATTATCGCAAAAAATTATTTTATTAATACGTCTTTTGATCGTTGTGAAATATTTGTCCAATGTATGCATTACAAATTAATTTACTGCATATTTCCTTTTGAAGATTCCAATAGATAAAACAAAGGTGGTTGGAAATAAAAATATATTATTTTTTAAAAAGCCTAAGAATGCTTAATTTTATTTTTATAGCTATTTATTTTTACTTTAGCTGTACAAGTTTTTTATCGCTAAAATAATTGATTTATAATGTTTTATATTTTATTTGATATTGGTTAGCTTGGTGTTTTAATGAAATATCTCTATCTTTGTCTCCAGAATAAATCTAAAGCTCAGTATGTTGAAATTCGAGTTTTCAAAGGGAAACAAACAAAAAGAGATAGAAAGGAAAAGAAAAGCTAGGATTTAACTTATGCAAGTCTATATAATCTTGTTCAATTTTTAAATTGCTTTCAGGAACTATCTTTAAATTGTAAAGAAATAGGACTATTTAGTTCTATTTTTAAAAAATAATGTATATTCAAATTTACCAAGGGCTATCCGCTCTTAAGGTTGTTCTAAAATCCAAACTGGCTACTTTATGACATATTCTTTAATTCATTTTTGCTCGGAAACTCATGAAAATGCAGGCGTTCTTATTCAGAAACTTTGTAACCGAATGACGTTTTCCACTATTCTTTATTTTATTTTATTTTATTTTCTGGTAAAGACAGAAGATTTTTCAGAAAACACTGTTAAAGTCGGCGTTTTCAACCGAATTTCCAACGCCGCAGCAGGGGAAAGGGAAAAAACGTGACGCAAATTGCTTATAACCCGATAAGTAATATATTTATCAAAATATGAAAAATTCATTTCGTTTCCAAATCGCTTCAATAGTCAGATCTGCCAATTTTATGCCTTTGTGTTTAAAAATGAGTCAGATAATGTGTTAGAAAGTTTCGCGTTGTTGAGCAAGGAATTTGAGAACCACCTTAAGCGCTACTGTACTGTATCACTCTCATAAATTTGTAAGATTATTACAATTTTTGTTTTCAAATTTCCTCTTTTTAACACTTTCCAACATAATTAAAAAGTGTCTATGAATTCGCTTTGTTTGTCTGTCCATGCTCTAACTCTCGTAAATATACTCGGATTGCTTTGAAAGTTTTATATGTTATTGAAGTTTACATAATGTTCAGTATTGAAAATGAAATGTGTAGCATTTATATCTCGCTTGCAGGGACATTCAAAAGAATTCTGTTACATTATGGTCTATGAAGAAAAATCGTTTGCGGTGTTTTTAATTAGCCATGATAACTAAAGTAGCGAAAAGTAGCGAAGTAGTGACTACTTTTGAAAAGTAGTTTGTAGTCGCTACTTTTTAAAACAAGTAGTTGTAGTTAACTACATTTTTCATAAAGTAGTTGTAGTTGTAGTTCGCTACAAACAAAAAGTAGTTTTTCCGACCCCTGCATATACCTATGTGTGTTGTGTGTATAAATATCTAGTTAATTTAAAAGTTATTAAATTTTTCATTAATGTATTACTATAGCCAATGTCTTTTATCCATATCTATTGGAAAAAGAAATTCCTCTACCTGTTCTTCTATTTTTAGATGGACACAAGTCGCACATAACTATGAATTTAAGTAGTGTTCCCATTTGATGTTTTTCAAAGGGCACTACGCCCTGCCCTTTTCGTTTAAACTGCCGATGCACCCTGTCCTTTTTAGACATTGTAAAAGAGTCCTGCCCTTTTACCCAGTCGCTTCTTTGCTTCCTCTATTTTTTTTTTTCAAAATATTTGGCTTTTTCCCCTCCTACTGCCAACCCCCCCCCTTTTCCTCCCAGAAATCACATGGACTTTTGAAAACAGAAGTTCTGTTGTTCTGATTGACTCACGTGTTGTAAATTCTAAATCAATGCAAAAAAAAAAAAAAAAGAAAAAAGATGCAACAACTGCATAGTGTAGTGTTTTTTCAAATTGTAATGCATTTTCCATTGCAAAATCGTCCCAGAACACGGCACATGTTTCCATAAGTGGAATATTCGAAAAATGGAGTTATTTTAATCATATTATTTTATGAGATTCTTAAAAATACAGCACAATTTCAGCTTACCTTGATGTATGCCAGTGAATCCAGAGGGTGGATACCCCCGCCCCAGCCCTTTGAAATGCTCTTCAGGTAATTTAGGATTTAATAATTATTAATGGTTTAGAGTTGAAATCCCCACTCTTCAGAACTGACAAATGATAAATCCAATGAGAAGTGTCCTTTCATTCAACAAAATGTGCCTTTTTACTCAATATAAGTGCCTTTTTCAGCAAATCCACCCTGCCTTTTTAAAAAGAAATGTGGACACTAATTTAAGTGATTTCTGTAGAGAAAAAAATAATAAGTTTGTGCCCTCTATCCCAATGCCACACACATTTTACAACCTGTTGCTGTCTTTGGACCATTAAAGAATAAATGAAAAACAGTTTGCAGAAAATGGGAAATAGACCACAATGGAGAAGAAGTGACTAAATTTAACTTTTGTAATGTTCTTCAAAATATACCGTAAAATCCAGACTGTAAGCCTCCCCTTTTTTAAAATCAAAAAGGGTTAAATTTGGAAGGGGGGCTTATAATCGAGATTTTTTTAAAAAATCATTTAAAAACTTGTTTTTATCATTAATTTAGAAGTAAAAAAGGAACGAGAATCTTCCGTATTTCGGCAGATTAAAATAAATAAATAAATAAAATAAAAAATAACTCTTCCCCCCCCCCTCCCCCCAAAAATTGATTTTTTTTATATTTTTCTTTTATTGTAACAATAAATAATCAATCATCTAATCAATCCTCTCAAAATTACTGTTTCCCCCCTTTGCCCCCCCCACCACTTGGTACCAAAAACGCATAATTTAACCATAACTTTTTAATTTTAAACTTCCTTTTAGACATTAAATACTGTATATTAAAAATAAATAACTCCAACTTACCACCTAAATTAACCCCTATTTCCAAAAATCTCTGCTTCTCTCCCCTTGCCCCCCAACCTTATCTTATGAAGATCCTCCCTCTCCAAATGCATCTCATAAAATTTAAAATCTTTAAAATTCTTAATTTTTTCTGCTCCATTTGTGATTTTTTCTGCAACAATGTTTAAATAACAATCTACATTATTCCCTTTTCCCTTCCAAAAAGTCTTCTTTATTTCCTTTGCCCACTGCCCCCCCCCCCCCTCTTACATCCTATAAAGTCTTTATTTTTTTTTATTTATAGCTTTCTTGCAACTATAATTAAATAATTATCTAAATTGCTTTTCACACAAAAAAAAAAAAAAAAAAAAAAAAAAAAAAACTGCTTCTCTTTTTCCCCCCTTACTTACTGTCAAACTTACTGAAAAACTTTAAAATCTTTAAAACTATTTTTTAAAGATTTTGTGCTGTATCGTTACTTTGTAGCAAGAATAAATAAATTATCATCTAATTCTCCCCTTAAAGTTCCATAATCCATCCAAAGAAAAAGGGGTGAATTTCATGGAGAGAGGGAAGGGCACAGAGAAGGTTTTAGTCTTTTTGTAGTTGGCCGTTCTCACAGCTGATATTTTGTTAATGAATGGGAAGTTATTTTAGAGAACATATTTATTTCAAAACATAAAATATACACATGATTCAGCCGAACTGCAAAAAAGATGAAATTTTTTTTCTTTCTCACAGATTTAGAAATCCACTCCTCTTCTTTGAGAGAATAGGACAGAGAAAAAATTTCAAAAGGGATGATGATTTTAGATGAGTGATACTTATATGAAATGATGTAAATGAGATGAGTTACCTTACTACAAAATTAGAAATAGATCAGCATTTAAAAAAATAATAATAATATTAAAGATTTTAAACTATTTGCTGGGTGAGAAGACAGAGGGGAAGTGGAACTTTTGGGAGAAAGGGGGGTAATTTAGATGATTGATTATTCATTAATATTGTTACTAAAGAGAAATAAATAAAGCAGTTTTAAAGATTTTAAAATTTGTGTGTGTGGAAGGGGGGAGGGGCAGACACTGTAACAATTTCATTAAATCTCTCACAGTCTGCTAATTAAGCAGAGTAATCAAAGATAGAAGTTCCCAAGAGTTGGAAAACGTTTCTCATGCTTAGCTGTGGTGTGACAAGAATGTCGTTTACTACAATAGGAAAAGATGAGCTTCGATCAATCTTGTGAAACTGAAATTGCTAGACAGCAAATATTTCTCTGATCTGTCCGACGACATGTGGGGTCTCGGATCGTGAGAAATTGCCGTGTGAACATTCTAAAGTTCAGGAAGACCTCCCCAAAAGAATGGTTTATCCTATGACTTAAAAACCGAAACTAATGACGTGAACTAAAACTTTTTTGATTGGTGATCGGAGTATCTTTTGTTCGAGCAAGGGGACCGGAAAAGAGAATCGAGGGGAAGTTAGTTAGAGTTTTGGCAGGAGAACGAGTGTTGGTGGAAAACACTCTTCTCAGGACGATTTCTCAAACCAGTGGGGAAGGAAATGTTTTACTGACACATTTTGAAGAGAGAGGATTTCTCTTAAGGCAACGGCAAGGTCATCGCTTGAAGTTTTTGTGAAGAGTGCAAAAGAACTCATTAAGATTTCCAATTACTGTACAAGATTGGACCTTTCATTGTTTTACTAATTGATTATAAGTTGAAACGAAATTACGCTGAAAAAAATTGTTTATAATGATTTGTAATATTAAGAAACTCGAAAATGATTTTTAAATAAAAATCACTTAGTAGTACCTTATTGAAATTAATCCATATGAAAAGGCCACACGCTACCCCTTTACAAATTATAACATCATGGATTCATTATAGCTGGTGGCAAGCGGGTCGGATACTTCAACAAAAATTGATTAACATCAGTGAAGAGAGCCCAGACAGTAGCAGTGACGCCCGCCCGCATCTAAGCGCGCAAGATCTGACGCCAGTTCAGGAGAGGAAAGCAGAGACCGAAGCAAGCCGACCACAGTTCCGTCCTGGAAGCAAGCCTGTGTTTACAGAGAACAAGCCCGAAGCAAGCCCTTGCAGTGTCACGACAGACCGCAGTTCCGTCCTGGAAGAAAGCCTGTGTTTACAGAGAACAAGCCCGAAGCAAGCCCTTGCAGTGTCACGACAGACCGCAGTTCCGTCCTGGAAGCAAGCCCGTGTTTACAGAGAATAAGTCCGAAGCAAGCCCTTTCTAGGAAACATCAGGAGCCGACAAACCGAGATAACCTGTGAAATCGACGACGTCTAGGCCAGACCCGAAACCGGCGACAGATAATGCAGACAAAGACTGTAGAAAAGGTAAGCTCAATTCATTTTTGAGTGGCTCTCATTTTGTTTATATATTCTTTAGTGAGGAAAATTCATTTCTGAGAAAATTTTTATGTGAATATTAATTTATGATAGATTATGATAAATTTTTAAATCTAATAAATTTTAACATATTTGGAAAAATATATGTGTATTTGTTATAAGCATAAAATTTGATAGTGTGAATTTTTCTTTTGGCAGTAAAATAATATAAGGAGGGACGGTTAGGCTAAATGTGTAATTTTTCTTTTTTTTCTTAAAAAAAAAAAAAAAGAGGTAAAAATTCCGACTTTTCATATAAGTCGATTGTCTAGTAATTCCTGATTGAAAGATTTCAAAGATTTTACTTTCCCATTATTAATGAAAGAATAGATGTTTTTGATACTAAAATATTTTGCATATGTGATGTTAAGAAAATTTTTAGCAGTTGCAAAAAGTGTTCATTTTGTTATAACTCTGAAAATTGTTACCTGTGGGGTCAGAAATATCAAGTATTGGTTGAATTATGTGCACAGAATTTCAAATGTCTAAATTTGTTTTAAATGTGTATGATCGACACCAAAACGTGTCAGTGTATTGAAAATTTTACAATATTGAAAATCTATTTTTATATGTATACTATTTTTATTATTCCTCGAATTGAATTGTATTTAAAATTGTTAGTATTATGTGGGTAGTAGCAGAAAATTTTCCATAAAGTGTTAGAATCCCTATTGCATAAATTAGGGAGCGAAACTATCATTTTCATCTTTATATTGTATTTACATAAAATTTTAAAATGCAAGAAGTAACTGATCTGAAACAGTGCAGGAAAATTGATTTGCAGAATTTAGCGGAAGAATTGGGAGTGGAAATAGGGAAAAATGACAGGATACTGGTAATTATCCAAAAAATCGAAGCTGCCGATGATTACGATAAAGATTTTGCATTTACGCAAGCTGCGTATATCATAAAAGATCGCGAAGACAAGATAGCCGCGGATAAAGAGGAAAAACAAAGGGAGAAAGAAGAAAGAGAAAGAGAGGAAAAACAAAAAGAACGCGAATTTACGTTAGAACAACTTAGATTGACGCAAGATGCAAATAGACGTAGTTCAACTAACAGTGCCGGGTCGGAACGCCCAACTAAACTGCCGCTCCGAACAATAATGCATCGATTTGATCCGGAACGCTCGGATATAACTTTGTTTTTAAATTTGTTCGAACGACAGGCGACCAAAGCGGAAATAGAGACAGGTGACTTAGTGACGCATTTATTAGCTTTAGTGCCGGTAGAAATTGCAGAGTTAATTTTAAGGGAACCGCAAGATCAGACGGATAACTTTGAATACGTCAAAAAGTTTTTGCTTGAACGATTCCGTATGAGTCCCGAAGCATATCGTCAAAAATTAATGAAACATCCACGCAATCCAGGTGCTCCGTGGAAGGATATTATTTTTGAACTCAATAGTTATTTAGAGGGTTGGTTAAATGGGTTAGATGTTACAGATTTCAATAGTCTGAAAAATTTATTGATAACGGACCAAATCAAGCTCCGTGCTTCTAGTGAAATGAAAGAGCATTTCATTGATTCGTGGGCAAATTACAAAGACCCGTTAGTTTTGGCAAAATGTCTGGACGAATACGAAGCAGTGAAAGGGATTTCAGATAAAAAAGAGAATGCAAGATCTTTTTATGATAGGAAATCTGAAGAAACGAAACTCGAGGGAAATTCTGGAGAAGAAAAAAATTCCGACAAAAAAATAAATTGGCGAGACAAAGAAATTAAAGACAGGGAACGTATCTTTGAACGAAAGAGGCGTTGCCATACGTGTGGAAGCGAATTTCACCTAATGGCCCGTTGTCCGAAAAGACAAAGGGATATTACAGAAGTAAAATCTTTCGAGAGCATAAATCACTTAGGCGATATAAGCGAAGACAAAAGCTTGTTCCGACCTTTTTTGAGTGAAAACAAAATAAATGGGAAGAAGGCGTGTGTACTTAGAGATTCAGGTAGCTCGTATTGTGTTTGCCCATGGAATTTGGTAAATAAAAGCAAATTAGGCAATGAATATGTTTGGCTTAAACAGACATTTGATAAATATCCAAAACGATTTAGAGTGGCACGTATAAAAATGGAAATAAAAGGTCTCGGATATGTAAATACGAAAGCGGCAATCCTGCCTAGACACTCTAAAATTAAACACTATATCTTAGGAAATAAGACGCAGGCTTTAATAAATGAAAAGATAAAGCGAAAGCAAAAATCACAAACTAATTCCAGTTTTGAGAACCCGGGGAATGAGATAAACCCTTTAACAGATCCCCAAGGGCAGGAAGAAATCCTTTTGTCATTCCCCTCCAAAATGAAGAACCACCGTTCTCAGTGTATTGGGGAAAAAGACACCCTTTTGAAAAGGTCAAGGAAAGTAGATGAGTTGGTTTTCGACCGGCAGGGAAATTCGAAAAATAAACGCGAAAATATGGAAGTGAGTGTTGACAGGAAGGGTTATCATTCGAAAGCTAATCTGGAGGAAGTGAGCGGATTCACAAAGAGTTTTCTAAAATCCTTCGAAATTCTGTTGAAAGAGAGTAGGGACAGTGGAAATTCACGCCTTTGTGACACTCTTGTTAAAGAAATTGAACGGTTGTGTAAAACGTATTGTTCGGCAAACACAAGTAAAGAAATTCAGTAGTAAGTTTTTGAGAAAAATCCAATCTTTTGTACATATTTGATTATTTTTAGTTTTATTTGTTATTTTGGCATGTGTAGTGAAAAAAAAAAAAAAGTCTCTAAAGCTAGATGTCCAAGCAATGGTAAGCAGTATATAAGAAATTAGGTCACTGATGTATATAGTGAGGTTAAATTGTAATGTTATTTGAGCCACTCAAATGTGTTGAGCTAACTCTTTTTTTTGCAGATTCTCCGTGTTTTAACCCGGAAAATGTTTTGATGGTGGGGGTGTTGTAACAATTTCATTAAATCTCTCACAGTCTGCTAATTAGGCAGAGTAATCAAAGATAGAAGTTCCCAAGAGTTGGAAAACGTTTCTCACGCTTAGCTGTGGTGTGACAAGAATGTCGTTTACTACAATAGGAAAAGATGAGCTTCGATCAATCTTGTGAAACTGAAATTGCTAGACAGCAAATATTTCTCTGATCTGTCCGACGACATGTGGGGTCTCGGATCGTGAGAAATTGCCGTGTGAACATTCTAAAGTTCAGGAAGACCTCCCCAAAAGAATGGTTTATCCTATGACTTAAAAACCGAAACTAATGACGTGAACTAAAACTTTTTTGATTGGTGATCGGAGTATCTTTTGTTCGAGCAAGGGGACCGGAAAAGAGAATCGAGGGGAAGTTAGTTAGAGTTTTGGCAGGAGAACGAGTGTTGGTGGAAAACACTCTTCTCAGGACGATTTCCCAAACCAGTGGGGAAGGAAATGTTTTACTGACACATTTTGAAGAGAGAGGATTTCTCTTAAGGCAACGGCAAGGTCATCGCTTGAAGTTTTTGTGAAGAGTGCAAAAGAACTCATGTTAAGATTTCCAATTACTGTACAAGATTGGACCTTTCATTGTTTTATTAATTGATTATAAGTTGAAACGAAATTACGCTGAAAAAAATTGTTTATAATGATTTGTAATATTAAGAAACTCGAAAATGATTTTTAAATAAAAATCACTTAGTAGTACCTTATTGAAATTAATCCATATGAAAAGGCCACACGCTACCCCTTTACAAATTATAACATCATGGATTCATTATAACACTTTTGGAGTAGAGAGAAAACTTAGGTGATAAATTAGAAGGCAACAAGTAGGGACATAAAATTTCTTCACATAAGAGTTTTACAAATTTTAAACTTTGTATTCTTGGGGATGAGCAGAAAATATGAATTTCGAAAGAAGGAGTTTGTAATTTAGGTGATTTGTTATTTATTTATTTTATTGTTAATAGAGAGCCACAAAGAGGACAGAAGATTTTTTTGGAAAGGTAATTTATATGATTGTTATTTACTTATTTTTATACATATAGGGCATACATATAGGACAGAATATATTTTTTACATACAGTTTTAAAGATTTTTTTACTGGGGAGAGGCAAAAGGGCGGAAGCAGACATCTTGGTGGTAGAGAGATAATTTAAATGGCTGATTATTTATTTATTGTTAGTAGAGAGCAACAAATAGAGCAAAATTTTTTTTATATAAAGAGTATTAAAGATTCTAGACTTTATATGCTGAGGGGGAAGGCCATAAATTTTAGATGTTAGAGGATAGAGTTGTAGTTTAGACGATTGATTTTTTTACTAATTGTTACATTACTAGTGAGCAGAAAGAAGTACAGAAGGATTTAAGATTCTCAAGTTTTCAAACTTTTTATGTTGGAGAGGGCAGAGAAGGGAAATAGACATTTCATGTGAGGGGAGGGATTTCATTAACATGATACAAAAACATAATAAGGAAATTTGCCAAAAATGTCAAAAGGATAAAAATTCCCTCCCTTGGATTTTTAAAATCAATTTTTTGTGTATAAAAAATTTTGTGCATGTGAGAAAGGGAGGGGGGGGGGGGTGCTTATATTTGGGAATGGAAAAGAAAATCAAAATTGCTTAAAAGTGGGAGGGGTTTACTTTCGGGATTTTACGGTAGTATATTGTGACTCAATTCAAAGTGCTGTGAAATCTGGATTTAAAGCATGCGGGTTGTTTCCGTTTAATGCAAATAATAAAAACTACAAAAAATGTATTTTGCCTAGACCTGATCTTAACCAACAGCAAACACAAGAGCAACATTTTAGTCATTTAAGACATTTGGAGACTAAAATTAATCCAGAGTTACTCGATTCATTTAAAAAAACAAAAGAAAAAAATGTGGACTGGGAAGGTGATACTGCAGCATCATTATTATATAATGTTTGGCTAAAATTTGTTGATGAAGAGAGAGGAAACTGGCAATGAAATATCTAGGGTTAATGAAAATGAAAAAAATATGTGCACAAATGAAAATTCAGAACTAGTTTTTATGGATGATACCTGTGAAGCTTCTGTACAGGACTCTAATATTTCATTGACTGAAGTAAGAAATACAAGAGGGGAAAATTCTGCTATAAGGCCGAATATAGATTGCCACACACGGCTTTTATTTAAAAAATAAATAAACTAGCTGTAACTCAGAATAAAAACGCAATGACAACAAACAATTTTAAAATATCTAAATAACAAATAAAAATTCCCCTGTTAAAGTGTTGAGTTGTTCAATAAATATTCGATTTAGAAAAATATTTTTCTACCACTGAGCAATTTTTTTAATGAAATTTAATTCATGTTGCTATGGCAGCAGACGATAAAACGATATCTTTGGAATAAGGGAATAAATAGAAGAAAAAATGTTGTTGATGTTTGTGATAAAATGTTTTTCTTTATTTTTTAAAAATGTATATACACAATTCACTTTTATATTTTAACAGAATAATAAGTTTACTATAATTCGTTACTCGTGCTATGGCCAGTATAGACGATACACGTCGAGCCACAATGCCTTTATCATTATCTTTTTACGCGTAAAAGTTTCGCTACGGTACTCCATTGTGAAGTTTTGTAATTTTTGAAATCTAATATTTGAAAAACGACATAATCATTAGATTTGAAATTTATATCAAGAAAAATACAATTTTTTACCATTCTAACGCAGTTTGTAAAACAATTTTGTGACAAATACTTTTTGAGTTATTAATTTTGTAAGTAACTTCAAATGTTTCATTTTCCGAGATTAATCTGTGGCAACGATGGATTGCTGTGACTTTTCATAAACATGAAAAATGATAGAGATTGAAAGAATAAGCCACCCTGTGTGTGGCTAATAGATGTAAATTCTTCATTACTGGGTTGCTCCCATTGGGATCCTGTTATTTTATCCCTAATAAATAAATCCCGACTTAATAAAAAATCTGTTATACTGGCCTGAAGAAAAACAAGATTTGAAGAAAAAAAGGAAGTACTTGAGTTCCCAGTGTTATCATGTCGGATATTGGTTGCGAATATTTAAGAGCAAAAGGAAGCTGGATATTCCAGATTCAGAGGATGATCAGATGATCACTTCTGATAGTGAAGAATCCTAAATAAATTTAATTATTTTTTTAACTCATTAATGTGATCAGTGTCCGTAATTGGTTCATTACGGAACAGCTTTGGGAACAGATGTGTTACACTCACGCTAAAATGTAAACAAAAGATTGGCGACTGTTTGGTTGGCGCGATTTCCAAGACTGCGCCAAACGAATAACATAATACAATGGCTAGGTTGCCATTAAAGGAAAAAATCCCCTAAATTTGGCGACTTTTTTCTTTTTTTTAATCGATTAAATTTTTTTTTTTTTTTAGCGTGAGTGTAAAGCATCTAAGCCCAGCTTTGGGACCCAATAGCAAATTGGGACAGCCTGCTGTTTGCCATCTTGTTTTTTTAATCAAAACATATTTGTTTTGTTTCTCATTTCCAAAATAATTTTCATCCATATTTACTTATTTTAAACACGTTATTTAATTTTATCGACTAATTTATTTATATTTAATAATAAAAGTTAAAATATTTTGATTTAACTTGATTATGTCAGAAACAAAACAATTGTTTCGATTTGTCAGCCATCTCATTTTTTAAATCAAAACATTGGCTATGATGTCATACACTCACACAGTTTTTTTTTTTTTTTTTTATCGGTATAAATAAGGAAAAATGTCGCCAAATTTAAGGGATTTTTTCCTTTAATGGCAACCTAGCCATTGTATTAAGTTATTTGTTTGGTGCAGGCTTGAAAATCGTGACAACCAAAAAGTCGCCAAACATCTCTGCGTGAGTGTAAAGCATCTGTTCCAAAACATTTTTTATTAAATATAAATAAATTAGTATTCTGTTTTCTATTTAGCTTGATTATGTCAGAAACAAAACAAATGTTTTTGATTTATCGCCCGTGGTCGGCCATCTCATTTTTTAAATCAAATCTTTTTAACTTTTATTATTAAATATAAATAAATTAGTCAATAAAATTAAATAACGTGTTTATAATAAGTAAATATGGATGAAAATTATTTTGGAAATGAAAAACAAAACAAATGTTTTAATTTAAAAAACAAGATGGTGGACAGCAGACTACTCCCAAAGCTTAGCCTTCATTACTATTGTAGATTTTTTTAATTTTATTTTTGTCCTTAAATTGTCCATAACTGGTGCACTTACCCTAATTAGTATAATCGGCTCTATTGTTGACACGGTGTATCTGACGTGGTGCGGATAATACGTAAGTACCGAATGAGATCTAAGCATGTAACTTTGAGCGCGCAGAGCTTTCCAAAAAATAAACTCATAACAATGATGTGATCACAGAAACACTTAACTGATGGTATATCACAATTGCTGAAGATTCCCGAATCACATCACCTTTAGATTTTTGTGATTATGAAAATGTCGGATTATAATGAACCAAAATTATATTAATTATCAAACTAAAACACAATTTACCTTCATACCTCATCAATGCTCGACCTCAACCTCATGTTTGAATGAAAATGAAAACAAAGCGTAAATCATCAAATCAGGATGACTCGTAGTCGTTCACATCAGCAAGAATCGTTCAAAATGATTTAGATTCAGATTACGGTGTAGCGCAAGTTCCCACAAAGTTCAAAGGAAAATAGAGATAGAATAGGGCAGTTGCAATAGACGCTTTCAGTCGTGACGTCAATGATGACGTTTTGCTTGGAAACTGACTCCAAACAAATAGTTGCTATGTTGTATTTTCTATTATGTTTGTATATTATACCTAAATCTTATGATTATATCTCACGGCAAAGCGTTTTAATACATTATATGCAGTGGTAATATTTTCTACGATTTATATTTAATAAGAAATGACACATAGCAACCGTTTGTTTGGAGTCAGTATCCAAGCAAAACGTCATGACTGACGTCTCACTGAAAGCGTCTATAGACGTCATGATGACGTCGGGTTGGAGGGCACACAAGTACTATGAACCATCCAACCCTTATCTTACACAAACACAGATCAGGTTCACAGACGAGAAACGACTGTTCTTTGCAACAAATCGCTTAGAAGATTTGAAATAAAAAAGAGATTTACAAACCAAAGGTACGTAATATTTTTCAGATATTTTTAATGTTTCTCTACATTGCTTCATAACTGTAGAAGTTTCTTTTATGTATTCGTAAATTACTATCTTCATGTATTTACGTACTACGTTACTAAAATTCATTTGTTAGCTATGTTACTTTTTATATTACCGAACTCTTTATAAAGTTATGTATTCATAAATTCTTTAAGTACTATTTTCCTGTATTTATATACTATGTTACCAGTTCATTTGTTAATTGTTAGTTACGTTACTTATTTCAAAACTCACCTTGTTTCATAGGCATGAATTTAAAAACCCAAATTTGTCAGTATATGAATAAAAATTAGAATAGTGCTATCGTAATTCATAATGTTCATTAATGTATTTTTTTGTGAGTAAATACTTTGATTTATTTCAGGTATTTATTTAATATTATTACTGGCAATTTTTAACTTTATCCTAAAACTGGCTCCAATAAATTTTTAGCCATATAATTCATTTTTAATTCACTTCTCAGTTTACTCTGTTACTGTCATATAATTGACTGATCATAGCAATCTCTGTACATGATTGGCATTGTTATTCATCAGTTTTAATTTTTTCAATGAATCCATCCTAATATATCTAAAATATTGTATTTAGGTTCTTAACCCTCTCCCCCACAAAAAAACAAAACAAAACTCAATCGAATATGGTAACTACACAAATGTAAAATTTAACTTTTGTTAAAATGAACAAATATGTTTTTAAGTAAACAGTTTTTACATTTAATTATTATTGCTAATTATTAAACCATTCCTTATTATTTTAAAAGTTTTATTAGATGTTTGTTTATTTTTGAAATTTTCTTTAATAATTAATCTGTAGTACATTACATGAATTTTTGTAAACCCCTCCCCCCTTTTCACAACAAGGAATGGTTTCAGTTAGAAAACTTCATAATTTTTTTTTTCAGAAAAAGTTTGAAAACTTTCAAAATCCATGAACGGTGCAAGGGAGATTGTCTGGTGAATCTACTGGTGCCAGGAAATGTATATTTTATTGCTCTCAGGAGATCACTTATGCATAGTTTTACTGTTTTAGTAAGTTGCTATCATTTGTGATCTTCTGCAAGAAATTAGAATTCGGGCCTTGGACTGTGCTATTTTTGCTTCCAAATTTGTCAAGCAGGAACTGTGGTAAATATAATGTCAATCAATAAAGTAATTGACCTGTATGTAGTTTTTCAGTGTATATATCAAGTTTGTTACATAATAAAGAGGGATTTTGAAATATATTTTACATTGTTTATGTTGTTTGGTACTTTTATGTTAGCTGGACACCAGTTATAGATATACATCTATCTATATATATATATCACTGGTGCCCTTTTAAAATGTACTGTATATATATCACTAGTATCTGGCTAACATAAAATTACTTGTTATGTTTATCAGTTTATTATGATTATTATAATCTCTTCTTTAAATTACAGATTGCTTTTAATCGAACATGTCTTTTTCCAATAACTATGCAAATATCTGTCAATTACTACCTGAGGATAAATTTTCAGATTTTTTATTTATTTATTGCATTGTGTGTCATATTAGCCATACTATTCCTGAAAAGATTACATGAAAGTTAACAAAACATTTAAAGCATACTAGAATAATAATATTCTTTTTTAAATAAGATATTTATTTAACATTGGATTTCCTTTAAACATGTCATTCCCATCGATTGGCGAAAATTGCTAAATGTGAATATTCTAACAGAACTAAATTTTATCAGGCTATATATCCACATCTATTGATCATATACAGGGCTGCACAAAATAATTGGACTACTTTTTTGACACTGGAAGGTAATTTTGAAAACACTATTTTTCAATGTATTATGTTTTCTGAACTGTTTACTTACATAGCTTCTTTTACCTTATTTAATGGTGAAGTTTCTTTACAGTTTTCTAGCTGTGTTGGAAAGTGCTTCATAATCTATGCTTGACACAAGATTTTTCGTTCCTGTTTTAACATTTAGTATATGTTTTGATATTTCTTAAAACAATCCTCTTATGCCAATTTTCTTTTCATCAATAAGTTTCTTTAATTAATGAGTGGCTGTAATATATACTGCACTATAAATAAAATAGTAATATATATATACACTGCTCAAAACAATTAAAGGATATTTGAAGTTTTATATAAAATAAAGATATAAACGAAATTTTTTTTGCCGAAAATAGAAGAAGAGAATCACAAATGCAAATTTTTCTGGTTTTCAAACTGTGGAGTATGCAAATTTTGAGTTTGACGTCAAAAACGTCGCTTCAGCGGCAGCGAATGAAATTTGACTTTCAACTGGATAAAAGAGAATGAAGACAAGGATGATCGGCATTCAGTGATTGCTTTGTTTCGATGAGTACGATGTCTCAGCGAAGTCATTTGACAGATTCAGAAGCTGGGAGAATTGTTGGTAGGTTAGAAGGGGGCCAAAGTAGCGCAAGCCATTGGAGTGTCACAAAGTGTCATTTCCAGGATCTGGAACCGTTTTTTGGAGAGTGGATGTGCAGGCCGAAGACCAGGGCAAGGTCGTAGACGGGCAACAACGCCCAATGAAGATCGGTATTTAGCGTTAACAGCTCGGAGACACCGAAACATGAACGCTACTCTTCTCCAACAACACCTTCGCTCGGCTACAGGCACCACGATTTCAACTCGGACTGTCCGAAACCGGCTCCATGCTGTAGGTCTGTATGCTCGCCGACCGATGGTATATGTTAGATTAACATCAAGGCATCGTCGCGACCGCAGGGAGTGGGCAACCGAACATGTCAACTGGAGGAGAAATGAATGGAGCAATATTCTGTTTTCTGACGAGTCCCGTTTTTCTGTGCATCCGGATAATAGGCGTATTTTCATCTGGAGGGACCGTGGCAGTAGGAATAATCCTGCGTTCGTGCACGAAAGTGTCAGATTTGGTGGTGGAGGAGTGTTGGTGTATGGTGGCATCTCCATTGACGGGCGCACTGACTCCATCATTCGAGATGGAGCTCTGACTGGTCGCCGATATAGGGATGAGATCCTCAGACCTATTGTAATCCCTTACGCTGCAGCAATCGGAGATAACTTCATTTTAATGGAGGATAACTGCAGGCCACATCGTGCAAACCTGGTGGAAGATTTCCTTTTCGAGGATGGAATCGTTCGAATGGAATGGCCAGCGTGTTCTCCAGACATGAATCCCATCGAGCACGTTTGGGACGCTCTAGGAAGACGAGTTTCTGGCCGCCAACAACCCCCACAAACTCTCCAAGAACTGGAAAGAGCTCTTCTGGAAGAGTGGGGCAGAATACCCCAACTCGTCATTAATATCCTCATTGAGTCCATGCCTCAAAGGTGTTCAACGTTGCTGGCCGCCCGTGGAAACCATACCCCCTACTGAAAATGATTTTCTTTGAAGAAAACACCTTTTCTTATTCTTTTTTTCTCATATGCACAAATTGTGTTTTTTTCCTTTTGTACACAAATGCGCAATAAAATGCATTTTTTTCTGCCAAACATGTGTAATTTATTCTCATATAACCTACTATGTCTGTCGACCATGTATCAATCAGCTAAAAAGTTTCCCAGATACAAAATCCACCTAAAACTGCAATATCCTTTAATTGTTTTGAGCAGTGTATTTTTTGGAACTGGAGTTAAAACCATTTGTATTTCTGATATCTTCAAATCCAAGGGTATTCTTAGCAGTTTGAATGAGACATTTCTTTTCATCTTGCTGATTAATTTATGTATTTATTTTAATAATAAACTGAAATTTCTGTTTTTTTTTTTTTTTTTTTTTTTTTTAAAGCATGTTAGTGCTTGGCTTTGATGTTATTATTTATCACTTTTTATTTATAATAACTGAAAATTATTAATAACGTGTTTCTCCCATTAGATTAAAATACATACCTGTTTCTGCAGACCAATAGAATGAAGTTTTCTGTAAAGTATCGTGCCAGACTGTTATTTATGTATTTTATTTCTGATATGTAGTATATCATTATATTCAATAATAAATTTGTTATGTGATAATATTTTTATTAGAGAACAATATTTTGCTGTTTTATTTCTGTAACTTGTATTTTCAAATAAAGGAAGTTTATTAAAAATTTTCTGTTATCATTTGACTATAATTTTATTATAAATGATCTTTTCATGTATCTACTTGTGTTGTTTAAATAACAGAATGTATATTAGAAAATAAGAAAATACTCAAAGCATTTTTTAATTTAAAAAAGAGTTACAAAGAGAGTTTATTTAAATTTTATTATGTATATAATGCTTCATAACAATGCCTTTTTAATAAACAAGGAAAATATTAAAACAGTATTTAAACATTCTCTTAAAAAAATAAATAAACATTTGGAATTAAAATAAATGTAATTTTTAAAAGTATTTCTTTAAAAGAAAGTCTATATCATAATTTTAAAAAATCAAATTTTCCCTTTTTAATGTTTCATGATATGTTACTTATTTAATATCATTATGAATCCATTCAAGTCAAAAATAAACTTGAATTATCAGTAGAAATTGTTTTATAAAGCCATTATTTTTAAATTAGTCTTTAAAAATAATAATAAAGGTTTTTATTCATTCTTCAAACATGAAGGGTTTTCTTCAGTCCAGAGTCAGTTTATTATCCCATTTATATATATAATTATAAATCAAATACTTAAAATGAAAGATTGTTTGAAAACAAATAGTTGACAATGAGCAACAAATTAAAAAGAAACAGTTGATCATGAGCAGAATGACTGCAAATTTATATGTCTGAATTAGGGTTGAGAGCGTTCAGGAAACAAAAGAGTGTATAATGTTGAAATGCGATATGTAAGTTTTAATTGGCCTTTTCGGTCTATTTATTAGATATATTCAACAAATACCTCTTTTAATGCAAGCACTATATTTTATTATTTGTAGTGAAAGTGATATTATTTTCAACATACAATTGGAGTTTCACCATAATATGCTGAAGCATGTTTGGGTACAATTGCTAGTTTGTTAAATCAATAAAGAATTGTCATGTTTACCTCAAACTTTTCTGCCATTATTAGCATTAAAACTAACACCAATATGCTTAAAATTGTCAGATATGTTACGTTGATACATATTTTTATTTTATCAAGAAAACTGGGTGAAAAAGAAGATTGTAACAGCACCTAGGCACAGCTTTCTTGGCACCTAGAACATGCATGGTGAAGTTACATGTTAACTATATCTAGAATAATCACTACATTAATTTAAAACTCAGCGGATTACTATTTGCTTAAATAAACACCTCCATGAGATTAATAGCCATAACAAATTGCCATAATGAAAATCACAATCAACCATAATATATTTAGCATGTATGTGTTTTAAAACACAGCATTTTCAGTATATATTTCTCAGTATAATTTGCAGTATATATTTCTAAAATTAAAAAAATACTAACAAATAAAAAGGTTTTGCATTGAGCAAAATAGAAAAGATAGATAGATAAGAAAATTTCTCACTTTTTCCTTTAGAACTTGTATATTCTGCATTGTTATATTATTTGGTTTTCGGCTATGGCCCTGTATATAGCTAATACTTCTTTTTAGGGTTGAACGTTTATCGCGGAAATAACTGGCATGAAACAATTTGTACACCATTATTTCAAACTTCGTGACTTATTTCTACACCATTTGCAGTAAAAATATACTACTTATAGTTTATTGTTTGGAAAAAGTGGTGTTAAAATGTTTTGGTAACATTTCTTCCATGAAAAACGTTCAACCCTACTGATAATACTAACTTTGTTATACTACCTATATTATCTTACTATTTTATTTACCCTTTTTTAAGTGTGTTGCGGCCCGCGTAATGTCGCAAATATATGTCTGCGGCCCGCGAGAAAAAAAGGTTGAGTATGGCTGATATAGACGGATCAGAAGATTTTTTTTCAGATTCCGATGAGTCGTTGATAAGCATGGAATCCGAATCTGAGGATATGTACAATGAAATATCAGATTCCCAATTACCTGAGCTGTATGAATATTCAGATTCTGAACAATAACTTACATTTTCATAAGTTTCATTGAAAAATTTTAATTTTTTAATGAAAACAATAAAGGTTTTTAGATTCATGATTCAAGATATGTATTATTTTCTGTCTTTAAATATCCTGAATATCGGCAATTGGGTATTTATTTATTTTTTTTACTAACTCGTGTATAAGTCGACCCCCCATTTTCAACTCCCAAATTTTGTCTAAAATTCTTCGACTTACACACGAGTATATACGGTAGTTATTTTTAAATGAAAAAAATAAACAGGTTTTTCCCATATTTTGTGTTTTAATCGTAAAAACTTCCAGATTTTGGTCAATAATTGAAAAATCTTCAGTAGCATTTGGAGGGGGGGGGGGGGGGCTGGACCTGTGCCCCGAATGCCCTGCTGTAAATCAGGCACTGGATTGATGTCACGACTAAAAGCATCTAGAAAATAGCATTTTTATGTAATCATTGAGGATTTAATTTTCATGAATGAAAATGCCAGTTTCTATTTAAAAGTAATGTTTTATCATCAGAAGAGGCCACTTCCACTTCTGAAATTAACGTGCATTATCTATAAAGTAGAAACTTTATTTTCAAGCCATGAGAAATAGAATTCTACAAAATGTCATGTCATTTGGTTTCATTTTCTTTTTTTCAATATTGTTAGGGAAATGGTATATTTTTCTGTTAGCATCAAAGAAAATCTGCATTCTCACTTATAAAACTGGGGATTTTACTATATTTGCATCAAAGTAATGTAATTTTTTCCTGATTTTGTCATTGTAATGATTTATAGCCCAGGAGGCTTCATCACATTTTGGAAACCAATTTTAGCGTCAACGATTCTGATCAGGGTTAGAAATTGGGAATTCTAAGTAAGGCGTCAAATGACGCCTACAATTTTTTTCCTAGGTGCCATACTGCATTTCGTGGTTGCAATTTTATGTTATATCATATTTTCTCTATTTCTATTCTTTTCGGACCCATGTTAACAATAATATTGTAATTATCTTTATGTGTTAAAGACGAGGGGGCTGTACATATTAAACATTTTATCTCTGTGTTAATCACTAAAACAAAATTAAAAACTGCCTTTCTATAAAATTTAAAACAGCATTAAACTACAATATTTGGATTCTAGAAAAATGTTTAAATAATTCTTTCTATAAAGCTAATATGCATACAAAACAGATTATCAAGCAATTATATCCATAGAAAGAAAATTTGAACTTTTAGATACAACCAGGTATAAGCTTAGTTTAAAAAAAAATCTTATGACTGAAAGTACATCAGAAAATGAAAAAAAAAGGAAGCAAATAAATTAACTTTTGGATACCAATTAATGTATATTTTAGGGCATTTAAAATTATTAATTTCTATATAAACACTTTTTTTTTGAGGGAAAACACTGAAATTTTAAAACATTCTTTATACAGTATCTTATTTTAGGAGTAAATAAGGAAGGAGAAATATTAAATAAAAAAAATCATATATTAAATAACACGAAAATAGAATTTTATCATCCATGATCAAATAAGGGATATTTTATACAGTAAACTTTCTCTAATCCAGCACATTCGATACTTTAAGCATGCCGGATTACAGAATGAATGTCGGAGGAAAAGTGTAGAAGTTAGAATTAAACCAAACATGACAGTAAAGCATGTTTTTTATTCTTTAAATAGCTTGAATAGAATAAAAAAAATACTCAATAATATAAAGTACAACATATGATCAAGTAAATATGTTAAAAAGCTTTAACTAAAAATTCTGGTATAAGCAATTTTTATAAAATTTAATTTTTCGGCTCTTCTAATGTTAAACAAGGATTTTTTTTTTTTCAAAATGTCATGCCGGATTAGATATAAATAAATCGTATACGATTATGATAACATTATGTATCTATAATGAAGCAAAACTATTTACTATAGCATGTTTATTATTTCTAATACTTAGATTGATTTGTTAAGCATGGTAAAATATAAAATATCCTATTAGGAAAAAAAAATCTCTGCATGCTTGATAACGCTGACCTCATGTTTCAGTTCCAATTCAGACTTCATGGCTTTTGGATAAACAAAAAAAACCACATTGCTTCTTTATAATTGCTCTGTGCTGGCCAATTTTTGTGGGGGTTCTAATTTCCTAATAAGCTATTACATTTTAATAAAAAAATTTAACACTGCCTAATTTACTATTATTGTAACTTGGTGAAAATTCGCTCAATTAACAACAGATATTGATTTTTTTTTTTTTTTTTTTTTTTTTTTTTTTTAAGGGTTTGGTTTTTCTTTTCTTTTTCTGATTACTTGCAGCTCAATAATTTATTTCTTTTTTTCTGAGGACACGTTCACGGAGTCTTAAAAGAATATTAATTTAAATAGTAGTTTCTCTTGTAAAAAAAAAAAAAAAAAAAAAAAAAAAGCTAGGCGTCAAATTTGATTCCCATGTATAATTTTGTGGTCGTCAAATACAATAATTTAGTTGCATTTGGCGACTAATGACCGCTAATTTCTAACCCTGATTCTGATATATGATAGATTAGATGTAGAAGCACCGCACACTCTGCTGCAATGTGAAATGAATGGTAACCTGATTACTGATTATGTCTTCAAGACTGGGTAACATCTGTAATCAGGTTGCCATTCATTACAGGGCATCTCTCACTCCAATCCGAAGTTGTATTTTTGTCCATAAATTTACTAGTAGTGAAGATACTTTAAGAATATTCTTACAATTCATACAAAGATGCGAATTTTGTTAAAATATCTTCACTACTGTTAAAGTTATGAACGAAAACGTGACTTTGGATTGGAGTGAGATGTCCTGTAATTTTGACTAAATAAATGTATTTCTGACCCTAGTTTCCTATAAAGTAATTGACTGTTACAGTGCCCTGTACCAACCCTTAAAGTTTGTACCATGAATTCAGGATCACCCTGTTTGCTCTTGAACCCCAGACTATCCATGTCTTGGGGCATCATCGGATGCTCTTGTTATATGTTGTAGGCTGCTATTTTTTGTAGCTCCATTCAGCAGTCGAAGAATCGCCTTTCATCTTCAAAGCAGTCGCCTTTTCAATTTTACTCCTCCATATACATTTCCTCAGGAGTCGAAAAAATATTGCTTGCGTATATTATTCAAATTGACTAATACACAGCAGACAATATTTATTCAACTGTGCCACTTTCAATCAGAAAAAGGCAAGCATCAGATGTAGGCTTCAAAGGATGGCTTCTGGGAATGCCACAGGCTTGCACTCAAAATCTGGGATGTGGAGTCTTCTCGCTTGGAGGTAAAAAATGACAAGCTAGGTCAGACTTCTGTCAGCGTGGTATCTGTGAAATAGAAACTGCACACCTGGGTGAACCCAAAGCCTTTAATCACATCGACCGGTTGTCCGGGAAAGACAACAAGACTAAAAAAAAATAATAATAAATATTTTCAATTAAAAAAAATAGTGAATTACACATAAATAATAATTAAATGATTCACGTTCAATAAATAACAATTCACAATGTTTGATATACAGTTTGCAATAAAAATCCTTTACATCTTTTTTGCAGAATAAAAAAAAACATTTTTTGCATACTAAGTATGCATTATTAAAAAAAAAAAAAGCTGTTTTCATAGTTATTTTACCCCATCTGATTTTATATCAAAAAGAAAAGCATGAAATGCTATAATTTAAGTACATAAAGTAGAACTGATTATGAGTAAAAAATCTCTCCAGGACTGAAGTCTTGAACCCATGAAGCGAATGTTGTCTCATCGGTTCAAATAGCCAATTTTGTCTGGATTTTCTGATGAATCCTTTGTTTTTATCAAAAAATGGAAAACACTATTTGATTTCATGGTTTTTAAAGAATAAACTCAGCAAATTTTATATGTTTTCAATTAAAAGTGAATCAGAAATGTGTCAAAAAGGGTACTTCTCTATTATCCTGTCGACCACTTTTCATAACAAAAACTATCGCCAAACTAACGCCAAATAAACGAGAGAACGTTGCCATTGGAATATCAAAATAAATAAATAAAATATAAGAATTAAGGACACAATTGTTATTTTAATTAATGAAATAACTAATAAATCAGTAAAACATAATGAAAAATACACGCAAATGTCGAATTAAAAACCACTTGATGACATAACAAACACGTATAATGCTTCTGACATCAAGTAAATGGGACTGCATTTTGGGCATTTAATCTTACAGTTTGGCGATAGTTTTTTGTTATGAAAAGTGGTCGACAGGACAACAGAGAAGTACCTCAGAAAGTAATCTGACTTAATCTAAACTTACGAATATAGCCTTAAACACTTTTTTTTTTTTAAATTCAAGAATAAACAAATTATTTTCTATCTTTGAATACATTTAGCATTGATAAACTGCAAAATTACTTTAGTGAAAAATTAATATTTACATGCATAAGTCATGCACATCATTCAGATTACATTTTTTAAGCTTTGAAATTATTAAAAAAAAAAAAAATAAGACATGTTAATCAATAAACTTGTAGAATTGTTAATATTCCATTATACATTCAGAGGTATGCTTAGGAAATAATTAGGTATGTTAAAGGACCCTTCACCAAAGTTTTCACATTAAAACAACTCTCTTCGCAAAATTCATGAAACTTTTCACAAAACATTTCCATCTCCAAACTGAAACTTTCATAAATTTAATCATTTTAAAGTGAAATCTGACCTACCACAAAACACTGACATTGTTTCATTTCATAAAAGGTAGAAAATACCAAATATTACCCCTCCATTCTTCTTGGATCAAATATCGGTATATTTCCCTGAATTTAGCAGTAGAAAATTAATTTTTTCTAATCACTGTATCAGAATATAAAAATAACAACCGTGTCGAATGTTAACACTTAAGTAACCTACAAATTATATTACTACTATCCTTTAGAGCAAATCATAAATTATAATTTATTTTTCATTATTTAAAAAAATCTTTTAACTAATTTTACAATATGTTAAAAAAATAAAAATAATTTATTTTGACCACGTAATAAACCTTTCAGCAAGCAAGCTATAATGTTTGATACGAGTATTTCTGAAGCATAAAAGACAAGCTGTTTCAAATGTTTTGTATTTCATAATAGCAACAACATATTAGGAAAGCGATTATGCATAACAGAAATTAATATATATATATATATATATATATAGCAATAATTTCGGCATAATATCAGAAAAAAGTATAAGAAAAATTACGTTTGAGGGAAAATTTAAGAAGACATGCTTACTGAAAGGTTGCATTTGCAGCTTGAAAAGAAACAAATCACAAAATATATTTATATTTTGCAGTCATTGTAAGCAAAAGTACACTTACCTTTCCTATCACTAAGTGTATTCCATATTCTTGTTTGATATAAACGTCGAACACCCAGTCACACTGAAAGATAGTATATGCTTTTAAACTTTTGTAAGATTTGAATTCATCGAAAGTGTAAGCGCTAATCCCGTACACTAAATAAAACTTCTAATTTAGAGGAAAATTCATTAATCGATAATACATACAGATGTATACTGTTAATCAGAATACTTTTCTCTTGATACCTTGCCTTGTTCTGGCCGTTTAATGAATTAAAATATTCGGAAAACATATTTTTTTGAACACGTTCAGGAATTTCAGATTGAAAATAATGGCGATGCTGTGGACTGCTTGACCTCCAAGCGGTTACAAAGTTGTTGCCAGATACCGTTGCTATGCTGCAAAACAGCTGATTGAAACTGCCCTATATATACGTTTGGCGTGACGCTAAAAATTCAACTCTAAAGTTGGCGGCCCAAACAACTGGCGGCTTGCTTTGAAAACCTCTCCCCGTCCACTGAATCCAGTCCTTGTTCTAGGTGCAACCTCTTACCGTCCAATGAATTCAGCCCTTGTTCCACGTGCTCTTCTTGTTTGGGCCTAATGATTTGAGAGATAACAGGCTTTTTACTTGCAAGCCGTTTTTACGGTATAGAGCCTCTCTATCTACCTCTGAATCGACCTACGAAATATCGTCAGTGTTTAGAAAATTTATGCTTATATTTTACTTTTATATGGAGCTTTATTAGACCTTTTTAGGGACAGCTTTGGTTTATACCCACAAAGTAAAGAGAAAGAATAGAGAGGCGGTGAAGCGTAAAAACGACTTGCAATATGAAGCCGATTATCGCCAAGGACTGGATTCATTGGATGCTAAGAGGTTTCCAAAACAAGCCGCCAGTAGTTTGGGCCGACTTTAGGGTAACATTTTTAGCGTCACGCCAAACGTAAACATGTAATCTCCAGTTCCTCTTTACTCCGTAGTTTATATCATAGCCCTTCATAACCAGATAGCACATCGGGAACAGCGATTTTGCAATATCGGTAAACACCTGACCAGCCGATATTGCATGGCTAGCTTTTTTTTCCATATCGGGACCAATATTTGGCCGATATCGGTAAACGTCGGACCGGCCGATATTGGTCAAAACTGGATTCAGCACTATAAAATGGCAAAACTTTTTTCCCATGTAGGGAGATATTGATTACCTATCTTGACACAGTATTAGCAAGGCAACACTAGATGCTGAGCTTACTCATTCTTTCTCATGACGTCAAAAATAGTGGCTGGCCGTGACCAGCGATTGGTACAAAGCGCCGCGGCCATCGTTTTGTGCCAATCGCTGTATGTCTTTCGTCGCGGCCAGCCACCATTTATGACGTCATGATAATGAATGAGCAAGCCCGGTATCTAGTGTAGTCCTGGTATTAGAAATCAATAGCTCTTTACATTAGGAAAAGAAAGAATTGCCATTTTATGTTGTTGAGTCCAGCTTTGAATTAGCTAATCTATGTATTATATTATACAGGGTAAATCTAAACTCTTGGGCAAAACTTTAAGGGGTGATAGTACACATGAAGACAAACAATATTAAATAGGAAACTAAGGGTCTCAAACGTCTTCCGAAGGAGATAGGCGCCATTAAAGTTTAGGGTCCAAAATTTCAAATGATTATAAAAGACGGAAAAATTGGTCGATTCGTTTGCGGTTTTCGCTAAAACTATTCTTTATGTCAGTATTTTCTTAAAAGTAAATTTTAAAGATAAAGTTTAAAAAATGCCGATAGAGGGCGCTTTAGACTTTCGAGTAACGAACAACTATTTTTTACTGTTATTGCATCTGAGTAAATGCTTTCAAAAGCTTAGACTTAAATTTTGAGCTCAAAATCTGAATCGTTGGGAGTAGTTAAGTAGCGCAAACTGAACTGTGTTCAGGAGTTGAAATTTGAACCCGCCCTGAACACAGTTCAGTTATTCCCGATCTTGGTGTCGCAGACCAGGCAGAAACTACTACCCCCTACAAGTAAAATAAACGATAGAGGGATGACAAAATTAAATAAAAAATTTATTTTAAAAATAAATTTTAAAGATAAAGTTTAAAAATGCCGATAGAGGGCGCTTTAGACTTTGGAGTACTTTTTACTGTCGACTCCAACGAGGACTGCCGTCGTAGCAGGCAATATCCGGGAGATGCCAGGGGCATTCACTAATGTTCGCAACTCCCTCCACCGGCGGTGTGAGGCCTGCATCGTTGCTGGTGGGCACTCTTTCGAGCAGTTTTTGTGATTCCTCACGAACATCATGCGTGTACCATTTTCTACGTGTCAACCTTCATTCATATTGTGCACTACATGCATACATCAAATTGTTTCTTTTTATTTTGCGCAGAGAAATTGCTCATGTCTGTTATGAATAAATTTTCTATTTAATTTTGTCATTATCATTTATTTTACGTGTAGGGGGGGGGGGGGGTTCAAATTTCAACTCCTGAACGCAGTTCAGTTTGCGCTACTTAACCACTTCCAACGATTCAGATTTTGAACTCAAAATTTAACTTTAAGTCTTAGCTTAAAACATTTAATAAGATACAAAAAATAATGGTAAAAAATAGTTTTTTCTTACTCCAAAGTCTAAAGCGCCCTCTATCAGCATTTTTAAAACTTTATCTTTAAAATTTCTTTTTAAGAAAATACTGACATAAAGAATAGTTTTAGTGAAAACCACACACGAATCGACCAATTTTTCTGTTTTTTATAATCATTTGAAATTTTAGACCCTAAACTTTAATGACGCCTATCTCCTTCAGAAGATGTTTGGGACCCTTGCTTTCCTATTTAATATTGTTTGTCTTGATGTCTACTATCACCCCTTAAAGTTTTGCCGAAGAGTTTAGATTCACCTGTATAAGCATCTGTCATGCCACATGGATTAACTATTTTGTTATAGGCCTCATTTTTTATTCCCTCAGTGTTTATTATTATATCCATTAGATATAATTGTAATATTAAAGATTATGAAAGAAAGAATACTAAAAAAGCATTTTATTAAATTTAATGTTAATAAAATAATTTATTAAAAATTTTATAATAGCTACATTTTGATGTTTTTTTTTTCTTTTTTCATGTTCAATGTTCTGTGTGAAAACATTAAAATGTAAAAAAGATAATTAAATGCTACTTTTCTTATTAAAAATAAAAAAATCATATTATATCCATAATAATAATTTGTTGAAATGGTAAGATTGAAAATTGTAACATATAGTATTATTTAAAAAAATCTTTTTTTTTTTCATGAAGGGGTTAGAATGACAGTGGAGTAAGTCGAAATTTAGTGATTTGAGAAACAGTGTTGAATAGAGGGGTTTGTGTGTGTGTGTGGGGGGGGGGGGATTTCCCCCTGAGCATTTAAATGTCCCTCCTCCTGGAAGATTTGAGATTTTATACTTTTAATGGTTAAAAAGTGCACTTTCCCCCTGGAGCTACAGATATCCCTCCTGGAGAAAAGTGTCTGAATTCGACACTGTTTGTTACAGATTCGGTTATTACTTTTCGATTTACAAGTTGAGTAGTCGAGTCAGTGGCGCAGCCAGAATTTGGTTCTAGGGGGGGTTTTGAGTTTCTGATAAAGGTGGTCGCCAATTATATGAATCACTGGTTAATGGAATCAGTCTTTTAAATGAATGAAATCATAATGCTTTTCTCCGCAATTAAGTTGGTTATGATTCATTTAAACAACATTAGAGTTACAAACTATAAAATGCACCAATGAAATAACACAAAACTAGATTAGATTTATAAAGTGTTTAAAAATGATGAGGGGCAAACTTTAAGATGGAAGAGTACAATACAGCAAATAATTTTATATACAGTACAGTCGCTGAGTTTCACACGAAAAGTTTCTTGTCAATCATATTTGACGTAATAGTAGACAATTTTAAAGCATTAAAATAAAGTATTCTGAACAACGCGAAACTTTCCGATTAATTTTCAAAAATGAAAACATATGCAGGCATGATAATTCAAGTGATTTGTTATCGAACAGTTTTTCATTATAAATGAATTACATATTGAATTATAAGCTATTGTTGTCTCAAAATTACTGACTCTTAATGTCTTGGAATTATTCTACGAATTATTTTTCAATGTTTGCCTTCAATAATTGAATTCAGTTGAAAATGAAAATGTTGACTCTCACTATGATTCGTCTTACCTAAAGCAAAGATCTTATACAAAGTTTAATCTTAGCATTGTGCCAAGCGCGCTTCAAAAGGAGGTCACAAAGTAGCAACACTGTTTTGATCCATGCCATTGTTTTCTAGATGGGTTTTTAATTAATATCTCAAATAATTACAGACACATTGAAAATTATTACCAACAATCCTTAGATGATTCTGCGTCGATAACCCTCAACTCCCCGCTGAGCACCAGAAAAATAAGACACATGAGTGATCTTATAATAGTTCAGTTTTTACTTTTTAAGTATGGAACCTTAATAATGGTGTCAAAATTCTGGTAACCATCTCCTCTCTAACATTGGCTATATTTTATACAACAATTTCCAAACAATTTTTTGGTACAACAATTTCCAAAGGGGTGTAAGAACAAAAAACATTCTAAAATTGCGGTTTCTACGATATTGTTGATTCTAGCAATTTGAAATTTAATCTCGCGGTTACTTTAAAAAGATGTGAATGCTCACTAAAAATGGTTTCTAAAAAGTTCGAAATTTAAAAAGGGGAAAGGAGCAGTAAACGTTCTAAATTACCATTTACTTGTGCAGTTAGGGCTGTATGGAGAATTTCGCTGTCAAAATCGGAGATGTAAGTGATCGTAATTTTTGGGGCATTTACGCATTTACGTTCATCGAAATAACCTTAGGTTCCCCTCCTGATAGGAAACAGTGCACAGCAAATAAAAAACCAGTACAATCAAAGACGCATAATCACGTGAAAACTTTTCTTTATTTTCGGACACATCGACACATCTGGAAAGGGCGAGGGTGGTCCTCTTTACGCCTCTAAATAATCGACCTTCTTGTTCAACAGTTAGAGAAGATCTGATCTAATTTTTCAGATACATTTTCACCAACACATAAATGAAAATATGCCAAACACTACATTTTCTCACCAGGCACTCGTGTTTTTTTTTTTTTTTTTTTTTGAGAAAGCCAGACATGTGTTAGCAGCGAACACAAAAATGTTGATATTGCATATCTCATGCAGGAATCAATTTATGAAAACGGCGCCTGCATTTAACACAAGATACGAAGAAAGACAAAACAGCATATGTTAAAGTCATCTGCAGTACATTAAAATAACGAATTGAAACCACAGAGAAGTAACGTACTTTTACTGTTACAATGAAAAATCTGGGAAAATTTTTAGCTAGGAAGAAATGATTACTTTCGAGATTAAAGAATAAAAAGATTTTGAATGCAGACATTAATTCACATAGAGAAACTTTAAGATAGAAAAATTAAATTTTAGAATAAAACATAAAATATATATGATTCTATATCATATGCTGGAAACATGAAATTTGGCATAGTTGTTACTTTAGAGACTTAAATGCTAGCCCAGAACAGTTAGCAGGAGCAAAAACATGTTCTAAAA
This sequence comes from Maratus michaelseni, assembly GCA_963931845.1. NCBI lineage: Eukaryota > Metazoa > Arthropoda > Arachnida > Araneae > Salticidae > Maratus > Maratus michaelseni. Next base: position 161,340,942 of record OZ007597.1, read on the forward strand.
TTGCGATACAGTTGGTATAGAAGCTTGGAATTTGGCATGGTGGTAACTTTTGGGATGTAAATGCTCTCTAAGAACGATTTCTAAAGAAATTCTAAATTTAAAAGGATGAAATGGGCGGAAAACGGTCTGAAAATGATCTAAAAACAATTAATTAGGAATTGTTTGTGCTGGATATGTGAAATTTGGCACGGCTGTTACTCTAGAAATATAAATGATCATCCGGAACAGTTTTCTAAAATTTAGAAATGTAAAAGGTTGCAAGAACAAAAAAGTTCTAAAATTGCGATTTGTGTGATACAGTTGGTATAAATGCTTGGTGTTTGACATAGTGGTTACTTTTATAATATAAACACTCGTTCAAAACGGTTTTTAAAAAATTCAAAATTTTAAAAAGTGAAAAGAGCAAAAAACGTTCTAAAAATGTTCTAAATCATATTATTTTTAGAACTTTTAGGGCTAGACTCTTGAAATTTTATATGATGGTACTTAAGAAACGTAAATGCTCGCCCAGAATTTATTTTTTCAATTCGAAATTTAAAAGAATGCAAGAGTAAGAAGCATTCTAAAATTGTGATTTATGTGATACAATTGGTGTGGAAACTTGGAATTTGGCATGATTACTTTTATGTAGTAAATGCTTCCTTAGAACATTTTTTTAAAAATTCTAAATTTAAAGGATGAAATATGCGCTTTCACAGTTTTAAGTAGAATTCTCGCCGTTTAATTGAATCACATTGTTGGATAGAATTTGATTTAACAAAGCGGCGGATTCCGATAAGGCGGAATTTTGATTCATATAAGCGGTAATTATAGTAATTTTTTTAGCTCTGGGGGGTGTTTTAACCCCCAAACCCCCCCCTTGGCTGCGCCACTGAGTCGAGTGGATGAATACAAGTTGCAGTTAGATATATATGACAGCTAAAGCAAATGTGCTTTAGGGTAGGATATGATCTATTATACAAAGGAATTTGAACGGCATCAATACTACAGATGATTTATAATTATAAATATACAAAATAGCACAATTAAACCAAAATAAACCACCTGAAATAAAAGTTTTTTTTCTAAATACCGGAAAATGACTCAAAAACACTTTTCTGCTTCCGATCGGGCCACGATCCCTGGATGATGTATCCTTCCAAAATGAACGATAAATGATGAGATTAGTTTCCATTTGTTTGAAGGTTGATGCTAGTTATTCATGCTGTACTGAGTTTATTTTGAAATTTTAAAAAGAATTCCAGGTCATCATTGTGGAGTTTCTTATACTCTAAAAAGAACACTCACTGTTACGATCCTTTTACTTTATTTATTATGTATCGAAAAAGACAGCGCGGATTCTGACCCCACTTCTTCGCTCCGAGACTCGCAACGAAACTAAAACTTTTTACCATACGTGGTACGCGTTTGCTTCACGCATCCGCTCTGTGCAACTGCTCTTTCTGTAGCAAAGAATTTCCCTCTCACTTTCACGGAGATTGCCATAAAATAATTTCTTATTACTGTTATAAATAAAGCTCTATGCTTAAAAAAAAAATTTGTTCGAAGATCGCATTATTTATAATTGAGCAATCAGAAAATAAAGTTTTCTGCAATTCACTCCTAATGTATCACGTATTACAACATAAACCATTTTAATTCTGTTTTTCGCAAAATTTATCTTTCAAAAATAAGTTTCCCGTAGTTTAAATTGCATTGTAAATATCTGAAAACACATCAGATTTCTATTCATTCGTAGCAATAAACTGGATCATAACGACCTCTGGTGGAAATGTTAATTTTTTTTATACGTTTTCGCTTGTTAATTTCCACACTATATTATTCTAGACACTGTAATAGAGTCACGAGAAGCAGCTAACGTGGTATCAGGAATTTCCTTTAAAAATCATGAAACATCTCGATGGGAAAGAAAAATTCCTACTGGAATAAAAACTAATGTTCCTAGAAAGAAAATAAGTTGAAACTGGTGTGAAAGACTCATAGTAGAAGCACGTCTTTTTCACGCCTGACGAAGAAAGACTTAGACCTTTTGAAAGGCCTAGCGCATTTAAAAGTTTTTGATGGTGTTTTAAGAAAATCTTTCAGTTCATAATGTTCCTAGTTCAGTCGCACTTAACACGGTCGTAAAAAATGTTTGCATATTTTGCAATTCAAATCATTATAGTCTAAAATGTAAGGAAATCTCGGAAGGCATCCTGCGTGTCTCTGGTTGACTTTGGAAAGCTGATTTTTCAATGGATGAAAAATCTAGATAATTCTGCTCGAAAAATCTCAATAATTCTTCCGCCGAAAGCAAAGTTTTAGGAATTGATAATTTGGGATGCTCATGCTAGAGTGTTTCATTCAGCAGTTTCTCACACACTCATACAAGTGAGAGAAAATTTCTGGTTACTAAAGGCTAGACAAAAAAAAAAATGAAAAAATGCATTATTTGTAAATGGTTTTCTTCAACTCCAGGAGATCAGACGGTAGCTCCATTGCCACCTGATCATGTTGAGCAGTCAGCTCCCTTCAGCGTAATAAGAGAGGCCCCAAGGGTCTCTTCCTTCCTGGTTTGATAACGATTTTTCAAAAGAGAAGTTTAATTAAAATATTACTGTAATTTTATATAACTGTTATCTGCTGCTTTCTGTTTAAAAGAATTAAACTATTTGTCATAATATGAATTTTTATACCAAAGTACCTTAATGTATGAGTAATGGAGTAATAACATAACAACTGTTGCAATTTATTGCTATTAGTATAAATCCATGCCTGCACTTGCCTTTCCATTTGATGGAATCACCCAAATACTTGTTGATGCAATGCAAAATTATATTTTATACTGCAGTAGAAAATATTATATTACGATAAATAGCCAAGAATGCCTGAAAGACCTGTATTCAACATTAGTTTAACAGCTCACATTTGCCCCTGTATTCCTATAACAACAACAACAAAAAAAAGAAAAAAAAGGTGTATTCTATTGCCTCTTAAAGATTTATTACCATGTTTATTGTGGTATCCTGTATACAGATGTGAATAGTGCTTGGTACCAAATTTATGTACATATGCAATAGATGTGAAGTTTATAGTATTAGTCACTTCAGCATAATTCATGGGAAATTTTAATGGATAGATAGAAGCTCCCCCTCCTCCCACTTCCCAACTAATGTTTACCCCAGGGCCCTATAAATGGTCTGTTAGGTCCAGTCTGTAAGTACCATGAAAATAGTCTAAAAAATGTACAAACAGCCTCTGTATTTGATTGTATGCCTATTTAATAATCCAGTGATGGTGCTTGTGTGTATTATCATGAATAAATAAAAACAAATCACATTTTTATAAAATTAATATTTCACTTGAACATACATGATATAATACAAAATAGTGCGCACATTTTCACAGCAGAATGTTACGTCCAAAACATGTAAATTTTCAGGAGGGGAAAAGCATTTGAACAACCAAACATAAATGTCAAAATATAGTGTTGATGACTTGTTGATAAGAAATATTCAAAAGGTAACAATAGAAAACAAATACAGCCCATTTTAATTTGTTATGCAATTTTCAGTTGTTTTTTTAACTTTTAAGAGTAAACTGAATGAAAATACTTTGTATTAATGAAACAAATTATGAGTATTTCTTTATTTTAATAATAATTATAATAACAATTTTGATATTATAACATAATAAAAGTAATAATATTTATATGTTTGTCATTCATATTTATATTTTTGCTTCTGATTTTTAAATGAAAATTAAAAATATTCATTAATCTTGTGTATAATATTTCTTTTATACGTATTTAACTTCCATTCATTGATAATAAAAGTTTTAAATTAAACATAGTTGATGTTCTGCTTCTCCAACGATAGAATAAAATGAATTGGTGTAAAGGATCAGGGCCCATAAGCCGCGTTTTTGGTCCATGAAATAGACTAAAACTCGATTTTGTTATACTGACTTAATTATTTCACTTTTTAATATTAGAAGGTTTATTCTGTACGATTTCAACAATAGCTTTTGCATTTTGTTCCGATTTACATGACTTACACAAGCTCAAAGTTCATATTATTCATAGTTTTTGATGAAAAATATGCAATTTCTCCTAATTTTACCTCGGTTATTTATATGAGCGCAATCGTGCAACACTTTCTTCTTTACATATATTATAAAATACATCAAAATGTACAATATATGTAAAAATAAAAGTGTTGCAAAGCTGCGCTCATAGTAAAATATTAAAAAATATATTAAAAATTGAGGTAAAATTAGGAAAAATTGCACATTTTTCATCAAAAACTCCAAATAATACAAACTTTGAGCTTGTGTAAGTTATGTAAAAATGAACAAAATGCAAAAAATATTGTTGAAATCGTACAGGATAAACCTTCTAATATTAAAAAGTGAAATAAATAAGTCAGTTTAACAAAATCGAATTTTAGTCTTATTTCATAAGCCAAAAACACGGCTTATGGACCTTTGTAAATAGCATAATTTTTGCCAACTGAAGAAATCTAAATGATTATGTACACAACAATAATTTAATTAAAAAAATAAATAATAAAATGATTGTGTATGTAATTTTTATTAAACACAACAAATGGAATTTTGATGCTATAATAATACAATAAAGGCAACAGCACAGGAGTGGGGAATTATCAGAAAATCTTACCAAACAGCAAGATGCAACATAGAATTGAAAAATGGTAAGAAAAAATTTATGTGACTGCAATAATAATTTATTACTACTGTATATTTTTATAGTAACATTTTTCTATGCTTTATATATTATATATATATATTTAAAATTAAGAAACATACAGAACAGGAGAAAGTTTAGTGTAGAACAGAACTTGGTGTCATGTTTACACTGCAGCAATTGAGAGAGTTGCAAATTATGGCTAACAAATAAAAATATAAAAATTTTATATATTTTTTCTAAAGATTGGCAAAATATTCACTCGCTCTGTAACCCACTCACCCGTTGCGAGCAGAATTATGTAATTCCCCACCCTTGCAAAAACATTTATATGCTTATTATTAAATTTATAATTTTGTTTCTGATTTTCACATGAAAATTGCAAATTTTTTATTTCAGATGAAAATTCAAAAAATGTTTATTAATTTCGTGTACATCATAATCAAACTGTTGTACATCAATGTACAACATTTAGTTTGTACGTAAAGTTAAATATGTCATTAATTTACAATACAATCGAAAAAATAAGTATAGTTTATGAATTTTTTTCTTTAATGTCAGTAAAAAAAATGAATTGATTGTTGTGAATAACATCATTTCAGCAAGCTGATGAAATTCATAGGATACAGGCATAAACATTTATTCTCAAAAATAAAAAATAATAAATTTCATGAGATATTTTTTAGTTCTATTAAACATGATAGCATAGTTTTCCAAGTTATAACAACATGAGGGTAATAACATTTATAAACATGTCACTCATATTTATAGTTTTGTTTCTGATTTTCAGAAGAAAATAAATAAAGTAGACTTCAATATAATGCATATCACATTTATCATCCAGATATTTACAAAAGGATATAGTGATTCTACTCTTTGAAAATGAGTGATTTAAAATTTTATTAAATACAAAAAAAAATTAATGTTCAGATTGATTTTTATTACTTTTCATCTCTTATACAATTCATCAGACATTTTAATCTTTTACATAACAAAAAAAAAAAAAAAAAAAAAACCTATTTAATCTGTGCTCAATTATTTTAAATTAACCAGCTCAATTATACAGATAAATAAGAAATGCTTCTTTAGAGATGAGATCAAGATGGTTTACTAAATATTTAGATAATTGATTTCTTATCATTTAATTTTATTTATAGTAAATTGTTTAAGGTATAAACATACAGTGGGTGATCGGTTAACGAACACCTCACAAAACAAACCCAAGAAGAAGCAATACTGTGTTTTAGATTCGCAGAGATGTATTTAATTGCATCTATTATCAATTTAGACAACATTTTAACAGTTGTATATTTATAGCCTAATTAATTCATGGACTACCTGGTATTCGAACCCTACATTTTAGGACCACCAAATTAGAATGAACAGAATGAAAACATTAATTTTTATATTATGTGTCCCTTTTTAAAGAAATATTTTGAATTGGAAATAAATTATTTTAATTGAAATTTAGTTCCTAAATTATTAACAGGCTCTAGGCTCTACTTTAGCTTTATCAAGTCCTGCAGTAAACACGATTTTTTAGAGAACTAATTGAGATTTTGATGGGTCAAAGTAATAAATTGATATGATTTAATGCTGTAGTCAATGAATTTGATCCTAAACGTTTTTACAAAGGGTTTGTCATTTTTTTTAAAGTACAGCACGACACGGACAAAGCCTTCATAATACTTCATAATACTATCCATATTAAATATGGAAAAATTTAGGGAGAATTTATATTAATTGTTATATACAAGAACGAATTAATCAAATTCCAATACAAATCTATGATCGGTTAATGAACAATCCGGTTAGTGAACATTGTTTTGGAACGGATTAAGTTCGTTAACCGATCACCCACTGTACTTAATATGGCAAAAGCAATATTTAATGTGTGAAAGGTATAATTGGTATTTAAAATTTAGACAAATTTATAGATTACTTCAAGAAATCAACCAGAAAGCTAACAATGATTGAATGCACAGTAAAATGACCACAATATGCACATCTTACAGTTTAGGATAAAATCTACATTAAACTTTAGTAATCATTTTTTTAAACTTAACATAAAGCTTTTATTTTGAAAATATGGCATAATATAGAAATAGCCAGGACTAACAAAATTGATACGTAGAGTAAAACTTTTTTACATCATGATTATTTCTATTCTGAACCAAAATATTTCATTTTAATTTACTTGTTTGAGTTAGCTGAATTTCTTGAATTTTCTATATTTCAATTTTATAAAACTTTAATCATAACCATTCTATCTAAGAATTAATCTAAAGAATAATTTGACTTTCTTTTTTCTTTTTTAATAAAAAAAAGTAAAAATTTTGTGTATTTTCAGTGCGTATTTAAAATACAGTTTATTTACAGACAAAATAAGAATTGAACAAATTTTAATTAGATGTCCTTTGAAGGTTTTTAAATGCAAATGAAAAAGTAATATTTATTACTTTTTGGAATATGGTGAAATGTTCTCTCACCTGACAAAATAAATAAATAAATAGCACTGTTGAAACATATAATTAAATTGGTTAAAAAAAAAAAATTACTAATTTTTTTTCGGTAATTTTGTGTTATAGCACAGATATGATTATGCCAAGATTGCAGCTACAATGTCGCCAAGATCATTGCAAAATTTATATATGCATCATATATACTCCAAACGCTTATATATGTGCCATATACATCATCATTATATACATATTGTTTAATCCTTATATGCTATATATACATCATATGCATATCATACATATGTTGTTTATATATATGTTATATATGACTAAAACTGGGTCATATGCGTCACGAAATGTTATATACATCGTGTATTATTATAATGCTTTATATTTTGGTGATAAATCTTGGACAATTGGTGATTGCGATTCATCCTCAGGGAGGGGAGGGGGGCACGCTATAACACAAAAGTACCATTTTTTCTACTGTGCTGCATTAAAATGATATTAAAAAAGAGATATTTCAGTACTTTTCATTTAGTAAAACACATATGCCAGCAACTTTTTTTTTTTTTGGTGACAGCACATTACACTATCTTTTCCTACTGTTCAAATGCCTGCAGCAATAGAAAAAATACTAACACATTCGAACAATAAAACAATACTAAAAATTGACTCATGTAATTAAAAAACTGTCTTAATGAGAAATAATACTATAAACCTAATACTATTTTTTCTATCTTTATTCTATTGAGGGACTCCAAAACTTTCGCTATCATACAGAAGTTTTGTAATTTTTGAAAAAACATTTGGCATATTTCCTGTCTGAAACAATATTTGGCAAGTTATCTGCATTCAGCTAAAAGAAAAATACCAATTTTTTAACATGGAAGCAGGGCCCCGATTTAAGCATGGCTAATTGGCCCTGAAGCACCCTGACTTTGGGAATTCAAACTTTGGTATTCAATTTTTGTAAAGCTGATATTTTGAATCTATTGTAAAACTTTGTACTGATTATAATCAATATTTTGTACTTTTAGAGTATGACAAACTTAAAAGCAAAAAAAAATATTTATTTAAATATGTGTTCATATGTATTAATATTTGTATTTTAAGGTATAGAAAGGGTTTAATTTTTTAGACAGTATAGGAAGAGTTTTTATTATTATTATACAGTCTTTGTACATATATTATGCTCTCAGACAAATTATATTTTTTAAGCATCAAATAAATGTTATTTGACATAAATCATTCCATTAGATAAAAAAGTAATTTATTTGATAAGGGTTCTGTGATTATGAAATTTAAAAAAAAAAAAAAAAACTGCAGTACAGATTTACAATGAATAATGGTTGCCAACAGGACAATCCATAAAACAATTTAAATGGACATCTTTTCAATTTCAATCACTATATAATAGTAAAAGTTAATATTCACCTTTACAGTTACAAAAGATTGGGGAGGAAATGTACATAATTTGCTTATAAGGATAAAGAAAAAAAGAAGTCAGTTGATTTCCCTTCTAACAGGAGGAACTGGTACTTTACAAACAAAAGGCTTTGGTTTATTATGAGTAATATTATGCCGATTTAACTGATGTTTAAAAGAAAATGCTTTGAAACATATGCTACACACAAATGATTTTTCTTTGCTATGAACAACCATATGATCATTTAGTTTGGATTTTAAAGCAAATGGTTTCTGACATACAGGACAACTAAATGGCGTTTCACCAGTATGTTCAAGAAGATGCTGATTTAAGTTTTGTTTACTGCTATAATCCTTGTGGCAAAGGCCACATACAAACCGCTTTTCTCCGGTATGTATAAGACGGTGTCTATTTAATTTGTGTTTCAAGGGAAATGCTTTTTTACATATATCACATTCATAAGGTTTAACAGCAAGATGAATGCGAATATGCTCATTCAGTCTTGATTTCGAAGCAAAAGCTTTCTGACAAACAGAACACATAAAAGGCTTCTCCCCAGTATGCATAAGCAGATGTTGATCTAAATTTTGTTTACTACTATACTGTTTATCACAATACTCACATTTGTAGTGTTTCTCACCAGTATGACTAATAAGATGACGGTTTAATTTATGCTTCAAAGGAAAAGCTTTATTACATGTTTCACAAACAAAAGACTTTTCATTTTCATGAGTAATAAGATGCTGTCTCAGTTTGTGTTCCAAAGCAAATGCTTTCGAGCAAATACCACATGTGTAATATTGTTCAGTAGAATGTGTAAAAAGATGTTGGTTCAGACCTTGTTTACTAGAGTATTCTTTGTCACAATAATTGCACTTAAATGGTTTTTCTCCAGCATGGGCTCGCAGATGACGAAATAAGCCTGACCTATGGGTAAAAGGTTTGTCACATATATCACATATATATTTTTTGTCATTTGCACAAGAATTAATATGTGCAATCAAATCTTCTTCACTGGCAAATGATTCTTGGCATTTACATACATAGGGCATTTCTTCTGCATGTATTTCACGAACATGCTCATTCAAAATATCTTTACTAGTAAAGGACAGACAACACAATTTGCAAACAAATTCAGTTTCTCCAACATGCGTAAGAAGATGAACATTTAAACGATCTTTTCGTGAAAATTTCTTTTGACAAATGTTACAAGAAAAATTTCGCTCTTTAGTATGGGTGTTAATATGTCTGTTTAAATTCCTTATACTGGAAAATTCTGCTCCACACACATAGCACATAAAAGCTTCATCCTCTACACTTGCTTTCATGTCTTCATTATCTTCTTCTTTATCATGTTTAATCAGATGTTTGTCATACTCACTAGCATCACTAAATCTTTCTTCACAGATATCACAAATAAAATCATCTGTGTCATACTGATCAGGCTTTGAGCATTCAAAGACACCTTCAGCAGAATGTTCACAGGGTTCAGCAGAATGTTCACTGGGTTCAGCAGAATGATTACTGGGTTCAGCAGAATGTTCACTGGGTTCAGAATGTTCAGAAGCTGCATCATCTACTTCCATTTTAGGATCAGAAGCTTCATCATCTACTTCTGCTTTAATCTCCTCATTATCTTCTTTTTTAACATGATTATCCATATGTTCGTCATACTCATTCTCATTAAATAATCTTTCTCCACACATATCACAAATAACATAATCTATTTCAGGCTCATCAGACTTTGAGCATTCACAGACACCTTCAGCAGAATGTTCACTTGGTGAAGAACTGCTATCATCTTCCCGTTCACTCATTCTGATAGGGAGTTTTGATCAACAAAATTACAAATATTACAAATCTGGAAAGAAAAAAGGAGAAGATTATTAATATGATCATAAAAATTTCTTCTTCAAAGTAGAGTACATTCTAATTATATTTAGTTGTACAGCAATAAAAAATTATTTAAATTTTTATCTTTCTATAATCAGAGTTGTATAATATAAACACACGCCATGTGTGGAAAATTTTCTGCAAAATTCGGAACTTTGCAGAAAAAATTTTTAGAATTTTTTTTTTTTTTTTAATATTAAAAAATTTTATTCCCCAATTCTATGTACGATTTATTTACTGTTTGTGCACAATTCAAAATTTAAAGATGCAAAACACTGTGACATTACAGATGCTTGCGAAGATGTCAAAATATTAAAGATTGGGTTGTCTCTAAATGCATTGACAAAATAATTGATAAGAATTCCGCTCTTCCTATCATGGATTTTTAGCTTTATTATTATTTTTAACCAAAATAATTATTTTTTAATTAATATTAATTAATTTTAAATGGTAAATATTTTAAACTACTGTTTTTAATTTATATCATCAAAATAAGATAACACGTAATTTTATTAAACATTAATTTGCAGAAAGTTTTTGACTCAACATTTATGTGCATAGAAAGTTTTTGGTTTTATACAAGTCTGCCTATAATTTTCTTTTTAAGAACTTAAGAAAATATAGTAGCCAAAAGACAAGAAAATAACGCAATATATCTGAAAACATAATACAGGAGAAGATCCTTTTTACAGTACATCATGGATTAAAAGCCTGTGTGGGTTTTAGATTTTTGTATGTTATAGATCATTTCACACACTGTTACACTTATCTGGTAAATATGGCTCAAATATATCTGGAACAAATCATTATATTAACCCTCTAAGCGGCTCTTCCATATTTTTTCTATTTCCCAAAAGCAACTTAAAATTGCTGCAGAGAAAACTATTTTTAGCATGTTAACAGAATCCTTGTTTAAGATGTGTTACATCAAAATACTAACATTAATTTAATTTAATTATTTTAAAATCTATATTTCAATATATTAAAATTATTATATTTTATTTTAATCTTAAATAATATATTTTCATATTCCCTCACCTTTTCTTCTTAAATAATTATATTTTGGCAACTTTAATATTATTTATTAATATTTCTTTATTTATGTTTTCCTTCAAAGCTTTAATCTTTTAATATCATTAATAATTCCAAGAAAATAAACTAGTAAATCTGCAGATCAGGAGCCTCAACGTCAGCTCTGACAGTCATTGTTTTTAATCTCACTTTTCATATTATTTAGCATCTTACAACCAGCAATTTAATTTTTTTTATATTTTATACATATGTATAGGCTTATAAAATACTTGGGAGGTTTCAGAAATTAGAAGAGTTAAATTAAGCACAATTTATGCAATAATATTCTGAAATTCTTATGAACTTCTTTTTCTTGTACATTTTTAGATTAAAAAAATATATTTCTTCAGGGGGGCACCTCCCGTAATCTTATTAAATTTATATTTGTGATTTCCTATTGATTGTGTGAATGATTCTAGTATATCTTGGATTTCGTTCTGCACAGTGGTTTTATTAGGATAAGCAACAATTTCATGTTATTCTAATATCCAAATAACAATATTTATTTATCTACCAACCACGAAACACCTGAATCTGATGGATAAGTAGAATAATATCTCATGTACAAAAGCAACTTATGGAAATGTAAACTGAATCGACTATATTCAACTTATATCTATTTTTGAAATCTAGTGTTATTACAATTTTTTTTTCTGGAAAAACAGTTTTGATGGCCATTCTATAATATTTATCTTATCAAAGTACATCCTGATCTAACTCGATGGCAATAACATACTAAAATCTTCCCAAAATAAGCATATTTAGAAACTTTTAAACCTATCGGGTAATCATTCATAATCGTCCCCAGTGCCAATTCACTAAATAGCAAATGTGATTTGGCACTATAAAGTATTTTTTGTGATACCTTTTTCATTTTCAATTTCCAGTAATTGTAATATGTATTTCAGTATTTCATGATATGTATGATGTGTATTACTACACTAATTTATTTAGTTTAACCACCTTGTTGTACGAGTGATTTTATCCAATTTTTAAAAGAATATTATCTTTTCAACGACGCAACATCCACATCTGGTCTAGAAAATTAATAACATCTCATGTAAGAAATATACAAATATAAACTACGAGATTTGAATCCAAATTACACGTTCAATAATTTTGTAATTTTCGTTTGGAAAAAATATTTCGGTAATCATTCTATAGTAGTTAAAAGGTAACTTGTATCAAAATAAATTCTCATTTATGTCAATAAAAATATTAATCACCCGAAAATAAGTTATTTTACTAATAAAATACTGCAGCAAATTAGTGCGAGTTACTTGAATTTTATTATTTTGATAGTCTTTGAAATATGGTTGCTAAGCAACAAATAAATTAAAGAGGAAAGAAAAAATTAAAGGCATTTTAAAATTTGTAAAAAATATGAAAATAAAATGTTTTATATTTTCTGAACAAATGCAAAAATATTTCAAATAATTTAAACAAATTTCTAAATTCTAATAAATGTATCAGCAAATTTTCAAAGCTATTATTGGATATATTTAAGATTGGATATCGAAAATTTAGCATTGATGATACTATGTTTTAAATCCATTATTCAAATATGTGATTTTCATTTCAGTTAAAAATGAAATTTGAAAATCGTCTGCATTCCCATTGGAAAGCATTATGATCTAAAAAGAAATGTTCTATATGTTTCGAATGAATGAATAAATTTTAACCAGAAACTATACAACTGTACAGGTACCTCACCAACATAGCTAATAAATATCAACCTAATCGGACACTTTTTGCGGCAGTTATCATGGAACAGACAGACAAACAAACAAACAGAAACCAAAAACTTTTTGAGTCTACACAGTGAGCATTCAGCGACGTTTCGGCAATAATTCTTTTATTAAATAATTTTTTTCCGTTCAAAATCATTATCTAAGAAAAATATTTAAAATTTTCCTATTTTATTCTGTCGATTTTTCCTGCCATACTCTTATTTGGCTTTCCTCCTAAACGATTCCGTTTTAAGCGAAAAGCAGTTTCACTAACAGGGTCAACGGACTTTGCAAAGACCTTGCACACAAGAAATATGCAATTAATATCGCCATTTTCCTTTTGAACACAGGAGTAAGAACCTTCAGCAAAGTTGAGCAGCAACAGCAATAAGTTAAGAGCAATGACAAACTATCAGGAATTTGTAAGGTTCTTTAGGAACAATGTGATAGATTAAAAATAACACATTTTTTAATTAAAAAGAAAACTTAACAAGGAATTACTTTTAAAGATTCTCTCAACAAACATGAAGATATTTTAAATTCCAAACTGTAAAATTATAATATTTAAATTCTTAAATTTTTGCTACATATAATCATGGTTTATACTTACGATAAAACAATAACAACAGTAATATCTTTAGGCCACAGTTTATTTATTACTTTTTTAAGACCACATACTTGAATGTCAAACTGCAGAATTTGTAACATGATGTAAAATATATATTAGAAATATATATAGAACACCTATCATCATAGGAAAATAATGAAACAAAAACAATCCATAGAAAAAAATTTTCACTAGTGAAAAATTTATATTGAGATTATAATAAATGGAATAATTTCATAATAAATATTCAAAATGTAATTGAATGAAACATAATAAAGTAACATAATATGTCATTTTTTATTTTTGTTAAAAAACCACTGTCTCAAAAGTTTAAACACATTATGCAAATGTTAACAAATACTTGATTGGTTTCAACCAACTGACTGTTTTCCCTGAGCAATATATAACAGCAAATATTATATTTCCATTGGTTATTTTAAGATGCTGAAATATATGTAATTCACAAAAGAGGAAATTTTAAATATATAAGTTGAAATCTAAACAAGTAATATAAAAACTTTTTTTAAAGTCAATTCCTACTTAGGTCAAATAGAAATTTTTTTCCAGCGATCTACACGCTTCGCCACTGACGGTATTTATTCCTAAATTTATATCCTGCTAAATATCTTACATAAGAGAAATTTTTTAAATGTATTAAAAATTAAATAAAAAATAAATAGCTAAAATACCAAAAATTAATAGCTCGAAAAGTATTTCTCACAAAATTATTAGACAAACTGCGTTAGAAAGGTAAAAAAAAAAAATGTATTTTTCTTGATATAAATTTAAAATCTAATGATTATGCCGTTTTTAAAATATTGAATTAAAAAAATTACCAAACTTCCCAATAAAGTTCCATAGCGATGTTACAGTTAGCGATAATACAGTTTTTTTCAAATATTAATTAATTAATTAAATTTTATTAATTAATTTTAGTTTTATACTTCATTTCTGTCCAAAAGTATAGACTCACTCCACATTTATAGTCTCCTTCGCCGGCGAGCCACCTGATCTTCGTCCGTGAACAGCCCCATTATATTTTTACGTGTGAAGGTGAGATTATAAATATGGAGTCTATACTTTTGAACAGAAATGAAATATAAAATTAATTTAATTTAATTAATGAATTAATATTTGAAAAAACTGTATTAACATCAATTGTCGTCATCCAGTACAAGTTTAAAAGAATTTATTTGAACTTGAATGGATGAATAGAAAATATTTTATTAACGATTGAAAATTCCAACAAGATATATATAGAAAGAGTGTGAGCTAATAGTAGGAATTAAAAAAAAAAAAAGCCTGTTATTGAAATTTCTAGAATCATTCAAAGTCAGGGCTATACAAAGTACATGCTGGAAATAACAATTTTGACAGAAAACCAAGATATGGGATGCCACATATAACAAGTATTCAGACTTAATAGAAAAATTGGAAGATTGATGTTAAAGCAAAATATGTCCATAGGGTAAATTAAAAATAATCTCTGGGTCAATGTCTCAAAGGACACAATACATAAACGCATCAGAAACTTCAATTATTATTTTTTTTAAGGCCTTAGAAACGATGCCTGAAGAAAACACAGTATGTCAAAAGTATATACACTGCTCAAAACAATTAAAGGATATTGCAGTTTTAGGTGGATTTTGTATCTGGGAAACTTTTTAGCTGATTGATACATGGTCGACAGACATAGTAGGTTATATGAGAATAAATTACACATGTTTGGCAGAAAAAAATGCATTTTATTGCGCATTTGTGTACAAAAGGAAAAAAACACAATTTGTGCATATGAGAAAAAAAGAATAAGAAAAGGTGTTTTCTTCAAAGAAAATCATTTTCAGTAGGGGGTATGGTTTCCACGGGCGGCCAGCAACGTTGAACACCTTTGAGGCATGGACTCAATGAGGCTATTAATGACGAGTTGGGGTATTCTGCCCCACTCTTCCAGAAGAGCTCTTTCCAGTTCTTGGAGAGTTTGTGGGGGTTGTTGGCGGCCAGAAAATCGTCTTCCTAGAGCGTCCCAAACGTGCTCGATTGGATTCATGTCTGGAGAACACGCTGGAAATTCCATTCGAACGATTCCTTCCTCGAAAAGGAAATTCTCCACCAGGTTTGCACGATGTGGCCTGCAGTTATCGTCCATTAAAATGAAGTTATCTCCGATTGCTGCAGCGTAAGGGGCTACAATAGGTCTGAGGATCTCATCCCTATATCGGCGACCAGTCAGAGCTCCATCTCGAATGATGTAGAGGTCAGTGCGCCCGTCAATGGAGATGCCACCATACACCAACACTCCTCCACCACCAAATCTGACACTTTCGTGCACGAACGCAGGATTATTCCTACTGCCACGGTACCTCCAGATAAAAATATGCCTATTATCCGGATGCACAGAAAAACGGGACTCGTCAGAAAACAGAATATTGCTCCATTCATTTCTCCTCCAGTTGACATGCTCGGTTGCCCACTCCCTGCGGTCGCGAGGATGCCTTGATGTTAATCTAACACATACCATAGGTCGGCGAGCATACAGACCTACAGCATGGAGCCGGTTTCGGACAGTCTGAGTTGAAATCGTGGTGCCTGTAGCCGAGCGAAGGTGTTGTTGGAGAAGAGTAGCGTTCATGTTTCGGTGTCTCCGAGCTGTTAACGCTAAATACCGATCTTCATTGGGCGTTGTTGCCCGTCTACGACATTGCCCTGGTCTTCGGCCTGCACATCCACATCTCCAAAAAACGGTTCCAGATCCTGGAAATGACACTTTGTGACACTCCAATGGCTTGCGCTACTTCGGCTTGAGTTTGGCCCCCTTCTAACCTACCAACAATTCTCCAAACTTCTGAATCTGTCAAATGACTTCACTGAGACATCGTACTCATCGAAACAAAGCAATCACTGAATGCCGATCATCTTTGTCTTCATTCTCTTTTATCCAGTTGAAAGTCAAATTTCATTCGCTGCCGCTGAAGCGACGTTTTTGACGTTGAACTCAAAATTTGCATACTCCACAGTTTGAAAACCAGAAAAATTTGCATTTGTGATTCTCTTCTTCTATTTTCGGCAAAAAAAATTTCGTTTATATCTTTATTTTACATAAAACTTCAAATATCCTTTAATTGTTTTGAGCAGTGTATAATTAAGGACAAGTGGCTCAACATATTATTCAGCGATGAAAAGTGTAATTTGGATGGTCATGCTAGCTGGAATTGTTATTGTCCTTCAGGAAACAGTCATGTACTTTCTTCAGTAGCCGGCAAGGCCAGAGCTGAAACTAGCTTTTTTTTCATGGGGGCAAACATGGATTTTGGCATCCCTCCTTCCTTTTCCACAAAGTAAATTTACAAAGATAATTTTACTAAGTTTCTAATAGCCGACTTATTTCAAAATTTAAATATGTAATCATAAAATACGTAAGGGTGAACTAGGTAATAAGCTTTGTCAAATATTTATTCAATAAAACCTGTGAAACCAGAATAGAAAAAGAGCAGGAAAAATTTTCGCTTTATACAGGTTTTCTTCTTAGCAAATAGGTTTTTTTTTTTTTTTTTTTTTTTTTTTTTTTTTTTTTTTTTTTTTTAATTTAAAACAAGATTCCTTTATAGACAGATTTCATTTTCACAGATTTTACTGTAGTTGTAGTATTACATTACAATTGAGCAGGCATTTAAAGTCATAGTGATATGAGTCACAATGTCTTAAGAACTGAAAATCTAGAATTTTCTATATTGTGTAACAATGAATTCCAATACCCTAAAATATCTTTCTGTGCTATCTACAGCCGTTTCAAGCAACTATCACTTATACCGCTCTTCCTATTAATAGACTAATATGTCTACATGCTTTCCCGAACCTAATGTTAATTTTCAAAATTATAAGTGACCGAACAAAAACAAAAGAAAATTTTTAACTATTTTATTTTGTGAATTTTTTAGCACTTAGTGTTTATAGTGTCCCAGGATATCTGTTTTTTTTGGGGATTTCCCAGCTGCAAAGTATTCACCCAAATTTCATATATTTTTTTGTGTCAAACGACAAACCAAATGTTCATTTGGCGCCCTCTCCACCTTCCGTTCTGGTGCCCGGGGCACATGCCCCCTCTGCCCCCCTCCTCAATTTCAGTCCTGGACAAGGTGATAAGTTTCTGATGGTTTGGAGGGCGGTTAGCTTTAATAGCCAAATCTGCCCGACTTTTTTTCATGAAAAACAAAATTCAACAAAGTATCAAGAGACACCAGAGCAGTGGTTCCCAACATTTTATTAGCCACACCCCACCGAAGCATCAGTAAAATCACATGCCCTCCCTCATCTTCCTTCAAACTTTGTAATACATATCTCTTATTATTTAAAAAGTTTACTCTATTCACACGGAGAAAGCCTAATAGAACCTTAACAATAACTATTCCCTTTAACTAGTTTCACGTGTAAAAGTTTCTTTCTGTGACACATAGCAGAACGAACAGAAATACATGACTACAGTAGAACTCCAATTATCCGAACTCCGACTATCCGAATCGCTGATTATCCGAATCGCTTTCAGAATTTCAGAAAAAACAATAAGGCGGAAACGTACTGCAATTCACAAAATAATGATTCTGTCTACGCGCGGTATATTGTCCTCCCTCCGCGAATCTAGTGTAGGCACAATGTGAACATTATTGTAATGACGAGTCACCGTCTCTTAGTGCATTTCGATTATTGGCTGTCGTCCGTCGCCAGGTGGCCGGCACGGCCCACCTGGGTTTCAGATCCTGGGTTTCAAATTCTAAATGACGATGAATTTATTGAAAGTGTGAGAGAAAAAAGTGTCGAGGAAGAAGATGACCTTAATGTCGAAGTTGAAGTAGACACGGGACCATCAGCTACTGAAGCAATTTCCGGTCTTGAAACTGCGTTGAAGTGGATGGAGGATCAGCCTGAGTGTGACTAGATGCAACTTCTCACTGTCAAGCGGATGCGCGACTTGGCTGCCCGAAAACGGATGAAGACTGTCAAACAGCTTACTTTGATCGAGCAATGTGACTTTCATTTACAGTACGATACGTACATACTATACAGCAGTTGTAAGTACGCTTAACATGTAATAATTATTCATTCTTTTCATTTAATTAATTAAAAGATCTTTTTCTTTAAAAATAGTTTTTTTCTCAAATTTTCAACGTACATACAGTAATTAATTAAAATATACCATTTTTTCTGAAAAAATCCAATTATCCGAATTTTTGATTATCCGAATAGGGTCCGGTCCCAATTGATTCGGATAATTGGAGTTCTACTGTACTTCAAAAAATAATCGAAAGAATTGCATAAAATATTTTTTTTAAAATAATAATAATAACCAGAAAAATTATAGACATTTTTAAACATGAAAAAAAAAAGGATGTCAAAATATTTTTAAAGAATGAAAAAAAAATTTAATTGTATTTTGACATTTTTATTGGGGACTTTTTGTAAATTCAACAAAAAAACTTATTTTTTTAATTTTTCATCTTTTGCTTTTATTTTTAGTCTACAAGATTACTTTTCCATAACAAACCTTACAGTGAATGGGGGAGTAACAAATTTGGAAATGCCCCCGGTGGGATGTACGCCCCACGTTGGGAACCACTGCACTCGAGCAACATCTACTTCCATTTGATCACATCTTCTTACTGGGTCCTGAGTGGAGATTTCAGCACGATAATGCTTCGATCCACAACTCACACAGTACAAAACAGTGACTTCCCACCCAAAATGTTAATGTTTTAGATTGGCCAGCTTCAAGCATGGACTTAAGTCCAATTGAGAATATTTGAGGTATCTAAGCACGTGAAATATACAAGAATGGAAAGCAATATGGCTGTACTAAAGAACTAAATGTGGCCACTGAAAAAGCATGATATTCTCTGCCAACAATAATATTTTAATAAAAAAGAAAAGTGCTCAATTAAACTGATGGCATTGAGCTCACAGGCTATTCACATTAACTGTATATTATACTCTTATTTCAAAGAATAATGCCCCTCGAAAAATAAAGAAATCAACAATAAATTAAGGGGGGATTAACCCTTCATCCTCCTTTTATACTTAACCAATAAACTCCAAAACTAATCAGGGAAGTGCCATATCACAATGAACCTATATACAAAATTTGGAGCAAATCGGATAATTCTGCAGGAAAAACCCATTTATCTAAATTAAGGGGGGATTAGGCTCTCGTTCCCTTCCTTCATATTTAACCAATAAACCCCAAAACTAATCAGGGAAGTGCCTTATTACAATGAACCTCTATATACAAAATTTGAAGCAAATCAGATAATTGTGCATGAAAAGCCCATTTATCTAAATTAAGAGGGGGGCCGGTTAGATCCCCCCCCCCCTTTATACTTAACCAATGAACCCCCAATACTAATCAGGGTAGTGCCCTATCAGAATGAATCTATATACAAAATTTGAAGCAAATTGGCTATTTCTGTCAAGAGTTGTGTTACGTACAAACATACATACATACAGAACCTGCGGGCACATTAGCTCTCCGGCTTTGATAGCCTGTGAGCTAAAAACTAATGGTTTCAATCGAAATACGATTATTTGAATTTATCAAAACCAGGGAAATACTATAAATAAAGTATCATGTAAAAGTGTTAACCAATGTATTCTTTTTTCACTGTGACTAAACTTTTTAGACACTATATAGTTACAGACTTTTATAATTTTTTTTATCAAAGTTATGATAATATACCCATTTATTCATTTTGATATGATTTAGTTGAATAATTTTACAGAATCTAATAAGTAAATAATATGTTTTTGTTTAATTTTGTATTGTTACTTAATAAACAACATTTTCTTGTTGTGCCTAAAATTTTGAGACTGATTGTATTAACTATAAAGTAATATACTGACATATGTTTAACAATATCAAAAAGTTTTTTTTTATGTCAAATATGGATTCAAAGATTGAGACATAAACAAGCAATTAATTTGAAAATGATTAATTACTGATTTCATTTTGTTAATGTTTTGAATATTTTATTATAATTCTTAAGGTAAAAAAAAAAAAAAAATATCATCAGCTGTATTTTCCCTACATGAGGAAAATGCACTGCTTTCTTAAAAGAATAAGAAATGCCATCTTTAAAAAAAAGGAGGGGGGGGGGGGCAAGGGTAAGAACTTTTGTGAGACTCTTCCCTACTAAAATAGTTAATTTCTTCCCCCCCTCTCCCCACACTTACTCCCAGAACTCAATCCAGTGATGAATTCAGGGGTTGGCTCAGAAGGGAATGTCCCCACTACCCAGAGAAAAATGTCTGAATTCAACACTGATGCAATTCAATCGTCTTTTTGTAAAGATTACATGATATAGACACAAAAAGAGATATTAGAATAATAAAAAGTAAAACTTTATTAAATAACTGGCTGACCCGCCTGGCGTTGCCCAGCCCAGTGATAATAACAATATGTTGTATACCAGCAGTTCCCAACCTGGAGTGCACGTATCTCTGACGGTATGTGGTGGGCCTTTTGGGGGTACGTAAAAATAATATCGGTAATGGTGGAAATTACAAAAATGGTTCAACTGAAAACACATAAATAAAGTTGAGTTTTAGATAACAAAGTTAGTCTCATATGTAACTTCAATATATTACTCTGAAAATGAAATAAAAGGCCCGCTAGATCTAGTAATTTATTGATAATTCAATGTCACTGGCTTCGCCCACCCCTGATCATATTGCATGGTTACTTATGATTCCCTACTCATCTTTACGAAAATTGAAGATGCATTAAGATATTTTTTGCCTTCCATAAACACAGAACTTGAAGAAAGAGCATTTTTGTCTTATACATCAAGAACAAATATCGCAATAAACTTGACTCTGCTCTTGACTTCAGATTATATCTGTCTTTGTTTGAACCTTTATTTGAAAAAACTCAGCTCCACGAAACATGTTCAAGGATTCCCATTGAGAGTATTAAAAGCCATGTTTGACTTCTTGTATATCATGATGTAAAATTGTTATAAACTTTCATCATATGTATTTAAAAATTCTTTTAATGCTATATTAATTTTAGCTAATATTACAAAAAGTAAAATAAATTTTAAAATACAAGATAAAAAATAAAAGATTAGAAATATGAATGTAATTTGTGTTGATTTATTGTTTAGCCTCTGTCAAGAAAATTAATAAAAAAAAATTAAAAAAAAAGAAAACTAGCATGTGTGCATTACGTGCGTGAGTAGGGACGTGTTTATGGTAAAAAGAGGGTACTCATAAATGAAAAGCCTCAGCAAGGGGTACATGAAAGAAAAAAGTTTGGTAACTGCTGTTCTATTACAAACATGACTGAAATCTGTAAGGCTATCGAAATCAAGTCAAATTAGGCAAACCCTGTCGTAATCGGGGAATCATTGTTATAGAGGGTGATTATTAAGTTAATTATAATGTTTGGAATCAGCTACGTTGAAAATGGAAAGTTAGTTGCTGAGTTATGGAAACGGGATATAGTTACAGAAAAAACCTTGAAGGGAGGAGGAGGGGTGGGGAGATGAGACTGCTTTTTGTCAAACAACTAACTAAGACTACTGGACTACTAGTTCAAAGACTGGGAATAGTAGAATAGCTTGTAACTTAAAAGAAAAATATTCTGAAGCTAATATTTGGAATGGCAATTATCTACACATCACAGCAACTAAATGCTACGGATGAACCTAAAAAAGTTAAAATTTGTTAAATGGAATTAGTTTTGCTGAAATCGGGTCATTAGATATGTATATATTAAACATGGTGTCAAATAATGATAAACCTGCCGGTTGGGGGCGCAGTTCACTAAACGCGATATTTATTAAAAAGTTGCATCCCCTCCGCATCCCTGCGAATAAAAAAAATACAAACATCCCTATTCAATCTATAAATGTAATAGTTTTATTTATTTGAATAGATCACAAAACTCTGAGTTGTTTTTTAATCTGGCAACCCACCATTTACAATAACCTCTTTTCCGTCTGGGTTAATTTGATTAGCATCTGGTCAGTTTTTGGCCAAAATAAAAAAACTTTTAGTCCGATTTTCAAAAATTTTTTATTTTTGGAATCAGAAAAATCAACTACGTATATAGTTTCGAATCGATACCTCCAATAGCTTTTTCAATATTCAAGGATAAATGAAAATGAGAATATTTTGTTGTCTGAAATTATCAAAAAGGTAATTTCTTTTGTGGTTACGATAAAAATTGCCATTTTTGAAGCGCAATTTAATGATTTTTTGATGCGATGCTTAAAGAGTTTTTAATTAATATTTAGGTTAATTTTCAAAATATTAAACTTCTGAGACTCAAGTGCATCAGAAGAGGCATTGGATTATCCTCACCTAAAATTTCAGACTTCTAGGTGTGGTAGATTTCGCTAGCCATTGCACAGAGACAGACAACTTTCTTTTATTAGTATAGATAAAATATGCAACCTACAGGTGAAATATCTGTTACTTTTATTTTTTATAGAAAAATAAATATGAGCTATTACATTACAAATAATCAGTAAAATAAGAGCTGTCGATTATCAAAATCACATCTTATATATCATAATAAGTATATTTGGTACTTTTCGGTTAGCCGGGTGCCGGTGATATATGTACATATATAAATACACACATATGTATATACAAATATATCTGCATATACATATATATACATTAGGGTGGGCCGAAAAAAACTTTTTTTTAAAAAATTCGCTATACCGCGGAAAACTTGGCTTTAGGGTTGCTTAGTAAAATAAAATTTTAAGAAAAATTATTTAAATTTTAAGTTTTGCGGCAGCGCAACACAAATGAATTTATTCAAAAGCAATAATTTTCTTTCTTTTTTTAAAGCTATAAAAGAAAAAAAAAACTCTATAAAAAAATCTTTAAAAGATATAAAAATATGTTATAATAAAAAAAGAAGCAAAATTACTTCATTTGAGGTAGCGCAAAGCATTTAAAAAATCCTTAAATTAACGCAATCAAGTTGTATTCACTCAGTGAATGTTGGCTGGGTATTTTAGGTAGCTTTCAATACAAAAAAGTATAAAGCTACCTATTGCAGCCGTTCAGAGGAAAGCAGTTCCAGAAAATTTCGATATATTTTCACCGATCATGACCCCAGACCCCAAAACCACCCTCCGTTCAAATGTTGATTTATATATATATATATAAATATATTTATAAATCAATTTGGATGAAATTAATTGTGTGTAGTAAGCTCACCAATGTCTCGACCGAGTTCGTTGGCCAGCTTGGTCCGCCATCTTGAAACAAGATGGCGGCCACTTAAAGATTTAATAAATATTTAAAACTAAAATAAATATACAAAAAAGTTAAAAATTCAAATTTATTTTTTAATTAAGTGTTAGGCCTTGATACAAGGATTCCAGAGCATTTTTTGTTTTACCTCTATCTTAGAAAATGGCTGAGATAGAGCAGTTTGAAATTCTAGGGTGGCTGACATTTTGAAACAAGACAGCACATTACAAAAATTTTCATTGTTGTAATCATTTTCCCAATCATACGCATAAAACTATATATTCATATTCGTTAGTGCCAAATTCTCGCCAAACTTGGCAAAATATCGACAAATTTGGCGATTAAAATAAGTCTTCAATAATGAAGCCAATTTGGCTATAGCACAATTTGGCATATTTCTAATTCTAATTCAGTATTAAAGAATCTTTTGTAAACGTTTTCTTTGCATTTTAGCTTGCTGCTTTCGTGTAACATTAGCTAAAATTTTAAAACATAGATATAGGAAAGCTACCTTTTCCATCCGGTACAGGCCGGAAGGACTTTTTTTCTGTTTTGATTTGCTATACCGAAAAAGACTTGTGTCTAGAGTAGCTTAGTAAAATGCAAAAACAAAATAAATAAAATTTTACTGCTGGTGATAGCACAAAAGGCCGAAAATTTGGCCTAAAACTCTGACATTTTATTCTCAAATTTTAGGCTTTTTGCGCATTTTACTTAGCTACCCTAGACACAAGTCTTTTTCAGTATAGCGAATCAAAAAAGGAAAAAAGACCCTGCCCACAATCCGGCCAACATTAACTGAGTGAATACAACTTGATCGCGTTAATTTAAGGATTTTTTAAATGTTTTGCGCTACCTCAAATGAAGTAATTTTGCTTCTTTTTTTATTATAATGTATTTTTATATCTTTCTTTTAAAGATTTTTCACTATAGCGTTTTTTTTTCTTTTATAGCTTTAAAAAAAGAAAGAAAACTATTGCTTTTCAATAAATTCATTTGCGTTGCACTGCTGCAAAACTTAAAATGTAATAGTTTTTTTTTTTTTTCAATTTTACTAAGCAGCCATAAAGCCAAGTTTTCTGCGGTATAGCGAATGAAAAAAAAAAGTTTTTTTCGGCCCACCCTAATATACATACATATATATATATATATATACACATATATGTATGTACATATGATGTATTTATATATGTACATATATCACTGGCGCCCGGCTAACCGAAAAGTACTGTATATTTAAATACAGAAATTATATTGTTGTGAGCTCGGGGTTCGAAAGGACTGATGCCAATATATAAGAACAATAAAAAGGCTTTATTCACTATAAACAGTGCAATACGATCACAAATATCTTCTGAAAATGACAAGATATTCAGTAATCTTCAAATCCAATAAAAGCGCAGCAAAATTTCACACAGAAACAATGCGTTCAATACGACGTATCAACGACAAAATCGATCCGAGTAACACAGTTCTCAATGCAAAGCCTCTCGTATGACTTCAATCGCAGTTGACAGACAACTAACTAACTGGACTGGTGGAGGTCCCTTATATAGGCTTCAGAGATCTTTCCAGATTATTCCAGAGCTTTCAGATGCTAGAAATTACCAGAAAGTGCTTTAACTTTCGATAGAGAACCCAAGCAAGAAAGGATCCCAATGTATAGGTATAAGGGGGGTGTGGTTGCACAAAAAGTCGCCAAATCCGTCGCCAACTTGGCGACATTTGGCAACAAAAATAAGTCGCCAAAACCATCGCCAACTTGGCGAAAAACCCATTCCTTGGCGATTTTTCAATAGAACTCCATTATAAAACCGATGCTGTAAGGTTGTTTTTCTTGCAAAGCACCTGAGGCCTTTAGCATTGAGTTACATGATGCTCAATAGGAAATACATTAATAATACTGCAATTTTCACAATAATAAAATAAAATAAGTTAAAAAGAATGAAATATTTACAAAATTCATAACATTGCCCCCCTCTCAAGGACTGCACGTCCCGGGCAGTTCAACCTTTGATCGGAAAGCAAACCCGTTACCAACAAATGCTATATTATCCAAAGCACTTAAAGCAAATATGGAAAATAACAATTAAACACATTCATAATGCTGAATTATAAAGCATAGACACCATTACATACAAGTATTTAAATAATAATAACAATAATAATGATAATGCTAAGCAAAATAAATAATTACATTAATTTATATACAAGACCATGGTCATACTAATTTACATTATTTACATTACACTATTTACAATTAATGAACTAAGTA
Organism: Maratus michaelseni; assembly: GCA_963931845.1. Taxonomy (NCBI): domain Eukaryota; kingdom Metazoa; phylum Arthropoda; class Arachnida; order Araneae; family Salticidae; genus Maratus; species Maratus michaelseni. The sequence continues at coordinate 161,367,347 of OZ007597.1, forward strand.
CTATGGCCATAGTATGGAGCCAGCCTGTCGTAATGAACGACTCTAGGCTTCGAACTTGGTGACTTTCGGATCCGAATTACGACATCGTTCAGTCTGTTTAGGACTGTATAAGGACCGTCCCAGTGCGATTGCAGTTTGGGAGAAAGTCCTTTATGTCGAGTCGGATTATAAAACTAAACCTTGTCACCTTCTTTGAATTGATGTCCCGTGGCTTTCGTGTCGTACCTGGTCTTCATCTTCTCCGTCTGTATATTGATCCGCTCTCGAGCCAAGTTGTGGACGTCTTCAAATCGTGCCTGGAGATTCTGCACGTATCCCTCTGGCGATGAAGGCGCATCTGGAGGGCGACCAAAAATCAGATCACAAGGTAGACGAAGATCACGACCGAAAAGCATCTGAGACGGGGAATAGCCGGTTGTTTCATGGACGGCGCTGCGATAGGCGAGAAGAAACAAGGGAAGTTTTTGGTCCCAGTCTTGTTGGTTTCTTGAGACTAGCAGTGAGAGATTGTTGAGGATGGTACGATTAAATCTCTCAACCATGCCATCCGATTGTGGATGTAAAGGCGTCGTCCTAGTTTTGTCCATTCCGAGAAGTTGACAGAGACCCTCAATCACAGCAGAGATGAAATTTCTCCCCTGGTCAGAATGCATTTGAAGGGGGACTCCATACCTTGATATCCACTGGTGTACCAAGGCATCCGCAACCGTAGAAGCTTCTTGATCAGGGATGGCATAAACTTCAGGCCACTTCGTGAAGTAGTCCATGACAACAAGGAGGTATTTGTTGCCATCAGCACTTCTTGGCAGAGGGCCTAGGATGTCAAGGGCGATGCGTTCGAAAGGTGCTCCTACATTGTAGAGATGTAGTCTTCCTCGGCTACGTTTCTTTGGTCCTTTCCGAGCTGCACATGCATCGCAAGATTTGCACCATCGTTCGACGTCAGCTCTCGCTTTTCCCCAGAAGAAGCGCTCTCGGACTCTGTGTAATGTTTTCATGACTCCAAAATGGCCACCAGTGGGACTGCCATGTAATTCCTTGAGGACCTCTGGGATTCGGGATCGAGGAAGTACCAACTGCCACCGAGATGTCTTCCCATCTTCCGATTCAAATTTTCGGAACAGGACACCATCCCTGACGTGGAGAGAGTTCCAAAGAGCCCAATATTGCTTCGTCGTAGGACTGTAAGTCAAGATGTCTTTCCAACTGGGCTTCGTGCTAGAAGATTCTAATAACTCCAAGATTGGTTTGATCTCAGAGTCTGCCATTTGATCTTCTCGAATCTTCTCATCACTCCAGGGATCTGGTGGCGTTGATAGTGAAGTCTTTGTCTGGCGTATGACATGTTCAGGATTATACTTGTTCTCCGCTCTGGAACAATAGCGACAGCTCTCGGGACACAGTCTTCTTGATAGGGCATCGGCGTTTCCATGCGATGAGCCTTTGCGATGCCTGATGTCAAAGTCATATTCCTGGAGTCGTTGTATCCATCTGGCTACTTGACCCTCTGGGTTCTTAAAATTCATCAGCCATGTTAGGGATGCGTGATCAGTACGAAGGAGAAATTTCCTGCCATAGAGATAGTGATGGAAGTGTTCTATGGCTTTCACTATAGCTAATAACTCCTTACGAGTGACGCAATAATTCCGCTCTGGTTTCGATAAACATTTGCTCCAGTATGCTACGACTCGTTCTTGGTCATCTATTTCTTGAGAAAGTACAGCGCCGACACTTTCGTGACTGGCATCCGTGTCCACAATGAATTGTTTGTCGGGGTCTGGATAGGTAAGGATTGGAGAGGATGTGAGAGCTTCTTTCAGCCGCTGGAAGGAATTGTCGCATTCTTGTGTCCATAGAAACTTCTGTTTGCTTTCAGTGAGCCTATGCAAGGGTCTTGCGATGTTGGAGAACCCCTGTACAAACTTTCTGTAATAAGTGCATAGTCCCAGAAAGCTTCGCAACTGATGGACATTTTCCGGACGTTTCCAGTGCTTTACTGCAGACACTTTTTCAGGATCCGTTCGAACAACTTCAGCTGAGATGATGTGTCCTAAATAGTTTACTTCTCGTTGGAAGAACTTGCATTTCAAAGGGTTCAGCTTTAAATTCGCCGCTCTTAGCTTCGTTAACACTTTTCGAATATTCTCTAGATGTTCTTCAAACGTGCGGCCACCAATGATGACATCATCTAGGTAGATGAGACAAGCTTCAAAAGTCAGGCCTTTTAACACTGTCTCCATGAGACGCTCGAACGTTGCTGGGGCATTGCAGAGCCCGAACGGCATAACTTTAAATTGCCAAAGTCCTTGTCCAGTAGTAAATGCGGTCTTCTCTTTGTCATCAGAATGGATCTCTACTTGCCAATATCCACTCTTCAAATCCAGTGTAGAAAACCATTTATGTGTTCAATACGACGTATCAACGACAAAATCGATCCGAGTAACACAGTTCTCAATGCAAAGCCTCTCGTATGACTTCAATCGCAGTTGACAGACAACTAACTAACTGGACTGGTGGAGGTCCCTTATATAGGCTTCAGAGATCTTTCCAGATTATTCCAGAGCTTTCAGATGCTAGAAATTACCAGAAAGTGCTTTAACTTTCGATAGAGAACCCAAGCAAGAAAGGATCCCAATGTATAGGTATAAGGGGGGTGTGGTTGCACAAAAAGTCGCCAAATCCGTCGCCAACTTGGCGACAAAAATAAGTCGCCGAAACCATCGCCAACCTGGCGAAAAACCCATTCCTTGGCGATTTTTCAATAGAACTCCATTATAAAACCGATGCTGTAAGGTTGTTTTTCTTGCAAAGCACCTGAGGCCTTTAGCATTGAGTTACATGATGCTCAATAGGAAATACATTAATAATACTGCAATTTTCACAATAATAAAATAAAATAAGTTAAAAAGAATGAAATATTTACAAAATTCATAACAATATCTTGAAATAAATACACAACCAAACAAATACTAAATATTTGTTATTTTTGTGAGGAGACAGTGGTGGGGGGAGAGCCTTAGAAAAAGTTAGGTGTATAATTATATATAAATAAATGCATTACAATAACATTGCACATAACTGTTAAAAAATAATAATATTGCATAGAAATTAATGAAGATAAGTGAAAAGATTACCAAACTTTGTTGAGTGCAATAATAAACAGTTAATCACATTTGGTACTTTCATGATAAAGTGTGATCAGCATCCTAATAACTGAAAAAATAACAATATTTTAGTGAATTATTTTTCTTTTTAATATTAATGTATAAAAATGTACAAAGAAAATAATAAATAGTTATTAATGGCTATACAATTATATACAATACATAGGTTTATGCATGGCAATAAGAAAATAAATAGAAATTATTCATAATCTTAGTTAATGATTTTCATTTTAAGTTCTATTCCACAACTTGATCTTAAAACATAATTTAATTTTAAACTTTGGTTTTAATTTTTACATGCTTTTATTTATCTTAACTTAGATTGTGTAGATGAAGATGAAATTTTGTAATAAATTTCTCGCTCAATTCCTGATGTGCAGTAGGGGTCTTCAAACCATGTCCCGCACATCACGGGTGGCCGGCCATGCTATTTCGAATATTAACAACCAATAGTTTTCAGAGATATTGAAAGATTTCTGAAGCACCTTATTAAGGCAAATTAGGGTTGCCAGATTGTATGTTTTCTCTGTAAGTTGTACATTTTTCAGGCTTATTGTATGTTGTATGCTTAAACCTTTCTTGTACAATGATTTATTCAGTTTTTTTTAAACCTATCTGACCTTTATAATTTCAAGAATTTTTATTAGTTTACCTTCTCAATTTGCTTCAAAAATTTCACCTCTGATGCACATTACCTCAAAAATGTGACTGCAAAATTCATGAAACAGTGTTGTTAGAATAATGTAATACAAATACAGTGGAAAAATAACAATTAATTAATGATTTGTTTAATGATTTGATTAAAAAATGATTAATTTTATTGATTTGATTAATTAATGATTTGAGAAATTTTTAAAGAAGACATTATTGGCAACTGGCATATTCAGGACAGTTTAGTAAGATGTGGTAAATGATAGTAGTTTTATTAAGAGAGAAACATGGCAACCCTGGGACATCATATTTGAGCTTTTTTACTTTCTTCTATCTTTACAAGAAGAAAGTATTGGATTCATGAAAATTTTCGACTTCCGGTTTTCGACAGATTTATACGTTTTAGAAGGTCCTGAACACGATTTGACTGTTTTTAGAAAATGTCTGTCTGTCTGTCTGTATGTGACACAAATTTTGTGGGCGCTTTATCTCAAGAACTAATGCTCGGAATTTAATAAAACTTTAGATTCAGTTAGTCCCTGATATAAATTGGTGCTGATTAGTTTTGGGTAAAAATCGCCCTGCAGGTGGCGCTGCTAAGCAGCATTTTTCGCGATTTCCGTAATAGCTGTATCTCAAGAACTAATGCTCGGAATTTAATAAAACTTTAGATTCAGTTAGTCCCTGATATAAATTGGTGCTGATTAGTTTTGGGTAAAAATCGCCCTGCAGGTGGCGCTGCTATGCAGCATTTTGCAGGATTTACACGATTTTAGCGATAGTCATATCTCAAGAAATATTGCACGGAATTTAATAAAACTTGAGTTTCAGTTAGACCTTGATATAAATTGGTGCTGAGTCTTTTAAGTGTATGCGAAACCTGTATGAGATAGAAGAAAGTTTTGGGATTGACACATTCGACTAGTTTTAATTTTATTTTCAAATAAACTTTTTTAAATATTAAAAAAAGAGAGTTGAGTAACTGCATTCCTTCACGTCACTAAGAGACTTTAGGATTAATAACTGCATTCCTTCACATTAGCAATAGTTACGTTCATTTTAGCACGTTTAAACACGTTGCAGCATCCTAAAGTCTCTTAGTGATGTGAAGAAATGCAGTTACTCAACTTTCTTTTTTCAATATTTTACTATGAGCGCAGCTTTGCAACAATTTTATTTTTACATATATTGTATATTTTGATGTATTATATAATATATTTAAAGAAGAAAGTGTTGCACGATCGCGCTCATATAAATAACTGAGGTAAAATTAGGAGAAATTGAGTTTGTTTTTTTTAAATCAAAAACTACGAATAATGCGAACTGTGAGCTTGTGTAAGTCATATAAATCCGAACAAAATGCAAAAACTATTGTTGAAATCGTACAGGATAAACCTTCTAATATTAAAAAGTGAAATAATTAAGTCAGTATAACAAAATCGAGTTTTAGTCCTATTTCATGGGCCAAAAACACAGCATTTTTAATACCGAACATGCCACAGTAAACCTCACTAACATATATCAATTTCATGGTAATCCGAGTATATTTCCACGAGTTAGAGCACGGTCAGATGGCAGACAGACAAACCGAATTCATAAACACTTTTCAACTATGTTGGAAAGTGTTAAAAAAGACTTACTTATTTTTCTTAAAATTTTTATCTTTAAACAGTCATTGAAAAATAAGAAATAATACTCGCAAATATTTAAAAGAGATTGTACATTATGAAATATCAAGACATTTGACACATTATGGAATGATTCTGTGGGATATGCTTTATAACTTCCAACAATCAGCTTATAAATGCTTATTTTACATGCAATACTACTGCTAAATAGTGATACGTTTCATCACAAGAACATTTATTTGTTATTTAACAAAAAAGAAAAATCATTCATTAAGCATAGATCGTGAAACGTTTCTAACACCTTAATTCCAAATTACTTTAACAAAACTTAACTGTTTAAAAAGGTGAAAGAAGATATCTAAATAAACAATTTAGAAAATGTTTAACACACTTGAAAACACAATTTCAGAAATTATCATCCATAGTTGGAAAGGTAATTGTATATATATTTTTTTTCTACAGTCCTTCCTGCATATGAACTATAGATTTGTATATATACTACATAATACAATAAAATTTAGTTCAGTTAGAAAATGCTTAACAAAGTTGAAATTTCACCTTTAGCAATTTAGGCCAATAAATGAATAATTCTTTTGTACAGACCTCTATATTAACTACAAACTTTAATAAAATACCACATACTAAGTTAAAGTTTAATTCAAGTAAAAACACATTAACTAAAAATGCACTGCTCACAATTATCTTCCATAGTCAGCAATGTATCCAGTTCTTTGCTAAGCCCTGTATATGAATTCATTTATATTCTACAAACATCTCTTTCTATACTAAATACAGTTCAGCTGGAAAATGCATAACACAATTAAAGACAACCTGTAAGGAATTCTTGCTCATAATGCTTACGAGTCTATGATACCTTATGCATAGATGTCATTTTCAATGTTTTTGTGCATCGTGTATAAGATTTACAGAATTTATACACACCACACAATATGCAAAATTTTAGTTAAACTGAAAAATGCAACAGATATTGTTCATAGACATAGTACTGTAACTAAATTCTTTCGTGTGTCCCTGTAAAGGAACGATAAATGCTATGCACACCATAATCTACAGTGAGCATCTTATAGCACACCTGAGTAATCTATATATATATACAGGGGTGGGGAATTTTCAGAAAAACTTACCAGCCAGGATTTTTTTTCACCAGCCAGCAATATATAGTAACAAATTATTAACAAAATTTACACGAAATGTAAAAATAACTTATATTACAGTGCATTTTTAGAACTGCAATTTTTTTAGAAATGAAATTTAGTATAAAATTAAGAAATATAGGTCAGAGGAAAGTTTAGTTTTATATAATATACATAAATTTTAGATCTTTTTATAAAATTTGCGGTTTTTTCGCGATTTTTTGACGAAATTTGCCGTTTTTCGCAATGTTTCTGACGAAATTTGCCGTTTTCCCCATTGTTTTTGACGAAATTTGCCGTTTTCTCCATTGTTTTTGACGAAATTTGACGTTTTTTCACGATCTTTTGCCATTTTTCGCAATGTTTCTGACAAAATTTGCCGTTTTCCCCATTGTTTTGACGAAATTTGCCGTTTTTCACATTGTTTTAGACGAAATTTGCCGTTTTTCGTAATGTTTTTGACAAAATTTGCCGTTTTTTCGCGATCTTTTGACAAAATTGGCGACTTTTCTTCGAACGAATCACGAGATTGATTTTTTCGGCGATCATTTGCCGAAATACCGATACATTTTATGTCCGAATTTTCGTATTTATGACCGATATATATTTTTTTAATTTTCGGAAAATTCGGACCAGAATCACCCCTGCTTTAGACTTGTTTGTTTATATTTCCTCATAATAAAACAAAAGAAAATAGCTATTAAAGTAATAACTACTGATTAACATTTTTTTTTCTATCGCACAACACTGCATTCGCTTTTGGGAGAAAATCTCTTCTGCAAGTAGTGTTGCAATTTGCAAACTCAACTCACAAAAATTGTCGACTAACACGGCAACCGGAAACAACAAATATTCGTTGCCACATTGTACAGAGAAAATTTCTACTTCGTTCCGATAACCATACCTACCCCTGGGTATGACGCGGCTGGCCGGCCAATCAGCGGCGACTTCCGTGTCAGGATCGAAATAAAGGAGATTAGCCGTGTGTTTACATTTTGGAATTTGCGTATGAGCCAGAAATGCAGCTGACAAACGTACGTAAAAGCCCAATTGAGCTTTATCGCTGCAAACGATTAATCACAGAATATTATACCACCAAAAACAAATATATTTACGCTTTTTTTTTTCTTTTAAATACATTTTTAAGATTGCCAAAAAAAAAAATTCACTCGCCCAGTTAGAAAATCCACTCGCCAGTGGCGAGTAAATTGAGCAATTCCCCACCCCTGTATATATATATATATATATATATATATTATGCTATCATATGTGGCACAGAAATTGCGATTATTTGTTAATTGTTTAATGGCAACGCCCAAATGAAACGCATCTCATTGGTTATTGTGTAAAAGTCCTTTGACAGGATTTAGGCCGAGGCAAATCTGGTTTATTTACGTTTTGCTCTTTTGCAGCAATTATGGAGCCTCAAAATATCATTAGAAATGCCGATAAAAGATCTTGGCAAATGCTTGAAAGTGAAGAAGAAGCCGAATTAAGAAGAGAAAATCGAAATAGATTGGATCGAGAATGTCGGCAAACACAGAGCATAAGCGATCGCCAAAATAGACTTAATAACCCTCGCATGCATGAACGCATTGGTTCTGAAATCCAGTCATGGACAATTGTATGTTGGTCTTTCTAGAGTTAGATCTTTTGACTCTATAACTGGTGTTTCTCCTATTTCAAATATATTTAATTGTGTTTATAATGAAACAAATCTTAATTTGTCATATATCAAGCCTTGATCTTATACCGATATGCCATTTATAGACTGGGAGGCGGCAGCACAGACAATCACCTCATCGATTTCACGGCTGAAATTCCAGAATTAGTTAAAACTTGATTCGCATATTAAAACGCAATCAGTCTGCTAAGTCGTATCTTGGCGGAAAACACCCGAAAATCCGATTTTAGCGGTTGGCTCGTAGGTTTACCATTGTGTTTTCCTGCAACCAAAGGTATGAAAACATGGAAGACTGGGAGCAGGAACACACAATGGTAAACCTACGAGTCAACTGCTAAAATCAGGTTTTAAGGTGTTTTCCACCAAGATACGACTTGGCAGACTGATTGCGTTTTGATATTCGAATCGAGTTTTAACTAATTCTGGAATTTCAGCCGTGAACTCGATAAGGTGATTGTCTGTGCTGTCGCCTCCCGGTCTATTAGGTTCAACAGTAAGAACTTCCCTGACCTTTTCATTCTTTAAAAGTAACTAATAATTTTCCCTGACCGTTTCATTTTTTAAACGTAACTGTTATACTTTTGAAATTTTAACTCTTATTTAATTTTTTTACAAATTTTTTAGTATAAATAAATATTATTCAGTCTTTTTTTTTTTATGAAGTCCACTCCACCGTTATATTTTTCAATGGCAGTCTGCCCAGGCAACGCCGGGCGGGTCAGCTAGTGTATATAAATTTCATTAGGTTTGAAAATGTAACACCTTTAAAACACATTGCAAATAATTTTTCTCATAGACAATAATGTAACAGAATTTTTTTTTAGCATCCCTGTAAATGAACTATAAAGGTTACACACTTCATTTTCAATGAATAGAGAGCATGTTATAGCAAATCTCAATAACATACATAAATTACATGGCAATTCGAGTATATTTATGGGCGATTTTACCGTTACGTGTGTGACTTTTAGGGTGTGTGTTTTTTTTTTTTTTTTTTTTCAAATTGAGACAAATTTGGAAGTGAATTTATTTAGATAATGTTTTATTTTTTTTATTGCTATTACAGGACACATACAGAATCATTTTTATAGTGACACCTTTAGTCTAAAGCAATAACATTTTTTTTTTTTTTTTAATAGTAAAGTCGTTGTTACGAGTGTGATTTTTCCGAGTCACACACGTAACAAAGACGATTCTGAATGTGTCCTGTAATAGCAATAAAAAAAAGTAAAGCGCTATCTAAATAATTTCACTTCCAAATTTGTCTCAATTTGAAAAAAACACTCTCGAAAAGTCACACACGTAACGGTAGAATCGCCCTTATGAGAGTTAGAGCACATCCAGACAAATCGAAATCACACACACTTTTTAACTATGTTCAAAAGTGTTTAAAAAGACTAAGGGTGACGACTGATGCTAACAGCTAATATATTTTTAATAAATATTAATTTGTTGACTATATTTGTCTCATTTATCTTTAAAAAGGTAAAATCTTCTGGGTACCATTCACTACTTAGAAAATAAACTTTTAAAACTCACATTTTTCTCTTGACTTCTAATCAAAAATCCATGAAATTCTTCAAAATATCCAAACAAATACCTCAGAAGCCTAAAAAGGAAAAAAAATACAAAAGATAAGAACTACATTGAATATTTATTTTAGCAAAAGAAAAACAGGATGGCACATCACAAGACAAATGGACATTATACACTTAAAAAATGGCACAACACTGTGCTATCGAGATTCGCATTTACTCGTATTTTATGCATAAATCTCAGAAAATTTTACAATAATGTATCAACAAACTGACACCCCCCCCCCCCCTCCCTTGAAAAAATACAATAATTAATATATCTTAATTATTGAATTCATATTTAATACTTTGAAAAAAAATTTCATAGAAAATTTCGCACGTCTTGCCTTCATAACAATCAAATTTTAATTTCTTAATAGGCATATAGCCAACATAGTGAAAAAGTACCCAAGCCGGGACTCGAACCCGGGTCGTCAGTATAGCGCATTGACGTTCTAACAACTGAACCACTTGGGAACAATACTCAGCCTGGAACTTTCTCACTATAACATGTTGGCAAGGCTACAAACAAAACACAAGATAGAATAATACAGCATTTTCACTATGTTGGCTATATGCCTATGAAGCAATTAAAATTTGATTATTACCTTAACCCGCGAGAACTCGCTACATTTCTTGTCACACCAGAACTTAATACTTTATTCTTAGACTTAATACTTTATTCACAAAAAGATGTAAAATGATAAAAATAAAGTTTCTAAAATTTAATTTAAAATGAAAAAAAAAGGGTTTAAATAAGAGTCTTATTGCAACAGCTGGGACAAAAAAAATTATGATGGTGAGAGAAAATCTTACGCACGAGTTCTCCCGGGTTAATTATTGTCTGCTCTCCCAAACCCACCAACACCATGAGTGCAAGAAGTCTATTCAAGCCAAGACTGAAAACTTCTATGAATGTTAGGAATAACCAAATGAAAATATGCCAGAAGATTTCAATGTCTTGCATTATGGCTAAAAATTTATATCTAACAATAAATGAAAGTGATTAAAAGTTCCTTGATAGTATAATTGTTATTTAAAGTATACAAAGTAGAATGTACTATCAGTCAAAAATCTCTCCAAGACTGAAGGGAGGGATTTTAGGGTTGAATTTATTTTTATTTTATTTTATTTATTTATTTTTTAATCTGCCAAAATACAGAAGACTCTCGCTATTTTTTTAAATTTTACAATTTTACAGATTTTAAATTTTACGCGATGCATTTAGAGGGGGAGGATCTTCATGAGATAAGGTTGGGGGAGAGAAACAGAGATTTTAGGTGGTGGGGTTAATTTAGGTGGTAGGTTGGATTTATTTATTTTAATAAAGAGTATTTAATAAGTCTGAAAAGAAATTTAAAATTAAAAAGTATAAAGGTTAAACTATGCATTTTTGGTACCAGAGGTGAGGGGGGGGTAAAGGGGGACAGTAATTTTGAGAGCAGATTTAGATTGATTTTAGATAGATAGTATTTATTGTTACAATAAAATAAGAAATAAAGAAAAATATTTAAAAAATAACTTTTATTTTTATTTATTTATTTTTTTTTTTTTTTTGGGGGGGGGGGGGGGCAGGATTTTAGGGTTGGGAATTTATTTTTATTTTATTTCATTATTTTTTTTTTTATTTATTTATTTTTTTAATCTGCCGAAATACGGAAGATTTTCGCCCCTTTTTTACTTCTAAATTAATGATAAAAACAGGTTTTTGATTATAAGCCCCCCTCCCAAATTGAACCTTTTTTGATTTTGAAAAAGGGGGGGGCTTACAATCGGGATTTTACGGTAATGAGAAATGGTGGATTGTTTTAGTTGCTGAGTTAGAAGATAAAAAAATCTTCCAAAAATCCAATTGTAACCTGTATCAGGGCTCCCAACACATTTTAGTCCTCAAAAAGGGGGAAAGGGGACCATTTTTATTTAAAAAGGGGACTTTGGGGGACCATTTATACTAAAAAAGGGAACTTAGGGGGACCAGTTATATTTAAAAAGGCGACTGAAAAGGGACCACATGTCTAAAAATACAGCACCAAGTTTCCCTAAATATGCAAATTTTTTAAATTTACTTCAGAAAGTATGTTAATTGATTATCTTTACAAAGGAAAGTTATCATTAAACAATTGATTATCTTGTCACTAAACAATATACACACTCAAATATCCTACGCCAAGATGGGTTATATTTAGAACAGCAAAAAATGATTTGGAATAAAATATAAATAGTAAAAGTTAATGCATCAAAGAAAATATTAAATGAATCAATTGTTACAAAAGTACAGTGCATTTCTTGGAATTTAACATGTAGTAACAGTAATCAGTGAATACAAAAATCCCAGCATAACAGCGCCTTCTGTTAAATAATAAAATTTAAAATTAGATTAACATATATATTGTTAATTATTAACTCACACATAAAATTCAGTTCCTTTCTATACAATAGGAACTGAGATGCTATAATGTTCATCCAAAAAAGCATAGTATGGCAACGCCTCTTAGGTAGTGGTCAAAACCAATATTTGTAATCTTACATATTAAATTTGGTGAAATTCTATCCCAAACATGCCGAGATCTGGCTATCATGGAAATAGTTAAAATTGCAACCCAGTAGTGCCACATGTTGGGTGAAATACACCAAAATCTAATCAGCATCGATTTATGTTAAGAGTTAATGTGAAGTTTGATGAAATTTTACCCAGATTGTCTTATTAAAATACCTCATGTAAAAAAATCCCTGATGGCTTGGCCTACACGCCTACAGGCACACGTAGATTTCGAAGACGCAGACCCTGGGGTGCCTGTTTCTTGGGAATTGCAGAAGAAAGACCTTTTCGCCATGATGCAGCAGTTGGGACCGCCCACTTCGAAACATACCTGTGCCTGTATGCGGAGCCAACAGGGTTTTTATTATTTTTTTTTTTTTTGCTATAAGAGTTGGTCTTACAAAAAACTTGTCAGTATAAAAGTTGTAGATAATATTAAAGAGATTTATAATAAATTTAAGTGGATTTGATATCTTGTGAACTGATGAAGTTAGGAATTTTTTTCTTATTAAGCACCTATCCCCCCCCCCCCCCCCTTGAAGGCATTTTTAATGAAATCAAAAATTTGTCATACATAAATTTTTGGCCCTTTTCCTAGAAGTAATAATAACTTTAAACGGATTTGATATGTATCATAATTAAAAAGTTATGGTTTTTTTTCTGTTTTCACAAAAAGCCCCCCCCCCTTCCACTCCCCCTGGTTCGATTTTGCCCGAACTTGACCGAGATTTTATGTATCAGTTTGGAAAAGATTTGTGCAGAATTATTGAAGCTATCGTGTCCATAAAAAAAGTGATATAGATAGATAGATAACAGTGTATATCTGCAAAAAAATTTCAGAAATTCCAACTCAGGGGAGAATGTAATTTGTAATAGCTAGTATTTCTAACAAAATCTATCTAAAAATGCAGCATAACAGTGCCACCTGTTCTCCATCAAAACTGAAAACAAAACTATATCTATAATATAGAAGTTTATCTGTGTGGGCAGAAAAGTACCTGCATGTCTAAAGTTAGTTTTTAAATTTAAGATTTTTTTTTATTTAATTTTTCAGGCAATTTTTACCCTTTTTTTTCCCATGTTTCATGGTGATTTTTTTCACATTAATAAAAGGAATTCAGTTTAAGAAGTTTTAGCCCAGTAGTAATTTTTTTCCCTTTTTTAATAGTTTATTCAAAATTTATATAGTGATTTTTAAATTTTTTATGAAAATTACAGGGTTTTTTTTTTTTACTTGTGCTAATTTTTTGACATTCGTAAAAAGAATTCACTTACAAACTTTTATATTTTTGTTCTTCTGCAATTATGTTTTTTGATTTGAATTTTTAACAATTTTTAGCTTTTTTCTTTTTTTTTCTCCACATTCTGCGGTGTTTTTTGACATTTGTGAAAGAATTTTGTTTACATCGTTAATATTTTTTTTCTGCAATTTTTATACATTTTGTAGGGATTTTTTGCAAAGTAGTAAAAGGAATCTGGTTTCAATTTTTTTTAGCCCAATACAGTAAATGTTGCCCCTTTTTAATAAAAAAATTGTTCGGAATTCGTGCAGCAATTTTTTAATTTTGCACAGTTTATATGAGTTTTAGATTTTTTTCGCGTTTTGGGATGATTTTTTGACATTATGAAAAAGAATCCGGTTTCAATTGCCCAGTTTAATAAATTTTGTCTTCCTTTCAATAAAATTTATTCGGAATTGTGCAGAAATTTTTGACTTTTGGCAAATTTTTTATGCAATGTTTTTTTTTTTTTTTTTTTTGTGTGTGTGTGTGTGTGTATTTTGCGATGATTTTATGACAGTAAATTTTTTTAATTTAGTGATTTTTAATGAGATTTCCAATCCGTTTTTTAATCTTTTTCCACATTCCACGGCATTTTTTTTTACATTCGTGAAAGAATTCTGGTTATAATGTTTTAGCGCATTATAATAAATTTTGTCCTCTACAATTTTTTAACTTTTAGCAATTTTTAAAGTTTTTTGCATTTTGCGGCAATTTTTATTTTATTTCCAGTCGTAAAAAGGGACTAAGGGGACCAAAATGCACAAAAGGGGACCTTTTTCTAAAAAGGGGACTTTAGGGGGAAAAAGGGGACCATTTGGGAGCCCTGCTGTATTTATAAAGAATTGACTTGTTTCAATTTTCTAAATTTAACTATGTTCCATGGCTTATTTTTTAAACCTATCAGTTGTTAGTGTAACAAAACATTGAGGGAACAAATGAGAAAGGTTAAAAAACATAAAAAAGGGGGAGGGAACGGGGGGGAATCTGAGGTCACAATTTTCAGAAATTCTAATAAGCCAAGGATTTATTTTACCATTCAGCAAGATGCAATGTAAAGTTGAAAATTGTTATGACAAAATTTACATGATTGCAAAAATAATTCAATATTATTACTACAATGCATTTTTGTAATTTCTTTCTATAAAATTAAGAAATATATACAGCAGAGGAAAGTTTAGTATAGCAGTGTTTCTTCCAGGTTTAAAGAAGGACATGGTATGGCTGGTGGGAAAAGGGCACTTATAGATTCTCATGTTCACTTTTAATATTTAAACATCAGGACGCTTTTTTCCAGATACAAGAATGAATCAGTTTTCACTATACAAGCAACTAATTTTTAAACCAAAGGGCAGACAGGATACAGCAGCCTTGTGAAATTATCTGGAAGAAAACTCTGATATAGAATAGAACTTAATACATTACCATACAATAATTCATTGCGGTAATATGGAAATGCAGAGTTGCAAAATATGGCTAACAAAAAAAGTTTTTGGCATATCTTCCACAGCTTGTAGTTTTTGAAAGACTGCCGAAAAAATTTCCTTGTCTTGTCAGAAAATCCACTCGTGAGTGGAGAGTGGAATGGTGCAATTCCCCTCATAAAATAATTAGCTCCCTTCTTGCCCATCAGTAAAAAAAAAAAAATGTCCTTTCTCCTTTTTGCATTAAAAAATTTGCTTCCATACTAAAAATTGACTCAATGTTGTCTTGAAAACAGTGCCCTGACTTTTAAATATCAAAAGTGGCTTTAAAAACCAAAATAATACCTTTTGACAATTAAAAAAAAGATTGCTCTTAAGAATAAAATAGTGCCATTTTCTCACCAGCAGCACCCTGCCCTTTTTAGGTGCGTTCGTAATTATATAAATACGTAGCACCTATTGTCATCGCTTGGTCCGTCCGTCCGTCCGCATATAACAACGCAAAAACTACCCAACCGAATGGTTTGCAATTTAAAATATATTATCTTTGCAGAATTTTGTCAAGACATTTCAAATTTTATCAAAATCGAATCAAAACTTTAGGAGATATTAATAAAAATATTTATTAAGAAATTTGAATTTTTTTTTTAAATCTGTGCTTTTTTGTTATAGGAGCTTTCGAAGTTTAATCGTCAAGCGACCGAGATACTTATTTTATGACAGAAATTAATCTGCAGACGATATAATTCATTTCACAGAATTAAAAATCAGAAAAGATCTGAATATTTATGTAACTAGTTATAGTACGAACGTACCTCATTTGTCACGTTTGACGTACAATTTCCAACTTGTTTAAACCTGGGAGAAACTCTGAAATTATAAAAGTATATTCTCATTTATTTCACTAGGGAGAATGATCCTTGTAAGTTTCATCAAAATCTGAAATGGTCAGGTTGAGTCAATGGTTGATTTGGCATAGAATGGCACTAAAACTTCAGTTTTTTCACTTCAGTCAAATGTAAATTTTCATAATACTACTTGTTACCTTATTTTCAACAATCAAAAAGTAGATTTAAATGTGACCTCTATTACGAGACCACCTCTCGGAGCAACCAATTTTAAATGGAATGGAGTGTGGTCACTTTAAGGGGGTTTTACTGTATTGTTATTTATTTTATTCTTTTTTTTTTTTTTTTGTACACAATTTACTTCTGTTTGTATAAAAAAAATAGATAAATGACCTCTATATATTAAATAAATTTATTTTAAAAAAATGCTTTGTGCAATGTGCATATGAAACAGTGAATATGTTGCCAAATTTCCTTCTCTCGCCATGACCGTTTTTGTTCAAGAATTTTCCTCAATTTTGGAAAATGCTGTTTTTTCTTTAAAACAAAGCTAATGCAAATAACCACTATGAAATCTGAAAAAATAAACATACATAATGAACTTTGTGAAAAATAAAAAAATAAACACACACAAAGCTTGATTAAAAAAGAAAAAAAAGAAACAAATTGTTATTCAGAATTATTAAAAAAATCTTCACTGATACTAGCATATGTCAATACTTACAGTTAATCTAAATGACAAACTTAAAATAATTGCAGGGTTAAAGATAATTTTCTCACCCTTCCAAACAACTCTACCCAGTTTTAAAAAATTCAATTTCTGATTTTTTCTCCACACCAATCAGAGTCGGTTGAGTTAGTACCATTGACGCGCCGAGGTGATGCCAATGCTTATATTCTGTGTAATTTCAATTGACCTCCTCAATTCATCCCTTCATTGTCATGGCACTAGATGACGCAAGCCCATTGGTCCTATTTTTCCTACTGCTATAATCGAACAAAGGACAAAGCTTTCTACTAATATCAAGTACAGCTGAAAAAAAAGAGTGGCCAGTCAGTCAAATACAGCGTGTTAACATAGTTACTGACTTAAGATAAGGACCAGGAAACTGACCTTGAGACATCAATTAAAATTACATATAGTATAGCTGAAGATATTTCCGTTAATAAAATTTAATCACGATGATTGCTTGCAAATCCTTTATAAATATCCCTGCAGGATTACGTTAGTTATTTTTACAATTATTTATGGCCAAAAGAAAACTTATCCTTTTATATCCTATATAAAAATTTAATCACGATGATTGCTTGCAAATCCTTTATGAATATCGTTACGGGATTACAGTTACTTTTACAATTTTTTATGGCCAAAAGAAAACCTATCCTATTATTCATCAATCAAATAAAGATTTTCGTATTGATAAAAATTATTATTCCGAGATATTGGCAAGAAAATGCTTTTCTATGTATTTTCTGTTTCTGACCTCAAAGAACTTAAAAAGAACTGAAAAAAAAAAAGTAATTATTCCCACTGCTAAAAAATTCTATAAGATCCCAGAATTTAATATCTCATTCCTCTTCATATACTACAAATACTGGTAGGTTTAAAATGGCTCCCAGAAAAATATTAATTTCAAATCTGGTATTGTTACCAGTCATGTTATAATTTTTTGGTATTTCTCAATTATCCCGTCGACCACTTTTCATAACAAGAAACTATCGCCAAACTGTAAGATTAAACACCAAAAATGCAGTCCCATTTACTTGATGTCAGAAGCATTATACGTGTTTGTTATGTCATCAAGTGGTTTTCAATTCGACATTTGCCTGTATTTTTCATTATATTTTACTGATTTATTAGTTATTTCATTAATTAAAATAACAATTGTGTCCTTAAATCCTGATATTTTATTTATTTTGATATTCCAATGGCAACGCTCTCCCGTTTATTTGGCGATAGTTTTTTGGTATGAAAAGTGATCGACGGGATAATAGAGAAGTACCAATTTTTTTTCTCATATTTTGTGCAAGAAAAAAAAAACATTTAAGAGGATCAATAATTTTTCTACATCAGCAATCAATGACAAAGCATGGCAAATAGCAATGATTGATGGCTAATAGCCAATAAAAACAGATTATATTGTAGTATACATACTTTTTTTTTTCTCTTAAATTAACTGAACAGTTTTCCCAGGTTTTAAGGGAAATTAGATGCTTTTCCCTGAGATTTTAAAACTACTAAAACTTTTTACCTAATTCCCTGGCTTACTACAGGCATACGAATCCTGCTGAAGCATGTGTATCCAATGCAGAATTATCACATTAAATAAACAATTACACTAGAATTAATTTTTGGCTATTTATATTTAATTTTGTGTTTTCTATGAATACTTATGATGCTTAGGTAAAATTAAAAAACTTAAACTACTTTACATTTGAAATATTTGTACATCTATGAGATTAGTCTAAGTTAGGTTAGAAATTTTTTCTAACGATTTTTTTCTCCCTCAAAATACATTTCGCCTGTAACAAATATACTACAAAATTTAATCTTTTATTAAAAAAAAAAAAAAAAAAAAGGATGGGGGGGGGGGGGGCTTTTGTTATAAGTTATTTGAGTTTTTTATTCAATAATCGGATAATAATGTCATGATATATACATAGGTAAAATACTTTCCGCTTTCTTTTTTGTACATTAAGTGAGAATTGCGTAAATCAGATTAAAAATTTTGATGTATATTTTTCATACTTTAAATCTAAGTATTTACATCAAATAGGAAATAAAAATTGATATAAAACGAGACAAATTTACAGATAATGAAGAAAACTAACATAAAAGACCCAATTATCCATGATAATCAATGCCAACTTCTGATTATTTAAACTCTGCAATTTGCTTCAATTTTCAGTAAAATAAGCAGAGTAAGAGAGCTGATGAAAACTCATGTCATTTAATTAAACTTACATAAACAAAACTGCACCATTGAAAACAACTATCTTGGTTGGTAGGCTTGTATATGAAGGAAAAGGAAAACCAGGACACTTTTTTGCAACAACGAATTCGCAAATCTATCTTAACGTAAAACCAACCAACACACCATTTTTTTAGCACTGTTGCCAACTCCACAATAGAAACGGCTATAAGTAGGAGCGAAGCTAAAGTAGAAATCCAGGTAGATATTTTGTGATTTTAAACGAGATTGACCAATTCAATGAGTAAAAATTGCTGAAAAATTCTGGCTTCTGATTGCATACTTGATCACTAAGCTCCATATAAAGAAAGAGCATGTTTACAAACAAACAGTGCCATCAACCAATCTACCACTGCATTTTTGTCGCAGCTATCATTGCAGGAATCGTCATAGAGACGTAGGCCAATCATATCACAGTCCAGTTTAACGTAGACCAATCAAATCACTCCATCTCATGTGCACTGTAGGAGTCGTAAAGAACGAACAGGTTTTTCTCCCAAACCAACAGTAATTTAACCAACAGTGACGTCAGTCGCCCTTTCTCACCCCTCTCATAGCGATGCAACTGAGCTACATATCTAACGATAAATATATTTTATGCTCCATAGTATAAGGAAAGGGCATGTTTACAAACAAACAGTTCCATCAACCAATCTACCACTACATTTTTGCCGTAGCTATTATTGCAGGAATCGTCATGGCGACGTAGGCCAATCATATTATAGACGAGTTTCACTTAGACCATTAGACCAATCAAATTTTCCCATTTCATGGGTACAGTAGGAGTCATAAAGAAGAAACAGGTTTTTCTTGCTAACCAACCGTAATTGAACCAACAGTGACGTCAGGTGCCCTTTCCTTATATAAGGAAATGGCAACTGACGTCACTGTTTGTTAAATTACTGTTGGTTTGGGAGAAAAACCTGTTCGTTCTTTACGACTCCTACAGTACACATGAGATGGAGCGATTTGATTGATCTACGTTAAACTGGTCTGTGATATGATTGGCCTACGTCGAAATGACGATTCCTGCAATGATAGCTGCGACAAAAATGCAGCACAGATTAAATATAGTCATACAGATTTGACAGTGGAGCGAAAACCCGAACCGGCGCGATACAAGCGCCACTACTGAGCACAGTCAAGAACTAACGCACGCGCGCGCGATCTATAAACTGTCAGTTTGTCACGGTCACATGTACCTGTTGGCAGTTTTGTTTATTTAATATCGACACGACAGTTTCTCAGTTTAAATTATTAAGAAAAATGTGTAAATCTGTAAGAAACTCGTGTAAATATGTAAGTATTTGTATGATAAAATAAAATATGTTTGATGTTTTAAACAATAACAAACTGCGGCGACGCATTTACATAAAAAAAAGATAGATACTATACAAATAAGATAAGTAATACCTACCTGTGGCGACACGCCCGGAACGTTTGCGACTGTTGTCACTAGGGGCTCTGAAGTTGCGATTCGGTTACCATTGAGCTTATGGAAGTGTCCTATCTGGTGGAATATATTTAATCTGTGAAATGCAGTGGGGGATTGGCTGATGGAACTGTTTGTTTGTAAACATGCCCTTTCCTTATACTATAGGGCATTCCAATAGATGGCAACGAGTCACGTGAGTCCATGTTTTTGACGTCATCTCCGGTAATGGAGCTGGCGATTTGGTGTTTTTATTGGCGTTCTTCTGGTAACCTCGTATAACGGAAGTTTGAAATGTTTATTTTTGTTGAGATAGACATATGAAACATGATAAAAATAATAACACCAGTTGTACAACTTTTAAGGAACATTATATAAGATAATATATTTAAGAATATACCCAGGTAGCACAGCAATATCGGCCTATATCGGGAACAACGATTTCGCAATATCGGCCAATATCGGTAAACACCGGACCGGCCGATATTGCATGGCTAGCTTTTTTTCCAATATCGGCCTATATCGGGACCCAATATTGACCGATATCGGTGAACACCGGACCGGCCGATATCGGTCAACCCCGGACCGACCGATATCGATGAACACCGGACCGACCGATATCGGTGAACGCCGGACCGGCCGATATCGGTCAACCCCGGACCGACCGATATCGGTGAACGTCGGACCGACCGATATTGGCCAAAACTGGATTCAGAACTATAAAATGGCAAATCTTTTTTTTTCTCATATAGGGAGATATTGATTACCAGTCTTAGCAAAATATTAGAAATCAATAACTCTTTACATTAGGAAAAAAAAGGTTTACCATTTTATATTGGTGAGTCCAGCTTTGAATTAGCTAATCCATGTATATATAAGCATTTAAAATGCCACATGGATTAACTGTTCTGTTAAAAGCCTCAGTTTTTATTATTATATCCATTAGATATAGTTGTGATATTAAAGATTATGAATGAAAGAATACTAAAAAAGTATTTTATTAAATTTAATATTAATAAAATAATTTATTCAAAATTTTATAATAGCTACATTTTGATGTTTTTCTTCTTTATTTTCAGTTTCAGTGTTCTATGTGAAAACATTAAAATGTAAAAAAGATAATGAAATGTTACTTTTCTCATTAAAAATAAAAAATCATATTATATCCATAGTAATAATTTGAATTTGTGCAAGTGGTGTAAGATTGAAAATTGTAACATACAGCATTTTTTTTTTGCCATATTACCAATTTTTTATAAATTTTTTTCACATAATCAATAGAAATATTTAACCATTATTAAAAATTTAAGAAAAATAACATGTTGCTGTAGGGATTTATTCTTTTCTGCTCTTACCATAAATATAGATCTTCAGATTTATTTAATTGTATTTATATAAACTAAAAAAAAAAAAATCTTCTGGCAAAATTTAGTTGAAAACAATTCGTTAAATTACTTATGCAAAATTCCACCTGTTGTATAACTTTTAAAATTGAATTACTTTTTATTAAAAATTATCAAAAATCAATACAAAAATTTATTAATTTAAACTTTTTTCTTTGAAAAAAAAAATTATATCTTATTTTTAGGACTTTTTTCATTTTGAATCAGAGACTCGTGTATACAACTAGCGGATAAACACTCGGTTGGAATTCTATATTATTCAGTGAATATTCTATTTTTCATTAAATTTTTATATGTTTTAATTAAAATTACTTTTTAATGGCAATTTTAAATAGAAAGTGCAACTGAAATCACCATTTAAACAGTCAATAATATTTTGCAAAGGCATTAAACAAAGTCAGGAAAGCTATTCTTTTCTCGAAATTATGTACAATTAATGCATTTGAAATAGAAAATTTAAAAGAGCTTAGCTTTCAAATATCACAATTATTTATGTATGTTTTACTAAAATTCCAATTTTAATTGGATTTTATGAATTGTTTCACAAAGCCTTTAAAATTAATTTTTAATGATTTTAAAGATTTGTAAATTTATTTTATAAATAGTATTCTATTAAAATATCTCAAACATGGAACACTAGTTTTAAAAGTGCTAAAACAGAACTAAATTATTATAAATAAATAAAACTTCATAAAAATTGAGTCATTTGAGCCAAGTGACAAAGCAAGACACTTTGCCTTTACCTTATATGACAACTTTCCCTCTGCTTTTCTTTTCTGGAGAATGATTGGCGTTAGGCTTAAGGGGACTCTTCACTGACACTAAAACACCTGCTTGCTAATGTTAAACCTATGGGCAGGTTCTTTTCTAATTTCTCGTTTAAATATGAACTCCTTTTTTTTTTGCATAAGATAGCTGAGGTTAATCTCAACTATCCAATGCAAAAAAAAAAAAAAAAAAAATTAAAAATAAAAAATTCAAATTTAAACAGGAAATTAGAAAAGAACCTGCCCATAGCTTTAACAAGCCAGCAGGTGTTTTTGAATCATTGAACAGTCCCCATTAATGTCTTCTGATCACTAAATGACCTGCTGTCGTGAATAAGATAAATAAAACATGGCAAAAAATTACAGACCATTGCATTTATTTGAAATCACAACATGTCAAATGAAACTTTTTTTTTATTCACAAACTATCACTATTTATATTATCATATTACATTCAAATTTTCTCCAAGTCATCTATTTCTTGTTCCTATGTTCTCCTTCTTTTCCTTTGAAAACAGTTTTCATCCCAATTGGCAGATCGCACAGGACATTTTCAATGGGGCTGGAGATAACAGTTGTTTTTGCTTTATCAAACTTCATTTTCACACTCACTAGAAAAGTAGAATGAGCAAAAATCAAAATTTGTCCAAGTGAATATTTTCATCATGAAAATTAATAACTTATTACTACTTATACTATGCTTACTTATTCTCCTTTTTATTTACAAACTATGTAATGTAAATGCTAGATTTGAATTTAATATTAAAAAATTATAGCTTGAAAATTATTTTTTTTTTTTTCACTCAAAATATTTAACCAAACTTGTGTTAATATATTTTATCTTTTTGACTGTCTTCACTCTGAATCAGAGTCTGAACTTACTGATTCTAGATTTTTCTGCATAATATGAAGCCAATCTTCTGAACATACAATAATTATTTATAGAGATATAAAGAAATTATAGTGAATAAGAACAACAAAGTACCTAAAACTACTTAATTTGCAGCAAGACTTTTATAAAAATGAAATGGTTACCAATGAAACACAGGATAGTTCAGAATGCAATTATCAAAATTTGGTTTTCACCATGAAAACCAGAGTTAGAAACATATTTTTTTAATTTTAATGTATGAATGATAATCAAAATAGTTTTGTTTAGCTTTAGTGTGTTTATAGTATAAATGACACTTATTAAGTGTGGGATAGGGGCACTACAACAACAAAGTACCTAAAATTAATTAATTTGCAGAAGTATTTTTAAAAAAGGAAATGTTTACCGATGAGCCACAGGATAATTCAGAATGCAACTATCAAAATTTGATTTTCACTATCTTAAAACTGCAGACTAATCGAAACTAACATGCTATTTTTTATGAAAATTTAATTTAGCTAAGTAATGATTAGCTAAATAATTTAGTATA
This sequence comes from Maratus michaelseni, assembly GCA_963931845.1. Classification (NCBI taxonomy): domain Eukaryota; kingdom Metazoa; phylum Arthropoda; class Arachnida; order Araneae; family Salticidae; genus Maratus; species Maratus michaelseni. The sequence goes on from OZ007597.1 coordinate 161,391,288, forward strand.
TATATATATATATATAAAAAGCTTGTTTCCACATCGATATTATTTTTGACGTTACTTCAGTAAACTTACTTCATTTTCTTCTTTTTCGGCACAGAAACGATACTCCTATTCTATCAATAGATCTTCAAGGTAAAATTTCAAGCCAACATATTTTTTAAAGTAGCAGCTAGCACAGAGGAACATCAAATTTTACGTGCTTGCAGAAGATCACTCATGGTAGTCGTTTGTTACAGAATAAAACTACACACTCGTGATCTTCAGAGAGCAATCAAACCCGGGGATATCCACCAGACATTGATTCCTTCATCTGTTTCACTTTTCATAGATTGAAATATTAGTTCTTGCCAGAAGTGACGTCAAAAATTATATAAATGTTCCCTAGAAAGTAGTTTTTACCAAAAGCAGAATATGGTTAAAAGTGTGATGTATGTCGCAGAACAATGAGCTTCTTTACAGAACATTTCAAATTCTCAATTTCAATGAAATTTATCATTCAGTCTTAGTAAAAAAGTACAAAATTCATCAGTCCATCACCACAAAAGTGCAAAGTTTGTCAGCAAAACATCATAAAAAAAAAATCCTGCAAAATTCTTCAATCATTCATGTAAAAAATAGCAAAATTCATCAATCAGCAGACTTATATAAAACCAAAAATTTTCTGCGCACATAAATATTGTGTCAAAAACTTTCTGCAAATCAATTTAATGTTTAATAAAATTAACAATTTATTAATTTTATTTTTTTGATTTCTTCATTCTGAATCTAAGTCTGAACTTACTGATTCAAGACTAATAAGTGATGAACAGTCTGTTGGGAAAAATATTATGTTCTAAAAAAAATAAATAAAATCAATAATTTTGAAATATTTTAAGTGATAAAAACTAAAAGTGTCTTCAAAGAAAAAAAAAATTAACCAAAATCAGAAAAAGTACAAAGAAACTCTGATAGACATCAACCTCAGATATTTTATGTAAAAAAATCATTTCAAAATATTAAAATGCAAACGAGAAATTTCTAAACTAAACTCCCCTGGTTTAACGTTAGCTTGTGAGCATCATTCCATTATTAAATAATGCAAAGTTTAAATTTTAGGTGGGATTAAGATGCTTTTTTATGCTATAAGTCTGGCACATTTATTTCATACAGTAATTAAATAGGATTTGAAAAGTTTAAATTTCTGAGTTATGCAGATTCATGATCACCATAAGTTTTCATACTTACCATATATATACAGGCATGAAAGTATTATTATTGCAATATAACATGCAGAAATAAATATCTGTGAAAATTACACAATGTAATTGATTTAGGTATATGTAAAATAAATATGCAATTAAAGTTAAAAGACATTAAAATTGAAACCACTGTTTTTATTCACAACTATTTTCTGTTATTCATGCTATATTATGAGTTTAAAGTTCAAACACATCCTCATGTTAAAATTTCTGTACTATATTAGCATAGCTACTCAAACTGAAGCAAACTTTGCGGGAAGAAAACACACTAAAGCAAAATCGGAGATAATATCGCAAAATTTGCATGATGTGCATGCATTATGAGCACAAAATAGTTAAAAAATTATATATATTAGTTTAGCACTTTTTAAAGAAATGCTTTTTTAAAAACTATTTCTATTTCTTATTTTAGTACCCCCCAACCTTCATTTTGCATTTGAAAGACTATTCACTGAAACTGGGAACACTAGAAAAAAAAACTGAGCACACATATTAATTATTTTGTTATGCATCTTAAAATCAGTTTTTAAACTTATATTATTAGTTTTATATTTTAAATGTTGCATATGTTACAAGGAAAATTTAAAAGCACAGAATTTGTACATCATTACAATTTTATCTGTCTTCCCTCCCCCCTTCTCTAAATTTTCAGGGCATTATTTTTTTATGTTATCCTTTTAATATTGCATCAATCTCCGAAACAGCCAAAGTGACATTAAAAAAAAAAAAAAACGATTTCAGTAAAAAGCTGAGAACTTCCATGCTTGTATATTAGATAGGACGACATTAGGATCAACAAAAATCTTTAAAAAGGGATCTCTAAACAAATTGTCCCATACAAAAATCTAATATTTACAATTAATGTGTTTCAATGATGTGTTACAATGTTTCAATTTGACCATTCTAAAAAGTGAAGATTTCTCGAATCTCTCACTACAAATATAATTTTCTACTTTTAACACTTTTCCAGTATTAAAAGGATAATTATCGTAATATATACTATTCACTACAATTCTACAATAATATACCTGCCAAATTTCTGTTAAGTCAAATAAACATACTTTGGACCAGTCATTTTCATTGTTATGACAATCAGAATAAAAAAATCCCAAAACATGCATACTTACGATAGAGTATCTTAAGTAGATGATTCTGAAGACTCAATGACCGTTTTTGTCCACAAGAGGTTGGCAGATGACAAAAAGCATGGTACGATTGAGATCCTGGAAGAAAAAAAAAAACGATAAAACAAAACATTTATGAAGTATTTCATAATGTAAGACAAAATTATAAAATGGGTTTTGTTTTTATTTGGTAAGATTTGATTTAATTTATTAAGTAATAATTATTACTACTTCATAATAAATTTATTAAGTTATAATCCTTATTAAAAATGTTTATTTGACTTTAAGTAATGAGAAGGTGTTGGCAGCTGATAAAAATAAATAACCAAAACAAAAATCAATAATTTTGAAATATCTTAAGTGATATAAACTAAAAGTGTCTTCAAAAAAAAAAAAAAAAAATTCAACTAAAATCAGAAAAGTACAAAGAAACTCAGATAAACATCAACCTCAGATATTTTATGTAAAAAAATCACTTCAAAATATTAAAATGCAAACGAGAAATTTCTAAACAAAACTCCCCTGGTTTAACATTAGCTTGCGAGCATCATTCCATTATTAAATAATGCAATGTTAAAATTTTAGGTGGGAATAAGACGCCTTTTTATGCTATAAGTGTGGCATATTTATTTCATACAGAAATTAAATAGGATTTGAAAAGTTTAAATTTCTAAGTTATGCAGATTCATGATCACCATAAGTTTTCATACTTCCCATACATATACAGGCATGAAAGTATTATTATTGCAATATAACATGCAGAAATAAATATCAGTGAAAATTAATGTAATTGATTTAGGTATATGTAAACCATTATTGTTTTTATTCACAACTATTTTCCGTTATTCATGCTATATGCTATATTATGAGTTCAAAGTTCAAACACATCCTCGTGTTAAAATTCCTGCACTATATTAGCATAGCTGCTCAAATTGAAACAAATATTGCAGGAAGAAAACGCACTAAAGCAAAATCAGAGATAATATCGCAAAATTTGCATGATGTGCAAGCATTATGAGCACAAAATAGTTAAAAATTTATATATATATATATTATATTAGTTTAGTGCTTTTTAAAAAATTATTTCTATTTATTATTTTAGTAACCCCCCTCCCCTCCTTTATTTTGCATTTGAAAGAATATTTGCTGAAACTGGGAAACGTTAGAAAAAACTGAGCAAAGATAGTTAATAGTTATTTTGTTATGCATCTTAAAATCAGTTTTTAAGCTTATATTATTACCTTTCTTTATTGCTGTTTTATATTTTAAATGTTGCACATGTTACAAGGAAAATTTAAAAGCACGGAATTTGTACACCATTACAATTTTATCTATCACCCCCCCCCCCCCCTCTCTGTCTCTCTCTAAATTTTCAGGTTATGAATTTTTAATGTTATCCTTTTAATATTGCATCAGTCTCAAAAGCAGCCAATGTGACATTTAAAAAAAAAAAAAAAAGTTTATTTCAGTTAAAAAGCTGAGAACTTTCATGCCTGTATATTACATAGAGTGACATTAGGATCAACATAAATCTTTAAAAAGGGATCTCTAAAACGAATTGGCCCATAAAAAAATCTAATATTTACAATTTCAATTTGACCATTATAAAAAGTTAAGAATTTCTCGCATCTTTCACTACAAATATCAAAACTAGTGCATTTTAAAGCTTCCTCTCTAATTTTTCAGGTTATGATTTTTTCATATTATCCTTTTAATATTGCATCAGTCTCAGAAGCTGCCAAAGTGACATAAAAAAAAAGCCTATTTCAGCTAAAAAGCTGAGAACTTTCATGCCTGTATATTACATAGGGCGACATTAGGATCAACAAAAATATTTAAAAAGGGATATCTAAAACAAATTGCCCATAAAATAAATCTAATATTTACAGTTTCAATTTGACCATTCTGAAAAGTGAAGATTTCTCACATCTTTTACTACAAATATCATTTTCTACTTTTAACACTTTTCCAGTATTAAAAGGATAATTATAGAGGGAGATTGGGAAATGCACTACTACTACTATGTATTGAGTTTATAGACTGTATAGAATACTTAGCCTGGTTAACCATGCAAGTTACTGAGATGGAGGTGCTGAATTTAGAAACTACTTTAAAAGTTAATTAAAAAAAGTTATATTAAAAAATTTTACAAAATATACAATTACATACTTACAATACATTACTTAAAAACATAAACGGTACATTACTTAAAAAAGTGAGTAATTTTTGTCTGTTTTTGCATTGTGTATGCTCGAACAGTAATTTATTTATCTTAAACTTTAAAACATAAATGAAAATATGAAAGGTCAGACACAGAAAATCGTAAATCAAACAAAATATGTAAATCTTATTAAACTGAAAAATTAAAAATATTTTTGAAAATACATTCCACTGTGATTGCCTTGAAAAATGGTTTTAGGAAGAAATTTAAAAGTAAATTATATAAGCTACATCCTACACAAAGGCACAAAATATTTGAGATAGAAAATACCAATTTCAATAGCATACCTATACGCATTCTAGTTCTATGACAAAATTTAAAAAATCGTTCATTAGAATCAAGACAATCAATCAAAAAAATAATAACAGAAACATTAAACGATATATACCAATTAGCGTTAGGCTTAAACAGATAAAAAATACGTTTAAATTAAAGTTATTTCATGAAATGCATAAAATTATATCTTCAAATGTTCAAAAAGCAGTACAGATTATAAGTAATAGCAATACATGTTTACAATTTTCACACAAAACACTAGCGTACTTGACCGCGGCCATGTTTTAATCTGAAGAAAAAGGATGCTTGTCTCTGATTGGTTGAATTGCAGCCTGCCGATCTTGATCAATGTCGCCCGATGTTTGCCAATATGAGTTTTTTGCCATAGGTTTACAGAACTTAAAGTGTCGTTAAAATTGTTTTCTGTCTGCTACCTTGCTAAAAAAGAACTATATATAAGTTAAAAATTTAAATATCGAACATTAGAGAAATTGTAATATTACAGATTCAACATCGGTCAACATAGATCAATATCGGCCAATATCGGTAAGAGGTGACCAGCCTTCGCCGATGCATGCCAAGATTGCCCGATATTGGGCAATATCGGACCGATATTGCTGTGCTACCTGGGATTATCTTAATTTACATTAGAAGTTATCACCGAAATAGTTACTAATGAATAAAAAGGTTTGTTTATTTATTGCGAACATACATCTGACTTGTGTGCTTGACATCAAGTGCCCGCTGAGATAGCCACAAGGAAATTTACAACACCAGAGAGTTACATCCAGAAGCTCCACAAAGTGTGTGCAATGGAGCTGGCGGGAGTCGAACCCGCCGACCTGACTCCTACGCTCTCAAGCGATTAGCGGAATGGTGTCTTAACCACTCGGCCACGGAGGTCCCATAAAAAGGTTTTTTGTGCAGCTATGATCATATATATATATATATATATGTATATATATAAATGATTTTTCACTCAAGAATTTTTATAAAGCAAATGAAAATTTGTATTTACGATTAATTTCTATGTTGCGAACAGAAACTTTCATATAATTCACAAAATCGTATTTAATATAAACGCATTTTAAGAAGATTCAAACACATTTGAGTAGTAGTTAATAAAAGTGTGAAGGAGTCTTTATAAAGATTATTATTTGTAAATTTTGCTTTTGTACAGAAATTGTTTTATTCACTGTTAATATTTAAATTTCTTATTAATTCTTCATTTTTCCTAATTAGAATTTATCAAATTATTAAATCTGTGCTTAAAACATATGATATAGTTTAACAAATTCAGGATACTTTAAATTCATTAGCAACATTCATAAATCAATGTATGCCAACAAACTAGAGCTGTACTGAGTACTCAGCTAAGTTTTGGCGGAATTTTTTTTTTTTTTTGAAGCATTATTGTCATTGTCATTATTGAATACCCCTTCCCTCTAAAAAACAAGTTTTTTAAAACTATTCTTTGTAAAAATGAATAACATGAACTGGCTTTCTTTTTAAATTTAATTTCTTAAATTTGCAATTTAAAAACAGATAATAAAGAATTTTTTTTCATTTCTATTACTTATTTTTGTAAGTCAAACAAAATAAGTAGATATTTTTTTTTTGTCTAACATTGGGACAAAAATTTAAATTATCATGTTAATTTAAAATTTTTATGAAAAACCAAAGAATAAAGGGCATTAATATATCTGTAAAAAATAAAATGCTTGAATGTTAAACTTGTAGAAAGCTTTTGATCACCATTTCAATATTCCCCTCGCACCTTAATATTTATATGTAAACAATTAATGCTTATTTATTTCTTGCATTTTATTAAAAAAGGGATTGAAAGTTCTAAAAGTCAAAAGAGTCATTAATACAATTTATTTCTAATTTATGTATACATTACTCTAATGAAAAGGCAAATTTTCAACTGTAAACAAAATAGACAGAATGACTTTAACAAAACCTGCAAGAAATTAAACTTATATCAAATGTCAGAGCTGTTTATACAGAGATAATCAGCAGAAACTTTCAAAATGTTATCCGTTTCAGGGGTCGATACAGGAAAAATTTGGGGCCTATTTAGGGTCCCTTTACAAAAATCAATTTAATAGAATGGACCCCTTCACAAATGTCAGTTTGATAAAATCAATTTAATAGAATGGACCCCTTCACAAATGTCAGTTTGATAAAATGGGTCCCTTCACAAAATTCTATTCCATAAAAACTTACTATTTATTATTTATTTATTATTTTGTGATTTTTAAAATGCGTAATTTGTAAACAAACAAGTTCACCAGAGAGGAAAACTTCAGCAAAAGGATTTTAAAAGTTTTTGTTTATAAATGTTTGTTTCGAATTTGATTAACTGGATTTCAACTTTTGTTACAAAATTTTATTTTTCAGAAAAATATAATAAATTTCACAAAAATAACCTTTACTTTTCACAAAATGGGCCCCCAAGAAAAAAAAACTGCATCATCTTCATTGGTATTTTAACATTTATATTACCTTTCATATGCAAAATGCAATATTTAAAAAAAATTTCAACAGTTAAATCTTATTTCAACATTTGTTATTATTATCTCTCTCTCTCTCTTTTTTTATATTAAGGTTGTTTATTCTCAAATTCAAACTGTCTACTTTACGACATATTTTTTAATTCATTTTTGATCGTAAATTGGCAGTTATTGTTATTCAGAAACTTATGTAACTGAAACACGTTTTCCATTTTTTTGGTAAACGCAAAAGATCTTTCAGAAAATACTGTCAAAGTTACCATTTTGAACTGGATTTCTGTACGTGACAGCCAGAGAAAGTATAAAACATGCCGTCACATGAAACGAATAGCTTGTAACTCGATAAGTAATTTATTTATCAAAAAATGGAAAACTCATTTTGATTCCAGATTGCTTCCATGGTCAGGCCTACCAATTTTATGTCTTTGCATTTAAAAATGTGTCAGAAAGTTTCGCGCTATTGAACAGATTACTAGAAATACAAAAATATTTATTAACAAAAGCAGTCTGATTTATTAGGAGTAGGAAATGACATATCTGAAATAAAGAATATTTTATACTTTGTTATAAAGGCACACACAACCAATTTTTTCAATATTTATACAATTTATTTACTTATACAGAAGTTTTATCTGTTATTACATACATACAGAAGTAATTTACCTAATATAAATCAGAAGCAGCTTTTTAATACATTTCATGAACATTGGTTCCACCACTATTTCAAAACAATGACCTTCATCGCAGATTCTTACAAATTTTTGGAGTAGATTGATTTAGAAATAGTGGTAGAAAATAGGGCCTAATATGGCAAATTGGCTGAGTACTCGGCCAATACCGAGTAGTTGCAAGAATTTCATGTTTTAAGCATATTTAAAGACAAATTAATTTATAAGTGATCTATAAAAAGTTATTTGAATATAAATGTATAATATATGCCATAATTCATAAAAACTATTTACTCGGTACATAAAAATTTATCTATAAAACATAGAAAAAGGTAAGAAAAGAACCCCATGCAAAATTAATGTAAATTGAAGTTTAATTTTATATTTATATTTAAAAAAAAGACATTTCTAAAACTGTAGGAAAAGACTGATTTTGGATAAAGAAGCAGTACGTAGAAACAGAAAATACAATAAATGCAATTTAAAAAAATAATAATTATTAAATTTGCTGTATGGCAAATTATGGTACAAAAATACTAATCATTCTACATTTTCTGGAGATAGGGCATTTTTTTTATTGGTTGTAAATTTGGCCTGCTCCAGAAAAAATGTGTTCACTGCGAGCACTGATAAAATAGCATTTTAGCACATTACACACACACAAAAAGAAAAGAAACTGTAAAGACCCCTTTTTGGTGCTTTCGTGTTATAGCGGCCTCCACAATTACAATTATGTCAAGGTTTCAGCTCTGATTTCGCCAAGATCATCGAAAAGCTTATATATGCATCATATATACACATATTATTCCAAACAGCCATATACGTCATTACATACATATTATTTATGTCTTATATGTCATATATATGCATCCTATATGACTTATGCACATGTTATATGTATACATCATATATGTTTATGTCATACATGCTTTATAATTTGGCGATAAATCTTTGTCGCTTGACGATTCATCCTCAAGGGCCGCTATTACACGATAGTACCCAATTTTTTTAATCAAAAGAAAATAAGATACTTTTAAAAACTATGAAACATTTTGCATTATTCAAGGAATTATTACAGCAAGCAATAACCATTTTTGATAGACAGATTTCAGGTATCAAAATGACAAATGGGTAAAGATGTGTTAAATAATCAATTTTAATTTCATATTGGTTAATTGAACTATTTATATATCAATTATTTTTTTATATATATTTTTTAAATAATGCTACTGTTTTAAAATTTTTGAATATTCAAAAATTGTCATTAAAAGGTCCACAATAAATGAAATAAAATTTCAAAAAATGAAGTTAATTTAAAAAAATTGAAGTTAATTTTAAAAAATATGATTATATTATATGCACAAGATGCATGTTTATAAATAGGTATCTATATAAACACACACACACATAGAAGTGTTACCACTAAGCACACTTCATGTTCGCATCAGTGATTCTTTCTTAAACACAACTACTCGGTACACCAATAGTAGAAAAAATAATAAAATCTGCCAGTGGCAGGTTTGTTTATATACCTTAGCTATTAAATTAAAATTAATGCATTATTAATCAGTAATTAAATTTCAAATCTTCATCTTGACGGAGTTTCTGTGTATTCAAGTTAAAAAATCTAATTAATGAATAAACAATTGGAATAATAATACACAAATAAAATAAAATTAAATAAAAATATTTTATTCTTCAACATTTTTCGAAAACACATGAAAGTAACTATATATATATATGTTAAAATTTATTCAACCCATATGACTTAAAATAGTTAAACACTTAGAAAGAGAACAGTTATATTTGAATGTAATTTTTTTGAAATTATTTATTATAATAATCACAGGGCTGCCATTTGCTACTAAAATGCTACTTTTTGCTACTAATTTCAGCTTCAGGAGACTAAGGCTACTTTTTTAAGTGGAAAAGGGCTGAAAAGCAACTATTTCTGACAAATAGGCAACTTTTTTATGAAAAAGGAGACTTTTTGAAAATTTTACTCTAGCTTTTTCAAATACATGCTGCAGGAATTATGAAACAATAAAAAGAAATTGACTGTTTCAGTACAATTTTTCCATATGTGCGATACCACCACCAAACAGCTCTTTCCTTGACTAAGAGTCAATTTCACTCATTTTCCCCTTAACCATTTTGTTTCCTTATAGGAAAACTTGAATGTAAGGAATAATTTCTTGATATTGTGTGTATGCAATACATAATCTGAGAAAAGGTATTTTTTAACAGCTGTAATTGTGTATTATAACAACAAAGGTAACTTAAAACATTAAAGTCTAATTTTCTAATTTATTAGTTTTATATGTATTTGCTTTTTTTTTTTATCATGTTACTTAATGACTGACTACCTGACCTTTAAATTTTATTGAATATTCGGAAAGTCTAAGGAGGAATTTAAGAGAAAAATCAGTGTCCAGGATGAATAGAGTGGATCAGATTTCATCTTTGAATCTATAAAACATTAAATTTTGCAGAATGGCTGTTATCAGTATATAAATGAAATACAGGAGGAACGTTTTGAAATGCACACCCTTCCCATTTCTTTTACTCTCCTCCTTTTTTCCCATGCAAGGTAGATGAGGAGACCACATGCTCCAAAACATTTTGTTGCATTTGTTCAGGCACAATTTTTTTTGTTATTTATTTAGGACATGAATAAGTACATTACCCAAGAAGTCAGCACATAAAATGATCTTTAAAAGTAGTATGTTGAAATGACAAAGACTGGTTTTTCTACAGATTATAAATCATTGGCTTGTCCTTGTCACCAGATCATGAAATCTATCGTTGCTAAAGATAGCCCATTTTGAAACTGTGTGAACTTGAAGGCAAAGGATAGGGTGAAAATTTTACCCTTTTAGCAACCCCAACACCTCCTACCTCTCTTTCATTGAACATACTAAAGGGTTGAATAACGAACTAAGCCCTTCCTAAAACAAGAAACTGCAAAATTCTGCACGTGTTATGATTAAAAAAAATGCTATTTTTAATTACTTTGACTCTTTCATATTATATATGTACCCTAGATGGCGAGCAACTGGGAAAAAGGAACGAAATTACATATTTAATAAAAGGCAGACAATTTGATTATTGGTCAGGAACAATTTTAAAAGTGGTAAAAAAAATCTTGCAACTGGAAAATCATACATGTTTCGGAAAATGTCTGCTTATAACTTCATCCAAATTCTATTTTTTGTTTACTCTCTCTAATAATAAATAAATAACAAACAATCATTTAAATTACTCTCACGCCTCCATCCAAAATTTCCTTTAATTTCCTTTTGTCCCCCTCAACATATAAGGAAGGTTTAATACTTTATATATATATATATATAAATAAAGCTATCTACCTTATTTATTGCTCTTTAATAAATAAATAAATGCTCGTATAAATTATTACCCTTTTTTCCAAAATTTCTGCTTTCCTCCTCCTTTGATCCCCAGATACCAAATTTAAAATCTTTAAAACTTTATATTAAAAAAAAAATAAAGAACGAAAATCTGTCCCACCTGTTGTTTACTGTTTCTAACAACAATAAATAAATAACGATCATCTAAATTTCAACTCTCCCTCATTTAAAATTATGACCTAAATTCTTTCCTTCATGAAAATTTGCATTTGTAAATATTTTTTCAGATTTTCGTAATATGTGGTGCATCACCCTAAGTCAGGGCATAATAACCTTGACTATGTTGTAGTATTCTGCAAAAAAAACGTCATTTCAAAAGTAAGCAAAAACCTGGGGAAAATAAAAACTTCCCTTATACTGATATGCAGTTTAGGAAAAATTTCAAGAAAGATTTCTGGAAGTTCATCATGAAAGCAAAAACGAAATACTATAAATGTCACTATTACATCTGCAACAAACCAGAGCTATATCATGTGTTGATCCAAAAGTTGCATCAAAACTCAAATGTCATGAAAACTAAATGAAGTTACTTTTAACAATATTGTTACATAATAATTAGATAATATGTTGAAACAATGCTGAATTTGTGCACATCGTATATAAAATATTGTATTGTTGTAATCAGAAAAACTTAATCAGTTTTAAGGAAAGATCAGGAAAAGTCAAAAATTTGTAAAAGGGAAATCATTAATTATTTATCTACCCTGATCTCAACACTGTGACCATTCGGTATAATACTTTATATGCAACTATTTTGCTACTAAATCAACGATGATGCGACTATTTTTGCTACTATTTTTGGCTTTGAAGGCTACTAAAGCAACTATTTTGAATAATTTTTAGAATGGCAGCCCTGTAATCATCATTCGTTTATTGCCCCTGGATTTTGCACAAATGATACCAATGCTATCAGAATATCCTAGATACTTCTAATTATTTTTAAAATATCTTAACAAATATTAAACATTAATATAAAACACAAATATTAAACAAATAAATATTTCAACTAAACTGCTTGTTATCTCCAAGATTAAATTGAAGGTTGCAAGAAACATTAAAAATCTGGGTACTTCTCTATTATCTCGTCGACCACTTTTCATAATAAAAAACTATCGCCAAACTGCAAGATTAAACGCCAAAAACGCAGTCCCATTTACTTGATGTCAGAAGCATTATACGTGTTTGTTATGTCATCAAGTGGTTTTTAATTCGACATGTGTGTGTATTTTTCAGTTTTACTGATTTATGAGTTATTTCATTCATTAAAATAACAATTGTGTCCTTAAATTCCTATATTTTATTTATTTATTTATTTTGATATTCCAACGGCAACACTCTCCTGTTTATTTGGCATTACAGTTTGACGATAGTTTCTTGTTATGTAAAGTGGTCGATGGGATAATAGAGAAGTACCAAAATCTGTACACTACTAACATAACATATTATAAAGCTGTTAAGTAAATTGTAATACTCAAGTAATCATGACATTCATATAATCTTTTCACAACTAAAAATAATTCATTAAGATATGTTATTTAATTCCTTCAATTAATATTTATCTACTCTAAATGGATACCAAAACTTTTATCTTCAAACATGTGTCTTTATAAACATACACAATTTTTATTTGATAAATATATGCTCTTTTAATTCCAGCAATCCATGGTTCATATTAATCTACCTTTAAAATCACATTCACCTGTCTTTAAAAGTACAAGCAGTTTTTACAATGTATGTAGTTTATTTAATAATTAAATTAAAAAAAATTATTCTCAAAATTCAGATAATTGCTTGCAAAATATCAGCAAAAGCTGGAAAGTAATAAATACTTTATTTTTTAAGCAAAATATTAACCAAATATACTATAATATTCATCACAAATGCAATAAAAGAGTCTTAATATTGAAAAATACTAGAAATTTTCTTATTAAAATGACCTATCAAATGTATACAATCATAAAAGTTGTGTACGAAAAGAGCTTTTCATCTACTTTGAGAAGGATGAAATCAATATTCGAGATAATATTCGAGATGCATAGTAACTTTTCACCATGTATGAAAAGAAGGGCCCCAGAATAGACATTCATTACCTCTCCCCCCCCTTTCCAAAATAAATTTATACACAGAATTTTCGATCCATTGCTTTTATTTTTATTTTAAATATGAAATAATTGGTAGAAAGTACATTATCTTAATATTTTTGTTTTTTAAATTTCAAATCAAATTGGAAAAGTAAATTGATTTGCCATTAGATGAGTTTGTTAATAAAATGTGTAGCTCTCATAGTTCATTTACAGGGACACACAAAAGTAAAAAACATGCAAAACTTATCATCATGATAACATCAGAAATGGTGAATCAATTCGGGTCTAATTGGGACAGTGTATTGACCTTGCAAGTATCTTTGATGTATTCAATTCATTATTCAAATATCCCAGGTCACCTAATGTAAAAACCAGCCATGTTCAAAGCAAGGTATATAAAATTAACTGGTACTATTTTACTTTGGGATGTCCGATTGCATGACTTTTTGCCCTAATTTCATTATTTCTTTTTTCTACCGAAAGATTAATTAAATCTTTTCGTATTTATGATTGAATTATATATATATCCCTTCTATACTGGCACCTGGGGCAAAAAATGAAAGAAAGAAAATACCATTGTATAAGTTGTGTAGTAACTTAATTTTAATAAAATTGTAATTAATTTAAAAATCATATTGAAAATTTGTTAAGATGAATTGCATTCGATTATAACTATATACAGTGACCTCTCCCTTACTAAACAAATAAATAGAATTTCAGGAATTGGGGGGGGGGGGGGACTTAGATGATTGATTATGTTTTGTTACAATAATTTAGAAAATTTGAAAAAATGTTTTTTTTTTTTTTAGGATTTTAAATTTTGTGGGCTCGGGAAGAAAGAAGGATTTAGATGAATTTTATTTTATTAAAGCAGAAATTCACTAAAATGCGGAAGAAGCTTTTCTCCCCTGTATTTACCTTTTTACTTCTAAATTAATGATAAAACAGTGTTTTAACGAATTAAAAAAAAAACTCGATCATAAGCCCTCACTGTCAGCCCCTAAATTTAACTGGTTTTGCTTTTGAAAACGGGGGAGGGGGGAATTACATTTGGGTTTTACAGTAATTATTATAAATAGTTGAAATTTCAGTAATATCTGTCTAAGTTGGACTTTGTGTAAGACGAAAATCTCCTTAACATGGAAAGATTTTCAAGCCCTAAGAAACACAAGTGGTGCTTGAGACTAGTGAGGGGGTCCAGCCAACACCCCCTATATACAAAGCCTCCACAGTGAATTGTAATGGCCGATCCCGTAGTCCGACTTCCTATTCCTACTTCAACAATACTCGTTTTCGCGAGCTTGCGTACGCTCACAGATTGAAGTTGGAACTTTAATTCCTCCGTGAAAGTTGCATTTAGAATTATTTCCCATAACTTTTTTTAAACATTTCAACAGGATGAGTGTTTTTTCTCCATTCAATTACAAATTGAATAAAATCCAATGTCTCCAATATTTATTGAATATTTCTTTTTAATAATTAACATATCCCAATACAAAAATTTTGTAATTTAAATAAATTACGATAAATATCAAAAACTACTAAAATGTAATTGATTTTTCGTATTAAACTTTCATTTATTCCATTTGAATAAAATTATTGTTAATGTAATCAAGTTCTTCATTTAAATCAGATATTTTAAATTACAGTTGTTCCCCCCCCCCCCTCCCCTTGAGAACCAAATTTTCTTTCTAGCTTTAGATGTATACATATACTATTTACAATATAAAGATTATTTTTCAATAGATTTGAAGCCTCGTTGCTAATATATATACATAGGCGTAGCCTCGAGGGGGCACGTGCCCCCCCAACTTTCTGAACATCAATTTCTAAAATATAATACAGTCAATTAAGACTTGTCTTTTATTGACCCAAAATGGAAATGAAATAACTACTTTAATTTTCATTTTATATTTCTTCATTTTTTTTACTTAATCATATGTCAGATCAGTATAGATAGCTCAGCTCTTTTTCTTTGAAGTAATGAATTTGGTAGCAAAAATTGTATTTTGCAGTACAAACGCTGATACGTACATTCATTAAACGAAAGTTTGAACTATCACTCTCTTACAGCAGCGGGCAATTTCAATGTGTCATCTGTTTTTTTCCGCTGTCTGCGATTAGTATCTACATGTACTTTTTTTTTTCTTCTCATTCCGTCTGTAGACTTTAGAAAATGTATAGTTGTGTTTATCAGAGAGGGAGTTCTGTTTCCCCGCAATCTATATTTCATTTAATTTGTTGTAACTTTAATTATAATTTAATCAAGTCATAAATACCCTGCTTTTCCAAGCTGTGTCAATGGAGTTATTTACCAATGGAATGCAACCACACATCACAAAGATTATAAAAAATAATTTATATTTTCTTCATTTAGTTATTAAATATGTTCCTCTCTCTTACTTATTATTTTTTTTATTGACAGCACTTAATCTTCTACTATACCTTCGCATTTTTGAGATGCAATGGTTATGATTTTTTTTTTCAAAATGTAAGCCTTCCTGAATGAGCTTTTTTAAAGTTAATATACAGCTGTACCTTGGTAAACGATGGTAATCCGTTCCAGAAATACCGTTGTTAAGCAAAACCATTGCTATCCAAGATGCAATTTTGCAGGCGCACATACCTTAAGTGATTAGTACTTCTTAAAAGTGCTAACTAGACTTATTTAAAATGTCTTAAAAGTTTGATAAATGTCTTTTACTTATTATCAGGGCCATACGAAGGGTGGTGCGGGCGGTGCCCCCCCTCCCCCCACCATGCGCCAGATACAGTTGTTGTGGTGCTGTTTATTATATTTGTTACAAAAATATTAATTTCAATAAAATGATCTAGCGGAGCTTTCCTTCTCTACTTGATCGTTTTTTTTCCAAGTGAACCTCGAATTAAATTAACCTGGTAGTGGGGTCCAACTGCTGTCAACAGCGTACATCCGTACAGGCTACGCCTGATCTGGTCTCGAATCAAACTAATCTTGAATTTTTTTAATTTTTTATTTCGACCCAAATTAGTGTAATATTTTGACTATCATAGTTCACGTTACGACGATTTTGTATTCTTCCAACTTAATCGCAGGAAAGGAAAATTTAACACAGTTAGTTCTTTCTGTTTCGAAAAAAAAAAGGTAAAAAATTTGCCGAAAAAGCGAAAAAACACTAAAAAATTTGCGAGCAATTCAAAATTTGAGAGGACAAAATATACTATATTGGTCTAAAAGCTTGAAAACGAATTCATTTTACAAGTGTTAAAAAATTGCCGCGAAAAACCGCAGAAAATCGCGTACAATTTTTTATGTACGCGATTTTAATACAATATATACCGGATTCCTTTTACGATCTCTTCCGGATTCCTTTCGCCGCAGAATGCAAAGAAACGCTAAAAATCTCTCTCTCTCTCTCTTTTTTTTTTTTTTTTTTAAATCGCAGAGGACAAAATTTACTATATTGGGCTAAAAGCTTGAAACCCGATTCCTGTAACAAATGTTAAAAAATTGCTGCAAAACGCAAAAAAAAAAAAAAAAAAAAAAAAGTTTAAATCGCATGATAAATTAAAATCATTGTAGGATTATGAATACACTTTATTAAAAAGATAAAAAAAATTACTGTATTGGGTTAAAAGATTGAAAGTGGATTCTTTTCATAAATGTGAAAATATCTTCACAAAACGTAAAAAAAAAAAAAAAAAAAAAAAAAAAATTCCGCGAAAATTTCAAAAACCACAGAAGACAAAATTTATTATATTGTGTTCAAAGATTGAAACCATATAGATTTCCTTTGCGAATGTAGAAAAATCGCCGCAAAATGCATAAAAACGTAAAATTTGCAAAAAAATATGAAAAATTTAAATCATAGTACGGATTCCGAATAAACTGTATTGAAAAGAGAAAAAAAAATTACCCTATTGGTCTAAAAGTTTAAAACCGGATTTGTTTTACGAATGTGAAAATATCTCCACGAAACGTAAAAAAAAAAAAAATCACATAAAAAAAACCCACGAAAAATTAAAAAATCGCAGAGGACAAAATTAACGGTATTGTATTTAAAGACTGAAACCGGATTTATTTTACGAATGATATGCTAAACCCCACATAACAAATTCGCGAACGAATTCAAATTCGCTATAACGATTTCCGAATAAACATTATTGAAAAGAAGCCAACATTTACTATATTGGGCTAAAATAATTTGGACTAAAAGGTTATAATTGGATAAGAACTTCCACGAAACGCGAAAAAAATCCCGCAAAAATTCGCGATTAAAATCAGTGAGTACAAAATTGAGTACAAAATGGAATCGCAGAGTTCGAAATTTAGTACAATGGGCTGAAAGATTGAAACTGGACTCCTTTTAGGAAAGTTTAAAAATCGCAGCAGAACGCTCAAAATATCTCATACAAAATTCATGAAATATTTAAAAATCGCAGAGGACAAATTTTACAATAATTGGTTAAAAGGTTGAAACCATATTCGCATCAAAAATGTTAAAAAATTGCCACAAAACGCGGAAAAACACTAAAAATCACATAACAAATTTATGAAAAATTTAGAAATCACTGACGACAAAATTTACTATGTCGGGCTGAAAAATTGAAACCAGGTGTATTTTACGAATGTTTAAGAAAATCGCCGAGGAACGCTTAAAATTGCATACAAAATTCATGAAAAATCTAAAAATCGCAGATCACAAAATTTGCTATATTGGACTAAAAGATTGAAGTTGAATTCCGTTAACGGATGCCAAAAAAATCGCCGCAAAACCCGAAAAATCGCATAAAAATTTTTCAAAAAATTTAAAAATCGCAGAGTAGAAATTGTACTTTATCGTCTGAAAAAATAAAACCAGATTTCTCGTACGAATGTTTAAAAAATTGCCTCGGAAAGATAAAAAACGCTAAAAATCACATAAAAATTTCGCGAAAAATTAAAAAAATGCAGAGGACAAATTTTACTATATTGTGTTAAAAGATTGAAACTTAATTCCTAACACAAATGTTAAGAAATTGTCGCAAAACGCGAAAAAACACTAAAAAGCACATAAACATTTCGCAAACAATTCAAAAATTACTGTACGACGACAGTTTAAAAAAAATAAATGTTTAGATCTAGGGGGCTAGAAGATCGAAACTGAATTCCTTTTACCCAATGTGAAAAATTTCTGCGAGGCCGTTTTTAACCAAGATTAACTACTGTAAGGTAAAGCTAGGAGAGTCTGCGCACAATTCAAAAGAATAACAATAAAAAGTCTAAATATTAATTTTTTGCTAAACTATCCATGAATAATTTTTACTTCATTTGTTTTATATGCATTTCGATTTCTATTTTGTTGTTATGTTGTAATTTAATAGAACAGTTGTAATAAAACCAAGAAAGTTATTTTGCGCAATCTGTCCTTACAGGGTTGGTGTGATTGCGCACATGGGTATCAGAGATTGTTACTAATAATAACAATTAAATTGTTAACAATAATAACTACACTTAAATGACATTGTTGTAAGATTTTTGTGAACAAATATTATTGTATTAGGAGTAAATATTTCAACCTAATGATTAAAGAATCAGAAAAATAAAATAATTATAAACGATTAAAAAATTTTAATTAAAGGGAAAAAAATTAAAGAATCAGAAAAAGCAAGTCCAGGTAAGATTACAAAATAACATTAAGTTACTTGATAACACGTTTAACTTAAAATTAGTCCATTTTCATTTTTACTCTCTTTTTATGAAAATTTACCAATAAGCTGCATAATCTCTCCTAACATGGAAACTAATGGAAACAATTCCCCATCTTTCCCAATTAGCAGATGCACAAACTCTCCAATTTCGTTAGGAGAGATTGCATGGCCGCTACTAAAACGAACCGTTGATGTTCACACTGTTAGTCTAGATTAGTAGCTTATGAGAAATCGTTTAAGTTTAAAATATTTTGTACTACTGACAATGTATAGAAATTCTGACGGATAGCTATGAAAATTCAAGCACTTACTTTGGGAAAACAAAACAAAATAGTAATACTTTACCTTAGACGCTCAAAACAATCAACATGCACTTTCAAGTAGAACTCCACTACTGTTGTTGTACAACTACCTGGAGTCGCTGCGCGCTCACTCTACTCCTTCCCCCCCGCCCCCCCCGAACTTCTATGTGCGCAATCTCTCCGACCGCGCCATCTCTCTTGGCTTTACCTTATATATATGGGAATGTGTGCGTGCGCGCGTGTGTATTTAATAAACACTTGTGCCCCCCCAAAAATTTTGGTCACGCTACGCCTATGTATATATATATAAGGGGGGGGGGGGCATTAATAAACAAAAAAGACATGAAGGGGTACTTAATGCTTAAAAAATATACTAAAAGGGAATTTTTAATTTAGAAATACAAAAGTTTCTTTACTTTATTGAAATCACTATTTTAAAAGAATAAAATATAAGAATAATCTGTATTAAAAAAGTTTAATTTACGAGGAAATATTTTCTGAAGCTCAACTATATCAACATTTCAATTTTTCTATAAAAATTGCTAAAATCTGCAATTTTAATAATTACTAGTTTTCAAACAGCAGCTAAATTCTTTTATAGGGCTGAAATTTGATGGCCTAAAAATAAAAATATAGGGTTGAAAATGTACTAATAAAAAATATGCTGTGTGAGAGAGTTTCTTTTTTTTTTTTTCACTCCTTCAAATGCAAAAAAAAAAAAAAAAAAAAAAAAAAAATTACAGCGTTTTTTGTATAATAGTTTTTCAAGGGTATCCATGGCTTTCCTTTTAACCTAATATCTTTTATTTCAGAACTCTTTTAAACATTAATATAGCAAATTTTTGCTTTTAATAGATTTTTGTTATCCTGAAAAATTTCTTTTACAGGCTATAAAATAAGAACTTTCTTCTTGTGCTACCTTTAGAACAATTTTAAGTTCTTCAATTTACATAAGTTACTTACTCGATTTGTTGTATTAAACTTGCATTTATTCCATTTGATTCAGATTATTTTGTATATAGTCAAGTTCTTTATCTTCATTTTCTTTATTCATTTAAATCATTCTTTTTTATTGAAATTATTTTTTTTTTCTAAGAATTAAATTTTCTTTCTATCTTTCTTTATTTTTTCACCTAAACAGTATGCAGGTTTGTCAACAGATTTGAAGTAAACCTGGTATAAAAAATAATAACAATAATAATAATACTTTGGACAAACGTAAAAGTACCAAGCGGATACTAATTGTTTAAAAAATATACTAAAAAAGGCTCAATATACAAAATTTTATAAAAGGCAATAAATGTGATGTAATTTAGAAATAGAAAAAAAAATCTGTATTAAAGAATTAAATATATTTACATGAGAAAATATATTTAGAAAAAAATTTGAAGCTTAATTATAAAAATATTGTAATTTTTCTATAAAAAAATATGCTAAATTTGCAGTTTTAATCATTATTTAATGTAGCATTCAAACCCTGGAGCTAAAGTTTTTAACATGACTGAAATTTGATGATCTGGAAATAAAAATCAGGGATCTGTTTCTCACAGTGTCCTGTTTCTATGAAATTGTGGGTGTTTTTTTTTATATTTGTGAAAATTCTAGTTATAATTTTGTAAATTTTGAAATTATCGTTATATACAGGTTCCTGTATATCCTTTACAAATGAAAAAGCTAAGTAATATGTTCAGTTGTGATCAGTTCAGTTGTTTTGTGACAGGTCAGATTTTATTTTTAAATGATTAAATTTGTGAAAGGTTTTGTGAAAAGTCTATTTTAAGATGAAAAAATTTGTGAAGTTTTGGAATGAAAAATTTGTGAAGGATTCTTTTAAGAAGCCAAAAAATTTTTTTAACAGATATCTGAAAATACAGAAAAAGAATGCATTGTGTGAGAAATTGTGAAAGAAGAAAGAAAATATATGTAATCGCAGCATTTAAAAAAAATATACATAATTGTTTTTCAAAGATATCCATGGCTTTCATTTTTACGCCCCCCCCCCCCCCCCCGCCCCCCGTCACTGTTTATTTATTTTATTTTTTTCTTATTTGATACTGAGACATATTTTAAAGACTTGGGGCACTAAGTATTATCTCTTATTTATTTATATCATTGTTTTAATGTAATTATTATGTATAATCAGTTCTGTATGTATAATACATATGTAAGATAGAAATCTCGTTTTTTGAAGACAAAAACTGGAGTCATTTGCCTAGAGAGAGATAAAATGTTTTTCAGTAAATCATAAAAGGAAGATTTTACTTGTTTTCTAGCTTTTAATTCATTTATTATTCAATACTTTTTACAAGACTTTGTTTATATGTTAGTTTGTATTCGAAAATACTTGCTAATTTAAATCATATGATATTGATATTTATATATGTTAAATTATTTTCTGTATCTATTTAAAGCTTTTGTTTATTCAATGTAGTCATTATCCCCCTTCCCCTTACGCAGATGTAAACACTTTCTGGTATTTAAACCATCAAATGTAAATAATTAATAACGAGGCCTTATTGTACTCAAATTGCTCATATCGAAACTATTTTTATATAAAAAAAAATTATGCTACAATAATTTTATAAGTCAACATATAACTCTATAAATATCGCCAGGTGCTATTGAAAAATAAATTTGAGAAAAAGAAAAAAAAATAACACTTACAAGATCAAACAACTCTCAGCATTCTCTAATTATAAAGAGAATAAATAGTAATAATAATTTGCTCCCATAAAATCAACTTTAAAATTAAGAGTAAAAAGAAACAAAAAAAGGAAAAAGATAATTGACAAAAGCAATATACGAACTGCTGCTAGTTAATACTATGATAATAGTAAACACACTCTTGACATATTTTGTAAATTAATAAAATAGTGCATCCAGATTACTCATAGTAAATAATTAGAAACTATTAAAAAGTAAAATAATTATATGATTTAAAAAATAATAAAAATAAAATATATTTGAATACAAACGCATAAACTGGAATTTTGAAAAAATATATAATAACAAAATAAAGCATAGCTAAAAAACGGGGATCTTTTTTTTCTTTTTGAAATCTGCATGCATAAAGTTTATCTTTAGATACATAAATTAATAACAAAGTCCTGTGAAAATATAGTGAGTTGAAGTAAACTAATAATCAGATAAAATGCAAAATCATCCTTTTTTTTTATGACTTAAAACACAATACTTATTCTAGGCAAATGATTGAAAGCTATTGTAAATATACACGTGGTTTAAAAACTAAATTTGTATCTTACATACATATAAAGAAATTATATAATGATAATGTTATTAAAACAATGATATAAGAAAACAAAGACAAAACTTACTTTTATTCTTTAAAATATGTCTCCATATCCAAAGTTGTACTTATTTTCATAATTGTAAATACGTGATACGTGCTCTCGCATTTAATCCTAAAGGTGAACTGACCGATCAAGCAGAGGCAACTGGGAAGGTCAACGATAAGCGGAAATAACTTCGGACTACCGTCTCCGCCATATTGCCTCTTCCAGAATTCACTGTGAAGGCTTTGAATATAGGGGGTGTTGGTCCAGCCCTATACCCCCCCATCCCCCATATCGAGGTCAAAATTTAATTGTCATTTGGAAAAAATATTTTGATGGAAGTAGAGTTCTACACTGGTCAGGTAATCAAATTTCACTCGAACCCCATCCAACCGATGGGTCTGGTTTAAAAAACAATTTTGGAAAAACAAACACAGGCACAAGAAAATATTTGAGACAAACTTCTTACTATTTATAATTAAATGCAAAAAAATGCACGAGGATTTCTGTGAAAAATGTATATGACACATTTATAAATATTGTTAAAAACTAGTGTAAAAAGCTAACCTTAAAAATCTAATAATATACGTTGAACAGAATCATTACATAGAACCATAATTAGAGTACTGAAGACAGCATAAATTCTTAACATACCTCAATTGAATAGTGTGGTTTTCCTTCAAATGTATACTCAATCTTTTCCACCTTCATTCACAATTTTGTCTCCTGCATCAAAAAAAGCTTTGATTTTGAGAGCCCTATTTAAATGAAATTTAGCTGGAGCAATGTTACCAAGGAATATGAAGTGAAAAACACACATATGCACTTGGTAACACTTCTACAGCCTGTGTGTCTTCATCTTGAGTTATCGTGTTCCATTCATTCCAGGAAAATCTTAAGATTCTGAAAAGAAAAGACATCTTATGTACTTAAAGGTCAACAGAAATATATTAACATATCCATATATGTATAAAACAAGGCCGAAACTAGCTTTTTTTCACAGAGGGCAAACATGGATTTTGGCATCTACACCCCCCCCCCCCCCTCACTTTTTTGCAAAGTAAATTTACAAAGAGAATTTTACAAGTTAATAATAACTGATTTATTTTAAAATTAAAAATGGGCAATCACACTTTTGTCCAATATTTATAAAACCTGTGAAACTGGAATCAAAATTAACTAGAAAAATTCTGGTTTATACAGGTTTTCCTATTAGCAAATAAAATTGCTGGTTTTCTTTCTGTTGAAACCATGTAAAGTTTTCATTTAAGACAAGATTCTGTTGCACACAGATTTTACTGTAGTTGTATTACATTGCAATTAAGCAGGCGTTTAAAGTCATATGAGTCACAATGTCTTAAGAACTGAAAAACCAGGATTTTCTGTAGGTATAACAATGAATTCCATTTCAATACCGTAAAATATATGTGTGCTATATACAGCCAATTTCACAGAAGTATCTCTTCCTATTAATAGACTGTTATGTCTAGATTCTTTCCTAAACCTAACATAAATTATCAAAATTATAATAGTGACCTAGTAGAACAAAAACAAATAATTTTTAACTAAGTATTATATTTTGTGAATTTTCCAACCCATAGTGTTTAGTGTCCCAATCACCTCAATTCTTCTTTTGGATTTTCCAACTGAAAAACATTTTTACTCAAATTTCATATCTATATATTTTGTATCAAACAACAAACCAAATGTTCATATTTGGCATCCTCGGCACACCCTCTTAGTTTCGGCTCTGGTATAAAATAAGAGATTAGTGTTAGTTCTTTACAGAAGGGCCTGATTATCACAACGGAAAACAGGGCTGCCTTGTATTTTTCTTAAAGTGAGTACAAATAGTGGTTAAAAACATGTTACAAGGGCCCAATAGTGGATCTTTGTACTAAGGCCTCATGTAAGGTTAGTTAGGCCCTACTTTAGATCATGTATTCATAAAAATCATGCATTTTATAAAAAACAAATCATGCTTGTTACTCTAAAGACACTCAATCTGAACAACAATTTAGTTACATTAAGCTTTAAAATGAAATTAAAATATAAAATAATATAAGAATCTTACACTTGCAAACACTGCAAATCAAACAATAAATTCGGCAAATCATTATTAAGAAAATAAATATTCCCTTTATGGTACTGCCCTACAAAATATTAAAATTAATAAAAGCATATAAACTGCAGGACTGCGTGGACAAAGATTAATAAATAAAAAAACATCGATTTTGAATAGAACGCGTATAACTTATACAATAACATTTAATTGCAAGACAAAAATAATAATGATAATAAAGGGTACAGATTGTACTAGTTGTTAAAAAAGGGATTGTTAAGAGATATAGCTGCTCAGTTACAATGACTTTAAATAAAAGTGCATGAATACATACTTTCCCAGTTGTGTGTATAAAATCTATAAAATTAGACAAATCTTATTTTTACAAAGCAAATTTTTTTTTTTTTTTTTTTTTTTGCCTAAGATACGAACTTTTTATCCCCACCCACTTTATTATTATATTAAATTCGTAAAATAACACCGATCCAAAATAGTTGAAATAACATGATCAGATCCTAACATTACAGAAATTGTAACACTGACATAACAAAAAAAAAACAGAAAACACTTACCTGATATATTTTTTCCAGTTTACATAATTTTTTTCTGTATGCTAGACATTTTAAACGCAACACACGTCTTGATTTTCATCAAAACAAAACAAATTTTAAAATATAACAGAAAAGAAATACTTGGCAATCAAATAAAGTGAGATAAAGAAGCCAATGTGGTAAACATGAACTCGCTCTAAGCGCGTCAGAGTATGTGCAGTAGATTGCGCAGATTGAAGATTCTGGGTTCCATGTTTTTGACGTCATACTGGAATGATCTATGGAGCATAAAATATATTTATCGTTAGATATGTAGCTCAGTTGCATCGCTATGAGAGGGGTGACATACGATGCTAGAAAAGACACGTTTGTCCAAACTATGGCAAACCTAGACATTTTCTATAGGGCAGTTGCAATTGACGTTATGCTGGAGGTCACAAACTACAAATAGGTAGTTCTGATTGGTGGAAGTACCCTGACCACCAAGTGAAGTACAATGTTTGATCAGCTGATAGCAACTTCTCTATTCGAGAACTTGGCAGGCCTAGACCGCGACCTACGTTATACACGGCTGGTGCATGCAGAAAAAACTCGAGGCAAGCAGAGGAAACTCGAGGCTAACGAAAAAGACAGGCTACCGTGGTACATTCCACTTATCTTTTCTTACAGACCGCTAGAGTGAAGTGATGCTCTTTTCGTACACCTGCATTGGTGCATTCGAGCATCACGTGACTCCCGCAGTCTGTAAAAAAAGATGCGCGTAAAGCACCGCGGTAGCCTTTCTTTTTCATTAGCATTGGTTGGTTGGTTGGTTGTATAGGGTTTTTTGGCACAAGGTCCCATTGGGCCATTGTGGACAAGCTGCGCCAAAGAAAAAATGTATTAAAAAGTCAACAAAGTTTAATGAGAAAATTATCTGGATGAGGTTACCCATCCAGATAATATAGTCATACAGTGTATAAAACAAATATAAAGAAATCTTAAAAAAGTAAGGTATAAAAATACTAGATTAAAAGAAATATTATCTGGATGGGATTACCCCATCCAGATGTCAAGTCAAGCAAGTATAAACTAATATTCGTTAGCCTTGGAAGAAACTGATATGACGGAATCATGCAACCAAAGACACATGAGAACGAGAACAGAAAATATTCCTTGCCCGCAGAACCAAAAGGAGAATCACCAGCAGGGGTGTGCCTAGCGGGGGGGTGGAACACCCCCCCCTATATATACTTATTTATATATAAGTTATACCCCTATATAACTTATTTATAAGAGTTGGTAAAATTTACAATAGTCGGAACGTTAAAAACACATCCTGCAAAAAAATCTCCACCCCCGTCGTCAGTTTCATTTCAATTCTCTGTTGTCCATCTTTAATGGGGAAAAGAAAAAGCTCACACAGAACGGAAGATTGTGCATGATTCTGTGTAGGAGGGTGGGGGTGTCAGAGAGCTGGGGTGATCATGGCCTACTCCAATGTAGGTCGTGGGGTGATGTCCAGGGCTAAGATAGAGAGAGAGAGAATCGCTTTCCTGAGAATTTGAGGCTTTGGTGAAAGGTACTTGCGTACCACCATGTCGGCTTCAAACTCAGCGCAAAAAAAATTTCGTGTCAAATCTGCGACTTCAAACCGACAGGAAAACAAATTGTGGAGAGACTTTGCTTATGAAATTCATGTTTCTGAATTTAATCAACTTAAGGATCTGACAATTACAGATCAACTCAAAAGAGAAGTGCCGGCAGAAATCAGACAGCATTTTACAGATTCTTGAAGCTCGATAAACACTCCACAGGCACTCAGAAAAAAATTGGATCATTATGAATCGTGTAGAAGGACAGACAAAAGACAGGGCCCCTCTAAAAATCAAAATAATGGGAAACCTTTTGAGAGAAATAGATTTCCAGCGAAACATAAAACTGAATCGAAGAAGACTAATTGGCGAGATAGAGACGACCCTAAAAGTAGGGATGAAATTTTCGATAAAAGGAAGGGAATGTCGTATTTCCATATAGACGCTTTCAGTCGTGACGTTTTGCTTGGAAACAGACTCCAAACAAACGGTTGCTATGTAGTATTTTCTATTATGTTTGTATATTATAGCTATATCTCCCGCCAAAGTGTTTTAATACGTTATATGCATTGGTAACATTTTCTACGATTTATATTTAATAAGAAATTAAACATAGCAACCGTTTGTTTGGAGTCAGTATCCAACCAAAACGTTAAGACTGACTCCCGCATGCAACCTTTGTTAGCATAAATTCTAATTTGATAAATTTTACATTATTAAATAATCTGTGAAAGGTACTATCTCACGCTACTACAACACCTTCGATTCCGCATGGTACCTAAAATTTCACAACACTCAGCCATTCAACGTCAACGACATAATGACGATTTTTATGTTTCTGACAAGGAAGGTCTCTTTAAAGCGCATACTCACACTGTTTTGAAAAAAAAAATGCTAATGAAACTACTCATGTACATAATAAAGGATTAGTCAAATTTAGCTGTGGAATCCCAATAGAAAATCTGTAAAAAATAAAATACTTTCGAGTATTTGGTGCAAAAATACGCGATTTGGTGAACAAGACTTTTTCCGCGCCAAATGCATTTGAAAATTCCTCGTTAAATGCACAGTACTTTATGAATTTAAAATTCAAAGACTAAAAAGTTTATTATTTTTTCTGTAAACTCGTATAATATATATACAAAATGCGTGTTGCTGAAGTTATTTAATTTTACATGGTTTCACCGGCTGGATAAGTTTTAAGTGTATTTTAACAGTAACTGCCCGATTAAGAAAGCTCTCATTATACATTTTGATATTGGATAAGTCGTTGTTTCCATAACAACAATACTTTTTAAGTGCGTTCGTAATTATGTAAATATGTAGCACCTATAGTCATCGTCTGGTCTGTCTGCATATAACAGTGCAAAAACCCCAACCGAATGGTTTGAAATTTAATATTTAAAATCGTTGCAGAATTTTGTAGAGTCACGTCAAATTTTATGAAAATCGAATCGAAACTTAAAAAGATATTAATAAAAGTTTTCTTTATTCTATTAAATCCTATCATACATAATTAATTCAATGATATCCCATGATGGGTAATGATTCTAGATTGCCATGGTGATTATGTCCTACTTAAGATGGAGTCATATTATTTCCGTATTACTGAATTTAAAAACCGAATTTGTATACTAAAATTCTTTAATTATAGCAATCCTATAATCTACCAAGAGTTTTTTGGATAGATGTTTCTGGGGAAATAGATATTAAATAGAAAAAGTGTCTAAATATAGATTTCAAGTTCTGAAATTTTCAAAGCTAGGCTTAAGTTTCTCTTTGGAATTTTCAGTAAATGTCAACAAAAGATAAAATGTTGACAACTTAAAATGCACGTACTTTATTAAGGAAATTAATCATATCATATAATAACAGACGATATAATTCATTTCACTGAAATAATGATTTTTTTTAGATTGTCTCGTATTGAATATTTGTACATAGTACAAACACACAGTTTGCACATGGTGCAATTTTAATGTAACAGAATTGGAATTAACTGTTCGTAAAAGTGTGTTGAAACTTAATTTCATAAGAAAAATATATATCTATAATATGAAAAGATACACATAAAGTAAATTTTGTATTCATGCATTTTTGCATAAGAGTGCAACAGCTATTGCACCAAGATGTGAATATTTATAAAACTAGTTATAGTACGAATGCAACTCCTTTGTCACATTTGACATACAATTTCCGACTTGTCTGTTGTTGTTTCTGACATTAACAATATCAAAGTCAAATTATCACAGCTCAGAATCAGACTTTCATTTTTGTTTGAAGCATTTTTAATCAATTTAAATTTTGTTCTAAACCGTAAAATACGACTGGGTGATTCTCCAATAAGTGGGTAATTTCTGTCCCTTTGGGTTATATGCTGTTTTTTCTCATTTATATAGGTTTTTTTTTTTTTACATAAAATGTATTTTCTTTGTAATGTTATTTCTACAATTTCAAAAAGTATTTTCAAGAAAATAACTGTACTTTTTACTTATATATTCAATTTGTCACTTCTGTCCTTTGTCCCAGACCTCATGCACTGATCTTCTAGAACAATTTTAAGTATAATGACAAACTATTTTTAACAATTTTACCACCCAAAATAAAAATTTATACTCCAAAGTACATAATAAAGAACTTTTATTGTAAATTAAAAATAATTTTAATGTCACTACTGTCTCCTTGTATAAAACTGCTCATGTGACCATCAGGTGGCCAGATAAAATTTGATGAGCAGGTGAATTTAGTAGAAGCAGCCATCTTGATTGGCAAGAAAAGCACATGGTGCAATTCTCTGGTCTTTGAAAGAAGCTACAAGCTGCAATATGGATAGAAAGGTAAGAATATGTTTATTACTTGTCATTACTGTCCCCTACTTAAAGTTTCCTTGTTATTATTATTATTTATTTATTATTTTGTCGTGATATAACATACTTTTGCTTAGTACAGAATTTCATATTGCAGTCTTGCTAAGACTAACTTACTCTGTAGACAGAAGCAATTTTCTGAATTTTGTCACTTCCAGGGGCGTGCTGACCCAGTGTGCAATGTGTGCAGCGCACACAGGCGCCAAAGATTTCAGTTAAGGAGAAAATACTTCAAAAAGAAAAAAAAAATCCTTAATTTAATTATACTATTACAACTCCTTGACATCTATTATGTTTAGTAGTAATATGTTTCGTACGCACATGCAATCCGTTTTAAACCGATTTTCGTGCTTTATTCAAATATGTAATTGTATTGTATTATTTTCTCCAGGACACTGAAATTTTCCCGCTTTATGCAGGATTCTGATACAAACAGTTTCCATTTTCACAAGTTTTACTGTATTTCGGATTGTATTTACATAGCTGTCAACCTTTCTTATTTTTTTAATCGAATACCAATATTTTGAACCTGAAATTTTATTTAATAAATGAAATCAGATAAGAATCTTATAGAAACAAGACACGTCTTATTAAATAAATTTTCTTGTTCAAAATATGTTTATTTGACTTGAAAAAATAAAATAAAATAAAATAAAATGAAAGATTTGCAGCTATGTATTTATACTCATTGAAAAACCTTATATATATATATATATATTTATATTAGGGAGGGAGGATAGGGATTTAGGGCGCTAACTGTTCTGTACACAGGCGCCGAATACTGCTGGCGCAGCCCTGGTCACTTCTGTCCTCTTTCAGATTATTTATTTAAGGGACAGTAGTGATGCGTGACTCAGTTAGCTTTTATTTTATTAAATAGTTTTAATTTTAGTATTATATATTAGTATTCTATTTCTAAAGAATGAAGATTTGTTCTTTTTAACTATTCTAAGTTTTACTTGTATGCAACAATTTTTGAGTATAACTTAAAATAGCTTAATTTTTAAATGTACCCAAGTTTTTTTTTTTTTTTTTTAACAGATTATACTTTTTAGAAGATTTTCAGCTGCTTGCTTTTTTAATTTATATTTATCATCTTGATTTTGATATTTATTATGAAATGTAGTATAAATAAATGATTTAATCTTTTCCCTAAGGGATGTTTGAAGCATATCAGCAAAACAAAAGTTAAAAGCCATCTTTAAAATTCTTTTTTTTAATTTATTTAACAATTTTTGACCGAGCAAAGGTTTTGATTTTTAAATGTCTTGTACTACTTCATTTTTATTTATTTTAAATGCAGATAGTTTACATTTTTTAGAAAATTTTTAAATTATTTGTAGCCTGTTTTTTTTTGTATTTTGTTTTAGATATTTTATTATCAAGTGTAGTATAAATAAATGATTTAATCTTTTTTTCCTAAGGGATGTTTGGAGCATATCAATACAACAAAATTTAAAAAGCCATCTATAAAATCCTTAGAAGAAAAATGTAAAAGACAAAGAGAGAGTAAAAGAAGACAGCGTGAAAAAATAAAGCAAAATCCTGAAGCTAGAGAGATATTTAAAGAAAAAGAAAATGTGGCAAGATAAAGCTAATTGCTAATCTAACTCCTAGAGAACAAAGACGCAGGAGAAAAGAGTGGAGAAAGAACTAGACAAAATAAGTGTAGACCGAAAAAGAAACAATTAAATATTTCATCAGATGCTAACTCTTCTGTAACTACTCCATCAAACACAAATCAAATTGCTGATGGCAGGCGATTACCTGGAAGGAAAGAAGTGCAGTTTACTGGGCTCTTATAAAGTCACAGGAAGAAGTAGCAAAATATAAAAAAAAGCCGGTCCGGGGGTCCGGGTGGTAGTTAATCCGCTTCTGCTGTTTGATATTTTCAATGTTGTCTAGATGTTACTTTTTATCCCCAACCAAAAACGTACCATGAAACTTTTTTTAAATGTAATGGTGCACTGTAAGCTTTTTCAGTTTTTTTTTTTTTCTGATAAATTTATTACTGAAATAGTGATTCCAAAAAACATTGAACCTGACAAAAAAAAAAAAGCAAACAAGCTGTTTCTGAAGACTTGTTAATAAATGTAACTTATGGCTATATTTTCTGTATAAAACCTACATACAGATAAATGCATTATCTTCAACTGGAAACAAAACAAAATAATGGCTTTCATAAGGCAATTTTTACTTTCATAACCACAATATGGAAAAAAAAAAGGACTAATATTTATCTGTCTCCTTTATTACTGAAACAAGGGATTTCTTTGACACATCCCAATAATTCTACAAGTATGTTGTGTACAAAAAGAAAAAAAATTCTACTAGATAAAAATATAACATTTTATTTAAAAAAACAACAGCACTCAAAACAAATTAATATACCTTAATTCATTTAATGAAATATTGGCTAGATGCGATAAGTTCATGTTCAAAACAAAAATTAAATATATGGTACTTTCTTTTTATAGTAGCTTTGACACAATTTGGGATTAAGAAAATGACATTGTTATGAACCATTATAAACAACTCGGAAAATAAAATTTATGAAGTGCAGCTTATTGCTTGTTTATGTATATATTAAAATGTTTTAGTATTTATATGCAAGATAAAAATATTCTAAGATATACATTAAATAAGTTGTATATATATATTGAAGAAATTGCATGTGTTTATGAAATAGTAAATAAAAAGACATACTAGAAAGAGTTTGTAGAAAATTTCCTTCTAACATCAAGTTTTTGTTCTCTATTTTGATATTATTTTTGCATATATTATACAATTTCTATATGTATATATTACATAAATTGGCTCTTTGTATATACATTAACAAGCATAAATATTGAATAAATTATTTGCGGAATGAAGCATTGAATATGCTTCTAGAAATTGCTTGTGTAAACGTTCCTTCTATTGCCAAGGTCTTTATAAAAAGAAAATACCAGATATGTTTTACTAAATGTTTCTGTTCTCATGAGTACGAAGATGCCTATTCAGTTGATGTCCAAAAGTAAATCCTTTCTCACATTTAGGACAAACATAGGATTTCTTTTCCTTATGAATAAGTATATGTTCATTCAACTTTGACCTAACAGCAAAAGCTTTCCGACAAACAGAACATTCAAAAGGTGTTTCACCACCATGTTCAAGAAGATGCTGATTCAAATTTTGTTTACTAGTATATCTTTTATTACATACATTACATACAAATGGTTTTTCTCCTGAATGAGAGAGGTAGTGACGGTTCAAATTTTGTTTTAGAGAAAATGCTTTATGGCATTTGTCACACTCAAAAGGCTTCTCATCTTTATGCATACGAAAATGTTCCTTCAGTTTACAACTTGCAGCAAATGCTTTGTGACAAACAGAGCAAGTAAATGGTTTTACATCAGTATGAATAAGACTATGTTGATCTAAATTCTGTTTACTGCTATATTCTTTAAAGCATACTTCACACTTAAATTGTTTTTCTCCATTATGAATGAACAAATGACGGGTCAAATTGTGCTTTAAAGAAAATTTCTTGTGACATATAGGGCACTCAAAAATTTCTGTTGGCTTATGTGAAAAGACATGGTCTTTCAGCTCAGTTTTGGAATCAAATGACATAGAACATATACAGCATTTGAATTCATTGTTAGTACAAGATGAACAAAAATGAACGCTCAAGCCATATTTGCTTGCAAACTTTTTACCACATCGTTTACATTTAAACTTCTTCAAACCAGCATGTGCTCGGAGATGGCGATATAAATTTGATTTACGGGTGAAATGTTTTCCACACACATCACAGAAGAAAGTTTTGTTATCTGCACATAAAGAAAGGTGTTTGCAATACATAAGTAGGTCAGAAAATGTTTGTGGACATGAATCACACACAAAAATGTGTTCTTCAACACTAG
The DNA here is from genome assembly GCA_963931845.1 of Maratus michaelseni. Lineage (NCBI taxonomy): Eukaryota > Metazoa > Arthropoda > Arachnida > Araneae > Salticidae > Maratus > Maratus michaelseni. The sequence goes on from OZ007597.1 coordinate 161,425,067, forward strand.
AATAACAAACATGATCACGCATATTATCTTCACTAGAAAAAGATAGGTGACAAGATTCACAAACAAAATCCTTTTCTTCCGTGTGGCCTAGAATATGCAACTTTAAATGTGTTTTTTGAGAAAATTTTTCTTGACATATACTACAAGAATACTTTTTTGTTTGTGTATGAGTGATTAGATGCTTTTTTAATCTGGTCATATTGCTATATTCTTCAGCACACACATAACATAAAAAAGATTGCTTTTTTTTAAGATTCCTTTTGTGTTCAATTCTGTGTTCTTCACACTGGTCAACTTCATTAAATTTTTTCTCACAGACATTATCATTTTCAGTATGATTAGGAGGAGGCATATCCACATCTTCATCATGATGCTCACTTTCAGGAGAATCAGGATTATCTGGGAGAATAAAAGTTTCTTTCTCACTCATACTGGTATATTTGGGATTAAGAAACACTGATGATCGAATTTTCTACCTAAAATAAAATGTAAAATAATAATAATAATATGAAATGAGGCATAGATGTAGAACTAGAAATAAGTTTCTGACAATTCTTACAAAATAAATAAACAAAAGATAAATACAATTTTGAGCATATTCTGGTGCAATGTATTTTTAACTGATTCAATTTAACATAATTTTATATTCAACATAAAATGAAAATCTATCTTTTTGTTGTCTAATTTCAGTTTAGCGCCAAAGTGTAGCACCTTACGGTTAATCTTCTATAATCAGCCCATAGCCAAATGGTGTATAGCATGGTTAAGTAGGTACAAGAATTTTTTTGAAAACCTTTAATATTATTCATATTTACTTTACAGGACTATAGCCATTATGGCAATGCTTGGAAGTGGACTCTATTACAAAAAATTAACCAAATGTTAAAAAAAAATAATAATAATTAATTTGCTCCCACTAAGCATGGGCAATCAATTGCTAATTAGGGAAACACTTTCTTGTTAATTACTTTACGTTATTATAGCAAATAAATGTTCATTGTTAAGATAGATTTGAAAAAAGAAATCATGCTTAAAATCGAGCTAGTTTTCAAAGAAAAGTTGAAAGTAAATTTTTTCCTATTTGATGACATAAAAATTGAAATCATGCAATATTTAAAAGCAAATGTATGAGCAATAAAAACAAAAGTGTCAACAATTTTAATATATATATATATATTTTTTTTTTTTTTTAAATTATTGATTAAAATCACAAATGTTCTAAATGTTTGTAATAAAATCGAAGATGCACATAATTTTATAAAGTTTCTATGGGTATTTTGCCTTATGAATAAACAAAAAAAAAAAGCTTTAAATAATTGTTTCGAAGCTTAGTAAAGCTTGTAAAAAAATTAAGTACAGTAAATTTGTAAAAAGCATTTAATTTTAAAACAATATTTAAATATAATATATTTTACAATGTCATAATTTTGTACAAGTAATCAAATTATTCATTCTTTTATATAAAATAAGAATATCAAGTATAATAAATTTCTGCTAGTAAAAGAATAAATAGCCAGTACTTTATTTTCTAATAATAAATTTATAGCAAATTGGAGCTAAAGAAGAATGAAAGAATGGCATCTGCTCAACATCTATTGTAAAAGAATGTATAAGAGAAAAAGAACTAATTGGTAAAATGTTAAGCACAGCAAGAGCTTTTTCAATAGAGATTGGATAACTTTCTATTTTATATTATTTATTTATTTTACTTTGAAACACATATCTATATATAAAAGCTGTTCTTGGTATGTATGTGTGTATATTCCTTATACAAATCTACAGTTTTTGTCAGATTTGAACGACACTTGATGTACATATGCTTTAGAACACAAGTAAAATTACTGCCAACTTTAAAAATTTCTCAGACCATTCTTTACCACCTTTTTCAAACATCTCCCATAGTTTATCATTGCAGATTTTTTTTTTTTTTTTTTTTTTTTTTTTAAATTTCTAATGCAATAAAAAAAGGGCAAAAAAAATTTAAAAACAAATGATACCACGTTTATTTTCTTTCTAAAAGCCAATAAAAGTTCAGACTCACTCGCTACATTTCTGTATTACTGAAATTGAAGTGATTCTAAGAAGAAAATGGGCATCCCCCCCCCCTTCCCACACACACACATAAATAGAAAATGATAACTTTAAGTGCATTAAAATGATGTAGTACCTTAATTTAAATTTATTTGTAGTTAACTTAATCTACTTTAATACAGACGTTTCAATTTCAAGAAAATAATGTAGCAAAAGGGTTAAAAAAAAGCTAGGTATCACATTCTATTAAAGTGACAGTTTTCAATGTGATTTCAAACTGACTAAATAATCATCTGCTATGTTTTATTCTTACTTCGGTTGTATACTACAGCTGTATCTGATAGCTGTACATTATATTGCTAAGTGTTTTATTGATTTAGAAGCAGTGGTAACATTTTCTATGATTTATATTAAAGAGATGGTCATTTCTTTCATTTTTCCGCAAAAACTTCATGACTAAAAGTACATATAAAATTGACATAACTTTCATCTAATCATTATAGATTTAATTTTTATCAATGAAAATTTAAGTTTCCATTATAAAATTATGTTTTATTATCAGTGGAAACTCTTGATCTTCTGAAATTAACCTTTATTATTATCCATAAAGTAAAAGCGTACCAACAATTACGTTTAAGCCACACAAAATAAATGTTTTAAATGTTATTGTATTGACTCGGTTATGCAATTTAGACCCAACTTAAAAGTAAATATTAAGATACTCCTTAATGTCATTTTTACTAACTCCATGTTTCCATTACTTTATTTTATTTTTGCACTAAAATTATTGGCACGCTATTTAATGAAATCTGGCAACTTGCCAGTTATATATATATATATATTGGAATAATAGAAAAAAATAAAATGTTTTCTTTAGTGATATTGATATTGGTGTAATAAGTGGGTTAATAAGTGATAGTAAAACATTTAAAACTATAAAATTAATATATTTTGAACACTCCTAATATTATGTGAGCCTCCCATATTTTATTTCTTTATTTTTTTTAAAGTTTTAATTTAATTTTGGAATATTACAAGTAAACCAACAAACGCTGAATTATTTACATTGTTTTAAGAGCAAACCAGTTAATCTTTTGTAATTGAGTGAATTGAGTTGCACGCAGATTTAAAAATATCCATTCTTGAAAATTATTTTAAAATCCATAAAACATTAGTAAATTGGACTTGGCAACCCGGCAGTTTTTGCTTTGTATGACAACCTAGTGTTTTACAATAAAATTAATGTGTTTTGTAAATAAATAAAATAATATAACGTAAAAATACTTAATAAATTAAATTAAATGTGTGTGTTAAATAAAAATAATGTGTGCATTAAATAAAAACAGTGTGTGTTGAATAAAATTAAATGTGTGTGTTTTAAAATAAAATTATAATATAATAAAACTAACATGCTGTTTTTGTGCACTAGGCCTTACAGTTATTCAAAAACGGGATTTTCTCACTCAAATAGCACCAACCCCAGTGCATCTGTTCCAAATTTTCTAATGTATTTTTTAATATTACGAAGGAAAACTATTTAGGTAGATTTTTTAATAATTTGTAATTTGGGACATAAAGGGTTAAATTCGTCTCAATATCACGTTTATTTGAAGACTTCTTGTATGCAATGCATTTAAGTATATTTATCCTTTCAGTACGATAACTTTTAAACATAATGTATTAATTCCAGGGCTGCAGAGTCGATGGGAAAAATGGCCAACCCTGACTCCTGAAATTTTCAAGGAACAGACTCCAATTCCAGGATGGCTAAAGTACTACTATTGCCTGTTAGGTAGCAGGGGTGGATTCAGGTTTTTTTTTTCTTAGGGCCCATTTTGTGAAAAGTAAAGGTTATTTTTGTGAAAAATAAAATTTTGTAACGAAAGTTGAAATCCAGTTAATCAAATTCAAACCAAGCATTTATAAACAAAAATTTTTAAAATCCTTTTGCTGAAGTTTTCTTTTCGGGTGAACTTGTTTGTTTACAAATTACACATTTTAAAACATCACAAAATAATAAATAAATAATAAAATAGTAAGTGTTTATGGAATAGAATTTTGTGAAGGGACCCATTTTATCAAATTGATTTTTGTGAAGGGACCTTAAATAGGCCCCAAATTTTTCCTGGATTGACCCCTGGGTAGGTTCCTATTATTCAGATTGCTTCATTGCTGTTGTTTGTTTTGAAATAATAAGAGTCAATTAAATTTGTCATTAAATAAAGGAAATACAGTGTAACATCTTAAATCCGGACTTCCAAAACCCGGAGTTATCTAAAATCCGGACTCTCGAATCATCTTTTCATTTTAGTTATTCAGAGCAACAACAGATGGCGCCACCATGCAAATCACACTAAAAGTATTTTGTTAAAACGTTTTATACGGAAACCAATCATAGTACTTGTTTCTTCCACTTTTTTTGTTAAATAATATACGATTGGAGGATGTTCAACCCGGCAAAATAGGCTAATGGAATCTACCATTCATTGTCATTCAACGTTTTAGCGCCATTTTTATTTTTCTCAGTATCTGGATTAGTATATTTCGCTCTTTCTTACCAAATTTGACGTTTAGTATAGCATTTGTGAGACAAATAAAAAGCTTACATAATGAGTAGTAAGCGAGCCATCGATTCCCCGAATAGCATTAAAAAAAAACATTGCACGTTATCGATTGCAAAGAAGGTGGAATTTTTTAAAAAATACGACCAAGGAACTCCAGTCCGGAATTATTTTTTTTTTCTTTACTTAACCTGTATTTGGGAAATTATTTGTATAAATATTTTCATTAACGTATTTCCATATTTGCTTTTTTATTATTATTTGCATTATTTTCCTTTATCTATCCGCAATAGAATTCGTAACACAACTGATGATTACTTCTCTTTTTCCAGCCATGCGATGAGTCAGAAAAATAAACATTCGTTTTCGTAAAGCTTTTTTTTTCCCCCATCAACTCTGCTGTTTGACCTAGTTTTCTTTTTCCCCTTTCCGCTTCTACTGAGTGGGGATGACAGAAGATGTTTTAAATGTGAAATATTTTTATTTAAATTACGAAACGAATTCTTTTTGTTTTATTTTTTCGCTGTAATTTATTTCATTTTCATTATTTATTTATTTTTTAAGTTTACATTTTTGGGCTTCATGACGTAATATGAAAAGTCCAAATAAATATTTAAATATATATATATATATATATTTATTTATTGTCAAAATATTTACAATATAAAATATTTATTAAAGGTCCCGATTGAAAATAATTATAATAGATTTCTGCAATCAATTTTTGACGAAAGTTAATGAAACTTTCAACTATGTATATTGATGTAAAAATGCATTGATATTTTTCTTCCCTGAAAGCTTTTTTTTTTATACATTCTAAAATAATAATAATGAAAATGAGAAATAAGAATTTGATTTTCTAATAGATGAATAATAATTTCATGTTTCTTTCTTTTACCGATGTAAGTTACTTTGTAAATAAGTACAAAAATAGAAAGTTCAAAAGCAAGCCTTGATAATTCCTTTTGAATAAATTTTATTAATAGTTAATAATAGAAAATAAACAATTTTATTACTAGTTAATTGCTAATCCGATCGTAAAAATAATTTATATATATTAGTTGTATTTGTGTAAAATGAAATTAAGTAGATTCTTGTTTCTAAGAAGTTCACTAGATGGCGCCACTAGACAACTTCCATTATCCGGAATTTTCTAAAATTCGGAATCGCTAATTCCGAATGAGTCCGGATTTACGATGTTGCACTGTATTACTATTTAAAAAAACAGTAGCAGCAATCAAGCCATCAAAATTTTTTTTTAAAAAGTCCTTCTGGCCTGTACCGGGAGGAAAAGGAAGCTTTCCTATATCTTCGTTTTAAAATTTTAGCTAATGTTACACGAAAACAGCAAGTTAAAATGCAAAGAAACGTTTACAAAAGATTCGTTAATACTGAATTTGAATAAGAAATTCGCCAAATTATTGAGCAATAGCCAAATTGGCTTCATTTATGAAGACTTATTTTGGTCGCCAAATTTGTCGATATTTCACCAAATGTCGCCAATTTTGTCGCTAACGGATATGAATATATAGTTTTATGCGTATGATTGGGAAAATTATTACAACAATGAAAGAAAATAATTTGCAAGTAATGTGCTGTTTTGTTTCAAAATGTCAGCCACCCTAGAATTTCAAACTGCTATATCTCAGCCATATTTTAAGATAGAGGTAAACCAAAAAATGCTCTGGAATCCTTGTATCAAGGTCTAACACGTAATTAAAAAATAAATTTTAATTTTTAATTTTTTTGTATATTTATTTTAGTTTTAAATTTTTAAATGGCTGCCATCTTGAAACAAAATGGCGGACCAAGCTGGCCAACGAACTCAGTCGAGACATTGGTGAGCTTAATACACACAATTAGTTTCATCAAAATCAATTTATAAATACGAGCGTTATCGTATGACATAGGTCAGATATATATATATGGATATATCTATATATATAAATCAACATTTGAGCGGAGGGTGGTTTTGGGGACTGGGGGTCATGATCGGTGAAAATATATCGAAATTTTCCGGAACTGCTTTCCTCTGAACGGCTGCAATAGGTAGCTTTATACTTTTTAGTATTGAAAAGCTACCTAAAATACCCAAACTGGCAACACTGCAACCTATTGGCATATTCCTGTTTGACTTTGTAGTATACAATGTTCATTATATTTTTTTCCCCCTGTTTCATTTCTTTGGATGAATCATGGGTGTAAGCTGTGATAGGTAGTCAAGACCAGGACCCAGTTACTGCAGTGGCAAACTTCCAACAGTATTTTAGTAAAAAAATGTTCACTTTTTATAAATGCAGAATTTTGCAGGCTGAAAATATTTTGAACATCTCTCTCCCCTCCTCCCAGATACTCTATGTGCACTCACACAAAAACATAATGTGCATTAGCATGATAATTAACACCCAGCATGACAAAGACCGTGTTACCGCCTAAATTTCTAGGGATATATATTTTTACTTACCCATCATACGTAGTATAGGGTAAGTCTTGTAATCGTTTTGAAAATCGAAAATTTTTTTTTGACGGATTTACACGTTTCAGACACTGGAGATTCCGAAAAACATATTTTTAGAAAAAAAATTTTTGCCGTCCGTCTGTGTGTCTGTAAACGCTCTATCTCCCGAAAAAATTGAGATAGAGACTTGCAATTTGGTATGTACTTAGTATGTAATAATGGGAAGAAGCCTATTTCATTTCAATAACCTTGATTAACTGGAACAATTTTTTTCGGACTCTCGAAATATTCGTTCTGATAAAAGGTATATAAAAATTTTCGAAATTGTTTATTTTAAGAAATGAACATAAAAGACAATAAAAAAACAAATTTTGCATAAAGCATGAAGTCAATCGGATAATTAGTTGCCGAGATATTTGAAATCCTATTTTCCACACTGTAGGTAAATTTAACGTAATTTCCCCCACTTCTGCCAAAAGTTGGCATTCTTTTCTTCATTTTAAAGTTTCCCCCCCTTTATAAACGTAAGTCTATTTAATATATTAAAGTAACATCAGTAATTTAATTTCTTTACACTTACGTTTCCTTTTTTCATAAATTCTTAAAGTTAAATCGCGCGTTGTTTACTTTTTACTACCTTTCCGCCAACCGAATGGTTGGTTGGTTGTCGCATGGAACGTCGCCTAGACGAACGTCATTGCAATTGACGTTGATCGTAGCTCCATCTCCCTGTGTGGAGAAAATTTTCATTAGCTAAGTAACAAGTGAGAGGTCTTCACAAACTGTGAAGTCTTTCATCATCTATATGCTGAACCAATCAGAGACCGGCTTTCGCGATCTTAAAGTTTCGCTATTTTTTCTTGGCAACATTTGTTCGCTCAGCTGTTTAAATACCCGCACGTTTTTCAAATGCAGTGTGCTTGTTTTGGTTTATACCGAAGTGTTAAAACATCATCTTACTTCCTTGTAAGATGTAGTTGTGAAATTTAACTGTGTTTAAACCTTCATATCGGGATATGCTGACATCATTTAGTAGATGCACTCTTATTTCAAGCGACTGGAGATGAAAATATCTTTATAAATGGCTCTTTTGATGTTAAAAACCTACTTTGTCACTCGATATATATGGATAAAAAGGTATCGTTATTTCATGTCTCTGATTGGTTTTTTGAGTATGATTAAATATGCATGTTTCCATTTTGTTTTTACATATTACTGACAAATTGTCGGTCTACAGTTTGTTTGTGTGTGTAAAGTTTCATGTTTCGTGAAGTAATAAATGTTTTGTCCTTATAATAACTGTGTTATCACTGAAGCCCTCTTATACAGTAATGTTCTAGTCAACATATGCACCTTCAAGTTTCTAGTAAAGTTTCAGTAACTTTTCATGTGGGATGGGAAGCAACCTTTTTATGCAAGAATTTTCTGTATACTTATTTTCTCAAACATCTATCTAAAACAAGTTATATTTTTAATGAAAATTGATAGTCATATTTATCTAATGTTACAACCCACCCAGGGGTGTCAATTTTTAAACCAGCGTACCGACGAAAGTCTACAACCCCGCATTGGCCCCTCTTCTTTTCTGAAATGTTTTCCAATGTTATTTAAAATCTGCTTCACCTACAAAAGGTGCAGGGTTCAGAGAAGCGGCGGTGCGTCCACACACACTCTTCGATTTTTCATGACCCTGTATTTCATCCAAATTTCACTTCAAAGATATATTTTAATTGGAAATTTGACGCTTAATCAGATGCAATAAACCGCTAGTTAATAGGATTATTATTTTTGGAGTTATAAGGAAAAACCTCTTTCAAGCAATTCAGTAATCGAGCCTTTAAAGTTTATGACGTCATCAATCCACGATTTTATTTGAATTGCAATGCATTTTATAAGTAGTTTACACATTTTTATTTTAATATTTTACATTATGCATATCCATGATGGGTAAGTATTACGGTGGCCCCCAACGACTAGTTTTCTTTTTTAAGGGAAAGGAAAGAAGGGAACATTGATGTAAACAATAAAAGTAAAACTTAGGTATCTCAGACTTGGCAGTTCTCACAAATTAAACACAGAATTATGCAAATAATAATATAAGCAGAAAAATATGATATTAGTAATCATGAATACTTTTATAAAAATAAGAAAGACACAAGAGGAACAAGGAAAGAACAAGTCAAGTAGCCACATTTACAGAAATATGCTTTAAACAATAAATACCAGTAACAAGAAATATTTGAACAAGAAATATACCATATTTCTTTGAAATGCTAAAAGGTGTAAATTAACAACATAATATACAGTAAAATAACTTTTATTAGGTTGTTGACATGTTTCGGAGCCATTTCAAAAAAGTGGCTTGGGGTGGGTCGAAACATGTCAACAACCTAATAAAAGTTATTTTACTATATATTATGTTGTTAATTTACACCTTTCAGCATTTAAAAGAAATATATTATTATAAGGTGTTATAATTTATTATATTGTTAAGAAATATACCTTTTTTTGTCTTACCTTTGCAAGCTATTTTTAGGCCTTGTGAATAAAATATAATCTTCAAATCTTCTGCTGTTTGATGAATAAAATAAACAATCTGCAAAATCATGAAAAGAATGTAAAAATAATGCAAAATAACATGCATATTAATAGTAGATATAAATATTATCTACCTTTCACAAGAATAAAATGTACAAATAAATGTTCTCAAAATTAATGCTTTACATTTTCAATTAAAATTTTAAAAGAAAGTATAAACAGACATCTTAATATGAAAATACAACATTAAAAATGTAAAAAGTTATTACTTTTTTATATTCAAGTAAACACTTTATAAAACATTTAGAATTGAGATTTTTGATGCAAAATAAGCTTATAACAATAATAACAGTCTGTTAAAGATAGCCTCAAGCAAAAAAAAATTTAAAGGATAAATTAAAAATTATTTTGCATGTCATCACATTAAGGGGACTCCAAATCTTTCACTTTGCGAAAAATGAAAAAAAAAAACCATCAATTTAAAAATTTTTTGCTTTAAATGTATATAACATTCTAAATAAATTCTGGCAAAGTTATGTAAAAACCTGATGATTATAAATAAGGGTAATTCTCCATTATCCCGTCGACCACTTTTTATAACAAAAAATTATCGCCAAATAAACAAATGGAAAAATGTTCCCATTGGAATCTCAAATAAATAAATACAAGAAATTTGGAAATGCCCCAATCACCAATGTGTCAACTTAGTAAGAATAAGCAATAAAATTTACAATGTATTAATGAAAACAGAACAAAAAATCTTGGATATTTATTTATTTATATTTCTTAATTATATCCCTCTCAGGTAGTGAATAAATGTTTGTGACGTCAGTTGAAACTGATCTATAGGACGTAAGTATCCATCGCAACATTTTTTTCAATGCTTTTTCTCTTTTTCATATCATGACACAGCCGTTTAAGGACACAATTGTTATTTTAATTTATGAAATAACTAATAAATCAGTAAAATATAATGAAAAATACAGGTAAATGTCGAATTAATAACCACTTGATGACATAGCAAATACGTGTAATGCTTCTGACGTCAAGTGAAAGTGACGCCATGGTCATGCATTTTTGGCTTTAAAACCTATACTTCGGCGATATTTTTTTGTTACAGGGGTCGATGCAGGTTTTTTATCTTGGTGCCCATTTTGTGAAAAGTAAAGGTTATTTTTGTGAAATTTATTATATTTTTGTGAAAAATAACATTTTGTAACGAAAGTTGAAATCCAGCTAATCAAATTCAAACCAAGCATTTATAAACAAAAACTTTTTTAAATCCTTTTGCTGAAGTTTTCCTCTCTTTTGAACTTGTTTGTTTACAAATTACACATTTTAAAACATCACAAAATAATAAATAGTAAGTGTTTATGGAATAGAATTTTGTGAAAGGAACAATTTTAGTAAAAGGAATTTTGTGAAGGGGGCCATTTTATCAAATTGATTTTTGTGAAGGGGCCCATTTTATCAGATTGATTTTTGTGAAGGGGTCCATTTTATTAAATTGATTTTTGTGAAGGGGCCCATTTTATTAAATTGATTTTTGTGAAGGGGCCCTAAATAGGCCCCAAATTTTGTCTGGATCGAGCCCTGAGGACGTAAGTATCCATCGCAACATTTTTTTCAATGCTTTTTCTCTTTTTCATATCATGACACAGCCGTTTAAGGACACAATTGTTATTTTAATTTATGAAATAACTAATAAATCAGTAAAATATAATGAAAAATACAGGTAAATGTCGAATTAATAACCACTTGATGACATAGCAAATACGTGTAATGCTTCTGACGTCAAGTGAAAGTGACGCCATGGTCATGCATTTTTGGCTTTAAAACCTATACTTCGGCGATATTTTTTTGTTATGAAAAGTGGTCGACGGGATAATGGAATAGTACCTAAATATGTAAAAAAAAAGCTTTATAAGGCACACTTTTCCCTTTAAATATATCAGAGTTGTAATTATTTAAATTCATTTTTATTTCTTTGTGCTTCTTCAATACATCAGTATGATCAAAATGTTAACTTCTGCATATACATATCAACTGACTCACTATTTTATTTTTTTGGACAATTCTTAAGGTGCATTTCATAAAATCAGGGATAAAACTTTTAGTAATACAGTAGTATACTTCAAATCCGCATAGCTTGAAACCAGAGTTGTGCAGATATTAGAATTTTGCGAATTTCTGGTCAATGTTTTGTTTACATTTTTTAAACTGTAATTTGAATGTAATAATGCATTGTAAATTATAAGGAATGCTTACAATAAAGTAAAATATTAAAATAATTAAGTAAAGTAATAAAAATTAAGAAAATTAAGAGTACGATTAAAATTATAAAAGTAAAGGTCAAGAAAACAATAATGCATAACTGAATAGGCATAACAATGATGAGGTAATTTTTTTTCTTAATTATTCAATGAAACTTACCTCATAAATGTACACTAATAATTTACATAAAATTCATAAAATAAAAGTTTTATTTCATGCTCAGCAAAACTTATTATCCAAAAATGCTTGATTAATACAGAAATGTATTTGGTAAAAAGATTGTGATCACACCACTGAGATCAGCACTGTCTTGAATATTTTCAGAAATAAAGTTATACTTCCCGGATGAGAAAACATGTGCTCAGACATATTAAAATATGCACGGAATGATGTAATAATTAAAAGAATCTTGAATTTTTCCCATACATCTTAGCTGTAAGTTTCATTGTTTATGTCAATGATGTGCAGATTTTAGGGTGGTGGATTTGAAGAAGTCTACTGTATAAAGTTAATTTTTTTTTAAGTAAAAATGTTAAGTAAAGAGTCATTTTTACTGTATTTTTTACATATGTCATGGAATTTTATATACTTTTGCTTAAACTAATTAACTTTTTGGAAATCCAATCTCCAGTGTTATAGAACAGGCTTCTAAAAACATAGAAAAAAAAAAAAAAGAGTTTCAAAAAGGTAAAAATTATAAGAGAAGAAAAGCTTTAAACTTTTCTAATTTTACCATAAGAATTGTGTTTTTTCTTGATTAAACCATTTTTTTTTCATAAAACCATTTAATGTCATGAAGCTATTATGAAACATTAAATTAAAGAAAGCTCAATGGGTATAGAGTCCTCTTTAGACATTAACATTACTATAATCAATTCTCTAAAATCTGACATCACATAATTCTCAGTTCACTTTGCACTGTAAACAATGAAAAATGAGGAAGCAACCCCCCCCCCCCCCCACACACACACACACACAAAACAAAATTCGGAGTCTCCACTATGAAAAATAGATAAATGCTGACATAAGTGAAATATATTGAAGATTTTATTGATTGTGGCTTTTCAAAAACATTTGATTACAACTTCAGCATTTTTTATGTAGTATGCTAAAATAAAAGCACTCGTAAGCTTAAAGAATGCATATGCTAAAATAATTTTTACAGGAAAAAAAAATGAATACGGTAGAAGTTCTTTATAACACAAATCTAAAAATGTAAGGTTGTGTGTTATATAGAATTTTGAATTATATGGATCACATTTCACACATCATTAAACTTACCTTGTAAACATGGTCAAATATGTCTCTGAAACATTCAAAATACAGCAGAATATCTTTATTTTGCATTCCTTGTTACCAGAAGTTTAGTAGATTATAAATTTTTGCACACATTGTTAAATTTCATGCATTGTTAAATTTACTTTATAAACATGGTCCAAATATGCTTGGCAACCATATTTGTCTTTTTCAGTAAATTTTTACCTTAGGACACCAAATGGGAAGTCATTTGGTTAAGTAGTTTAGGAGCTATGAAAGTTTAACATTTAGAACTTCTAATGTTAAATTCATTTGTAATTTTTGCAAAACAGATTGCAATATGGGTAGTTTTTTAAGCATAACTCAAAAACTATTTGACAGAATGAGCTGTAATTTTGGATTCACATATTCAAAGCTTTTAGAAATCAGTTTCTGTTTAAAAAAATTATAGGTTACACATATTTTTTTTTCAAAAATTAATTTAAAAAAATGTAATTTTTTGAATAAAATATTAAATATAACCTATAAATTTTTTAATCAATTTCTAGAAGTTTCAAATATGCAAGTCTACAATATCCTCTAATTCTGCCAAGTAGTTTTAGAGCTATGCGTAAGATACTACCCCTCATTGTAATCTGTTTTTTAACAATTACAAATGAATATAACATTAAGAGTTTCAAAGTTTAACCCTTCATAATTCCAAAACAATTTGACTGAATGACTTTCCGTTTAGTATACTGAAGTAAAATTTATCAAAGGCGGCTAAATATGCTGTCAAATTTAAGTGTTCCTATTGAAAATTTCAGAGTTTGGTACAATTTCAGCATGAAGACAATGCTTATTTTTTTTAACATAAATTGAAAGACGACATATTTTACAGTTGAATGGCTATTTCTGTTGTTTTTTTTCTGGGACAATTTAGTCATTAAAATGTATGGGGTGTTCTCATTCTTTTTTGGCCGTACATACATGATATATATTGTGCATGTGTATATGTATGTATTAGTTTCTGTATTATTTTTATTTTTCTATTACACGTTCACTCTTTAAGACCCTGGTGAAATCTTCACTGTGACTTTGGTGTAATTGTAGGGAAGTATCAAAATTTCTTTAAACATTAATCCCCATAGCAAAGTAGTACTTAAAAACAAGTTGTAAATTGTATGTCAAACGTGACAAACGAGGTGCGTTCGTACTATAACTAGTTATATACATATTCAGATCTTGATGATTTTTAATTCTGTGAAATGAATTATATCGTCTGCAGATTAATTTCTGTCATAAAATAAGTATCTCGGTCGCTTGACAATTAAACCTTGAAAGCTCCTATAACAAGAAAGCATTGATTTTTTTTTTTTTTTTTTTTATTCAAATTTCTTAATAAATATTTTTATTAATATTTTCTAAAGTTTTGATTCGATTTTCATAAAATTTGAAATGTCTCGCCAAAATTCTGCAAAGATAATATATCTTAAATTTCAAACCATTTGGTTGAGTAGTTTTTGTGCTGTTATATGCAGATAGACGGACGGATCAGACGACGACTATAGGTGCTACGTATTTATATAATTACGAACGCACCTAAAAAATAAGAACCAATTAAGTACACTCAAATGATTAAAAAAAATGAATAGGATACCTTAGAAACTTACCCTAACTTGTAGCAATGAACTGATACCTTGAAAATCTTGGTCCGATTTTCAGTCCTAGCAAAACACAGTTATGTTTACTGATCTCTTTAGTTGAACCATTTTACATTTCCTGTTTATTGACTAATTGTCAATGTCCAGCCTGTAGGATAATTTTTTAATTAGAATGTTAAATAAACAATAAATAACTGTGTTTAATCTTCATTTCAACACTTAAGAAAATATTTTGAATGCTTTGAATGAAAAATTTTGGTACTTTGGTGTTAAAAGAAACATTTTTGCACCAATTGGCACTCGTAGGTCATTCTCAGATGATGGGAAATTTGGCACAGATGGTCCACTTTACAAGTGCATATAATTTTTTTTTTTTTTTCTGAAAAATGTATTGAAAACTATGTTGTGAGAAAATTATGATGGATGTAAGAAGGTTTAAGGAATATTCAAAAATATTTTCATACAGATCGGTCAGTCTGTTAAAGAGAAAAAAAAATGTTAACTGAAAAAGTGGTCCACTTTTGAAATTTTGAAAGAAGGATAATAATTTATATGAGTATTTATTTATTTATTAGAGAGCAATAAATAAGGTAGAATGTATATATAAAGATATTAAACTTGTATGTTGAGGGGGACAAAAGGGAAGAGGAGAAAATTTTGGACGGAGGTGTGAGAATAATTTAGGGGAGAGTGGGGGCTAATGGGACAAAGATCTAATGGAACAGTGGCCAAATTTTATTGAAAATATTATTTTTAACAAAACATTATGCTACACCTAAATGGCAACACCAAAGTTACTAACTTCAACAACAAGAAGTCAGCTATTTGCAATTGTTTGAAAGAGTGCATGAAGAAAGTTTGTTTTCAACTATAAAAAGTAAGTTTGATTTTTTTTTTTTTTTTTACTTAAATGACATTTACAATTCATTATTGCCTGAAATTTTTTATGAGGTTACTAATTAATGTAACACAAATATTCCATTTTATATTAAACTTAAATTATCATTGGATAAACATGTGCTATGTAGATTAGAAAAATATAAAATATCAGCATATGGGAATTAATGGGACAACTGGATTGATGATGCATAGGTATTTATTGTTAGTGATAGGTACGCATGATTTATTTAAAATATTGTCTTATTAAAAGGTTTTAAAAAACACCTGAAAAAGTAGTGGATAATACTAAAATAACTCTGAAAAAGATCTCAAAAATGCCTAAATTAATATAAAAAATAAGAAAGCCTATTTCTTTTTCAGAAAGTTCTGAAAGTAGTTTTGTACTACATGATTCTTCAAGTAATGAAGACTTACCAGAAAGAATTAATGTTGAAGAAAATGTTCTTTTAGAGCAAATAAATGATTTTGTCTTAGTAAAATTTGAAGGGAAACATTCCATATCTCATTATGTGGCAACTGTTATTGAAATAAACTGTGGAATTCAAGAACTTTTTCTGAGTTACCTCACAAAAAGGTGCAATTCACAAAAGTTTGTCCATCCTGAAAGAGAAGAAAAATACTGAACTAAAATTAAAAATATTGTAATGAAATTACCTCAGCCTACAATCGATTAGAAAACTATTCGTTCATCAACTTTAATGTTTATTTTAATTTTTTCAAATTTTAATATGCAATAATTATGTACATTGTATTTTGAAGTAAAATGTGCTGTCTGTAAAATAGGTACTGCAACTCTAGTTTTTATGTTGATTTTGATATGCACTATTAGACTCACGGGGTATCCCAATAGACCCCAACCTAGGGGACTAATGGGACAAGTACAATAGTGTATAAAAGTCATTGTATTTAAAAAAGAACAAATGCTATCTCTTCAAATTATTGTTTTTTTATAAAGCCAATACTTCTCTTTCTATGCATACAAAAACAAATTTCAGAAATTTGTTGATTTCATTTAAAAATAATTAAAACTTTTAAATTGTCCCATTAGCCTCCCACTCTCCTCTAAATGAGTGTTTGTTATTTATTTTTATTATTAGAGACAGTAAACAAAAATAGAATTTTAATGAAGTTATAAGCAGATATTTTCCGAAACAATCCGAAACCTGTGTGATTTTCCAGATGCAACATTTTTTTACCACTTTTAAAATTTTTCCTGATCAATAATCAAATTTCCTGCCCTTTATCACAAATATGAAGTTTCCTGCCTTATTTATTTTATATTATTTACCATTTTAAACAATTTTATGTATTTAACAATATTAAATTAATGTTTTGCACATTATGGGTAATTGACAACCATTTTTGGCGATCTATTTCCTGGTCCAGATAATACGTAAGTACCCACATTTGTCCCCAATTTGTGTAACCTAAAATTATTTAATAGATTTTCAACCTTTTTTTGAGTGGTTAAAACCAGTTTTAACCGGTCAAAATTAGTTTCAAAATATGCATCAAAATGGTTAATGGATACTTATACATTAATCATAGTCTCATTCAAAACAATACTAAAACGAAATTGCACGAATGCAATCTCAAATAATAAATTCAAACAAAACAGATACAAAATAAATTCAAATTGTTTACAAATAGACGGGTAACGTCATAAGGATAATAGATATTTATACATTAATTATTGTCTCATTGGCGATAATACTAAAAAAAATTACATGAATGCAATCTCAAATAATAAATTCAAAAGACATGAAAAATAAATTACAAATTAGAGTTGTTTACAAATAAACCGATAACAACAGTAAAAAAAAAAAAATTTAGGCCAGCGTTGCCAACTACAAAAAGATTACGAAAAATAAAGGGCGTGTTCAGCTTACACGACCACAACGACCATGGTCGAAGGAGAAAATATACATGGAGTGAGTCACCAAAGAAGCATGGAAATAAGCCATAATTGAATTATATTCTGTTTCTGTGCCTTATAATAAGTGAAGCCAGCGACTATAAGCAAGGCAACACTAGATACCGGGCTTGCTCATTCACTCTCAAAACGTCACAAATGGTGGCTGACCGCGACCAGCGATTGATCCAAAGCAACGCGCCCATCGTTTTGTGCCAATCGCTGTACGTCTTTCCTCCTAGTCAGCCACCTTTTGTGACGTCATCATAATGAATGAGCAAGCCCGGTATGTAGTGTAGCCCTGCTATAAGTCCTTATCCTTCCAAAAAAGTGGCTCTTGTAATAGGAATATCATAATAGGAATCATGAAGCGATTTTTGAAATTGTGTTCGATTCAGCACCTTGGCGAAAAATTTTGGCGAAAAGCCTTGGCGAGAGCGGTGTTTGAGAGGAAATTCAAATATGGAACTCCGATAGCTCGGGTCGGGTCTGGTCTCTGGCGTTCCTTTCGCTGTCGTCTGTTGATCTGTCGTGGATTCGGCAAAACTGTTGTGTTTACTGATTTTCTATTACTATGTCAACTTATTTTTGTGTCTGTTTTTGAATTTTATTCGCGTTACACGTTTGTTTTACTAATAACAATAAATAAAGAATCGCTACTCCCCCCGCCTTTTTTTTTGTTTTGTTTCTTGTGTGTTTATGCTGAACGAGCATATCATTTTTTTTTTCTGAATTAGCTGTATTATTGTTATTGTATCAGGATATAGTAATAATATGTTTATATTTTATTTTTGTCGTTTTATTCTGTAGATTTTCACTGTAAAAGATATTTTGACACATTTAATATCTTTCAACGGATGGTGTGCTTTGTTGTCAATTGTAAAATAAAATGTTTAAGAGTAAAATTGAACATAAATATTTCTGGAAAAATTTTAAATATCTTGTCACAAGACTAGAACCAGAACATTTAATAAAAATCTTTCAAGAATGCAAGTTAAAGAATTGTTTATTAAATATAAACATCTGTTAATAATAAAAGTTGATTTTGTACTTAAATTCTGCCTTTCAATATAACTTATATGTTTCTTAATATTAAAGGTAAAATTAGAAATAAAATGCAATTGAAAAAACTTTTAAAAGAAGCGAAATTATTCCTTGAAATAATTTTTTTTTGGCTAATTCTGGTGTTGACATGAGAAAAAAAAGGTTTCGAATTTTATTTCTTTCATACTTAAAACTTTTTTTTATTCAAAATTAATTGGTGAATTCAATTAAAATTTAATTATACTTTTCATATTTTTATTTTAAATCTTTAGATGAAAAAAGCGTGATAAATGTATCATAAACTGTAATACTGTAAAAGAAATATTTCAAAATTGTCAGCAAATACTGTATAGATTTTTAAGAAAGGTACTATCCAGCAAATTTATTTTCTAATAGAGTAAAGCCTGTATAACAAAATCTTGCAATAAACTGAAAAAAAAAAAAAAAAGAGAGAGAGAGATGGTCCAGCGCCCCCCCCCCCCCCCAAAAAAAAAAAAATAAAAATAAAATAAATAAATAAAATAAAGGTACTTTTATAGGTACATATAAAAGTACCTATAAAGTACCTACCAGTAATAAAGGTACATATATTACTGGTTAGCCGGGCGCCAGTAATATATGTACATATATAAACGCATATGTATAGACACACACACATATATGTGTGTATGTATATATATGTAGATATGTGTATATATGTATATATATGTGTGTGTGTATATATATACATGTATTAACACTGGCGCCCGGCTAACCGAAAAGTACCTAAATAAATGAAATAAATAAATAAATACAAATATTATACAGTCATACCTTATAAGATGAAAATAAACTGTATAAAATGGAATTTTTCGCTGGTAGTTTGCACTTCAGGTTTTATTGTATCATACTTATGGCAGGGGGCCCTGTATAGGAATTATTCCCGTGGCCCATGGTTTCTTTGTATGGCCCTGATATCAAGACACATTTTAATGGCTCAAACAGAAAAAATTACATGGTGGAAGGGTGTTTGTAAGTCAATAACATACCAGGTGAATGGAATGGATACGTTGAAGTGCTTTTAATCTGTCCTTTTAATTCTGCATACTCAAATGGGTTGTTTCTTCTTTTGTATTAATTCATTCTAAACTGAGAAATCTATTGCAAAATTGCTCTGCAAAAAAAGAAATTGTTGTACTATGGTGAACTATGATAAAGAAAATGAAGAGTGCAATGACATATTTTAATAATATGTAAAATAACTATATGTAATTTTAGTATGTATTATGTAGCAGTAGCAATGCTTACATTTGACCACAGTATATCAGTATTTTTAAGTAGATTTCCTAAGAAATACTACCTATTGCATTCTCCCCTATGTTGCAATTATATATTTTTAATAATGTCAAATCTATAAAACTGCATATCATAATTGCAAATTATAAGCTGCATATGGGCAAAAATCAGTTTTACATCCATGGAAACTAATTTTTCTTAGAAATAGCAAAATTGTTTTTCTCTCATCATATCCTTTCATCTAGTAGATGTACCTGAGATTCCTAGCTCCTGTGATAAAATAAAATAAAAGTATTTTGGTGCATTTTTCACTCATATGAATTATTTTGTCCTAATAGTTAAGTCACAATAATTGCTTGAAAATAATGGTTTATTAATTATTAAGTATCTAAAATTTATTTATAAACTAAAATGGTTGTTGGCTGTTGTTGTAAATGTTTTAGTTTTGGTAATTTCATGCTCAGTTATTTTACCATGTAAATATTAAAATACACAAAAGATTAACGATACGCTGTGATCTAAAATACATCCTGATCCTTCAAACTATCATATTAAAAAATATATAGTTTGGAAACCAAATTTAAAATTAAATTCTTGCAATGAAAATTGTTGCATGCTGCATGAAATGTATAAATAAATGAATGATTGAATGTATTATCATAGGCTTTTGGCAAAATTCAGGATTTTATAAACTTTCATTAGTGTGGAGTGAATTTTCCTTTCCCTCTGGATTTGCACTAATGGCTGGTTTCACCAACACAAAAGCCCCAGAATGCTTCCCCCCTCCTTCCCTGTCTCACACAAGGAAAAAGTGCTAATTTGGGTAGACAAAAATCAGTTTTTAAAACTTTTTCAATATGTTAGGTAATTTGCTTAAATAATCTTTAATAACGTCTGCAATTGCTCTGTGTAGAAGGCTATATATTTGTTGGCATATGTTTCAATTTATTTTTCTGTTGTAGAGTGATTTCTTAGAAGTACATTATTCATTTTACATTTCTTTGTTTTAAAATTTTATTACTTTTGTAATTATTTAAAGAAATAACTATATAATAATAGTTAAATTAGTTAATAAAAATTTTAACTATATAAAATAGTTAAAACTCAAATTACATTCCAGCAGAGAAAATACAAAAGTGATTTTTAATAAAATTTCTTCTTGTAGAGGTCTTGAATTGTAGAGAGTTTCCCTTTATCTTAAAATGCGAAATAGGGACACATCTAGTTATACATTATTTTAATAGAAGACATCACAGAATTGTACCACTCATTGGTTCTTAAACATTTTGCTTCTGATGAAGCATAATGAATACAAGTGTAATTGCAATTGTATTTTCGCTAGCATTCAGTACGGAATATAAATAAGTGGTTTTAAAATATTTATTGCCTAATATTGCTAATATGATTTAAATATGTTTAGATATAATCAAATAATTCAAGTAATATATCATTTCCTAAATTTAATTATGACTTTGCTATATGATTTATCAAAAACATTTTGAGCTCTGTCTCTGAAATTTAAAATGTCAACACTTCTCCCCCCTTTTTTTTTCTTTAAAAAAAATCAATAATAATAATAACAAATAGACATATATACGAGAATACTGAATTTAATGGAATTTATTTTCTAAATTTCACAATATTGAATCTATATCCATGATATATGTATATCTGCACTAAAAAAATATAAGAAAATGAAAGAAGTATCGTTCATTGTTAACTGATTATGATACACTTTCCAGATTTGTAACTGATGATGTAACAGGAAATCTTTAAACTGAATGAATCATTATAATGGTTTAATGAACAGAGTAAAAATTATTAAAATGTGCTAAAAAAAAAGGGAGGGAATAAAACTTTGATACATTTACGAACTCATTTTTGGCTGTACATGCATGAAATTAAAAGAAAATACTAGTTAAGTGCCAAAGTATCGAATAACGTTTTCATTTTCTGTGAATACAGATGTCGATGCAGGTTTTTTTAAGGTTATCTTAATTTTTAAATGGTCTGGAAGGGGTTTTAACCATAACCTCTCCCCCCTCCTTTTTTTTCTGTGTCAGTGAGTGCATATAGTCGATTTTGAATTACAATTCATAAGTGAATCTCTGAAATCGTACTTATAGTATTAATAATATGAAGAAATGAAACTGTGGATTGAAAGTTTCAAATATAAAATAAAATGAAGATGTGATTTGAATAGTGGGTGTTGGGGCCCCTGATCTGCAGAATTGCATGTTATAATCAAAATTTGTACTGCTTCGTTATGTATAGAAGTGTTTTTTCACAGATGAATTATCAAACATTGCAAATAAAAAAGTGACATCCTTTGGAACAGCATTTGTAACTTTAAAAAGAAAGTTCCTTCATCTGAATGGGGAGTGCTTGAGATTACCATTTATAAATGAAAATACATGCTCTTTATTAAAAAAAAACAAAAACTGTTGATTGAAAATTTAACTTATTTAAATCAACTGATTTAAACCAGGTCAAGCTTGTAGTATGTAGTTAAGATTTTAAATGTAGTTTGATATCCTGCTATTTAATTATAGGGTAGATGTGCCAGTAATGGACACCCGTAAGGAATTTCTTTAAAAAGTATTTTTTAATTAATTATTACAGAGTTTCTCCAGGTATAAAAAAAGGCAGGGTGCTGCTGGTGAGAAAAAGGCACTTTTTTATTCTTAAGGGCACTTTTTGGATTCTTGAGGGCATTTTTCAGATTCTTAAGGGCACTTTTTTTAATTGTTAGAGATTTTCTTTTGGTTTTTAAAGCCACTTTTGATATTTAAAAGTCAAAACACTCTTTTTAAGACCCCCGTGGCAGAAACACGGCGACATAGTCGCGGACACAGAAAATCTCTTGCGGACAGTTTTTGTCTGTACTAATGAAATAAATTTTTAAAAATTGTCCGCAACTTTCGGACACTTTTTGTCCGCAACTGTCGGACACTTTTTGTCCGCAATCGTCGGACACTTTTTGTAACGAAATTTTTTAGTGCAGACCAAAACTTTCGGACAATTTTTTCCCTTGGCAGTACGCAGCCTTACGCACCTGTTCTCCTGATCCGGACGTCAAATTCCCGCCTCTAAATTCATTCCCGTTTTCTTCTGCACATTCCGAGTTCAACTGTCATTGCGAAGAACACGTGCTTAGAATGGCGTCCCGGGATAAAGTTTTATGTGCTGTGTGTGATTCTGAAATGGTAAAAAAAAACTTGAGCACACATTTTCAAAGACGCCATCCTGGTCAAAGTATTGACTGGAAATTACCCTGGGCTAAAAATTTTGGAAATATATTTAAAAAAGTGGAAGATTCTAATTCAAAGAAAGAACATATCAGCTCTGAAGTTGATGAATATCAGGATCAGGAAAATATCTTGGAAAGTAATAAGAACAATGAAAACCAGAATATTGCTGAAAGCAACAATGAAGATATATCGCCAAAAGATTGCTTTGATGATAGAGCTGTGAAACGAGCACGATATGACGATGAAAAGTCTGCAACTCTAACTGATGTTCTACAAGCAGTGAAAAGTAAGTGTTACCTAATTTATATTTACTTATTGTTAGTATACAGTACGGGACCTCAAATCCGGACTGGCCGGTGCCACGATCGTTCCAGATTTCAGGTCCTCAACCAAAATAAACAGAGAAAGTATTAATTACAAAAAAAAAAAAAAAAAAAAAAAAAAAAAAATAGTTCATTTGACTGCTTACCATAAAATTTCGAAATAAACCACCCTCCTTTTGACATCATAAAATACTGGCAAAAGTGAGGAGAGGCTTATAAACGGAATTTTCTTAACTCTTCATATTAATGTTTATTAACAGAAATTAATTGGTACACGATAAAGTATATTCCGTAAATATTTAAAATGAAATGTTCTAAGAAAGTTTTAAAATTTAAAAGGTAAATAAAAACAAGAGATAAACTACTCATTCTCTTTTCGTATAAAAAGGTCTCTCTAAATGTGTTAAGTTCGCATTGTTTGATCGCGAGAAAAAGAAATTATTGAGCTGTAAGCATTTAGAAAAAAAAAAAAAAAATGAAAAGCAAAACCCGTTTCTTCCTTACTATCAAAATAATAATAAATAATAGTTGATACGTGTCTGTTGTAGGCTGTGTGAAATATTTTTATTAAAATATAATAATTTATTTAAAAATTAGGGCATCCATAAAAAAACTCATCACAGAGTAATAGCAAAGAAAAATGAGATATACCTATATCTGCCGTTTGTTTTGTTTATTTAAATGCTTTGTTTATTCAAGCATTTAAGTTGGAAGTCAAGTAGAGTATATTTAAATAGAAATAATGTAAATATATTCATGAAATATTTTTGTTGAAACTTTCTTTTTTCATATTAAACATTATCAATGGAAAGCTTATCTCATTAGCGTCAGAGTTCTTTGATCTAAACAAACAAACCACAAGTTATCAGCTTTTTTTTTTTTTTTTTTTTTTTTTTTTTTTTCTAGCAAGTGTAGTAAGTAGGCTTTTTTGTCATTGGGAATAATTTTCTTAAAACTTACTATATTTTAATAAAAATTTGGTACACAGCCTAATTTATTATTATTGGAACTTGCTAAAAATTTGAACGAAATCGTCCAATTAACAACAGAAATATATATATATATATTATTAGGAAGGAAAAGAAGGGTTTTGCTTTAGGTTCTTTTTCTTTTAATGATTATTTCTGTTTGCTCTCAAGATTTTTTTTTTTTCAACAACGCAAAACTTTGATGAAATTCACGGAATCCTTTTTACAGTTAAAGAAATTAAATTTACAAGTATGACTAGTTAAATGATGTAATCAGAAAGCATGTTCTTTTTTTCGATAAATATTTTATCTTGAATTTAAATTATATCTGCAATTCGCCGAGAAACTTTAAAAATTGTAGAAAAAAATGTTAGGCTAAAAGATCAAAACCGAATTGTTTTTTTTCCGCGATTCTTCCACGAAATTGCGTTTTTTTCCGCGATTAGCCCCCCCCCAAGGAATTTGATATTTCAGAAAATTTATCAACCATTAAATGCCAGACTGAAACAAAAATTAAAAAATTGCTCAAACGTTAAAATAATTTATCAGATTTGATTGCAATAAAAACATATTCATTAAATAAAAGCTTTATGGATAGAAATTAATAATTATCATAAAAAAATTCCTAAAACGCTATATATATATATTCAATATATTGAAAATTTACCTGCTAAAACGGAAACCTGTTTAAAACGAGATATTTCACCGGTTCTTAACTTTCCCTATTCAGAGTTTTTAATGTTTTTTATGCATGATTCAGTAAACGTTTTTCCTTCGGGTAACGGGGGGGATAGAGCCCCGGATCCTACCCTTAGCTATATCACTTCCCTCAAAAAAAAAATCCCCCCCCCCCCCCCCCCCCCACCAACAAAGTTCTGATATGCAGACATGCCACTTTTCCGCGAAATTCCGCTTTTTCGGCGCTGTATTTTATCATTCCTGAGATCAATGCAAATATGAATTAAAATTTTTTACCTTTTTTTTTTTGGGGGGGGGGGTGGCTGACGAAATACACCAAAAACAAAAACGGGAGAACGAATAGTGGCCGCCAAATTGAAATTGTTTTCGCTTTCCTCAGACCTTCTCTTGCTCCTGTCATCACTTCCACCTGTCTGATCGCGCGCACCAAAGCAATTAGCGATGCCGCGGTTGCGCTATAGCGCGTAAATTACGCGAAAAATTGGAGTTGGGATGCAAAAAATAGTTCTTACGACGTCCCATGGGACGCGTAATTTTTACAGATGTAAATTCTTCGAAGAATCGTGAAACAAATGCGAATTCCGTCCAAGGACCACGAAAAAGTGGCGATTTTCATCAAAGAATCGCTGAAAAAAGACTAATTTCGTCGAGGAATCGCAAAAAAATCCAAATTTTGTAGAAGAATCGCAGAAAGAAGACAAATTTCGTCAATGGGCCGCAGAAAAAAAAGACTAATTTCGTCGAAGGATCGCGGAAAAATCGCGAATTTCGCCCAAAGGCCAAGGAAAAAACACGAAATTCATCAAAGGGCCTCTCGGAAAATAGGTAATTTCGTTGACAAATCGCAAAAAAAAGTCTCATTTCGTCAAAGGGCCGCGGAAAAACGTGAATTTCGTCAAAAGACCGTATGGGGGGGGGGGGGGGTGCGTGAGAGCGTGAAAGTTCAGCTTTTTTTTTTTTTTTTTTTTTGGTGAGCTTGTACCATGTCTGAATATTCCTCATTCGCAATATTTGATAAAATTTGCTTTTTTTTTTTAATGCAGTATATATTATTTATTGCAGGTTTGTCACAGGAGGTTCAAGAATTGAAAAGGGGACAAAATAGACCAGATGTTACTAATGTAAAATTAAATTCTTCTGGAGTATCAGTTTTTACAAATGAAGAAAAAGAAATTCTTTTAAAGTCTGCAAGATCAATTGAAGCATTGTTAAAATGGTCTGAAAATTTTGAACAATGCAATGACGGCTTGAAATGTAATGTATGCCATACAATAATTACTTACGATTTTAAAAATGGAGATAATTTTGAAGAAGATAACATGCCAGTTCCATTTAGGCATTTAAAGTATGATCTTCAGAGACATCTAAAAACAACTACACATTCTGAAAATCATCAAAGATCTGAAGAATTTCATAAGCATGAGAAAGAAGCATCAAAAACAGGAAAGTTAGCTGCTCTAAATTGTGCTTCTGCAGCATATTTGTCGTACCAACTTCGCTGTTCATACAGAGATTATGAAACTATAGTCACAGAAATGCATAACAGTGGGGCAAACATTGGTTTAAAAAACCATTCTAAAGAGTTTTGCAGGAACTTCTTGCCTCATATTTACTCTGTGACAAAGAAAGAAGTAGCAAATTTCATAATTTCTAATAAATTACCCTTTGGAATTGTTGCTGATAAAATGACTTCTAATCGACGTAGTCGTCATATTGTAGGTGTAAGAATACCTATATTTGATATCGATCATGATTCATTTTTTCAGACTATATATTTAGAGCACAATTCAGTAACAGATTTCACAGGTGAAGGTTTGGCAAGAAGCATTTTAAATAGTGTTGAAAAGTTTGGATTAAACTTGCCTTACATTCGTCAACATCTGATTGGACTTGCAGTTGATGGCCAATATATACACCTTGATGTTGGTAAGCATATTGAAAAAATCTTATCAAAAAACATAACAGTAACATGGGATCCCATGCACAAAATAGAATTGTTGAAAAAACATGCTGAAACACCAAAAATTATTATAGATGCATTTGAACTTATTCATGATGCAATGAGACATTTTTCAAAGGGGAAAAGTTATGAATTACTCCTGAAATGCTCAGAAAAGTTTAATGATTATTTTTATAGGCCCAAACAATTTAAAACAATGAAGTTTTCTTCTTACTGTGAAGATATATTTCGAACATTCATAGCGGATTATAAGACATTTATATGTGCATGTGAAGAGGATCCTGATGCTTATACTTTACGGGATAGGCTGATGAACAAACACACACTTTTACATATATTAGTCTTGGCAGACATCTGTTGTTGTCTTGGACGTACATCAAAGAAAGTACAAATTTCTGATCTGTTTCCATGGGAATATGTTTCAGCTATTGAAAGCATGATGTCTTCCTTAACAATCATGAAACAATATTTAGATGATTTGTCTGCATCTGCTAGTGAAGAATCAGCAATGGAGTTTGTAAACATCCTAAAAAAGCTTCCAAAACATTTGTTTCCATTTTTGATCATGGCAACTGAAATGTTTCCTATCAAGAGTGATATTACTGGTACATTTAATGGTGTACCTCTGCCAGATGTGCCAGTTAGCGCGAAAGTCTTAAGGCAGCATAAAGCGACTAACAACATAGAATTGACAAAAAATAATTTATGTCAATTATCAATGTATATAAGTTCAATAATTGAACAGAGCAATTTGTATTTTGGAGGAAAAAGTAAATCTGCTAAATTTTCAACAATAGAAAAATTAAACTTTCTTTTCAATAATGATTATTTGATTTATCCAAGAAATAATGTTAGCATAAGGCAGTCTAATACTGATAAAGGTTTGGATGAAAATAAATTTAATGAAATTCTAGATGAGATTCCTTGTGCTACCAAAGATGCTGAAATAAGACGCACTCTCTGGTTTGAGTATTTGGAATTTAACAAATGGATGTACAATAAATTAAGCAATTACACATCTGATGGGAATATTTGTTCACAAAAGTTTCTGTTTAAAACAGGTTTTCATGAACTGAAGAATTTAATACCTACATTTGTTCAATTTTGGTCCTCAGCTCTCACTCTACCTGTTTCAGAAGCTATCTGTGAAACCTGGGGATCAATAATTGATCAAATCAATAAACAGAGGCTAAGATCTGAAGATGGTAATGAAGAACTCGTGGGAACAAATGACAAAAGAGTATTTATACTTATAAATGGACCACCACCTGGTTATAGAAACACCAGAAAAGTTTTAAAAGCTGCATTGATTTCAATGTATGGCACAAATTATGCTGATCACTTCAAAAACAAATTCAGATCTCAAACATTAGGCAAATATGTTACATCAAAAGTGGTTGAGAAAATAAACAATCAAGATAAATGCTTACCATGTTTCAAATAGACGTGAGACACACTTTAATAACCACTTTTAATCTTCAATTTCAAATTTGAAACTAAGTTGTGATTATAAAATACTTGACCAAGTGCCTTTCTGTCTCCAAATTGTTTGTGTAGTGTTATTTTATTATTTTTTTGTATATTTATTATTTAATATTTAGAAAAAAACTTATTGTTTTCATTTACAGTAAAAGGTATTAAAGTTGGTAAAGTTCAATTAGAAGCTTCTTGACTAAATTTTTTATCCAACTAAATAACTCCTTTTTAGTTATGTAATTATGTTTTGAAAAAATTGATTTTAAATTAATTTGCTAAAAAAAAGAAGTTTAGTATTATTTTTACCAAGAATAAGAATGGCCTCATTCTCAACATCTAGAAAGAAGAAAAATTAGACATGTATGTTTATTTTAATTTATATTGATTATTAGGAATATTTAAGCATATGTGTACAATTCTCTCCCCCTCTACCCAATGCATTGATCTAATTATAGTTTTAAATCTGTGATACATTGCTACAAATTGCAGCAATTTAACTTCATACTCAATCATCAAATGTCTAAACAGAATTTTGGGACAATTTATTTATTATATATTACAGTAAATATGCTAGACAATTTTTCTAATGCTGATTTATTAAATTTAGGTTTTTTGACTTTTTTTTATATGCATTTAAAAAGCAGTTAAGAATATTATACATAAAATATGTAGAATACCTGATTTGTGATATATTCATTTTTCAGTGTCTTTTCTTTTTCCTAAACATATAATGTGTATACAGTTAGAAGAAAATATTGCATTGCGGTTGCAGACAGAATTTGATGTTAATGAGGCTTGTCGCAGACACAGTTAAAAAATTCTGCCACAGGGTTTAAGACAACACTGAGTCAGTTTTTACTATCAAAGCAAATTTTTTTTAATGCAAAAAGGAAAAAGGACACCTTTTTTTACTGAGGGGCAAGAAGGGTGCTAATTCTTTTTATAAGGGGCAAGAAGGGTGCTATTTTGTAAACCAAAGGGCAGGCAGGGGGCAGCACCCTTCTGAAACTGTCTGGCGTAAACTCTGTTATTATATTCCACGTTTTTTAATGTTATATTAATCTACCAACAATATTTAATCATGCTCATAGTCACATTTCCCCAATGTGAATCGAAATTTAATTGTAAATAACAGAGATATATCAAAACACCCTAAATTCCAGTAATGGACACCCTCTGTTCCAGTAATGGGACACTCTCTGGTCCAGTAATGGACACCTCACAAAAAGTAATAGATAATTGATATTATGATTGTATTTAAAACTAGAATTTAAAGAAAGCATATTAATGAAATAAAATAGCAATTTTCAAATAAATTTAACAATTAGGATATCAATAATTAAATAAAATATTTATGAGAATAATTCACTGTTTATATTAATTGTCACTATCACAAGATCAATATTTTAATTATTGAGACATAGGGGGGGGGGGGGTTAGAAGGGTTAGTTTAAAAAAAATCTGACTACTACTGCATGGAATTTTATTTCCTATTATTTTTAATAATTTAAACTTCCTAAAACTGCTTGATATATTATTTTTTGTAATTTATATAAAAAATATCAAATAAATGAAAGTATGGATTGAATGTTTTTTAAATACTAAATAAAATTATTTCAAAATAAAATAGCAGAATTGAGATTTGAGCCCCATGATCTGCAGATTTACTAGTTTCATTGCTACTATAATTTTATTTTATTTTTAATGTATGCTCTAGTTGTTTTGTCAGAGATGAAAAATCAAACATTTAAGATAGAAAATAGATTTTTAATAACTTATGTGACTTAAAAAATTGTCTTTATTTAAATGGGGAGAGCTTGAGCCCCATGAGCTCCTCATTTTCCTGTGCCCTTAAACATTATTCTCTGCTTCCTAATTGGATGTTGATTGCTGTATTATAAAGTATGCTAGGCACGATTTAAAAAAAAATATTATTACATTCTAGTAAGTGAAACTTAAAAAATTAAATGTAATTACTTAGCTTTTCAGTTAAATAAAAAAAAATTATGCACTATGAACATTACTGAAATTGCTTTTTTAGTAACGTCCACATGGGGTGTCCATTACTGGAAATTGACTAATTAAGTATTCCAGTAATGGACCATGGTCTTAAAATCTGAAAAATAAATGAAATTTTGTAAATAGACATTGGTACATAAAATTCAAAGTTTTCTATTACTATTAAAACAAAAACATGCAATTATTTCAAGAAAATAAAAAATATATAAATTAATTAAGTGAAGCCAGCTCTTAGCATTTTCATTAAGATTTTCACAGAAAAACAGTGGAACTGTGAAACATTATTTTCTGCTTCTTGATTGGTTTAATTAAGAGTGTCAACGATAAATAACCCAGATTATAAAACATGGAAGAGGGAGTAATGAAAAAATATATCAAAAGCTAAATTTTTATTGGTTATTTTTTTATAAACCAAAAACTTTGAAGGCGGCTCATTACTGGCACATCTACCCTATATAATGAAATTAGTTTAATCTAGGCTAGTTTATTTAGAGATGAGTTTATTCTGTAATATTCTGAGTTTATTCTCTGATATTGTAGAGTAAAACAGTAATAAATTAAATAAAAAGTAGCATTTATAATACAGTTTTTAATCATTACATTTAAAAAAATATTTTATTAATTGAAAACCTGCATTCATAATATTGTTTGAATCATTTTATTTATAATTTTTTTTTTTTAAATATTACTTTTAAAAAGCTTCACCAGCATTTCATATGTTTGAATTTCTTTTACCAAAAGAATCATTATTCAAATTTATTCTTTATGCAACCATATTTTGAAACCATGACGTTTCATTATTAACCAATAGATGGCGCCTGTAGTACATAAATAGGTTTGTTTACAAACGATAACGTTGTTTACATTTGTTTCTTTCTATCAAGTAGTTGTGTTTTATTAGTAAGATTTAAAATATCATATCTTTAATAGAAATCGGTTTATTTACTTATTTAATAGTACAAAAATTGAATCTAATTTAACTTCTTACTTTTTAATGACAATTTTTTAACTGTTTTATATGTTTTCAAAAGTAAACACACTCAATTGCATGAACAGTTTTATGCCTAAATTAATAAATTTACGTATAATGGCTCAGTAACACGTGGTAAGTTTTGCATATGAGCAATGTTATTTAAATTATTCATAGTTTTACAGAATTTCCCTTTTTTTGTTTTGCTTTTATGCTTTTTAAAATGGGTTGTCCTGTTTGCTTTCAATTTTCAGTGTATTTGAAATAACGTTTTTTTAACTAAGAGCAGCAATAGGAGGGTGCATTTTTTATTTAATTCTGTTTGCCTAAGTCCTGTTAAAATTTCCCACATGTTTCATGTGACAACAGAAAATGTAGAACAGTTTAAATTGTAAATGTATTTAAAAAATATATACATCACTTTATTTGACAAATTTTTCTGTTTTAATGTTTAGAACTATAACAAAATAGAACATGAGTGAATTTTGAAAAACAGTCTGTTAAATCATATACAAATATCATATGAATTGTAAATTTAAAAAAAAATAAGCAGAATTAAAAAAAAAAAAAAAATCATTTTGCTTGTTTATAGAGATTAAGTAAAGGCTGTTCTTGCCTCAGAATTTATCATTAACCAAATTAGTTTTCTTGTTTATAAGATAATTAGGGTGATTAAGTAAAGTTTGCCAAAACTCTGTTTCAGTGGGGGGGAATGGTGCAAAAAGATTTTTTAATTAGATCTAATTCTCGTAAGTGCTTGCTTATGTAAACCAATAACAGCCCATTGTGTCTTCAGGTATTCTTTATTTATGTTATCATTAATTGATAATTCAAACAGTTGTAGCAGTATTAATCAAAACAAAGCACTTAGTTATAACAATAACTGTTTATTATTTGTAGTGATAAAAATAAAACCAGATAGTATCACTAAATTTTACTATAATAGAAGTTGTATTGGATCTGTATGCAAAACAATCTTAAGATGTCTTTTTTTGTTTATAATATCTTTGATGCTTTCATTTGTTTCTGCATGAATAAAGAATATGATGAATTCCAGTTAACTGAAAGTATGTATTGAAGTGTGATTTTGGCCAAATAAGCCTAAATTATATATCTCAAAATACAGTACAATATCTTTATTACATTCCTTGGTGCAGAAGTTGTGCAGATTATAAATTTCATTGTTAAATTTACTTTATAAACATGTTCCAAATGTGTCTGGACAAAATAATTATATAATAATTCATTATTTTCCCCTTTAAATTTTTTTTATTGTAATAGCAATCATTTCATTAAAGTGCTCCAAATTGAGGAGATAAAGTTGAACTAATGAATGAAATTTAGTCTTTTAAAGAGCAGCATTTTTTTTTTTTTTTAAACAATGTGGGAATGCAAATGCTTCTTAAATACGGAATTCATTGTTTATGTCTGAGAAGTTGTATGATATATAGAGAATTGCATTATATAGACTCGTGTTATAAAGATCTTATACTGTATTATACAATATAACATCTTTGTTATGGACACTTCAGTAATCCAAACATTTCAGAACAATTATTCTTTTAGTTTTTATTTTCAACTCAGAATTTTTTTCTCTATTTTTTTTTTTAAATTGTTATTACTTTAGACTAAAGGTGTCACTTCAAAAATGATTCTGTATGTGTCCTGTAATAGAAATAAAAAAAATAAAGCTTATCTAAAAAATTTCACTTCCAAATTTGTCGCAATTTGCAAAAAAAAAAAACTCTCTAAAAGCCATACACATAACGATGGAATCGCCCATTACACTCTTCTTTATTTATAATTTATTTTCTACTTTTAACTCTTTAAAATAGCGCTTTGGCATATTTTGGTGAACATTTGTCACATAATTAAATCCATTGTTTTTTTTTCAACTCCCACACAATTGCACGAGTTACAGAGTATATTTGGTGATTTAATCCGCGTGGTCACTAATTGAAAAATGTCTTAATATTAATGTATCAATTTAAAATTAAGTTGTAAAAATATTAAAATGTATTGTCATTGGAAACACACCTTTGTACATAATTTATATAATTCTAGCCTCTCAAGAAGTGGGTTAAAAATCTATTGCAAAATTCCATGCATAAAAAAAATATTAAATCAAATAAACTAACAAAAAAATATTTTGAAAAAACTACCGAGCGAGACTATCTACTGGGTACTTAGTATTTCTCTTATCATGATGATTTTGGATTAAGAAGTTATAGTATATAAGCAATAAGCATAATAGAAATAATAAAGTATTTGATTGTTTAAGTTCTTTAAGAATGTAAACACTTATTTATTTAACAATTTCCAAATGCCTTAAAATCACTTGCATTTGGCAAAGAAAAAATGTTTCTTGTCAAATCGCATCTTTTTAGCATAAAACATTTAAAAGTATTTTTTTACATAAATAGTTTTTTTTTTCAAACTAATTTAAGTATGCGCTTTAAGGAAACCTTGACAATCATTATCTTCTTTTCAGATGTGACAATACTGCTTTTCATTTCTGCATAAGTTCCACTATGAGTCAGCTTTTTTTCCTTTATACCTACCTACATATACAACTTTGGACAAACGACAAAATTTATAATTTTTCATTTAACAGGGCTACAACCCTTAATGAAAGTCTTATAATGGACAAAAATGAAATCCGCTGAAATTAAATACCAACAAAACTATAAATATATAGTTTTTTTAATTGCCATTTTCCCAGTGGTTGATCAATCGAAAATCTAAAAATTAATCTTTAAAATATCATTGGCCTGTGATGTGATTAACAATAATTCTTATAAAAATATTAGTTGAAATAAGCTAGATGGAAGTGGATTAATTTAACTTATTGTAATTGTCTCCAACTAATCAAAAACTAAATATTCACACTTTTTAATAAAAATATTTCATAAAATGGCTTCTCTTACAGCAGACGGTTGACAACAATGTAATAACAGGTGCACTAACATTCAAACAAAAATATTATGTCTAGTGCTACATATAAAACTGATTTCTGTTTGAAATGGCACAATATATCAAAAATTTGATCAACTACTGGCGGGGTGGTGTCACCCTACGTATTTGTATACGAGTATATATATATAATAGTGCTAAATTTATAACTCATCCGGATCATGATAATCTTCCTTTAAAATCAGCCATTTTTTTTTTCAATAAAACTGCATAAAATTAACCTTTAAAGAAAGATGTGAAAAACAAAAACAACTTGAGTTATGAGCTATATCAAAATATGCATGTTTTTGTGCATGTCTACAAAAGCTGGCTCAATCCTTTTTTGTCAGAAAATGTGACTAAAAGTGTGCTATTTATCTGTTTGATTTGTGAATATTCTCACCAAAAAAGTTGCTTCTACATTTATACAAAGTAATCTTGAGCTCTATGAGCATGTCAGTAGGTAATATCCACAGCCAACAAAAGAGGCAAACTACAATACTTCTATCTCACATGATTAAGATAAGCTAATTTCCATACATTGTTGAACTGTTATGTTATCAAAATAGACTGAAAAGTAGTTGGAATGGTCTCTTTTGCTGACTGTGCTAATTATGCAACAGTTGGTATGAAATAGAGATGAGATGGGCTCAGGTTCTGTTTTCATAACAATCCTTCCGAGTCGGGCTCAAAGTGAAAATTTTATCTATTCAGAAATATAAAAAATCCCTAACGGCTCGGACTACAGGCACAGGTAGATTTCGAAGGTGCAGGCCGTGGGATGCCTGTCTGTTGGGAATTGTGGAAGAAATGAGCTTTTTGCCATGATGCAGCAGTTGAAACCGCCCACTTCGAAACCTAACTTGTTTGCAGGCAGAGCCAGCAGGGATTTTGTCAAAGAATGGCCCTACATTTTTTATTTTCCTACAAATTTGATATTCCTTGAATTACAAAACAATGACAACATTTATATGACTAGTGCCTGGGAAATTGACACAATATGCAATTTTTATTACCATTATCGGAGAGGTAATTTTTATTTATCAGAAAACCTGAAATGCTATTTGATTTCTTAGTATTTCAAAAGAATATTTCCAAATTCGGATGCATTTACTAATAAATGAATTATATCTTGAGTTATAAACGATTGTCGTCACAGGAAGACAGTTTTTTTCCCTTTTCTCTGGTGTCGTGACAGTAATAATTCTAGTGCTGACAGAATGGAAACTAAACTTGAAGAGGAAATAAAATATTTTATAAAGAAAATTGCAATATTTCTAGAAAAAATTTTGTTTACATCCATAATATAAACATGTCTGAACCTGAAAATGGACTTTCAAAATATAAACAAAAACATTATGAACAATGTGGATTTAAAAACTCTGTTTTCATCCTGTACAAAGTATTTTTATTGAAACTGCAAAAGAAAGTTACCAACTTGATAATCTCAGAAAACGAAAAAATTTCATTTTCACTCATTTTCGAGTATTAAGAAAAGTATTGGATTATTTGAATCGAAACTCAGTTTTCTTCTGATTCCGAAAATGTAAATTTTGTGAAAATCAGACCTTTTTTACCTAAAAATAACCTTTTTTAATTTTTGACTAAAAACTGACCAGTTTTGAATCAAATGATCCAGACATTTGAGGAGGTGGTATTAAATTTACTTCCACTTCGTGAAAATATCTCTATTTAATTTCCGAAAGACAAGGCGTTACCAGAAGAAGGGTTTCATACAGCGATTTTGCATTCCGTATTATTTGTTGACAGGACCGGGCAATGCCAAGTGGATTTGCTAGTATTAAAATAAAAATTTTAATAGTAAAATTTAAATAAACTTTCTTTTTAACCCTTTTTTTTAAATTAAAAAATGCTTTGAGTATTTTCTTAATATACATTATGTTATTTAAACACAAGTAGATATATGAAATGATCATTTATAATAGAATTATAGTCAAATGATAACAGAAAATTTTTAATAAACTTCCTTTATTTGAAAATTCAAGTTACAGAAATAAAACAACAAAATATTGTTCTATATTATAAATATTATCACATAACAAATTTATTACTGAATATAATGATATACTACATATCAGAAATAAAATACATAAATAACAGTTTGGCATGCTAATGATGATGACACGATACTCAGCAGAAAACTGTATTCTATTAGCCTGCAAAAACAGGTATGTATTAATCTAATGGGAGAAACAAGTTATTAATAATTTTCAGTTATTATAATTAAAAAATGAAAAATAATAACATCAAAGCCAAGCACTGGCATGCTTAAAGAAAAGAAAGAAAAACAAATTTCAGTCTATTATTAAAATACATAAATTAATCAGCGAGATGAAAAGAAATGTCTCATTCAAACTGCTAAGAATATCTGTGGATTTGAAGATATCAGAAATACAAGTAGTTTTAACTCCAGTTCCAATAAAAAGAAAAAATATTACTATATTATATTTTATTTATAGTGCAGTATGTGTTACAGCCACTCATTAATTAAACAGGGGTCGATGCAGGTTTTTTTTCTTGGGGTCCATTTTGTGAAAAGTAAAGGTTATTTTTGTGAAATTTATTATATTTTTGTGAAAAATAACATTTTATAATGGAAGTTGAAATCCAGTTAATCAAATTCGAACCAAGCATTTATAAAAAAAAAACTTTTTAAAATCCTTTTGGTGAAGTTTTCTTCTCTGGTGAACTTGTTTGTTTACAAATTACACATTTTAAAACATCACAAAACAATAAATAAATAATAAATAGCAAGTTTTTATGAAATGGAATTTTGTGAAAGGGCCTATTTTAGTAAAAAGAATTTTGTGAAGGGACCCATTTTGTCAAATTGATTTTTGTGAAGGTTCCCATTTTATTAAATTGATTTTTGTAAAGGGGCCCTAAATAGGCCCCAAATTTTGCCTGGATCAACCCCTGTTAAAGAAACTTATCGATGGAAAGAAAATTGGCATGATAGGGTTGTTTTCAGAAAAAAAACTCACTAAATATTTAAAAAAGTGCATGGAATTATTCATTAAGTGGGAATTGGGGGGAGGGTGTGTTAAAGCAACTTTTAACTTCAAACTGATTATAAATTTCATAGCATTATATTTTTTATCACATTTGCCATTCATTAAAGAAACAGAAAAGTAGAATTATATCGAAATGTACGTGAAAAAAAAAGTATTTGTATATGCATAAACTTTTTAAAAAAAATTAACACATTTCTTGTAATCAAATAAAATTATAAAGTGGTGGTGTTACTGCGCAAACCTTTATTTTTTTCCCCAAGTTGGGGGGGGGGGGGGGATAAAAAAAAATAGGGCTATATCTGAATGAGCAATTTAATAGGAAGCTACTACAGTATTATCTTTATTTTTTACAGATAAAATGTGAAAATGCTACTTTCAAGGTTCCATATGTCTATATTAAAATGACATGTTTAAAGGAAATCCAATGTTAAATATCTTCTTTAAAAAAGACAACTATAATTGTTATTCTAGTATGTTTTTAATGTTTTTTTAATCGTTTATGTAATATTTTCAGGAATACTATGGCTAATATGACACATAATGCAGTAAATAAATAAAAAATCAGAAAATTTATCCCCAGTGTTGAATTCAGACATTTTTCTCCGGAAGGGATTTCTGTGGCTCCGGGAGGGACATTATAAAGCTCTGGAGGGGAAATTGTACTTTTTGACCATTAAAAGCATAAAATCTCAAAACTTCTAGGGAAGAGGGGGGACATTTTTTCAAGGGCCACCCCTTGAATTCAACTGTTTCCTCCTTCCCTTGATATTCAATAATTTTTTTTTTAAACTTATATCGGAAAACATACAACACATTTGCATTTATTATCTTGAAACATTCACTGCTGTAGTTTTGGGATGGTCAATAGCAACGCACACCTGACAATGTTTAAATTTCATTTTTCAAAAATTGCATTTTTGTTAAATCACTTGGAGTAAACAATAAAGTAATTTGAGTAAAATAAATTATGAAGAGTAATAGTTAAATTCCATTTTTAAGAATTAATTTTCAGCTGCCTGTATTACAAGCAAAGAAACAAATTAAATGTTTAATTGCTTTACATAATTTATAAACTTATTTTCTCATGGATTTAGGGAGACAGTAAATTAATAAAGAAGAGAAATATGAAAACACGAAATATGAAAGTACCAAACAACAATGTAGAATGTAGTATTTTAAAATCCCTCTTATTATGCAACAAACTAAATATACGTTGAAAAACTACATACTTACAGTCAATATACTTCATTGATTGACATTATATTTACCACAGTTCCTGCTTGACAAATTTGGAAGCAAAAATAGCATACGTCCAAGGCCCAAATTAAAATTTCTTGCAGAAGATCACAAATGATAGCCAATTACTACAGTAAAACTACGCATGAGTGATCTCCTGAGAGCAACATATCCTGGGACCAGTAGATTCATCAGACAATCCCTCTTGCACCATTCATGAATTTTGAAAGTTTTTCAAACTTTTTCTGAAAAAAAAAAAATATATATATGAAGTTTTCCAACTTAAACCAATCCTTGTTGAGAAAGGGAAGGGGTGGGGGGCTACAATAATTCATGTAATGTACTACTGATTAATTATTAAAAGAAATTTCAAAAAATAAACAACTAATAAAATTTTTAAAAGAATAAGGAATGGTTTAATAATTAGTAATAACAACTAAATGTAAAAACTGTTTACTTAAAAACATGTTTGTTCACCTTAACAAAAGTTAAATTTTATATTTGTGTAGTTATCCTGAGTGTTGTTTTTTTTTTTTTTTTTTTGTAAGGGGGGGGGGGAGGGGAGGGCGAGATGGCTAAGAAACTAAATACAATCTAAAATCTCTGCAATATTTTAGATATATTAGGATTGATTCATTGAAAAAATTAACACATTAAAGCTGATGAATAACAATGCAAATCATGTACAGAGATTGCTATGATCAGTCAATTATATGACAAAGAAGATAGAAGTTTAAAATATATATATCAGATTAAGATAAGCAATCATGGTAGTGGGGAATATCAGGAAAACAATATTTCTTATTTTCATGTTGTCATACAAGAGTACACATATAGTACACACTGCACCCTATAATCAATGAAATGTATTAATAATATAATGAATTTAATAATTTTTAATTTACTTTAAATTTTATACATAATTTAATAAATAATTGATTAATAATATAATGAATTTAATAATTTTTAATTTATTTTATTTTAAATTTTATATATAATTTAATAAATAATTGATTAATAATATAATGAAAGAAATTAATACATTATTACATTACATACATAATTAGAAATTTAAGTTGAATGAGCAAGAATATCGATTTGAAAATCACAGGTTTTAAATTAATTTATTAATAAGATTCAATATTTTATATTGGATGTAAGAATTTATTTTTACAGTACCATAGTATTTGTTGAAACTATTCTATAGCAGTTGTTTTACCAGATGACTTAAAGACAAGAACATTGGAATAAGTAATTGATATTTCCATTTTAAATGTTGCATGAAATGTATACGTAGAAATAAAGCACTATTCAGTGTTTTGATATCATAGCAAAAAGCATGGTTAAAACAGAGTAAAATATCACTGCATTAAAAACATGCTAATTCTGCACGCAATAGATAATAATAAGGAACTGCATTTGATAAAAATAAATATATTTTTTACATTACATGTGAATGCTTATTCCAAAATTAAATAAGAACCTTTCCAATCAGTCTGATCATTCATTTTATATTAAATATGTCCAATCATTCATTTTATATTAAATTTCAGAAAAACAAAGCAAGTCTGCAACAAAACGACATAATTTATATATGCAATAACAATATTAAAAAATTACCTTTACATGTTCGGCTTTGCAAGTTTTATTCGAAAGTTCGTATTTGTAGCTTTCTGTATTTCTTGCACAAAAGAGCACACTTCATCAGAATTTTGAAAGGACGTTCTAATAACAGCAAATTGTTTAGTTGTGGATTTTTCGTCAACTGTAAAATTATAGTTTAGACTCTCTAATAATGATACTGTGAACTCAGTTATTACGAAAAAAAATAAAGCTAACGGATTCAAGCAAAAATCACAATCACCA
Source organism: Maratus michaelseni (assembly GCA_963931845.1). Lineage (NCBI taxonomy): Eukaryota > Metazoa > Arthropoda > Arachnida > Araneae > Salticidae > Maratus > Maratus michaelseni. The sequence goes on from OZ007597.1 coordinate 161,465,715, forward strand.
TACGGTAAGCACATGTAGTCGTCCAGTCCAGATGCTGCTGCTGCTGCTGATCTGAAAATCTTGTGCAACCCTACGCGCAGGACTCTCGCCAAGGTTTTTCACCAAACTTTTTCGCCAAGGTGCTGAATCGAACACAATTTCCAAAATCGCAATCATGAACACAAAATATCACGTGACACAACAAAGCATCACGTGATCTGATTTAGCCCGATGCGCCTGCGCAAACTTCGCTCTCTTGACCCAAAAAATTTTGTGGTCGATTTGATACGAATCGATAAATCGCAGCCGTCCAAAACTCCAAAAGTTCAGTTTTCTCAAACATAGTGTAAAATAAATGTGGTGGCGCCATCTAGCGAGCATTCGTCATGTTTAAGCTGATATTTTTCTACAGTTATTAGCAATTTTAATTTAAACTGCTTTGAAACAAAAAAGGGAAGGTGGGGGGGACTCTATATGTAGGGTTGATATAAAAAAAAATTGTGAAAAATAAAATTTTGCAATTAAAGACAATTTAAATTAAGAATTTATTAATAATAGCTTTTTTTTTTCAAGGGTCCCTTTTGATTAAATTAAATTTTGTGAAAGGCCCTTTCTAGTAAATAGAATTTTGTAAAGAGGCCCTAATTTTTCCGTATATTGACTTTAGATATAAGCTGTATTTATCATTATATATAAATATAAATTATATTTTCCAGCTTTTATTGGTAATATTTATAATTATTAATAAAATATTTATAATGAGATATTTTAAAACCAAAATCTTGTTAAACATTTAAACTGTAATTATGTAGATTTTATCTTTAATTAATTTTGTACAATCTTTTTGGGCCTTTTTTTTTTCAAAAATACATGTAAATTTTTTTTCTCTTGTAAAAATACTGCTATTGTATCGAAATTGAGATTTTACTTTAAGAAAATATTCAAATGTTGTAGTGTCTTCACTGGTGCACCCAAGATTTCCGTTTGGGAGCGTTTTTGAATCATTGTTATTGAACCAGGTGTCGATCCAGACAAAACTTGGGGCATATTTAGGGCCACGTCACAAAATTACATTTAATACAAAAGAGCTCTTCTCAAAATTTCTCCTAATAAAACGACTTATTTATAAAATTCCTTTTATTTAAAGCAGACTTCTTTGCGAAATTTTTCTTCATAAAATAGCCCTTCACAAAATTCCAGTTCATAAAAAACATACTCTTCATTAATTATTTTTATTTTGTTAAGTTTTATAAATATGTAATTTGCAAATAATATGAGTTCATCAGATAGGTAAATTTTAGCAGAAGTACTTAACAAAGTTATTAATAAATACTTGTTTCGAATTTGAGTAATTGGATTTCATCTTTCTTTACTTAATGTTAATATTCACAAAAATATAATAAATTTCACAAATTCCTCCCTCCCCCCCATCCCAGGCAAAAAAGAAAAGAAAGAAATACTTCCATCGACCCTTATGAACAATTTCATTGTTTTATATGTGTATGACTTTTTTATTTCTTTTAAAAAAATGTAAAAATGTGTTATAACCGAAGTAAAGCAAACCACATAGTCATCTAGATATGAGTTGAAAGCTATTTCAAGGCTTCATAAAATAGCCCCTTTTAAAACGAAACGAAGATTAGTGGCGTCAAAATGCATGTGCTGCTGCTATTTCTAATTATTTCTCTCTATCTTTCTTTTCCTCTCCCATTTTGCTCTTAAATTGCTTTTCTTTTTATGAAGTTTTGAAACAATTTAATGCTAATTTTTTAGCTATTTTGTGTTTCAGTTACTTTTTACACATTATTTATTCACCATAACGGTCCTTGTACTCATCTTATATGCTGTCAATTGGTCTGGGAGGAGTTTTAAAAACCGTAAATCCAGTTTTCTTCTGTGGCAGTGCTAGCTCAAATATTGACTGCAAAATTTTTACTGCTTTTAACAAAATTCTGATTTTTAGTAAAAGGCTCCTTATAATTCTTTCTTATTAATAAGTAAAAAAGAAATTTCTAAGTATAAAATTTAATCTTAATAATAAGGTTAAATTTTATACTTATAAATTTCTCCTGAGTATCATTCTAGTGCTATACAATCATGTTGGGTGGGGGGTCATTATTTTTTACCTAAAAAAAGTCAAGTGACTGAACTGTGAGCACATTAGATATAAACCCATATAAATAGAAATAAATTATTTTAAAATGTTACGGCAATTTTATATGCAATTTAAGATAAAAAATATTACATAATCATAAGGGGGGGGGGAAGAGCCAGAAATTAGCTAATTTTAATTTATAAGGACTTGTAAAAAGGCCAAAATTTTTTATATCTGGAATAAATAACCCTTCTTAAGTAAGCCTTTAAATAATGACTTAAATTTTGTACAAACACAAATTCATTTATTTGGTACATTCTCTTTTTCCTGCATCAAAACAGGTATTTCTAAAGAATAAAAGTGATCAACAGATTCAAATTCAGTAGAATCATTTAAAATTTCTTCTTGTAGATCAATTATTTTTCCTTTGTACATAATTTTTGCAAATTTTGTTTTGTTTTTTCTGGATTCGTTGAATAAAACTAACATTGTTTTTCTACATTTTTATTTCGTAGAACTTTCCTGAAATTTAATTTCACGTTTCGTACGTCCACAACGACCTAACATTAACAAAACAACGAATCGATAAATCGCAGCCGTCCAAAACTCCAAAAGTTCAGTTTTCTCAAACATAGTGTAAAATAAATGTGGTGGCGCCATCTAGCAAGCATTCGTCATGTTTAAGCTGATATTTTTCTACAGTTATTAGCAATTTTAATTTAAATTGCTTTGAAACAAAAAAGGGAAGGTGGGGGGGACTCTATATGTAGGGTTGATATAAAAAAAAATTGTGAAAAATAAAATTTTGCAATTAAAGACAATTTAAATTAAGAATTTATTAATAATAGATTTTTTTTTTCAAGGGTCCCTTTTGATTAAATTAAATTTTGTGAAAGGCCCTTTCTAGTAAATAGAATTTTGTAAAGAGGCCCTAATTTTTCCGTATATTGACTTTAGATATAAGCTGTATTTATCATTATATATAAATATAAATTATATTTTCCAGCTTTTATTGGTAATATTTATAATTATTAATAAAATATTTATAATGTGATATTTTAAAACCAAAATCTTGTTAAACATTTAAACTGTAATTATGTAGATTTTATCTTTAATTAATTTTGTACAATCTTTTTGGGCCTTTTTTTTCAAATATACATGTAAATTTTTTTTCTCTTGTAAAAATACTGCTATTGTATCGAAATTGAGATTTTACTTTAAGAAAATATTCAAATGTTGTAGTGTCTTCACTGGTGCACCCAAGATTTCCGTTTGGGAGCGGTTTTGAATCATTGTTATTGAACCAGGTGTCGATCCAGGCAAAACTTGGGGCATATTTAGGGCCACGTCACAAAATTACATTTAATACAATAGAGCTCTTCTCAAAATTTCTCCTACGACTTATTTATAAAATTCCTTTTATTTAAAAGCAGACTTCTTTGCGAAATTTTTCTTCATAAAATAGAACCCTTCACAAAATTCCAGTTCATAAAAAACATACTCTTCATTAATTATTTTTATTTTGTTAGGTTTTATAAATATGTAATTTGCAAATAATAAGAGTTCATCAGATAGGTAAATTTTAGCAGAAGTACTTAACAAAGTTATTAATAAATACTTGTTTCGAATTTGAGTAATTGGATTTCATCTTTCTTTACTTAATGTTAATATTCACAAAAATATAATAAATTTCACAAATTCCTCCCTCCCCCCCATCCCAGGCAAAAAAGAAAAGAAAGAAAAACTTCCATCGACCCTTATGAACAATTTCATTGTTTTATATGTGTATGACTTTTTTATTTCCTTTAAAAAAATGTAAAAATGTGTTATAACCGAAGTAAAGCAAACCACATAGTCATCTAGATATGAGTTGAAAGCTATTTCAAGGCTTCATAAAATAGCCCCTTTTAAAACGAAACGAAGATTAGTGGCGTCAAAATGCATGTGCTGCTGCTATTTCTAATTATTTCTCTCTATCTTTCTTTTCCTCTCCCATTTTGCTCTTAAATTGCTTTTCTTTTTATGAAGTTTTGAAACAATTTAATGCTAATTTTTTAGCTATTTTGTGTTTCAGTTACTTTTTACACATTATTTATTCACCATAACGGTCCTTGTACTCATCTTATATGCTGTCAATTGGTCTGGGAAAAGTTTTAAAAACCGTAAATCCAGTTTTCTTCTGTGGCAGTGCTAGCTCAGATATTGACTGCAAAATTTTTATTGCTTTTAACAAAATTCTGATTTTTAGTAAAAGGCTCCTTATAATTCTTTCTTATTAATAAGTAAAAAAGAAATTACTAAGTATAAAATTTAATCTTAATAATAAGGTTAAATTTTATACTTATAAATTTCTCCTGAGTATCATTCTAGTGCTATACAATCATGTTGGGTGGGGGGTCATTATTTTTTACCTAAAAAAAGTCAAGTGACTGAACTGTGAGCACATTAGATATAAACCCATATAAATAGAAATAAATTATTTTAAAATGTTACGGTTTTATATGCAATTTAAGATAAAAAATATTACATAATCATAAGGGGGGGGGGGGGAAGAGCCAGAAATTAGCTAATTTTAATTTATAAGGACTTGTAAAAAGGCCAAAATTTTTTATATCTGGAATAAATAACCCTCCTTAAGTAAGCCTTTAAATAATGACTTAAATTTTGTACAAACACAAATTCATTTATTTGGTACATTCTCTTTTTCCTGCATCAAAACAGGTATTTCTAAAGAATAAAAGTGATCAACAGATTCAAATTCAGTAGAATCATTTAAAATTTCTTCTTGTAGATCAATTATTTTTCCTTTGTACATAATTTTTGCAAATTTTGTTTTGTTTTTTCTGGATTCGTTGAATAAAACTAACATTGTTTTTCTACATTTTTATTTCGTAGAACTTTCCTGAAATTTAATTTCACGTTTCGTACGTCCACAACGACCTAACATTAACAAAACACAACTGAAACAAACCACAAATAAATCCCAACTCCATGCGCATGCGCGGAACAGTGCTTGAGAAAACTGAACTTTTGGAGTTTTGGACGGCTGCGATTTATCACGAGCGACTAAATTCTCGAACGCGGCGCGATGCTCATTGGCTGAACTGAAAGTACAGCGACGTCACGACTTTCAGTTCTTTTCAGGCATAATCGTCAAACGCCAAACTCAGGGTTGCTTTCGCGGGTCATTTGCTTATATTTTAAAAATTTCATGTACGCGTTGCATGTTGACGATTGCAAACATATAATTATTATTAGTATTATTTTAATCACGTGGTATTGTTATTCATTAATTTCTTTTCGTGAAATGCAGCCAAGAATTAATGTATAATTACAGAGATGGGTTAATAAATCCTTTATGGGATCTGGATACCTTCTCATATTGTTTTGAGGCATTTGCATAGGAGTCCCTATGATTCAATGACAAAGACTGCTGATTAAACATAGTTTCCAGCTGGTACCACTTTTAAAAGCATTATGCAGTGTTACTTAATTCTCTGCTTTTGAGTGTGTACTTGCTAGTTTAAAATTATGGAAGGTGGAGAAGTTTGATGGCAGTGGACAACTTAGATTTATGACCTAATCAAGTTGTTTTGATTCAAAGGATATTTTAGGATGGCCACCAAATTTCTGTTCAGGTGAGAAATGTTAGCTGATTTTTTCTGGGACAAAGGGAAGGGATTAATTGCAATGCTCTACTTTGTTCATGTCTAAAAATTGAAGCAATTAATAGTAATAATTAATTTAATTATGTGTGTGTTTTTAAGATTTTTATTAACTTCACAAGTATAACAAGTAATGATTAATACTCTTATAATTCCTTTGCTTCTTGTATCAAGTTCACCTATATATATATATATGTATATATATATATTTCCCCTTCAAAAGATGAGTGATTGTCCACTTTGAAAAGCATTCACAGAAGTTCAAAATGAAATTTATTCTGTAACATGGAAAAATTAAAATAATAAGTAGATCATATGATAAATATTTATTTTCAAATTTATTGTAATTTTTGAGATGCAATCACTTAGATTCAATTTTCTTTCTTTTCTTTTTTTTTCTCTTTCAATCAGTAAACACACACACATATACACACTAAAATAAAATAAAAATAAGTTTATAGCAAATAATTTTCAAATGCAATTTATTTAATATTCCTTATCATAAAATAAACTGGATACAAATATGATTCAATGCTAAAAAATTCTCAAGTTTTTCTGTAAGTTTCCAAAATTTGTGTGTTCAGAATTAAAAATGATTAATCTATCACGTTCATTTTAAAGAATAATAATATATAAATAATTATAATTAATTCTATTGAAAACAATCTATAAAACTTAATTAAAATTCAGGTTCTCAAGTTTCATCCGCAAACCTAGTTTATATTATTTTTCTAAATTATATACTATTTTAAAACTATTAATTGTAAACTATGTTTTTATTATTTTTTCTTGATTAATTCATAAAACTTTTGGGCGTTTTGAAAATTAATGACAGAAAAAGGGCGTAAAAATATAAGCTGTAAAAATATTTTTTACAGCTGACTAGAATATTTTGCTAATAATTAAAATTAAATTAATTATTAAAATTTAAGATGAACATAATTTGCAATGTTTCTTACTGATTATCAAAGAAACTTACATAAAATTCCTTAAGCTTGTAAATAACAAAGTGTGTATAAGTAGTAAGTTTTTATCACGCAATAAAGCATTTAATTTAAAATTTATATTTAATTAAACCTATCATAATTCATATTGTGACTTTGGATAAGTAATTACACTTACATAAGTGTAATTACTCATGCATAGTCTGTTAGAGTCCCTTTACCTGTGGTTTATTCTGTTGTGCTGTTTCAAATAACTGTCTAGATGTCATGACAAATGGTTGTTCTGAGCAAATATTGTGTTGGAAGGAACGTCACCCAGATAGTTCAATTGGAAGACCATTAGCAACTTAATCCAAAGGTTCTGGGTTCGTGTTCCAGCTTGGACATAAATGTGAACACAATTATAAATAAATCACTCAGATGGAAAAATTACTAGTACCTATATTAATTATTTACCAATCAGTTGATTGTATTAAAAATAATTAAAGCTATATATATTACATAGTGTGCAGTTTTATTAAGGTTAAAGACAAAAAATAAATAATAATAATAATAGAAAATAAGTACAATCAAGAAGAAATTTTTTAAATTAGATAAAAATTCTACATTTCATTGGCCATTTTTTCAATTTCATCTTAACTATAATTTAATTTATTACAAATAAAACATTGTTGCTCTGGTGTTTATCAGAGCTTGAGTAATATTATATCTATTCCTTAAAATATTTTTTCCCATTCTACTACTCTGAAAAATAAAAAAATAAATTTGGTGTATGTGGAGGAGTGGTGGGGGGGGGGGGGGGGGATTGATTTAAACTATTAACAATATTTGTGTCTTTTCTTCAGTTATTACATCAAATCTCTATATATTTAAGTCAATGGTACTAGTGTATTATACCTGCTTTACTGTGTCCAACATTATCTGATCTGAAAAAGCCTAAATAAACATTTTTTTAATAATAAACTTTCAAACGCATTTTTTAAGAGTTTACTACTATTAAAATGTGCCACATTGTAATATGAGTAAACCTAAGTAATTCAAATCGATAAAATTTCCACATAAGGATATTCTTTATAAAAACAATAAATAATACTTATTCATTTATTATTTCTTTTATACTAATAATGAATAATAGTTAGTTATGTAGAATAAATATTTAATTTAATCAGTTTTAATTTTACTATATAAACATATAAAAGGAAATTGCAAAAAGAGAGACTGATCATAAAAACAAAAACATCTCTCGTACAATGCGATCGATTTTCAAACAAACGATAAACGAATGCGTACATTAAAAAAGTAATTTAAGCGTAATGAACGTCGCCAACAAGACGCTTTATTGCCAATTATAGCATAAGTGGAGTTATTTGGCCAAGATGGCTTTATTTCTATTTCAACCAATGAGCATCGCGCCGCGTTCGAGAATTTAGTCGCTCGTTGATTTATCGATTCGTGATTTGATCACGTGATTGGGCTTTTCGTTTGGAAGGTTGATTGAACACCTTTAACAGTTTGATCGGAAATCTAACAATTTTCAACTTTATAACTGATTTTTTAAACTTTCGTATTTCTTAACGAAACAGTATATAAAATATAACAATAGCGGAGTACGATTAATATATCAGTTTTAGTGACATATAAGTTGATGACAGGTCAGATGTTCGATCACCGATTTGTGTCAGCTTTTGGCCTAACCACTGAGCTCTAATATAATTCTATATAACTCAGTGGGTCTGCTGTAGCATAATTTATAGTCTTTATACGGTCATCATATTATGTGTAGCTCGTTGTATTATATTTATCTAATTCATAATTTTATGTAATTTTGCTTTTCAAATTTGGCAGCACTCTAAAGTTTTAGTTTTTGTTTGGAAGTTTGGAACTTTAAAAAGTTTGTTCTATGCAAATAATTTATCTGAAAAGTTAAAACTGATTTAGAGATGTCAGTCGTTTTTATTTGGAAATACACATATTAAAATAATTAAGGATCGTATATGAAAGTCGTCTCCCAACAGGTCTAACACAGAAAGCCTTAAAATAATTAGACAGAAGAACTCAAAAATAAAAATTAAATAAAAAATATTACATACACATACGATGTTTTGTCGTACTAAACAAATGAACCTGGATCATAAGCATCTTCTTTTATTTTACATTTTTCTTTTCAATTTTTATTAATATATAAAAGGGCTTCATCAGTTGCTTTATATTTTCATTAAAATGGAATGCTGTTAATATAACAAAACTGTGATATCAACATGTTATGACTTTCATTTGTATTAGTAAATTAAAATATTTGTTAAAATTTGATAAAAAGAGTTTCTAATATTCTTATTAAAACATTTATTTCGGTAACAAATTGTTTGAAACTTAAATATTTAATTATCAAAATTCATTTTTTAATTTGATTTTTAAAAAAATTAACGTTATACGTATAATTTTATTTTTATAGTATTTTACACATTGAATTTTATATTGTAAAATATGCTTTGCATTTTAGTTTTAGTAATAATAAACCAATAAGGTACTCCATAAAAAACACACACCCATCGTATGCGCACAGATATTTTTGCACAATTCTTATTTGCTAAAAAAATATTAACGAATTGGAATAAAAATTTAAATATTATAAAGCGCTGTAAAAGAAAATTTTAATCGGGAGATTGCCCATTTATCGTATTTAAATGAGTATTTTATAATAACAATAGAAATAAATCTGTAATTGTTATTAATATATCATGAAAAACATAAAGTAACCAATAAACACTTTTAAAAAAATATCTGAAATACAATATTTAAATAAGTATTTTATTTTAATCAATTTAATTTATTTTAATATTAATCTGGAACTGTTATTAATGTCAAAATTTAGCATTTAGCATGAAAAATATATAGCAACTGACAAAACATTTTTAAATAAAAAAGCAGAAAAAAAACTTGAAGAAAGCGTGGGATTCGAACTCACACTATCTAGATAGAAAGTCAATGCTTTAACCATTCACCCACCAAGTACACAACTAACATGCAACAAAATATTAATATAAGTAGGCAAATGCGTGATTTGAACATTCGATTCTCAAGTTCACTGTAACTGTATGTGTAAAGACCAACTCCATTTTCCAGTATCCTTCGACCATGGTCGTTGTGGTCGTGTAAGCTGAACACGCTCAAAGAACCGCTCGAATACGCTGTCTGGTGGAGAAAAGATACAACTTCTCGCTTCAGGAAAATCGCAAGCACATTAAAATACAGTTAAAATTTAATTTGTTCCAGAACATAGACCTTCTCAGAATAATTATTTTGGGAAGAGTCCCATATCCAGTGCTGGAGATTTTGTTGCCAAATTTGGCGCGGTTTACTGGGCGATAGATGTTTCGTTCTTGTTTATGTTTTTTCCTTGACTTTCGATGGCTTAACGGCCCTGGGGTTGCTTTAGTTCGGTAATCGTGTTATAGGGGAGATCTTGAAGCTTATTTGTTTATTAGTACCACGTGAGTAGTAGTTACTCAGCTAAATTTTGAAAATCTGTTAGATCGCATTATACTACATTCAGATCGGATAGTTAAGATATCTTAGACCGCCGAACTCACTGAGGGAGTTCCAGAAACTCTATTAGTGAGTTCGAGCTTTCTATTGCTAGATGCAGCCAGCACTACTCACTCTGATTGGCTCTGGAGGCCGATTGGCTGTTGAGGTTGCCTTTAACATATGCGCATGCGCACATTCTATGTTTTTTCAGATATTGGTCAGTGATGAGCAGTGAGTTATCTTAGATGAGTTTTGCGGTGTGGACAGGTATTCAATTCCGGGAGGGTACCACCTCAAAAATGGCGGTCTAAGATATCTTAAATGTCCGATGTGAACAGGGTATTAGTTTCTGTGCTGCTGGTAAGGTAAGCTAACTGGGTAAGCCTCTTGCCGTTTACGTATTATTATTTTTTTTTAAACTTTTTTTTGTATTTTATTAGGATTTTTGCATTAGCTGTTTATAATGCTTCCTTTATTAAAGGTATTATTAGGTTAGATAGCAAATCAAAAGTGATATTTGGCCTTATGTACGTACGGCTTTTTTTTTTCTTTCTTTCTTTTTTCTTAGGATTTTTGCTGATTTTTAGGATTAGCTGTTTAAAATGCACCCTTTATTAAAGAGGGGTTGTTTTTTAGGGTAGATATTTTTAAAAAATGGCCTTATGTTGCACGTTTTGCCGCATTGTCTATACAGATTCCGGCAAATAATACCATTACAAATTTTACATTTTTTCTGAATCGCCGTCTCAGTTATTGTTATTTATTTATATTTATCCTTTTACTTAATATTTAATAATTTTTTTTTGGCAGTTGTAAGCGAGATTTTAGCTGCATTAAAAGTTTCTATTAAGTTTTCTTCTTTTTTTCAATGTCCAAAATTATTTAGGAACGGGGGGGTTCAGGGGGGCAGAGCCCCCCTGACAATAACAAATATTTATTTCAAAATAAGCATATTTGTTTTGTTTTTTACTCATTAGTTTATTTATAATGCTGCTAAAATTAGTGTAATTGCATCGTAACAATTTTTTTAAGATGGCGGAAAAACTTCGTTAAATCTTTATGTTATTTATAAATCCATGTTTTTACATCATTTTCTGTTTTTAAAAATGGTGCAAAATCATTGATTTATAAATAACAAATATTTAAAAATGATGTTTTTCTGCCGATAAGTATAAACGGCAAAGCAAGAGGCTTACCCAGATACATTTTTTTTAAGATGGCGGAAAAACTTCGTTAAATCTTTATGTTATTTATAAATCCATGTTTTTACATCATTTTCTGTTTTTAAAAATGGTGCAAAATCATTGATTTATAAATATTTAAAAATGATGTTTTTCTGCTGTCTTGGAAAAAATTTCATGTCGCCAAAACGGCATTTTGGCGAAAAAAATTTCGCCAAAATGCCGGTACTCTTCCCATTATTTTTTTGCACAATTTCAGATTTCATGTCACATTTGTATTCCGTGATATATGAAAAAGTAAAAATTATCCCAATTTGAATATATAAAACTTTCAAACGCATTTACAATAAAGAATTATTTCAATGGCACTTTAGAATTAGTTAAAAGGACAATTATCTTGTGTCGACGGCTGCGATCAATGTCCCTGTGTCCCATTTAAAGTCACAATTGACCAATCGCACTATTTTTGCAAAAATATTGCACATTTCAAAAAAATTACAAAAAAAGTTTCTGATCGGTTTATTTTCTTGATTGCTTCTAAATTTGATTGGTTGAGAATATTTTGGACAAAAATCAATCGCTAAGCATCTTGGCCAGCTCCCGACCTACGTGCCGGCCGATGCATGCCGTTTAAAACGTCAAATGGACTGGATTCGAGGCTAACGAAAAAGACAGGCCATAAGGAAAGGGCGAGGCTAACGAAAAAGAAAAGCTACCGCGGTGCTTTACGCATATATTTTTTTACAGACCGCGGAAGTCACGTGATGCTCAAATGCACCAATGGAGGTGTACGAAAAGAGCAACACGTCACTCTAGCGGTCTGTAAAAAAAGACAAGTGGAATGCGCCGCGGTAGCCTGTCTTCTTTTTCGTTAGCCTCGAGGAAAGGGCAACTGACGTCACTGTTGGTTTGGGAGAAAAACCTGTTCGTTCTTAACGACTCCTACAGCACAAATGAGAAGGAGCGATTTGATTGGTCTACGTTAAACTGGTCTGTGATATGATTGGCCTACGTCGCCATGACGATTCTTGCAATGATAGCTGCAACAAAAATGCAGTGGTAGATTGGTTGATGGAACTGTTTGTTTGTAAACATGCCCTTTCCTTATCGCGGTGCATTCCAGTTATCTTCTTTACAGACCACTAGAATGACGTATGTTCTTTTCGTACACCTGCATTGGTGCATTCGAGCATCATGTGACTCCGGCGATCTGTAAAAAAAAGATACGCGTAAAGCACTGCGGTAGCCTTTCTTTATCGTTAGCCTCAGAGTGGATCATTTTTACATGGCGATTGGTGCAAAGCAGCGCGCTCATCGTTTTGCACCAATCGCCGTGTAAAAATGATCCATTTCATGTGACGTTTTAAACGTCATGGTATTTAATGGGTATTTAAACGTCACATGGAATGGATCATTTTTACACGGCACCGAGCGCTGTGAAAAAATGATCCACTCCATGCGACGTTTTAAACGTCATGCTCCGGCCGTGTAGTCGCGGCCAGCTTCACGGCTACACTAAATACCGGGCTTGCTCATTCATTCGAGGCTAACGAAAAAGAAAGGCTACCGTGGTACTTTACGCGTATCTTTTTTTACAGACTGCGGGAGTCACCAATGCAGGTGTACGAAAAGAGCACCACGTCAGTCTAGCGGTCTGTAAAAAAAGATAAGTGGAATGCACCGCGGTAGCCTGTTTTTTTTTCGTTAGCATCGTCATTCATTATCATGACGTCACAAAAAGTGGCTGGCTGCGACGAAAGACATACAGTGATTGGCACAAAACGATGGGCGCGCCGCTTTGTACCAATCGCTGGTCTCGGTCAACACTATTTGTAACGTTATGAATGTGTATGAGCAAGCCCGGTATCTAGTGTTTCCTTGCCAGCTGACATTATCGTCATCTGACGTCACTATAAGAATATCCGAGGCTAAAGAAAAAGACAGGCTACCGCGGTGCATTACACTTATCTTTTTTTACAGACCACTAGAGTGACGTGTGCTCTTTTCGTACACCTGCATTGGTGCATTCGAGCATCACTTGACTCCCGCGGTCTGTAAAAAAAGATATGAGTGAAGAACCGCGGTAGCCTTTCTTTTCGTTAGCCTCGAAGAATATTCGAGGCTAACGAAAGAGAAAGCCTGCCGCGGTGCTTTACGTGTATATTTTGTTACAGACCTCGGGAGTCACATGATACCCGAATGCTTCAATGCAGGTGTACGAAAAGAGCGTCACGTCACTCTAGCGGTCTGTAAAAAAAGATAAGTGGAATGCACCGCGGTAGCCTGTCTTTTTCGTTAGCCTCGAAGAATATTATAACTCCGGTTCCCGGTGGCACAGGCAAATACTTGCCTGTGTTCTGGAATAGAAAATGCCCATGTTTGCTATAGTTCGGACAAATGCGTCTGTCTAAGCACAGTCTGAGCATCGTATGTTGCCACTCTCATATAGAGGCACGGTACTCATACTCATAGCTCTCACCATGAACCTCTATACCAGGACTTCTAACGAAATAGCCTTTCGAAGAAGGAAATCGTTCCTCGAAAAAAGCCTCAAATAGGTGGCGCATGTGAAGACGGATCCTGCATACGTCACTAAAATTCGTCTGCTTCACCGTTTGACACCGCGATTTTACAAACCATCACGCGTAGAACGATTGGAGGCGATGTCGAATGGTGATTGGTCGACTGCCCGAGACGAGGTAGGAGGAGCTTAATGCGCTTGAAGAGGATATTTTTCATTTCGTTCAAGATTCATAAGAAAGTCTGATCTTGCATATTCATGTTTGCTTTATTTTTAATGATGCTTAGGACATATTAAACGTGTCTAACAAAAAATTATTAACTTAATCCAATTAAAAGAAAACAATCCATATGTACAAGTATAATTTGAAACAGCAAATCAAATACTTCTAGCCCTTGTATTTTCAGAGGTCATTATCTAATTCAACTCTTGTTTTTTTTTTTTTTTTTTTTTTTTTTTTTTTTTTTTTTTTTTTTTTAAGAAAAATAAAACATATTTTAATTTTAAAGGTTGGTGAAAACTAATTTAAATTTGTAGTAGCTTGTGTGCATTTTTTAAGGGAAAAAACTTTACGTCCAGCATAATTTATTGATACATAACAAACCTTACATAAAGTTAAACATATTTAATTTATAAATTATTATATTTTTTAATATCTATAATCTATAACTTCCAATTTTCAAATAAAGATTACATGTTTACATTTTTTTTTTTTTGTAATTTTTATTTTAAATTTTATTTATAGTAAATACTAAGTACAATTAGCTAGAATTAAACAAAGAAAAACATATTAAACATTATTTCACAAGAATAAACTGAAAGCACAGCAAATAAATGTTAGCTTTCTGAATGTTTATTATTATTTTTTTAATAATCATAATTGAATTAATAAACGAAAATAAAATTACTAGGTTGTTAAAAACTTTTTGAACTGTGCTATTTTATAAAATCAACATATACTTAAGCAATGCAGTTTACAGATTTTTATATAGTTATTTATTTCATAAAATCAATATATACTTAAGAAATGAAGATTTCAAATTTATATATACTAGTTTTAAAATTTTTACTGAACTTAAAGGTTTATTAAACAAACTATTTCCTTCATATCTTTAAGTCAAGACAGCGTAAAATACAAAATTTTCATACAAATTCATTTAATTTTGGAATTATTTTTTTCTTTTTACAATTAAAAGCTTGCAAACATTGCATGTATCCACTGCCAAAATTTAACTGAAAAAAAAATTCATTCAGTATTTAAATAATTAAAAAAGCTATACAAATTACACTTAAACACCTAAAATCCATGCAACTTCTAAGCCGTTAAAAATACACATACACATGTAAATTTATTTTTTTATTTAAATAATTTAAATGGTTTATTACAAAACACACACAAATCCTCCAACATGTAATAATAATGGTCACAAAATGTGTAGTGGCGCCATCTGTTCGTAAAATAAGCAATTAACCATTCAACATTTTTTTTTCGCAAAATAAAAATAATGATAACTATATTTATTATTACTAGTGTTAGATAGATTTATCTTCTTTACTTTCACTATTATTATTTGTAATACAGTTATGAAATGATGCCATTGTTTGCTTTATTTAATCTATTTATAATAATTTAGTTTGGTTGTTATTGTTTTTAGCCTAAATGTACCAAAATTAACATGTAAAATCATGAAATCAATACAATCCCTGTATATGATTTTCTGCTATTCCAATTTTCACAAAATTCTTGGGATCATGATGACATTAAAATATATATTACTGATGTAGACGACATATACAATTTTTTTTTAAATAAATAGATTACTGATGTAGACGACATGTACAAAAAAATAAAAATAAATAAATAAATAAAAAGAAGAAGCAGAAACAGAAATAAAAACAAAAAGTCCTAGCTTCCGGATTTTAATAGTTACCAAAAACGTTTTGTTTCTATTACACATTATTAATAACAAATAACATTAACATACATGTAATGTTTGGGTTTGTACAAAATGTATCAACCGAAACATAAGATCATATTTCAAGCTATGTCTACAAACCCCAAGCTTCCCTTTAACATAGATTGGTTTATTTTTCTCATAGTTTATATCTTGCTAATTAATCACAAGAGAATGTATAACAAACCTTTACGCAAAAATATTAATTATATAATAATAATATTAATTATATATTTTAATAATAATATTAATTATATATTTTAATAATAATATTAATTATATATTTAAATAATAATATTTATTTATATTAATTATATATTTAAATAATAACATTTATTTATATTAATTATACGTTTAAATAATTATACTTATATAATATATTAATTGAATATATTTAAATAAAAATATTAATTAATATTAATTATACTTATTTAAATAAAAATAATAATTAAAATTTTAAATAATAAAATAATAGAAAAAAAAACTTTAAATATGGTAATCTTCCAGAACTTTATCACTACAGATCAACCAATAATTGGTAAAAAGAATTTTAGTAAATTAATAGAGATTTTTAAGAATAATGCTTAAGTTTAAAAGTTGAAAACTTTAATTAATTAATTCTGCTAATTTGATAATCATCTGTTACTAAAGTTCTAATAAAAAAAATTTAATGAGAGTTTATTAGTTATTGCATTTTAATAAATGTTCGTATAGTTATTAAAAAATAGCTTATATGAATTAAAATTTAATTTAATTCTTGAAATTATCTGATATTAAATTTCATTGTATGTAATAAAATTTTTTATTTTTATTTACCTTAATTATAATTATAATTTAACATTGTTTAACTTAATTCTAATTAAAATTTAATTATCTAATTGACAATAAAATATTGCAGAGCAATTGATAAAGATCAACTGATCTTTACATCAATGCTTAAGAAGCACTGTTAATAAATATTCTTTATTAACTAATTCAATAAAGATCAAAGCAAAACTCTAAAAAAATTGGAAAGGACACAACTCGATACATCAAACCTACGAGCCTGGTGCTTTAACCACTATACAAGATCTGACACAAGAATATTTGCTTTTATTACACTTATTCATTTAATACGCTTTAACTCCTCCCCTCACCAACTACGTAACCATCTTTTAGCCAATCATCATTCGACACCGCCTACAATCGCTATACGCGTGATGGTTTGTAAAATCGCTTTGACACCAGTGACAGCCATGGGTGCTGCTGCAGCACGGATTCTGGCCAGCTGCGCAGAACCGTGCGCGTAGCTGTGCAGCTGCCATTTAGTGCCGAAGTCTCGACACGCTGTATCACTATTGCGTTAGAAGTCCTTCTATAGAGGTTCATGGCACAGATTAAATATAGTCATACAGATTTGACAGTGGAGCGAAAACCCGAACCGGCGCGATACAAGCGCCACTACTGAGCACAGTCAAGAACTAACGCACACGCGCGCGATCTATAAACTGTCAGATTGTCACGGTCACATGTACCTGTTGGCAGTTTTGTTTATTTAATATCGACACGACAGTTTCTCAGTTTAAATTATTAAGAAAAAGGTGTAAATCTGTAAGAAACTCGTGTAAATATGTATATTTGTAAGTATTTGTATGATAAAATAAAATATGTTTGATGTTTTAAACAATAACAAACTGCGGCGACACATTTACATAAAAAAAAGATAGATACTATACAAATAAGATAAGTAATACCTACCTGTGGCGACACGCCCGGAACGTTTGCGACTGTTGTCACTAGGGGCTCTGAAGCTGCGATTCGGTTACCATTGAGCTTATGGAAGTGTCCTATCTGGTGGAATATATTTAATCTGTGGTTCATGGCTCTCATACTGAAGTTTTTGTCCAAACTATGCCAACCTCAATAACTTGGCGATACTAATTTGGACGAGCGTGCCTCTACATGAGAATGGTGATATACGAGTTTGTCCAAATTATGGCAAACCTAGGCCATTTTCTATTTCAGAACTTCGCGATACTCGCCTAGACGAGTTCGATAGTTTAGTTTTGATAGTTATGTATTTTTTGCGATGTTGTAGTTATGACGAAGTTATGATTCCCCCCTCCTCATCTTGGGGGCATTTTTAATGAAATCAAAAATCTGTCATACATAAATTTTTGGCCCTTTTCCTAGAAGTAATAATAACTTTAAACAAATTCGACGTGTATAAAAATTAAGAAGTTATGGGTTTTTTTCTGTTTTACAAAAAGCCCCCCCCCCTGTTCGAATTTGCCCATTAACGAACTTGACCAAGATTTTATGCCGGTTGATTTTATGTATCAATTTGGAAGATATTTGTGCAGAATTATGGGAGTTATCGTGTCCATAAAAAAGTGACAAAGATAGATAGATAAAGTTTTGAACTGGGGTGGGGGGGGCGGGTTCTAAGAGCCATGATCAGTGAAGATCTGCAAATTTTTTCTGGAATTCTAACTTAGGGGAGAATGTAATAGGTAGTATTTCTTACGAAATCTACCTAAAATCATTTTATTTACAATGGAAACAAAATTTCAAAATCCGCCGGTAGATGGCACCAATATACTGGATCAATCACCTCAAAACATCTCTACGAAAGAAATCTGAAAAAAAAATGTTTACAGAAATGTTGATATACGTATTTTATATGAAATAGTTTTTGCAGGTTTTAAACAAAATTAAAATATTTAAAAGCTTTAATATGATTTTACAAATATTTTAAGAGTAGAATCGTATGTTAAACTGTATTTTTTTAATGAAGCTTTCAAAGAGTTGTTCATTTGTGATTCTGAATGGCAACAGTGTTCGTTTGTTTACATCTGGAATTCCGATGTTTAATCTGGATTTTTAATTAAGAACTTAAAACATTATAATAAGATATGAGATACATGTTTTATAGGAAAATATGCTGAACAGACATGATTTCAAGTATAGGTTTTTCATTAAGACTAACATGGCGTTTAACTGCTGTCGATTCGCAGACCAGAGTGTTCCGGCCTGGAATGGTTACAGACACTTTCTTGCCTTCGGATTTTATTATAAGTAGATTGTGAGGCATACTTTGTACGACCCACGAGTCAACACTGGTGTCAGGCTCTAAGACATAATACAACTTTTGTGATACACTGCTCAAAACAATTAAAGGATATTTGAAGTTTTATATAAAATAAAGATATAAACGAAATTTTTTTTGCCGAAAATAGAAGAAGAGAATCACAAATGCAAATTTTTCTGGTTTTCAAACTGTGGAGTATGCAAATTTTGAGTTCGACGTCAAAAACGTCGCTTCAGCGGCAGCGAATGAAATTTGACTTTCAACTGGATAAAAGAGAATGAAGACAAGGATGATCGGCATTCAGTGATTGCTTTGTTTCGATGAGTACGATGTCTCAGCGAAGTCATTTGACAGATTCAGAAGCTTGCAGAATTGTTGGTAGGTTAGAAGGGGGCCAAACTCAAGCCGAAGTAGCGCAAGCCATTGGAGTGTCACAAAGTGTCATTTCCAGGATCTGGAACCGTTTTTTGGAGAGTGGATGTGCAGGCCGAAGACCAGGGCAAGGTCGTAGACGGGCAATAACGCCCAATGAAGATCGGTATTTAGCGTTAACAGCTCGGAGACACCGAAACATGAACGCTACTCTTCTCCAACAACACCTTCGCTCGGCTACAGGCACCACGATTTCAACTCAGACTGTCCGAAACCGGCTCCATGCTGTAGGTCTGTATGCTCGCCGACCGATGGTATGTGTTAGATTAACATCAAGGCATCGTCGAGACCGCAGGGAGTGGGCAACCGAGCATGTCAACAGGAGGAGAAATGAATGGAGCAATATTCTGTTTTCTGACGAGTCCCGTTTTTCTGTGCATCCGGATAATAGGCGTATTTTCATCTGGAGGGACCGTGGCAGTAGGAATAATCCTGCGTTCGTGCACGAAAGTGTCAGATTTGGCGGTGGAGGAGTGCTGGTGTATGGTGGCATCTCCATTGACGGGCGCGCTGACCTCTACATCATTCGAGATGGAGCTCTGACTGGTCGCCGATATAGGGATGAGATCCTCAGACCTATTGTAGTCCCTTACGCTGCAGCAATCGGAGATAACTTCATTTTAATGGACGATAACTGCAGGCCACATCGTGCAAACCTGGTGGAGGATTTTCTTTTCGAGGAAGGAATCGTTCGAATGGAATGGCCAGCGTGTTCTACAGACATGAATCCAATCGAGCACGTTTGGGACGCTCTAGGAAGACGAGTTTCTGGCCGCCAACAACCCCCACAAACAATCCAAGAACTGGAAAGAGCTCTTCTGGAAGAGTGGGGCAGAATACCCCCAACTCGTCATTAATAGCCTCATTGAGTCCATGCCTCAAAGGTGTTCAACGTTGCTGGCCGCCCGTGGAAACCATACCCCCTACTGAAAATGATTTTCTTTGAAGAAAACACCTTTTCTTATTCTTTTTTTCTCATATGCACAAATTGTGTTTTTTTCCTTTTGTACACAAATGCGCAATAAAATGCATTTTTTTCTGCCAAACATGTGTAATTTATACTCATATAACCTACTATGTCTGTCGACCATGTATCAATCAGCTAAAAAGTTTCCCAGATACAAAATCCACCTAAAACTGCAATATCCTTTAATTGTTTTGAGCAGTGTATTTAAAATCAGTATTAAGGATAAAATAAAGTGAAACGATGTACGATTATTATAGTGCAAAACAAACATTTTTACAGTAATAGAAAAAAAAATTATTTATTACAAAATACATTTTATATATAGTTTGATTACAATTGTTTATGATTTAAGATTTATCTAAGAACACATATCGGTATATCTGAGAGATAATTTCAGCGTTACATTTTTCATCTGTGGGATCATAATTTACTATAGAAACGCTATTAAAAATATTTCTTTAATGCATGATAAACAACAGTAGTTTTGGGGAATGATTAACAAAACGAGTGTACCCCGTGTAAATAAGGTTGGGGTGAAAATTTTTATAGAACCGTAGCAACAGATGATGCTATATTCAAAATTCAACATGTGTGTAAGTTGCTCTTCTTTCTTCTACAGTTGAAATTGTTTCATGTGAAACTGATGATATCTGAACCTCAAAATAAAAAGTGAAAGTCTATAAAACTTTAAGAAAAAAATATATATTTTAATTTTTGCAGCACAGATTTATCTTTGACATTTGAACTTGATACTAGAAAGGCGGGAATAAATAAATAAAAACCAACTGTTCAAAATATCATAAAAAATATTACGTTGAATGGATGATCAAATGCCTTTTTAGAGTATCAGCCTTAGCAAAAGCTTTATTGCATATTTCACAAAGAAAAGGTTTTTCTCCTGTATGCGTCTGGTGATGCCTTTTCAGGCTCTTAAGATTACCAAAGCATTTTTGGCACACCTGACACACATAAGTTTTTTGGGGGGAATGAGTGTGTAAATGTTGTTTCAAATGAAACGAACTTCGAAAGGATTTTTGACATACTTCACAGGTAGGATATGACGTTTCATGGGTAACCAAATGCCTTTTTAGGCTACTTGCCCCAGCAAAAGCTTTGTTGCATGTTTCACATATAAATGGTTTTTCTCCTGTATGCGTCAGATGATGCCGTTTCAAGCCTTTAAGATAAGGAAAGCCTTTTTGACACAACTGACACACATAAGGTTTTTCACCCGAATGCGTGCGAAAATGCTCTTTCAAACAAAATGCTCTCTGAAAAGATTTTTGGCACACCTCACAGGTATACGATGTCTCCTCGGAATGAGTTAGTGAATGCTCTTTCAAATGACGAAATTGATAAAATGATTTCTGACATATTTCACACTTAAACGGTTTTACTCCAGAATGAATCTTTAAATGTTCTCTCAAAGAACCACGGTGATAAAAAGATTTTTTACATATATTACATGCAAAAGTTTTCCCCTCAGAATGAATTCGAAGATGTTCTTTGTAACCACGAAATTTAGAAAAAGGTTTTTGGCATAGTTTACACAAGTATGGTTTTAAATCAGAATGAATTTGTTGATGTTGCTTCATTTTATAATGCTCAGAGAAAGACTTTTGACAAATCTCACACACATAAGGTCTTTCTTCTGTATGTGTTCGCATATGACGCTTCAGCTGTGAAGGCAAAGAAAATGACTTTTCACATACTATACAAACTAAGAGTTTCTTCTTTGGAAAATCCCCCGAATGCAGGTGGTTGTTTATTCTACCGGACTTAGAAAGTGATTTTTGCTGTGTTTCAGACACAAAGTCCTTTTCCTTACTCTCAAAAGAAGGATGAGGCTGCAAATATTCTAAACAATATTGAAGTACGTCATTTGCAATATTTAGGTATTCATCATGTTTTTTTACAATTTCAGATTTACATAATGGTTTTTGTTGTTTTTCCGACTCAAAAGTTTCCTTCTTATTTTCAGTACAAGGTTTTTTTTCTGAACACTGGAGATTTTTGGAACAATATTGAAGTATCTCAGCACATACATATTTATCATGTTTGTTTTTGTTTAAATTTTCAGGTTCTGAAAGTAATTTTTCTTGGACCTCAGATACAAAAATGTTTCCTTCATTTTCACTGCAAAGTTGTTTTTTTGAACACTGCATATTTTCTGAAGAATAATGAAATGTTTCAACGCTTTTACATTCCTCATCATCGTTTATACTTTCAGATTCAGAAAATAATTTTTGATGTACATCAGACACAATTTTTTCCCCTTCATTTTCACTACAAAGTTGTTTTCCTGAACATTGCAGATTTTCTGACCAATAATGAAGTATTTCAACACTTTGATGCTCATTATGCTTATTTATGCTCTCAGATTCAGACAATGACGTTTGGCGCACTTCAGACACAACACTGTCCCTCTCATTTTCACTACAGGGTTTCTTTTTTGAGCCCTGAAAATTGTCCGCACAATGATGATGTATGTTTTTCGCAGTACTTTGATATTCATCATGCTTGTTTAAACTTTCAAGTTCGGAAAATGATTTTTGACATCCCTCGGATATAAAAACGTCTCCCTTCTCTTCACTACAAAACTTCTTTTTTGAACACTGGAAACTGTCCAAATAAAAATTATTCATGTTCTTCGCTACATTTTGATATTCATCTTGTTTGCTTATATTTTCAGGCTTAGAAAGTATATTTTGGTGTATATAAGGTAGAAATAGTTTTCTCTCATCCTCACTACAAAGTTGTTTATCTGAAAGATTAAGATTTTCTAAATAATGATGAGATATCTTTTTTGCAGCACTTTGATAGTCATCAAGAAGTCCCCCGTTTTGAGCAAACAGAGCTTCTTCCATTTTTTCTTACATTATTCAGATTTTTGTAAAAATGTTATTCCCTTTACATAAAACAGTCTAAGCTTGATAATAAGTAATCTAAGCATATCTTTATAAAAATATTATACAGAAATATTTCATTAAAAAATTAAATAATGAAGCTGCATTATCAATTGAAAAGCTTGATAGAAATCATATAAATGAATGATTGTTGAATCTGAAAGAAAAAAAGAAGAAAAAATATAGTCACATACCATTTAAGAAATAAATCAAAATAAAATTTATTTCGATTTAGTGATATATTGGTGCTGCAAAATAAATAAATAAAAAACTTGGCAATTCCTTTTGAAAAATGAATCATTTTAAACAAGGTAAATCAATAAATATTCATTTTTTAAATGTTTTGTTTTGTTTGTTATGGCTTATCCTGAAATTGTCTTTCAAATTGTTCAGATTTTTTTTTTTTTTTACGTTTTGTTTATTTTATTAAGTAGCTACCATTACAAAAAGTAAAAAGCTACCTATTGCAGCCGTCCGTAGGAAAGCAATTCCGGAAAATTTTGGTACGTTTTTATCGATCATGAGTCCAAAACCCAAAGAAACACGTCGTTCATATGTTGATATATATAAGGTGTGTCCCACCGAAATAAAGCCACCGGATTGTGTGCTGTAACTGGACACGAAACAAACCAATGATAATGAAACAAATATATTAAGAATGGCTATATACAAATACATATTTACAAGGAGTAACTCACTCCCTGCCTCACCTCGGCAGGAAAAAAAATTAAATATAAAAAAAGAGGCGGGGGGGGGGGGGAAGTGTCCCGCTGAAATAAAGTCACCACCCCTATCAGTGTTTATGGGAACTCCCGGCATTCGAACTGTTTCATAACTTCGATGAGTGAAGACAAACATTTTGGTAACACATTTATTAAATATATCCACCCGTTCCTATTTTATCAACAAATAAAGAATCTTAGATTGTCCATGGTCAAAAATATTAGATCTTCCTTTTCTCTGATTAGTTGGGTAATAAACAATCCAACTAACCAATTTTAAAGGTATTTCAATGAGTAAGAAGTTACATACAAATATAAAACAAAAGTTACATACAGTTATATACAAAACATAACCTCTTATGTACAGCAAATGCCAAAACAAACAAATAAAAACTCATAATGTATATTATATTTTGATACTTTCATGCTATAGTGGCCCCCCCCAAGGATGAATCGCCAAGCGGCGAAAGTTTATCGCCAAATTATAAAACATATATGACATTAATATAATACATGATGCATATAACATTTCGTGACATATATGGCCAAGATGTATATTGTTTTAATTTTGTTTCATTATACAAATATTTCATGATTTTTTAAAAATATTCTTTTAATCTTTTAATACGATTTTTAAAATTCTTGGATTCTAGGTTTAGTAGTTATTGCCTACATAATAGTTTTTCTTAGCAATTCAATATCTTTATAGAACTTATTTTAAGTACATGGGTAGTTATTCTAATTATAAACACAAGAATCCAAGATTTAAAAAATTCAAAAGTAAAAAAGTTAATTGTTTTTAAAAACTGATATATTTTCATATAATAGTAAAATTACAATTTAACAAATAAGTAAATCAGCACACTATAATTGTATATAACATATTTTAATTTATTCCACTGTGAAAAATAGTAGTTTATTTATGTAAATAATATTAAGTAAATTTAAAAACAAGCAAAATTTTGTGGTCTATAGAAGTACGAATTGTATATATATTTTTTTATATTTATATGTTATTTATTCACATATCTTTATTTTTCATTAAATATATAAACATGCAAAATTTGATAGTTTGAAATGTATTTTATATAATTAAACTATATTATTAAAACATATTAAACAAAAAGATAATTTAAATTGCAAAAAATAATTATTACGTAGACAGTTGTTCTAAACAAAATAAAGAATCAGAGATTTTTTTTTTTTTTTAAAGCACATTAAAAATCTAAAAGTATATTTTTAATAAATCATGAAATTTTAAAAATGTTTGAATAATGAAACAAAATTTAAATAATATATTATAGATTTATATCACATATTTTAATTTATTTCTCTGTGAAAAATAGTAGATTATCCATTTAAATAACTATAAATAATTTTAAATAATAACAAAAATTTCTGGTCTATTACAAATATAAATTGCCTACTTTATTTCTTTTATATTTCATTAAATATTTAAACATGCAAAATTTCACAGTTAACACTACTTATATATACTACAAAACATATTTTTAATATATATTTTTTGTAAATTTCAATGTTTATATATTTTTTTTTCAGTTGGGGTTCAAAAGTAATTAATAAAAATTTTCGCTGTGAAAAATAAGACTGACTGGGATTCGAACCCAAACAGAAAAATGTAGAATATAGTGTGCTGCCAAACAAGTTACTGAGCTTCTTGCCAAAGGCAGAAATTTATCCGATTATAAACTATAACATAAATTTTGAGACTTATTTCCTCAAGAACCCCTGGGTATTGCATTTTATGGCTTTCATATATTTATAATACTAACTATTCTCTACAGATACACAAACATTCCCTGCATTCTGTGCCCTCGACCTCGGAATTTCTCCTTGTTCATTATTAAAACCCACTGTTTGTTAAATATGGAAGATCTCAAGCATTGTCAGATAATTTCATTTAAATAAAAGGTGCGACTGGAGAATTTATCCCTGTTTGGCGTGGTTTAAAAAAATTGGCAATTTTTTAATTGTTTGTTTACATTTATCATACTGTAAACCCACTATAACTTTATATAAACCCGTATATAACTTTTAATATTTGTTTACATTGACTTGGTGCATTTATCGCCACCTTTCCCACCGGTGCCAAGCAGTGGTGAATTTTACAATTTACCCAAATAAAATAAATTACATTAAAAAAAAAGTAAAAAGGCAGTATGCAAAAAAAGTTTTTTCTTTTTGAAGTGAATTTTTTTTTTTTTTTTTTTTTTTTTTTTTTTTAAGGTGTGGCTTGTCGCTGTTTAATTACATATAATCTGTAAAATGTAGAGCAATGTAATATAAATTTTCAAAAACCCATGTTGGTGTGTCTAAATTAATGCATTCTCCTTAATATATATTTTTTTTCTTTTAGACATAGTGTCTAGTATTTGTCTAATTGTTATAAAAAGGCATAATTTACATAATAATATTTAATGTAAGTTTATAAACGTTTCAGTAAAAAACCTTGGCTAAGATGCTTTACACTCACGCAGAAAAAAAAAATTAATCGGTTAAAAAAAGGAAAAAAGTCGCCAAATTTAGGGGATTTTTTCCTTTAATGGCAACCTAGCCATTGTATTAAGTTATTCGTTTGGTGCAGTCTTGAAAATTGTGCCAACTAAAAAGTCACCAAACTTTTGTTTACATGTTTGCGTGAGTGTAAAGCATCAGTTCCAAAACCTTTATTAGTGCATCAAAAAATAAATTAATGTAAATTTAATGTGAACTGGCTATTGTAAACCAACTATTTTCCCGTAAAATAGGGCTTTTTCAATTAAAATCTCATTTTCTTAAAATGTGATTTTGAAAAACCCTATCTTTTTAATAAAATTTTGAAAATTTTATCTCACTATATTTTCACATTTTCTAAACTTAAACGAAACTTTCCACTAAATCTTTGTAAAATACACCTTTAAATATAACTTCCTATTCAGTTTAATTAAAAAATATCTCATTTGTTTAAATATTGAAATAAATGATATTGCGTTCATATCACGCTTACATTGAAAATGTATCAAATGTTGCAAATTATTTCATATACATATCAGCAAAGAAATAACTTTTTTTTAAACAAACAAACAAAACAAATTCAAATTATACAATACCTGAATTTAAGTAAAATTTGTTAAGTTTATTATAGGTCGGAGACTGTTAATTTAGCAAGAAATAAATATACGGCAGTTGATGATTTATCAACACCGTCTACACTTTTTGTTTATGTTTTGTCTTGTTTATGTTTACCTACATGGTTGGTTGGTTGGTTGGTTGGTTGGACCTGTACTACGCCATTGACGGCACCACAGAGTTACCAGAAAGAATAGAGAGGAAGTAAACCAAAAAAATGGCGGCCCAAACCACAGATTAAATATACATATCTTAGCATATATTTAATCTGTGGGCCCAAACAAGAGATTTCATTGTACGGAGAGAGGCTGCAGTGGAACAAGGACTGGATTCATTGGACGGGGAGAGATTTTCAAAGCAAGCCGCCAGTTGTTTGGGGTGAGTGTAGGGTTGCATTTTTAGCGTCACGCCAAACGTAAATATTTCACATGCAGTTCCTCTTTACTCCGTGAAACAGATCAGCTGATCAACCACTGTACTTCAATTGGAGGTCAGGGTAGTTAAACCAATCAGAACTGCCTATTTGTAGTGTGTGACCACCAACCTGACGTTTATGAAGGATATTCCATTACGTCATGATCACGTGGTCCAACCGAAGAACTACTTGGATAAAGAAGGGAAGGATCCGTAAACGTAATGTAAAATATCGTCCATCGCACACAAAGCCGTAAATATCTTACAACTAAACGAAGCGTAGGCAAAACATAATAATGCTTTAGCACTACTTACTGTATAGTTAGCTGTGTTGTGTCCTTATTACTCATTTTTTTAAATTATTTATTTATTTTCTAATTGCAACGGATAGTCCAAGTTAAGTCCTGATGCACCTGAGGCTCGGATTTTTAATTTTTTAGATCTGGGCTCCCTGGGGCCCCTTTAAGATTTTTGCCCTAAATTGTTAATAACTTGTCCAATTTTATCCGATCCTCTTCGTTTTTGGGACCCTTTCTCCATTTAGCTTTTTCCCCATTTCTACGTTCCAGTTAGGACCCTGTCCCCGTGGGGCTTGGTACGGAGCCCGTTGAAGTTTTTGTTTCCTAACTGTTAATTGCTTGCCCCTTTTAATCCGATTTTCATAGTTTATGGAGCCTTTTCTCCATTTAGTTATTTCCCCATTTCTACTTTCCAATTAGGACCCTGCTCAAAAGTATAAACTGGCCCCTTTTGAGCCCCCTACTATAGTTCCCCTAAAAATCGTCCGATTCACTAGCCCTTTTTTTATAACAACTTAGAACTTCCAGCTACTACATGAACGACAAAAAAAAAATTCCGGAGAAGATCCGGGCCCCTTGAAGTTTTTGCTCCCTAAATTGTTAATATATTGCCCCTTTTAATCCGATCTTCATTTTTGGGGCATTTTCTTCATTTCTCCATTCCATTTAGGACCGTTTATCTTAGGGCCCCGCTCAAAACTATCAGCGACCCAGCTATCAGCCTAAATTTAGGCCTCCTACTATAGCTCTCTTAAAAATCGTCCGATTTACTAGCTTTTTTTTTAACAACTTCTTAGGAGGACTTCCAGCTACTACATGAATAACAGAAAAATGTCTAGGACAAGACCCGGGCTCCCTAGGCCCCTTCACGTTTTTGTTCCCTAAATTGTTAATACCTTGCCCCCTTTTAATCCGATCTTCGTTTATGGGGCCTTTTCTCCATTTAGTTGTTCCCTCATTTCTACATTTCAGTTAAGACCGTTCATCTTAAGGCCCTGCTCAAAACTATTAGCGGCCCCTTTTGGGCCCCCTACCACAGCTCCCTTAAAAATCGTCCGATTAACTTTTTTTTCTAACAACTTCTTAGGAGTTCCAGCTACTACATGAATGACAAAAAATTTTTCTCGGACAAGACCCGGGCCCCTTTACGTTTCTGTGCCCTAAATTTTTAATAAATTGTCCCCCTTTTATCCGATATTCTTCGTTTTTGAGGAAGAAAGAATTCTTTCTACCTTTAGTTATTCCTCCATTACTACACTCCAGTTAAGACCCTGGGTCCCGGTACAGGGCCCCTTGAAGTTTTTGTTCCCCAAGTTGTTAATAACTTGCCCCCTTTTAATCGGATCTTCTTCGTTTAGGGTGCTTTTTCTCTATTTAGTTATTTCCCCATTTCTACATTCCAATTAGGATCCTGGCCCCCTGAACATTTTGTGCGCCATGCATTTTCCACCACCCCTCCTAATTGTGTCACCATCTCAATGCATAACTTTAAAGTTGAGTCTTGGACTTCTCTCCCCGGGCCACCACCCTCATATTTTTATTGGGTCCTAGGGCTTCCTTTTAAGCATTTTTTGAAAATTCTATTCTAATAATTAATTTATACCCTATGCTTAATTTCGACTAATTTAAGATCTAAAGCGCTAAGTACTAGGACCTTTTAAGGTGTTTTCCTCTTAGGGTCCTGCTCAAAACTATCAGCCGGCCCCTTTTGGGACCCCTATTATAGCTCCCTTAAAATTCGTTCGATTCACTAGTTTTTTTTTTTTCTAACAACTTCTTACAACTTCCAGCTACTATCTGCACGACAAAATTTTTTCTCAGACTTCAGCTACCACCAATTTTGAATATTAATCTGCTTTTTGGGGCCCTTGGTGCAGCTTCTTTAAAAATGATCCCGTAAATTAAAAATCACATTACTGTTAAAGATAAGGGCTTAAGTTTAGAGAGAGGAGGGGGGGGGGGAGGGGATTTCACCCGTAAATTAAATATCGTGTTAATGTTAAAGAAAATGCATTAAATTTACAGGGGGGGGGGGGCATATTTCACCACTGGGGACTAATTTTTTTCTTGGGTTCTATGGTCTCAGTTTCAACAGGGTTTGGGTCATTGGATTCAATATTGAAAACTTGAGTTTTTATTTATTTATTATCATGGGCTCGGGCAACGTCGGGCGAGTCAGCTAGTTATTAATAAATGTTTGATTCGATTTTGGGTAATTGTATTTTATCTTTTGTTACAAAATGTTATTTTTCACAAAAATAAATTTTACTTTTCACAAAATGCCCCCCCCCCCCCCCCCCCAAAAAAAAAAAAAAAAATCTACAAATAAACGCATTTTTTATTACTACAGTTGAAGAGATCCTGGCATTCTCTGTCCTCGAAAAAATATTCCGTTTGAACCATCGCCACAGTTATTGAAACAAATTTTCCATTAGTATATACCTTAATATTTTCTCGGGTCCTTCCTACAATAACTTTAACTCTTGTTTAGATTGACGTCTGAGCTAAAGGTATTTTGAGAAAATTAAAGTTGAAGATCACGTTTTTTGCTTTATCAGACGATTACTCATCCAACGTCAATTTTTGAATTCAGCTTTTTTTCATATCTGATCGTTTGCATCTATCCTTTTTGTAACTTTAACATTTTTTGTACCGATTTTAGGCATTTCTATTGCCTATTCAAAGAAAAAAATTTCTAAAGTTGTAGAATTTCGTTAAAAACGCTTTTAGAAAAATTCTTCTAAAGTCACAGAATTTTCTTAAAAACGCTTAAAAAATAAAGTGACGACGTTAAAAAGTCCATTCTCGACCGAAAAAAAAAACCCAGCCATTTTCCCAATGGTTAATATATATATATATATATATATATATACCGTAAAATCCCGAAAGTAAGCCCCCCTCCCACTTTTAAGCAATTTTGATTTTTTCCATTCCCAAATATAAGCCCCCCCCCCCCAAAAAAAAAAAAAATTGCACAAAAAATGGATTTTAAAAATCCAAGGAAGAGAGTTTTCAATCTTTTGAAAATTTGCACTTTTGTTTTTGTATTATGTTAATGACCCCCTCCCCTCCCCCAATGAAATGTCTGATTCCCTTCCCTGCCCTCCCCAACACAAACAGTTCAAAATTTTGAGAATCTTACATTCTTCTAGCCTTCTTACTGCTCGCTAGTAATATAACAACAAGTAAAAAAATCAGTCCTCCAAACTACAATCTCCCCCTCCATCCAAAATTTATGTTTCATCTCCCCTTCAGCATACAAAGCTTAAAATCTTTAAAACTCTTTATTAAAAAATATATGCTCTATTTGTTGCTGCCTAGTGACAATAAATAAATAATCAACCATTATAATTAACTCTCTGCCCCCAAACTTTCTGCTTTCCCTCTCTTTGTCAACCCTTATAATTTTTTTTTAAACTATTTATTTTAAAAAAATCTTCTGTCCTATTTGTTGCTCTCTATTAACAATAAATAAATAACAAATCATCTAGATTACAAACCCCTTCCTTTGAAATTCATATTACCCCCTCATCCCTGAGAATACAAAGTTTAAAATTTGTAAAACTCTTATTTGAAGAAATCTTTTGTCCTATTTGTGTGCTCTCTAATAAAAATAAATAGATAATTTGTCACCCAAGTTTTCTCTCTGATAAAAAAATGTCCCCACCACACACATACAATATTTAAGTTCTTTAAAACTATTTTTAAAAAATCTGCTGTATTTGTTTATCTTCAGTAACAATTAATGAATAATCAATCATCTAAAATACCCTTCTTTCTCCCAAAAGTTCTATTTCCTCCACTCAGCAAATACTTTAAAATCTTTAGTATATATTTGTTTAAACACTGTTCTATTTCTTATTTTATAGTAAGGTAACTCAGATCATCTACATCATCTCATATAAGTATCACTCATCTTAAATATTCACCCCCTTTGAAATTTTATTTTTGCTCTGTCCTTTTCTCACATGGGAGAAAAGGGGATTGGATTTCTAAATGTATGAGAGGAAAGCAAAAAATTTCATCTCTTTTGCAGTTTGGCTGTTCTTTCCTGCCTGAATCATCTAAATATTTTATGTTTTAAAATAAATACGTTCTCTAAAATAACAAAACATCAGCTGTGAGAAAAGTCAAACTACAAAAAAGACTAACATTTTCTCTCTGCCCCCACCCCCTCCATGTCTAGATGCTGAAGGGGGGGGGGGGGGGGGGGGAGTGAGAAGCAGAATTTTTTTGGGTAGGGGGAGGAGCAAATTAGATAATTATTTAATTATTGTTGAAAATTATTATTTAATTATCGTAGAAAAAAAAATTAAAGTTTTTAAAGTATATACTTGGGGGCGCAAAGTAAATAAAGAGGACTTTTTTGGGGAGGGGAGGGGAATAATTTAGATTGTTATTTAAATATTGTTACAAAAAATAACAAATAGAGCAGAAACAAATTAAGAATTTTAAAGATTTAAAATTTAATGAGATGTATTTGCAGGTGGGGGGGGGGGACAGGGGAGAAAAGCAGAGATTTAAGGAAGAGGGGTTGATTTAGGTGGTAGATTAGGTTTATTTATTGTTAATATGGAGTATTAAATAAGTCTGAAAATAAATTTAAAATTAAAGAGGAGTTATAAAGGTTAAACTATGGGGTTTTGATACTAGAGGGGTGGGGGGCAAAGGGAGAAGTAGTAATTTTGAGGGGGATTTAGATGATTGATTATTCATTGTTACAATAAAATAACAAATAAAGGAAATATTATAAAAAAAAATTAATTTTAATTTATTTTGGAGGGGAGGGGAAAATTTTAAGAGGGGGATTTAGATTTTATATATTTATTTTGAGTGAAAATCTGCCGAAATACAGAAGATTCTCGCCCCTTTTTACTTCAAAATTAATGATAAAACAGGTTTTTAAATGATTTTTTTTTTAAAATCCTGATTATAAGCCCCCCTTCCCACATTTAACCCTTTTTGGTTTTGAAAAAGGGGGGGGCTTACAATCAGGATTTTACGGTATATATATATATATATATATATATATATGCACCGACCGCTGATTAAATGCTTTTCTCTTGGTAAGGTTTTTTTAAAAACATGACATCTATTTTTTTTTAGATTAAATTATATAATTCTCATCTCAAAAAATAAAAAAAGAAAAAAAAAGAAACCAAAGTAAAATGTTTCCTAAAAAAATATCGCCCTAGTACTGCATCAAATGTTTCATATAAGTCGATTTTTTGCTTTGTCCTGTTTTGGTACATATTATTAGAATAGTAAAAATATTTTTAAAACCTAAGGAGTGCTTATTTAGTATAAAAATAATTTCAGATAACAATACAGAATTCTGACAAAACACAATCTTCATTTTCACAGATTTCCTTGTCATAATACAACATGTTAAAATTGTATACATAAATTTTTAATTGTTTTTATGTAAAACCATTCATCTATACTCAGGAGTTGGGAAATACATCATTTTAATTGCCACTGGCGAGTGGATTTTTAGACAATCTTTTAAAAATTGCAGACGATAATAGTTAGCTATATTTTGCAACTTTTCAATTTACCACGATGTAAACATGGTGTTTTATCCTATACTAAACTTCCATATTCTTAATTTTATAGGAAAAAAAAATATATGAAAATGCATTGTAGTAATAGTAATTAACTATTTTTCCAGTTGCATACATTTTGTCATAACAATTTTCAACTGGCTGGTTGGTAAAATTTTCTTTTTAAATAATCTTGATTAGCAACAGAATCTAAGTTCTGTGCATAATCTGATAAAACAAAATTTGTTTTAGAATAGATATGATCCATAATTAAATGCAAAAATTTCGCTTTCTCATACGAAACAGCGCATTGAGCGGAAAATGTTTTGCCTATGACAAGAGGAGTTGACTGGTGAGGAACCGGTTTGTTGACAAACATGCACATTATCTATTACATCTGTGGCATGGCAGACCAGTGTTTATTTATATCATCGAACTAGGAAACTACTTTTAGTAGCATAAAAAGTACTTTCATTCTCATTTTGACTAGGAATTCTGGGATTCTAGTAAACCTAAAGTGCTTGGCTAAGTTTTGGCGTTTTTGTTTGCCGGTTCAAGGTTTCTATTTAACTTTGTTGAATTGCAAATTTAAAAAAAGCAAAAATTAAGGAAGAGAAAGTAATTGGTCTCGTAATTTAGAACCTTGATCAGGTAACGAGACCTTCACCTGACTAGGCACCGCCAGAGGTATAATTCATAGGGAACTTGGAGGACTTTGCACCCATGACGGATTTTACATGCACCAGGCGCCATTAGCGTACATAAATTTACATATTTACCATGTCTGTTGGTTTGTCATGTTCATGGTGGGTTGTCGCTATAGTGTTTATCGCCTCTTTTATGGGCCGATTTCCCTTTTTGTTTTATTTGTCTCTGTCAGGGTATTTTGCCGATTTTAAGGGCTAACACCTGTTGTGTGTTGTTTCTGTCTATTATCATTCATTGGGTTTTTGTCTCTAACTTGATAAATTGATAGCTCTAACTTGTGCTAGAGCTGGTTGTCACATTTTGAAAAATGGTCTTCTTGCGAGAGTTTAACTGGTTATTATGTCACTATCGTAGGTTTTGTCACATTGTAACTTTTGTTACTGGTGGTTGTCACATTTCTGGATGTTGCACACTCATTTTTGTTGGTTTTGTAACTCACCCATGCATTATAGCTGGGAAGTTTGATTTTTTTTTTTCCTTCGTGAATACGCTTAATGCGATCAGTCCATCGAATCCTAATGGCTGTTATCACTGCTTTTGAATTTTGTGGAACTTGTTGATTTGTTATTTGAATTTGAGAAATTTGGCGCACTAATGGAGTGTGGCTTGTTCCGTGGCCGTTAGTCCGTCATATCAAGGCTACACTAGATACCGGGCCTGCTCATTCATTATCATGACGTCACAAATGGCGGCTGGCCACGACGAAAGACATACAGCAATTGGCACAAAATGATGGGCATGTCGTTTTGTACCAATCATTGGTTGTGGTCAGCCACTATTTGTGACGCCATGAGAATGAATGAGCAAGCCCGGTATATACTGTTGCTCTGGTCATATACCTATGTGGCTGTATTCACTTGATGAGACACTATTTCTTTTTCACTATTCACTTTCTTTGGCAGGTATGCTTTTTGAATTCACCAATTAATTACTTTGTTGTGTTTTGTTCACTTTTTGCTGATTGACTTCATCAGTTGGTGAAATTCAGTCCATCACACATGACCTCCACTTCTCACTAGTGCTGAAAAAAAAAAACTATTTTTTTGGCGTAGCAAAGAGGTTGAATTCTGGGATTAATACTCTACAGGCTCAAACATAGTGGCAACGTTCAGGTAGAATGTGGCTTCTGTTGCGGTATTGACATTAAAGTTATACGTTCCTACTTTCATGATTTATATGATTTGTTTATTATTGAGAAATGAGGTAGGAAATCCTGTTCACAAAGAAAGAGTATGATAGGAAACTATCAGAGAACGTAATGGTAATACAATAACAAACGCACCTTCTCTAGTAAGGAGGGGACATTTATTTTTTTGCTTAACAAATGACGTCAGTCTACCATTGGAGGTCAAACAACCATTGGAGGGTGTTGTGATTGGTAGCTGAGAGGATTGGGGGCAAGGTTGGAGGTCAACTGGTCATTTGATTGTTGGATGAAAAGGTCATCAGCTGATTCCAAATTCTTTAATCAAATAGATATGGTATTTATTAAAACACACAGAAAGCAATGGAACACACACAGAACGCAATAGAAAATAATGTAGTCATCATGTTTCAGAAATTTTTTTATTGGGAATTCAAGCTCTTGAATACGCCATCTGGTGGAGAAAAGTTATAACTTCTCGCTTCAGGAAAATCCCATGCAAGCAAATTGAATTACATGGATTTTTAATTTGTTCAGAATGATTACTTTTTTGCACAATTTCAGATTTTATGTGAAATTTGTGTTCTGTGTTGTATGAAAAAGTAAAAATTATCCGAATTTGAATATCTAAAACATTCAAATGCATTTACAATAAAGAATGATTTCAATGGCATTTTAGCATTAGTTAAAGGGACAATTATTCTCTGTACCGATGGAGCCCCATCAGTGACTTACGCTCGTATTCACGAATAACTTTGACCAAGTGTTGAACCAACAGTCCAGTGATCCCAGGTTGAGGTTTTCAACTGAGAGTTGGAAACTCGTATTCACCGTCTACTTCAGACGAAAAGTTACCCAACTCAGAGTTCCTCGACCCTGGTTGAATAAAGCGTGCTAATTGGTTAAAAACATTAGATGTCCTTTTCGGTTTCATGTTGAAGCATTGTTTGTTTATATTATGGAAGAAAAGTGCCAAGGAAAAAAAAAAAAAAAAGAATTAAATGTGTTACTTATTGTATTTTTTTACAAAATATATGCACAAAATAAAAACTTGTATTTACTAAATATGGAGATCAACTTATTTTAATTTCTTACAAAGTTTAATATTTTTTAAACAATTAATTCAAATTTTATGTATCATTATTATTACTTTTAAACATATATGTGAGTTAGGAAAAGGATATGAAATGTGTTAATTGCTAAAGTAAATTTTATAAGTTTATTTTTCAAATAAAATTTAGCTTAGTAGCTAAACAAAAACTTGATTTGATCAAAACTAAAATTTTATTTTAACAGCAATTATGTTGATTTATATTATTAACTATAAATAGTAATTAATTAAGCAATTTCTAATTAAGAAATTATTAAAACAGAGAAAAAGGAAAAATTCCAGAAAGTAGCCTCTAGTACTATTTTTATTTTGTCGAATCAATTTATATATTAACACTTTGCCGTCCGCATGTCTCGTAAAAATACTTCTATTCGTAAAATGTTGAAATTATTGATTGACACTAGAATTTAGAAACAAATTTATTCGAAAATAAGTAAAATCTTTTCTTCATGTACTTGATAAAAAGGAATTTTTCATTCCAAAATTCTGGTGCCAGTGTAGCATTTAAGGATTAAAATTAAGTTACTTTACGTACGACACCACTGTGGTATCGCCGGACGGCAAAGTGTTAAATGATATCCAGATGTATCGATTTTCAGCAATCTAATTAAAATGATTAATTCTAATTGAACTGGATAGTAATTAATACACACATTGACAAAAATAACAACAAAAAGAGTGGAAATAATATCAACAGAGCTGCTTAAAAGATGATGTTTGTGGTTCTAGCGGTGCCTTGGCACCAGGCATCAAGTTTTTTAGGAGCTCCGACAGCGCATTCAATCTATTGACAAACATTTTATTTTAACTAGTCACTAAATAATAAACCCCAAACTTGTTTTTAGTTTAAACTGTCTACCATGGATATATTACTATTTTATTAGATGTTATTTTAATGAACGCTAATATTTTAAACCTTTTATGGCTACTATATAAATTTTCATTCAACTCACAGAATCGAGTAAAGTCTTTTCTAAATAATGGTAAATGAATTCTGCATACTACCGGGACATAAAAATGTGAAATATTACAGAAAGTTGATTTTTTTTTAGTAGCCCCCCCCCCCCCAGCCCTTTTGTATCAAAATTTTTCCATTATCAGATTTACAAGATCAAAG
This sequence comes from Maratus michaelseni, assembly GCA_963931845.1. Classification (NCBI taxonomy): domain Eukaryota; kingdom Metazoa; phylum Arthropoda; class Arachnida; order Araneae; family Salticidae; genus Maratus; species Maratus michaelseni. Next base: position 161,503,145 of record OZ007597.1, read on the forward strand.
GTATTCACTTGACTGCCTTTGAATATTTTTTAATAAATTAACCTAGTAATTACAAAATATTTTTACATGCATACAGACACCTATTTTTAGATCCAGTGCATCATTGAAAAGAATGTATTTAAACAGAAAATTATACTTCATTTTCTATATTCTTTCTAGTTTTTTAATTTCATTTTTTTTTTCACTCATTTAGATGTCACTTTATAGATTCAATTAAAATTTTATTTATGAGCGAGAAAAAAAGAGATTTTTAAATATATTTTTATGAATGAATGGATGGCGATAGATTTCTAGACTAGATATAGGGAGAATAATGATAGTTGGTAATCTGATAAAACAATCTGAATTCATTAATGATAATTTCATATAATTTTACAGTACCTAATTTTAAAGAATATAACTTTTTTGAATGTGACTTAGTGGAGAAGAATAAGTGCCCCATTTCCCCCACCCTACCCATGCATCTTTCTTGCCAATGCTCTGCCAACTGAGCTATCGTGGACAAATCTGACAGACAGCCCAGTTTACCCAGAAACCTTATTGATTATGACATCTGGTCTGATATCTGAATCAGCTCAACTAAAATGTCCCTGGTTCGAATCCTGTCTTGGACACTTTTTCACCCAGTTGGAAAATTATAACTTTTATTGTATTATTTATTTACATGCGATTTTGGAAGCATTGTCGCCTCCTTAAGGGAAAAGAAATAAAATGATGATTTGAAACCAGAACTATCATGCTACTCAAATGGGTACTATAACTCATTAATTATAAAGAGAATAAAAAATAAAAAACACAAAATTATATTCAAATGCATAATTTTTCATTGTTTAATGAATACAAATTACAACTAACATAACAACTGCTGGCTAAACATTAGCCAAAAAACATGAATATTATTTGAATCTTTACAGTCAAGGTAGTGGATTTCAAAGATTAACTATCAATATACTTATCAAAATAATAATAATAATAATAATATGGAAAGATAAAATCATAACTTTCATCCGCATAATTTTTATGTATAAGCATATTAGTTATAATATGATAAAAAAGGGAGACAAACACTTTTTTTTTTGTGTTATTCATTTACAACATCTGATTATAAATTAATGTGATAATGATATCTTTCAGTCATTATATTCAATAAAAGATGAAATAAATAGCTCCTAAACAATAAATAATGAAATAATAATTCATTTAAAGCAAAATGCACCTTATTAATTTTAACCGTAGCAAACATGGCATGAAGTGATGCATTTTTCTAAGCGAAAAAGCTTCATAGTGCCGATAAAGCTAGTTCAAAAGAAATCTTTATAATGCATCAAACAAGAAGAAACATATAGCTTCCATTAAAAGTTTTTCTTTGTCGAATGATTAACACAGTTTACAGAATTCATTAGACTATTCCATTTTCTGAATTTGAATTGTTAGATTAAGGCATATATAGTCTTCCAACTTAGGTATTATAGTAGTTCATATTCATAATATAACCTTTATAACTGACCAAATTTCTTATGAATCAGCACCAGATGAAATAAAGGCTTTTTGTTCTGATAACTGGATAACTAACTCAATTACTATAGTAATAAAAAAATCAAACTTCAGCTAAATATAAGGTAATTATCATCATATAAGATGTTGCTATATCATTAAAAAAAAATCAATATATATTGGTCTAGTTCACAGAATATCATTCCAGTCAAAAAATCTATTAAAAAATAAATATAAATTTTAGGCCCCTTTTTTGGCAAAAAGAGTCTATGAATTAAAGGGGGGAAAAAGTGCTTCACATGCTTCTCTACCTTGCATTAAACACAAATTGGGATTATAATGTTGATCTAGGTAGGAAGTATTTACAACAAAGTTTGGTATATATGACTGAAAATTCCTTTCACAATATACATTACAATGTTGATTATATGAAGACTTCACAATAAGATTTATAACAATGGTAAAATGATTGAAATATACATTGCACAGTTATAAGTTGTTTTGTAAATAATAGGAGTGAAAAAAAGAATATCTGAAGCATTTCTATTTAATTTTTGCATCAGAAATTCTCGGCTTTATTTCTTAACATGCACTTTTCCCTTTCTGAAAATATTCAATAAGAATAAACCATAGCATCTAATTCTGCTTTATTTAACTTCCTCTTTTTTATCATGTATTTTTGTCTTCTGGAAGAGTTTCATTCTCTTCCTTTTTACTAGAAACATTTGTTGCATCTTTTACCTCATCAATAAGATCTGCCTTTATTGTTTTATCACTTGCAGAAGTAATATCTTCACTAGAATTCTGATCCTTAGATATGAAAGGCGATTGAGTATTTTCTGCTTCAGTAGTAGTAGATGTTTTCTCTTCACTAGAAAAATTTGTTGCATTTCTTACCTCATCAATAAGATCTCCCTTTATTGTTTTATCACTTGCAGAAGTAATGTCTTCACTAGAATTCTGATCTTTAGATATGAAAGGCGACTGAGTATTTTCTGTTTCAGTAGTAGTAGGAGGAGTAGGAGTAGATGTTTTCTCTTCACTAGAAACGTTTGTTGTATTTCTTACCTCATCAGTAAGATCTGCATTTATTGTTTTATCACTTGTAGAAGTAATGCCCTTCTTTGAACGTTGTCTTTTAGATGTGGTACGAGATTTAGTTTTTTTTGTTTTAGAAGAAGTGGAAGGAGTAGGAATTTTTTCTTCTTCACTTGGGCCAGGAGTATCCTTTACCTCCCCATCCAAGTGTATTTCTTCCTCTTCACTGGATGGCTGGATATTTTTCCGCTTACCTCTAGGAGGATTCTTTCTCCTATTATAATTTCTTTTCTTTTTAGAAACATCTTTGTTTGGTTCATGTTCATTATGAATTTTTCGATGATGATTCAGCTGACACTGATAGAAAAACTTTCTTTGACACACATCGCAAGTATAATGTTTTTCTCCTTTGTGAGTCAACAAATGTCTATCTAAGTTTCCTTTAGATGTATATTTTTTATCACATACACTGCATGTAAAAGGTTTCTGACCAGTATGAGTTAGTTGATGTTTCTTTAGTTTATATTTTTCTGGAAAAGTTTTTTTGCAGACATCACATACATAAGGACTGTCCCTGGTATGAACAAATGTATGTTTCTTCAAACTGACCTTATCATAAAATTTCTTTTCACATTTGTCGCAAGCAAAAGATTTTTCACCGGTATGAATTCGCATATGTATGTCCAGATGACGTTTTTGAGAAAAGTTTTTTGGGCACATATTACAGTGAAATCTCGTTCCTGAATGTATAAGCAGATGATTTTCTAAATTGACTTTCACAGAAAATCCCTTCTGACACACTTCACAAACGAATGGTTTTTCACCACTATGGACACGAAGATGCATATCCAAACGACTTTTAGATGAAAATGCTTTCTGACAAACATCACAACTGAAAAGTTTTTCACTATAATGAAAACGGACATGTGCATTTAATTTGCTTCTAGTTTCAAAAACTTTCCCACAAATTTGACAAACAATCACTTCCTCTCCGACATTATGGATTAGTCGATGAGCTGTCAAATTACTTTTTACTGCAAATGCTTTTTTACATATATCACACACATATGGCTTTTCTCCTGTATGGGTACGATAATGTCGGTTTAAACCATTTTTTGTATAAAAAGTTTTCTGACATACATCACAAGTGAAACGTGTATCACCAGTATGAAACCGATTGTGAAAATTTAACTGACTTTTGAAAAAGAAACCTTTACCACATACGTCACAAATAAATTTCTTTTCTTCACCAGTATGCAAAAGAATATGAGCATTCAAAGTGCGTTTCTGTGCAAATCTTTTCTGGCATAAGTGGCATGCAAATGGCTTTACTCCACTGTGTACACGAGCATGCTTCTCCAATTGTCCACTAGTTATAAATTTTCTTTGACAAACATCACAAGAAAAAACGCTTGGCATTGATAAAGCAAGTAACTCCCTTTTCAGCTGATCCATATCCTCCTGCTCTTTATTTTCACCTTCATTATCATCTTTTTTATTGAGCAGGTCCATATGAATAAGTAGATGAGTATTCAAGCTAGTCTTGCGAGAAAAAGCTTCTAGACATACATCACATCTAAATGGTTTTTCATTTGTATGTACCAAGAAATGAGTATCCAACTGACTTTTGGTAAAATACTTTTTCTCACACATATTACAACAAAAACGTCTCTCATCATCATTATGCAGACGAAGATGTGAATTCAACAAAATTTCACTATAGAATCCTTTACCACACAAAGGACAGACAACATTCTTTTCCCTTTTGCTGTGTATTATCATATGAGACTTTAAAATACTTTTCCAAGCAAATCTTTTATGACACACATCACAAGAAAATGGTTTTTCACCAGTGTGTATACGAGAATGGTTCATCAAATCAGCCCTCTGAAAAAATCCTTTACTACAGATACCACAGGTATATTTCTTTTCTCCACCATGATATTTGAGGTGAAAATTCAAGTGACTTTTGGAAAAATACCTTTTTCCACATATATGACAAGGATAATTTTTTTCTCTTCCTAAGAATAAATAATCATCAAATTCACTTTGTCTAGAAAGTTCTTCTTGTTCCACATCATTTCCACAGGATTCTGAACTCATTTTCTCTTCTTTAAGCAGATATTTTCAGATATTAGTGCAGTCACAAATCAATTTTCTGTTGTAGTCATTTGTCGTTACAGAATTCTCAAAATTATTCAATAGGAATTCTGCAAATTTTTTTTTTAGAGATAAAATGCAGCTTGGAATCTGGAAATAATAATTAAAAAAAATTATATATTTAAAATAATGTATTGTTATAAACAAAATTGGAAGCTTTAACCATAATTTAAAACATATATATTGATAAAAATGTATTTCTACAGAAATATAATAAATAGTTTACCGATTCTTCACAGATTTTTAATACCTACCTTTTAAAAAAAATGCAGTAAGGCAACTTTACACAAACAAAATTGGGAGGTTTTAGCTATAAAAACAGCACAGTATCTGCTGTTATTCAAATCACTGGTTAATAAAATAGAATATAGCTTTTATTAAAATCAAATTTAAAGGAACAGATTCAAATCAATGTGATAGCATTATAAAACCACCACTAATGAAATCAATATTCCCACTTTTTAAAATCAAGTTTCAAATACTTTAATTTATTACTAATAAGTGAGTCAAAGACATGATGAGCTCATCATTTCAAAACATATGTGAGTAACAATGTTTAGCCTTTTCTTTTTTCTGAACAATATTTCCCTTTTATTTTGCATTCAGCAACATTCCTTACCCCTTCCCCTTAAAAATAAATAGGGAAGAGAAGAAAGGAAAGGAAAAATAAGCAAATTCAGAACAGAATTCCTGAAAGAAGACAGATAAGGTGATAAGAACTGATTTCCACGGCTTTCAAAAAGTTTCTCCTTCAAATGGTGATTTGGAATTCTGTCAGAAGTGAGTGAACATGCCTAAGTGGAAAGATTTAAATGTTAGGGAAAAGCAAGAAATGCTGAAAAAATATGATGACATGAAAAATAAAGCTAACAAGAAACTTTGTCAAAACTGGGGATTTCTTAAACTACCTTATTCAACTTATTGAAGCAAAAAGATGCCATTTCTGATTAAATTAAAACGAATGAAAACTTATCCCACAAAAGAAAACGTGGTGAAAAATCTGATGACATAAAATGCATTTTTAAACTGGTTTGAGAATATGAGAATAGAAAAATACCCATTTCTTGCTCAATTCTATGCGAAAAAGGAACAGCAATTTGCTAGTCTGTGCGGAAAGGAAAACTTCATACCTATGGAGGAATCAATAACCCAATGAAAGGAGTGCAATAACATTGTTTTTAGAAAACCCCATGGCAAGAAGCAAGATGTGGATGATGAGGCTGCTGAGAATTGGAATCATGAAGTCTGGGCTAAACTGATCAAAGATTATCAACTTGATAAAAATTTTTACTTAAATGAGACTGGGTTATTTTACCGAGCACTTCTGGAACACACTTTGATGTTTAAAAAAATTTCTGAGAGTCAAGCAAACATTAACTGTGCTGTTAACATGCAATGTCAGGAATGATAAAGAAAACGCCTTTGGTAAATGGTTCCAGCAAAAGCTCTTGTTGTTTTAAGGGTGTTAAGGACATTCCAGTCAATTATGCACACAGTAGAAACTCGCATAAAAATCACACAGAATATTTAGAATATTTAATAGGCATATATTTTTAAGAGTTCAAAATTGTTTTTAAAATAATATATCAAGTAAAAGCCATGTTATAACAATTTTGTATCTGTAATTACTTATGTAATTACAAAGATATACAATAAATGAAAGAACAATAACATTAACAGATATAAATTTGTAAGCTTTTTATTTTTTTTATTTTAAAAAACTTGAGGCTTGAATACATTAGCGAATTCTGCCAAGTACTAAGTCAAATATCGCCAGGAAGTTCCAATTTTATTTAGTAATAAAATTGATTTTTTTCTCATGTTGAAAAATGCACAGAAATAAGTCAACAGAAATATTCTTAACAGAAAAGATCAATGCAGATTAGTTATAAACATAGTTACAACGCAATGTTTCAATTTATATTATAGTGAGTTTAAAGAAAACAATTAAACAAGTTATGCAAGGAATTAGCATAAAATTCAAGAAAAATGATGAATTATTTTTCATTGTTCAGTCAAGTATTCTCTTAGATTTCACAGTTAAACTTTGTAAGTGCATTTATGAAGAAATAAAATGCATAGACGGTTAGTAGCACTAGAAAAAAAAATAGTATATTGGTCAAGATGCCTGAAACTGTCTTTGATAAGACTTTATTCAATAAAAGAAATCAACCACAGTGTAATTACTCTAAACTGCTTACTAGAAAACTAAGATAACACTTACAAGAACTAGGATCAGAAGAAAAAATATTGTGTGATTAACTACTGGACTACAGCCACGTAAGTGGTTAAAACTATGCAGGATTTGTGTGGTCTTCCATTTAAGTGCTGCTATTTTTTAATAGTAATGATTGGCTTATTTAAGGACAGAAAATCTGTGATTAAATAACAAGATTACTATTCCAAAATAGTGGTATTAAAATGTAAAAACTGAACAAACCCTTCTACATGGATTTTAGTTAGACATAATTAAAGGGTTAATAAGCAGTTTCTTTGAAGTAAATTTATAAAACATAATTTTTAAGAAACTGTAATTTATTTTAAGGTTCTTTTATGTTATCCGGGTGTCAGTGATATATATATATATATATATATATATATATATATATATATATGTATATATGTATCACTGCTAACATAAAAGTACCAATTTTAATACAATTAATAAAGAAGTTTTTTCAAGTATTTCTTCCTCATCTTAAATCTTTGGTGCCCTTACTACCCTGACGTCTATATGCACCACACATATGTCACACTGGTTCGGCACACCCCAGCCTGAAATCTGAGGAGATGAAGAATCAATTTTACATGATCGGAAAAGGCACTGTTGCATCTATTTTATTTTTTATGATGATCTTTAACAAAATTATCTACTTTATTTCTAAAATATATTTTTAATTTTTTAAAGCGTTTAAATATTTAAGAAACTAACAAGCTGACAAACTTCATAAATATTGAAACAATATGCTATCCTCCCACATACTTCCAATTGCAAAGTTTCATTAAAAAAAAAGTGCAAAATTTGATGAGATAAGTTGCAACTCCATGGGGGCAAGGGGGTCTATTTGAGAAAATACAAAAATTAAATTTTTATATGGGCCCCTGTAGGATAAAAATTTTCAATTAGGAAAATTTTCCTCATCCATTCCTGAATTTAAAAAAAAATAAATTCCATCTTAATATCTGCAAAACTCAGAGAGAAATGTCCGTTTTAATAATTCGTTAGGTTTCAAGAGATCTGACACAAATTGAAATGCGTGTAATTCAAGAAACAATGTTACTGTAAGGTGTCTGGGAATTTTTTTTTTTTTATTTACTTATAGAGTTAAAATTTTGAATTATTTTGAGATGGTTAACCATATAATTTGTAAACAGAATCACATCATAAGACTTCTTAGAAAAAAAAAAAAAAAAAAAAAAAAAATCTGAGTAATTTAAAACTGTTAAAACTCGAAATATTATTTGTCAAATTGAATTTTTTTTCTTTTCATTAAACAGAAATACATAAGAAAAAATACACAGAAAAAATACATAAGTTTTAATTTTGATTCAGCATTTAAAAAAATATTAATTAAAAAAATTTTTAAATAGCAATTTAAAAAAAAAAAGATGCAACTTATTTTAAACAAATCATATTTCCAAAAGTGAATATTTTTTTTCAAATTTGCCAAATCAAAATTTAAGTCAAATATTTGAAAAAGATATATTCCACGTTTGAACCATTTATCTTTAACAGTTATTGACTTATATCAATTTAAAGATGAGAAATGCTGAAAAAAAAACCTATGACACAGAAAAATGCATTTAAAATTTTAAACAAAGATTGGCTCCTAATAGGACATTTAAATGCTTTTTAAAAGCTTCCAGGTGAGTAAGTAACTCCTTCCTGTAGCTTCAATTTCTGATTTAGTTTAATTTTTGCCATTTTCACCTTCTTTCTTTACTGTTTATTCTGTTACTGTCAGTTGATTTAAACAAGATTTTTCTAACATGTTGATTTCGAGTTTTTTCATAGTTTTAGCCCTGACATCTTCATATTTCCCCCCTTAAAAGTGCAATTACACGAGGCATATAATTAATTGTCTCTAATTAGAAGAGACTCACTGTTAATCTATGGCTTTAAAAGAGTTGCTCCAAAAGCAAGAAGCAACTATCTTTTCTTGGAGCAATTTTGTCACCTGCAATGACCCTCAAACACATAAGGAAGTGTTGTTGTTCGGAACAACTAATCAAATGCTCGGAAAACTGACGATGGAAAAGCCATTTTTTGAAAAAACAAATGAAATGCTTCGAAAACTGATGAGTGGCAGACAATTTTTGTCGCTTCAAATTTTCCTGTGTAATGGCACTTTAAGGTTTCTAAAGATTTTAGAAAATCTTTCAAAATTTACATTTCATAGGAAGTCGTTTCCATGACAACAACAGAAAATTTATTTAATGAATCTTTGACTTATTTATTTTAAAGGTTTTAAGTCAAATTTATTCAATTGAATTTCTTAAAAGAGTTTTTGGTTCGAACGTATTAAATCTCGGTCAAATAAACACTTATAACAGAAGATTAGTCTTGCCATCTATTAAAAAAATACGCAATAGCAACGTTAATGATTATTTATACTCTTAGGCTATTACATTCGAATAAAGATTTATTTTTAAAACACAATGTCGTTTGGAATAAATGAAAAATAGGTTTAAAAACATCGTAACTTTTGAAGCTGTATAACAAAAAGTAGATTTTTGAAAATATTTCTGTGTAATCTAATCTATATTAATAAAAGAAAGTTTCGCTCTGTGTGTGTGTCCGTGTGTGTGCCCATGTGTGTGTGTCTGTTGGCGATGGCTAGTAAAATCTAGCCCCGATAGAAGTCTGGAAATTTAGGTGTGGATAGTCCAAGGTCTGGCCATGTATGCCTGAGCCTCAGAATTTTAATATTTTGATAATTACCCAAGATATTAATTAGATTCTCATTAACCATTGCTTCTAAAATGACATCTTTTAAATCAAAATGGCGAAAGAAACGAACTGGCGCATTGGATTTGCAAGCGGAAATGAGCGAATTCAAAATTATTTTACTACTTAGCGAATTTTAAGAAAACTAATTAAGATATTAATTTGAAAATTTCTGAGCATATATAAAAAAATATTCTGCATCTGACTATGTGATTTTTGAAAAATTCGGTTGGTAATTTTTTTTAATTTATGCAAAAAACTGCCAAAAATCTGCCAGCACCAGTGAAAACGATCCCAGAATGTTTCAGACAAGGATCTACTTTAATTAAAAACTGAACTGCAAAGAGATCTGTTTCTCTGGCCGATCCCTACATTTAGTTTGTGAAAATGAAAGGAAATAACTGCCAATTTTTACTAATGAACAAAAATTTAGGTAACTAACTAAGATATAGATTTGAAATTGAGGTTGGGAAGGGGTGTCATCTGCTGGCTATTTTAGCATAGCGTCTTCGTTATGCTCTAATTATCAGAAAAATGTAATTCTTTTTTTAATGATCGTGTTAATGTAGGTGACGGTGGTTCTCTTTAACAAATTATTCATCATATTTGCGGGTATGGGAAGGGAGGGGGTTAATGCCTTTCTCTGCGATTGTAATTATCTCGGGCCCGGGCAACAGCGGGCGGGTTAGCTAGTTTAATAAAATATATTTCCAATGATTATCGCTATTACTATTTTTACAAAACTTATTGCCTGCCCGACATGTCCTAAGAACAATAAAGACACGGGCCATGCCGGTTACAGGCCTGGCATCAAGCTCAGGCTCATGCAGACTTCTAGCATATTTCTCAAGCAAGTTTAATGCAAAAATCTATATGCTGTTATTTTATATCTAAAAGTTAAGGGCATTGTCTTAGATCCACTTTTAATAATTTGTAAATTTATGGTCAATCCCTAACTTGCATTTCAAATGAACTGATATTGCGTCGCTCAGAGGTATGCTTAGATGGTGTAAGTCATGAATTTTGTATTTTAATATCTCTGTGAATTTTGCAGATATCCAGATGGAATTTTTTTTGTTTAATTCAGGAATGGATAAAGAAAAATTTCTTAATTGGAAATTTTGTCCTACAGGGACTGTATAAAATTTTTATTGTTGTATTTTCTCTCCCCCCCCCCCCCCCCCCCCCCCACCATTTAAAAAAAGTTATGATTGAAGGTAAAAAGGTTTTTAATTATTATATAATAATTTAAGCTAGGGCGGGTTAGCTAGTTTAATAAAATATATTTCCAATGATTATCGCTATTACTATTTTTACAAAACTTATTGCCTGCCCGACATGTCCTAAGAACAATAAAGACACGGGCCATGCCGGTTACAGGCCTGGCATCAAGCTCAGGCTCATGCAGACTTCTAGCATATTTCTCAAGCAAGTTTAATGCAAAAATCTATATGCTGTTATTTTATATCTAAAAGTTAAGGGCATTGTCTTAGATCCACTTTTAATAATTTGTAAATTTATGGTCAATCCCTAACTTGCATTTCAAATGAACTGATATTGCGTCGCTCAGAGGTATGCTTAGATGGTGTAAGTCATGAATTTTGTATTTTAATATCTCTGTGAATTTTGCAGATATCCAGATGGAATTTTTTTTGTTTAATTCAGGAATGGATAAAGAAAAATTTCTTAATTGGAAATTTTGTCCTACAGGGACTGTATAAAATTTTTATTGTTGTATTTTCTCTCCCCCCCCCCCCCCCCACCATTTAAAAAAAGTTATGATTGAAGGTAAAAAGGTTTTTAATTATTATATAATAATTTAAGCTAGGGCGGGTTAGCTAGTTTAATAAAATATATTTCCAATGATTATCGCTATTACTATTTTTACAAAACTTATTGCCTGCCCGACATGTCCTAAGAACAATAAAGACACGGGCCATGCCGGTTACAGGCCTGGCATCAAGCTCAGGCTCATGCAGACTTCTAGCATATTTCTCAAGCAAGTTTAATGCAAAAATCTATATGCTGTTATTTTATATCTAAAAGTTAAGGGCATTGTCTTAGATCCACTTTTAATAATTTGTAAATTTATGGTCAATCCCTAACTTGCATTTCAAATGAACTGATATTGCGTCGCTCAGAGGTATGCTTAGATGGTGTAAGTCATGAATTTTGTATTTTAATATCTCTGTGAATTTTGCAGATATCCAGATGGAATTTTTTTTGTTTAATTCAGGAATGGATAAAGAAAAATTTCTTAATTGGAAATTTTGTCCTACAGGGACTGTATAAAATTTTTATTGTTGTATTTTCTCTCCCCCCCCCCCCCCCCCCCACCATTTAAAAAAAGTTATGATTGAAGGTAAAAAGGTTTTTAATTATTATATAATAATTTAAGCTAGGGCGGGTTAGCTAGTTTAATAAAATATATTTCCAATGATTATCGCTATTACTATTTTTACAAAACTTATTGCCTGCCCGACATGTCCTAAGAACAATAAAGACACGGGCCATGCCGGTTACAGGCCTGGCATCAAGCTCAGGCTCATGCAGACTTCTAGCATATTTCTCAAGCAAGTTTAATGCAAAAATCTATATGCTGTTATTTTATATCTAAAAGTTAAGGGCATTGTCTTAGATCCACTTTTAATAATTTGTAAATTTATGGTCAATCCCTAACTTGCATTTCAAATGAACTGATATTGCGTCGCTCAGAGGTATGCTTAGATGGTGTAAGTCATGAATTTTGTATTTTAATATCTCTGTGAATTTTGCAGATATCCAGATGGAATTTTTTTTGTTTAATTCAGGAATGGATAAAGAAAAATTTCTTAATTGGAAATTTTGTCCTACAGGGACTGTATAAAATTTTTATTGTTGTATTTTCTCTCCCCCCCCCCCCCCCCCCCCCACCATTTAAAAAAAGTTATGATTGAAGGTAAAAAGGTTTTTAATTATTATATAATAAGGCCTTTGTCTATCTTTTCAGAAAGCTTTCCAAAGCAACAATAATAATAATTTTTCCAGGTGCATTCCTGGATTTTATTCTGCCAGTGCTGGTGACATTTTTATATTAATTATCGTTCTATTGCTTTATGTCAGTCAGTGATTGTGTTCTTTCTTTCTAGTAAAAAAAAAAAAGATAATTATTTTGCTTAATTAATTAAAAGAATAAAGCAAACAGCTAAATTAATGCAATGTATGCAAATTAATAATAATATGGGCAAATAAAATAATGGAAACTGCATGCATTTTCAAAAGAAAAGAATAAATAAAAATTGGTTCTTAATTCAAAACTTAATCATAAATATCATGCTGAAAATTATTTTTTTAAAGGGAATGAAAACAAAACATTTTATTTTAACTGAACCAACTTAAAAACCACCACAGTTTGAGGCCCTCTTTTCAAAATTCGTACAAAAATCTGCAAGCTTTCACATATTAAGATCAACTTCGTAAAAATAAGAAAAACATAAAAAATACACGAGCAAACATAATATAAAAAAAAGGTTCTCTGAAATTGTCACACATTACCCTAAAAAACATACAATTGTAAGATTTATGTGATTAAATTAAATAAAAATTCAAATATAAATTTTCAAGTTATTTTAAAACATATTAACTATCAAAGTGAAAGTGATAGTTTTTAGCATACGTCTAAGTTCAGTTACCTGTAGTCAAAGCTTGCATGGACATAGGAGACGCATCTGTGAGTAGGAGAAGACAGGTTTAAGCATTATTTCCATGCATAATCCATAGACTGTTCCATTCTCTTGGTTGAATTAATCATTTCTTTAAAAGAGAAAAAAATAATAAGTTTATTTTACATAAATAAGTTTTTTATAAATTCCAAAAAAAATAATTTTTAAATAGTTAAAGTTATTAATAAAAATGGTGAATCAGAATCTGCAAAAGTCCTCATCAAGCTATGCAGATTTGATAAACTGCATTGTATATATTAAGATATACTAATTTTAGAGCATACAAATATAGTGATGAGAGTATTTGAATACAAAATATCAGAGTTCTCAATTCAGCCAGGTTTTCAAGTGGTTGCAATCTCTGACATGAGCATTCAAATACAAGCCACTTAACATTCAATTTGGCAAAGAAAATTGTGGTTTTGAATGTTTTTAGTTCTCAAGTACTATGGTTTAGTACTTGAAAGTAAGTCTCAAGTAAGGTTTGTAAGATGCTAGACTGAATGTTAGTACAGTAGAGCCAGGTTGTAAGGAACTAGGTATATAGAAAATCCTCAGTTATAGCGAACTTGACAGAAAGTCCCACTTTGTTTACTTTATATTGCTATTTTTAATGAATATTGCTTATAGCATCCTCAAACTTTGTCTACCTTTCCAAAAATAACAAACCTTTTTTTTCCAAATTACTGGAAAAGAAATCCCAATTTTAAAAATTTCCACATTAACAAAACAATTTTATCTTAACTTTAGTCTTCAGCATTCTACATTTTTAAATCTCGGCTTCTGCTCTACCCAACCCTTCACAGTGTGTCAAGTTAATTGGCACCCAGAGAGTAAACAAATAATGCACTGTGTGACGAGTGCTGATAGATCCCATTCTTTGACAAAGAGGATTTAGATACAATAGGTAGCTGCATCAACCTGTTGAAATTTATACAACTGTTGTCCCCTGGACATGCAGGCTAGTAATGACAGCTAATCGCACTTTAGGGAATTGTTGTCACTTGACAAATTAGCGATGTTATTCAATAGCAAGGGAAACCACTCATCTTTCAATGAAATGTAGTAACATTGTTTTGTCTTCGTATAGGAACAATGCCTCCCAGTTTTAAGGTCTTCATAAGATAGAGAAACTTGCTGTTTGTTGGTCATATCTAATCTTTTAAGCAAAAATCACAGTCTGCAATTTTTAAAATCATGGCAGGTAAAAGAAAATCCTTCTGCCTGGAAGAAAAAGCTGAAATTGTGTTCAAAATAGAAAAATGTTCCAAGCAAGCCAATATTTGCTGAGAGTATTTGCTTCAAAAATCTACAATTGGCACCATATGGAAAAATAGAGAAATGATAAAACGTGCATATGAGCAAACCATTAGTGGCTCAATTTGGGTCACTATGGGTCAGGGTCAAGCTAATTTTATATAAAAAAGGCTCAAACCATTTTGACTAAATTTTGTATCCTACCGTTTTCGGGTATGAGAAAGCCATTGGGCTATGCTATATGTTCGAAAAATTTCGATAAGTGGGTCATTTTTGGGTCACTGCAGATCAAGCTAATTTTATCTAAAAAAATGATTAACAATTTTGACCAAATTTTGCATCTGACCATTTTGGATTACTAGAAGACCATTGCGCTAAGTCACATGTTTGAGAAAATTCGATTAGTGGGTCTGTTTTTAGGTCACTGTGGGTCAAACTAATTTTATCTAAAAAATGGCTTTAACGATTCTGACTAAACTTTGTATCCTACATTTTGGGGTGCGAGAAGACTGTTGGGCTGGATCATATGTTCGAGAAAATTCGATTAGTGGGTCATTTGGGGGTCACTATGGGTCAAGCTAGTTTTAACTGAGCTTAGCTTGGTCTTCCCCACTAGTTTTATTATAAAACCAGGGCTGCGAAGTCGGTGGGAAAAATGACCGACTCTGACTCCTGAAATTTTAAAGTAACCGGCTCTGACTCCAGGATGGCTAAAGTACTAGTATTGCCTTTTGATTCCTATTATTCAGATTACTTCATTGCTGTCATTTGTTTTGAAATAGTAATAGTCGCTTTATTAAATTTGTCATTATATAAAGGAAATAAATATTACCATTTAAAAAAAAAGTTGCAGCAATCAAGCAATCGGAATAATAAAAAAAAACTTAACTGGCAACACTGCAGTTACATTCCTGTTTCACCTTGAAGCATATGATGTGCATATCAACCCAGGGGTCGATGCAGGTTTTTTTTTCTTAGGGCCCATTTTGTGAAAAACAAAGATTATTTTTGTGAAATTTATTATATTTTTGTGAAAAATAACATCTTGTAATGAACTATATACTAAATATAAAATATAAACTAGAGATTTCAATTAAAAACAGTTTTCATACTTATATGCTGCACACTGGACACAGTATATTGGGACTGTTTAACCTGTGTTTCCTTGTATGTATAGTCCAAATATAAAAATAATAATTCAGTTTATAAATTTAAAATTGCATAGAATTAATTTAATTTCACTTCAAACTGTAACAAACTGGAGTCAGAGTTGGCCCTTTTTTTAATGACTCCAACTCATTTGCCCAAAGATAGGCCTGGCTCCGTCTCCGACTCCACAGTCCTGTATAAAACACACACAATTTTTATTATAAACACATATAAATTATTTTATTATAAAACTCACACAATGTTTAATTTATTATAAAACATACACATTGTCACGAATACAACCGACTCAGCTATTAATACCAGAGGGCCTGGGTTAATATGCACTATTGGTCTACAAGGTTGTCATACAAAGAAAAATCTCATCAAAATCACAGAGTTGCCATGCCAGGAAAAAGAAACAGTGCATCTGTAACATCTGTACCAAAAAAAGTCAACTTTTTTGGAAATGGACATGATTCAATAATTTTTTTAAACACACTAGGCATTTTTATAGCAACATATAAAAAAGGATATTTGAAAATCAGACATAACAAGAACCATCTTAACACTGTTATAAATTGGAATGATATGGGCCAGGAAAAATCAACTTACAATTGATAGTAGTGTATGAAAGAGAAATGTATTAAAGGTGCTTTTACTGTATATTCTTATGATAATCAAATTTTTTAATTCTATTTCTGACAAAATTTCTAAATAAATATGAAAAAAAAAATTATAAAAATTATTTTTAATAATCTTTTATAGAATCATTAATTAGGTTTTCTTGATGTATCTGCTTTTTACCACACCTAAACTAGAGCTTCATTTTGAGCTTTCAGTAATATTTATGATAAACATAGTTGAATAAACATTTAGTAATTTTCTAATATTTTTATAGATAATTTTTTTACTACTTCCATAGCATTGTAAAATGATTATAAATAAAATAGAGCTGCCAGTTTTCTTAAAAGCAACTCAAAAGCTGTGAGCGTTAAAAGTTTGATTTTGCTATACACATCGATACCAAAAATTAACTTTTATGACTCACTTATTAAAAATACCATTTATGAGAATTAATTATGAAAGAGCATTGATATCTTCAATAAATCTGAACCAGAGCCATCAATTTTCAGCTTGGTTGAAACATTGAGATTGCAATTATACTCTTAGAAAGTAAAGAGAGCTTAATAACAATCTACTCAGTGAGTCTTCTTAAATTACTTTGGACATAACATTTTCCTTTTTAAGAAATTGGTTTTATTGTAGAATATATTCTTTATTTTGTTTTTTCCCCTTAAGTTTTGAAACATTTTACACTTTCCTCAGACTGTTAAAAAATAATTTTGCATAGCTGAAATAATGCAAGATTTTGATAGACTACATTTAATGTCTGAAAACCACTGTCAAAAATACAAAAGTTGTTTAAGAAAGTTGGTGTAAAACAAACAAGTTCTTGAACTTAAGTAGAGCAAATCCTTTTTAACAAAATCTAGATCACATAACAACTTGTAGATATTCAGGAGAAAGATAATGAGGCTTTTTGTAAAATAGATAAAAAATGGAGAGTGTAAGAGGACTTTAAATAGTATCTGCCTTAAAAAAAGAAAAATCATTTCAATTTTCGCTACCTGCTTTGTCAGAGATGATTAAAAAGTTTTGTAGTTCAGCTGACCCCCTTTCATGCTCTTTGTCAAATCTGTTTCAAGATTTTAGAGGGTTCACAGGAGTAATGGGGCCAACTTTAAAACTAGAGACATTGGACCTAGGGTAGATGTGCCAATAATGGACACCCTTAAGGAGTTTCTTTAAAAATTATTTTTTAATTAATAGTTATAATTGTTATATTCCACATTTTTTAATATTATATTAATCTACCAACAATATTTAACCATGCTCATAGTCACATTTCCCAATGTGAATCGAAATTTAATTGTAAATAACAGAAATAAATCAAAACACCCTAAATTCCAGTAATGGACACCCCATAAAAAATAGATAATTGATATTATGATTGTATTTAAAACTAGAATTTAAGAAAGCACATTAATGAAATAAAAAAAGCTGAATTTTTATTGGTTATTTTTTTATAAACTAGAAATGTTGAAGGTGGCCCATTACTGGCACATCTACCCTATGTTCTTTTTCAGTAAAACTACCAGTCCCAGCAGCAATTAAAAATGCAAAAAAAAAAAAAAAAAAAAACACTTCTTATAGCTTTGTTTCCTTATTTACAAATCAGAAGTTAAAAAGTATTGCAACATATTAGAAATCTAAATAAGCAATATACAGTATACTCTCGATATCTCGAAGTCGAAGGGACGCTAAAACAAATTCGAGATAGCGAGTTTTCGAGATAACAAGGTCATAGCTAAAACATAAAAAAACACGTAAAAACACAAGATACAGAATAATATTATAAAAATTAGAGTAATGATAGATGAGAATAAGTAAAAATATGTAATGATAGTCGACAATATGTCTAATCACCTGATGATAATTTTAATTTACTAGTAGAAAATAATTACATTAAATTGAAAATGATTAGAAAATACATAAATGAACTTACATCGCTAATTTTTTTTTAAAAAGTCCAGTATCGTGGCTTGGCGACATCTCTTTTGAAATTGGTTTTCAACCAATTTTTCTATTCGAAAAATAGCGGCGAAGTCATCATCTTCCGAGCATTCCATGAAGTGTTGTAGTATGTGGGCAGCATCTTTAGCTTGGGACGCAGTAACGATAGGTGATGATTCTGGAACATTCATTTCTTCCTCATCATCAGACGCTGGAGAAGAAATCGATTGAGAAATGATTTCATCATCGGTCCACAGCCCACAGACTTCGACGTCAGCGTCTAATTCAGTGAAATCTTCGAAAGTTATGTTTTCGGAAAGATTGAGTGATTTTGAAAATTTCCCCCATTCTTCGCACTGCATTTCATTTTCGGGTTCAGCGCTGCTTTCTTGTTCCTCGTCCCATTCAATTTCATTTTCTGCTTCTTTCACAAAGCCAGCTTTTCTAAAACAGTTTATGATAGTCTTTCGAGTGACGTCCCTCCAAGCACGGTCAGCCATCCTCATGCAATCAAGAATGTTTAATGGCGTAATTTCCTCTTTCCTATCGATGACATCTACGATCTTCTTCACTACCTCCTTCCTGTATCCAACTTTGAAACTTCTGATTATCCCTTGATCGAGAGGTTGCAGCTTTGAAGTGGTGTTTGGTGGGAGGAAAACTACTTTCACCGCTTTCAATTCTGGGATAATGCCGTGAGCTTTGCAGTTGTTGATGAAAAGTAAGATTTTCTTCTTCTTTTTGCACATATTCTTATTTATTTGCTTCAGCCAGTCTGAAAAATATTCGCTTGTCATCCAAGCCTTTTTATTCGCTTTGTAATGAAGAGGAAAGGACTTCATTCCTTTAAAGCATCTTGGGTTTCTGGATTTTCCAATCATCAAGGGGGTTAACTTCTCGGTCCCACTCATGTTGGCAGCTAACAGTAATGTTACTCGCTCTTTACTCTGCTTTCCTCCGTGACACGCTTCTCCTTTGAAAACTGCAGTTTTGTCCGGTAGTGCTTTAAAGAAAAGCCCTGTCTCATCGGCATTGTAAATGTTGTCCGGGGAATAATCTTTCAAAAGAGCATGAAGTTTTTTAATCCATTCTGAACAAAGTTCATCGCTCACTGATTGGCTCTCGCCGCACAATTTTCGAAAAACAATGTTGTGGCTTTTTTAAAGTTCTCCAACCATCCATTACTGCATTTAAAATCCTTGTGTCCCAGTTTTTCTGCAAAATGTTCGGCCTTTTCTTTCAACACATTACCTCCAAGAGGGACATTACGATCTCTGCACTGTTTAAACCAATTTATTAGGCATTCTTCTAAATCGGGATATGCAGCCTTCCTAATCTTCTTTGCGGCTCCTTTTTCCTGCTCGTAAAGTTTCTCAATCTTTTTTCTGTCTTTCAAAATTGTCGATAAAGTCGATGCTGGAATTTTGAAATCCTTTGCGATTTGTCCCTTTTTCCCACCTTTATCTACAGCCTCTAAAATTTCTATCTTTTTTTCAATTGTTAACACGTTCAACTTTCGCTTAATGCTCACTGCTTTATTTTCTTTCAAACTTTCCATTTTTGAGGTTAGAACTGGCGATTCACGAACACGTTTTATCAATTCACTAACGTTTTTCGCGAATACCTTAACCATATGCAGTAAATTCTGACCAATTTAGAACAACACACTTGACCTAAGCAACAAACATGAGTGACAAATGATTGGATAGTTGAATTATCATTGGCAAGATATGTGATTTGGCGAGACAATCTACCGCATGCATCTTCACCCGCCCCCTCATTCATTCCCTCCCAAAAATGCCACCCATGTGACAAGGAACGACTAGTTTTTCTCCCTTTGTTTGCCTTTCAAGTGACCAGATGGACTTATCGAAATCGTTCCTGATCTCTCAGAGAGATAATGAAGGGTGTGAGAGATTCTTAGAAACATACTTTTATTTTCTTGGATACAAATGAACGGCGATTTTTCAGGAAAAATTCATATCTTTACTTCGAAAAATATTCGACATAACAAGGTTTTGAGTGAAAACTTTTCGAGATAAGAATTAAAATTAACATTAGATGAATATGTAATATCAAGGGGAAAAATAATTTTTCGACATATCAAGGTTTTCGAGATATCGAGAGTATACTGTATTATCAATTATTAAAAACAAAACAAATAACAACAACAACAACAAATCTTTAAAAAAACTCATGTGGCTTTTTTTTTTTTACCAGCTTGATTTTAAATAGTTTGAGCCATATGGATCCCCCCCCTCCTTTCTTATGCCTCTGTATATAAAAAATTAACAGACCGTAGGCTCCCATGCAATACTGAACATTGCTGGCTATGTGAAAACCTGATTCCTAACCGTTACGACAGTAACCCCAACCATGGGTACTCAAGTGGCCGGAACAGGTTCGATTCCCTGAAGGAAGACTGTAACATCATCAACCCCGGGTTTTCTTGGAAGTTCATAGGAACCCAAAAACTAGCCAGGGGTTCCCTCCAGAGATTTGATATTATCTCTAGTCGAGAGCCTCTCTATATAAAGAAAGTATTCAACCATTTCTTAAAAGGATTAATTTTCAAATGTGAAAAAGAAAAAAAAATGCTACTGTAATGTAATTAATCTGCAACACATTAGAAAGATTAAAATGGTAATAATATTCGACATTGCTGAATATAAAAATAGGATGCAATTATAGCATTTAAATTGGATTACTACTTAAATTCGAGGAAAAAGATTTAAGGTACTACCTAGCAGTATTATAATAAATCTATATCTAACATCAAGAAAAGCACTGATAAATTTATAAGTACAAAAAACATTATAATGAAACCTCCATCATTTAAGAGACATATAACAATGCCAGAAACAATATTGTATAATGAGAAATCTCTAACTTTTAACTGTTTTTAATTTAAAAAAGAAAGTTTTTTTTATGGAGTTAAAATATACTTTATTCTTTAAAATAATACTATAACAATGAAATATTACTAACTTGTAAGTGCTGAACAGATGTATTATCAGAGGACCATCTTATTCTTAATGCAATTCGAAAATCCCATCAAAGTCCTTTACTGCATTACAATCTTAAAGACCCGAAGTTCCAAGTTTAAGATGGTGGCACTGAAAGAATATATAAACAAGGAATTAGATTAAAAATTAAAACACAAATAAACAAAAATTCTATACAATGAAATATTTTATTAAATATGACATTAAACATCTGATATTTTCAAGAAATCTTATTGTTATACTTTAAGCATGATTGCATTAAATAATATAGGTGGGACCGTGCCCAAAGTGCTCTATACGATGAACCGGCCCTGGTGACATCTGTTCTAAACAACGTAATATAGTAATTATGCTGATAAACAAAATTTGGTACTTTCGTGTTATAGCACCCCCCACAATTATGACTATGCAAAGGTTGCAGCTATTGCAGCGCCAAGATCATCGCAAAGCTGATAGATGCATCATATACACACACACACACACATATATATATACTATAAATACTCATATATGTCATTATTATATATTATTTATGTCTCATATGTCATATATGCAGTTATATACCTCTTATATACATATCATATATATACATAATATATATGTCATCTATGACTATAACTTGGCCATATACATCACAAAATGTTACATACATTATATATTATTCTAATGTTATATATGCTTTATAATTTGGCGCTAAATCTTGGTCACTAGGCGATTCATCCTTGGGGGGCCGCTATAACACGAAAGTACCCAAAATTATATATATTTTGGAACAGATGCTTTACACTCACGCAGCGATGTTTGGCGACTTTTTTGTTGGCACGATTTTCAAGCCCGCACCAAACCAATAGCTTAATACAATGGCTAGGTTGCCATTAAAGGAAAAAATCTCCTAAATTTGGCGACTTTTTTCCTTTTTTATAACCGATTTTTAAAAAAAAGACTGCGTGAGTGTATGACATCATAGCCTATATTTTTTTTCGGTATTTACGTATTCACGCCACCGCAGCTACAGATTTGGCGGTTTTTAAGTGCCGCCAATCTTTCGTAGCACTAAAAAATGGTATCAAAAATCAGCAAACACCAAAGCAACAAGGAATCCAAAAGATAACTGTGTGCGCATGCGAACAACAAGATTGGTGCAACTTCTGCTGCGGTGGCGTTAATATGTACCTTTTTTTCATATTCCCCAGTTAACTATCAGTTATTGTAATATATTTCTAAAATAACCACCAAAAACAAAAGTAATAAAGTTACAATAATGAAATTAAGTTTGTGCAAGCCACGCTCAATAAAATACACCAATTGGCAACATACCTGCTTATGGAATTTTTGGAACAGATGCTTTACACTCATGCAGCGTTGTTTGGTGATTTTTTGGTTGGCGCGATTTTCAAGCCCGCGCCAAACCAATAACTTAATACAATTGCTAGGTTGCCATTAAAGGAAAAAATCCCCTAAATTTGGCGACTTTTTTCCTTTTTATAATGGATTTTTAAAAAAAACTGTGCGTGAGTGTATGACATCATAGCTGAATTTTTCTTCCTTTATTTACAATAATTACGTTTTTGATAAGACCAACAGCAAAGTTAAGTGGTCATGGCAAGGCATGCATAACAATCAAGTAATGGAGTAAAAGTTAGAACAAACATCAATAAATTTGGTCGGAAAAATTACTCACAAGACATCGTTTTCTAAATATGTTGTATATGGTGAAATGCCAGTAGGTTAGTTATCATATTTCACAAATCATTCTGCAGGATTCAAGACATACTGTTAACCCTAATTAAAATAAAACAATAAAATTATATAGTTGTTGTTTTTAAATCAATTTAAAAAAATTATTTACTGATGATAAGAATCGATGCATATTTTAATACAGTATTATTAGATTAATACTAGCCAAAAAATGTAACATTTTTTTTTTTTTTAAAGGAAAATCAGCATTTGAAACATCTGTAATAAGAGCTTTTAAAAAATCCCAGTCTTATTTATGTATATATATATATATACATAAAGGAAACTAAAACCATTTAAAAATTTCTTTAGAGCCTAATTTGAAAACTAAATACTGCATAAATAAAAATTACTAACTGCTTACGAGCTATTTAATTAGAGACTACTTTTAAACGATAAATCATTAATTCAATATATTGATTTTTTAATGACTACAATACTTTTTTGAAAGATTAAATGACGAAAATAATTTCTTAGTGTTTGAAAACAACAACAAAAAAAAATAACACTACCTCGGGAACTTGACTAAAGCCATTACGTAAATAAATAATAGTTTTGTTTTCAGGAATGATTGATTTTACAATTGATTCATTGAATGACTCGAGAAAACCAATGAGTTGTTAAAAGTTTTCCTTTAGTTGAGTACTTTTATAATAGAGTGGCGGCATACGGGTAAATGCAATTTGGTTGTCCGAGATAATTTTGAGCAAAAATTTGGTGAGCTTGCCATTATTATTATTTGCGATTCTCGCACGTGAGCAGGGAGATAGAAAGAAGGAGAACAAAGATAATGTTTCTACTTATGGAGCTAAGGCTGGGATTGCGGTGCCTCGCTTAAGATCAATCTTGAGCGTAACTCTGACTTACGATATAAACAAAGCGTAATCGGTATTGCAGTTCGGACATTTAAGATATCTCAGACCGCCATTTTTGAGGTGGTACCTCTCCGGAATTGAATACCTGTCCACACCGCCAAACGCATTTAAGATAACTCACTCAACATCACCGTGTCCAGTGCGCATGCGCATATGTTAAAAGCAAACTCAACAGCCAATCGGCCTCCAGAGCCAATCAGAGTGAGCGGTACTGACTGTATCTAGCAATGGAAAGTTCGAACTCACTAAGTGAGTTTCTGGAACTCACTCAGTGAGTTCAGCGGTCTAAGATATCTTAACTATCCGATCTGAACGTAGTATAACGCTAACCCGAAAGCTATCTTACGACGAAGCGCAAGTGTATGCGCGCGCAACCATAACAAATCGAACTATGGCCTCTGATTGGCTAACTGCAGGAGGACTTACGTTTAAGCAGTAGGACTTACGATGAGGCACCGCAATACGAAGTTAAGATAGATCGTAGGAACGCCCATTCTAAGATCGAACGTAAGATTTAAGAAAGCGAGGCACCGCAATCCCAGCCTAAAAGCGGTACCTAGTATGGCGGCGTTTCTGGTCTTTTGGGCCTTTAGGAAGTGTAGCGCCCTCTATCTCTTTACCATGCTCGAAACCAAAATGCAGGAAGAGCAGACGACAATTTGTCATGTTTGACAGGTCACATGACCGGCCTTTGGGAGCACCAGCGCCACAAACTGGGTACTAATTCCCGGTCCAAGTTGTGATCTTGAAAGCCTATCTTCACTGTTCTCCTTCTTATTTCTATCTCCATGCACGTGAGGTTATCTGGTGAGCAAACGTTTAAGCTCGTCGTTGTCTAAACGATCTAAATGATGACTATACGCTATCGAAGTGTGACGTCATTTATCACTTGTCGTCTGCTCCGGCCACGCGAGACACGTAGACGCATAGGGAAATTAATTTAAAAAAATTATATTAAAACAAATATTATTTATCTAAAACTTTTATACCTTGATTAGGATACTTTGATATAATAAGTATCATTTGCGTAAGTGTAATTAACGTATTTTTAGCTCAAATTTGTGTAATTTAGTTTTAAAATTTCAGAACGGTAATGTCTCGATCTAAGACATCGTGAAATACGGTTCAGGAGTGGTGCCATCTATGATCAGTAAAGGTCATCATTCTCTTATTTATGTGATATTATTTTAAAATAACTTATTTAACTAGAGTTTTATTTACTAAATATTTATGATTTTCAATCATTTAAAATGTTTTATAGAGTAATAGAAAATTAATATTTTTATTAATCTGATCATTAAATATAATTTATTTACCTTGTGTACTGTGCAAAATTTGTTGTTGAATAAGAAACTCAGAAAACTAAATAGTGATAATTTTATATAGAGACAAAGAGAGTAAGAAAGAAAATAGTTTGATAGTATGTCATAATCTTTAATTAAAAACGTGAAAAAAATCTATTTTATCCAAAATATCCATAAAAAAAACTTTATAATTTTTTTTTTTTTTAGCAAACAAATTTTTAATTTAACAATTTAACATGCTAAAAAAAAATCCTGTTTGCTTATAAAAAAATATCTTCGGGGTACCTATATCAGATTTGAGCAATAGAAATAATAATTAATTTACAGTACAGAAATATGCCTCAAATATATGTATATAAACTGCTAAAACATTTTAAAAATCTTCACACTGTAAAACCTCATAAATACTTTATCCCCCTCCATCCCCCACCTCAAACTACCGTAACATAAAAAATAATTTACTAATGTCATGATCTTTAATTAAAAAAAAAAGCTAATAATCTACCCAAAATAACTATCAAAGGAAATTTTATAAGCAAACGTGATTTAACAAAATATAAAATAATCGCTGAATTTTAACATTCTCACATTTCTAATTCGACTGTCATATTTGTAAATATATGTATGGAAAAGCAATGTGACATTAACACTTTTTAGTTCCTAAGGTTTTTACTAAATACAACATTTTCTATCATTGCAAAGTAAATAAATTTGTATTTTATGATTAGATCATTAAAATATTAATTCTGTTCTATAAAAATTTTAAATGATTCAAAAACTTAAATATTCAGTAAAATATATATATATGTAATAAGTTATTAAAAAATCATTTAAATCGATCATAAACAAATTAATAAATACATATAATGTGTAAAAATATGAAAAATATCCGAGAGTGATTTGTACTTTCTTTCAGATTACTGATCCTAGATGGCGCTACCCCTAAATCTTAAATTGCTAGGAACTTTGGCATTTTTAAATTTTAAAACTATTGGGACTTAAAACGGCCTATAGAGGCGCTGATTGCAGCCGTCGGGACAGGAAAATTGTTCCTTTAACTAATGCTAAAGTGCCATTGAAACCATTATTTATTGTAAGCGCGTTTAAAGATGTTAGATATTCACATTTGGATAATTTTTACTTTGCCATATAAACACAGAACACAAATAGCACATGAAATCTGAAATTGTGCAAAAAAATAATCATTATGAACAAATTAAACATGCATGTAACACAATGGGAATGCAAGGGATTTTCCTGAAGGGGGAAGTTATATCTTTTTTCCACCAGATGGCGTATTCGAGCGCTTGAATTCAGAATAAAACATAAATTTGAGCTACAAATAATTTAATCACATTTCAGCAAACGATACCTCTTATACCAATGTATGCAAATCAAGAGATGAAAATTTCAGAAACAAAATATTTGTTTTAATACGATTTTTTTAAATATTTTCTCATGTTATCTATCACTAGAAACTCAGCCATTTGTGGCCCATAGCAGACGAAACACACGAGTGACGTAATCACTTCGGTGGCGTATTTTATTGTACAGTTTCATCTTTTGGTTGGAGGTCACAGTACAATGGTTGATGAACTGATTGCAACTAAGATGATATTCCAACAGCATAATTTCCATCTCCACCGCCGATCGACGATTGGGACTTTTACGCTTTCTGATTATTTGTAAAATCAAACGCTTTTTAAGTCATTTCCGGTATTTTAGAGGATTATGCAGATATAAGAAGATATAATATAAGAAATTAATATATATAATAATATAATTTTCGCTGTTCAAAACGAACAGCGAAAATTTCTTACCCCTTCTCTCTCCCCGTAATATCTAAAAATAGATCCCCCCTTTTTTTTTGGGGGGGGGGGGGAGGAGGAAGCAGAATTTTTTTTCTTTGAAAGGTGGGAGGGGTCGTAAGAAGGAAGTGGAATAATTTTTCTTTGGACGGAGCGCTGTAGGAGGAAGTGGAATTATTTTTCTTTGCAGGGGGTTAATTCCGAAGGTTGTTACTACAATGTAATAAATAGAGCAGATTTTTTTGTTTAAATAAAAACTTTAAATGATTTTAGACTTTGAGGGGGCGGGGAACAGAAGTAGAAGAAAAAATTTTGGGAGGAGAGAGAGGGAAATTAAATAATTGACAATTTATTTAGTTTTACTTTATAGTAACAAAAAGGGTAGAATAATGTTTTTAAAAAATTGGAATTTTAAAGGTATTGCAGTTCGTGTGATCGGGAACAAATGGAGGCAGAAATAAGAAATTTTGGGGGGAGGATAACTGAAACGATTCATCATTTATTCATAGTAACTACAAATTAAAAAAAAGGGTGCTTCAATTTATCAGAAGAACTCATGTAGCACAATTTTTAAAGAAGTAAACATAAAGATTATTGCATACATTTAACAAAAAAATATATATATTAATCTTAATGTGTATATTTCACTAGTGGGGAGGGTGTGCTCTGCTCCCTTGACCCCCTCCCCTCCGTCTAAGATAATTTTTAAAAACATTAATATCTATACTAATAAAAGAAAGTTTCGTCCTCTGATGTGTCCGCGATGGCTAGCGAAATATACCGCAAGTATAAGTCTGAAAATTTGGATTTAGGTAGCTCAAGGCATGTTCTGATGCATCTGAGACTCATATTCAGATATTTTGATAATTAGCCGATATATTAATTGAAAACTCATATCTTTCTTTGCGAGCCAGCAAAAGCTCTTGAGCATGCGCACAATCAGATTTACTCATCGGGAGGATATGAAGAACTGAACGGGCGGCTTTTGTGTTATTTCGTAGTTTTAAATCGGCCTATATTGACCACATTGTTCGCTACAGTCAAAATTGGAAGACATATTCAGAAAAACCGTACTCTTGTGTCTCAAATGCCGCAATCAATCCGAAAAAATATCATCGTTAACCTTTTGAAAAAAAAAATCGAAAGGGGTCGTTTTCTCGAAGGATGGTCTTCCCCTTATGGCAACGTCCCTGCAGGGCGCAATTTTAGAAGCACCGCCAAACCAAAAATGTGCTCTTATTAAAGCTGAAACCTTCTTCTAATCGACGGTGCAATCAGTTTTAAAAATGTAAACCTTGTAATAGATCCAAGATGTTGTAAGTTTTAAAAAGGGGTAGCGTATAACCTTTTAGGATGGATCAACTTCAAGATATACTTCAAAAAGAATTTCATTATAAACTCGATCTCAAATTTACTAAAATTACAGTTCATCTAGAAATGTCTTGGCGTTTTCACAACAATTTTTTATAAAGTTCGTACGGCTTTTAATTATTCACTGTCAACGGAAAGAGTCCAGCCTCATACAGCGTTTTGTGTTATCACAATTTAGCAAATATTCTCATTCACCTTTTATAAATGGTCACTCAACGGCTTCACCGTTAACTTATGAGAGACAGTCTTTCTGTTCAAAATCTGTCAGCAGGGACCTATGTCCCTACCAGGTTGAGAATCTCTTCCCCCTAGACAAGTCTTGCTCCACAACACCTTGCCTCCCAACTCTCTGACTGCCTCCCCTCTTTTCTGTCCGACCTACGATCAACTCCTCGAACAATAGCATCTTCGTTCACCACTCAAATAAGTTTTAGGTCATGTCATAAGGTAAAGTTTTCATGTCATTGAATAAGGGTTCCTTTTGGGAGGTCCTACTGATATACGAAACAACCCCAAAGTGCTCTCGGTGTAAAATTCTCACGGTGTGGGCCTCCCACGATGTCGGCTAGATGAGAGGACCGCTCCTTCCCCCTCGTCCATTCTCATTGCTGTCTACCAAGTTTCGGATGGCAAGATTGATAGTGGACTTATCTATACCTTTATAGTTCACGACATTTTCGTAACTTAGAAGAAAAATACGATGAAAGTCTCAAACACATAGGAACTCCTATGCATGATTAATTAGCAAACTGTGTGAGATTTAATGAATCCCTCACAACCCTTTCAGAAACACTGGCGAATGCAGGTCACTTCGCGCCTCACAGAGACGATCTTTTTTCTACTCTAAAAGTAACTAAACGTTCGTATTTCAACAGAATCTTTTTAGAACATTTCGATAGACAAGATTTACATCACCTACAAAATTTTCGAAACATTCGGACGTGTAGAAGTATATAAAAATCTGAAAATTTTTTGAAAAAAAAAATGCGAAAAAGTGGGGAGTTTTGCTTGGCTTTGCTGTGCTTCGACTCATATTTTCACTACCAAATATGCATATTTTTTCACGAAATTTCAAAGAGAGTTTGGATAATTATATTTATAACCGATTGAAATTTCAGATAGTTCGGAAAATGAGAACTATTATTTTATTTTCATATTAAATGAGCCGACACAAAAACAGACAAACAAAAAAGCGAGAAGAAAACATATTTCTTTTACAAATAGATAATAATATTTTTTCACGAAATTTACACACGGACTGTAAACTGTATATTTATAACTGATACAATTTTTAAAGAGTTCGGACAAGAACATTTTTTCAAACTATGAAATGACCCTGCGTGAAAAAACAAGAAAATATCTTCTTACGAGCGCTTTTATCCAGGGTTGAATCAACACATCCTACAAGTAGTCTTGTAGGATGTGTTGGTTGAATACAGACACTTTTCTCCGGGAGGGACTTTTATGGCTCCGGGGGGATGGGGACATTGTAGAGTTCCGGGGGGGGGGGGATTGTACTTTTTAACCATTAAAAGCGTAAATTCTCAAAATTTCCGGGGGGAGGGCATTTTGATACTCCGGGGGGGGGGGGGGAATGCTCCCCCGGGCCACCCTCTGAATTCAACACTGCTTTTATTACTTAATATCTATATATTTTCGAATTTTATATTTAAAAATATAATTTCATACAATCGGGTTAAAGATATAAAATCATACAAACTTGAGGTTTGTTTAAATTTATTATCACGGGCCCGAGCAAGGGCGGGTCAGCTAATATATATATATATATAACAAAATTAAAACTTGCGTTGCTCACGGGGATAGAGCCTCTCAGATAAAAACTGTTTCTTATAATTATTTTAAGTCACTTGGGAAGACTAAATTTTATTTTTTTATATCAAAGATAAAGAAAACTTAGTTAATTAAATTTCAAAATTCACGAAGGAGCAATATCCCTCCTCTGCTGATGCGTACCATGTTTAGTTCAAGCATACTAAAAATAAAATCAAATTAATGCTACTAAAATGAATCATTAAAGTTTGTTTTCACTAAACTTTAATTAATATAGACCAACTTGAAAGGGTGGGTAATGAATAAATTTAAATTATTCTTTCAGAGATGTGCTTTTTTTCAACAAACATTTCAGCTAGATAAGGGAGCTAAAATGCATTTAAGGAAAATATATGTAACAAATTTTTGTTTAAAAACTATTTAATGTAAATCAGAAGGAGCCTTTGAAAAACTCGTTTTAGCAGACGATGATGCTCCGGTCATGAAAACGAATGACGAACTCCTTGGTGAATCCATGAAATGACTTAAAGATTCTTTTTTTAATAGTAAATATTAATATTTTTTAAAATCAAAGATATTGTTAGAACTGGAAAAATACCTGGAATAAGTTGGTATATATATATATATATATATATATATATATATATATATATATATATATATATATATATTAGTCGGCAAAAAGGAGGTGGCATTTTAAAACTGGAGAAATAATTGAAAAGATAAAAACAAACGCAAATCGACCTCCGATTTTTTTTTTATAAATATCAATATTTTTCGAAACCAAAGATACCGCCAGAACAGGAAAAGTACGCTGAATAAGTGGAAATTTATATATCCGTCAGGAAAGCGAATGCGGCAGTTTTAAAATGTAGAAAAACAGAAAACTTGAAAAGGAAAAGACGAAAACCAACATGGAATCAAACTTCGTAACATCGAATTTGTAATCGAATCGCAATTTTTTGAAATAGTAAATACTAGTAAGGTACTTCAACCAAGTAAGGCCACACTCTTAATAAGGACATCGGCCTATATCTTGTAGGGAACGTTATCGGACCAACAAATGGCAGCATATACATAACAGTTTGTGTCCTTGACCTGGGCGGATAGTTTCAACAATACCGGCTTTGCCCTCATTTTCGGACTACCGAATCTTACGATACATCGTTGTTAAAACAGTACCGTAAAATCCCGATTGTAAGCGTTGCTTTTTCAAAATCAAAAAGGGTTAAAATTGGGAGGGGGGCTTATAGATGAGATTTTTTTGAAAATCGTTTAAAAACCTGTTTTATCATTAATTGAGAAGTAAACAAGAACGAAAAATCATGCGTCAAGCATAGATTATGTAACACTTTCCAACGCTTCCAAAATAATTTTACAAATTATTTCCGTTTAATAAGCTGAAAGATAACATCTAAGTAAACAATTTGGAAAACGCATAACATATTTAAAAACGTAATTTCAGGAATTTCCAACATATATTCCCAACATATACAATATTCGGAAAAATATCCGAATACTTTTATTCAGCCCTGTATATGATCTATAGATTTGTATACATACTGCATAGGATGCTAAATTTTAGTTTAGTTAGGAAACGCGTAGCCAGTGCCGTAGCGAAAGAAAATTTTTGGGGGGGCAAAAGGTAAGATTGGCCGACTCAAAAATGTTTCAAATCCGACTAATGTAAAATAGTTAATCTGTCGCATTATTTCTTAATTAATAGTTTTTACAATTAATTTTAACTGATTAATTATAATTGATAATTAAAAATAAAATATATGATTTTGTATTCCTAAAATGTTTCTTAGATATAACTCAGTAATCATTTAAAAGATTTACCAAGAACTTTACTGGAGAAGAGAAAAAAAAAAGAAAGAAAGAAAGAAAATATGTATTGATAAGAGAAAATCGTACAGTTATATTTGTGAAAAACACATTAGTTTAGAATGATAGAGTGAAGGGAATCACTTCACTCTATCGGTAAACATCTAACCAAAGGAGCCGAGTTTACAAAAATTTCAGTAGAGGCACAGACATTTCGGCGCGACAGGACAAATCCGTCTCCTCCTTTTCTAAAAGTTTCAGAAATACAGGGTGATCTTTTTTAAAGTGACAGTGTTTGGAGCGCCCTGTAGCGCGATCTAATAGCCGAAAGGGCACCAAACTTGGTATTTAGACTAATCGAGACATGGGAAAAAGGATTCCGTGAAAAAAATTTAGTTCCAAAAGTCGCCGCTAGGGCATTTTGTGGCGCTGCTGTAGCTTACAATAACGAGAATTAGCATAAAACACGGGTATCAAAGAAAAATGCAAATGTTATGCGATGACAGCGCCAGTAACAGGGGATATAAAAGCAAGTAGTAGACAGCTCTGACAAATAATCTCAGCTGAAGTAAACGAGCTCCAGTGGACATGCCTCTCACGTTACCGGAACGTGCGATACTGGTGAAGCTGTATTATATGAAGCAATGTAATGCATCCGCAGCTCTTCGGGAATTTCGAACCAGAAAACTTTATCGCTGAATGGTCTTAAGAAAATGATTAAGAAGTTCGAGGAAACTGACCATTCGCGCTGGGAGAGGACGTAAACAAGTATCAGAAGATGTAACAACTGATGTGGCAACTGCAATTGTCGAAGGATCGCAGGGAACCATTGCTGGTACTAGCAGCACCCGGGGTGTCGCTCGACAATTGGACATGAATTATTCAGGGCTAGCACTAGGATTTTTCAAAATTTTAGGGAGGAATTTTAGGAAAATTTTAGGGGCATTTGCGATATTTTTAACATTACAAGTATGTAATAAAAGTATTTTCGTGCTAGTCAGGCACATGTGGTACACTGCCAAAGAATATTCCCATTATTCCAATGAATTCAGCCCTTGTTCCATGTGCTTGTGTTGTTTGTTGCGAATGAGGGCATTTAAATTTGCACAATAACCGGTTTCATATTACAAACCGTTTTGACAGCTTATGCTTACTGCAATTATATTAATTAGAATTTTGAATTCCTGGAGCATTGAGCCTGACCAGAATGAATGCTCTCTTTCTCTCTCTTTTGGATGTTCTTGGTGAACCTAGAGAACAAGAGGCAGGAAGCAGGGGTGATTATGAGAAAAAAAAATTCTGAAGCTAACAGAAAAACTTCTGAAAGGTTTTTTTCACACTTCTTTGTCGAAATTTGCATTTTTTCCGTGTTTTTATGACGAAACATTCATTTTTTCGCGATTCTTTCATGAAATTTGCCTTATTTGCACGATGTATTGACAAAATTCCATGTTTTTTTTTCGTGATCTTTTGACGAAATTAGTGTTTTTTTCGTGATCTTTTGATGAAATTAGTGTTTATCATGATCTTTTGACGAAATTCGTGTTTTTTTCGTGATCTTTTGATGAAATTAGTGTTTATCGTGATCTTTTGACGAAATTCGTGTTTTTTCGTGATCTTTTGACGGAATTCACGGTTTTTCGATAACTTTTGTCGGAATTCGTGTTTCTTTCGCAACCTTTTGACGGAATTTGCTTTTTTCACGACCTTTTGACGGAATTTGCTTTTTTCCGCGACCTTTTGACGGAATTCGCATTTTTTCGTGATCCTTTGATGAAATTCGTGTTTTCTGCAATCTTTTGACAAAATTTGCGATTCTTAGATGAAATTCACGTTTTTTTCCGCAATCTTTTGACGAAATTTGTATTTTTGTGCGATCGTTTGACGAAATTCGCCTTATATGCATGATTGATTGACAAAATTTCGCGATCCTTCAACGAAATTGGCGTTTTTTTTACCACAATTTTTTGATGAAATTCACGTTTTTTCCACTATTCTTAGACGAAATTATCTTTTTTTCCTTGATTTTTGGATGAAATTGGAGGGGTTTTTCACGATTTTTTTTAAAATCGAAATTTACGTTTATTCCACGATCTTTTTAAGAAATTCTAATTTTTTTTTATCCAAGATGTTTTTAAAAAATTTACGATCCTTTGAAGAAATTAGTGTTTGTCGCGATCCTTAGATGAACTTTGAGGTTGTTTTCAGGATTGTTTGTTGAAATTAGCTTTTTTTCCCCCACGATATCCTTGGATGAAATTTTAGTTTTTTCCCCTATTCTTTGTTGAAATTTGTTTTTTCCCGCAATCTTTTGATGAAATTTGCATTGTTTTAGCGATCTTTTGACGAAATTTGCGTTATTTTAGTGATCTTTTGACAAAATACGTGTCTTTTTCGGTGACCATTTGTCGAAATTCGCGATATTTTTCGGTGAAATTTTGTCGATCTCAAATTTTTAGGAACAAGAAGAAAATTTTAGGAATTTTAGGGGATAAAATAATAGTTAGGAAATTTAGGAATTTTAGGGGGAATGCTTGCCCTGATTATTCCACGGTATGGAGAGTTTTGCGGCGCGTTTTATTGGATTTTACCCCTACAAAATCAGCCTCTTGCACGAACTGAAACCAAGTGATTATGATAAGCGAGTGACATTCGCTCTATCGTTTCTTGCCAGGGTAGAAATTGATAATGCTTTCCCATGGCACATTCTGTGGGGAGATGAGTGATATTTTTATCTCAGTGGGTTCGTAAACACACAAAATAGCCGAATTTGGGCTTCTGAGCATCCCCACACCGTGCATGAAATCCCATTAAATTCCCCAAAAGTCACTGTTTGGCGTGGTTTCACAGCCGAATTCGTAATTCGGTAATTCTTTTTTGAGACCATCACTCCGACAGGACCCGAAACGTGCACCATAAATACAGAAAGGTAACACGAAATGCTGCAAACGTTTGTTATTCCACAACTTCAGCAAAGAAACCGTCTCCAACAGACAATCTTTATGCAGGATGGTGCTCCGCCACATATTGGTAATAAGGTAAAGCAGCTGTTGCGCCAAACCTTCACTGATGATAGAGTCATAAGTCAGAGTTTTCTAGTTGCATGGCCGCCTCGTTCCCCTGACCTCACGCCATGCGATTTTTGGCTCTGGGGTTATTTGAAATCTCAAGTTTATGTTGGTAGAGTATCAAATTTGTCTATTATAAAGGACAACATAACAAAGACAGTGCGGAATATTCCTCGTGATATATTACGTACGGCTGTGGAGAACGTTGTGCACAGAATGCACGGTGTTATTTCTGAGAACGGTGCTCACATTGAAGGTGGTCTAATTGCTCACCGAGGAAGTTAATGTAGTAAATAAACATTAATAATTTAACTGTACGATTGTATGTGTTAGTATTTTTCTTTTCTCACATTTATACATTGCAATGCGCCACAAAATGCCCTAGCGGCGATTTTTGGAACTATTTTTTTTTTTTCACGGAATCCTTTTTCCCATGTCTTGATTAGTCTAAATACCAAGTTTGGTGCCATTTCGGCTATTAGATCGCGCTACAGGGCGCTCCAAACACTGCCACTTTAAAAAAGATCACCCTGTATATTATTGTGAATGTCGGAAGTTTTAGAATACCGACAATGAAAATTAGTGCAGAAAATTAGTGCAAAACTGGATTTGCAGGATTATCTGGAGATCATAACAAAAGACTTTTATCTACACCAGACCTGACACCTTTTCTGTATCTATCCCTAGTGGTCTGGGCCTGGAAAGAATTTTGCTTTACGTGTGAAGATTTGTCTTATAAAGAAGATATTTTCTGTTACTGAATGAATATTAAAAAAAAAAAAGTAAGATGTCTTTTAGGTATTAAATGTTAAATGCACGGATATTTTTTTAATTTATTCATTTTCTTTTTTTAAATAGTTTTAAAAATTCTTCGTTTTTATTTTGTAAACGTTCCTAAAACAGTTCCAAAGGGCATAAACATCATATCGTTGCTAGAACCCACTATGTATCAAGTATAAAATTTCTTGAATTTTCTTAAGCGACTTTCGCATTCGGTCGACCTAGTTTATATATTGATAGTTTTTATCTATGTAAGTTGCGAGTGTTAGTTACTGTAGGACAAATTTCTGATATTTTCAGATCAATAGATCAGATTCATTTTTTTTCCTATTGGCGTATGTATCGAAGGCCGACTTAGCTTTTCCATGTGTGGGTAAGGTATAGTATATGTCCAACATTTCCGGCTCTGCAGACAAGATTTATACATGATAATTTTTTTTCAGTGGGTAGGCCGACTAGCTATTTTATTTATGTGTTTCGAAAATGTGACAGAACACGTGACTTTCATACCGGCTGACCAGATAGATCTATTGAAACCATTACTTTTTTTACTCATAACCTATCTATTGACAGACCGACTAGCTTTTGCCATATGATTATAAGGGTGTAGTGAAATGTATTCTGAAGACTTAAAGTCCTGCCAACCAGAATTTCTCCGAATTGTTTTTTTTAATCGGCCTACTGACATACTACAGAGACTCTAATTAAATCTGCTGATAAGCCGACTGAATCCTTTTACCAGACATTGGGGGGGCAGCTGCCCCCCCTGCCCCCCCGCTCGCTACGCCCCTGCGCGTAGCACAGTTTAAAATTCTCCTTTTGGAGTTTCTGTCAATAAACGGAAATGTGTTCGCGAACTTTTGTGCTGCTCTGTATATGAAATACATAATTTATACACACCAAGTAATAGACAAAAAGTGAGTTAAATTTAAAATCGCGTTCAGCAACTTAAAACGCACTTCCAGGAACTATTGTTAACAGACAGTAGAGAATTCTTTTGTATGTCCCTGTAAATGAACGATGACTGCTATACACACAATATTATGTAGTAAGCCTCTTGTAATGCACCTTAGTGATATATATAAATTTCGATGCGTTTAAAATAGTGAAACATTATTTAATTAAACCGCAAATGATTTTTCTCCATAGACGTAATGTAACGGAATTCTTTTGAGTGTCCCTGTAAAAAAACTATAAGTGCTACACACTTCCGTTGAAATAGGGAACATGCTATAGATAACGACAATAACATATAAAAATTGCAGGGCAATCCGAGCATATTTACGGGAGTTAGAGCACGGACAGACGGCCATACGGCAGACAAACCAAAGTCATAAACACTTTTCAACTAGGTTGGAAAGTGTTAAAAAGGGGCGAGAATCTTCTGTATTTCGGCAGATTAAAAAATAATAATAATAAATAAAATAAAAATAAATCCCCCCCCCCCCTCAATCAAAAATATTGAAAAATTTTTAAAGATCATTTTTTTAAATATTTTTCTTTATTTCTTATTTCAATCATCCAAATCTCCTCTAAAAATTGCTGTTTCCCCCTTTGTCCCCCGCCCCCCTGTGGTACCAAAAATGCATAGTTTAACCTTTATAACGTTTTAATTTTAAACTTCTTTTCAGGCTTATTAAAATAACTCCAACGTACCACCTAAGTTAACCCCTCCTCCTAAAATCTCTGCTTCTCTCCCCCTGCCCCCCAACCTTATCTCATGAATATCCTACCCCTCTAAATGCATCTCGTAAAATTTAAAATATTTAAAATTCTTAATTTTTCTGCTCTATTTGTGATTTTTCCCCCAACAATACTTAAATAACGATCTACATTATTCCCCCCCCCTTCCAAAAAGTCCTCTTTATTTCCTTTGCCCACCCCCCCTCCAGTACATATTTTAGAGTCTTTAAAAAAGTAAATTAAATTAATTTTTAAATCTATTTATACTTTTCTTGCAACTATAATTAAATAACTATCTAAATTGCTCCCCCCCTCCCTCAAAAGAAAAAAAATCTGCTTCTTCCCCCCCCCCCCAGCACACAAACTTAATTTTTTTTTTTTTTTTTTTTTTTTTAATTTTATGCGGTATTGTTACTTTGCAGCAACAATAAATAAATGATAATCTAACTCTCCCCTTAAAGTTCCATAATCCATCCACAGATAAAGGGGTGAATTTCTAGACATGGAAGGGGGGGGAGAGGGCAGAGAGATTTAAATTTTTTTGTAGTTTCACTGTTCTCACAGCTGATATTTTGCTAATGGACGGGGAGATATTTTAGAGAACATATTTATTTCAAAAAATAAAATATGCCCGTGATTCAGGGCAGAACAGATAAACTGCAAAAAAGATGAAAATTTTTGCTTTTCTCTCACATATTTAGAAATCCACTCCTCTTCTTTGGGAGAATTGGACAGAGCAAAAATTTCAAAAGGGATGATGATTTTAGATGAGTAATACTTATATCAGATGATGTAGATGAGATGAGTTACCTTCTACAAAGTAAGAAATAGATTAGCATTTAAAAAATATATATTAAAGATTTTAAACTATTTGCTGGGTGCAAATACAGAGGGGAAAGTGGAACTTTTGGGAGAAAGGGGGGGGGGTAATTTAGATGATTGATTATTCATTAATATTGTTACTAAAGAGAAATAAATACAGTTTTTTAAAAATAGAGTCTTAAAGATTTTAAATTTTATTTGTGTGCATGGAGGGGGGGGGGGGGGGGGGGGAGGCAGACACTTTTGGAGTAGAGAGAAAACTTAGGTGACAAATTAGAAGGCAACAAGTAGGACATAAAATTTCCTAAAATTAAGAGCTTTACAAATTTTAAACTGTATTATTGGGGATGAGGGGTAAATATGAATTTCGAAGGAAGAAGTTTGTAATTTAGATGATTTGTTATTTATTTATTGTTAATAGAGAAAAACAAAGAGGACAGAAGATTTTTTTTTTAATATATAAATAGTTTTAAAGATTTTTTTTTTGATAGGGCTTAGCAAAGTGGAGGAAGCAGACATTTTGGGGGTAGAGAGATAATTGAAATGGTTGATTATTTATTTATTGTTACTAGGCAGCGAAATTTTTAATAAAGAGTTTTAAGATTTTAAACTTTGTATCCTGAGAGGAGAGGGAGGGAAGGAAGGAGAAGTGTAAGTTTCAGAGAGAGAGAGAGAATGGGGGGAGGGTAATTTATATGATTGATTATTTACTTATTTTTACTAGAGAGCAACATATAGGATAGAATATATTTTTTAAATAGAGTTTTAAAGATTTTTTTTTTTTTTTGCTGGGGGGAGGCAGAAGCAGACATCTTGGTGGTAGAGAGATAATTTAAATCGCGGATTATTTATTTATTGTTAGTAGAGAGCAACAAATAGAGCATAATTTTTTTTATGAAGAGTTTTAAAGATTTTAAACTTTATATGCTGAGGGTGAGATGCATAAATTTTGGATGGAAAGGGAGATTGTAGTTTAGAGGATTGATTTTTTTACTAATTGTTACGTTACTAGTGAGCAGAAAGAAGTACAGAAGGATTTAAGATTCTCAAGTTTTCAAACTTTTTATGTTGGAGAGGGCAGAGAAGGGAAACAAGACATTTCATGTGAGGGGAGGAATTTCATTAACATCATATAAAAACATAAGTGGAAATCTGCCAAAAATGTCAAAATAATAAAAATTCCCTCCCTTGGATTTTTAAAATAAATTTTTGTGCATAAAAAAATTTGCGTATGTGAGAGGGTAGGGGTAGGCTTATATTTGAGAATGGAAAAGAAAATCAAAATTGCTTAAAAGTGGGAGGGGGGCCTTACTTTCAGGATTTTACGGTAAGTGAACTTTAATATGAAA
Source organism: Maratus michaelseni (assembly GCA_963931845.1). NCBI lineage: Eukaryota > Metazoa > Arthropoda > Arachnida > Araneae > Salticidae > Maratus > Maratus michaelseni. The sequence goes on from OZ007597.1 coordinate 161,542,886, forward strand.
TCAGCATAAATTATTGATTCAATTTTACAATCTTTGCATGATGTTCGAGATAATTTAATGATCTTTTATAATGTATATTGAAATATATTCTGAATTTTTAGTTCTGTTTGTGTTTGAAAGTAAAATTTGTGAAAAACAGAAATCCCCTAATAAGGCTAGGCAATAGAAGACCTGGTTTTATTAAGGGACTATTCATTTCCGTCATATATTACCATTACCAAAGCTAATTAAAAAATTTCTGTGTCAATTTTTTTAAACAACCATCAACCATGGAATCTATCAAAGTGGTGATAAAGAGAGCTCAAAATTGTGAAGGGCAAATGGAACCAGCAGTTTTGGCTGTTCAAAACGAAATACCTGTAAATAGAACAACCGCAGAATATTGTATTAAAAGGAGAACTCTTATTTTGTTGTATTACCTGTAAAATATCTGTTATTGTTAAATCTATTTAGGGAATTATGGCCTTATTTTAAAACATATACTTCTAATAAAACCACTTTACAGTGTTTTGTTTTGCACTCTCCTGGTCACAATTAAATGAGAAAAGTACACATGAATTAATATTGTAAAAATATGCATGAATATTACATCCAACAACATTTAAAATATTAATTCTGATATAAGACAGTTTATTGTGATCTGAAACCTGTACGTGAACTTATTTGGTACAGGTACCTTATATATTTTTTAAAAATACACCTTTAAACAGGGAAAGGTATCCCAAATAAGTGTGCACTTTTACTTTTTTTTGTATTTTCATAGTAAATATATATTTTTAAACCAAAGATACTGTTGAAACTGGGAAGGTAAGTTGAAAATTTTCGTGTTTTTCTGTACCTCTATGGGGAACCTGGCAGTCGTGATTACACAATGCAGAAAAAAACCAAACACTTCACCTTTGTCAGCGTGAAGGTCCACAAGTCCTTAGTTATGCAAAATTTGCCGAATGAAGGAATATTGCCATTTCTTGATGTTCATTATGTTTTTTTATTATTATCTTGGCTAACTATCAAAAAATGAAAAATCTGAACTTCAGGTGCATTCAGATCTTTATTCCTCATCAAAATTTTCAGACCTCGACCTATAGTAGATTTCCCTAACCATCACCAACAACTTTCTTTTATTAATAAAGATACTTGCTTTTCGCACGGGTAAAATTGCTAATTTTCCGTAATCAAATCCATAGCCAAGATTGGCATCAGCAAGACAAAAAATATACAATTTTAACTGCATGAGAGTTACAACAATTGTTACAAAAGCAAAATTAATTTTTCGCCACACCTATGCCAATTGACTTTGAACTTGATTACGGAACTTTCTCCATGTAAAGAATTGAAGAAAGTGTCTAAAGCATTAAAAATTGCTAAAAACTGAAATCTTATACTATTAAAAGAATAAATCTTTATATACAAGATCATTCGGTATGGATTTATAAATAATGGGTAATAATAAACAACCATATTGGTCTCAATTCACATCAAGTGATTCGAGACTTCGTATTTGTATAGATATTGCATCACATAATTTTCTCAGTGCATGTAAGTCATTTGATCTTCATTACTGGTTCTAAATTTCACAATCTGTTAGTATGCACAGACATCAAAAGGTCTTTTTTGCGCAATAAATCCTTATTGCTTTATTGCTTTTACATAGTTTTCTGCTGTTAATGGAAGCAGACTAACAGCAGTAGCTGCTGAATCAGAAATCAAAGATTTCAAATAAGAGAATTTTTCAATTTTCTGAAGGGTTTTATTTCCATGAATAGCAATTTCAAATTGAGGCCAAAATTCTTGAAATTTACAAATGTCGCCTGTGAATTTATTTAAAGAAATTTGTGGCAATTTCGTATTTGATTTTAATTGAAATGTTTGATATCGCAGACTTTTGGTTCACTTGTAACAGTAGAGCTTCTTTTTAAACTATGTAAATATCTACTGGCGACAATCGATTCTGTGTATTCCATCAAACTTTCTACTTCTGTTTCTAAATTATCTCTCTTAGTTTGTGATTCAATTCAATCTTCTAAGCTTTCTAATGACAATTTATGTTCAAAGAAGTCTAAAGAGTCCTCAACTATTTCTGGTTTGGAATCATCTTCCTCTTTTGATTTCATTATTAATTTTCTTAATTTGGTTAGTGTGGATCTAATTGATCTGCATTTAGATAGGTTCCATTTTAAATTTTAAGCTTGATCAATCTTTGATTTACACATTCAAAGGTTTATATCTTCCAAGATATCATGAATTTAAGAGAAATAATAAAATATACCTTTCCTGTTTTATGAAATGCCATTATCTTTTAGCGATGTCATCAACATATTTTTCCAGGCCAATGCACCAGTGTGAAACAGATTCTCGTGGTTCAGTGGATTTTAATTAAAACTTTATTTGACAATCCTATCTTAGCTTAATTGATTGACACTTATTCGAATAATCCAAACAGATGTCATGGTCTCTTATTTAATTAGAAGATATATGTATACGTATTTTACATTATTTACAGAGAAGCATGTTCTTACAACTATTTTTATCAACACACACAGTGAGACGTCCAGGAGGGAGAGCAACTCACCGTGAACAACAGAGCCACCCCCATCCATTTATCGCTCTAACTGGTATTGAAACATTATAATTCTCTACAAACGGCAATCAGCTATGCCAGCACCACAAGGCAATCATATTTTTCCCTCAAAAAACTTATTCTGAAGCATTCGAGCCATTCTATTTTGAAGAACTGCTCCTTTAGCCTGTGGAGTCAATAGCAGCTTAGGGCTTCCTATCTGATGCTTGTCGATGTTGACTGCAAAATTATCTGTTTGTTAGCCAATGTTGATTCCGAGATTCATGATTTTAAAAATCGTAATAAAAACTTCATTAAAAATGTAAACGATCAGGTTATGTGGCGATTTCAATATTTTTTTCTGCAATTTAGATGCTTCGGAGCAAGCATAATTATGTCAATACTGACATGTATTGGGATTTCGTATCAACTGTTATGACAAGTGATAATAATCAGAATAAAATTGTTAACCGACCTTGCAGCTGCATGGACAGGGGCATATTTCATGCTAGGAGCCATTTTGTGTATAAGGAAAATGTATATAGCAAATTGAAATCTCACTAAATGGCTTTGAGACATTATTCTACACATCTTAAAAATACAAAAAGTTAAAAAAAAAAATCAAAAATTTCAACTTTTAAAAATAGAATACCTTTTTAAGAACATCAAGGGAAAAAATGCACTTATTAAGTTACCATTAAATAAAATATTTTTTTATTATATTGCTAGGTCAATCCTTGGAGAGGAAGAGTGTAAAGTGCAATAATGCATCCAAAATACAGAGCTGTTTTTTTATCCACAAGTTAGAGAGATTTATGATGTTAATTTGGAAAACTTTGTTAGAAAACTATCTGACCCAGGAATTCAAAAGCACCATATTATCACAATTTTGAATTTGAATTTAAGAACTACATTATAAAATGGCTGAATTCAAATGCAACCTAAACATATAAGAACTGTGAATCAAAGTGATTCAAGGATATTAAATATTAAAATCTTACATAATTTTGAAAATTTTTGAGCATATGCATATTACTCTGTTAGTGTTAGGTGGCAATTAATACTAACACTAGAACATCCTAAGTAGTCAATTTGATCGATAGTTGAAGTTTTCTTCATATATTTCATTTATTTTTTATAGTCTAGTAATTTCTTTTCATTACGTTTTCTAATATTTTTCTCTTTTACTTAAAAAAATACAATTTAATTTTTTTTCATTAGCTTTCTGTAAATATACCTAGAAAGCCAAAAGTGGTTATTTTGACTGATTGTTTGGATCTTGCGAAACAATAAAGGAGTTATTCATCATTTTTTTTTCTTCAACACTTCACATATAAAATGAATTAAGAATGTACGTGCAGTCAGGTCAAGATCAAAGAAGGTGGATTCCTATTGGCTAGAGCTTTTTTCTACACAGTGGTCAAATTTACTGTTACGGGCTTTGTAAGAAGTTCGATTTTGCCATCTTTCTAGTGTTAAAGTGTTTAAATCTTGATTTTTTAAATATAAAAAGATGAGCTAGAATGAAGTTGTTTACTAAGAATTATCATGTGTCTCATTCATCCCCATGCTGCCCCATCCAACCTCAGTCCACGGTTGAATGGAACAGATGAGAAAGGAATGATGTGATTAAAGGTTTAGAAAAAATATTTATATTTTCTAAATTTGAGAAATAACACTACCTTTAATGTTTCGGTTAAGTATCATAATAGTTAAAGTGTGCATTTCTAGACCCAATGCTTTTTGAGTAAGACAATAAAATGAAAAATGTCCCATCCATCCCTACTCTCCCATACATATTAACCTTTAAAGGTATGGAAGGTGTACTAAATGCGCCACTCAGTGGAAAAACAGTAGTAAATTCCGAAATAATTATGTGATGAACATCTGAGCTTCACTTACACTCTTCCCAAAGACCCTTTAGTGTAACATTAAAATTGTGCAATTTACAAAGATGTGCTCAATATTTAAACAAGTGGGTAAGTGTGATCGAAGATCGCACAAAGGGTTTTGTTTAATATTCCTTTCAAAACACTTTATCCTTTCTTTAATAAATTCAAATAAATATAATTTAGCAACAACAACAAAAAAAAAAGTCATGTTTTTTATAAAGTAAAAATTTACCGGTCTATTTTTCCGTTTTTTCGAAAATCTAAACCAAACAGATAGCGGGCGAAACCCACTATTATATTCTGTCATAATAATGTCCGTCATGCAGACTAAATGCGATATTTAAAAAATATATAATTTCAAAATTAAACATGTTGGATGCCTTCAAAATGTTAAAATCTGCGAATATTTCCATAATCGGGTTTTTATCATGATTCAATACATTCCTCAAACTCATATATTTACTATTCGCTAATATTCATATTGATACTCGCTTTGTATTATTTTCAAACATCTGAAAAATTCGTTAAACTTCCAATAGGACGTCAGATTTTCTTTTTAATTCTCTAATGACGTGATATTAATCTGCTTTGTATACATCCACATACTCATACTTCTTGTATTATTGAGAAATCTTAGACATTTTCCGTTTTATTTACCACTATGACGTCAATCAATTTTATTTCATATTTATCTTTTTTTCAATGGGTGAAACTTTTTATTTAATTTTCCTTTATCACGTGAAAATCGTCTTATAGAAAATTAATTATTGTAGAAAGAATTTCATCGTGGATTTTAAATTTTTGGCATCTGCTATAATGAAAAATGTTTAAATTTAATAGAAAAAGGCTATTAAAATTTTGGTTTTTTATCTCTATTTATTAAAATAATATGAATTTTTCAAATTTTTATATTTTCAGCTCTTCACAGCTGATATTCTGATTTATACACGAAGTTTCAACTCTGTAAGTTACATAGTTTTCGAGAATGGCCCTGTGACAGACAGACAACGGAGCGGGAGCAATAGGGTTTCGTGAGATGAACGAAACCCTAAAAAGGCGGGAGGAGAGGAATATAAAATTTGGTAATAACAATTTATAAAGATTCCCTGATTACAGGAGAACACAAAAATATGCAATTGAAAAATAGATGAAGTTAAATTCTCTAAGTGAATATCATAGTTTTGAGAAAAGCAATTCCATCTAAATAACAATTATTTAAGCTTTTTACAAACCAATTCAAGTACCATAGATCTGTTCATAGAGCAAGAAAATTTTCAAATAAGAAAATCAGCTGCATCTTATTGAAAGCTTGAAGAATTATAAACTCTTTAATATTTTTAAATTATCCACATTGACCCATATTTAAGAGTTTTAAAGGAAAACACTACTAAATGCAATCAATGCTTTAAATCTCATGCATTTTATAGTTAATTTACGAACAATAAAGCAATTTTTAAATACATACCTAGCTTTTTCCATGAAAATATAACAGTTAACAAATAAAATTTAGAAACAAATATCATGTTTTTTTACCATTTCTATCTACAGTGAGGCTAAATAAATTCATGCCTCAAGACCCCATCGACAAGTAAAATTTTGTTCCTCTCCCTTTTCTCTTGGTGAATTCGTTAATTACAGGTGCCTAAAACATTTTCAGCCACCGTCTCCAAACAAGTTAGATGAATAATTCTGTTATTCATTATGGACTAATAGTAGAATTTTTAAGTATTATACTGATGAACAATTCAAAATCAGTGATGAAAAGTTTCATCTTAAATTTAATTTATATTAGATCATTTTAATTTGGTTTTTGTTTATTTGAAAGAAAGCTTAGTCTCCCTTTCCTCCTTTGATGCTCCGAAACTTTGAAATTTTCAATACTAACACTTAAATTTTAACAAAATATTTTGATTTTTTAGTACATTTTATTTTTGGATACCAAAAGGGACGTCATAATTGAAGTAGTTTAGCAATTATGCAGTTTTAAAGTTTAGATCTTCTAATGTTAAATTCATTTTTAATCGTTGTAAAACAGATTACAATATGGATAATGTTTGAGGTATAACTCAAAAACTACTTGGCAGAATGAAATATAATTTTGGATTCACACATTTGAAGCATTTAGAAATCGATTTCTGTTAAAAAATTCATAGGTTAAAATTGATATTTTTTGAAAAAATTAATTAATTATTATTTTTTATTTTTTTTTTGAAAAAATAAATCTTTTGAAATCAATTTTCGAAAAGACATGAATTGTAACCTATAAATATTTTAACAGAAATCATTTCAAGAAGCTTCAAACATGGAATTTTAAAATTATAACACAATCTGCTAAGCAGTTTTTCAGTTATGATTAAATAACTATCCACATTGCTATCTGCTTTACAGTGTTTAACAAGTTGGAAATTATACGTCAAACGCGACAAACGAGGTGCGTTCGTACTATAGCTAGTTATATAAATATTCAGATCTTGATGATTTTTAATTCTGAGAAATGAATTATATCGTCTGCAGATTAATTTCTGTCATAAAATAAGTATCTCGGTCGCTTGACGATTCAACCTCAAAAGCTCCTATAACAAGAAAACGCAGATTTTTAAAAAAAAATTTTAAAAATTTCTTAATATATATTTTTATTAATATCTTCTAAAGATTTGATTCGATTTTCATAAAATTTGAAATGTCTCGACAAAATTCTGCAAAGATAATATATCTTAAATTTCAAACCATTTGGTTGGGTAGTTTTTGCGCTGTTATATGCGGGCGGGCGGACGGACGGATCAGACAACGACTATAGGTGCTACGTATTTATATAATTACGAACGCACCTAAAGATGAATCTAACATTAGGAGTTCCAAATTGTAAACCGACATAATTCCTAAACTGCTTGACCGAATGACTTTCTGTTTGGTATCTTATGGTAAAATTTACCAAAAAATCCAAATAATGATGTCAAAATTAGGCGTTAGCATTGAAAATATTCAAGTTTGATGCAATTTTTCTATGCAGGTAACACCTTGAAGCAAAATTTAAGTACAGCATTAATTAGTAGATGTTATTACTAATTGATTGAAACCAATCACATTTTTTTATGATGATTTGGAGCAGGGCCGTGCGGAGAGGGGGGACCTTCGCCCCGGGCGCGAAAATTGAGAGGGCGCCAAATTTATACTATGAACCACAGTTTAATTTATTTATTTATTCATTTTTTTTTGGTCATCGATCTTTTAATGGGGATTTTTTTTTTTCTTTTCATCATTTTTTTTTCTGTCTCAAAATATCACGATCTCTCCAACAAATAAGTGCAATTTTCTCTTACGCTATTTAGATGTTTGCAATTTCTGAATTAAAATTAAACCTTTTAAAGTTCCAACATAAATGCGAAATGTTTATTCAATAGAATTTATTTCTGTTTCTGTACTTTTTCAGTTTTGTGTTACCTGTCACAAAAAGAAAGGGAGGGGGGGCACAAAATTGAAACTTTGCCCCGGGTGCAGTTTTCTCTTCGCACGGTCCTGATCTGGAGACAAATTAGTATGGGGTGGTATGTTCTTTTTAGGGTTTCGTTCATCTCATGAAACCCTATTGCTCCCGCTCCGTTGTCTGTCTGTCACAGAGCCATTCTAGAAAACTATGTAACTTACAGAGTTGAAACTTTGTGTATAAATCAGAATATCAGCTGTAAAGAGCTGAAAATATTAAAATTTGAAAAATTCGTACAATTTTAATAAATATAGATAAAAAACCTAAATTCTAACAGCCTTTTCTTATTAAATTTAAACATTTTTCGTTATAGCAGATGCCAAAAATTAAAAATCCACATGAAATTCTTTCTACAATAATTAATTTTCAATCAGACGATTTTCACGTGAAAAGTGAAAATGAAATAAAAAGTTTCACCAACTGAAAAAAAGATAAATATGAAATAAAATTGAATGACATCATAGTAGTAATAAAACAGAAAATTTCTAAGATTTATCAATAATACAAGGAGTATGAGTATGTTTATGTACACAAAGCAGGTTAATATCACGTCATAGAGAATTAAAAGAGAATCTGACGTCATATTGGAAGTTTAACGAATTTTTCAAATATTTGAGAATAATACAATGTGAGTATGAATATGAGTAATAAAGAATAGTAAATATATGAGTTTGAGAAACATATCGTGATAAAAATCCGATTATGGAAATATTCGCATATTTTAATATTTTGAAGGTGTACAACATGTATAATTTTGAAATTATTTTTTTAAATATCGCATTTAGTCCGCATGACAGATTATTAAGACAGAATATAACAGCGGGCATTTAGATATTAAAAAAAAAAAAACGAAAAAATAGACCGGTAAATTTTTACTTTATAAAAAACATGACTTTTTTTTTTTTTTTGGTTGCTGAATGAAATTTATTTGGATTTATTAAAGAAAGGATAAAGTGTTTTGAAAGGAATATTAAACAAAACCCTTTGAGCAATAATCGATCACGCTTACCCACTTGTTTTTTTTCAAGACTGTACATAGTAAGCAAATTAAGGCTTTTATTTTATTTTTTTAACATCGGTAACAAGAAACATGGTTTTTCTGAGAAATGCAGGATATTTGTAGTACATTTAAACTACCTGAAAATTCCGACCCCCTTTAAAGTACTTGAAAGTTATATGATGTTCAATCAAAAACAGTTTAACTATAAGCATAAACTTGGAATATTTTTTTGAATCTATACTAGATTTTGTCACCAATAACCAATATTACTAATCAAAAGGATACTTCTGTATTATTTGTGTCAGGAAGATATGCCACCAACAATGGCTTCGATAATACTAATTATAGTAACATTTAACAGCAACTACTTACTTACTTTCTAGTTAATACTGCTGTATGTATTGTAATATGTATTGTAAGTTATATTTATTGCAAGTGTGTTATATGGTATACTAGGGGGCTCAGCCCCCTAATCGCTAACGCTCGCCAACTCCCCATGAATTGCGAAGCAATTCACATTGAGACCGCTTCGCTCGCCCCTTTTTTTCAGCAATTCTAGCCGGAATGAGTTCTACCATAAAACATTTGAACATATGAAATTGACAATTTTTTTTTAATGTAAAAAAGTAATTCTTTGTTGAAAACACAACTGAAAATGTATTTAGTTGGCGCTACCAATGAGTATATAAATCTTTTAAATACTATGAAAAAAGGATCTTTAGTACAGCACAACTTAAATTCATTAGAAAAAAAAAAAAAAAAACTACGTAGAAATTATTTTTTACTTCCTCAATACATCAACAGATGGCGCCAGGTGCAATCTAGACAGTTGATTTTTTTTTCTCCGACTTTTGAGTGAGTGAAATTCGTAAATGAATTCTAAATAAGAGTTGAGAATTCATTTGAAATTAACGATATTGCTCATAATTAAAATGAGGAATCATCTCAGACGCTTTGGATTACATACATATTATTTTATTTTAATAATTGCTAGTTTGAGTTTCATTCTATGGTTTCACTGCTCTCACACAGACCGCCATATTAGAGGTGGAGCTGATCTAACACAATCTAGTCTGTTCATTGGTCTGAGCTCTGGAAACTACGGTTGTTACCAAACCATGAGTTACAAATTCAGCCCTATTTTCGCGCCACATAAGAAAAATATATATATAGATATTTTGTAATGCTATTTTATGTTGTAAGGTATACACACACTGTAAGATGCTGCACATAATCATGCGAGATGGATACATGTAAGATACATATGTAAATAAAAATGTAAATAAGTATGAAGATAATGCATTAAGTTATTAGTGCAAATTAATTTAAATTTACCTTGTATAATGTATGTAGCAAAATATATGTAAGCATGAAAAATGGGTAGATTTAAGATGTATTGTTGTATGTATGTAAATAAGAAATTAGTATATTAAGCTCAGTGTTTGCAAATATGATATTTTCGAAAATATTCGATATTTTCAAAATAGTCAACTTACTGCTGATTATAAATATTTTCAGACTTAATATAATTAGAAACTAAAACATATTGCACTTAACATGAAAACTTAATAAAAGGATATTCTAATTTTTTTTTTCACTTACATAACAAAATTGAAGATTAGTTAATTAAAAACAGAAACAATTTGCATTTCACATTCATTAAAAAACGAACTATAGTATAAAGTATCAAGAAAATGTTATGTTTTATGCAACAAAATTTTAAACACAAAATATTTTTTTTAATAGAAAAAATTAAACATAAATATAATCTTGTCTGCTTTTTCACTTCCTAACCTGTGTGCAATTTAAACTGAACAACAACGAACCAGAAAAGATTCTTTCTAATGAAGCTATAAATAACTGATTATCTAAATTTGATAGTTTATCTTTCAATGACTGTTCTAAGTTAATATTATCCCACATGATTATTGGCAGTGCATTTAGAAATTCAGCTTCAAACATAAAGCATAGTATTTTATTTATTTATTTATTTTTATTTTTTTTTGGGGGGGGGGGGGGGGGTGTAAAAAATCACTGCTAGAGGCAAAAGTACTTTACCTACAAACCAACACAAACAATAACAGTTGAAAAATTCATTTATGTCTTTTGCGATTGAAAATATCATATACAGTATTTTGAAAATAAATACAGTGTGACCGCAAAAATCCAGCATTAATATAATCTCCCCCCCCCCCCCCCCCACCCACCCCCCTATTTTTTTTACATTTCCAATTTAAGAGAGAAAGCAAAATAGCAATTATTTATGAATTAAAAACTTTGATTTCGAACTAAAAACTAAAAGAAATAATTTACTAGGAATTTTCAGGCTACCACATTTCTGTTAAAAGACTGAAGTTTATGAGCTAATTGAACATGCAAAATCAGAAAATGCATTAAGTGTCGAAAAAAATGACAGATATGATTCGCTGAGAATTAACGAAAATGCGTCAACAATGACCAATTTAATGGACAGCGAGACCACTGACGCTGAGCTCAATAGAACTGCCGATAATGCTAGTAGGAGTTCAGAAGACAAAGACGAGGAACTGGCAGAAAAAAAGGTGTCATTCTAAAATTGCATAAATTTGACTGGAGATTTAATATTTGCTTTAGAGAAATAAAACTGTATTCCCAAATATATATTATTCTTCACTTGTATAAAGTAAAAAATGGCAAAAAAAAAAATAAATAAATAATGAAAAAAAAAATTGAAGCAAATAAAATTGACATCGATGTTTTGGAAACTACATGAGAAGAAATGACTTCATTGTTTATTAGAATTTATTTTTCTTATTTGTATCATAGAAAATATTAATAAAAGTCAGTTTTTTTTTAACTATTTAATTTTCTCTTTTTATCACATAATTATTGCTTGGTTAAGAATTAAATTATAAGTAAAGGCACCATTTTAAGAATATCAGAGATATTTTTGATATTCTTTTGGAAATTCAGAATTTTAAAAAATCTGGCTTAGTCTCGGTCTCAATGATGCCATATTTTCGAGGTTATACTGTATCAACTATATGAAACTGTCAAGCAACATATTCTGAATATAAATATCGGACATATATCACCTAATCCTTAAATTAAACTATTAATACACATTACTTTAAGCTTTTTAAATGGTTATAATTGTTAGCAATATATCTTCCTGGCACAGATAGTATGAAAGTATTATAAAAAGTTTCAGTTAAACAGCATAGTCACTAAATAGAAAAACAAATGTAATCAAATCAAACAAATAATTAAAGGAAGGTAACTTATGTTTCAATTCCAAATTTAGACAAAATGGATCATATATACTTTAATTAACAAAATTTTCAACTTAAATACAATTGATATCAAACTTACATAATAATAATGTAAAATTACGTAATTCTAATAAATCATAATTCTTTACAGAAGCTAACGAAACTATTAAACAAATCTTGTTAACAGAATATATACACTTTACACACTATACATAACTGTGTGAAAATAAACTAGCTGCATTATACCTATTCAAATTTGTTGGTTTATCATTATCAAAGCAGAATAATTTTGCAAATAGGATTACAAATATATGCTAGAAACACATGAAATTCTTGCAGCATTTCAATCTTGAGATACGTCATCCACATGCACAAAATGAGACTCCATATGCATTTTTAAATCATATTCTTTAGTGAATCGTTTTGTACACAAATTACAATGAGTACGGAGATGTGCTGTCAAGCTATGCTTGAAATTAAATGTTTTCTTACATTTATCACAAGTAAACCGTTTTTCAGGATCATGAATAAAACTATGCTCTTTTAAGTATTTTTTGTTTGTAAATTCTCCCCCACACACAGGACACTCAACAGCTTCTTTACCATTATGGATTTCAATATGCAGATCTAATTTTGATTGGGCAGTAAATACCTTTTGGCATATATCGCAAATAAACTTCTTTGAAGATGTGTGATGGTAAATATGAGTGTTTAAATGGTGTTTACTGAAGAAAGTTTTATCACAATAATCACATTTGAACTGTTTTTGCCCAGTGTGGATTAACATATGTTCGTCTAGGTTCCTTTTGAGAGTAAAAGATTTTTGACATTCATCACAAAAATGCTGCTTTTCATTAAAATGAGTGCGAACGTGATATTTAAAGTAGCCTTCGTCTGCAAAAGCTTTCTGACATATATCACAAATAAATGGCTTTTCTTGAGTATGGGTACGAAGGTGACGACGAAATGAATGTCTGTCTAGATATGCTTTCTGACACGTATCACAAGAATATTTTTTTATTCCATCATGGACAAGGTGATGCCTCTTTAAATTAGCTTTCGAATAAAATCCTTTATCGCACATGTTGCAATTAAATGGTTTTACTTCATTATGTTTACTTAGTCGATGAGCGTTCAAATCACTTTTCTCCGGAAACTGTTCCTCACAAAATTCACACTTAAAGAGTCTTTCATTATTATGAATTTGTAGGTGCATGAGTAATGAATTTTTGTAGTTAAATCCTTTATTGCACATATTACAAGGAAACAATTTTTCTTCATTATGAATTAGAAGATGAACTTTTAGGGTAGATTCAATAGTAAATCCCTTTTTGCAGACATGACATACAAAAGGAGTTTCCCCAGTATGTGTATACATATGTCCATCTAAATAAGCTTGCCGGGAGAACTCTTTCTGGCATACATCACATATATAACGTTTTTTTCCACCTCGAGTATGACGGCGAATAAGTGGATCTTCACCATTACACAAAGGTTCTAGCAGCTTCCCTCCTTCTAAACATTTTCCAGAATTATCACACAGTTTATGTCGATTTAATGCACTTTCTCGAGAAAAACCTCTTTGACATACATTACAAACATATTTCTTTTTAACATCATTATTTTTTGTAGGTGAAGAAGAATTCATATTGCTTGTTTCAGATGTATTTTCACATTCAGTAAGTTGTTTTGCAGCTTTTGTCTGTTCACTTACATCTTTAGATAGTCCATTTGCATCTTTTGTCTGTTCACTTACATCTTTAGATAGTCCATTTGCATCTTTTGTCTGTTCACTTACATCTTTAGATAGTCCATTTGCATCTTTTGTCTGTTCACTTACATCTTTAGATAGTCCAGCATCTTTTGTCTGTTCACTTACATTTTCAGTTGACACAGTTGCATCTTCAGTTAATTCACTTACATCTTCTGTCAGTCCATTTACATATTCATTTGACTCATTTACATCTTCAGTTGGTTCACTTACATCTTCAGTCTGCCCATTTGCAACTACAGTTTGTTCATGTACAACATTCATTTTAAAAATTTAAAGCAATTTACCAGGCTTTAGATCAATTGATATATATATAACCTGGCAAGATTATTACAATTATTTTCTACTTTCCAATTTAAATACGGTAGGAAATATTGTTCTCATTTTTTTCAAGTGAAAATTAAATATACAGTGATATAATTTTTTATGTGCACAAGCTTATAAACAAACTAATTTCAAACTTAAAATAATCAAATTTTTTTGTATATAGATGAAGACAATTATTTGATGTCAAGAATATAAAACAGCCAATGCTCAATCATTTTTATTTAGATCCTTTTTCGCAGAAAATATATTTATGTGAAAGGTTTCTGTCATTGCTCATGGGAACATTCAGGAATAACTATAATCATCTGAAACAAGCCAAAAGAAAAAATAATTACTTTTCAAATAGGATATAGTTAAACTTATTTATTACAGATAGTGTGGTCCAATTACAGTCAAACTTTTACATCTTAATTTTTTTTTAAACTATTTTCATTATAACTGGTACAAATTATGGGAAAAATCTGAAGCAAATTTTGTTCTGGTGGAAATGCAAAATTGCTTCATGACATTTATCATTTGACTAACAGATGTCCAGCGATATTTTTTCAGCTTTAAAACATAAATTTAATAATTTTTAAATGTTAAAATATTATTTCAAAATTATTTTAAGTTTAGATCAAGCATTTTAAGACCTTGATAAGGATTGATTTAGAAAATTATTATATAAAATATCTTTTTAAACAAAGTTAAGCAGTAAGACACCAAATAAGGTAAAATACATATCTTAAAGTAGAAAAAATAAAATTCCTGGTATGCATATACTATTTTTAATTGCTAAAAGGTGTAAAATAAAAACTTTATAAACAGTAAAATAAGTTTTATTAGACTGTTTGTTTATCAAAACAAATAAGAACATTCTACAATTGCATGATCTATGATGATGTAATGATGATTTGAAACGCTATCATTCAATTTTTCATTTACTCTTCCAAATTATACACGTTATTTTAAATTTTTACTTGGATGTTTTTTTCCATATTTGTAACCATGGAGTAACTCAAGCCATAATTTTGGTATGTTAAGTGATGCTACATCGTTACATATTGAATTTTTATGTGTTATAATTTCTATGGCTCTTATAATGGGTATGGATGGACAGTATAGATTGGAGTGATAAATGATCTTACTTTCATTGAAATTTATTTGGATGATTTCTTCTTGATAAATCTTGCCAGGGCAATGGTTTTTAAGGCTTTGTTTATCTCACGAAACCCTATTACTCCCGCTCCATTGTCTGTCCGTCACAGAGCCGTTCATATAAAAAATATAACTTACAGGCATGAAAATTTGTGTACTTATAGGTAAATACCTACTATGAAGCTCAAAATATTAAAATTGGAAAAAATCGTATTATTTTAATATAGAGAGATAAAAAACCAGAAATCTAACAGCCTTTTCCTATTAAATTTAAATATTTTTCGTTATAGCAGTTGCCAACAATTAAAAATCCACAATAAACTTTTTTCTACATAATTAATTTTCTATTGAAAGATTTCAACGTGAAAAATGAAATAAAAAGTTTCACCAATTGAAAAAAAAGATTAATATGTCATAATATTGGTAATAAAACCGAAAATTTCCAACATTTCTCAATAATACAAGGAGTATGAGTATGTGTAAATACAGAAAATAGCTTAATATGACGTCATTAGAGAATTAAAAAAAAAAAAATTAATCTGACGTCGTAGCGGATTTTTCAAAAGTTTGAGAATAATACTAAGAGAGTATCAGTATGAGTAATACAGAATAGTAGATATATAAGTTTGAGGAACGTATTGAATCATGATAAAAACCCGATTATGGAAATATTGGCATATTTTAACCTTTTGAAGGTTTCTATACAACATGTTTAATTTTTAAATTGATTTTTTTTTAAATATCACATTTAGTCCACATGACAGATATTATTATGACAGAGTATAATAGCGGGCTTCACCCGCTATCGGGCCGGTTCAGATTTTTGAAAAAACGAGAAAAATTAGTAAATTTTTACTTTATAAAAAAACATGACTTTTTTTTTTTTTTTGGAAAATGAAATTTATTTGGATTTATTAAAGAAAGGATAAAATGTTTTGAAAGGAATATTAAACAAAACCTTTTGGGCGATCTTCAATCACACTTACCCACTTGTTCTATTATACTTTATATCAGCTATATGCTTCTTTTTCTATAACTAAATTTCTTGATAGTCATAGGTGATATAACATATAATAGAAAAACCATAGCCCTGGTAAGATTACATCAAGAAGAAATCATATATGCATAAATCTTATATATTGTACATTTAGCGGAATCAAACTGTTATTTATTAAATTTACAATATTAATTATTTTTCAAATATATATTAAATGACATAAAATAGAACCTATTAAAATAAATCAGAATACATCTCTGAATATTTAGATATAAGAAAGAAACATAGAACAACTGACATTTTGCCATATAAAAAATTAAATTTGACACATTGACATTTCTTGAATGTGCAGTAGCAATTACTTTTATTGTTTACTTTTTTAAAGAAGAGAGGGAAAATGTTTAGAATAAACATTGCCTATGTTAATAAAATAATAATAATAAATCAAACTTAGAATATCATACTGTCAATAATAACCACAGATGATTTTATATTGAATTTTACAAAAGATTTGGTATCCAATGTCATGAAAAAAAAAACCCTCAACAATACAAATTTATTTTTTTGTTAAAATGCAAGAAGCAATGCAATTTTAAGACAAAAAGAAATAAAGATAATATATACATATGTCACGAATGTAGCAGGTTGCTAGAATGAAACATAATTTGAAAGACTAGACATAATTGGCTTGGGAGCTCATTCCAGATCAAACTTATTTATTAAGGCTGTTTGTTCTGAAATCCAAACTGGCTACTTTATAGCATATTTTTTAATTAATTTTTGTTTGGAAACACTTGAAATTGGCAGGCGTTCTTATTCAGAAACTTTGTAATTGGAAGACTTCTTCATTTTTTGGTAAAGGTAGCAGATCTTTCAGAAAGTATTGTCAAAATCAGCCTTTTGAACTGAATTTCTGATGCCACAGCACGAGAAATGCGAAAAATGTGTCGTGACGTAACACAATTTGCTTATAACTCGATAAGTAATTTATTTATCAAAAAATAGAAAATGCTATTTGATTCCAAATTGCTTCAATAGCCTGCCAATTTTATGCCTTTACATTTAAAAATGAGTCAGAAAGTTTCGCATTATGGAGCAGGTCATTTGAGAATCACCTTAAAAGTTACAGGATACAGTCCAAGTTGATCATTTTCAAAGGAAGCCCCAAGAACCACATTATTAGAATTATTACATCACCATGAAATTAGTAGAGCACCTCAAATCTACTAAAAACTGTATGGTTCTAAATGAGTAAAATACTTCTCAATATGTCGAACACAGCTAATATTAACATAATAAGCTGTAAAAATATCAACACTAGAAATAAGAAATTGAGTGTATTTATTCATATATCCAGAAATAATACTTTTTTAGAACTTTATCTTTACTTTAAAGTTCAAACATTATTCTTGCAATCACAACATGAGAATAATTGCTTTATATGAACTATAATTGAATGATTTATTTTTCAAACGAATGTTACATAAAGTAATGATCTATAATTGAGGCATTCAGAAGCCAACCCGACCAACTCCATCAAATAAAAATGCTCAGAATAAACGCTTAAAGTTATGTATCTATATAAAAATAACTATTACTTAATCAGTATATTTTGATTATACTCCTTAATTTTTTTTAAATCAAAGGTAATTTTTCAGCACTGTATAAATACATAGAAAAAATTCAACCGAATCATGTTATTACACAAACTTCTAAAAAAAATGGAGTTAGTCGTATTGACTTCTGAACGCCTCAATTAGAAAAACATTTTATAATAAACTTGCTAACTTACACTTCAATAAATACTGAAGATGAAAGAAGACTTAAGGTAGCAGGATACAGTATTTCTGTACAAATAGCCAAAGCAGGAGCACTTCTACCTGAAAAGTTATTGAATTGGTATAGATACTCATAGATATAGGAAATAAGAAATATAACTGTAAAAAAAAAATTAAGTAACATGCTTTTAATTGAAAAGATTCAAAATTAATGTATTGATATCTAAAAAATTTAATTTTTGCCCAGTTGCTGTTTAAGGTATGGCAATAAGAAAAAAGAAAAAGTGTTTTTATATTATTGATAATATTATTTTACATTTTTGTAACAAACAAATATTTATTGTTAAGTCACATTGCGATAAGATAAAAAAAAAATAATAATGCATGAAAATTATTTAAACTATCTAGGATTTCTTAATCCTACATTCTGCAGTGATGCACACATGAATTAAAAAATTACCTAATAATACAGAGGTGTACAAACTGGATACCAATAGGTCAATAGCCAATACTGAATTTTCAGTATTCTTCACCTAATAAGAATACTAATACAATTTAGGAAAAGTATACTAATAACATTCAGATGAAGAATACTAATAAAATTTAGTGGTGACAATCGACCCATTGGTGCCCAGTTTTTAAACACCTGCAATATTAAATCCATGAAGTAAAAAGTTTCCTTTATTTCATACTGATTTATAAAAGAATAGATCCTTTTTCCAATAAATTCTAAAGTTCATCAATAAATGGTAGCAGTAGACAGTTATGTTAGAGAATAAGGTTTATTCAGGTATTGTAAGTGTTTATATTTTTTATAGTTATACATTTTGCTTGTACTTTGGAATGTCGAATCTTAGGAATTTTTTTCTTAATCGCTTAAGGTATATACTTTCAATTTTAAATCAAAGAATTTTAAAAATAAAATTGAGTTTTAAAACCGCTATTTTATGTCAAATTCCAATATGCATCAGCTTGAATTAAAGCTTAATTCTATTGTAACATAACAGTTTTTGTTTAGATTTTCTTAATTTATTTAATTTTCCAATATTTAAGTTATAAGTTAATTATCAGGCATTAACAACCTTGAAGTATTCATCGCCAAAATTTAACTTGATGCACAATGATTCATAAGCATTAAACACTGATTTTTACTGAAAACCATTAAAAAAATTCTAAAAGAATTTTGTAAAAATTTTTTTCAATTTTAAATATATTTCCAATTATAAATATGTGTATGGAAAAATACCGGCCTAAAATTAAAAATTAAACCAGTGTACAGTTAATTGTTTTTTCACCATATAATCAAATTTAATTAGTCTATTAATTGATAATTAATTTCTAAAAATATAAATGATGAGATGAAAATATTATATTGTCATCCGAATATATAATTGTACATTATTTCTAGAATTCTAGCACATTAAGAAGTGTATGAAAAATCAATTTAAAAATCATCTTTACATATGGTTAAATAGAAACATGTAACAATAAATCTTGTGTATAAGTTTCAATATAAAATAAATTTGTCATTAATCAATGAAATTTAAAGGAACAATTACTTTAAACCTTTCTTTAACTTTATTCCAAAAAACTAACTGAACATTTAATTAACAGTTTTTTCTTATAAATAACATAACAATACAATGAATGTTGAATTTAGCCCTCCCCTTTCCAGATGGGAATTCTATAATTTTAGTAGAAGAGAAGAGGGCATTTTACAATTTTAGAGAGAAAATCTCACCCCCCCCCCCCTTCTTTCACAATTTAATATCTGAAAGCAATAAATGCTGGGCTGAGAAACAAAGCTAAAATGGGCAGATTTAGAATTATATATTAAAAGCTACATTGGAAATTAATTTAAATTTCAGATTTTAATTGGGATTTTAATATATATTATATATATATATATATCAAAGGTATTACAACTATATATATACATATGAAACTTTCACTGTTATTAATGAGCATTATTTTCATTCCTTTTTCACCTATCCATATATTTAAAGCTAAAGCTGAATTCTGTCAACTCCTGAAGAATTGGGTTCTACACGCATGCGTGAACATTCAGTCAATGAGCTGAGGGCCGGTTACTATCCAGAAACAGAACTCTCTTAAAATTGTGTTCAATACGCATGCGTCGGCATTCAGCCAATAAGCTGAGGGCTGTTACTCTCCAGAAGCAGATTTGGATTGATAAAACATATATTCTCGCATATATCGTTATCTACATGGCTTAATGCACGCTGATCTGTGTTTTGAAGGTATTTATTTTATTTATTATATAATTTGTATAAATAACTAGGTGTCGAAACTGAATTTAGGCTCATTTAATGTTAAGCATAAATATATAGGTGTCTATTTCGATTCTAGCGTTTTTCCAAATCAAAATCAATCTAGATGGAAATCGCTTTTTTCCTTCTGTTTCTATAGTACAGCAAATAATTCACATAATTCTTATTATACATACATGATGCTTCACACTTCACTAAATGTTTTCATTAATCTCGAATGTTTTCATTAATCTTGAATGTTTTGATTTGAAATATAATAAAACTATACAATAAATCTAGAGACACTAAATTTTAACAACTTTTATAAGCCCAGCATTTTTTTTTAAAGCTGCGAAATTAATCTGCAATGTCTAAAATAATCTGCTGCTGTGCTGCAGTGTTTCTGCTACCAGGTTAATATTTAAGAAATATTTTACATTGTATTGTTTGTATGTATACAAATCTTGAATGTTTTGATTTATTATACTCATTTTATACCAGATTGCATGTCCGTTCTTGGGTGATTTATATGAAACGCATAATTTGTCACAAATTGGTGATTTTATTGATTTCGTGCTTTGCCCATGAATGCGAAAAAAAAAAAAAAAAAAAAAACTTTTTGACTTCAGGTGAAATGAATGAGGTGAGGTTATTTCGTTTTTTCTTTTGTAGATAAAAAATGTTATATATAAAAAAAAACCTGGCCATTAATCACATTATTTTTTGTATATTTAAAGATGATTACTTATTCTTTGTAATTATTTTGTTGTTGGGGGTTTTTGGGCGAAATAATATACTTCATAGATAGAACCAGTTCCACTAATCATTAACATTTACTTAATCCTCTGACCGCTGAGCAAATGGGCAAATTTGTGATGTTTTTTTCTGTTATTTTTTTAATATACAATAAATCTAGAGACACACTAAATTTTAACAACTTTTATAAGCCCAGCATTTCTTTTTAAGCTGCGAAATTAATCTGCAATGTCTAAAATAATCTGTAGCACTTGCTGCCGTGCTGCACTGTTTCTGCTACCAGGTTAATATTTAAGAAATATTTGCATTGTATTGTTTGTATGTATACAAATCTTGAATGTTTTGATTTATTACATTCATTTTATACCAGATTGCATGTCCATTCTTGGGCGATTCACATCAGACTCATAATTTGTCACAAATTGGTGATTTTATTGATTTCGTGCTTTGCCCATGAATGCAAAAAAAAAAAAAAAAACTTTTTGACTTTAAGTGAAATGAATGAGGTTATTTCAGATTTTCTTTTGTATATAAAAATTGTTCTATATAAAAAAAACCTGGCCATTAATCACATTGTTTTTTGTATATTTAAAGACGATTACTTATTCTTCGTAATTATTTTGTTGTTGAGGGTTTTTGGGCGAAATAATATACTTCATTGATAGAACCAGTTCCGCTAATCATTAATATTTACTTAATCATCTGACCGCTGAGCAAATGGGCAAATTTGTAATATCTTTTGTTATTTTTTTTTAAATGTCAAAAAAAGATGAATTTTCAAACTTGGTATAAAAAACTTAATTACGTATATGAGTATATTCCTTGACAGTATTTATTAATCATTAATCGATATTTTAAAACTGCATCATATTTGTAGAATTATATAAATTTAAACAATGCCTCTATTGCAGTGAAACCTGAGCATAGTGAACGGATATATCACTTCACGACGGTGAGAAGGTTAATGTTTTATACAAGATTTGTATTGTATACATACAAACAATATAATGGGTACTTTTCCATTATATGGACACCATGCCAAAATGTATGCTAATGCATAATGTATGTAAATGTATGCTTGGCGACAATGATGTCCATATATCTGAAAAGTACCATAAAATGTAAATATTAAGAGTTTGCTAAGATATTAAAGCATTCAGTGATGTGTTAGATGTATGCTTTTATCAAAACAATTATAATTTGTAAGTATGAGTTTAAAAAAAAAAATCCCAATTTTCTCGCATATTATGAATTTTATTGTAGTAATCGGAACACCATATGAATAAATAATAAACAGACTATAAGAGTTCCAATTTTGTATTATGTGAATTATTTTCTGTACTATACAAACAAAAGGACACAGCTCAAAAAATGCAATTTCCATTTGGATCGATTTGGCAAACTATTAAATGAGCATAAATTCATTTTTAACGCTAAAATTAAAATCTACACCTAGCTATTTATACACAATACAACAAATAAAATAAATACCTTCAAAACCCTTTTGAACATCACATCAGCGTGCAAGACAATTTTTTTACCGGAGACAGACGAATTTTACGATTTTACCGCAAATGATTGTTGAATTTCGCAATTTATCGACTATTGATTAACAAATTTCATGATTTCTTCCATGAACATTTGACGAATTGCTCAAAAAAATTAAGAATATCGTCAAATTGTCTCGGGTAAAAAAAAATTCAATATTGTCAAATGCCTTCAAGAAAAAAGTCTCTTCGTCAAATGATTTTGAAGAAAAAAATCGGGAAATTCACAAAATGATTTCGGGAAAAACTTCACCAAATGGTTTCAAAATTCTTTGAGTGACAGCGGGAAAAAAAATTTCATTTTACATTCAATCATTGCAATTGGCGAGTGTGACTATTAAGTTTAGCTAGTGGTGGCAATAACATCAATCACCAATTTTCAGTATTACTCGCCGATTGGTGAGTGTTAATTTTGTCTTACATCACAAACTGTATTTACATATACTACTAGATATAATGATTATGAACCATGATTTTTCTGTTATTGGGCAAGATTCATGTTTTTTCAGCAATTCTTTGACGAAATTCGTGTTTTTTCAGCGATCCTTTGAAGAATTTCACATTTTTCTCACGATCCGTAACAAAATTCGCATTTTCCAGCGATTCTTTGATAAAATATATTTTATTCTGCAATTTTTAGACGAAATTTAGTAAAAAAAGTGTGATCTTTTGGTGAAATTTTTCTTTTTTGCGATTCTTTGACAAAATTTGCTTATGTTTCACGATCCTTTTGCATAATTCACGTTTTTTCTGTGGTCTTTTAACAAAAGTCATGTTTTCCCATGATCCTTTGATGAAATTAGTGTTTTTTCCTCAATCATTTGACGAAATCTGTGATTTTTTCCCCCGTGAAGTTTGGTTAGATGTTTTTAGTCTGCAGGTGCCCTAAAAAGATGCCCGTTGTTGCATCGAACGAAGGAAATTCATCCCAAAGAATCATTGTTTCATTCCTGACATTTCTTGAAAGAAACAACGTTCAACTCATTGGCTGAGTAGTAAAGGGCGAAATGTGTCAAACATTAGCGGAAAGAAAGTGCGCAATTTGTTTGTTCATGGAAAAAATCGTGAAATTCGTTAATCGACAGTCAATAAATTGTGAAATTCGTCAATCAACAGCAGAAAAATCGCAAAATTCACTAATCGACAGTCGAAAAATCGCAAAATTCATCAACTGGTTTCGGGAAAAAAGTTTTTGAATATCGTCGAATGGCTTCGAGAAAAACAAATCACAATCTGTCAATTTCGGGGAAAAAATCGTGAAATTCGCCAAATGGGTTCGAAATTTGTCGAGCGACAGCAAAGAAAAAAATCTTTTTCCATTCAATCATCGCAATTGGTGAGTGTGACTATTATGTTTGACCAGTGGTGGCAATAAAGTCCATTGCCAAATTTTCAATATTACTCGCTGTTTGGCAAGTGCTAATTTTGTCCTATACTTCAAAACCCTTTTGATTATCACATCAGTGAGCAGGACAATTTTTTTAAGGGAGACCATTTGATGAATTTCGTGATTTTTCCATTATCGATTGACCAATTTTACTGCTATCGATTGTTGAATTTTATAATTTATCAATTATTGATTAGCGAATTTCATGATTTTTTCCATGAATGTTTGATGAATTACGCAAAAAAATTAAGAATATCGTTAAATTGTCTTGGGTAAAAAAAATTTAATATTGTCAAATGCCTTTGAGTAAAAAGTTGCAAGTTGAAACGCCTGTGACCTCTTTTTCATGTTATGCATCTCTGGGGTCCATCCCCCCACTCCCGACCCCCCAAGTGGGACACTTTTCTAAATTTTGCACACACCCCTCATGTGATATATCGCTGGGAAAGTCTTTGACCACTTATTGATGTTATGCATGTCCGGGGTCCATCCCGCCACTTCCCCCCCGAAGGGTGGCACTTTTCTAAATTTTGTTGACACCCCTCATGTCATATATTGTTGGAAAGGTCTGTGACTGCTTAATCATATTATGCATCTCCGATGTCCATCTACCCACTTTGCCCCCCCCAAAGGGTACTTTCTAAATTTTGCACACTACCCTCATGTTATATATCATTGGAAAGGTCTGTGACCACTTAATCATATTATACATCTCCGATGTCCATCTCCTCACTTTGCGCCCCCCTCCCCCGAAGGGGTACTTTCTAAATTTTGCACACAATCCTCATGTTATATATCATTGGAAAGGTCTGTGACCACTTAATCAAATTATGCATCTCCGATGTCCATCTCCCCACCCCAAAGGGTACTTTCTAAATTTAGCACACAACCCTCATGTTATATATCATTGGAAAGGTCTGTTACCACTTAATCATATTATGCATCTCCCATGTCCATCCCCCACTTTGCCCCACCCCAAGGGATACTTTCTAAATTTTGTTGACACCCCTCATGTCATATATTGTTGGAAAGGTCTGTGACTGCTTAATCATATTATGCATCTCCGGTGTCCATCTCCCCACTTTCCCCCCCCCCCAAGGGGTACTTTTCTAAATTTTGTACACACCCCTCATGTGATATATCGATGGAAAGGTCTGTGACCGCTTAATCATATTATGCTCCCCAGTCCCCACTATGAAATTTGTCAAGTTAAAGCAACTATAAATTTTATTTTTATGGTACTATCAAGTTGTTTGCCGTCAAATTTTGACGGGTTCCATCTAGTAGTTTTATATATTTATACACTATGTGTCTACTAAGTTTCTTACAATGAAAACACTGCAAGATGATAAAACACTTGATAAATTCATTATCATAGGTGCCAACCTCTCATTAATATTCCGTAATATGCGGGTTAATTTGACCCAGGTTTAACACGTGTCGCACCAGAATTTTTTTTAAAAAATGAAATGAAATAAATTCCACGTAGAAACCTGAAATTGAATAAATAAAGATTCATCCAATAATTTTTCTGGTTTGAAGCGTTGTTAAACTGGGTCAAATTAACCTGCATATTACGGAATATTAATGAGAGGTTGGCACCTATGCATTATATATAACACTACACATGATTTGCGTTAAATGAGTTACTGTTTTTTATTTAGAGCAATATTTTGTAATTTCCCTGGGGTCGAGTATTTGAAAATATTTTCAGAAAAACCTTCTAAAAACTAGCCTACATGAAGACGCTTCTGAAATCCTTCAAACAAATCTTGTATGGCCCAATTCTCATCTCAAAACTGAAAAATCAAATGAACAGATGAAATAGATTTTGATAATGACAAACTTTTTTTTCACCACATGACAGGTAAAGAGATTCTTTTCTTTTTTTTAGCTCACAGGCTATCAAAGCCTGAGAGCTATTGTGCCTGCCGGTTCTGTATGTACATATGTATGTACATAACGTGATACCTCTTTATAGAAATAACCGTTTTGCTTCAAATTTTGTTTATAGGTTCATTGTGATAAGGCGCTTGCCTGATTAGTTTTTGGGGTTCATTGGTTAAGTATAAAGGGGGAAAGGTGGACCCCATTAATTTAGATAAATGGATTTTTCATGCAGAATTATCAAATTTTCTTCAAATTTTGTATATAGGTTCATTGTGATAAGGCGCTTTCCTGATTAGTTTTGGGGGTTCATTGGATAAGTATAAAGGGGGATATGGGGGGGGGATGATCCCCCCTTAATATATTGTCGATTTCTTTATTTTTTGAGGGGTTTATTTCAAATTCTTTGAAATAAGAGTATAATATACAATTAGTATGAATAGCCTGTGAGCTCAATGCCCTGAGTTTAACTGGGTAGTTTTCTTTTTTTATTATTATCTGCAAATTTCGTTCTATATTTAGGAAAGATTTATATAAATTGTATTTAATTTCTTATAAATAAGAAATCATATTTACATATAGGTTAAATGTAAATTGTGGTGAAATTACAGTAAAACATTGCTAATTCCTCAATAAAAATACACATTTTTAGAAATGAAAAAATTAAGATCAATTTGTGTTTAATCTTATTTAGTGTCTTTGTTTTACTGTACAAACTTTGATCTTAGCTTTGTTTTAAAAAATATGTGATTCTACCTAACAATTTTGTAAATCGATTCTTTCTAGGATCTTAAAAACATTTAATCTGAAACCAAATCTAAAGTAATTTCTAAATAACATTTTTGCAGTTAAAAATCATTGAAGTTATGGCTTAGAGCAAAAAAAGATTGCTAAACAGCTTAGGTCAAACGTTCAATGGCATGAAGCAATTTTACATTTCTTAAATAACAAAATTTGTTGCAGCGTTCCTCCATAATTTACATTGATTATAAATCAAATATAGAATAAAATCATATATATTTTTTCTCCATAATTCCCTTGCTATTTAATTTTTTTGATACATTTCATAAAAAATAAATTAATAACCCATGTATATCAAATTCAAAAAATTAAGAGCTACTGTAAGATAGATCCTTGCTTGATAATTGATGTTCATTTCATCTCAAAATTCTTTATATTTCAAGAAGCACATTAGAGATCTGTACAAGCCGAAATTTCCAGACCCAGGCTCATACAAAAACTTTACAGGCTCGACCTGTTATGAAATCTAAAAATTCGGCACAGGCCCAGCTTGGTATGAAAACTAAAAATTCCACCTAAGCATGGCCCATTATGAAACCCAAATCTTCAGGCCTGGTGCGGCTAATTTCTACAAAATATGTCAATAATATTTCTGAAGTAACAATATTTTATACAATTAAAATTATTCAAGAAGTACACTTATGCAGATTTTATTTATTCGATTATTTTACATAAAATAATGATCTATTTAATTCAAAAAATATTTCATAAAAAGCCTTGTGAACTTACATTTCAATAAATATTGAAGATGAAGGAAGACTTAAGGTGACAGTACAGAGTATTTCTGTACAAATACCCAAAGCAGGAGCATTTTTTTTCCTGAAAAAGGAGTGAATTGGTATAGATACTCACAGATATAGGAAATAAGAAATACAGCTATAAAAAAGTTTAAAGTAACATATTTTTAATTCAAAATTGATCGATATGAAAAAAAATTTTTTTTGCACAGTTGCTTTGTAAGATATGGCAACAACAAAGAAAAAAAAAATTAATGCCAGTTAGACATTATATGGAGAGAAAAAATGCAAGTCAGTCTGCAATAGTGCTCCCGATGCGATATGTATTTCAGTTATACGTTTAACCGATATATGTATATACGTATTTAAGAAATACATATACCTTAAAATATACGTTTAAACGTATCCGGATACGTTTAAGTGTATATCAGTTAAACGTATAATTTAAGTATACGTATACAGGGTTGGGTTTTTGACATGACAGTGGTAAAAACCGTGTTTTTACCGGTTTATTCTGTCAAAAACCTATCATTTTCGATTGTCCTCCAATTTATGGTGTAAGTGTAGCATACAATACATTTCTAGATTGATTTTACCTTGTTCTTGTTATTATTATTATTTACAGTTACATTTGTTAAATTTATTTAAAAGAAGATCATTTCCTAATACGGGAAAGCAGACTTGCCAAGTCTCCGGCTTTTTGCACACCAGTATTATTTTAGAGATAATGTTCTTTTAAATCGCAGAATGTTCCGATTACTTAAAACAACATTCTCATTACTAAAATACTGGTGTCCAAAAAGCTGGAGACTTGGCAACTCTGGGGAAAGATTTAAAAATACAAGAGTAAAAGAAAAGAACAATATTTGTCATAATATTCACCAATATAGATTCTACTAACTGCAATTAACATTAATATTAAATGATAATAAAAGGTCATTATAATTATTAAATAACATTTAATATACATTTTTAATAAGGTGCATTAAAATTATTTTAGAGATGCAAAAATGTTGTTACATTGTATGACAATAGATGTTAAGCTTAGACTGGCAGTGAATAAATTTGAATATTCTTAGATGGGCAATTCCACAGAAATGGGGAACAGATGGTCAATTTTTTAAAATCAATATTTTTTATCAAGTAAGGTATCATTTTAAAGGTTATAAACCAAATGATAAGAAAATAATAATAAATTTAACAAAAACACAAAAATTTATCAATTGCAAGTAATTAAAAAAAGATGTGTTATGATTTTTTTTGTGACTCATTTTTCACATTCAATCTGAGAATTCCTCATTTGGAATAAAAATTAATTATTTTTAAATTATGACATGTTCAAATTTAGGTCAATATGTTATAGAATGTTTTAATAATTCAAAATTGTGCTCAACTAATAGATTTTAGGTTCATAAGAATATTTATAGCAAGCATTTTTGTAATTTTACGTCCGACACCAAATTTCATAAAAAGTTTCTTCTGTACAAGAATGCTTAGAGTAATTAACAAGAAATTTTTTGAGTAAATCATGATTTCCTATCTATGTATAAATATCTATTCAAATAAAATTATTTCAAATTATTTTTTTTTTTAAAATCATGGTGTCGGACGTAAAAAATTATTTACGTCCGACACCACTTACGTCCGACACCAAGATTTTCCAAGCTTTATTGCATCATTTTTCTAATTTATTTAAGGCAAAGAAATTGAATACCATTTAAATTATTAACCATGGTGATTAGAATGTGTGTGTGTATGTTTTTTTAAATATGCATCTGCATTTTTAAAAAAATTTAAACATGCAAATTAAGATTTTAAGTGTAACATGCAAATTAAGATTTTTAAGTGTAAAATCATACTGTAAAACATTGTTAAAAGAAGAAAACATGTTTTACTCAATAAAACATCTCAACTTGCCTGCTAAACAAATTTTTTTATTTTTCTTGTGACCCACAATATATAGCTTTATAACAATGATGAAATTTCATGGCAGGCTCCAGGACTGAAAGACAGATTACTGGTTAGGGAAAAAGATCCAAATGGAAAAGTTAGGAAATTACATATTCAATTATTTTATATGCTCATGTCTCTGCATGAGGCTTATGAACAGTTTCGCAAAAACTTCTGTGATACAAAAATTGGTTGTTCAAAATTTGCAAGTTTGCGTCCGAAACATGTGAAGTTATTTGACAAAATACCACTTACCACACAGTGTATGTGTGTGTATTTATCACGAAAATGTCCGTCTCTTTTTGCAAGCTTTGAAACCAAGCACTAACATAAGTCAAAAATTTACAGATTTTGTAAATCAAATTGTTTGTTCTCCACTGTGAAGGATTGTATGTATTCAGAATGTGAAAACTGTATCAACAAGTTGCTTTCTTTTAAGCCACAGAATGATATTCAGGATACACCAGTAAAATATTTACAATGGCAGAAGTGTGAAATTATAAGTACAATAAAAGAAACCTTCAGTGAACTTTTAAATGAATCCAAATATTTCCTTCGTCACACATATATTAAAAGAGAACAATCCTTGACATTTAACAATTTTAAATCAGCAGTTAACACTGAAAATATTGTTATACAGCTGGATTTTTCAGAAAATTCTACAATTCTGCAACAGAATGAAATTCAAGCTTCAAATTGGAATCATACACAAGATATTATTTTCACAGCCCATGATTGGATTGTAAAAGATGTCAACCAGAGCATTGCAATTTTTTCTGATTCAATGGATCATACCAAAGTAAGTGTTCAAATTTGTAATTACCTTTTTAGTTTCTTAAAAACAGAACATCCAAGCATAAAATATGTACAAATGTTTTCAGACGGCCCAAGTTCCCAATTCAAACAGCAGTACTATTTGTTTTCCAATTTATTTTTATCTGAGCAAAATTATAGAATCAAATTAAAATGAAACTTTTTTGCAACACCACACGGCAAAGGAATTAGTGAAACCGTAAAATGAAGAATATGGAGGCACATCAAAGTTGGAAAAGTAACTGTAGTCAATACCCCTGAAGCATATGCACATGTTGCTTCAACCTTAATGCCCAACACACACATCAAGTACATATTTCGAGAAGAGATAGGAGACAATACTGAAATTTTGAATACATATTGGGAGAAAATTCGTCCAATCCCAAATATTCAAACTATTCATTGTCTAAAAGTCATAGAAGAGAACAAAATTTTTATGTCCATTATATCCCAATCACAGACAAGAAATATGATAATTTTATTTGATGATGATGATGAATTATCAGCAGATGAAGAGAATTCTTTTGAGGACAGTGAAATGCATATTACTGATGTAACAAGTCTTAGTGTAAATGATTGGATACTACTCCACCCTTTATCCTGGATGTATCGCACAGCTTGCGGAAAAAGAAATATAAGTTTCTGTAATGTACAAAGCTAACCAACATTAACAGTGGCCTAAGAAATAAGATAAGATTTTTTATAGTTTACAATGTATTAAGAAAATTTTACTACCTACACCATTGGAAGAAGAGGACAGTTAATTTTTAATGAAAATATATGAAATGTAAATGACAAAAGAATATCCATCTTTCTAATAATGCAATTTGTTAATACAAATACATATTTTGTATAATACAAATACATATTTTGTACAATACAAATATATATTTTGTTATTACTTTGTTATACAAATAATGAATATTTAGTTGTGCTGTATAAAGAAATTAATTTACGTCCGACACCATAGCATTTTGTACAATTTACGTCCGACACCGTAAAAAAAAGATTATTTTTATATAGTCATATTGTAATAATTTTATAAAGAAAATTGGAATCTTCATCTTTTATCTTTGCTCTTTCAAATATTAAAGTTTAATTTTTTTTTAATAAACCAGTGGGCTGAATTTAATATTTGAAATTTAATTGTAAAATATTTCATTTTGTGCACTTACGTCCGACACCAAGAGTTAATGTTTTTTTAAAAAATACTTAAAACTCTTTTAGGTAGTATTTTTTATGTTTTCTGAATAAATATGACAGGGTATGCATTAAAAATATATATATTGTTTATTTTTGATACATTATTTCTGATTAAATAACATTTATATGAGTAAATTTCGTACAATTTTTACGTCCGACACCATGGAATTGCCCAGATAATATTTTAAAATGCATATCTTATATATTTCATAAATGCAATTACAGTGATTTTCATTTGCACTTCAATAAGTAGAATCTTAAAGTTTTGTTTTCAACAATGTAATAAATTGTACCAAAATTATACACATTGTTTAATCTAATACTTATAGGTTACAGGATTTCTTCAAAAAATCTAATTTTTTTAGACTATGCCAAATAGTTTAAGATTATTGTAGAGATCTTTTAACAGAGATGTATTATTCTAATGCAATTTTTTTTTGTTTTTCTTGGGTGTATAAATATACTTTAGAGTCTCTCTGATACTGAATATTTCATGTAAAACAATTAATATTAAAGATAGAATGAAAAAAAATGTAAAAACAAACTACTAAAAAATGGGTTTTTGACAGTTTTTGACATGACGGTAAAAACCATGGTTAAAACCGTCATGCGTCAAAAACTTGCCAACCCTGTACGTATATTTCAAGCATCGTATTTACTTTTAATGCCTATGGATCGCATCAGTGTTACGTCACTGAATGGAGAACAAGTTGGAAATCGGTGGCGTTACTTTAGCAATCTGTATAATATGTTTCATACATAGAATCTTGTTATTTTTTCCTATAAACGATTATTGTAAATATATAACAAAAGTAAAAAGACTTTTTGTGCAAATAAGGAGAATATACACGTTTCAGATTTATTGTTAATCCTTATTAAGTATATTCTTTCGTAATTTAAAAAATATATCTATTTATTTTTGTGTGAGTATACTCAAATTGTGCCCGGGAGGTCAAATGTTGTTCTTTCCACGGTGCTAATGTTTTCTACTCTGTGTTAATGCATGCGCAATTTCATTTTTTAACCGTGACACCCGTGGTATTTTTTATACAAAGTGTATGTGCATTACAAGCTATTGCTTTTTAAGAATTGTTGTTAATCTTGACAAATTTCTTTTTTTGTGTTAATACCTAAAATTTTCGATTACTTATAGCCTGAGAAATAATCGTCACTGTAGGTTTCAGAACGCAATCACACAAGCTTAAAATGACTTGCCTTCTCTTTTCTTTTTTGCTGTAAAACGTATTTTCAAAATATTTTTAATATAGAAAAAAGTATTCTTAAATAAAATAAAAGTATGTTTAGTTAGTTATTTGTTACGGCCGATTATCTGTACTAGGGATATAGGCCGGTGGGGGGAGGGCCCTCCGTGGGGTGCTTTAAAATGAAAATAAGATTATGAAACTTCCCAGGAGTTTTGATTGATCAATGTCAGTATAAAATATGAAGTCAATGTAAGTTTATGTTCTGAAATACTAATGTTTCGGGTGAAATGTCACGCTATAAATCAAAATAAGCTATGTGCGTGTGTTACAGATATGCGAAAGGTAAATCATTTCATAATTAATAGTTTAGATTTGAGGGGGGGCAGGGGGACAAAATCTAAACTGAGGAAAAAATATTCTTTTTTTTTTCTTTTTTTTTTTTTTTTTTTGCAAGTACCGAACAGCACACAGTGGCTGTTTTTCAAAGTCTCTGATCCGCAGACCAGCAGGAGAAAGGCATAATTCTTTAAGCAATAAACGAAAACCGTTTAAACGTTTAACCGCTGGTGTAAGATCTGTATATACTGTTTCGTATAGTACGTATAACCGCCTTGGTCGTATCATACGTATCCAAAATCTGCACCCCGTATAATATGTATTATACGTATACTCGTGTAAACGTTTAATAGGGATCTCTAGTCTGCAATATCTGATTTTGATAGGTAATATTCTAAAATGACTATTGTGACAACTTGTTCACTTATAAACTCCATTTGTGTCTTATGATACACTCTTTTGACAAGAATAGAAAAAAAATTACATCTGGCAACAAAAGTAACCAGGGAAATTAACTATTTTAGTGAATAAATATCACAAAACATGGACTTGAAGAATTAATTTATGTAGTATTTTATTTATAATAGCATCTACTATTATAATAACATGATTACACATGAGAATGTTATATAGTACTACTAAATAAACAATATAATGTCAAAGAAACTTCTTCTTGGGAAAGTAAAAAAAAATGAGCTATGAATTTTTTAATAATTCTTTTTGCTTAGTAAAAAGTCCTAAACATACTTGATGTATTTATTAATGAGCAAATAAGATATATGAAAAATGATAACGACAATAACACCTTTCATGGGGAAAAATCATTTTCAGGACATGAAATCTGCATGTAAATTTAAAATGACCTAAACAATGAAATTGTAAATTTATGCACTATAAACATTACTGAAATTGCTTATTACTGGAAATTGACTAATTTAGCATTCCAGTAATGGACCATGGTCCTAAACCCTGAAAAATAAATGAAATTTTGTAAATTGCCAATAGCATATAAAATTCAAAGTTTTCTATTACTATTAAATCAAAACAAAGCTACAAATTAATTAAGTGAAGCCAGCTCTTAGCATGTTCATTAAGATTTTCGCAGAAAAACAATGGAACTGTAAAACCTTATTTTCTGCTTCCTGATTGGTTTGATTAAGAGTGTCAACAATAACCCAGATTATAAAACTGGTGGGGACTGTAAAAAGGACTAATGGGGGGGGGGGGGAAGTAAAATTTGTATTGGTTATTTTTTTTATAAACTAAAAACTTTGAAGGTGTCCCATTACTGAAAGGCAACCCATTACTGGAAGGCGGCCTATTATTGGCACATCTACCCTAGATTATAAAACATGCAAGGGGGAGTTCTAAAAAAAAAAAAAAAAAAATTCAATTTTTATTGGTTATTTTTTTATAAACCAAAAATTTTGAAGGGTGTCCATTACTGGCACATCTACCCCTATATTCAATTTCAATTTAGATTTGAATATGCTATAAACGTGAGAAATAAACAAGTAGGTTCATCGCTTAAACAAAGAGTAAAAATAAAATAAAGATATTAACTCGATTTTGATATTTTTATTTTGAGCTGTTTCAATACAGACCAGACTTTATTTATAGATGTACAGTACTACAATGTACAGTTAGTTTAAATATTTTTAGGAATAGGGGAGACTGGTACACAGTGGACTACTTTTTCAGTTAATTTTTTTTTTGTCTTTAACGGACAGACTAATCTGCATGAAAATATTTTTGAATATTCCTTAAAACCTTTATACATTCATCATAATTTTCTCAGAACATAGTTTCCAATACATTTTACAAAAAAAAAAAAAAAATTATATGCACTTGTAAAGTGGATCAGTGTGCCCCAGAAGTGGGGTACACTGGTCAGTGGCGTAGCTACATATTTCGCGCCCTGGAGCAAGTAAAATTGGTGCGCCCCTTTGTCACTCGAAAAATTTCAACCAAAATTTGTTTTAAAGTTTAAAAATCATGTATTCTTATTTCGATTTTAAACCTTATTTTTATTTGGAATTCAAAGCATTTTAGAAATATATTTAACGTAATAAATACAAATAGAATAAATATAAAACTGTCATTTTTAAGTGCAGAGTAACTGCTAATATTCATTACGAATTGGGCGGGATTTCCGTTTTAAATGCGCCCATGGGGCTAGCACAATTTGCGCTGCATCTGTTGTTCCTTTAGAAGCACTATAGAACGCTAAAAAATAAACACACTACTTTCAAGAAATTTTTAATTTTGACTTGTCACATTTGGATGAAATACATTTTTCCGTTTTAAGTGCAAGGAAACGCTGAAAATTTATAAAATTCAAAGTATCTTAACTCGGTAAGTTTTGGTCATACAAAAAATTAATTATTATTGTTTTACCTTTTAGAGTACGGAGAAAGTTTTTCTAAATATAACTTATAGGACCCAGGGTCCGTATAACAAATTAAATTTTGTAACTTTCAAAAAATATCTGGCGCGAATGACTTTTAAGAGGATGAAGATGAAGAACAACGCTGAAACTTTTTTTGTTATTGGAACTATATACTTCTAAAGCCAATGGACAGTGATAAGAGTTGACACTCTTATATACATTCAAGATTGTAGGGTTTTTCACACTCTCAAAAATAACAAACACAAAATTTCATTTGCCGCCCGCCCTAATTTTCCTCGCCCTTTACTCATGCGGTATAGTCTTAAATCCGGTACTGATTATGTATTTTATAAACTGTATTGATAAAGTGTATACATGTTTATTTTTCACAAAGGAAAAAAAAAATCCAAATTTTCGTTTACTCGCTTTTTTGTATGCAAAATCTACACTAATATTATAAAGAAGTAACATTTGATTGTTTGTTTGTAGGGGGTAATCTCTGGAACTACCGAACTGATATCAAAAGTAATAGTGACAAATTGACAGGGCAGTTCCTGCTCCAACTAGGATATATTTTATGTCGATGCGCCACCAGGGAAGGGGTAAAAGGCGAAAACCGTTCTAAATTTGCGATTTTTGTGATACTGAAGGACTAGAAACTGGGAATCTGGCATGGTAGTTACTTTGTAAATGCTCTCTAAGAACAGTTTCTAAATAATTCGAAATTTGAAAAGCTGAAATAAGCTAAAAGCATTCTAAATTACGATTTCTATGGAATTGTTAGGGAAATAAACTTGAAATTTGACATGACTGTTACTTTTAAGACGTAAATTGTCGCAGTTAAAAAAAAATCAAAAATTTTATAAGGGTGAAATGCGCAAAAAGCGTTCTAAACTTTGATTTCTGTGGAATTGTTCAGGATAGAAAGTTGAAATTTGACATGCCTGTGCTACTTTTAAGACAGAAATGCATGCACAAAACAGTTTCTCTCTTAAATTTTAAATGGTGCAGAGGGAAAAAAAAGTTCTAAATTTACGATTTTTATGATACTGAAGGGACTAGAAACTTGAAATTTGGCATCGTGATTACTTTTAAGATACACATGCTTGCTAAGGATTGTTTCTAAAGCAAATCGAAATTTAAAAAGGTGACATGAGTGATAAACGTTCTAATTTACTATTTCTATGGAATTATTAAGGATAGAAACTTGAAATTTGACACATGGCTGCGACTTTTAAAACGGAAATGCACACACAAAACAGTTTATCTTTAAAATTCTAAATTTAACCCTTTCAGGGGCAAAGTACTTATGTTTCTAAAATGTTGAAATCAGTGAATCACACCAGGATTTAACAACAAATTTATTTCAAAATAAGTAAAAGCTTTTTTTTACGTATATTATAAAAGCAAAATTTGATTCAAAAATTGCGGTGTCAATTTGGTGTTTCGTAATTAAAATTAAGTGGAATATATTATATCTCACCGCTCTTCAAGGGGTTAAAATGGTGCAGAGGGGAAAAACGTTCTGAACTTACAATTTTTGTGAGACTGAAGGGACTAGAAACTTGAAATTTGGCATGGCGGTTACTTTTAAGATACAAATGCTTGCTAAGAATGATTTCTAAAACAAATCGAAATTTAAAAGGATGAATGAGCGGTAAGCGTTCTAATTTACTATTTCCATGGAATTGTTAAGGATAGAAACTTGAAATTTGACATGGATATGCTACTTTTAAGACACAAATGCATACGCACAAAAGTTTTTTTTTGAAATTCAAAATTAAAAAAGGTGCATAGAAAATAAACGTTCTAAAAATACATTTTTTTTATATTACTGAAGGGACTAGAAACTCAAAATTTGGCATGGCGGTTACTTTTAACATACAAATTCTTGCTAACAATGGTTTCTAAAAAAAAAAATCGAAATTTAAAAGGGTGAAATGAGCGGTAAATGTTCTAATTTACTCTTCCATGGAATTGTTAAGAATAGAAACTTGAAATTTGACATGGCTGCGACTTTTAAAACGGAAATGCACGCACAAAATAGTTTCTCTTTTAAATTCTAAATTTAAAATGGTGCCGAGGGGGAAAAAAAAGACGTTCTAAACTTATGATTTTCGTGATACTGAAGAGACTAGAAACTTGAAATTTGGTATGGCGGTTACTTTTACGAGACAAATGGTCGCTAAGAATGGTTTCTAAAAAAATTCAAAATTTAAAAGGGTGAAATGAGCAAAAAGTTCTAATTTACGATTTTTATGGAATTTTACATAATATTTGTTAATTAATTCCACATCCATTTTCAAATTTCGCTGATATTTGCAATTCTGATTACAAATCACTAGCAGCTCAATCTAAGTGTTATTCAAATATTACTGTCTTCATTATTCTCTTGTCATTCTTGAGTTTAATTATTAATTTCTAACTAAATTAAATGTCTTTAAAACTAATTCAAAAGCATTCAAAAAGGTACAGTTTATAATCAAAATGCTTCACTGTATAAAATCCAATTTTGGTCAAAAAGGCTAATTTTGTCCCAAAAAGATTTTTTTTTTTTTTTTTTTTTTTTGCAACCGTGCAATACAGTAAATTTTGCCCTCTGCTATTTATTATTTCTTGTGATTATTTATCTGATTTTTTGATCTCACGCCAAGACAACGTCGGGCGGGTCAGCTATTGTTAACTATTGTTTTTTTTTTCAATCGATAAAATATATAAATAGCTAAAGCATTACATGTTGCTTCTTAAATACAGGTTTTTCAGCTGTTATTTTATTAATTTATTTATTTTGGTTATTGTTATTTCCGTAAAGAAATCATCACGATAAATTTCTACAACATTTCTAATAGAAATATGCCAGGAATATTTTTGTTTGGAAATTGTGATAGCAAATAAAATGACCGCAGTGAACACCGTGAATAAGTTTGATTTGAAAAACTTCTTCCGTCAATGGCAAGATTAAAGAAAAAAGTCAAACATGCAGAAACAGTGTTGGTGAAGTTACTTGAGGCTGTGGTATATGGT
The DNA here is from genome assembly GCA_963931845.1 of Maratus michaelseni. NCBI lineage: Eukaryota > Metazoa > Arthropoda > Arachnida > Araneae > Salticidae > Maratus > Maratus michaelseni. Next base: position 161,581,388 of record OZ007597.1, read on the forward strand.
ATGAAAAAACATTAAAAGTTCGCGAATAGAAGTAATTTATTTTGAGTATAAAAACATGTTTTAAGTCAAAGTAGTTGAAGCTGAAAATAAGGTAAAATATCATAGGAATATACTGATTGTATATAACAGTTCTGATACACACATAATATTTAGTTTACAAAAAAAAAACCATGCAAATAGTTAAAAAATCTTTATTCAGACTTTTCTAATTTTGCGCCCTTAGGATTCGTGCGCCTGGAGCAACTTGCTCCAACTGCTCCACTGTAGCTACGCCCCTGACACTGGTCCACCCACCGGAGCACAATGGACCGCTATTAGGTATTATCTGAAGTACAATATAAATCTATTTTTCATTAATCTAATTCTTTTTTATTTTCCCTTTACCCGTAAAATAACATAGTAATATAAATTTACAAGTAACATTTTGAAACAAAAACAAAAATTAATTATATTTTGAAAATAATAACAGATTAATACAGGAACAATTGCAATTTAGTTGAAGGTATTACTTAAGTACAAAAAAATCAGCGCACATTAAAATTTGCAAATGAAATTCCAAAATACTTATGAGTAAGATTGAGCCTGGAATTTTCCTGAAATACTTTTGAGTCTAGGAGCAACATTATGAAATCATTGACATCAACCACAGTTTTGGGGAAAATAAACTGATTTTCCATTCAATTTGCGTCTCATGAATCTTACTTGAACAGAATCATCACCAATTAGACTACAGTTATATTTATCAAAGGCTGCAAATAAAACAAAATATTTCTTACTATGTTAAATAAATTGTTATTTTTCTTTGTTTACTTTATTTTACAGTTAAATAACTGCTTTAAAACAACATTTCTTTATAGAAAATAAGCAATTATTAAATATTTTAAACTTCTGCATTACAGGAGCAGAGTGGATTGTGGACCACTGTACCCCAGGGTTGGGTTGATTTATGATGGCCAATTATCAACACGAGGGATATAGGCCTTGGGGGGAGTGCCCTTTGTGGGGGTCTTTTTAAGGGATCCTAACCTGTATTTACGGCAAGGTTAGAAGAAAACCATGGAAAACTCCGAATGGTTAGGTCGACAAGCGCGACAGGGGTTTGAACCCAGCACCTCCCGTCTACCAGCTTTGAGAGCAGAACCTCTCAGCCACTGGTGGGGCCCCACTGTACCCCAGGAGTGGGTGGTCCACTGTGCCGTATGTTGAAGTTCAATAAATAATCATATTAATATTGTTTATAGCTTTCTTTTAAACATATTAACTTTAGAGTTAAATAAAAACAAGTATCTTAGCTTTGCAAAAGCTGTTTTATCTTATTTATCTACAACCTTCAATTACTAAAAAAATAAAAATATGATTATGAAAAATTTTACTTTTAGAAGCTCAAAACAACCAATCATGATAAAATAGTTCAATCTGAGCTAAACATATTTTCTGATGGCTATAAATAATCAGTGCAGTGCTGTTGTCTATTAGGATAGAAGAGAAGCTTAAAAACATTTTAAATAAATAAAATATTAGGGGGTGGTCCACTGTGCCCATAGGTCTAGTGTGTACCGGTCTCCCCTATTATGTCTATATCAAACAACATCAAATATTTTATTATTAGGTATCTAAGATGAAAATCAGCGATCATTTATAAAATATGAATTAGTAAATAAGCTTAAAATTAATTCCTATTCAGAATATTTTTACTTCTCTTATAATTATGCTGTTTAACCATTTTGAAAATTGTTAGAATGATTGCTATTGCTAGTTTTGATGCATTGTCCTTATTGGTTTTGATGTTTTAATGCGCAAGAAGTAGTTGAAGTATGCTTATAATTTTGCTTTGCTCAACTGGAAAATTTTACAATCTTACTCTCAGCGCACGAAATAAAAATTACATGCGAAAAACATACATATTTAAATATATATACATTTCAATTAGAATAGCGCAAGGAGAAAATGTGTTTCAATTATAAATCTTACTGTAAAATTTCTACAAGCAAAGAAAAAGTCAACAATCAACAACAACAAAAGTCCAAAAAGAGGATTGCAAATAAATACTCCGTCAACCACTCAACCAATATTAACGTTTATGAGGTTTATGAGTGCGCCATCTAGTAGAAGAAATATGAAAGTACTCGCTTCAGGAAAATCCCGTGCATACGAAAGTGGCACATTTCATTACATGTATTTTTAACTTGTTCATAATGGTTATTTTTGTACACAATTTCTGATTTCATATGAAATTGATGTTCTGTGTTATAGGACGCGGTAAAAATTATCCAAATTTAAATATCTGAAGCTTTCAATCTAGTTTATCTCCGATTAGGCCATTTTAAGTCCCAAAGGATTTGTAAGCAGAGAGCATGCAGTCTAAAAGGTATTTAAAAAAAAAATAATAATAACGTTTCAGCTTTTTGAATTAAAATGTATAAAATTAACAAAAATTTCCGTGATTGGGAATTGTGAGCATAGGGAGCCTAGACATGAGAGTGGCGACATACGAGTTATAAAATTTGATTGGTTGATATCATAGACGTAGCGTTTACAAAATTATTGGTGGGGCTCGGCCAGTGACGGGGGGAGGGATCGTGGATCCCCCCAACCCAAACGAGGAATTAATTTACTGCATCATGAATAGAAAAACAAGAGAAACTGCTGAGGCAAAATTGCAAAGAACGAATGAAAAATTCCCTTACCGACAAATTTTCGTCTTAGCAGGTAACATTTTAAGATATTCCTTTTGTTGAAATTACCATGAATTGTAAAACATGAAAATTTTGCGATTAAGACAGGATTCCGTTATACACAGGCTCCGTTTCTACAGGTTAAACAGTATATATGCAGTAAAACCTGTGAAACAGCAATAGCAAGCAACCGAAAAAATATTTCGCTTTATACAGGTTTCTGTCTTAGTAGATGTAATTGTATGGTAATCCTTCCGTCGAGAGCATTAAAAATTTCCATTTAACGGCAGTTTTTCCACACTCACAAAATTGATAAATGAACAAGCAAATTTTGCTCGTTTCTATAAAGAGTAACATTATATTCTTTTAGTTCTAGAAATACGGCTGTTATTTTATTAATTTTTCATAAAATTACAATTTATGAATTAATTAAATACCATTTCTTTTCAAATAAAAATAAAAATAGTTTACTTGCTGACACGACCGGCGTTGCCCAAGTCCATGAAAATAACGTTAAATATACCTAAAATTAGGTTTGAATAATTTTACATTTTTAAACAAAAGTCTTTTATATTTTTTAACGCAAATCTTCCCAAACGAAAGTAATGACACAAAAGATTTTTGCCTTTTAAAAATATAATAGATGAGCACTTTCCAAAAAATTGCGGAATTTTAAATGATTAAATTTTAATAAAGTTAACTTCTTAAAATTCAAATACTATCAACTGAGACTGAGGTAATGTTAGCCTCATTCATTTATAATCTTCCCCGTTACATTTCCTACATAAATATATATATCCAATTCTGTGGCGGGCGCGATCATCAATGGTCCCTTCTACGTTTTATAGTAGAAGGAACGGGCTTCACGCTCCGGGCGAAACCCCACTCCACATCAACGTGGTTCGGTGAGTGAACACGCTAATCACACTATAGAAATGATCCTACGAAGTATGATCTTGGAATGCAATGTGCAATTAGAAATTACCCAAAAAAATAACGTTTAATTATATGCGGTCAACAATCAATTGCACAGTTCGCGTGTTTTGGCCTTTCCAGCAAACGCGTCGTCAGCATTTCATTAATAAAGGCAACAAAAAATATTTATTGATTTTTAAAACCAAAATGTCCGTTTGTTATTGATTAAAAGACGCGTTTTCATTTCTTTTGCGACATTCTTTTTCTTTATATTCGAGAACCGATAAAAAATTTAAGATGAGGAATGAATTGTAATTGCTCAGACGAAGTTATCTACAAGTACAGTGCCTAGAAGTAACTACTTCTAGGCACTGTACTGCAAGCGCTCGTAAGAAACTGCAACGTTTACATTAAGGCATTCCAAGTTTAATTTTACTGTAGCAAAGTACGCGCTGGAACGTATTCCATGTAAAATTAATGCGGTTCACGTATTCATTTTTTACTCTCGAGATTGGTATATTCACGTTTATCCCCAATTCTGAATAAAATACTTTCTACATACTCTCGCGACTCTTTTACGAAGAGTAAAAAATATCGTAAATAAACAAATAGATTTTATGCTCATTTAAGAGGAATGAGGAAAGCAGTCATGGGAAATTAAGATATTCCAACACATAAAATACAGCACCAAGAGAAGTTTGAACTACGGAAACGGCAGAAGTTTGTTGAAGGATCACCGAGTTTGTAAATAATATGCTGTGTGATAGCTCTAGGTGTATAGAGATCCTATATTAGAGAGAGATTGGATATTGACGAAATATCTGCCCTCTTAGTTCCAAATTCGATGGATCGCCGCTGAACGTAGTAATTTCACCAACGTTTGACATTTTTCGATCTATTAAAGTCATGGGAAAATCCTTTTATGTAGTTTCAGAAATGCATCCAGAAAATAGATATACATTTGTACTTTTACTTTAGTGAATAAGAATTCGATTAAGGTGGTTCTCAAATGCTGTGCTGAACAACGCAAAACTTGCTGACACAATTATTTCTGACTCATTTTTTAACGCAAAGGCATAAAATAGGCAGACATGACTAATGAAGCAATTTGGAATCAAAATGAGTTTTTCATTTTTTGATAAATAATAAATGACTTACCGAGTTATAAGCGATTTGTGTCACGTGACAACACGTTTTTACCTTTCTGGCGCTAAAAAATCGGGAATTCGGTTGAAAACGTCGTTTTTGACAGTGATTTCTGAACGATCTTTCGCCTTTACCAAAAAATGGAAAACGTGTTTCGATTACAAAGTTTCTGAATAACAACACCTGTCCATTCCATGCGTTTCTGAACAAAAATGAATTAAAAAATGTGTCTGAAAGTAGCCCTTTTGGATTTGAGAACAGCTTTAAACGCAATATTTTTCATTGTATGAACTAGAAGGTTATTTCGAATATGATCGGAAGTAGATGAATGATGCTCTTAACGACAATTTCCTATTTAATTTTCATACTTAAAAAAATTTATTCCAACATCAGTAGCACTACCTATTTGAACACTATATTTATCGAATCTGTGTATTTAGATTTTTAAAATCGATAGCAGTAGCTAGGAGTTAATTTAGAAGATAAAATAGGAATGTCTTCAGTACAGATTTTAAGCTTTTCTTAAATAATGTATATTTTTGGATGAGAGTTATATCGTATGCTCAGTCTTCACTTTTAAAATCTTCAATGTAATAATATCTAATTTTTAATAACTACTGTTGTTTAGATCTGAATAAGAAAAAGATAAGATTTTCTCCCTTGATTGAAGGGAGAAAATTAATGATGTTGTTTATTTTATGACTGAAATTCATTTTACATGAAAATCTAATAAGATTAAATTGACGGATTTTCCGAATATCCCGATAGCGCAAATGTACATGAAGAAATTTAAGTCTTTCCACACCGGTAATCCGAAAGAGCTACAGTTTCATATAATTTTCGCCCGTCAACTCGTTCGTATGCTCTGGTTTCTCTTCAATATACGAGCTAATCTTTCGCCTTTTACTAAAGATTACCGTGGAGAGGAACAACTCAATGAGCCTAAAACTAATTTTTGGAATCCCACCGAAAGGTGAGGCGTTTCTTAACGGAAGAAACATACTTACCTACCTACAATGTTTAACTGACCCGTGCGAGGATTTCGCTTCACTAATTAATGCACACTTAAATTCCCTATTTAAAGGGAAAATATAGTTACTTATTCAGTTGGTTTCCACTATTCAAATATTTTGCATACATGTGATCGAATGATGGTTTGTAATAGTCTCTTATTATTTAAATTATGTGATTTGAAATATATAAATTTTTTGTAGTTTGCTATTTTTGTACAAAATAAATACTTAAAATTAATACTTTCATAGATTTCACTTCATTATGATTTCATTAAGTTTACGTTATCGGTAATACAGTTTAAAATAAAAAAAAATCCCGAGTTTGAATAAAAAATCCCGACGGCAGAAAAAAGAATAAAGTTATTTTATCAAAGATTTTAAATAAATAAATGGTGATATTAATCAATTTAAATGCGGTTTTTAATCAAGCTCATTTAAGTTGTACATAAATAATATTTGTATGCCCTTTTTTAAATTTGTAAAAATTATTAAGAAATGATATGCAACACTCCGTTTTAAAGATGAAAGTAAACAATAATGGCATCATATGAGCCTGCGCTCTGTGCTAGGGAATTTCTCGGTGCATTTGTGATAAGAACCGTTGTGAGGGGCGTGGTGTAGACGGTAGTCAATTTTATGGATTGACATTTCGACTCATTTTGCGGAGTCGACACAACACACTAGCGGCTTTTTCAATGCATCAAGGGAAATAAAGCTTTTGCGATGATTGCAATACTTGAACAATAATAACAATGCGAATAATAAGCAATAGATGTAGACTATTTCATTTGAATTGAATTTCATTTTGCACGTAAGAAGAATTAAAAACATAAGCTTCTTAATTTGTATGTGATTTATTTATTCACAGTAAGCGTAATTCAAACATTTACGATAGCATGAAGAAAAAATAATAATAGAAAAATAGATTGAGATACATTTTCAATAAAATATTTTTCTTTTTAAAGTTTCTTATTTAAATAAATAAATAAGTGATATACAGTCTTGGAGAGAATGAACGAATTTAAAAGAGAGTATGAATTTAAAAATCAAAATCATAATAAGGGCAGCATTTTTAAAATGAGAATAAAAAAGTCCAACATTTGTTATACGATTAACATTAGACAACTTTACTGTTCAAGATTAATTTTAATACAATTATTCAAATTGGTAAAGAAAAAGAAATCATACGAGTTGTAATTTTCCAACTGTACGAAAAATATCCTGGTCCGGACATTTTTTGTCCAGTTGGAAAATTACAACTTTACAGTTGGTAATTTATTCATAGTTACGACAGCATAAAGACAAAATAATAATGGGAAAATATATTGAGATACATTTTCAATAAGTTATTTTTTTTTTTTAAGTTTCTTATTTAAATAAATAAACAAGTGATGATATAGTCTTGGAGAGAATGAATCAATTTAAAAGAGAGTATGAATTTAAAAATCAAGATCATAATAAGGGCAGCATTGTTAAAATGAAAATAAAAAAGTCTAAAATTTGTTATACGATTAAAAATAGACAACTTTATTGCTGCTATCTCGATGATAATAACATTCGTTTAAGACGATAATCATTATCTGCATTTATGAATGAATATAATTCAGTGAATACATAAAAATGCAGAATAAAAAAAAACTGTTAAATATTAAAATAAAAAAAGGGTTGTCCCTTATAAAAAAAAACTCTCCTCCTTGGGGGGGGGGGGGGGGGGGGAGTTTACAAGGGAGCGAAATAACGAAAAAATTCTTCGTATCTGCTGTTTATATTATTTAAGTCACCCGCTTCCCAAATTTCATCTCTAAAACAGTGATAAATACGGAGACTTTTTTATGCTTGCCCTCCCTCCTCTTTTTCTGGCGAGCAATGAGGGCCAATTTAAAAAAAAAAAAATCATACTGTAGCAAAATTTCATTACGAGTGCTATGATTTATTATTTTTGCCCCTCCCATCACCCCAGGGTAGCAGGGAACTGAAGATAGAAAAAATTATTTGCATCAGATGCTTATGTGATTCATCCTCTTTCAAAATTTAATCTCTAACACCGTGATAAATTTTCAGTTTACGACCCCCCCCCCTCCCTGGGGAGGCCAAAGGGACCGAGTTTAAAAAAAATTCATCTGTATTTTATGTTTATATTCTGACACTGATCGTCTTGGAAAATTTTATCACGAAAGCCGCGAGAGATGCTGAGATGCGTTTTTGCCCCTCCCCCCCCGCAACCTTCCTAAACACACATACTCACACTGAGAGGCAAGGAATCGTAATTTCCCCCCCCCCCCCCAAACTCTTCCTTTCTGGTTTCTATGTTTTGTGATTGACCTCCGTTCAAAATTTCATTTTTAAAATATCATAGATCCTGATATACGTTTCCCTCCCCTGCTTACCCCGCTGAACGAAGAAGCGAACGGGAAAGCAGAATTCTGAAAACAACCTCCGTATCCGGTTTGAAATAAGAAACATCTTTTTAAAAAAAATGTACTGTTTAAACTTTTTAAAAATTATGTATAATTTTTTTAAGTTATCTGCGAATATTTATATTTATGAAAATGAATTAAAATAACTATATATGCGCAAACCAAATAAAGGATATCCATTTTTACATAAAACACATCGATTATAAAATAAATTCAGTAACAGAAAGTTATATCAGCCTGTTAATAAAGTAAAATTTCATTTCTCTTTCTTCTAATTTTTTTCTAAATTACATGAAACAAAAGAACTTGAAAACATTCCACTATTCAATATTCCTTATATCTTATATACAAATCCTTATATCCCACATTCCTTACATCTGAATATCCTAATGTTCATTGCACTATTCCTCTTCCTCTTTGTTAGAAAAATTCACAGATAACAACTACTTGATCGCCTGTCCAGTGTCCAGCATACCGCAAATTAAATTAATCATTCCCGAAACATTTTGCTCCTATTCTATTTATACAATCATCCCCGAACACCGATACGGAATCGTTACCTCCGTAATACACTAATATTATATAAAGAAAGGGCATGTTTACAAACAAAGAGTTCCATCAACCAATCTACCACTACATTTTGTCGTAGCGATCATTCCAGGAATCATTATGGCGACGTAGGCCAATCATATCATACACCAGTTTAACGTAGACCAATCAAATCGTCCCATCTCATGTGAGTACAGTAGGAGTCATAAAGAACGAACAGGTTTTTCTTGTGAACCAACAGTAATTTGACCAACAGTGACGTCAGCTGCCCTTTCCTTATACTACGGAGGTAATCGTTCAGTTATCGACTTCGACAAAACCGACTCGATAAGTTCGATTCTGAATCTCACTCTCATTTGAAAATTCACTCTGAGTGAGTGAGTTGAAAGTTCGACTCTTAAGAGGCTACTTCAATCAGACGAAAACACCCGCTCGCTAATGTTAATCCTACGGAGGAAATATTTTAAGATAGCTCGTTCGCATTTCAATATTTTAAAATGATTTTTTTTTTCATTGGATAGCTGAGGTCAATCTCTATGCACGCTCCTTTGTACTTTTTCGATTTTTGTTGCAGTTTTTTTTATGGGGATACTTTCAGTTTCAAAACCGGTTCCGACAGTGAAAGTATCTTAATAAAAAAAAACTTGTAATCAAAATCGAAAAAGTACAAAGGAGCGTGCATAGAGATTGACCTCAGCTATCCAATGCAAAAAAAAAAAAAAATCATTAAAAAATATTGAAATGCGAACGAGCTATCTTAAAAAATATTTCCTCCAGTAAGATTGGACATTGGACTGTCTCATATACCTTGGAAAGGGGACGTGTGTTCCCGCCTTCCTGCTATCCAGTGCAAGTGTGTATCCAGTGCTGTTTCTTCGTCGGGCGGAGCTTGGAAAGGGGGCGTGTTATTCCCGCCCTCTTGCTGACCAGTTTTTGTCTCCTGTGCTGTGTGTTCGTCCGGCGGTGCTTGGAAAAGGGGCGTGTTTCTCCCGCCCACCTGATCTCTGGTAATCTTCAGTGAATTCTCTTTTTTATGCTATGGCTATGAAAGAAAAACAACAGCTTGACGATTTGATGAATGGAATTATAAACGGATATGTTCCAGCGGACTGGCTACAAGAATTCAACGACTTCCCTACTCTAAATGATCAAGTAAATGAAGTCTTTCGGGAGCTGCTATCCGGTTTAGATGAGGAAATACGGTCTCTTCAACAACAAAAGGACTACAACGACACCCACAAGGCTCAGGTAAAAGACCTCTGTCTTTTTGCTATATCTATTTTGGGGGAGCCATCTAGATTAGATTTAATTGATTTAGCCTGTAGAACTGGTTATATATTAGATTTCTGGGGAATAACCAATGGGAAAAACTCTTTGTTCTAAAGAATTTTAGCTCACATTCTAATCCCCCCCGTGTAGGAAAAAGAAAAAATTCTGAATCTGAAAATCCAATTCCCCTCAAAAATAAATTCGGAAATCTAAATTCCGAAGCTAACCTTGATAACTATGATCTTATGGATCAACAATGTACTCAAGATGGTGCTGCAAGCACCGATGTTGAATGTTCAAAAAACGACAAGCACCCCTTCTTTATTGAATTCAAAGATATGGATTGGCGCAAAGTCGCCCAAGAGATAAAAGCCCTTGATTCTGATAATCCCCCTCAAGTCAGCCTCTCCGGGGAACTTCTAAAAGTTCTACCCAAATCTGTGAGCCAATTTAGAGAAATCCAAAGATACCTAACTGACAAACATATCAATTTCAACACCCTTAACTCAAAAGAACTCCGACCAAAAAAAATCTGTATTAGGGGAATCCCCCCCAACACTGACCCCCAACTTATTATCGAAGACCTTGGTAACCATGGATTTAAGGCCACACGAGCCGCCATGCTCAAGAGTCGCAAAACCGGCAGAGGTATGCCAGTTTACGTGGTCAACGTCCTCCCTTGCACTAACTTTGAGAAAATCTATAAAATTGAGGAACTTTGTGATATCAGTGTTCGTATTGAATACTTCAGAAACAACAATAACCCAAAACAATGTTACCGCTGCCAACGGTTCGGACACGCCTCCGAGACGTGCAGCATAACACCAAAATGTCTTAAATGCTCAGAAGAGCACCTCACTGATAACTGCCCCAAGACAGGTAAAATAATTCCAAAATGTTCCAATTGTAACGGTGCCCATCCGGCCTCATACAGAGGTTGCCCAAAAAATCCAAACAACATTAAGAAAAAAAATACCCCAACACTCAACACAAAAAAACCCGCAAAACCAAAAACCAAATCTAATTGCTGACATCGCAGACATTTTCAAACCCTACAATTACACCATTCATGGTAAACCAAACGATATTAACAACAGTGAGACCACTACTGACGTTAATAACGATATCCAGGTAGCCCCAGTTGGGACACTTCCAGTTACACCAAACAAAATAAAACACCACCTGTTATACAAAATAATTATACAAACACATTCAAAGATATGTTTGACACCTTCAAAGACATGAAGGAACTTCTCCAAATTACCAAACTCCTAAAACATTTAAAAAACATCGCCATCAAATCAAAAAATTGCAACAACCCATTCGACAAAAGGTATATCATAATAGAAGAATGAGACGCCTTTTCTACGGAGCTCAACATTCCCAATTATGAATAATTACAATAACAAAAATTTCTCTTCTCTTCTTATTTTCTCCTGGAATTGCCAATAATTGCAACCCAGGATTAATGAACTCCGCTCCTTTATTTCCATTAATCCACAAATCGATATACTCTTAATCCAAGAAACACTTAACCCTTCCTGCAGTATCACCATCCCAGGTTACAAACTCCATCATACACCACGTGCCAACTCTCACTGGGGCGGCACAGCCATCTACATCAAAAATTATATCCCACATCACACAACTCAAAATATTCCACTCCCAGGCATTGACTACACCAGTATTGTCGTCAACTTGCCCCATGCCAAAATCAACTTCACATCTTTTTACGCACGACACGGGCGACGATACCCCATAAACGACCTGACACACATCATTACACAACACCAACACGCATTTACCGCTGGTGACTTCAATGCACATAGCAGGCAGTGGAACTGTCATTCCACCACTACCAGAGGTAGATCTCTTCACAACTTGGTTAGCCATTTCAATCTCAGTCTCCACGCACCTACTACACCAACACACATTCCAGTTGCTCGCAACCAGCACCCCTCTATTATTGACTTCGCCATCACCAAAAATCTTACCTTCCCTATCACCACTTCTGTTATTAATGACCTAAGCTCTGACCATCTTCCTGTCTTCTTCAAAATTGATCTTATCAACCCTATCTCTCCTCCTCCTTCAGTAGCAATTGACTGGAATAAATTCCAAAATTACCTCAACAACACCGACCTTACCTACCCCACAATCAACAACACTACTGACATTGACAACGCAGTTAATAAACTCAACAACATCATTTACAAAGCTCAAAAAGATGCCACTTACACCAAATTCAAAAATAATAACTCTTACATCTTACCCACTTAAATACATAATATCTGTAAACAACGCAACACACTCCGTCGACTCTACCAAAATACCAGAGATCCCACCCTCAAAACAGCTGTCAACAGGCTCAACAATAAAATTAAAACCCTTATTCAAAAAGATAAGCAAAAAAACTGGTCTAAATTTCTCGAAAGTCTTACTTGCGAGGATAACTCTCTTTGGCAAATCAAAAAGAAACTCAACAATAATTACACCCCTATCCCTCCTCTTACTGTCAATAGTCAAACTGCGTATACTGACGAGGACAAGGCAGAATGCCTTGCTGGCTCATATGAAAAGCAATTCTCTCCAAATCCCTTCCTCGCAAATCAAGCACACTTTAACAATGTCAATGATACTGTTAATGACTTCCTCTCAACCCCTCCTACCCCCCTCCCCGAAATTCAACCCATCATGATCAACAATATCATTCAAAAACTTAATAATAAAAAATCTCCTGGGTACGATAAAATTTCCAACTATACTCTTAAACAACTTCCTATCAACTGTATTCTCTACATTACGAAGCTCACTAATTCTATCCTCAAACACTGTTATTTTCCTAAACCATGGAAAACCTCTATCATTTCTCCTATTCCTAAACCATCCTGCAATCTTAATGATCCAACTAATTTCCGTCCCATCAGTCTTCTCTCCTCTCTAAGTAAAGTCATCGAACGCGTCATTAGATCACAGCTCAATGACTACCTTCACAACAACAACATTCTTATGCCCGAACAATTCGGCTTCAGAGCCAAGCACTCCACCCAACACCAACTTCTTCGATTTGTGGAATTCTTAACTGAAAACTTCAATGAGAAGAAGCCTACTGCTGCCATATTTCTTGATGTCGCCAAGGCCTTTGACAAAGTCTGGCACGCGGGCCTCATTTACAAATTAATTCGGCTTAAGTTCCCGTCTGGACTTATCCATTTAATACACTCTTACCTTGTTGATCGTAACTTCTACGTCCGAGTAAACAACTCATTTTCTCTACTACACATAATACTCTGTGGTATTATTCAGGGTTCAGTCATTGGCCCTATTTTATTCATAATATACTTTAATGACATTCCACGCACACTCTTCACATCACTCGCACTCTATGCGGACGACACTGTTCTCTATGGCACTGCACATCACTCATACAATCTTTACAAAAATCTACAACATCACCTCAACATCTTCATGGATTGGTGTGATCAATGGCGCATTAAAATAAACGAATCTAAAACTACTGCTGTTTACTTCTCTAGAACTTTCTCCACTCCTAATAGATTAACCCTCAATAATACTACCATTCCTTGGTCTGACGATGCCAAGTACCTGGGGGTTACCATTGACAAACGCATTACCTTTAAAAAGCATATTCTTAATATCCGCGGTAAAGTCGCCGGGATTTCCAAAACCCTCGCCCCCCTTCTTCGCAACCACTCACTCTCCATACACAACAAACTCTTAATTTATAATGCTTGCATTCTCTCTGTTATCACATATGCATGTCCAATCTGGGGCTTCACTTGCAAAACCAGTATGAACAGCCTCTCTAGTACCCATTACAAACAGCTCCGTTACATCAGGAAAGGGTCTAGATACCTCAAAAACTCCACAATCCTCAAGGATCTGAAAACGACTTCACTCAAACATCGCATTAAACACCTTGCGAAAAAATTCTACAATGACATTAATCACATCCCAAATGAACTCATCTATGAGCTACCTGACTACGATGCTTGCAGTCCATCCAACCGGAAAAAACCAAGGTACTCCACTATTCTTGATGAATAGTCCTTCCGAACTATAATTCTTATTTTCTCTTTAATTAAAAAAAAAAAATATTATATGTTTATTTTATTAAATAAAATAAAATTGACTTTTCTCTTAAACCTCTCCTAACATCTTTACTTTACCTCGTCTGACATTATTTTTGTTTTTTTGAACTATGAACTATTTTTACTTTTATACTTTAACTAGTAAATTTTCATTATTTTATTGATATACTTAACACTATCCTATTTTTATGTAGTCAATTAGACTACGGCTAGACATTTCTTATGGCTCTCTCAGGATTTGATATACACCTACTCAAAGCCAGGGTGTGCAGTTGCTTCGCAACTTGGAAGCCCATTGAACCTATCACAAGTTCAAGTTCAAGTATTTCCTCCATAGGATTAACATTAGCGAGCGGGTGTTTTCGTCTGAGTGAAGTAGCCTCTTAGGAGTCGAGGTAGCTTACTAGCAGAGAGTCAACAGTTCGACTCATTTACAAGGAGTCGAGTTTCAGTGTCGACTCTTTTGCCATCTCTGATGCTTTCATTAATCTTTTTTCCTGGACCGCTGCGGAGTTCCTGGACAGTGGACAAAGAATCGTTAGAAGGCGTAGCGGAACACATAGTTGACCCCAAAGATGGATACACAAGATGCTTGGGCTTTGACGTGTATGGTCTTTGGTTGACCCGCCCGGCGTTGCCCGGGTCCATGGTAATAAATTTAAAAGAACACATCAAGTTTTTATTATTTTATATATTTAACCCTATTTTGTATAAAGTTATATTTTAAAATGAAAAAATCGCGAATAAATATTGATATTTAGCGATAAAAGAGCTCATCTGCTTGTTCTTTTTTTTTTTTTTTTTACGTAGGATCGTTTCATAGTTTTAAAATAAAAAGTTATTTTTGTCCGAACTCTTTGAAATCTTTATTGGTTATAAATAAAACGGTTTTACAGCCCGTGTACAAATTTTGTGAAAAAATATTGTTATCGAGTTGTAAAAGAAATGTTTTCTTCTCGCTTTTTTGTTTGTTTGTTTGTTTTGGCGTCAGCTCCTTTAACCTAACAATAAAAAAATACTTCTCATTTTCCGAACTCTCTGAAATTTCAATCGGTTATAAATATAACTGTATCCAAGCTCTCTTTAAAATTTTGCGAAAAATGTGCACATTTAGTAGTGAAAACACGAGTTCTTTAAACATAACAACAACAAAAAAGCTTTCAACGCAATGGCCGTATTACGCCATCCGTTTTCAATCAATCCTTTTCAATACCCCTAGGCTAAACAGGTGAGGGCTAAACACGTTTCCCGTTTCTGAGGGGAGAAGCCTCCAACAAAAACGTTGAAGCATGCGCAATGAGACGATTTTCGTGTGGAAAAAAGAATGTGAATTTGACATAATGCGCTTTTCGCTTTAAATATATAGATAATTAGAAATACTGATTGAGATGAAACTACCACTAGTGTCTCATTCCTAGACGGTTCCCTACGGAGGAACGAAAATTGGGCAAGTCTACCGCAAGATATGCAGAAGTGAAGCCATCTGTTGGCAGGATTATTTTTTATTCCGATTTTTGTTGATGTTCGCATCGCATTATGAGTGATTCAAAACTTGAGTTCAGAAATAAAAATTATTTCATTTTTAAAAAGAAATTGATAATAAGTCATATCATCAACGTCGAAGCAGAATCATTTTGGTTCTTATTTCTGTCAAAAGAGTACTGCACTCTTTTCCAAAATTTCGGATCATATCGCTAGAAGCTACACAATATTTCTGCGCTCAATGAATTTTAAAAATGATTTTTTTTAATTAAAATAATTTTTTTAACTTAATTAAAATTTAAAAAATAGAAACTTTGTGTTTTTTTATTCAAATTATTTTTTTACAATTTAAATAAATGTTTTTTTTTTAATATTGAATGATTTTTTTTAACTTAATTTAAAAAAAATTTTTAAATAGAAACTTTTGTACTTTTTCATTCAAACTTTTTTTTTTTTTTTTTTTAATTTACAATTTAAATAAATATTGAAAAGTAAACATTTCTGATTTTTTTTTCAAATGCTTCCTTGCTTGGATATGAACTCATGATTTACCGAATTGAAGACAAGCGGTAACCACAGATCTATTCGTATTCCGTCCGAAATACGTAGCTTAGAACAAAATTTAAAACAAATCTCAATGACCATGATCTCAAATACATGACTCCACTTCTGCACATCACCCCAATTAAATTGTGGACTTTCCCGCTTTCCGTAGGGAACCATCTAGGAATGAGACGCTAATGAGACGCTAGTGAAACTACCTACCTACATCAAAATCACATTGACCGAAAAATAAAAAATCTATCTGGAGATTAATTTGACATGTTTTTGTCTTAATGGAGCATACTATTCTTAAATGTTCAAAGAATTCGACTTTTGGAAGACCATGTATGTGAAAGAGCAACATTTTCTGAGCGCTTTAAAACAAAACACATAAAAAATTCCAATAGTTACTCTATGAGTAGAGTAACTATTGGAATTTTTTATGTGCTTAATATGGGCTTAGTTTTTAAGAAAAAAGTACCGGAGCCCTAATATTCTGCAGTACTAACACCCGTGGCGTACCCCCCCCCCCCTCTCCGCCGTCATTCCAATCTGCATATTTATATTTCATACATTATTTTAAAAATCTAAAGTATTGCAAAATAAAAAATTTAAATACATCTATCTGTGCATACTTAGCTATCAACTATTCCACTTTTTAGTTATTACTACTTCCAAATAGAAACTTTTGTCTAATCTAAATGTTAATTAATCGCAGAATTCTGCGATTAAATAAGCTCAGGATTATGATTCGGAAATAGTGTTAACCCAAAAAAAAAAAAAAAAAAAAAGTTTGCAGCTATGCAGAATAGAAAAATGCTATTTCTATTTACTCTTTATTCTGATCAAAATAACATTCAAATCATTTTAAATGGAAATAAATAAAATTTTGAATTTAAGACAGACTGAGCTCGAGCCTGCCCAAACACGAAGACTGATATAAAAATCGAACCCGTTTCATCTCCATCCCTTACGTGAGCGACAGATTACGTCTCGTATAAGTGTTTTGATACAAAAGAAAGTAAAAGGTTGGAGATGGGAGGGGGGGGGGTAATTTAGGATTCGTTTTTCGGAAGTGTTATTGCACTGGGCTCCGGAGCGCGATGTTTAGGAGCTCCGGTGAATTCTAGCCATTATTTAAATTTTTACTAAAAACAGAGAAGTACCGGAGCTGAGCTCCGGTGGAAATTGCCCTGACTCTAGTTATGAATGACTAGAAAAATATCAGATGATTCCCATGTAAGCAATGCTTAAATGAATAATTGAAATTCATTTATTTCAAAATGAGTTTTAAAAATACTTCTTTTAAATTGTGCGCAAGATTTCCCTTCAACATTTAATATTTTTACATTCAATATTCAAGAACATTGGTTATATCATTATATGTTTTATATCTATCTAAACACTGAAACTAAACATGTGTATAGTTCAGCAAAATTTATATTTTAAAAATAAAGTAGGAATGATTGCATATTGATTTTTTCAAAGTTTATCTATGCTTTTTTTTTTTTTTTTTTTTTTTTTTTTTTTTTTTTTTTTTTTTTTTGGGGGGGGGGGGGTGTAGTTAAAATTATAAAGTTATTTAGATTCAGTTTTAAGGTATGGGTCTAAAAAGATGGGATCTATATAGATGGATCTATAAAGTCTAAAAATGTGATGGGACAATGTCAAGTAGTTCCAGAAATATCTGGTGTGTATTTCTAAAAACCCTCATTTTGGGATAACTCACATTTAAATACATTCTATATCTACAAACTTCAAATACACAGTTGTTCTAATATACCTGTATTGAATTATTTTTGAGTCAGTAATACATATATACTTTATGAAACATATCAAGAAATTCCACAGAGGTCTTACATGAAATATTGTTGAACTGAGATTTTCTATAAAAGCTATAAAAGTCTCGCCTTCTTCTTTGAACATTTTGAGCTTATGTTTTCCAAGTTCATGCAAAATATGGACTGACATTACCAAATATCAAAAAATACTATTCACTAATATCATTTAGAGATGGGGGGGGGGCAGTTTACGCTAAATTTTGATATTGGCCGATATTGCATTTTGATAGCGGTCGATATCTTTGTGCTAACTGGGGAATTGTGGTTTAGGATTTCAGAACAAGGATTATTTTTACACGAGTCTTAGTTATTAAAAAAATATGTAGATATTTGTACATTGCAAACAATTTTTAGTAATTTTGAATATTGTGGATGCTGCCTATACTTTTTTAAATGATGAGCAATAATTTTGCACATAGATCATATAAATAATTTTGCACATAGACATTTTGCACATCGATCATATATCTATTTTATGATCGTTTATATTATATTTCCATAAGGGGCTTTTTATTAGTCTCGGATGTATCAATTCAAAAATAGTCTTGAGGACTCCGTTTGAATTTAGGATTGGTAGTGTACTGTTACAATTTTTTCCAAAATGTATAAAATTAGGGAAACCAGATTGACGAATTGTGGTTTGGAATCCAGGATTTTTCCCTAGATATAATTTCCAGCCATTTAGTTCCTAACATCAATTTTGAAGAATATCCTTGAAAGAAACTTCAGATATTTTTTTTTTTTTTTCAGTGAATCAGAAGGGCAGTATGGAACACAGCAATGAATCATTTTCAACTAAAAAAAACATTAAAAATCGCAATTTTATTTAATTTACATTTAAAAAAACACGAGAGTGCGATGCAAAGAAGAAATTCCCCATTAAAGTCACAGTGGGTAATAGCGCCACCTACATTTATCCGGAGCGAAAATGAGATTCGGCGAGAACAAAGGGATTTTGACTTTTTTGATACAGCCACATAGAGTGAATCGAGTTTGACCGTGGTATATCTGACATCGGATGAAGTTTGTAATTTTGACCTAAGTGAATGAACAGCTCTGAAGAACTTTCCATGATTTGTATCGTTTATATCAAGAAGCATGTGATGGAGGCATCTGCTGCTAAGTTTGCACAGAAAGAATATGTTTGAACAGAAACAGAAATTTCCTGTGGGAATCTATAATTATTTATATAGAAAAAAATTATATAGAAATCTGTAGAGAGTAGAAGACAATTTTCTTTAGAACATTTTATATAGAAGTTTGTAGAGATTGCTATAGAAAAATGTCTTTAAATTTTTTTAAAAATAAAAACAATAGATGTTACTAAATAGAAATTTTATATATAAAAAAAAATCTCCAATTATTACTCTACAATTTTTTGTATTTAAAAAAAGTAATGTAGAGCCTATTAGGATGTTGAAATATTAAAAACACTAAAGATGTATTTTATACATAATGTTTTTACATAAAAAAAAGAAAACATTTTATGTAATTTTTAAATTGATGCTTGTATTTTTATTTATTTATTTTAAATGCTATTGAATTTCCGACTGTTATAAGAATTATATTTTTATTATTTAAAGATAACAAGTTTTGTTTCAACCTCAGCACTGTCATTTTAATCTAAGTAATACGACACCATTAATCTAAGTAATAATTAAAAGGGAACAAAAGGATTTTGACTTTTTGGTACGGCTACAAAGGAAGAATCGAGTTTGGCCGTGAATATTCTGGAGAAGTTTGTAATCTTGACCGAAATGAAGGAATAGTTCTGAAGGACCGCCCTTTTGTATACTGTAAAAGCACTTATTTTCGCGAGCCGTAATTTTCGCGAAAATGAAGATATTGGTGATTTCTCGAGCTGTAAATTTCGCGAGTTTTATTTGAACAGAACCGAAAGTTTAAAAATCCCGAAACTACCTAAATAGAACTCCTTTTACATAAGGCATTTTAACCCATTCGCTGCCAACAACGAGTATACTCGTGGTTTTTTAGTCTAAAATTACAAATTCGTACCGGAAATTTCGAAAGAAGAATTTGTATTTTATGTAATCACGAAATGTCTATAATTAAATAAAGTAAATATTGCTATTAGTATTTTTTGGTATGAATTCGAACTTTCTGAATAAAATAAAATTCCGGTAATTTTAACAAAACAGTGATCGTGTTAAGAAACTTCCTTTTGTATGAAAAGTTCGTTCCCCCTCCTCTCCCCATCGCTCTAAAAACAACACGCGGGCACACAACACAAACAAAATGTTGTTCCCCCTGAAATGTTCGTTAACTTCGATCAGACAAACGCAAAGTTTGTGCCTTCATTTGAATACACATTGGAAGAACGAGGTTCAAAACAAGTGTCCATAAACGGCATGGAAAATAAAAGAGAGGTGACTCTTTTGTTAGCATGATCCTTTTGTGGAAACGCTGGAAAAACAACAAATTGTCATCCAAAGTTTACATTTCCCGCGGACTGGGATGTGTGGCACACCGATTCACACTGGAGCAATTGGGAATTCAAGCGCTCGAATACGCCATCTGGTGGAAAAGAGATATAACTTCTCCCTTCAGGAAAATCCCTTGCAATTCCATTGCGTTACATGCATTTTTAATTTGTTCATAATGATTATTTTTATGCACAATTTCAGATTTCATGTGCTATTTTTGTTCTGTGTTTATATGTCAAAGTAAAAATTATCGGAATTTGAATATATAACTTTTTTAAACGCGTTTACAATAAATAATGGTTTCAATGGCACTTTAGCATTAGTTAAAGGGCCAATTTTCCTGTACCGACGGCTGCAATCAGCGCCTCTATAGGTCGTTTTAAGTCTCAATACTGACACAATGATTCGATACATCTAGAATATTCTTGTACATTATTACGAAAGCAGAGAGAGCTTCTCGGGCTAGTTCCAGAACATCCTGGTGTAGCATTGTTCTACGTTTTTAAGGCACACCAAGATCCTCTTTTTCTGGCTGAACTAGAGAAGAGGAATATTATTCCAGTTTTTGTGCCCGCTTCCTGCACAGGAGAGCTCCACCCTTTGGACTTAACTGTAAACGGCAAGTTCAAGCGTTTGTTCAAGAATGAATTTATTGAGTGATATTCTAACGAGATTAAATTTGTAGAGGAAAAAGAATCTGTGGACCAGCGAATATCACGACTAAAACCGATTCACGCTTCTAGGCTTGTGCTCACATTTATCGGTGTTCAAGCCAAACATGAAATAATTTTGAATGGCTTCAAAGAAGCTGGAATAAATATTGTAAGTGAATGAGCTACATTCTATTAGTTGTAATATTATTTTTATTCAAGAAATAGTTGTATAGTATTCAAGAAATATCTGTAAGTATTCAAGAAATTTTTGTACTTATTTCTTATTTAAGTAACCGTAATCATTAAATTTTGGATAAGTGAAAAATTTCTGATTTTTTTATTATTATTTGAGGTGAAAAAAAAAATATTTCGCGAGGCTTAAATTTTCGCGATCACGACGGCCTCGCGAAAATAAGTGCTTTTACAGTAGTTTATATCAAAAAACATGTGATGGAGGCGTGGCTACCGTTAAATTTCCACAGAAAGAAAATGTTTATAAAGAAATTTTCTGAGGGAGTCTATAATTATTAGAAAACATTCGTTTAAAATTTTTTATAAAGAAATCTATAGAGACTGCTCGAGAAAATTTTCTTCAGAACATTTTATATAGGAGGTTGTAGAGTTTGCTATAGAAATAAATCTTTAGAAACATTTTATTTTAAAAACTATAGATATTTTCTAAATAGAAATTTTATACAGAAATTTGCAGTTATTGATCTAGAATTATTTGTATTTAAAAATAATAAAAATAAGCTTATACGACTAACTTGTGTGTATATTAACTTATAAGAGGTGCATCAATTTTTGAGCAATTGTACATATATATTTATGAATTAAAATTAACAAAGTAAGATGTAATATACTTGATTTCTTAAACAAAACTCGAAGTATAGTATAGCACACGCTTTTAGCTATCCATATCACCAAGGCAACACTAGATACCGGGCTTGCTCATTCACTCTCAAAACGTCACAAATGGTGGCTGACCGCGACCAGCGATTGGTCCAAAGCAACGCGCCCATCGTTTTGTGCCAATCGCTGATTGTCTTTCCTCCTAGTCAGTCACCTTTTGTGACGCCATCATAATGAATGAGCAATCCCGGTATGTAGTGTAGCCCTGATATCACTTATAACTGCTTATAACCAAAGCCATTAAAAAATAAGCTAAGTCAGATAGTGTTAAATTTGCTAGCGCACATTGCGCCACTTCCTCTGCTGCGGATGGAGTCCAAAACAGAAGCGCGTCGCAGTGAAACGATATTATTTATTATATCGATGTTTTTATACGATTTTTATCGTTTGTATCGATGTTTCGTTTACACTTGCAAATTAACGGACCTTTTATATGAAAATCGAATTATATTTTTAAATTTTACTAGTCGATAATTTCGAAATAAATTAAGTTTTATTGGTTATTTATTTTTTAACAATTTCATAATAATTTAAAATCTAGTAATTGAAATATTTGCTCAAAAACAATTAAATTTCTTCAAAGATTTTGTGCATACATGATAACAAAAGGGGAAAAAAATACATAAAAATGTGTAAAGTTTTTTCTCTTTTGTTTGAGGAAATATTTCAGGCACAGATGTCATATACGCATCATGTTGGCGCGATTTTTTCCTCCCCTAATTTGGCGAAAACTTTGTTTTATAATAAATTGTTGTTTATTTACTTTTATTTTTTATTTTAATCCTATAAATTATTTTTATTATGTATATGAATATTTATTTATTTCCCTTTTTAAAATAATAGAAGCTATTTCATTTATTACGTCATTTTATTTTTATATTGAAATAAAAAATCATGTGCTATTATTGCATGTATTTGTAACTAATACTCAAAAACAAAGTTTTCGCCAAATTGGAGGGGAGGGGAAAAATCGCGCAAACGTGGTGCGTATATGACATCTGTGCTATATTTCAATTACTAATTTTTAAATTTTTATGAAAATGTTAAAAAAAAAAAATAAATAAATAACCAATAAAACTTAATTTATTCCGAAATTGAAATGATTGTTCGTAAAATTTAAAAATATAATTTATCCTTTTACGTCCCTAAAAGTTTCGGCTTTCATATAAAAGGCCCCGGTAATTAACAAGCTTTGCCCAGTAAATTTTTATTGGGTGCTTTAAGAATTGTGCAATTAAAATTTTACAATATTTTTTATACTTTTAACTTAAATCCCCAATAACATCTGAGAAAAAAAGTTATTTTAGCAAACTGCTAGTACAATGATCTAACTGCTAAAATACAAGGTTTAATTTATTTAAATAAATAAATATCTCAATAATAAATAAATCAATCTCCCCCCTCTTCTTAAAAAAATATGCTTTTTCATTATATATATATATTGCAGGAGTATGTGCGAACCTGCCAGGATCGAACCTGGGAACCCACGGACAGTAGGTTCGATCTTAAGTGCCGAGCAAAAGGCTAGCTCAATCACTTCCTGCGAGATGTGGGCATGTAAGGTTACGCTGTGGTTATATATACGGCATATTTGACTATACAAAACTTTATTAAACAGCAACGAAATATATAAATAATTCAACATATTAAAACATATCAAACATAATTACTAAATAAATATAGTGTTTAACAACAGCCGTTCCAAAAGACGACACTTCACCGGTGACTGCCGAAGAGCAAGTGCAGAAGAATTTCCGCCGAGTCCCCGTCAGTCTCTATACTTGGCAAAACCACGCCAAACTTTCGCCAAATAGGAGAACGCTATTTTTGCTTCGCTGGAGAAACTGAACTGAATTATGCTTCAATTTCCACTTTCATATAAGGCGAATTAACGTCGCCACAGAGATACTCGTTTTACTGTCCGTACAAGATGGCGTCGAAACAGTACTCCATCCCAGTGAGGAGAACGTCTCGTTGATGTTCAACGAGCCATGTTCACTCGTGTTGCGCGGCAGGCATGGAGATAGAAATAAGAAGGAGAACAGTGAAGATAGGCTTTCAAGATCAGAACATGGACCGGGAATTAGTACCCAGTTCGCGGCGCTGGTGCTCCCAAAGGCCGGTCATGTGACCTGTCAAACATGACAAATTGTCGTCTGCTCTTCCTGCATTTTGGTTTCGAGCATGGTAAAGAGTTGGCAGTCGAAACCGGAAATAGAGGGCGTTACACTCCCCAAAGGCCCAAAAGACCAGAAACGCCGCCATACTAGGTACCGCTTTTAGTTCCATAAGTAGAAACATTATCTTTGTTCTCCTTTTCTCTATCTCCCTGGCGGCAGGCATGTTCAAAAAACCTACTCGTTTTGGAATGAAAACCCTTGTGATTGGATGGTGGTAGTCACGAGACATCAGAGTTAGGTTACCATAGTGTTGGCGTTAGTTTTCTTTGCAAGCAAAATTTTTACACTTTAGTTTTAATGATCAGAAATGGCGGAAGATTTTTCTGATGAGTATGATTACAAGATTATTGATAATAATGAAGAAAACATCATTTTTCGTATAAAAAATGTACGCGATAAATTTCATAAAGGGCAATTGCGATTACCTAAAATTAAGATTCCAGTTATTTGTAAAACAAGAAAAAAAAATATGCAAAAGATTTTCATTTATACGCGATATTACTCCCCCCCCCCTCCATCACCCTCCTCTTCCAAAATAGTTTTTTTTTCATACTCTTATAATTTACAATCTATTTATTAAATTCCTTAATGGCAATGAAATATTACTGTTATTGAAATCCACAATATTTACTTATATATATATTATTGAAATCTATATCTTTATCAACGTAGATTTTATATTTGATATATATCGAAATATATATGGAAGTGAATATTACGATAAACGCTTTGAAAAGCTCAATAGATAATACAAAAATTTCATTCTAAAGTTAATCTTTCATTTTAATTATTATTTTAGTTTTTTTTTTATTATTATCAGTTGTCAACACACTTTCAAGAAACGACTGAAAATTTCTAAGATTCTAATAAATATGGCAAAAATGTAATTCAGGCCTTTCTAATTGTTCGAATAGCATTGAACGCTGTCTTTTTTAACGATTTACTGCAATGTTTACATTTAGCAAATAAGATTTCCATTCATTTCTTCTGTTTAAGAAAAGCTAATAACTGCCAAAGATGGTAACCTATATTAACAAACGCGCCAATAACCAGCGACCAATCACAAGGATTTTCATTCCCAAACGAGTAGGTTTTGTGAACATGCGCGCGGCAGTTGCCAGGTTGCTGCTATCACGGCGGCGATACTCCAAAGTGTATACACTTTCAGCACTTCCTTGGCAAAAAATATTTCGCCAAAGGATTTGGCGCATTTGCCCATAACAATGCTACAAAGTGTATACAGTTTTGACGCTGATTTGTTTATATATTTACTGTACAGAGATTGAGCTGCATGTGACGATATGGATATTTTAAAAATAGATTTCCGCTCTGTTTTTGATTATTTCGTTGCGCTATTAAAGAAAAATGCTTAATACCATAAGTTAAATAGAAGAAGAGTCATCGTTTAGTTTGCAGTTATTTTCAGTTTTGTGTAGCTGCCGTGTGTTTCGCGAATTGGAGTGATTATTTTCTAAGACTTATCCAGTATAAAGGGAAATATGGACATTTTCTTTTCTTTTCTTTTAATTCAACTTTTGAATTAATTGGCCAGCTGGTGTCACTTTTGAAAGTAGAAGTTTAATTTCTTCTTCTGCTTTGAAAGTGTGCACTTGCTAGCCAGAAATTTTACTAATGGATTAATATCACATTTAAAAAAAAAAAAACAGTCAGAGAGCAATAAAGCAATTTCAGGTTTGGTAAGCACTGAGTTTTTTCTGTCCATTTATATTTATTTCTTATGAATAACGCTGAGCACCTGCGTATTATTTCTAATGTGTTTGTGCATATTATAATAACATTAAACAGTTATATAACATATCTGTTTACATTTAAAGTTTCAATGCTGGTATCCATTCAAAAAATAAAAGTGATTTCAATCTATTTTATTAATGGGAGATTTTCAAAATAACTGCCTGTTTAATGCTTTATACTTTGAACACATATTCCATTAAAATCAATATATTATATAGGGTAGATGTGCCAGTAATGGACACCCTTAAGGAATTTTTTTTTAATTAATAGTTATAATTATTATAGCCCACTTTTTTTAATATTATATTAATCTATCAACATTATTTAATCAATCTCATAGTCTCATTTCCCAATGTGAATCAAAATTTAATTGTAAATAACAGAAATGTATCAAAACACCCTAAATTCCAGTAATGGACACCCTCTCTTCCAGTAATGGGACACTCTCTGTTCCAGTAATGGACACCCCACAAAAAATAATAGATAATTGATTTTATGATTGTATTTAAAACCAAAATTTAATGAAAGCATATTAATGAAATAAAATAGTCATTTTCAAATAAATTTAACAATTACGATATCAATAATTAATAAAATATTTATGAGACTGATTCACTGTTTAAATTAATTATTGTCATTATCAAAAGATCAATATTTTAATTATTTTAGATAGAAGGTTTAAAATACTAAATTTTAAAGAATTATATTTATCAAATTATTAAGTCATTGAGGGGGAGAGGGGAGTTTAGAAGGGTTAGTTTAAAAAAAAAAAAAAAAAAATTAAGTGTCTTGGTGTACCAGTGCATGGAATCATATTTATTTTTATTCTTAACAGTTAAACTTCCTATAACTGCTTTATATATTACTTTTAGCAATTTGTATAAAATATATCAAATAAATGAAAGTGTAGGTTGAATGTTTTTTATATACTAAATAAAATTATTTCAAAATAAAATATCAGAACTGACATTTGAGCCCCTTGATCTGCAGATTTACTACTTTCATTGCTACTTTAAATTTAATATTACAGTGATTTTTTATGTATGTAGTTCCTTTGTCAGAGATGAATAATGAAACATTTAAGACAAAAAATAATAATTTTTAAGAACTTGTGCGATTTAAAAAATTGTCCTTTTTTAAATGAGCCCCTCATTTTCCCATGCATTTAAAGATTATTCTCTGCTTCCTGATGGGTGTTGATTGCTGCATTATAAAATATGCAAGGTATGGCTTACAAAAAAATAATTTGATAACAATCTTAAAAAAAATTATTAATTACGTGAAATTGATAAAAACAGCTATTTATATAAAAAATATATTATTACATTCTGGTAAATGAAATTAAAAAATTATATTTGATTACTTAGCTTTTCACTTAAATAAAAAAAAAATGCACTACGGACATTACTGAATTTGCTTTTTCAGTATGTCCACATGGGGTGTCCATTACTGGAAATTGACTAATTAAGCATTCCAATAATGGACCATGGTCGTAAAACCTGAAAAATAAATGAAATTTTATAAATTGCCATTGGTATGTAAAATTCAAAGTTTTCTATTCAAAAAATTGTCTAAACGAAAACATGCAATTTTTTCAAGAAAATAAAAAATATATGAATTGTTTAAGTGAAGCCAGCTCTTAGCATGTTCATTAGGATTTTCACAGAAAATCTGTGGAACTGTAAAACATTATTTTCTGCTTCCTGATTGGTTTGATTAAGAGTGTCAACAATAACCTAGAATATAAAACAAGCAAGGAGGACAGGAATTATGAAAAAATATATAAAAGGCTAAATTTTTATTGGTTATTTTTTTATAAATCAAAAACTTTGAAAGTGGCCCATTACTGGAAGAGGGTCCATTACTGGCACAACTACCCTATATATATCCTTTGATATGGTTATAACATAACATAATTACATGATAATATGGTTCATTTTTTGATATGGTTATAACATAACATAATTACATGATAATATGGTTCATGGTTTGATATGGTTATGACATAACATAACACAATATATCACGCTATGTATAATAAAATGTATTAATTTACGGTTTACGTGTAATTTGCTAACTACAGTAATCTAACACTCAAATACTTAAATGCATATAAATGCATTTAAGTATGTGAGTGTTAGATTACTGTAGTTAGCAAATTACAGAAATTTAAAATTAAAACATCGATTTACCAAAGTTTTTTATAAATCTTTTTGACTAGTTTAAATATATAAAAATACAAATATTTCTTCTAATATATATTTATATAATAGTTTAAAAATTAATATTAATGCCTTTTCTATAGTCTTTAGACATCTCATGAGTATTATAATTATTTTACAAAACCTTTTGTATCTGTAATTGAAAATAAAGCTAGAGGAAGCTTTATTATTCAGGGGTCGATGCAGGTTTGTTTTTTTTGGGGGGGGAGGGCCCATTTTGTGAAAAGTAAAGGTTATTTTTGTGAAATTTATTATATTTTTTTGAAAAATAACATTTTGCAATGAAAGTTGAAATCCAGTTAATCAAATTCGAACCAAGCATTTATAAATAAAAACTTTTTTAAATCCTTTTGCTGAAGTTTTTCGCTCTGGTGAACTTGTTTGTTTACAAATTACACATTTTAAAACATCACAAAATAATAAATAGTAAGTTTTTATGGAATAGAATTTTGTGAAGGGGGTACATTTTATCAAATTGATTTTTGTGAAGGGGCCCATTTTATTAAATAGATTTTTGTGAAGGGACCCTAAACAGGCCCAAAATTTTTCCTGGATCAACCCCTGTTGTTCTTTATTTAATGTAAACAAAGTGTGGCAAAATAGTAGTAGTGTTAATGAAAACAAAATTACTACCTTAATGTATATTTATTGAAAAGTTCCTATAAAATAGTAAGTATTTTTATTACCTTTCATGAGTATTAGCTATATATTTAATTACTTATTTATCCAATTATAATTATGTTAATTAGATACTTTTGACTATAGGATCATTAGGCCTAACATTATCTTCCTTAGAATGACATTTTTCTTGGTCAAAATTATTTTTAAAAAACATTCAGTTTTTAAAAGTAACCTCAATCAAAATCACCAGTTATTAACCCCCCTCCCCCCTGAAACATTGAGAAACTCATAAAAGATCAACTTTCTTTCTGAGTATTAACCTTCAAGAAAGCAATAATACAACCATTTGTTGCATTTAAACCAAATTATCTGTGTAACAGTAATCATAAAGTGGTAGTTCATTTCAAAATGACTCTAATATATAATTCTATTTAGATAACAAATAAAATTGTTTTAAAATATGTTTTGTATGTTGCATGTTACCTCTTTTTAAAAGAAACTTGGGTACTTTTATGTTAGCCAGGCACAGATAATAAATAGCTAAATATTGTTCCCATCACTACCATTTGTATTTTATTTATTTCATATAAAATATGAACTTTTCACTCATTTAATTTAAAAAACACAAAAAATACAGAATACCACAAATAAAAACATTTTATTTCAACACCAAATCATTGTTTCCAATTTAATATTTTCATATGCAAAAAATAGTAGCTGCTGTTGGTGAAATTTGTGTAGGCTAACATAAAAGTACCAAAACTTGCGTGTATAATTTTATGCTTATGATTGCAGCATGATTACTTAATACTTCCTTTATTGCTAATTCAGGATTCTATCATATATATAGTTTTTGCCATTCACACAGGGCCGAAACTAGTTTTTTTTTTTTTTCACATGGGGCAAACATGGATTTTTCTCCCTCCTTCCAAACCTTCCTCCGCAAAGTACATTTACAAAGAGAATTTTACTATGTTTCTAATAGATGACTAATTTAAAATTAAAATTATGTAATAATAAAATACAAATTGTCAAATATTTATTCATTAAAACCTGTGAAAACTGAATCAAAAGGAATAGGAAAAAATTATGCTTTGTACAGGTTTCAGTCTTAGCAGGTATCAGGGTTGCAAAAAACCCGGGTTTTTTATAAAAAAACCCAACCCAGATGGGTTTTTTCGGGTTTTATTGGGTTTTTTAGGGTTTTATTGGGTTTTTTGTTTTTTTAAGAGGTTAGGGCAAGCGAAGTCACTTATTTTTAGAAAGTATGTATTAAATTAAGAAATCTTATTATATTTTTATTAATTAACTTAATATACAAGTAATTTGAACTTAAATAGCACAAATAAATTGGTGTAAAAGGCTGTAAAAAAGTTTGTACTTCTAAAATCATGTAATATTATGTAATAACCGCATATCACATATTTAAAAAGTACTGTAATAGATTACTTTTTATCAGTATTCCCTTATCCTTTTTTATTTGTATTCCACTAGGAACATATTTTTGAAAAAAAAAAACTCCATGAAAAGCTAGTTAATCAAAGGCACTCAGTACACTTTTGTCATC
Source organism: Maratus michaelseni (assembly GCA_963931845.1). Lineage (NCBI taxonomy): Eukaryota > Metazoa > Arthropoda > Arachnida > Araneae > Salticidae > Maratus > Maratus michaelseni. The sequence continues at coordinate 161,611,701 of OZ007597.1, forward strand.
AGTGGTCAGAGGGTCAAGAAGTATTGCATATATAAACTATATATTTTTGGTGTACTGCTACTGCCAAACGTGAATAAGTCAAATTTGTACCCAGTTGGGAACTTGTATTATAAAGCTTTATATTGTTAAATCTTGATATGAAAGACCTGGTCATTTTTGACTTATGTGAAAATGTTGATTAGCTATTTATATTGATTTTGGCTTTTTTTTTTTTCATAATATTAGAAGATTTTTTTTTTTTTTTAGCTTATTTAATTTTGACTTGGGCACATTTGGCAATACATCCACAATATGTTTAAATAGGATAATGTAACTCTTTAAACACAAGGGTGAAAAAATTAATATAAAAGCTGCTGAATATTAAGTAATAATATCATAAATGGTAAAAAACCCAATAAAACCCACTTTAATGTGGGTTTTTTAGAGTGGGTTTTACCCAAAAAAACCCGGGCGGTTTTTTTTGGGTAGGTGGGTTTTTTGCAACCCTGGGTATAATTGAAGTTTTTGACATAACAGTTTAAACTGTCAAAAACTGACACATGTCAAAAACTGCCAACTGGTTTCGGTCTTAGCAGGTATAATTGTTGGAGTTCTTTCTGTTAGTACCATGTAATTGTTTCATTTAAGACAACATTCCATTGTAGAAATATTTCATTTTCCCAAATGATACTGTAATTGTAGTGTATTACAAATTATTAGAATTAGAATTGAAGCATTTAAAATCATAGTGATTTGAGTCTCATTGTCGTAAGAACTCAAAGACCAAGATATACTGTGGGCATAACAATGAATTCCATTACAGCAAAATAAAATATATTTGTGTAATATCCACATCAGTTTCATGGAACTGTCAATTATAATGCTCTTCCCAGTGTTGAATTCAGTGGGTGGCCTGGGGGACATTCACCCTGGAGCATTGAAATGTCCCCTCTGGATGATTTAAGATTTTATGCTTTTAATGGTTAAAAAGTGCAATTTCCTCCCCCTGGAACTCTACAATCCCCCCCCCCCCCAGAGCCACAGAAATCCCTCCCAGAAAAAAAATGTCTGAATTCAACACTGGCTCTTCCTATCCATAGACTGATTGATATGTCTAGATACTTTCCTGAGCCTAACGCTAATTTTCAAAATTATGTGCGACTTCACAACAAAACAACAACTATTATGTTTTTATTTTGTGAATTTTCCACCCCTTAGTTTTTCATGTTCTGGGCAGCTGCCTGATCTTGCAGTTTCTACAGCCGAATCTGGATAAAAAAATGAGACTGCATTTTTAAGTTGTCACCTAAGGTGGAAAAACACCTTGAAATGGAAAGAGACAAGATTTTTTTTTTTTTTTTTTTTTTTTGTGGTGGTGGAGTGGGGTATAAATGCAATGTAAAATTTTATTAGTTATTGGTTCGGCCATTTTTGTTCAGGAGAAGTTCATTCAAGTTTTAGTACCTAATTTTTATAAACTCTGAATCTTAAAATATTATCTATTCAATTTTAATACACCTTATAAACCTTCAGAAAATTAATTTTAAAACAGAATGCAATGTAAAATTTTATTATTTAGAGGTTTGGCCATTTTTTTTCCTGAGAAGTTCATTCAAGTTTTAGCACTTAATTTTTATAACTCTGAATCTTAAAATATTATTTATTAAATTGTAATACAACTCATAAACCTTAAGAAAATTAACTTTTTATATTTTTTGTCACCACAAATATATTAAATACAGTACTTTTATATTTTTTGTCACCACAAATATATTAAATACAGTACTTTTATATTTTTTGTCACCACAAATATATTAAATACAGTATAGAACCATTTATCCAGAATGGTTGGGGTCAGCTGTAGTTCAGATAACTGGTTAGGCATTAAAGCAACATCCATTTGATCAGATTTTAAAATACATGTGGCTGTGTCATTGTCTCTGATTTCAAATTAATTCTTTGATTGCACAGATTAAGAATCAGATTCAATCAAGATCAAAGATTAATCTGAATCTGGTTAACTGGTTTCTGGATAAACAATTCCATACTGTATTAACATTTACATAAGTCAACTAAATACAGTAAACTCTGTCTAAGGCAGAATCGATTGGGACCGAGAAAATTTTCCATGGTAGACAATATTCCGCCTTATGCAAACAGCCCTTTCCCCCGCACCAAAAAAGAGTAAATCGTATATTTTTTTACACTAGTAACCTTTCAGTACCATTTTTTAAAAGGAAATTTTTTTTTAATTAGACTTGTTATTAAATTTATTATTTCAAATAATTTAAAAAAACACTTAAACACAAAAATAAATATTACCAATACAAAATTATTTCAAATTTGAAATTTAATGAAAATCATTTATTTAACAAATACAATTACCTATTTCACATAGTAGTTTATAGAATTAAAAAGTAATCTTTTATCTATAGTTGTTTTTTCTTTTGGTTTACATGCATTCTTCAGTAAGACATTGTAAGTCTGTTATTATCAGTATAATTTCTTTGATAAGGCGTCTTGATATGTTTGAATTACATTGCTGTCTTCAAGGTTTTCAGTATCATGGTCATCTTCATTTACACTATCTTTTTTCACTTCATGTTAAAGCTCTGTCAAAACATCCATGAATTGTTAGCTGTGCACACTGCACTGAAAAAAAAAAAGACTGGGTATGAGTCAGAAAGTTATCACTTTGAACTTGAGTACAATCGTAAAGCATAATATATTGTACTTTAGAAAATACATATATTTTCATAAATGTGCATTCTACTAGTAATATACTTTTAAATGCAAATTTACATGGGAAATAATGGAATAAGAAAGAATTCCTTAAAATTAAAATAGTTAACGTTCTTTTGAATTACAAAATTAATCTATTACAAAATTTAATTAAAATGCTCGACCGAGTGTATTTGACATATATGTAATGTTTTAAAGTTTCATAAACCTTTCATTTTTAAAAAGTCCTTTTTTTCGCCTGATGCAAAATTATGGTTTCAGTGAGCCGTGTCAGTGGGAAAGTTGCCAAGGCCACCAAATGAAATTCTGTTTCAAAAATCCAAATGAAACTATCTTCAAAAATTGAACTTAGTTTTGGGGGCTTTTTACAGTTTTGCATTAATACTAAATTGCAGCATTTGTTTAAAAACTGCAAATAAGTGCTTCAATATGTGCGCATCCTATCTGCACATACTCAGGATTAGCAATCTTTTGCTGATGCAAACATTCACTTTTGCATTAGTTATATACTGAAATTTTTCATTTTGTAGCATTTTCCATTATTAGCATAAAACAAAGTTATTCTAATGAGTTATAGCCAATTTAAATACAAGTGGTTTTAGCTTTTGACTAGACACAAAAATAATTTTAAAATGCAAAATACACTCTTGATTGTTCTAATGTTTTTTATCATATAAAAACATAACTTTAGAATCCTTAAGGGCAGGGAATAGTCAGAATAAAATTAAAGGTTGTAACGCTTTTGAAACAGGTGAACTGTCAGCTTTTTATTTACTTATTGACACCATCACTTATTATTTCACTAGTATAATTATAAGCTGAAAATGTTCATTCTGCAGCCAGTGATGTAGTAGTAAAAAAACCAGAGGACATACACTTTAGGTAGAGGGTATACCCTAAAAAGTATATGCTATAGTGTTTTTGAGATGAGAGTATACGGTATTCCTTAAAATAATCCAAAAGTTACACTGCATATCCACCGTATATCCTCCATTACATCCCTGTCTGCAGCCTTTATTTTTCTTAGCATCAAATATAGTTATAAACAATTTAATAAGAAATATAGTGCCTACAATATGGATATACACTAATTTACCTTTCTATATAATACTTTGATCATATATATCTGTGTTTGTGCATGCATATGTCAGAGAGAGAGAAATAGTATGAGCCCCCCCTACATTTTCTTGAGCACCCCCTATTGTTTACTTCTAGCTACAGCCCTGATTGTATAGTGTTTTGAACCTGTCCAGGCATGTTCTATCACCCCTTACAGTTTGGCCCATGAATTCAGGGACACTCTGTATACATTATATATATATAATATGAATGTCCAAAATATACCAAACATCTATCATCTAAAATGATTATAACATCATAAAACTTGGCAATAATCTTGGTCACCGCTATCTTTAACAAGGAAAATTCATATTAAAAATTTTGTTAAATTTTTTGATAATTTGTAAATATTCTGGATAGAAATCACTCAAAGACAGACTGCCAAAATGGTGATTTTCTTGTGTCACACTGAGTGTCTTCCTAAACATTTTTTAGAAAAAAAACCCCACAAATTTACCTTTCAGTGGACACACTAAGAGTAAGCACATGTACTTTTTTTTGTACAATAGTTACGCTTTCACAAATGCAAGATATTTAATAGTAAAAAAGTGACAAGTTAGAAGAAAATCATAGTAAAAATTGAATTTTAACTTCCATGCCATATGTGAATACAGTACACTCCCTCAAATACATGCAATTCAGGTCCAGAGTTTACAGAGATTTCTGGTCACTGTTTTGGTTATATTTTTTAAAACAGTAATTTGAATGTAATAATGCACTCGAAATTATAATGAATGCAACTGTAAGTTTCAATCTTTATATCTGCAACAATGTGCGAATTTTAAGAAATCCACTGTATATAGTGTAAGAACTATCATAATTGTAAAATTAAAACTGTGTAATTGCTGAAAAGTTAATTAAAAAAGTTTATATCGCGCATACTTTTATTTAGGGTTTAAAATTGATGAAATAAATAAATGTATATCTCACATATGATAAAATATATGTATTTACATTCTACTTGGGCCAGAAATAAGAATGGGCAACAGGTCCCCCCTGGGTTGTGCTACAATTTTTTATTAAGTTCAATTAAAATCTTAAGCAATATTAATAAAAGTGTGGTAAATCATACATAAACAATAAACACATACTTTTGGCAAAGGTTCTCCCTGCTAGATGAGTTGCTGAACAGAGCTTTCTTCATTTGACATTTCTTTTTCATTGTTTTCATAGTTTACATTTCTCCAGTAGTCGAAAAAATATTGCTTGCGTATAAAATTCAAATAGACTAATACACAGCAGGCAATATTTATTCAACATGTCACAATGCTGTACAGTGGCTGTTCCCATCAAAACACAAGAGTTAAGCAGCATCAGCTATGGTTAATACTTTAGACGATGGCTCCTGGCAATGCCACATACTAGCATGCAAAATCTGTGGTGCGGAGAGTACTCTCAGTTGGAGGGAAAGACAAGTGTCACGCTGGGTCAGACTGCTGCCCACATGATGTCTCGTCAAATTGAAGCTGCACATCTGGGTGAATCCAATGACTTCAGGACCTGGTCTGATGTCTACATCCTCCAATGGGCATAAATTAACAACAACAAAATTGAATCTAAAAAAAAATAATAATAATAAAAGTTTGGTTGAAAAAAAGTTTGAAACAGAAATATATTATAAAACTCCCATTTAATAACAATATACTAGATATGAAGTAGATAACCATTCCAGGATCTCTCTAAAATATTGTTTATTAAATTAAAATTTCATAATATATATATATTAATGAGTAAATCATAAGATTGCTCCACAACCCATATGTAAAGTGAGAAATAATTATCTTACAACTTATCACACACACTATAAAAAAATGTGCCAGTTCTTCATTCAGTACACTGACCAGAAACTCAGATGAAGTAAAATAATGTGATAAATGGTGAACATTTGATAAATGTGCTAGCTGTAAAAGCAAGCTATTGTTGGTATTCAAAACAGAGGCATTTAGTTATTAATTTATATTAGGTTTAATAATTCAAAAAGGGATTAATACAAATGATAATTTTATTCACTTTTAGCAGTTTTGTGTGCCAGTTATTTTTTCAAGAGTAAAATATTTACTGCTGTACTGTTATGCTTAGAAGCCATTTTGAAATTTTGTTGATGTAATTTGGTTATGATAGTAAGAAACTTTGGATTATTCAAATAACAGGTGAGTTTTAGTCCATCATATTGCTTGCAACTCTTATTCTGAATAAATTTTCCATTTTTTTCTTTAAAATAATGTAAAATTTATATATTTTTTTGAAAAATAAGACCAAATAAGATAAAAGAATTAGACAGTTAGGCTTAACTAACAAAAAACAGCTATGGTAGATATACCAGTAATGGACACCCCTAAAGGAATTTCTTTAAAAATATTTTTAATGAATAGTTACAATAATTACATTCTAGTTTTATTTATATTATATTAATCTATCAACAATATTTATTCATTCTCATAGTCACACATCCCAATGTAAATCAGAATTTAATTGTAAATAACAGAAATAAATCAATTCCAACAATGCATTCTCTGTTCCAGTAATGGACACCCAACAAAAAGTAACAGGTAATTGTTTGATGATTGTATTTAGAACCAGAATTTAATGAAAGCACACTGATGAAACAAAATAGTCATTTTCAAATAAATGTAATAATTAGGATATCAATAATTAATAAAATATTTATGAGAATAATTCACTGTTTAAATTAATATTGTCATTATTACAAGATCAATATTTGTCTTTTTTAAGTAGAAGATTACTAAATTTTAAAGGAATTAAATTTATCCAATTATTGTGACAAGGGGGAAGGGGGGGGAAGTAAAGGAGTTACTAAAAAAATGTTTTGGAGTACTAGTGAATGGAATCTTATTTCTCATCATTCTTAACAGTTAAACTCCCTGACACTACTTGGTATATTACTTGTAGTAATTAGTAGGAATGTACCGAATAGTAAGTGCTTGGCCGAATACTTCTATATTTCAAGATTTGTAAGTTTTTAAAAGTTAAATTTTACATCATATTTAACACAAAGACAATTTTGATTAACAAAACCTTTTCACAATTAAATTTTACAAAAACAAAAACAAAAAAAAAAAATTTTTTGACTAATTTAAGGATAGTTTTAAAACAGTTTTTATTTAAAAAGAACTCCATGGCTTCTTTTGTGAACTGAAATACATCAATAAAATCTTCTAATATTCTAAAACAACTGTCCTCTAAAAAAAACCCCCACATTAAAATGTTTTCTTAGAGAAAAAAAAAAAAATTAGTACTTTAAATATTTCACTAAAGTCAATTTTTTTTTTGTTCCGTTTTATGCACCCTTTAGAATAAATAAAAATAGTAAAAAATACCTAAGGAATGCTTATTTAGTTGTAAAATAATTTAAACTAACAACATGAGCTTCATTTTTACAGATTGTCTTGTTATAATAGAATTTTAGAATGATCTATATAAATTTATAATTGTTTTTATGTTAAACCATTAATATGTAATAAAATGCTTCATTTTCAGCTGAGTTTGTCAGGGGGGTTTTTTCCTTCTTCCTGGTAATAAGTTATTTTTTTTTTTCCAAATTCTGGCTTAATTGGCTGCCACTTTGTAATAAAGTAATAAAATGAAAAACATTAAAATCTTAGTCAAAACAAGCTATAAAAATTTAGCAATATTTATTTATTTTTATTTTTTTGCATTCTTTATTAGGCTTTATATAGAGAAAATCTTAAAAAATGAGGTTTTTTTAGAGGACAATATTTTAAAATCAAAAAGAAATTTTGAAAGACTATTTTACAGTCATATAGTGTTTTGCTTGCCATGAAACGAGTACAAAAATTATTCAAATAGTGACAACTTAGAAATAAAGTTTCTGAATGTACCCAGAAGGGTCTAAAATGGATGATTATTTTCTGAGGGTTGAAATGTACAGAGTGTTCCTAAAATTTTAGAACAAACTCAAGGGAGATAATGCAGTCACAACAAACATTTTCTGTACAGGAAACCAGCATCGTTATCCATTTATTCAATCAAAAATACAGGGTGTTTCACTTCAAGCTGAACCTGAATTTTTGTTCACAACTTTAATAATAATGAAGATATTTTAGCAAGATTTTCATCATATAAACATTGCTTCATATGAAATCATTGGAATTGACTGAATTTTAGTCAGTGACGCAGTATATGTGTACTGTCAACTGCATTCTGAATAATGGAATGTCTTAGCTTAGTGTTGTTTGAATGGCAAAAAAATTAATGTTAATCTACGGTTTAAAAAATATTTTTTTAAAGCGTTTTCTTTAATAGGTTGGTTTGGCCGAATATCTTGATATTCGGCAAACCAAATAATTCGATATTCAGCCTAATCGAATATTCGGTAGGTAGTATGGCCGAATACATACTGAATATTCAATGCATCCCTAGTGATTAGCATTACAAATATGAAATAAATGAAACTGTGGCTGAATATTTCAAATACTAAATAAAATGATTTAAAAGTAAAACTGCAGAATTGACACTTTAGTTCTTGATCTGTAGATTTACTAGTTTATTTACTACTGTAAATTTAATTAATATTAAGTTTTTTTTTGTTTTTTTTAATGCACAGTTTTGTCAGAGATGAATAATCAAACAATTAAGACAGAAAATAACAGAATTTTAACAACTTGTGTGACTTAAAAAATTATCTTTATTTAAAACAGGAGGGCTTGAGCCCCATGAACCCCTCTATTCGTTATGCCCTGTAATATTATTACTTGCTTCTTGATTGGTTTGGTTGATTGCCAGACTATAAAATATGCATTAGCACGGTTTTTAAAAATAATCTAATTTGATTACAATGTTAAATTTTTTTTTTAATTACGTGATGTTAATAAAAGCAGCTATTTATTAAAAAATTTTGTTATTAAATTATGGTAAGTGCAATTTAAAAATTAAATTTGTTCACTTAGCTTTTCAATTAAATCAGCAGATTTTATACACGGTAGACGCTGGTCCTAAAACCTTAAAAATAAATGAAATTTTGTAAATTATCATTTGAATATAAAATTCAAAGTTTTCAATTATTGTCAAAACAAAAACATGCAATTTGTGCAAGAAAATAAGGATGCAAATCATTTTGCTTTAATAAATTCTACAAAGTATTTTGCTGGCCGAGACCAAGTACTCAAAACACCACTATTTAACATGTAACAGATATGTGAAACTAAAAAGTAAGAAATTCAGAAAATATAAACGCAGATAAGATAACTTTACATTCATTTGTGTTGGTATAATCATCACTGTCTTATCGCGAACAGCATACAATTTCTACATCTTAGAATTTACCTTACAAATAATATTTTTACAAAATTACAAGACACACATTGCAAATTCACTGACCTTTCTCTTCATACAGATGTTTCCTGTGGCAATTTCTCAAACGGGTGAATATATTCCCCGTTACTTCAAAACATTTGATAAAAAGCATACTCATAAGTAAATCATAAATAAAAAAATATATTGTATAAATAAAATAAATCCCAGAAAAATACACGTGGACTACAGAAACGGCATGCTGACAGGGAGTTGATAGGGTTGTAATATTGAATGCACACTGCGCAGTTTGCCATTGGCGATATTTCTGATTTTGCGGATTTCTTCACTTGGCGACAAGAGTGCTGAAAGTGTATACATTTTGGAGTATCGCATCACGGCGTGCGCACGTGTGACCCTGATATGTGCGGCGTGACAGGCTTTCGTGCTATGAGAGTTGTCATAGGCTTTCGTGCTGTGAACGTTTCACAGGCTTTTGCGTGCTGCCATCTGTTGGACTCGAGAGAACGTGGTGATGTCGGTGAAGGTGCGTGTTCATTTATCCAAGATTACCAATGCAGGAGTATGTGCGGGAGCCAGGATCGAACCTGGGAACCCACGGGCAGTAGGTGAGATCTTAAGTGCCTAGCAAAAGGCTAGCTCAATCACTTCCTGCGAGATACTCGTTTTCTACTGCCCGTACAAGATGGCGTCGCCACAATATATATATATATATATATATATATATATATGTTTTAAACAGATATTATAAATATTTGAATTCGCAAACCGTAAGATAAAATAGTGAGAGGAGGCTCTTACCGAAAGATAATATAATTTTTTTTTATAGATAAATGTTTTAATAACACTTATTAATTATCACAAATAATAAAACATTCCAACGAAACATTTTATTCTTTTCTCCGAATAAAAACAACAAAACTGGACAGTTGCCAAATTTCATACAAAAAAAAAAAGTGCCGATAATTTTAACAGCAAAATAAATAAAAATGAAATAAAATAATGGGAAGATGGAGTTAGTATAAATGATGTAAGTTGCTTTAAACTGCGTAATCGAGCCACTTAAGGAAAGGGCATGTTTACAAACAAACAGTTCCATCAACCAATCTAACACCTTATTTTTGTCGTAGCTATCATTGCCGGAATCGTCATGGCGACGTAGGCCAATCATATTATAGACCAGTTTATAGGAGTCATATAGAATAAACAGGTTTTTCTTGCTAATCAACCGTAATTGAACCAACAGTGACGTCAACTGCCCTTTCCTTATAGCACTTTATTCTTAGAAGCTAAGGCAAATATTTGCAGTAACAAACGCCAGAGGGCGCTATTTCCAACTCGCGAAAAGTCTCCCATTTATCTGACTGGACTGGGTTTATTATTTAATGACTTTGCTTACAACAGCTGAGTCTACAGCTATTTGTAATAGAAATCAAGTTTGATTTTTCATTGTTTAAACAAGATTTGCTGTATATTCTTTAAATAAATAAACTCTTTTACATTTCTGGTGTGAATTTAAAATTAAAATGAAAGTAAATACTAATGTTTAAATTTATTTCCCGACCACTACACGGCGAAAGCTAAAGTATAGTGCCTAGAAGTCGGCAGAATAAGCAAACTACTTACTTCTAGGCACTGTACTATAACACTGCGTAGGCGATCAAGCAGTTGTTATGTGCGGATTTTTCTAAAAAAGAGGGAGGAGGATTGAGTAGTTGAATGTTTTCAAGTTCTTTTGTTTCATGTAATTTAGAAAAAAATTAGAAGAAAGAGAAATTAAATTTTACTTTAGTAGCTATTATAAATATGTTCTGTTACCGAATTTATTTCATAATCGATGTGTTTTGTTTAAAAATGGATATTCTTTATTTGATTTGCGTATATATATTTATTTTAATTCATTTTCATAAATATAAATATTCGCAGATAGTTTTAAAAAAAGTATATAATTTCGTAAAAGTTTAACCAATCGATTTTTATTTTATTGGTACATATTTGAAATCAGATTCAGAGGTTATTTTCAGAATTCTGCATTCCTGTTCTTTTCCTCATTCAGGGGATTTTAGGGGGGGGGGGGGTGAAAACGTATCTCGCGATCTATGATGGTTTTAGAAATGAAATTTTGAAAGGTGGTAAATCACAAAACATAGAAACTAGATATAAAGGAGTTGGTTGGGGGTGAATTAGGCCCCTTGCTGTGTATGTTTAGGAGGGAGAGCGCAAAAACGCATCTCAGGATCACTCGCCGCTTTTGTCATAAAAATTGTCAGATGCTCAGTGTCAGAATAAACATAAAATACAGATGAAAAATTTTTAAACTCGGTCCGTTTTCTATCGTAAAAAAATGAGAATCTATCACGGTGTTAAAGATTAAATTTTGAAAGAGGATAAATCACATAATGTAAACATATTATGCAAATAACTTTTTCTATCTGCAGGTACCTCCTTTCCCCGGGTGTGAGGGGAGGGGAAAAATAGTAAATCATGACTTTCGTGATGAAATTTTGCTGCATGCTAAGTGTCAGAATATAAACATAAGATTCGGATGATTCTTTTTTCTTTTTTAAATTCAGCCCCATCACCCACCAGGAAAAAATAAAAGGGGTAGGGCATAAAAACGTATCTCCGCATTTCTCAAGGTTTGAGAGATGAATTTAGAAAGTAGGTGAATTGCAAAATATAAACAGCAGATATGAAGAATTATTTCGTTTCATTGTAAGCATCGCCTGATGTCGGGGGGCAACCCTTTTTTAAAGTTTTATTTTAATCATTTACAGTTTTTTTATCCTATATTTTTATGTATTCACTAAATTATATTCATTCATAAATGCAGATTTTTATTTAACAGATCAAAGAGAGTTTTTCATTTTTCAATAAAAGCTATGCATCTAAATATAAAGTTAAAAAAATAAAAATAAAAGACAGCCACCAATTGATGTTTAAACGTAATTTTTAGGTCACGACAATCACAACAAAGTGATTACAAGAAAACAATCGACAAAAATGAAATATATGTCACATTTATTAGAAAATAAAATATATTATTAGAATTTTTATTGCTGCACTGAGAATATTTGAAATTTTATTGAATGTGAAAAGGAAACAAAATTGCAAACGTGTCAGAAAAATCCGCAATGACGATCAGAGGATTTTTTTTCTTTCTATTTTAAAACGCATTTCAGTTCTATTTATGGAATGTCACAACAGTCCTTCCTATGGAGCTTTATTTGCGAATCACTGTTTAAAAAAAACATGATTTAAAATGTGAGAGAAGTTGTTGCTGATAAAAAAGTAGATGTTTGCTAGTTTTTATTAGTTGCGATTTATATTGGTCTATGATAAATATTATTTTGAATTATTTTCCAACCAACCAACCAACTCTACTTCTCCAGGTGAGTGGAGAGTCGATTCATCAAGCAAGGAAGTCGGTTCAGACTAGACTCCTCAAAGTCAGTCGAAATGCCCATCCCTGGACAGAACAGTTTTATGATTGATATGCTGGTAAATTCTAAATATTAATTTCTAATTTTAGATCACTTACAGATTTAAATGAGAATGCTATGCCTTTTTAATAATTCAACAAGGAGAACTTAGTACCATGTAGGTGTTCGCCCCTCATTTTAAGTGTTCTACAAAATACCAAATATTTATACCTTACATTAACACCTATTTTTTCATAAACAAATGATTACTTAATTTTACCGGTATGAGTGAAATATTTCGGTCATGTTGGCATTGTATTAATTCGGGGATCACCAAACTCAATCTTTTCAGATTCAACCGCATATGGTTTGTTTGTATAAGATTTAACGTGCACTTCATATTTTGTTTTATTTTTAAATTCCTACTATTAGCTCACACTCTCTATATATATATCTTGTTGGAATTCTCAATCGTTAATAAAATATTTTCTATTCATCCTATCAAGTTCAAATAAATTTTTTTAGACTTGTCCTGGATGACAATTGATGTTAATACAGTTTTTTTTAAATATTAATTCATTAATTAAATTAAATTAATTAATTTTAATTTTATATTTCATTTCTGTTCAAAAGTATTGACTCACTCCATATTTATAGTCTCACCTTCACACGTAAAAAGATAATGGGGCTGGCTGTTCACGGACGAAGATCAGGCGGCTCGCGGACGAAGGAGACTATAAATGTGGAGTGAGTCTATACTTTTGAACAGAAATGAAGTATGAAACTAAAATTAAATAATAAAATTTAATTAATGAATTAATATTTGAAAAAAAAAACTGTATTATCGTTAACTGTAACATCGCTATGGCACTTTATTGTGAAGTTTGGTAATTTTCGAAATTCAATATTTGAAAAACGGCATAATTATTAGATTTTAAATTTATATCAAGAAAAATACAATTTTTTTAAAACGCAGTTTGTCTAACAATTTTGTGAGAAATACTTTTCGAGCTATTAATTTTTGGTATTTTAGCTATTTATTTTTTATTTAATTTTTAATACATTTCAAAAATTTCTCTTATGTAAGATATTTAGCAGGATATAAATTTAGGAATAAATACCGTCAGTGGCGAAGCGTGTAGATCGCTGGAAAAAAATTTCTATTTGACCTAAGTAGGAATTGACTTAAAAAAAAAGTTTTTATACTACTTGTTTAAAACGAGCTTAACAGATAATGTAATTCAATTTAATACGAATAGAATTGTCTTCTGAGGGACCCAACTTGACTGCATTTTCTGCATGTGACGTTTTTGATGGGATACAAATTTATCCTAACGACAATAGTGATGTGAATGAAATAAAACAAAAAATATTTATTTACTGACGGATATTTTAATACAATTACTAATATATTTCGATGTTTAAAGAAATTTTATTATCAACAGAAAATTTAATGAGGTCAATTAATGAGATTTCATATCTTTTAATTATAATCAAGCCTCATAAATTCGTTTAAATGTAATAAGAATCACATATAAGTGTATACACATTTTTTTTTTCAATTATAATTTATTTACTGATTGCAACTATTCTATATAATAAAAGAGTAAGTCATGTGACTGTCATCAACAGTACCAGGATGCCCCCATTGCTGTTTCATATTCCTGGCGGTCATTTTTACTCAAAAATGTTTTTTCGAATAAAACTGCATAAAAGTTCCATTTTTGGAAAGATGTTTGAGAGATGAGTTACATTCAAATATGTATATATTCTGAGATAACTTCAGTTGAAATTGGATTGACAACCCAATATCTCATTCCATCAAAATAAACAAACACAAGAGATTTGTTCATCGTGAACGATAGAAATATAAAACCATGAAGGTAATCATTCGCAAAGCAAGTTCTCCGTGAATGAATTTTTAGAGCGCTTCCTGGTGTCAAAAAAAAATTCGCACCAGGACCTGTGAGACAATCAAACTTTACCATAATTCTGTTTGTTGAAGTGCTATACAACTCAACTTCCTTCCGTATCTTTTCTTGGCGTAAGTTGAATGTAAACAAATACAACTCATGTAATTATATTTAATGAATCAAATTTCGAAATGAATTGACGGTTAATTTGGTACTTATGTATTATACGTGCCAGGAAGAGAGATCACCGAAAGAGATTTTAATCGCCAATCATATTTACCGTTGTTAATGACCAATCGCGTTCAAAACAGTAATTTAATATACATTTATAAAATACATAACATCATTAAGTACTTTTATGTTATTTGGGCGCAAATCTCACCAATAGCATTTTTTAAATCGCCAATACCAGGTTTTATTTTTCGCGTGTGCAAATTAGAAACGATACTTTGATTTTTAAATCAAATGTTTTGATTTATGATATTATTTCTTATTTATCTATTTTAAATGAAAAATGTAAACGGCATGTACTTTAAATGGGAACAGCTGTCGCAGACGCACCGGGAATGGCGCGATATTTGTTTTGCGCAATATTGGCGAGAAAACCCCATTTTCAGGTACCTGTTAGAGATTGCTAAAACCGCATGTTACTTTTATTTTATTATGAAACAGTTTATTTTATATTAAAAACACACATTTTTATTATAAAACGCGCACAATCATTAATTTATCATAAAACACACAACATTTACATGTAATTTATTATAAAACATACGGAAGCTGCTCTACAGGGTTGCCATGCGAAGCAAAATCTAACCGAAACCACCGGGTTGCCCAGGCATAAAATCGCCATTTTGGCGTCAAAATGATACCCTGGTGCGTCTGCGGCAGCTGTACCCAAAATGACCCATCATTAAAAATGGTAACTAATATAAAATCAAAGTAAATTAATACAAAAAATAATTTAACATACATTTATTAAACTCATAAAATCATATTGATGGCTTTTAACTTAGTTACTTACGATGGTAGTTTTATTGGCGGTATGTTATATCCACCGGAATGAATATGAGATATATATTCTAATCACATACTATTTACCTATGAATATAATATACATATCTATAATCTATGTCTAATAAATCAATAAAAGCGTCTTCAATTGTCTTTAATATTTCTACTACATAATTGTCTGAGTGCAACGAAGACTCATACACAGCGCAGTATTACTTTGCCCGATATATAGCTACGATGGATATTAAAACCTTTCGTGAAGCATAACTCAAAAAATATTTAACGGATTTCGTTCAAATTTTTACAGCAGGTACCTATAAAGGTGACAACGACGTCTATTTATTAGCAAGAAGAAATGTCAAACCGTTTGGAAATTATATTAAAAAAATAGATAAAAAAGCACAATTAAAGTACATACGTCACTAAAATTTTGTGCGTACGTCATTTTCACCGGCGGGAGATTTTCGTAGACAATCGGAATTGAAAAGTTCATGGAGTACATGGAGCAAAAAAATATGCACGCACAATAAAATATATTAATAATAAATAAAATATATTTCAATTTAGTAGAAATCGAAAATTAATCTGGATTTATTTCTGTTTGAAAGAAAAACCCCGCAATAACTTGGTAGACTTGGTATTAGAGATTTGGCGCAAATCTCAGCAATAGCAGCTTTTTTTATTTCGCGTGTGTAAATCAAAAAAAATATTATTTTGGTGTTTAAATAAAAGGTTTCGATTTATGGCATTATTTCTTTTTCTTCTCTCTTTTTAGCATTTTAAATGGGATTAATGAAAGGCATGTATTTTAAATTAAATGAGTGAAAGGTTTATATTTAAATGAAATGAATTCAATATGAAAATGTTATAGGAACAATATTTGGCGATTTATCAACTGCGCCAGGATATCATAAAAGTACCAATATATCAAACGGTATGTAGTATGTGAAATGAAACAGTTATATTATAATCACCCATCGTACAAGAAAATAAACCATTATTCTGCATTCAGAGGGAAAAA
Source organism: Maratus michaelseni (assembly GCA_963931845.1). Classification (NCBI taxonomy): domain Eukaryota; kingdom Metazoa; phylum Arthropoda; class Arachnida; order Araneae; family Salticidae; genus Maratus; species Maratus michaelseni. The sequence goes on from OZ007597.1 coordinate 161,628,203, forward strand.
TCCATCTCCTGTGCCGTAAGATTTGGCGAGTTCTTTTTTGGTGATAAGTTTTTCGATGTGATTGTTGGGATCTGCAGGATTTGGCTTACTTTTTCTAAATCTTATTTTTTTTTTTTGCAGATATTTTTCTATTTTTTATATTTGGCATTCTATTTTGTATATTTTCTATTTGGCATTTGGAAAAGTGATTTTTACCTTTTTATCTGTGCCTTCGGAAATATTAAAAAATAAAAAAATATTTACATATATCAAGCGTATAATGTTATGTTTTGTATTTTTATACGGACCACTTCTCCATTTTTAGATTTTAAATGATATTTATTATTTACTAGCCGTTTATTAATTGTTTACAATTTACCCCCCTGACAATAACAATTATTTTTCACAAAAATGCATCTTAGGTTTGTTAAATAAGTTTGTTTATGTATTTTCATTACTTATTAAAATATCGAATCTGGCGATAAAATTTTATATTAGAATCGTGCTTAAATTTTTAAGATGGTGCAAAAATATGCTTTAATAAACGTATGTTTGTAAATATTTGAAAAACATGTTTTACCGCTCTCTTGAAAAATTTTGTAAGATGCTAAAACTACCTTTTGGCACCATTTAAAAATTTTTTCGCAAACCGACATAGGATACGAAACTTTCCCCATTCAGATACACAGGCAAGGCTGGTCTCAAACAAGAGTAAAGATAGCAACAATATTGTTTTAACTCTATATAAGAGTTACAATAATGATATTAAATGCTCCGATTGGCTTTGGGCCCAATTACGAAAGTTTCTCCTAAAAAAACTGTAGAAGAAGTCTTTTACATTTGTTTCAAATGAAGCTCGGTCTACAAGGTATTAGTTAATAATACAAACAACACTAATGGCATGGAGGCAAAAGTTTTAATTTAAATGTATATATTTGAAACCCTTCTCCCCCTACCCCCCCCCAAAAAAAAAAAAAAATGAAAAGAAAAAAGTTACAGTAATGAATTTAAAATGGCGTTAAGCCACGCTTTCTGACATAAGGAAAGGGCATGTTTACAAACAAACAGTTCCATCAACCAATCTACCACTGCATTTTTGTCGCAGCTATCATTGCAGGAATCGTCATGGCGACGTAAGCCAATCATATCATAGACCAGTTTAACAAAGACCAATCAAATCCCTCCATCTCATGTGTACTGTAGAAGCCGTAAAGAACGAACAGGTTTTTCACCCAAACCAACAGTAGTTTAACCAACAGTGACGTCAGATGCCCTTTCCTTATAAGCAACTGACTGCAAACGCAATAACGAAACTTTCACTTAACTTAATAACATGTAGCTAATATAGCCCTCAGGGTACTTTGCAGTTATACAGACCTTGTGGTTTTTTTAAAAAGCTTGAGACAATTCAGGTTTAAGAAGTTGAGATTTACTGTCAAATGATATAAACAACTATGAACACAAAACTGATGAATTATTATTCAGGTTTATGTATGTATTTAAAAAAAATTGCATCTGATTACACTTATTAGATAAATTACTTCTGTTTGCATTTAATAACTGATAAACGGCTTCTGGATATAAAATGAATTGTTTAAATATTTGGAAGAGGTTCGAGAGGTAGAAAGACGAGTAAACAAACGGGTAGACAGACGGGTAGCGAGACGAGTAGCGACATAGGTAGACTGACGGGTAGCGAAACGAATAGACAGACGGCTAGAGAGAAAGGTAAAAAGAGGGTTGACAGAGGGGTAGCGAGATGGGTCACGAGACGGGTAGCGACGCCGGTAGACAGGAATGTAGCGAGAAAAGTTGCGAGATGCGTAGCGTGGTAGATAAAGAGACGAGTAGAGAGATGAGTACAGAGAGGAGTTGACTGACGGGTAATGAGATTGGTAGCGAGTCGGGTACAAAAACAGACGGATAGTGAGACGGGTGTACATACGAGTAGAGAGACAGTAGATGGGTACGGAGATGGGTAAGAAGATGAGTAGAGAGGCGTATAGCCAGACGGGTAGAGAGACAGATAGAGAAGTTGTGAGACAGTTAGACAAATGGGTTGCAAAGTGGATAGAGACACGGCTAGACATACAAGTAGTAAGACGGATAGACAGACGGTTAGAGAATTAGATTGGCGGGTAGCGAGACCAGTAGAGAAATATAGAGACAGGTAGCGAGATGTGTAGAGAGATAGACAATCGGTTAGAGAGACGGGCAGAAGAACGGATAGGGAAACAGACAGATTGTGGAGAGACAGGCAGACAGGCAAAAGAAAGGTCTGCGGATTGGCGCAGTAAAGGCACAGGGGGCAGAGCCTCCTAGAGAATAATCAAGAAGTATCTGTTAAGCTTAACTTTGAAATATATATAATTTTTCAATTTTGCCGATATGGAGATTTAATGTAAAAGTTATTTTACAGAAGTCATCGAAAGATTTTTTGTTTACTTTAATAGTAATTTAGACTATAGTTTTGCAATCTGGTTTGTAGCAAAGCATGGTATCAATGTGGTTTGAAGTGTAAGAGTTTCTGTAAACATTTATACAAATAATAGATATATAATCAAGGAAGAAAATTTTTAAATTCACACAAAAAGGGTGCAACAATGAAATTAAATTTGTGTTAAGCCATGCTTGATAGAATAATCTATTGGCTGCAAATCCAATTACGTAACTTTAAAAAGCTTGGCATTTTAAAAGATCCGGCGTTTTTTTTGTTTTGTTTTTTTCCCCAAGTTTTGCGCAATACGCGCTTAAGAAAATGAGATTCTTTGCCACATTTAAAAAAAAAATTATGACAACACATCTGCTGAACGGTACTTCTTTTCTATTTTTTAACAGTGTATATGAATTTATATATGATATTTTGTAATTCTATCATTTAATTTGCTCTTTTTCTTTATATTGTATTTGTTAACCCTATGTTCTCAGCAATATCACTCAGACTAATCCCTTTGAGGGAAGTCCTAGTGTTAACTATAGAGTCACAATATATAAAAAAAAGCGGGTTGCTGTAATTAGAATTACAGGCGCCCATGTTGGCGCGGGTTATTTACCTGTTACGGATCTTAATAAAGTCAGTAGACATTAAGCAGAAATGCCAAAGTAAGGAAATTACGCAATTATGAAAATTCTTGAACTATATCAAACAAGAACGAAAAATCATGCGTCAAGCATAGATTATGTAACACTTTCCAACGCTTCCAAAATAATTTTACGAATCATACTCTTTAATAAGCTAAAAGATAACATCTAAGTAATCCAAATACTTTTATTCAGCCCTGTATAGGATCTATAGATTTGTATATATACTACATAGGATGCTAAATTTTAGTTCAGTTAGGAAACACGTAGCACAGTTTAAAATTCTCCGTCTGGAGTTAAATAATACGGAAATGTGTTCCCGAACTTTTGTGCTTCCCTGTATAGGATCTACAGAATTTATACACACCACGTAATATACAAAAAGCGATTTAAAATTAAAATCGCGTTTAGTAACTTAAAACGCACTTCCAGGAATTATTGTTAACATACAGTAGAAAATTCTTTTGTGTGTCCCTGTAAATGAACGATGACTGCTATACACACAATATTCTGTAGTAAGTCTCTTGTAATGAACCTTATATAAATTTCAATGCGTTTAAAATAGGGAAACATTATTTAAATAAACCGCAGACGATTTTTCTCCATAGACGTAATGTAACGGATTTCTTTTGACTGTCCCTGTAAAGTAAGTATAAGTGCTATGCACACCCTATTCCATATTAAGCTTCTTCTAATGCACCTTAGTGATATATATAAATTTCAATGCGTTTAAAATAGTGAAACATTATTTAAATAAACCGCAAATGATTTTTCCCCATAGACCTCAATGTAACGGAATTCTTTTGAGTGTCCGTGTAAAAAAACTATAAGTGCTACATACTTCCGTTGAAATAGGGAACATGCTATAGATAACAATTATAACATATAAAAATTGCAGGGCAATCCGAGCATATTTACGGGAGTTAGAGCACGGACAGACGGCAGACGGCCAGACGGCCAGACAAACCGAAGTCATAAACACTTTTCAACTAGGTTGGAAAATGTTAAAAAGGGGAGCAGAGAAAAACAAAGTCGAATAGAGATCAGCATCTAGAAGGAAGTTCGTGAATTTTAATCAGATTGTATGCCACGGGTCAAAAGTGCTGACAGCAAATATGGTTTAAACGGAATGTGATTATCAAAACTGGCTTCCAAAAGTTCAATGTTTCACTAAACCATACTCGAAAGTTACGTGTAGCCTGATTATGGCACATTATTCAAGACGTTTTAGATGAGAATAATGATAGATTTTCTAATCTTCCGTAATCGAGTCTACAGCCAAAGTTAGCGAGGAAAATAAAGATATTAGCAGCAATATGCAGGGCCGGTGACAAGTTTCACGGGCCCCTAGGCAGACCAAAACTACGAGCCCCCTACAAGAAAAAGTACGAAAATTCGCCGCTTATACGATTCATTGTATAATCGAATCATGTTTTTTTTAGAATTAAGGACATGACGTTAATTGTCGTTTATTTGAATCAGGACCACCCCCTCTGATTGAATCAGATTCCGCTTTACAAACATGGTTAATTAAAAGGTTGTTATTAAACTTTGATCGAATACGTGCCATAAAATAATTTACTCAAGGGTATGTTGAAATTTTACGTTTTACCTGTTTGACAATCCCGTTTCTGACACATTTGCAAACAAAAAATGAAAATTTCAACTAAGTTTAATAAGGTGTTACAGAATTAAGAAACGTGTTCCTCTCCCTTTGACTATAATCAGTTGCTACACTTGATGACATACTTTTCATGATTTCATATCCCAAAAATTACGTTGAAAAACCCATTTCGACAGTACTCATAGATATATAATTTTTTCAAATATTGATGTCATAATTTATATTTACGTATAAAAATTGTTAAAATCTATAAAAATCACAATATGTTTGGGATGGTTAATACTAACGCCACAGAATATTCAGCTTGAAAAAAATAATTATTACAGACAAACGAATGAATAAAAACCAATTTACCATTTAGAGAGGTAAACTTACATCTTTATAATTCATAAATTCTTGACTGAATGGCTTTTATTTTGATATCCAAAATTTAAATTTGCCCTAGATGCACAATATGAAGTAAAATCGTGTTTTAGTATTGGAAATTTAAAATCCTTTTGCTATTTCAATATGGAGACGGCTCCCTCAGACTTATTTTTAATATACTTTTAAGAAAGATTTATTTTCGCAATTAAATTGCTATTTTCATTTTTCTCCTATAAAAATGGAAAGGGTTCTTTTTTTACTTTCTTCTATCTATAAAAGAAGAAAGTATTGTAATCGAAATTTTTTCCGACTTCCGGTTTTCGACGGATTTGCACGGTTTAGGGATCAGAGATTCCGAAAAACATGTTTTTACAAAATGTCTGTCTGTCCGTCTGTCCGTCCTCATTGTATTACTGAAAAGTGTTGAAGTTATGCTTCAAATTGAACCACATTTTTTTACTATGTTTTTGGCTATGGCAAGCAGGTGCTACTTTGAATTTGGGGATATTCCGACGAAAGGGGGCGCTGCTATTGCGATTTTTGTTCGATTTTCACTATTTTGTCATCGAAAAGTGATGAAGATGCAGATAATTGAACCAATTTTTTTTATATGTTTCTGACTATAGCCTGCAGGTCCCTGTTGAATTTAGGGATATTTCGACGAAAGGGGGGCACTGCGATCGCGATTTTTGTTCGATTTTCACTATTGTATCATCGAAAAGTGTATGAAGTTATGCAGATAATTGATCCAATTTTTTTTTTATATGTTTTTGACTATAGACTGCCGGTCCAAGTTGAATTCGGGGATATTTCGACGGAAGGAAGGGGGGCTGCGATCACGATTTTTATTTGATTTTCACTATTGTATCATCGAAAAGTGTATGATGTTATGCAGATAATTAAAACAAATTTTTTTTCTATGTTTTTGGCTATGGCAAGCAGGTCCTATTTGAATTTGGTGATATTCCGCCGGAAGGGCGCGCTGTGATTGCCCTTTAAAGATTTCAAATTCAAAAAGGTGTACAAAAAAATTATAAATCTTAAAAGTTTTTTTCGTTAAATGTTCGGCCTTGATCCAGAGAATCCGGAGCAATTTTTGTTTTGCCTCTATCTTAAAAATGGCTGAGATATAGCGGTTTGAAATTTTAGGGTTGTGGACATTTTCAAACAAGACAGCAGAATTCATCCATAAACAGGTTTAATTTATGAGTTTTTGTTAACATGGTTTCTGCAAATTCTCTTTCATTGTTGTAACCATTGTTCCTATTTTTATATGCTTAACATTATATATTTATATTAGCCAACGTCATATTCTCGCCAACCTTGGCGACAGTTGGCGAAATATCGCCAAATTTGGCGACAAACATAGGTTGCCATAAATGAAGCCAACTTGCCTGTAGAGGACTAATTTGGCGGTATTCTCATTCAAATTCAATGTTGACGAGAACACGCATTTTAGCTTCCTGTTTTTCAGTAAAATTAGCTAAAATCGTAAAACCAAGGAGTAGGGAGGCTATCTGATCCTGTCGGTACAGGCCAGAAGGACTTTTCGTAGTTTAGTATACATCAGTTGATCGCATCCCGGTAACCCGACGATTCGCAAGAGGCTGACGTACAACAGAATGACGAAAAATAATGATTTTATTGGCGATGTGAAGCAAATTTTGAAGTATTAACATGACTGAGATAGCAGAAAATATTGGGATTGGCACATCCGACTAGTTCTTTTTTTAACTAATTGTATACATACGACGCATAATGCTTAACAACATATAACATATAAATACTAGCTGACACGTCCAGCGTTGCCTGGGCCCGTGATAATAAACTTTTCCATCGAATACATTTAAACTTTAACAAAAATATATTTTTTATTGTCTAAACTTTTTGAAATTTTTATGAGCTATAAATATAATGTTTCCAAACCCTGTGTATAATTTTCTTGCTAAAATATTGATATTTACTCCTGGAAGGACTGCAGATCGAGAGAAAAGTCGCGTGCGTACCCACGATTTAAGAAGGTTCTCAAATGATCTGCTCAATAACGCGAAACATTCTGACACAATTTCAGACTCATTTTTAAACACAAAAGCATAAAATTGGCAGGCCTGACTGTTGAAGCGATTTGGAATCGAAATTAGTTTTCCATTTTTTGATAAATTATTTATCGAGTTATAAGTGATTCGTGTCACGTGACCACGAGTTTTTCTCCTTTCTAGCGCTGGAGCATTTTTAGATTAGGTTTTTTTTACTTTCTTCTATCTTTACAAGAAGAAAGTATTGGATTCATGAAAATTTTCGACTTCAGGTTTTCGACGGATTTATACGTTTTAGAAGGTCCTGAACACGATTTGTCTATTTTTAGAAAATGTCTGTCTGTGACTCTGTCTGTCTGTCTGTCTGTCTGTCCGTATGTGACAAAAATTTTGTGGGCGCTCTATCTCAAGAACGAAATGCTCGGAATTTAATAAAACTTTAGATTCAGTTAGTCCCTGATATAAATGGGTGCTGATTAGTTTTTGATAAAAATCGCCCGGCAGGTGGCGCTGCTATGCAACATTTTTCGCGATTTCCGCAATAGCTCTATCTCAAGAACTAATGCTCAGAATTAAATAAAACTTTATATTCAGTTAGTCTCTGATATAAATTGGTGCTGATTAGTTTTTGGTAAAAATCACCCAGCAGGTGGCGCTGCTATGCAGCATTTTGCAGGATTTACACGATTTTAGCGATAGCCCTATCTCAAGAAATAATGCACGGAATTTAATAAAACTTGAGCTTCAGTTAGACATTGATATAAATTGGTGCTGATTCTTTTTAGTGTATGCGAAACCTGTGTGAGATAGAAGAAAGTTTTGGGATTGACACATCCGACTAGTTTAGATTTGGATTTCCGAAGCCAATCCCAAGTTTTCGCACAAAAAAAAAAAAAAAAAAAAAAAAAAAAAAAAAAAAAAAATATTGCAAAAGTTAGTTCTATAAACGATTATTTTTCAAAAGGGTAACATTAATATTTTTATCTTCTTCTATCTTTACAAGAAGAAAGAATTAGATTAATAAAAAAATCGACTTTCGGTTTTCGGCAGATTTATATGTTTTAGAAGGTTCTGAACACGATTTGACTGTTTTTAGTAAATGTCTGTGTGTGTCTGTGACAAAAACTTTGTAGGCGCTCTATCTCAAGAACTAATGCACGGAATTTAATAAAACTTTAGATTCAGGTATACCTTGATATAAATTTGTGCTGATTAGTTTTTGGTGTAAATCGTCCAACAGGTGGCGCTACTATGCTGCATTTTTCATGATTGCTTTATCTCAAGAACTAATGCACAGACATTTATCACACTTCAGATTTAGTTAGGTGTTGAAATAAGTTGTTCTTGATTATGTTATGGTGTAAATTTCCGAACAGGTGCACTGCTATGCTTAGTTTTTTGTTTTGTTTTTTTTGATTTACACGATTTTAGCGACAGTTATAGCTCAAGAATTATTGCACAGAATTTAATAAAACGGTAGATGCAGTTAGATCTTGATATAAATTGGTGCTTATTTCTTTTTGGTGTAAATCGCACAACAGATGGCACTGCTATGCTGCAATTTTCACGGTTTCCGCAATAGCTCTACCTCTACCTCAAGAACAAATGCACGGATTTTCATAAAATTTCAGATTTAGTTAGACGTTGATATGCTGTTAGATGTTGCTAATTAGGTTTTGGTGTCGACCAACAGGTATTGCTGCTATGCTGCACTTTTTCAGGAATTACACGGCATTAGCGACAGTCATATCGAAATAATTAATGCACGGAATTTCATTAAACTTCATATTCTATTAGACGTTGAAACAGCTCTCGGGAAACATTTCTTTTGAAAGTGTTTACACTGTTATTTTTTCGAACGAATTTCGGCATTTTAAAAGTACAAGTGCGATCTTTAATTCGGTGTATTCGTTTTTTCAGCATTTTGGTTAGTTACGTGGATTCAGGCTTCGAAAAATTGGGTGAGAACTTGAGTTTGACATTTCTTAAATTTTTTTGAAAGGGCTAATATTAATATTTTTTCAAACGAAATGCTCAGTTTTAAAGCTTAAAGAAAATAGGTGAGGTTTGGTGTCTTTATATTTTCCGTATTTCGAAGGGTTCGAACGGTCCGCGCCAAGGGCAAAACAAAAACCGCTTTCGCACTTTTGGATCTTCTCTACTTCCACGCTTTGGAACGGGGTTCTGTAACGTAACCTCCGCAGCGTTTTTTCAACAGAACCTGTTTAATTGCAGGTTTTAAATGATATCTTGGCTAATTATAAAAAAAGGGAAAATCGTATCGTGTCTTGGATGATCCTCATTCAAATTTTCAGACGTCTGCACGTGGTAGATTTTCTGAGCCCTCCTACACAGGCAAACATTTATTTTTCTTTTATCAGTATATATAGATAACATACACAGCATAGGTATAAACGGCATGTAACTCAAACTTTAAAAGTTTTTTACGAACAATATAAAAATATCTTCTATTCTAACTTATTTTTCAACATTTTACTTTATTATTCTTGACGGGCTTTCGGATAGTAAATTTTAAAATTTATTCACAGACACTAAAGTTAACTCTCTCATCTCTCATGCATGAATTGTTTTTAAGTGGATTAAAAAGTTATTTTGCATTTAAAATGAATTATTAAGAAGAGATAATGTTGAATTTTTAAAATCTTACAATTATTACTAAATTACAAAATGACCCTGATAAAGCTGACTTACAAACACTAAAACATTTTTACAAAAAAAAGTTATTAAATAGTTTTTTATGATTATTTAAACTTTGGAGATTTTACCACAAAGCAAAAAGTAAAATAATTATATTTATTATATTATATTTGTAATAATTATTGGTCATGTTTCTGTTTACATCCATAAGCAGAAAATCTCTCAGAAAATTCTGTGATGCAGAAAAGAAAACAAAATTGACAAAGTTAGATTTTCCAATGGAATATTTGAAACTGAATTGGCCCTCCAACCTATTTCTATGTTTTACAAACATTATTAAATTTTATATGAAGTTTATAAATCATACAGAGATGAAAATAACATAAGCACAGTTCTATGGGAGACGGGGGTTGCTTTTCAATACAACTTCATATGAGGTTGCCATGCATGACATGGTTAATCAATTCGCGACGAGCGTCACTTATACTTACACAATCCTTGATACACAATCCTTGAATACTTGAGTAGAAAATTTTTGGCTGATTCAATCGCATAATTTCTGCAATTAAATTGCACAAAAATTTATTTTCTGAATTAATAAAATATTAAAAATTCTTTAAATGATGCGTGTCGCGTAGGGGTTAATAATCTAAAATATCTGTCAGGTTCATACTGATGATAAATACTATATCATTATTTATAAAATATAATATATTTACATTAAGTAAAAGTAAACAAGTTGTAAATTTCCAACTGGACGAAAAATGTCCGGGCCAGGATTCGAACCTGGGATCGCTTGGCTGAAGCCGCCAAGCTCTACCACTGAGCTATCCCGGTCGAATCTGGAGGGCATAATTCATCCAGTTAACCTTATTGATCAAAGCATCTGGTCTGATATTTTAATCAGCTCAACAGAAAAATTATTGATTACTTTACCAATTTGAAATAATTGTGTTAAAAAAATAATCTAGTGTATTCACGTATCCAGCGTTTTCTGGAGTTCCTTTACTTGCGATCTTCTCTGTTGAGCTGATTAAAATATCAGACCAGATGCTTTGTTCAATAAGGTTAACTGGATGAATTATGCCCTCCAGATTCGACCGGGATAGCTCAGTGGTAGAGCGTGGCGGCTTCAGCTAAGCGATCCCAGGTTCGAATCCTGGCCCGGACATTTTTCGTCCAGTTGGAAATTTACAACTTGATTACTTTACCAATTTGAAATAATTGTGTTAAAAAAATAATTTAGTAAGTAAAAGTATTTTGCAAAATTTTTAGTATATTAATAAAAAAGGTTTTTGTATGTGTGTTAGGTTTGTTTTTTTGTTGGTTGGTTGGCAATGGCTAGAGAAATCTATTGCACGTAGAGGTCTGCAAATTTGGATAATGATAGGCAAAAGCAAATTCGAATGCACCTAAGGCTCAGATTTTTCATTTTTGGATAATTAGCTTAATTAGTCATCCCTTGAACAATTTCCTGGAACAAAATCTCCTTTGCATAAACCTCTTGTTATGCACGAGATTTTATTAGGGATTTACCCAATCTAAGCAACAAACGGAAAAGATATACATGTAATTGTGAAATTAAAGATTTTGTTGAAAGATTCTTTGTTATGGATGAAAATATGCAGCTTTACGTATAATTATGAAAGTAAAATCGTCACAGAATCGGGAATTTGCTTCGTTGTATAGGGTTGCTGCGATCATCTTTAGCACACGTGGGAGAAACAGACCGGGATCTCCGTTAAAAGTAAATTCCGACCTATTATACACTTCCATACCTGATTGGGATTTGAATCATGCACCTCTTCTTTAGTAGCCAAACGTTCTAACCACTAGACAAGCAGGTAGGCCTGAGTATCAGCGAAATACTTTGAACGACGTATCATTTTATCACACGAAGTCAATATGTGTCTTTAATTTTCATTCTGAAAAAAAAGTTTTAAGTCTATTGTGTTTTAAAATTTTGACTCTGAATAAAACACCAGAAAAAAGCTGCAAGATTGTACGTTTTTCTGTAAGCTTTACCTTTAAGAGACAATGGGGGTGGCCTTTTCAACTTGTTTTGAGAGAGGGGGGGGCGGCTCAGGCCCCTGACCCACCTGGGCTGCGCTTGGACATATAGGTACTTCTCTGAGCTCTCACATTAAAATACCCCTTCCACTAAATTAATTCAGTTTTTGTGCAAGAATTTTATTCCTCAGCATTAATATAATTTTTATAGAAGAAAGATAAGTATAGTTTCTTCCTATGTGGGGGCCTGAGTTATCATGATTATGGGTCCCGGTCCAGGTTTTCACGATCAGAAATCTGATAATTGGATCTGAAAGAAACGCGTTGTCAATTGAGCTATACAAAAATTGGGTTGAAACTTTAATATCACGCTTCAATTTTTATGCAGTCAGTAAACATGACCATCAAGATTTTATTATTATTATTATTATTTTTAATTAGGCATAGTAGGTACAGGACTAGGGATAAGAAACTTAAGATGAGGGGGAGATTTTGAATATCATTTTAAATTTTGTGTATAGTGAATCTCATGTAGTATAATGAGGTTGTTATAAGTTACATATTTTAAAAGATAATAAAAATATACTATATTATTTCTGATTTCAGGGTTTTCCTTTTTTTTTGTCACATAATAATGGTTTAAGTTTAAGGTCGCTTGCCAGGAACACAAGTAGAAATTAGAGGCCCGGTACAGCGGTGAGATGGGACCTCTGTCTGTCCTGTATGTACAATATACATATATACATAATACAAAAACTGTCCCTCACGAGGCCCATTTCAGCTTAGTGCCTGATACAACTGTACCCCTATAGCCCTTTGTACATGTCCCTGTCACTCACATAGTTATATTTTAACCAAAATAATTTTCTGGTATTTCATATATTAATCCAAGACGTCATATAAGTGAGTAAATTGATTGCGTAACATATATTGAATACAGAGGGCTCTAAGAATGTCTATACTTTGAGCCTTTATTTTTCTAATGTAAGTATTGACGACTATTAGTGCAACATTCCATATCGACTAGTCTTTAATTTAGTAATGGGAATAATTATTTTGTGTACACACAAAATAGTTATTTATACACATTTTTTAGGTAATTTTCTTTCTATGCGGCAAAAATGTATTCAAAATTTTCGGACAAATTTCACTTTTTTACTGTTGTTTTCTTTTTCTCTTATGCTTCGCTCTTATACTTTGTAATAAATATAGTTAATGAAAAAAACTAAGGATTAGAAAAAAAAAAGAAACACAAGTTTGTACAGAATAAGCATAAATATAATGTAAGTATTATGTACCATCAATTTAGAAAAAAAAATTCCCAATTAAGCACTACTTACTGAAACTTACTTCCTGATAAAACGACAATGAATAATGAGACATGAGTATGAGCGATAAACCTTTCTGGCATGGCTGCCGGCGATCTTTGAAACTAAAACCATAGTCTTTTCAGGAATACATTAAGTTCCGGTCTATTTGCAACAAGAATGATTAATTATTTAACAGCTTTTTGCATTAGTCCTCTCGGTGGGGTGTTTCCTGTAGTTTTGTTCAAAACATTCTAAATTACATTTCTAGGAAATGGTTTTCAGCTTGTAATGGTAATTTACCTTACAATTTACATGAGTAAGTTCAGATTTGAAACATTATAAAATTTCTAAAGTTGTTCTATCCAGACTGGGTCCCAGGGCAGTTGTCCCCTGTACCCCCCCCCCCCTCTCACCGGCCGTGACAATATGGTTCAGTGTAAATGTGGATATCATTAAAGACTTCGACAAAATAGACTTCATTGCATCAAATCGTATTAACTAAAATACGCCAATTGGCAATGGACCCAATTACGGAAAATTACTTAATATGTTTAAGAATCTCCGCATTATTGAATATATAGCAACTAATAAGCAAACGGACATGAAGCTTTTAGTGGGTTATGCGGTTTTTGTCAAGAAAGATGAAATATATAACAAAAAATATGCGAAATGCTACCATGATCGCAAAAGTTCTTGATTTGTTTATTAGAATCTTCCGGTTTGACGAAGGATTAAGGAAAAAAATAATAAATTATGAATAAAAGAAACGCGTTAGAATGCTTAACATACATTTAAAGGAGACCAAACTGGTCGCAAGTGGCGGCTAGTCTATAATAACAGATTAAGTAATTTTATCATACATGTAGATGTAGTTCAAATTAGGTTGTGCTTTTTTGTTTTGTTTTGTTTTGGTTTCCATGTTAACAGTTATAACTGTCAAAGAACTAATCAAAGAATAATTTGCTATTATAATAGCAAATTATTCTTTGATTATTTCGATCTAACAATTAAGACTAATATTTAACTTATTTAAAAATATTATTTACTTTTCTGCTTATACGTAAAACTGTAAGCAATTGCATGTTTTATTATTTTAAATATCATATCAGGAGCAAGGCTAGACATTAAATTCTCCTCTCCCGATCTCCGCTTAGTGATTTATTTACTGATGGATACAAATACTAATGTTAATACTAAAAGATCAGTTTCAACCACATGATCATCAGCTCACCAAGTGTTATCCAACCAATCATAATCGTCGATTTGTAGCCTGTATACGCCAGCGAAGTGATGACGTCAGCTTTGAATGGCTGCTGGAGACAAGAAGTTTCGGTTTCCCGTTGAGCGTTAATGTTACCAAAAATAAAGTCGTGTTAACAGTATTAATAAATTTTTAAAAAAAATTTCTGTTACAGATTTGCTAAATCTGAGGTAAGGCATTCATATGAATTCAACAAACTTCTGATTAAGTGCGTGATTTTTTTTAATTCCTCAAAAAAGATATGCCTTCATGCAGATGTTGTGGTGTTTGGGGTTCTTTCTAAAACACAACTTACTTAATTTAAAAGGCTCATTTGTTACTCAATCTTCATTTGACAATTAACTGACTTAAAAAACAAGTATACCCTGATTAGCTCCACTGAAATCTGTTGCCATGGAAAAGGGAGCAAATTATATTAAACTAATCAAAATATCAAAACTTAAGAATCCGAATAAGTTAATACAACATGATAATTTTGAACTCATCATTTTAAGACAATATTAAATGTAGCAAGGGGCAACAGATTTCTAAATCAAGTAGTATACTGAATTGCATAAAGAACACCCAACTCCACTCCAACCTGATCAAGCTTAAATCTCCATACACAGTAAATTAGCAAAATTTAATCATCATATAATTTAGAAAAATGAAGAGAATCTGAAATTCCTCCAATATGAGGACCAGAAGGGAAAAGGAAAGTTTAACAAAATAGAGATATGATGAGATACCAAAATTTTAGAACAATTATGGAGATTTTGAACCAGATCAGATCGGTTAACCGGAAATCGTATAGTGGTATAAAATAACTGAATACTTTTTTTTTTTTACTTTTTTAAAATAAACATTTTGATATTTATTTTCGAAAACAACATTACTGAGAGAGGAGAGTTAAAGCTAAATTTAAACAATTATGAAATTAGACTTAATCTTACTTTAGCATCGATTGTCAATATATCCAATTCTGAAATAGGAAGAATAATTACATCGAATAATCTTACGTAAACCTCAATTAATTTTCAAATAAACTATAATTATGAATTTTAAATTTAGAAAATAAAAAAAAATAATAATTTAGCAAGACTACAGCTTTCAAAACCTCACTCACAATAATTGAGTGGTTAGGCCTCTCTTATAGGATTGCTGTAAATATGAAAACACTAATTAAAGATCATAAAAAAAAACATACCATATTTGAGAATAAAAAAAAACAGTCTTTATTTGAATAATTAAAATTTATAAAAACAATGTAATTGTCAAAAAGAAATACTACTATAGTAACAAACAATATAAGTTGATCAATGTTGATTATTAAATATCTTTAAATCAAATATTAAGGTTCTCAAAACTAGCATAACATCATAACTAGAAGGATGATCAACTCTATAAAAATTAGGTATTAATTATTTTCAATAAAATATTGTGATTCTAAACTTTATCAAAACATTTCTTCCAAGCTTAATAACACAAATAAGCAACCTATTGAGTTTATGGAAAGAACACACTTAAAGTATACTCTTCGGATATATATATATACATATATATATAAAACATCAATAATCAAAAAACAAGTGAAATCAACTCAGGAAGTGGTATTACTTACAAATATATATATTAGGAATCTGATACTCATGGTAGGCACATCTTAGAGGAGTCCCAATTTGATTTGTTTAACTCATCAACATAGTCTGTCAACCCGTGGCCAATTACGTCGACAATCCGACGAAGATTCACTAATCTTTTTTTTCTTTTAAAACACTCCAAAACGGTTCACTGTCTACAGTAATGAGTTTTTAATATGAGTATGATACTAATGGCAGGCACATCTTTGAGGATACCAATTCATGAAACACTATATATTCAGTCGAGTTTTACATCACTGCCTCATCTTCAATCATAGCAGTATATTAAAAAAAGGGATTTGCGACTTGCTTCACAAACCTATTTGTCTGTTATGAAGATTGCTATTCTCCAACGATTTCGATAGAAAGGGTATAACCCGCCGACTTGGGTTTTAAAAACATCGCGCGTTCCTCGCAGGCGAAGCCCCACTCTTCTTTCGTTGCTGCACTGACCGTATTGAAATTAACAACCCATCAGAAATATCAACAACTCCATAGTTTAGAAGTCAAGACAGTAAGTAGAGGGTCCTCACTCCAAGTAATACGTTACTCGGGTAATCATTTACTAAAAATTGGTAGTCATAGCAATAAGTAATCTGCTTCATTCTAAGTACCGTCATAAAACACTGGTACTCGTACACAAGCCGTTCAAGATCCACAACCACCACACTCCGATCAAAAGTAACAAGTCCTTCAACATTCACTCTCCCGCGCCACTTACAAAAAACTGGACGGATCCACTCTGTTAAGGGGTACGGGAGTGGAAACAAAAGGAAAAATGGACTACCCTAGTGGCGGCACTGCGTCGCTCATCGCTGCCGGCCGCTTCATGGGGGATGATAACCGTGCCTCACCCCCATGGTGTGTGTTGAAGGGGGGATTCCATGAGCTTATGTTTATATGGGCGCCAGCCAGACGCTATGGACAAGTATATCTTTTACTGCAGGTTGTAACATACAATGCTTAATTGCGTCCATAGTCTATTCACCAGACAACGTAATACTTCTTGGGGTGTACTCGCTTTCTTTTAGCCAAAGATAGACACAGTGTCACCAATCCCTGATTCCAAGCATGGGAAAGTGCATGGCTGTCTCCAAATTTGCCACCTGTGTGGTCTTTAACTGACAAACATCCCTCCTTGCTTTTTATCTTTCGCATTTGAAAAACAGGAAGCTAAGCTAGACTATAAACGTTGAACTTACTTTGCAAAAAGAAAAAGAAAGAAGAAAAAATAAAAACTGATTTTATTATTATTATTACAATTACTTTTATTTATTTAAATTGTTATTAGAAACAGAAAAAAGAGTGCTTTTAAATAAATGTTGAGAGAGTGATTTAAGGTAATTAATGTAGATTAAAAAAAAATGGTTGAAACCAACCGTAACAAGATTGCTCCCCCTGGCTAATTAAAAAAAATTTTTTTTTTGAAAAAACAAATCTTTTTTTTTTTGAAAGGCAGCTGGGTACCACATGGTATGCTGGGGCCTCAACACTGAAAAAACTGACCCACATACACAAATCATACAACGATCCGGGACGGGATCCAGATAATTCACCGCTGAAACACCACCCTAGAAGTATATTCCGGACATATACAACCAGAGCTCGCACATCCGTAGCAACCATTACCTAAAATACTACTTCAAACATTACTATAAAAAGAGTATAACCATAGGAGGAACCACAAACTGTTTTTACCACTAAAATGACCAAGATAAATTCTGCACCTGTAAAAGAACACAAGTTCCACTTGGACTGTGAAACCTCACTTCCCTACTACTGTCATTCCTACGCATAACTGCATCTCACCTGAAACTTCTGGTAACAGAACTGTAAACAGTACATAAATTGAATTTTGAGGAAAAAAAAATAAGCCGAAAAAGAAGGAAGTGCCCACTGATTAAGTTTCTTTACACTGCGTATATACATAAATTTGATAATTGGCATCACAATATATTACAACACTATATATTAATGTAAAAAGTACTAGTAATAATATAGTTATAACACTGTACATGTAATGCATTTTCTTGTTTAAAACACACATTAACTCTACCATACAAAAAAAACACAAGAGCAACTGGCGACATAAAAATAAAAATATATACATACTGTAATAGAAGGTTATACATATAGTAAATTAAGAGCAAGACACACAATTTGGTAATTATAGACCATGTTATAGAATCACATACACATTTGTTCGTGAAGTTATGTTTGTATTTGAAGAAAGTTCTTAGAACCGTGTAACTGTGTAGATTTTATAAATGCACTTACAAGTAATGCGCATGGGAAAGAGTATCTCTGCCTCTGTGCTACTTATAGCAAAAGCAGTTTCGGGCTTTTGGGCACTACAGGGAAAACATTCCACAAAATAAAATAAAAAACAGGGGTGGTGACATATATCACCAGGAAGGAAAAACACACACTCCACCAAAAATAGGAAGTAAAATTAAGAAAATACTTAATTCTAGTAATTTAAGTCATACACAACCAATTCCAGGTATGTACATGAGAACGTATGTACAAGATAAAGGAAAAAAAAATATAGGGTCCACACTCCTTAAAGTTTAAGTTCAAATAAAACCACAAACTGTATAGTAAATAATAAATCTATCTAGTTAAAATGCAGAAATTAAAGTAAACACATACTTAAAAAGTTATATACAAAACACTGATGCATTAAAAAAAACTGAACCAAACAGATCTACCTCGGCAAAAGGGCATACAAAACATAACATCCTAAAAAATTTTAAGGTAACGAAAATTACATTCGTTTTTTGCAAAAATACACCCAAAATCTACGAAAGCGGGGTGCGGACGGGTACATACCACATAATCTATCATAAAGCAGACGAAAATAGCAGGTAAAAGCATAAAAAGGGGTCAAAATGCATATATGAAAGTATCAAAACACAACCCAAAACAAACCTTTAATATGCTAAAAAAAAACTAAGTTCCGTTTTAAAATGCCAAAAAAAATAATAAAGTATACATACACATTAACTAAACTACAAATAAATACAAATAAACAAGGTAAAATTGAGTAAAAAGGCACGACTAACGAAAAAGGTAGTTAGTATTTATAACTCGGACGATCTCTTCTATCCCGTAGCGAGTAGTCGGTTCTAGAAATCGATATTGAACGACTACTTCTATTCGATTTAGCAGCTGGACGAATCGATGAACGAGACCTGCGCGAATCGCTGTGCTCAGCAGCTGAACTGCTTTCTGCCGTGGCTGAATTTTTACCTACGCGCATTTCGCTGCTTTCTGCCGTTGCTAAATTTTTATTTACACACATCTCGTTATTTTCTGGCGCTGTTAAAGTATACCTTTCTTAAGTTTCCGTCGTCGCTACCTCCGGAGAAATAGGAGGTGGGGGAGAGGGGTTTATGATTTCATTTCTGTCGCTGTCTGTTTCCTCCACTTCCGGCGCTACCGGAGTTTCGTTATTGTTGACGTTCACTACTGCTGGTGCGCGGTTGTTATCATATGGTGCCCAGGGAATGAATCGGTTGCGTTTACACCTGCGTATAGGAGGAGAATCGCACGGTTGTTGTGGTGAATCGATGGTCACGTTTTCAGTCGATCCCAGGCCAATTGTTTGTTTTGGTTCACTGGACCAGATGGGGAGTCTGTCTTTGAAAGAAGATAACCTGTCAACATGGACAACCTGACAATTTTTTGGATTAGCAACTAGCGCTATTTTAAAATTAACTTCATTTAGCTTCTCAATTATAGTAAAAGGACCATTATTATGCTTGCTTAATTTTTTTGTATTACCAGGGGCGACTGTGGGTGTAAATAACCACACAAGATCTCCTATTTTAAAATTTTTATCAACAGCTGTCTTTTCACGGTATTTTTCCTGCTGCTCAGAAACTTTAATTAAATTACTATGTACTTCAGTGTATACTTTTTGAAGAGCTGGGATTAAGAGTTCGCAAAATGAGGGTGCATCATTATAATTAAAAGAAGGTGGTTGAGAAAAGAGATTATATGGTAGATTCATATTTCTGCCATACATAACTGCAGCTGGGCTAAGTTTAGTTGAAGAGTGGACAGCTGAACGCATAGCTAGTAGTGCAAATTTGAGTTTAGTGTCCCAGTCAGATTGATTTTGATTGACTATGTGACAAAGTGCATTTTTAAGAGTACGATTCTGTCTCTCCACTTGCGAGTTGCCAGCCGGGTGATAAGATAAGGTCTTAATATGTTTAATACCAAACATTTTATATACGTGCTCTATCGCATCTGAAATTAGATTCTTCGCGTTGTCCGTCGTAATAAAACAGGGCGCTCCGTAGCGTGATATGAAATCAGCTAAAGTGTCCGCAATGACATCTGAAGTGGTTGAACTAACCGCATATGCTTCTGGCCACTTAGTAAATGCATCTATATATGCGACTATATACTTATTTCCCGAAAAAGTTTGCGGTAAGGGTCCAATGAGATCTAAATGCACCTTATTCATAGGAAACTGGGGGGTCGGCATACGTTGCAGAGGGGCGAGCTGGTTTGCTCTATAAGCTCTCTTCTGCTGGCAACTAATACATGACTCCACTAGATGTTTGACATCTGCCGACATTCCTGGCCAATAGAAGTGCTCACGAATGCGATCAATGGTCTTTTGAAAGGCCTGATGACAAGCAGCTAGGGACTCATGCGTTAGTGCAAAAACTTGAGTGACCAATTCTTTTGGCACGACTAACTTTACCGATTTATTCAAAATAGCTGACTCTCTTGTATCTTCACAAACTAAAATGTCATGTCTAAAAAAAATTTCATGTATTTAGGAGTAATTTCTACACCTTGGTCTAATTTTCTTGCAATCTCGCCGCATTTCTTGTCTGATTTTTGCAATTCACCAATTTTTTCAAGTAGATTGGAATGAGGCATAAAAGTAACTTCCTTGTCGACTTGTATACAAAAATTACAATTAACAGTATCATTGGAGTTATCATTGTTGACATACCTCGAAAGGAAATCTGCGACACTGTTACACTTACCTTTAACAAACTTGATTGTAAAATTAAAGTCTGAGAGAGTGCAGATCCATTTAGCCATGCGAGATGTAGGGTCGTGAATTTTTAACATAAATGTTAGAGGCGCATGGTCTGTATAGATGAAAAAATGGGTATTAGCAATGTAACATTTAAAGTGGGCAGTTGCCCAAACTAAAGCTAGTAATTCCCTTTCAGTGGTGGAGTAGCGGGTCTCAGCATCTTTCAATTTTCTGCTGGCAAAGGCAACAGGATGGAGCATGTTATTTTCATCTAATTGTGATAACACTGCCCCTAATGCCTCGCCACTGGCATCACTATATAAATGGAATTCCTTCTCAAAATCAGGGAGTGCAAGACATGGTTTTGAAATAAGAGCCATTTTAAGGTCTTCAAATTCTTTCTGTGCATCTTCATTCCACAAAAATTTTCCTGTCTCTTTCGTTAAGTTGATGAGATTTTTAGCCCTTTTAGTAAAATCTGGTATAAATCTCCTATAAAAAGATAGAGTTCCAATAAAGGACCTAACAGCTTTTCGGGTAGTTGGAGGTTTGAAATTTTCAATTACCGCAATGTTTTTATTAATAGGTGACACTTGGCCACTACAAATCTCAAAACCTAGATATTGTATTTTATTCGAAAGGAAAGTGCATTTACTGGGCTTAAGTTTCAATTTATGCAGTCTTAACCTATCAAAGACCATGTTAAGCTTCTCAAAATGAGAATTTACATCACAGGAGGCAATTACAATGTCGTCCATATAAACAAGAATTCCAAGATTGCCTAAATCACCGAAAATAGCATTCATAAGTCTCTGGAAACTGTTACCTGAATTTGAGAGTCCAAAACAGTTACAGGTGCACTTCAAAAGTCCTTTGTGGGTGATTATAGCAGTTTTATGCCTATCCTCTGGGCGAATAACCTGCTGAAAAAAACCACTAGTTAGATCTAGCGTTGAAAAAAATTTAGCCCCACTTAAAGCATCAACAGAGTCGGTGATGTTAGGTATTGGATAAGCATCTTTAACAAGATTTTTATTTAATCTTCTGTAGTCAACAGCAAGTCGATAGGAACCGTCGGATTTCCGAACTAGAATAACCGGAGAAGCAAATTCAGACATGGAAGGGGAAATTATGTCCGCCTGTAATAAAGTATTAAGTTGGTCTTCCATTTCTTGACGTAGTTTGTAGGGGACTCTATAAGCTTTGCCTTTTACTGGTTTATTTGAAGTTAAGTTAATTTCATGAGGGATTGTATCACAGCCGGGTAAATCTAAGACCGATGCTGCAAATACATCTTTGTTTTTGTCTAGAAAATTTTGCATTTTAAGTTTTAATGGGGGTTCTAAATGATCTAAATTAATTTCAGAGCTCCAAGTGAGATCAGCGTGATCAAAGTCACCAATTGGAGGGGCCAAATTTACATTACAAGTAAGGTTATTTTCAGTTACGGGTACATTTGATTTGTCTACACATTTTTGAATTTTGGAAACAAAGGTTCCTTTATTTAAATGAATACTATTGTCTGAAAAATTTGCCAATGAGATATATAGGCCATGTTCTTTAGTGCAAATGGCTCTGGAGGTAAGGAGACCTTGATTTAAATTTTTCGCCAAAGGTTCTAACATAACAATATCATTTTCCTTAATAAAATTTTCCTTATAACTTTTAACCTGGGCTAACATTTTTGACTGCGGGGGAATTGCAATTTTGCTACATAACACAGCGAAACTTATACTTTTATTTTTATTGGTTCTATCACTACTGCTATCTTCATTGCTCTCCTCCTCGACTTCAGGTACCTTATCCTCTATACTTACCAAATCTTCACTTTCATCAACATTACAAATTTCAGTAGTATCTTCAGCTAAATTACCCTGGGTTACCTGACTCACTGCTGAAAGAATATTGTCGACATTTTGAATACTTGAAAAATTTGCAGTATTATTACCCTCAGAGCTACCGCCTGATATTGTTTGCATGCAAAAGTTCTGCGCAACACTTTTAACTTCCTTATCTGACTCAGTTTGAATGATTATCTCAACAACTTTTCCCATATTACTCAACTGCGGGTCCTGAACTACCATATCTTCACTACTATGATTCCCATTTTCAACACTGACTGAGTCATGAACATTCTCACATGCACAATTTTCAGGAGGGCTATTGGCATTACTACTTTTTGAATTCTCCCCTACTTTGTTGACACATTTTATATTTACAGAACTATTTTCAACACAATCATTATTTATACAATTATTATTTGAATTTACATTATATACAGAATTAGAAATATTTACAGAATTAGTAGCAAGACAAGTATTAGACCCTGAAGAAGTATTACTTGGGGTTTCTAAGCTTTGTTTACTTTGGCCTGTTGCTGGCACTTTAAGAGCGACAGCATTTGTATCACAATGTATACTTGCCCGGTACTCTTTCAAAAATGGCATTCCCAAAACCATATTAAATTCCTCTGCTAATTTACCTTCCACTACATAGAATTCAGCTTGACATTGAACATTATCAAAAACAAATTTTAAAAATACTTTCTTATTTAGGTGAACTTTCTCACCGGTGACAGTCATAATGGGGATATTGCAATTCTCCATTTCAAAATTCTCTAAATAGTTACAATCAGTACCACTCAGGAGATTAATTGCAGAACCCGTGTCACATAATGCATTCAGGCAGACTTTATTTATGTAAATTCTTGCAGTTGGTAATGTATATGATTGGGGGTGAAAAACGCTATATACAGCTGGGGGGTCCAGGGGCCTGTTGGGGATCGACTTGACCACATTTGATCCGGCCTCTAATAGTTTAAAGCCTCACTTTCATTGTTAGCTACTGGGGTGTTATTTACCGCCTGCTCTTCATTTCTGTTCGCAGCTGTATTCCTATTGTTTTGATAATAACCACCTCTTCTTCCCCTATATACGCCTCGCTGAGTCTGGTTGCCTCTAGGATTTTCACTTCTGTTTCTATAATTTTGCCCACGGCTCCTGAAATTTTGACCACCTCCCCTTCTAAAATTATAGTCGACAAAATTTAGTGGACAATCTCTGGCATAGTGGCCCTGTACGGAACACCTATAGCAGGTTACGGGTCTTACTTCCTGGTTTTTCTCCTGTACATCCCGAGCCCTAAGATCAACTAAACTATCTATCTTAGCTGCTAATACATCAATTTGTGACTTTAGTTGGTCTATCTCCTTCTTTTGTGAGCTGTCTTGCTGAAAAACAGCAGCACAGGGTAGGTTTTGGGTCAAATTAGGGTTGAGAATTTCCTCGCGGTGGTTGTAAAAAGGGTTAATGCTCCTATAAGCCTTTTCCTCAAGAAGCGCAATTTTGAGAACTTCTTCTGGGGATTGTGGATTTCTCGCAATTACCCCCTTTCGCACTTCTGGTGTAAGGTTGCTCAGAAGCATGGAGTGAAGTAGAGCCGTTCGGCTTTTATCGACTACTTCACCCTGGATACCTTCAATTACAAGGGCTCTTAATGACATATCATATGCCTTGTCATAAAACTCCTGAACACTCATATTGGGTGGCTGTTTAAAATTTAGAAAGTGACTGAGTGCAACATCTGGTGTGGCCTGTGAAGTGTAACTCTCTTTTAGTATTTTCAATAACTCATCAGATGTTTTCGCTTTGTGAATTTTTATCCGCCTAGATGCAGCTCCTGAAAGTCTAGCAAGTAAAACAAACTTCTTTTCCTCCTCAGTCCAGTCGAATAATTTTGAAAAACTCTCAAATTTCTCAGAAAAATCTGAGAAGCAGACTGAGCTGGCCTCTCCATTGAATGGGGGAATGTTAGACAAATTGTCCACTAGTGCATTTTTTCGCTGAATAGTGGCAATTGCCTCTGAATGTTTATCAGCCATGGTTAGAGTTAGAAAATGACAAACAGACCCAAAAAAAAAGAAAATTGGGAATTGGTGGGGGGGGGGGGGCAACTTAAAAATGGGATAAAGAGAGGAAAAGAAAAACCCTTACAAATACATAAAACTTAAGTACAGGATTATGATTTTAGTAAATGAGGTAAAGTTATGCATACGACACATAATTTTGACTGGGAATTGTAACTAATAGCACAGAGAGAGAGCCTAGACCTCTTTTTACACTTGAACATATAAATAAAATTTTAATTGCAAAAACACCCAGTTGCTCTTTGATATATAAATACATACAAGTAAACAATAATAAATAACCCAGAGACCGAATTGTTACGGCTCCATTTGTTGTGGTGTTTGGGGTTCTTTCTAAAACACAACTTACTTAATTTAAAAGGCTCATTTGTTACTCAATCTTCATTTGACAATTAACTGACTTAAAAAACAAGTATACCCTGATTAGCTCCACTGAAATCTGTTGCCATGGAAAAGGGAGCAAATTATATTAAACTAATCAAAATATCAAAACTTAAGAATCCGAATAAGTTAATACAACATGATAATTTTGAACTCATCATTTTAAGACAATATTAAATGTAGCAAGGGGCAACAGATTTCTAAATCAAGTAGTATACTGAATTGCATAAAGAACACCCAACTCCACTCCAACCCGATCAAGCTTAAATCTCCATACACAGTAAATTAGCAAAATTTAATCATCATATAATTTAGAAAAATGAAGAGAATCTGAAATTCCTCCAATATGAGGACCAGAAGGGAAAAGGAAAGTTTAACAAAATACAGATATGATGAGATACCAAAATTTTAGAACAATTATGGAGATTTTGAACCAGATCAGATCGGTTAATCGGAAATCGTATAGTGGTATAAAATAACTGAATACTTTTTTTTTTTACTTTTTAAAAATAAACATTTTGATGTTTATTTTCGAAAACAACATTACTGAGAGAGGAGAGTTAAAGCTAAATTTAAACAATTATGAAATTAGACTTAATCTTACTTTAGCATCGATTGTCAATATATCCAATTCTGAAATAGGAAGAATAATTACATCGAATAATCTTACGTAAACCTCAATTAATTTTCAAATAAACTATAATTATGAATTTTAAATTTAGAAAATAAAAAAAAATAATAATTTAGCAAGACTACAGCTTTCAAAACCTCACTCACAATAATTGAGTGGTTAGGCCTCTCTTATAGGATTGCTGTAAATATGAAAACACTAATTAAAGATCATAAAAAAAAAACATACCATATTTGAGAATAAAAAAAACAGTCTTTATTTGAATAATTAAAATTTATAAAAACAATGTAATTCTCAAAAAGAAATACTACTATAGTAACAAACAATATAAGTTGATCAATGTTGATTATTAAATATCTTTAAATCAAATATTAAGGTTCTCAAAACTAGCATAACATCATAAATAGAAGGATGATCAACTCTATAAAAATTAGGTATTAATTATTTTCAATAAAATATTGTGATTCTAAAATTTATCAAAACATTTCTTCCAAGCTTAATAACACAAATAAGCAACCTATTGAGTTTATGGAAAGAACACACTTAAAGTATACTTTTCGGATATATATATATACATATATATATAAAACATCAATAATCAAAAAACAAGTGAAATCAACTCAGGAAGTGGTATTACTTACAAATATATATATTAGGAATCTGATACTCATGGTAGGCACATCTTAGAGGAGTCCCAATTTGATTTGTTTAACTCATCAACATAGTCTGTCAACCCGTGGCCAATTACGTCGACAATCCGACGAAGATTCACTAATCTTTTTTTTCTTTTAAAACACTCCAAAACGGTTCACTGTCTACAGTAATGAGTTTTTAATATGAGTATGATACTAATGGCAGGCACATCTTTGAGGATACCAATTCATGAAACACTATATATTCAGTCGAGTTTTACATCACTGCCTCATCTTTAATCTTAGCAGTATATTAAAAAAAGGGATTTGCGACTTGCTTCACAAACCTATTTGTCTGTTATGAAGATTGCTATTCTCCAACGATTTCGATAGAAAGGGTATAACCCGCCGACTGGGGTTTTAAAAACATCGCGCGTTCCTCGCAGGCGAAGCCCCACTCTTCTTTCGTTGCTGCACTGACCGTATTGAAATTAACAACCCATCAGAAATATCAACAACTCCATAGTTTAGAAGTCAAGACAGTAAGTAGAGGGTCTCACTCCAAGTAATACGTTACTCGAGTAATCATTTACTAAAAATTGGTAGTCATAGCAATAAGTAATCTGCTTCATTCTAAGTACCGTCATAAAACACTGGTACTCGGACACAAGCCGTTCAAGATCCACAACCACCACACTCCGATCAAAAATAACAAGTCCTTCAACATTCACTCTCCCACGCCACTTACAAAAAACTGGACGGATCCACTCTGTTAAGGGGTACGGGAGTGGAAACAAAAGGAAAAATGGACTACCCTGGTGGCGGCACTGCGTCGCTCATCGCTGCCGGCCGCTTCATGGGGGATGACAACCGTGCCTCACCCCCATGGTGTGTGTTGAAGGGGGGGTCCCATGAGCTTATGTTTATATGGGCGCCAGCCAGACGCTATGGACAAGTATATCTTTTACTGCAGGTTGTAACATACAATGCTTAATTGCGTCCATAGTCTATTCACCAGACAACGTAATACTTCTTGGGGTGTACTCGCTTTCTTTTAGCCAAAGATAGACACAGTGTCACCAATCCCTGATTCCAAGCATGGGAAAGTGCATGGCTGTCTCCAAATTTGCCACCTGTGTGGTCTTTAACTGACAAACATCCCTCCTTGCTTTTTATCTTTCGCATTTGAAAAACAGTAAGCTAAGCTAGACTATAAACGTTGAACTTACTTTGCAAAAAGAAAAAGAAAGAAGAAAAATAAAAACTGATTTTATTATTATTATTACAATTACTTTTATTATTACAATTTTTATTAGAAACAGAAAAAAGAGTGCTTTTAAATAAATGTTGAGAGAGTGATTTAAGGTAATTAATGTAGATTAAAAAAAAAAAAAAATGGTTGAAACCAACCGTAACACAGAGCATCAATGACCGATGTTTTGAATATTTGAATGTAATTTAAAAATGTTTTTAAGGTTTTAATTTCTTTTAGTTGATATTTCTATTACTCAGGCGTACTCTATGTTAAGTTTCCTCTGAGTTAAATTATGTTTCTGCTGGGTTTTTTTCTTTTTCTTTTTTCCTTTTTTTTTTTTAATTTTTCTTCATTTGGTGTATTATTTACATAAATTTCTCTGCTGAATCGTAAAGCAAGGGTGATATTTTAATATATTTTGCTTGATATTCCTGCAGTTTAAATGTATTTTTCAGTCGTTTTCATGTTGTGTTGTTTTTTTCTTAATTATTTTACTTGATTACCGAAAATGTCTATATTCAGTTGTTTACTTTCCTAGTATTTAATAAAATTTTATAAAGATAGTCAGGCTTCCTGGCCGCACGAAAAAATATAATCCAATAACTATGAAGAATCATTTGATAAAATTATCATTAGTGCTCTAGCTGTTAGAAAAAAAAAAAGAAAAAAATAACAACAAAAAAGAAAAAAAAACAGCAGAAACACATTTCAACTCAGACGAAACTTAACATAGAGTACGCCTGAGTAATAGAAATATCAACTAAAAGAAATTAAAACCTTAAAAAACATTTTAAAATTACATTCAAATATTCAAAACTTCCGCCATTGATGCTCTCCATGAAGGTTTATCTTTTTTTTGATGAATTAAAAAAAAAAATGACGCACTTAATCAGAAGTTTGTTGAATGCATATGAATGCCTTACCTAAGATTTAGCAAAACTGCAACAGAAATTTCTTAAAAAAAATTATTAATGCTGTTAACACGACTTTATTTTTCGCTTACATTAACGTTCAATGGGAAACCGAAACTTCTTGTCTCCAGCAGCCATTACAGTGACGTCACACTTCGCTGGCGTGGTGTGCAAAAAAAGTGGTGGGCAAAAAAAGAGGCAAATCTAGTTGCTTGCTAGAGTGTGACGTTAGTTGAAATTGATGTTTCTTCTATTGGAAGTATGCACATGACGTCACGCGTCGTCTGCTACAGAGTTCGACGTACAAACAAACGCTTTGCACCACTTATCTAGTACAGTACTTGAGATTAAAGTTAATGTAATCATGGTAATGTAATCATGTGCCGTTTTTGGTTGCGGAAATCGAACAGTTAGAGATATAGGTATATCGTTTTATCGATTTCCTAGAATAGTTACTAATAAAGGATCTAAAATTGAAGAAAAAACAAAAAGACGACTGAATGTATGGTTAGCACGGATAAACAGAGCTGATCTCACCGAAGCTAAACTTAAACACAGCAGAGTGTGCAATCTACATTTTATTAAAGGTAAGCAAAAGGTTTATTTATCAATTTTTTTAGTACTATATGTTCTGTGTATTATTTAATAGAAGGCGTTAAAATTATAAATAATAAATGTATGTCCGTTGGCTTGTTTGCAATTATTTGCCATGTTAGGCTTACTTCAACTTCTTGTGTAATATTGCATAAAAATATACATTTTAAAATCGAGTATTTCTTTTTATATATAATATTAGTGCCATAAATTGAATAAATGTGTGTTTTTGTAGAAAATTAGAGAAAGAAGATTTTTTTTTATTAAACTAATATATATATATGTTCAATTTCTTGTAAAAAACATGTGTTACATTATACTTGGCACAGTTTTTCTTTTTGATTTTTCAGCTACAAAACATTTTCCCCCAAATTTCATATATATCTATATTTTTTTTCTAACTAACTTATGACTAACCAAATCTTCATTTTGTACCCCCTCCGCCTTCTGTTCTGGCATCCGGGGCATATGCCCCCTCTGCCTCCACCTAGTTTTGGCCCTGCACACCCAAAAGTATCCCAGGAAAACTCCAGGCTCAATCTTACTCATAAGTATTTTGGAATTGCTTTTGAAAATTTAAAAAATGTACTTTTTTTTCTTTTAATTGATAACTTTAACATATTTGCTATAATTCCTATATCTTAATCTGTTATTATTTTCAAAATATAATTTGTTTTTTTCTGTATGGTTTTTGATTGAAAATATTACTTACAAATTTGTATTATTATGTTATCAGGGGTCGATCCAGGAAAATTTTGAGGCCTAGGCGCCCTTCACAAAAATCTATTTAATAAAATAAGCCCCTTCACAAAAATCTATTTAATAAAATGTGCCCCTTCACAAAAATCAATTTGATAAAATGGGACCCTTCACAAAATTCTATTCTATAAAAACTTACTATTTATTTATTATTTTGTGATGTTTTAAAATGTGTAATTTGTAAACAAACAAGTTCACCAGAAAGGAAAACTTTAGCAAAAAGCTTTAAAAAAATTTTTGTTTATAAATGATGCATTCAAATTTGCATTCAAATTTGATTAACTGGATTTCAACTTTCGTTACAAAATGTTATTTTTCACAAAAATAACTTTTACTTTTCACAAAATGGGCTCCAAGAAAAAAAACCTGCATCGACCCCTGGTTATTTTGGAGGTAAAGAAATAAAGAAGAATTATATTAATGAAAGATAGATTTATATTGTATTTTAGATAATACAGCCTGGTCCACTTTACGGGTGCATAAAAATATTTTATTTTGAAAAATGTATTCAAAACTATGTTCTGGGAAAATTCAGAGAAATGTAAAAGGTTTAAAGAATATTCATAAATATTTCCAGGCAGATCAATCAAAGTGGTTCACTGTGCACCAGTCTCCCCTATAAAACGGCTGAACCGATTATCTTACTATTTCACTATGACTTTTTTAATTCATATTACGAGGGTGGGCTGATAAGTTCTCAGCCTGACACAGAGATGGAACAAGTATGACCAAATGAGAATGATGTTTGTAAAGTATGATCCTTTTTTAGATGACAAGCTGCCGAGTATCAGATGCATGAGTTTATTGGTTATTGCTTGGTGATTTAGTAAACAAGTTTTGACATTTTCTAAAAATGGAAAAAATTAAAGTTTAAGCTGTCATAAAATACTTTTTTTTTTTTTTAAGTTTTAACCCCCACGGACATACAAAAAGAGTTATATTCCCCCTTAAAGAATTCTTGTCCTTCATATTCAACAGTAAAAAAGTGGGCTGTTGAATTCAAACAGGGTATGAAATCAAATAGGAGAAAGGTATTCCCGACAATGAACGCTCAGGATGTCCAAAAACTGCTACGTTGAAAAATAAAATGAAATATTGTCAAAAATCTTGTATTTCTTAGTCAGGTCGAGAACTTTTCGAATCATCCTCGTATAGGATTGCACTAAAGAATTCACACACAAGAATGTCTTAAATGAGTTGCAAGGGGACTGACTACATTGGAAAATATGAAATTTTGTCAAAAATCTTGTGCTCTCACTTTCAGGCCGAGAACTTATTAACCCAGGCAAATTTTTCTAAATTGAAGCAAATATTATAAAAACAAGTAATTTACTTTGTTCTTTAGACTTACAACACAGGACTATTCTTATCTGCCATATCATTTTATTTTATTTTTGTATTACTAATAACTAAATAATTGTATGGAGTAAGATGATCATTTTCTCGGGGAATCTATGTATGGACATTTTTAATGTAATAGAACATATAAGATTTTAAAATTGTTTTAAATAAGCATTCTAATTTTTCTGTTTCTTGCAGGTAAACCTGCAGCCTGGGATGATGAAGCTGATCCAGATTGGGCACCTACTTTGGCACTTGGTCATGCCAAAGTAAAATTAAATAGCCATTCTGCAGCTGAGAGACATAAAAGGTATGTATATCAAAGAGTACAAATAATAATTACGATACTGTGAACTCTCTTTAATTCCAAATCCAGGGGACACCAATAACATTTCAATTAATCAAAATGTTTTTTTAACTGAATTATTAATATTTTTTAATGACTTCCAGTTTTCATAAAAATATAATTATGCGAATTTTTCAAAATGACAGTAAACTAATTTTAAATGAAAAGAGTAAAATATACTTAAGAAAGAAAATTTTAGTTTGATCAAAATTGTGAATGATAAAAAAAAAAAAAATGCTCCGCCTGAAAGTGATAATTATATATGCACAACCCTTACCTGTTCTTACATATATTTTGCTAGTAAGAGATGAATTTTCAAGGTAGTTATAAGGACACGGGTAACAATGAATAGGCAATCTCATATTATTGAGAGTGAGGTAAAAGCTTTCTACAAACCTAATAAAGACTTGTTTTTCCTCCAAATATTGTTAAATCCTCCAAAAGGTAGATAAACTAAATTTTTTTCTGATTGGTATCATCAAGTGCAGAATTTTTTAGACTCTGTAAAATTTTACATAAATACAATCAATGCATCAAACATAAACTTATATTCGAATTTGATAGACCTACTGTACTAAAAACTGTTTATGAATATTATATTTAAAAATTGTTTACATTTATTTATTTGTCGGTTTTCAGATCACTGAAAAGAACAGCTACTAAAGAGCCGAAGGAAGATGATAATACAGATCCTGTAGCAGTGTCAAATTTAGCTAATGAAGATGTAGCGTATAATTCTTCACAGTCCTGTGTCTCAGTACAAACCGACTTAACAACTAAAGACATTGTGGATTTGAAAGAAGAATTGAATTTGGCAAGAAGTAAACTGTATGCAGCAGAAGAAAAAGTCTCGTTCATTACAATGACAGAGGATTCTTTTAAAGATAAAGATGAAAGAGTAAAATTTTTTACTGGACTGCCTAATTTTTCTGTGTTAATGGTTGTTTTCCATTTTATATTGAATGAGATTACTGTAACTGAAAGAAATGTATTGTCCCCATTTCAAGAATTTATGATCTTTTTTATGCGATTGAGGTTAAATCTTCTTGAACAAGATTTGGCATACCGCTTTAATATATCGCAATCTACTGCATCAAGAATTTTTGCAAAATGGTTAGATGCAGCTTATATTTGCATGAAAAATACAATCCTGAAAGGGAAAACCTAATTAAAACAATGCCACTTAGTTTTAAGAAACATTTTGGAACTAGTGTTGCGGTAATTTTAGATTGCTTTGAAGTATTCATAGACAAACCAACTTCATTAATAACTAGGGCTGCCACATGGTCAAACTATAAACATCATAACACGATAAAATTATTAATTGGGATTACTCCACAAGGAGTTATATCTTTTATTTCTGATGCATGTGGCGGTAGAGTTAGTGATAAGGCAATGGTTGAAAAGTGTGGACTTTTAGATAAGTTATTACCTGGGGATAAAGTTATGGCAGACCGAGGTTTTAATATCAGTGAAAGCGTAGGATTTTATTGTGCTGAATTAATTATACCTGCTTTCACAAGAGGTAAAACACAGCTGTCTCCACTTGACATACGCAAGACAAGAAAAATTGCTAATTTACGAATTCATGTTGAACGGGTAATTGGCAATATAAGACAAAAATATAATATACTGAGAGATCAGATTCCAGTTGAGTTATTAACAAAAAAAGTAGGTGATGAAGTGCCCCCAATTGACAAAATTGCATGCGTTTGTTGTGCATTTACAAACTTATCACCTTCAGTTGTAAATTTACAATAAAAATATGCAGATTTATTTTTTAAATTCAATAGTTAAGATATAAACTTATTGTATCCCTAAAATAATAGAAATCCAACCAAGGTTGATAAATCTTTTTTTTTATCATCAAAAAATTGGATTTTAAATTCAAAAGAAAAATAATTAAAATACAGTAGGAGATCTTTATAACTGATAACTGATAAACCTAATACTTTAAATAAAACTGAAAACAACAGTGCTCCCTTAATGAATAGAAAATATTATATAATGATTAATTCTTGAAATATGGATTTTCATTCACGGGTGTTGAATATTTAACTCATACATGGGAGAAAGAGAGGGGGGTGGTGGGTGTTAAAGATAAGTAGAGGGTACTCCAAAATGAAAAGCCTAAGCAAGGGGTACATGAAAGAAAAAAGGTTGGGAAGCGCTGCTCTAGAGGACTAAATTTGATACATTAGTTCAACTTTAGCTCCTTAATTTAGAGATACTTTAATGTATTAATTTTGGTATGTTTCACACATATTTGGCCATGTTTTACAAGCTAAATTGAATGATATGTGAAATGTGATCTATATAACCCAAAATTCTATATAATGCACAACCTCGTGTTTTAAGGTTTGCGTTATAAAGATCTTCTACTGTATGTTGTTCATATATATATATATATTTTAATTAATGTTTATATATTTGTAACATTTCAGTCTTGTGACAAAAATAGTAACATAATTTATAGCTTCAGATCATTTTTGTTACTTTTAATTCTATCAAATGCTCCCTGAAATTTTTAACTACAATTTTACAAAACATTTGCACACCCTGATTTTGTTTTCTCCTGTAACAATCTTTATTGTCTTAATATTTTATAACTAGTAAATCTGCAGATCAGGTGCTTCAATGTCAGCTCTGAAAGTCATTGTTTTTTAATCTCACTTTTCATATTATTTAACATCTTACAATTTGTAATTTAATTTTTTTATATTGTATACATATTTATGGACATATATAATACTTCATTGGTTTCAAAAATTAGAAGCGTTACATTAAACACCGTTCATGAATGATATTCTGAAATTCTTATTCTTGTAATCTTTTAGATAAATAGCAAACGTGATTTGGCGCTATAAAGTATTTTCCGTGATACCTTTTATGTTCACAATTTCCAGTAATTGTAATATTTCAGGATCTTTTTACCACTCTTACTTTCTTTAGATTAACCACCTTGTTGTACCAGTGATTTTATCCTATTTTTAAAATTATATTAACTTTTCAATGACGAAACATCCACATCTGTTCCAAAAAATGAATATCTTATGTAAGAAATCTACCCTATATATATAAAATCCTAATGAAACGAATTTGTGAAACGATTTTATGAAACGAATTTATGAAACGATTTTATGAAACGACTGATTAAACGACTGATTATGTTTCAGGGCTATTTTTAATAAAATATTAAACGCTTGATGGTGAAATTAATACCAATTGTTCATAAAAATCCGCGGATGTCAAAACTGGTAATAGAATTTTGAAATTGGAATTAGTTTTCGAGATATTAATTTTTTTCTAATTTTAATGACATTTCTGTAATGATGGCAACTAATTACTCAGTTTTTTTGTGACAAAAAAGGGAAAAAATTGAAAAGGATCCCGATAGGGATTATTGATTTCTTTTTATTCGTCATTTTCAAATTGAAATTGAATTTATCTTTTATTTCAATCGATAATGAAGATAAGATTGTGATTAAATTATGTTTTTCAGGAAATATTGAAAAAAAAAATCACATTTCTATCGTCAGGATTCAATCGTCTGTCAGCATTTAATTTAATTTATAAACTGAAA
This sequence comes from Maratus michaelseni, assembly GCA_963931845.1. Taxonomy (NCBI): domain Eukaryota; kingdom Metazoa; phylum Arthropoda; class Arachnida; order Araneae; family Salticidae; genus Maratus; species Maratus michaelseni. The sequence continues at coordinate 161,663,513 of OZ007597.1, forward strand.
ATATTTTGAATAAATTCGTCCAAATGACGTCATTTAGGTAAACGCAAAAGAAAGGGAGGAAAAGGAATTAATAGTAATTATTATTTATTGATATCATTTTGTTATTTTTTTGTAAAATTTAACTAAACGAATTTATAAAATCATTAATTCGGATATTTGAATCTAATATATAAAATAATAATTGCCCAACTGAACGGAAGAATAAAATATCCTGCTTGGTTTTCCATCCTGCTTGGTTTTTTCAGCGCAGCTTTTTAAAAAAGCGTCAAGACCCCTATAATAGAAAAGCACCAAAAGTTCATGGGGTTTATTTTCATAACTTTTGGCAACAAATCTATGTATATTAACGAATCTATCCCTTTTTGAAGCTCGAATTACGCCAAACCTAAAAGCAAAGGATCCTATAATGGAAAAGTACCCGATTTTCTTATGGACAATATTCAAGTGACAGAAATATGGTGTAAAATTACCGCGGATAGCAAATTTGTTTAAATATCTCATCAATTGATGCCGAATAAATGCAGGCATGCATGCACAAAATATTTAATTAATTTTGTATGATAAATAATTATTAGAAAATTCGTATATACATATTAATTTTAAAAAAAATAATTTACATATTTAAAATAACATGAAAATATGCATGATGGTGCACTAAAATAGAGAGAAAATTAAAACTTGTTACTGAAAATGTCTATAACATAGTACTTTTCAATACCGTGGTTCTTAATGTTATTCACAAGCAGATGGAATTTTTCTCATCCTTAAACGCAAAGGAAGAATAGAATAGAGATTGTTGTTATAAAAGTCCGAGAGGTAGTCACAATTTAAACCTAACCATTTTATACAAGCTGGTTTTCAAGTAGTAATTGATTTTACTTATCAATCCCGAAAACAGTCGTCAGTTGTCGCAACAGCTGTGTATGAGGCCATGATAATCGAAAAATGTCCCATTAAAATGTTAAAAGCATGGCAACCCAATTACAGATTTACCAATATTTTTAAAATAAAGCACGGTGTCATGTTTTTAGAGGCCTCGAAGTCTGAGCGGGGGTTGGCGAGCGTAGCTCGCAGGGGGTAGGCCCCCTAGTATACATATAAAAATGTAAACTCATACTACGAGACTTGAATCCATATTACACGTTCAATGTTTTTATAATTTTCGTTTTGAAAAAAATATTTCGGTAATCATTCTATAACAGTAATGGCAACTTGTATCAAAATACATTCTTTGTTATGTCAATAGATTACGAAAATCTCCTGAAAATAATGCATTTTGCTAATATAGTATTACAGCAAAATAGTGTGAGTTACTTCAATTTTATTATTTTGATATTCTTTGAAATAAGGTTGCTAAGCAACTGATAAATTAAAGAGAAAAGTAAAAAGAAATGTATTTTAAAATTTGTACAAAATATGAAATTAAAAGTTTTATATTTCCCGAACAGATGAAAATTTTTCCAATAATTTAAGCAATTAATTTCTAAATTCTAATAAATGTATCGGCAAATTTTCAAAGTTATTGGATATATTTAAAACCTCCATATCGAAAATCTAGCATCCATAATTTTACGTCTCCACAGTGAGCCTTCACTGACGTTTCGGCTATTACCTCTTTATAATTTAGTTTTTGTATTCATGTTGCAGTTGTGCCTGTAATTGTATCACATTTTGTTATTACATCTTTTGTATAAATTTTCAATATTTTGTTCTTTTATAGCTTTATATATGAATTTTTAAAGGTTATTTTCTATTCATTTAATAAAGAAATGAAACTTTAATATTTTTAAATGTCTCTATGATAGAGAAATTACATTTTTTACACTCTGTAATAATTCCAAAAGAACAATGCAGAATAAATTTCATAACACACTTTTTTTATTGATTACTCAAAGACTTGCAACTGTGTGAAGAAATATGAATTTAAAAATTTACCATAAAATTCCGAAAATAATTGCCCTCCCCCTGCCTTGAAAACAAGAAATAGTTGCAAAAGTGGAGAGGGGGATGGAAATTTCTTGTAAATTTTCCCAATACTTTTTCTAGCACCATAGTAAGAGAAAGGGGAATGTGTTGTCATGTGTCACAAATTGCTTATAAATCTAAGTAATTTATTTTTTACTTTTTTTGACACATTTTTAAACATAAAGGCATAAAATTGCCAGGTCTGACTATTATAGCGATTCGGAATCAAATGGTATTTTTCATGTTTCGATAAATTACTTATCGATTTATAAGTGATTTTTGTCTTGTGGCAACAAATGTTTCTCTTTCCCCGTACTTACATCTGGAAATTCAGTTCAAAACTCCAACTTTGAAAACCTTTTGGTCTTGAAAAAGTGTCATTTGGTAACGGATTTGACACTAATCCATTTATACTGATTTATGTCTTAACGATTTTTATTGATTTTTTTTAAATGTTTAATGCTAGAAATGTTTAATACAGTCTTTATATAATGCATAGCTCAAATTAAACATTAAAAATTAATGCATGTTTGAATTTTCTTCTTTTTCCTCTGGAACAGCATATGTGGATTTTGAAAATGGCCCATAATTTAATGCTGAAGAATGATTTAGTTGTAATATACAAGATTAGAAAATGGAAACATATATTACACAGTGAATAATACTGCTCAAGCATCGATGGTTTGGAAGAGATTTATCTTTACTGCAAATAAAATAAAATTCCAAGGTTTACAAAAGCAAAGTTGATGATTTCAGACATTCTAAAAAAATAAATAAAATGAGTTTACTGTATTTTTTTTTATATGCTGCATAGAGATGGGAATGCTCGGAAAAAAAACAGAAACTTTGGGGAAAAAACTGGGTTTTTTTTCAATTTTTCCGAATTTGAAAAATTGAAATTTAATTTATAAAATAATATATTCAAAATGTTATTTTGGCTGCATTCTGATATTTTTTCTTTATGTTTTTTCATGTTCAGTGTCTCCCATGAAAATGTTAACTGTTTTACTAAAATGTTACCAAATAAAATGGAATTTGTCTGGACACTTCAAACATTCATATGCACTGGCTACATTCAAGAAAAAAAAAATCGTCAACCTAACCAGGTTTTACTGTCTTTTTCTGAAAATTTGGCTATAATGTTTCATAAAATAATTACAATGGATCAAACTGTATTGCATGATATTCTTGAGTAAATTATCTTTACAGTGGTATATAGCTTTTATGGTTTTACTAAGAAATATTGAGTGTTATGAGCCATCAAACTTCAAAAAAGCCTTTTTTCCAGAAAGTTTCCACAATTTTGGCCACTACTGTATTTATGAAGGACCTTATTAAAAATATCTAAATAAGAACCTAAATATAACAATAATTTCTTATTCACAAAAGTTTAATTATATTTTTTATGGCAATTTTATATGATTTCTTCTATTAAGGCAATATTTTTTAGACAAAATGCTCACAAAAACAAGTTTGATTTTTAATGTAAAAATCACTTCAAAACCTAAGAATTATGATTTGTCAATATATAGTAGAATATTGCCATCTCTAGTTACGATCATATAAAAGATTACCAATCACTCTTATCGAAGCACAATATACTCTAAACATACTAAGAAATTAGAAATACCCGATATGGAATTTTTTATGGAAATTAGAACTGAACATTCATCAAGCTGATTTTTTTATGTGTTTTATTATGTATAAAATTTTTATTTCTGCATTTTCCTTCCAAAACCAACTGAAAGTAAAAACAAATAAATCCATATATTATTACAAAAAAGTAAAGAGCAAAACATTTTTTAAATAAGTTGGTTTATTTTACATAAAAACTATCAAAAATAATGTTTAAATTTTTTGGTTTTTGGTAAACCATTTACCAGCCATTTCAGGCAAGATGACGTACAAGTAACAGTTTCTTGCTTTTTCTAGAACGTCTTCCCAAAAATCAATGTTGGGCAATATCCTTTCCACATACAAACCTTTTTCGGTCCAAACAACAAAATCACAATAATCAGCATTCGACACAAACATTTGTGTTTGGATTTGAAAAAAATATTTATGTGCAGTTGATAAGTTGATATTATATAAATCATCTATTTTTAAAAACGGATGGTCATGTCCAACCTGGTTTGGGTCACATTTTCGCAGAGTGTGTGGGCATTTCACCTCACAAATCCCTCTCCCACAACAGTTACACGAAACTATGCTGTCTGGAGTAGCTCCAATAAAAGGAAAATCCTTATTAATTATTAAGCCATTTTTTTTCATCATGAAATTGTTGTGCTCACTTTTCATTTTTTGAAGGTACTGTTTTAGACCCATTTTTTCATATGTTTTGCCCCATCTTGTAGGAATAGATACAAATTTTGTTTCTTCAGGGTAATATATTTTGGTAATAACGGAAATAGATGGCTCAGCCAATTTTGTGGAGCAGACAGATTTCATATTTGAAGCAGTAATTCTGCCTGCTCTATGACTGAACCATAATTTGCATTCCGCTTGTTGTCTAGTCATTTTTTCTAGCAAGGATATCTCTTGCTCAGAAATAATAATTTTATTGTGAAAAATATCCTTGCATAGTGTCAGTAAATCAATCCATGATAACTTTTCATTTTCAGAATGATATAATTTTTCCAATGAATCAGGGAGAGATACAGTTTTAAATTTTTCACAGAATGGGCTCACAATTCTTAGAATTGCGGAATCTGTGCCCGTATGGCAGCAATATCTGAAAAAAATTACTAATAGTATCATCTGAGATAGATTTTTTTTTTTTTAACAGGTTGAACATCTTCAATAGTAAAATCTGCAAGTAATTTTTGTTGTTTTTTACTTGCAGAGGAGAAGTCTAAATCGATTACACGGTTGAATGGCACACTTTTTAAGTGGGCTGGTAGCCAGGTGTTAGCTTGGCTAGTGCATGAAATTTCGTTCACAATTCTAACACCTGTTTCAATTGCAAAAAGCAGGGCACCTACATGTGAACATGCACCACCTAAACCAGCCATGCACGTACAGTTTGCAGAGAGAACTTCTCCATGTACCTTTGTTAAGATCCACACTTGTAGAGGCTTTGCTCGTAAGCTTTGTGAATGGTTAACCTAAAAAGAATAAAATTTAATATCAATAACAAGTGATTTTTAAGTAAAAAATAAAACAGACTTTAAGAAATTGTTTTCACACTCTTAACTCAACCTGGTTTTTGTATGTAAAATGAGGAATTTTGCGATTTTTAACCTACTTTCTGATAAGCTAGAATTATAAAAAAAATTATGTACAGAGATGTGTTTCCAACGACAATACAACATTTTAATATTTTTTACAACTTAATTATTAATTAATATATTAAATCACTAAATATTATCTGTAACTTGTACAGATGTTTGCGAGTTGAAACAACAATGGATTTAATTATCGCCAATAAACATTCAGTACATTTGTGTTATAACGGCCCCCACAATTATGATTATGCCAAGGTTGCAGTATATACGTCATTATATACATATTAATTACACCTTATATGTCATTTAACTTGTCTTATATGTCATGTGTACATCATATACACATGTCAAATATATGCATCATATATGACTATAACTTTACCATATGCGTCTTGAAATGTTATATAAATCATATATTATGTTTATTTCATATATGCTCTGTAATTTAGGCGAGAAATCTGAGTTGCCTGGCAGTTTATTTTTGGGAGCCACAAAACTTCCAAACGTTTTTTAAAATATGCCAAAGTGCTGTAAAACTGCAACAATGAAACATTTCATAAAGATTCAGAAGTAGATGAAATATTTTAAAGAAGTTTATACACTACATATAGTGATGCTATATAGTGATGCTACATAGTGATGCTATAAACAGAATTATACATCAGAATTATACAATTTAATGAGTGACTTATTCCAATGTACATGTCGCTACCATAACAACTGGGAAACTTTTATATTAATTTCCTTACATTGTATTCATCAGATTATTTATGACATATTTATTTTCCTTTTTATTTTGTTTATATCACTCTTCCGTTTATATACATTCAAAAACAAAAAATTACACAATTTTACAGTAGTTTACAAACTAATTAAAATACTACAGTTTCAGAAAAATGTGGAAAAATTGGAAGCACTTTTTTTCGGTCAACTACAACGATAAGTTTATGGAGCATACTTTACCGAGAATAATCAACATTTTTTTCCCCCTACGAACCTATTTCTATTAGTATAAAAATTTACAGGCAATTTTATACTAACATATTAAATATATTATTTTTGAAAATTACTGAGCACCTTAGAAGTTTTTTATTTGTTTAAGTTTTTTAACTCAACGTTTCGAGAATTTGAAAAATATAAAATTCGCAACGTTTGCAAAAGTATAAAAACTATTAAAGTGATTTCTGTTCATATAGTCTGTTCATTCCAATTCGGTGATCCTAAAATATAGGTCCCCTATCTCCGGCAGTCCATGAATTAATTAGGACATATGTATGCAACTGTTAAAATGTTCTCAAAGTTGACAATAGAGGCAATAAGTATAGCTCGGCAAATATGAAACACGGCATTGCTTCATCATGGCTTTGTTTCGTGAGGAGTTCGTTCTCCGAACATAAAAATCTCACGCGAAAGTGTTCGTTAACCGATTTGTTCATAAACCGAGCAGTTCGTTACCGATCACCTATTGTATACGAAATTTAGCATTTTAAGTTCGTCATAGCCGGAGATTCGATGAACGGCAAATATTTAAACGCAAAACTTGTAATCTTGGGGTATCAACATTTTTACATTCTATTACTCAGCGCATGAACGTTAAGTTGGAATTTTGTAATCGCTATTTCAATCAATTCCTAATACGCTAGAATTATATATTTATAAATAAACACAGTTTTTTTAATCGATGAAAATACTATATATTAATAGATTTAGAGCTTAACATCGACGAGATTTCAGACGGACAAAATGATCTTATATTAAATTTTAAAGCAAGATAATGAAACCTTACAGAGATTGAAACAGTGTAAAATCATTAAAATACATCTCACTCAGTAAATATACATCGGTTTTAGTGTAATCAAGATCTTCTAAGAGACTCTGTAAACGAAACGTATATGCTTCAATGCCGCTTTACAATAGAGAGGATGTAGTAAATATTTGAATATCTTGTGTATATAGCGAATTTGACAAAAGTTATGCAATTTACTATTGTTTTTCCTCTGTGTTAAGTACGGGAATCATGTACTTCAACGTAAAAATTTGCTAATTACACAACTTTTTAGTCTTATAAAAAAATCTTTTGAGTTACCCTGTAAACGAACAGTAAATTCTACAATTCTGTTTTACAATAGGAAACTAACTTAGGTAGTTCGTAGTAACATGTTTTAACATCATGCGCATACGTTCTTTTTGAAAAGAGTTAGACCATTTAATATTTTGTTTGCTTCATCTTAAGTATAGGAATAAATCACTTTAAAGTGGTATACATAAAAAACTAATTAATATTTTTACACGAAATATTAAACATTTGAACTACTTATAAAAACAATTCAAATGCTGCAAACCGCGTAAAAATCGGATAATTACACAACTCTTTAGCCCTATATCAAAAGATCTTTTGTGAGACCCTGTAAACGAACCTTAAATGTTAAGATTTTTTTATAATAGGAAGCTTACTTGGGTCGAGTGTAATAACATATCTTAATATCATGTGTATACGACCATTCCTAAAAGAGTTGGGTCATTTATTATTTTTTTGCTCTATGTTAACTATAGGAATCAATAACTTTAAACTGATATAAATCAAAAACTAATTAATATTTTTACATGAAACTTACAAAGGTTTGAACTACTCATAAAAACGATTCAAATAACGTAAACCGCGTAAAAATCCGATAGTTACACATTGCTGTAGCCCTGTCAACAGTTTTTTGCTCTATGTTAAGTATAGGAATCAATAACTTTAAACTGATATAAATCAAAAACTAATTAACATTTTTACATGAAACTTACAAAGGTCCGAACTACTCATAAAAACGATTCAAATAACGTAAACCGCATAAAAATCCGATAATTATACATTGCTGTAGCCCGGTCAACAGTTTTTTGCTCTATGTTAAGTATAGGAATCAATAACTTTAAACTGATATAAATCAAAAACTAATTAACATTTTTACATGAAACTTACAAAGGTCCGAACTACTCATAAAAACGATTCAAATAACGTAAACTGCGTAAAAATCCGATAATTACACATTGCTGTAGCCCTGTCAACAGTTTTTGGTCTGAACAAGATTTAAAAAGTGCAAAAAACAGCACTTTTAAAATCGCATTTACTGAAAAACTATTCGTCGTATTTTGCTTTACTTTTGAATTCTTAGTCCCGTGGCACGCCCCATTCCATAGAATCAAAAATTTTGTTTCTATCATAAATAGAACGCGAGATATAGATGTGTCAAAAACCCGTTTTGTCCCGTCCGCAAAATATAAACTAGACTAGACAGAGTTTAAAAAAAAAAAAAATTGTAAAATCGTTTGGCATCCATTGGCGGAAATTCCTTTCATTTACGGTTCAATGCATTGCTGTTTCTATGCTTGGCGAGAAACTCTGTCGAGTTTCTATGATATTCCAACACATAAAATACAGCACCAAGAGAAGTTTGAACTACGGAAACGGCAGAAGTTTGTTGAAGGATCACCGAGTTTGTAAATATTATGCTGTGTGATAGCTCTAGGTGTATAGAGATCCTATATTAGAGAGAGATTGGATATTGACGAAATATCTGCCCTCTTAGTTCCAAATTCGATGGATCGCCGCTGAACGTAGTAATTTCACCAACGTTTGACATTTTTCGATCCATTAAAGTCATGGGAAAATCCTTTTATATAGTTTCAGAAATACATCCAGAAAATAGATATACATTTGTACTTTTACTTTAGTGAATAAGAATTCGATTAAGGTGGTTCTCAAATGCTGTGCTGAACAACGCAAAACTTGCTGACACAATTATTTCTGACTCATTTTTTAACGCAAAGGCATAAAATAGGCAGACATGACTAATGAAGCAATTTGGAATCAAAATGAGTTTTTCATTTTTTGATAAATAATAAATGACTTACCGAGTTATAAGCGATTTGTGTCACGTGACAACACGTTTTTACCTTTCTGGCGCTAAAAAATCGGGAATTCGGTTGAAAACGTCGTTTTTGACAGTGATTTCTGAACGATCTTTCGCCTTTACCAAAAAAATGGAAAACGTGTTTCGATTACAAAGTTTCTGAATAACAACACCTGTCCATTCCATGCGTTTCTGAACAAAAATGAATTAAAAAATGTGTCTGAAAGTAGCCCTTTTGGATTTGAGAACAGCTTTAAACGCAATATTTTTCATTGTATGAACTAGAAGGTTATTTCGAATATGATCGGAAGTAGATGAATGATGCTCTTAACGACAATTTCCTATTTAATTTTCATACTTAAAAAAATTTATTCCAACATCAGTAGCACTACCTATTTGAACACTATATTTATCGAATATGTGTATTTAGATTTTTAAAATCGATAGCAGTAGCTAGGAGTTAATTTAGAAGATAAAATAGGAATGTCTTCAGTACAGATTTTAAGCTTTTCTTAAATAATGTATATTTTTGGATGAGAGTTATATCGTATGCTCAGTCTTCACTTTTAAAATCTTCAATGTAATAATATCTAATTTTTAATAACTACTGTTGTTTAGATCTGAATAAGAAAAAGATAAGATTTTCTCCCTTGATTGAAGGGAGAAAATTAATGATGTTGTTTATTTTATGACTGAAATTCATTTTACATGAAAATCTAATAAGATTAAATTGACGGATTTTCCGAATATCCCGATAGCGCAAATGTACATGAAGAAATTTAAGTCTTTCCACACCGGTAATCCGAAAGAGCTACAGTTTCATATAATTTTCGCCCGTCAACTCGTTCGTATGCTCTGGTTTCTCTTCAATATACGAGCTAATCTTTCGCCTTTTACTAAAGATTACCGTGGAGAGGAACAACTCAATGAGCCTAAAACTAATTTTTGGAATCCCACCGAAAGGTGAGGCGTTTCTTAACGGAAGAAACACACTTACCTACCTACAATGTTTAACTGACCCGTGCGAGGATTTCGCTTCACTAATTAATGCACACTTAAATTCCCTATTTAAAGGGAAAATATAGTTACTTATTCAGTTGGTTTCCACTATTCAAATATTTTGCATACATGTGATCGAATGATGGTTTGTAATAGTCTCTTATTATTTAAATTATGTGATTTGAAATATATAAATTTTTTGTAGTTTGCTATTTTTGTACAAAATAAATACTTAAAATTAATACTTTCATAGATTTCACTTCATTATGATTTCATTAAGTTTACGTTATCGGTAATACAGATTAAAATAAAAAAAAATCCCGAGTTTGAATAAAAAATCCCGACGGCAGAAAAAAGAATAAAGTTATTTTATCAAAGATTTTAAATAAATAAATGGTGATATTAATCAATTTAAATGCGGTTTTTAATCAAGCTCATTTAAGTTGTACATAAATAATATTTGTATGCCCTTTTTTAAATTTGTAAAAATTATTAAGAAATGATATGCAACACTCCGTTTTAAAGATGAAAGTAAACAATAATGGCATCATATGAGCCTGCGCTCTGTGCTAGGGAATTTCTCGGTGCATTTGTGATAAGAACCGTTGTGAGGGGCGTGGTGTAGACGCTAGTCAATTTTATGGATTGACATTTCGACTCATTTTGCGGAGTCGACACAACACACTAGCGGCTTTTTCAATGCATCAAGGGAAATAAAGCTTTTGCGATGATTGCAATACTTGAACAATAATAACAATGCGAATAATAAGCAATAGATGTAGACTATTTCATTTGAATTGAATTTCATTTTGCACGTAAGAAGAATTAAAAACATAAGCTTCTTAATTTGTATGTGATTTATTTATTCACAGTAAGCGTAATTCAAACATTTACGATAGCATGAAGAAAAAATAATAATAGAAAAATAGATTGAGATACATTTTCAATAAAATATTTTTCTTTTTAAAGTTTCTTATTTAAATAAATAAATAAGTGATATACAGTCTTGGAGAGAATGAACGAATTTAAAAGAGAGTATGAATTTAAAAATCAAAATCATAATAAGGGCATATTTTTAAAATGAGAATAAAAAAGTCCAACATTTGTTATACGATTAACATTAGACAACTTTACTGTTCAAGATTAATTTTAATACAATTATTCAAATTGGTAAAGAAAAAGAAATCATACGAGTTGTAATTTTCCAACTGTACGAAAAATATCCTGGTCCGGACATTTTTTGTCCAGATGGAAAATTACAACTTTACAGTTGGTAATTTATTCATAGTTACGACAGCATAAAGACAAAATAATAATGGGAAAATATATTGAGATACATTTTCAATAAGTTATTTTTTTTTTTAAGTTTCTTATTTAAATAAATAAACAAGTGATGATATAGTCTTGGAGAGAATGAATCAATTTAAAAGAGAGTATGAATTTAAAAATCAAGATCATAATAAGGGCAGCATTGTTAAAATGAAAATAAAAAAGTCTAAAATTTGTTATACGATTAAAAATAGACAACTTTATTGCTGCTATCTCGATGATAATAACATTCGTTTAAGACGATAATCATTATCTGCATTTATGAATGAATATAATTCAGTGAATACATAAAAATGCAGAATAAAAAAAAACTGTAAAATATTAAAATAAAAAAAGGGTTGTCCCTTATAAAAAAAAACTCTCCTCCTTGGGGGGGGGGGGGGGAGTTTACAAGGGAGCGAAATAACGAAAAAATTCTTCGTATCTGCTGTTTATATTATTTAAGTCACCCGCTTCCCAAATTTCATCTCTAAAACAGTGATAAATACGGAGACTTTTTTATGCTTGCCCTCCCTCCTCTTTTTCTGGCGAGCAATGAGGGCCAATTTAAAAAAAAAAAAAATCATACTGTAGCAAAATTTCATTACGAGTGCTATGATTTATTATTTTTGCCCCTCCCATCACCCCAGGGTAGCAGGGAACTGAAGATAGAAAAAATTATTTGCATCAGATGCTTATGTGATTCATCCTCTTTCAAAATTTAATCTCTAACACCGTGATAAATTTTCAGTTTACGACCCCCCCCCTCACTGGGGAGGCCAAAGGGACCGAGTTTAAAAAAAATTCATCTGTATTTTATGTTTATATTCTGACACTGATCGTCTTGGAAAATTTTATCACGAAAGCCGCGAGAGATGCTGAGATGCGTTTTTGCCCCCCCCCCCCCCGCAACCTTCCTAAACACACATACTCACACTGAGAGGCAAGGAATCGTAATTCCCGCCCCCCCCCCCCCCAAACTCTTCCTTTCTGGTTTCTATGTTTTGTGATTGACCTCCGTTCAAAATTTCATTTTTAAAATATCATAGATCCTGATATACGTTTCCCTCCCCTGCTTACCCCGCTGAACGAAGAAGCGAACGGGAAAGCAGAATTCTGAAAATAACCTCCGTATCCGGTTTGAAATAAGAAACATCTTTTTAAAAAAATGTACTGTTTAAACTTTTTAAAAATTATGTATAATTTTTTTAAGTTATCTGCGAATATTTATATTTATGAAAATGAATTAAAATAACTATATATGCGCAAACCAAATAAAGGATATCCATTTTTACATAAAACACATCGATTATAAAATAAATTCAGTAACAGAAAGTTATATCAGCCTGTTAATAAAGTAAAATTTCATTTCTCTTTCTTCTAATTTTTTTCTAAATTACATGAAACAAAAGAACTTGAAAACATTCCACTATTCAATATTACTTATATCTTATATACAAATCCTTATATCCCACATTCCTTACATCTGAATATCCTAATGTTCATTGCACTATTCCTCTTCCTCTTTGTTAGAAAAATTCACAGATAACAACTACTTGATCGCCTGTCCAGTGTCCAGCATACCGCAAATTAAATTAATCATTCCCGAAACATTTTGCTCCTATTCTATTTATACAATCATCCCCGAACACCGATACGGAATCGTTACCTCCGTAATACACTAATATTATATAAAGAAAGGGCATGTTTACAAACAAAGAGTTCCATCAACCAATCTACCACTACATTTTGTCGTAGCGATCATTCCAGGAATCATTATGGCGACGTAGGCCAATCATATCATACACCAGTTTAACGTAGACCAATCAAATCGTCCCATCTCATGTGAGTACAGTAGGAGTCATAAAGAACGAACAGGTTTTTCTTGTGAACCAACAGTAATTTGACCAACAGTGACGTCAGCTGCCCTTTCCTTATACTACGGAGGTAATCGTTCAGTTATCGACTTCGACAAAACCGACTCGATAAGTTCGATTCTGAATCTCACTCTCATTTGAAAATTCACTCTGAGTGAGTGAGTTGAAAGTTCGACTCTTAAGAGGCTACTTTAATCAGACGAAAACACCCGCTCGCTAATGTTAATCCTACGGAGGAAATATTTTAAGATAGCTCGTTCGCATTTCAATATTTTAAAATGATTTTTTTTTTTCATTGGATAGCTGAGGTCAATCTCTATGCACGCTCCTTTGTACTTTTTCGATTTTTGTTGCAGTTTTTTTTATGGGGATACTTTCAGTTTCAAAACCGGTTCCGACAGTGAAAGTACCTTAATAAAAAAAAACTTGTAATCAAAATCGAAAAAGTACAAAGGAGCGTGCATAGAGATTGACCTCAGCTATCCAATGCAAAAAAAAAAAAATCATTTAAAAATATTGAAATGCGAACGAGCTATCTTAAAAAATATTTCCTCCAGTAAGATTGGACATTGGACTGTCTCATATACCTTGGAAAGGGGACGTGTGTTCCCGCCTTCCTGCTATCCAGTGCAAGTGTGTATCCAGTGCTGTTTCTTCGTCGGGCGGAGCTTGGAAAGGGGGCGTGTTATTCCCGCCCTCTTGCTGACCAGTTTTTGTCTCCTGTGCTGTGTGTTCGTCCGGCGGTGCTTGGAAAAGGGGCGTGTTACTCCCGCCCACCTGATCTCTGGTAATCTTCAGTGAATTCTCTTTTTTATGCTATGGCTATGAAAGAAAAACAACAGCTTGACGATTTGATGAATGGAATTATAAACGGATATGTTCCAGCGGACTGGCTACAAGAATTCAACGACTTCCCTACTCTAAATGATCAAGTAAATGAAGTCTTTCGGGAGCTGCTATCCGGTTTAGATGAGGAAATACGGTCTCTTCAACAACAAAAGGACTACAACGACACCCACAAGGCTCAGGTAAAAGACCTCTGTCTTTTTGCTATATCTATTTTGGGGGAGCCATCTAGATTAGATTTAATTGATTTAGCCTGTAGAACTGGTTATATATTAGATTTCTGGGGAATAACCAATGGGAAAAACTCTTTGTTCTAAAGAATTTTAGCTCACATTCTAATCCCCCCCGTGTAGGAAAAAGAAAAAATTCTGAATCTGAAAATCCAATTCCCCTCAAAAATAAATTCGGAAATCTAAATTCCGAAGCTAACCTTGATAACTATGATCTTATGGATCAACAATGTACTCAAGATGGTGCTGCAAGCACCGATGTTGAATGTTCAAAAAACGACAAGCACCCCTTCTTTATTGAATTCAAAGATATGGATTGGCGCAAAGTCGCCCAAGAGATAAAAGCCCTTGATTCTGATAATCCCCCTCAAGTCAGCCTCTCCGGGGAACTTCTAAAAGTTCTACCCAAATCTGTGAGCCAATTTAGAGAAATCCAAAGATACCTAACTGACAAACATATCAATTTCAACACCCTTAACTCAAAAGAACTCCGACCAAAAAAAATCTGTATTAGTGGAATCCCCCCCAACACTGACCCCCAACTTATTATCGAAGACCTTGGTAACCATGGATTTAAGGCCACACGAGCCGCCATGCTCAAGAGTCGCAAAACCGGCAGAGGTATGCCAATTTACGTGGTCAACGTCCTCCCTTGCACTAACTTTGAGAAAATCTATAAAATTGAGGAACTTTGTGATATAAGTGTTCGTATTGAATACTTCAGAAACAACAATAACCCAAAACAATGTTACCGCTGCCAACGGTTCGGACACGCCTCCGAGACGTGCAGCATAACACCAAAATGTCTTAAATGCTCAGAAGAGCACCTCACTGATAACTGCCCCAAGACAGGTAAAATAATTCCAAAATGTTCCAATTGTAACGGTGCCCATCCGGCCTCATACAGAGGTTGCCCAAAAAATCCAAACAACATTAAGAAAAAAAATACCCCAACACTCAACACAAAAAAAACCCGCAAAACCAAAAACCAAATCTAATTGCTGACATCGCAGACATTTTCAAACCCTACAATTACACCATTCATGGTAAACCAAACGATATTAACAACAGTGAGACCACTACTGACGTTAATAACGATATCCAGGTAGCCCCAGTTGGGACACTTCCAGTTACACCAAACAAAATAAAACACCACCTGTTATACAAAATAATTATACAAACACATTCAAAGATATGTTTGACACCTTCCAAGACATGAAGGAACTTCTCCAAATTACCAAACTCCTAAAACATTTAAAAAACATCGCCATCAAATCAAAAAATTGCAACAACCCATTCGACAAAATGTATATCATAATAGAAGAATGAGACGCCTTTTCTACGGAGCTCAACATTCCCAATTATGAATAATTACAATAACAAAAATTTCTCTTCTCTTCTTATTTTCTCCTGGAATTGCCAATAATTGCAACCCAGGATTAATGAACTCCGCTCCTTTATTTCCATTAATCCACAAATCGATATACTCTTAATCCAAGAAACACTTAACCCTTCCTGCAGTATCACCATCCCAGGTTACAAACTCCATCATACACCACGTGCCAACTCTCACTGGGGCGGCACAGCCATCTACATCAAAAATTATATCCCACATCACACAACTCAAAATATTCCACTCCCAGGCATTGACTACACCAGTATTGTCGTCAACTTGCCCCATGCCAAAATCAACTTCACATCTTTTTACGCACGACACGGGCGACGATACCCCATAAACGACCTGACACACATCATTACACAACACCAACACGCATTTACCGCTGGTGACTTCAATGCACATAGCAGGCAGTGGAACTGTCATTCCACCACTACCAGAGGTAGATCTCTTCACAACTTGGTTAGCCATTTCAATCTCAGTCTCCACGCACCTACTACACCAACACACATTCCAGTTGCTCGCAACCAGCACCCCTCTATTATTGACTTCGCCATCACCAAAAATCTTACCTTCCCTATCACCACTTCTGTTATTAATGACCTAAGCTCTGACCATCTTCCTGTCTTCTTCAAAATTGATCTTATCAACCCTATCTCTCCTCCTCCTTCAGTAGCAATTGACTGGAATAAATTCCAAAATTACCTCAACAACACCGACCTTACCTACCCCACAATCAACAACACTACTGACATTGACAACGCAGTTAATAAACTCAACAACATCATTTACAAAGCTCAAAAAGATGCCACTTACACCAAATTCAAAAATAATAACTCTTACATCTTACCCACTTAAATACATAATATCTGTAAACAACGCAACACACTCCGTCGACTCTACCAAAATACCAGAGATCCCACCCTCAAAACAGCTGTCAACAGGCTCAACAATAAAATTAAAACCCTTATTCAAAAAGATAAGCAAAAAAACTGGTCTAAATTTCTCGAAAGTCTTACTTGCGAGGATAACTCTCTTTGGCAAATCAAAAAGAAACTCAACAATAATTACACCCCTATCCCTCCTCTTACTGTCAATAGTCAAACTGCGTATACTGACGAGGACAAGGCAGAATGCCTTGCTGGCTCATATGAAAAGCAATTCTCTCCAAATCCCTTCCTCGCAAATCAAGCACACTTTAACAATGTCAATGATACTGTTAATGACTTCCTCTCAACCCCTCCTACCCCCCTCCCCGAAATTCAACCCATCATGATCAACAATATCATTCAAAAACTTAATAATAAAAAATCTCCTGGGTACGATAAAATTTCCAACTATACTCTTAAACAACTTCCTATCAACTGTATTCTCTACATTACGAAGCTCACTAATTCTATCCTCAAACACTGTTATTTTCCTAAACCATGGAAAACCTCTATCATTTCTCCTATTCCTAAACCATCCTGCAATCTTAATGATCCAACTAATTTCCGTCCCATCAGTCTTCTCTCCTCTCTAAGTAAAGTCATCGAACGCGTCATTAGATCACAGCTCAATGACTACCTTCACAACAACAACATTCTTATGCCCGAACAATTCGGCTTCAGAGCCAAGCACTCCACCCAACACCAACTTCTTCCATTTGTGGAATTCTTAACTGAAAACTTCAATGAGAAGAAGCCTACTGCTGCCATATTTCTTGATGTCGCCAAGGCCTTTGACAAAGTCTGGCACGCGGGCCTCATTTACAAATTAATTCGGCTTAAGTTCCCGTCTGGACTTATCCATTTAATACACTCTTACCTTGTTGATCGTAACTTCTACGTCCGAGTAAACAACTCATTTTCTCTACTACACATAATACTCTGTGGTATTATTCAGGGTTCAGTCATTGGCCCTATTTTATTCATAATATACTTTAATGACATTCCACGCACACTCTTCACATCACTCGCACTCTATGCGGACGACACTGTTCTCTATGGCACTGCACATCACTCATACAATCTTTACAAAAATCTACAACATCACCTCAACATCTTCATAGATTGGTGTGATCAATGGCGCATTAAAATAAACGAATCTAAAACTACTGCTGTTTACTTCTCTAGAACTTTCTCCACTCCTAATAGATTAACCCTCAATAATACTACCATTCCTTGGTCTGACGATGCCAAGTACCTGGGGGTTACCATTGACAAACGCATTACCTTTAAAAAGCATATTCTTAATATCCGCGGTAAAGTCGCCGGGATTTCCAAAACCCTCGCCCCCCTTCTTCGCAACCACTCACTCTCCATACACAACAAACTCTTAATTTATAATGCTTGCATTCTCTCTGTTATCACATATGCATGTCCAATCTGGGGCTTCACTTGCAAAACCAGTATGAACAGCCTCTCTAGTACCCATTACAAACAGCTCCGTTACATCAGGAACGGGTCTAGATACCTCAAAAACTCCACAATCCTCAAGGATCTGAAAACGACTTCACTCAAACATCGCATTAAACACCTTGCGAAAAAAATCTACAATGACATTAATCACATCCCAAATGAACTCATCTATGAGCTACCTGACTACGATGCTTGCAGTCCATCCAACCGGAAAAAACCAAGGTACTCCACTATTCTTGATGAATAGTCCTTCCGAACTATAATTCTTATTTTCTCTTTAATTAAAAAAAAAAAAATATTATATGTTTATTTTATTAAATAAAATAAAATTGACTTTTCTCTTAAACCTCTCCTAACATCTTTACTTTACCTCGTCTGACATTATTTTTGTTTTTTTGAACTATGAACTATTTTTACTTTTATACTTTAACTAGTAAATTTTCATTATTTTATTGATATACTTAACACTATCCTATTTTTATGTAGTCAATTAGACTACGGCTAGACATTTCTTATGGCTCTCTCAGGATTTGATATACACCTACTCAAAGCCAGGGTGTGCAGTTGCTTCGCAACTTGGAAGCCCATTGAACCTATCACAAGTTCAAGTTCAAGTATTTCCTCCATAGGATTAACATTAGCGAGCGGGTGTTTTCGTCTGAGTGAAGTAGCCTCTTAGGAGTCGAGGTAGCTTACTAGCAGAGAGTCCACAGTTCGACTCATTTACAAGGAGTCGAGTTTCAGTGTCGACTCTTTTGCCATCTCTGATGCTTTCATTAATCTTTTTTCCTGGACCGCTGCGGAATTCCTGGACAGTGGACAAAGAATCGTTAGAAGGCGTAGCGGAACACATAGTTGACCCCAAAGATGGATACACAAGATGCTTGGGCTTTGACGTGTATGGTCTTTGGTTGACCCGCCCGGCGTTGCCCGGGTCCATGGTAATAAATTTAAAAGAACACATCAAGTTTTTATTATTTTATATATTTAACCCTATTTTGTATAAAGTTATATTTTAAAATGAAAAAATCGCGAATAAATATTGATATTTAGCGATAAAAGAGCTCATCTGCTTGTCCTTTTTTTTTTTTACGTAGGATCGTTTCATAGTTTTAAAATAAAAAGTTATTTTTGTCCGAACTCTTTGAAATCTTTATTGGTTATAAATAAAACGGTTTTACAGCCCGTGTACAAATTTTGTGAAAAAATATTGTTATCGAGTTGTAAAAGAAATGTTTTCTTCTCGCTTTTTTGTTTGTTTGTTTGTTTTGGCGTCAGCTCCTTTAACCTAACAATAAAAAAATACTTCTCATTTTCCGAACTCTCTGAAATTTCAATCGGTTATAAATATAACTGTATCCAAGCTCTCTTTAAAATTTTGCGAAAAATGTGCACATTTAGTAGTGAAAACACGAGTTCTTTAAACATAACAACAACAAAAAAGCTTTCAACGCAATGGCCGTATTACGCCATCCGTTTTCAATCAATCCTTTTCAATACCCCTAGGCTAAACAGGTGAGGGCTAAACACGTTTCCCGTTTCTGAGGGGAGAAGCCTCCAACAAAAACGTTGAAGCATGCGCAATGAGACGATTTTCGTGTGGAAAAAAGAATGTGAATTTGACATAATGCGCTTTTCGCTTTAAATATATAGATAATTAGAAATACTGATTGAGATGAAACTACCACTAGTGTCTCATTCCTAGACGGTTCCCTACGGAGGAACGAAAATTGGGCAAGTCTACCGCAAGATATGCAGAAGTGAAGCCATCTGTTGACAGAATTGATTATTTTTTATTCCGATTTTTGTTGATGTTCGCATCGCATTATGAGTGATTCAAAACTTGAGTTCAGAAATAAAAATTATTTCATTTTTAAAAAGAAATTGATAATAAGTCATATCATCAACGTCGAAGCAGAATCATTTTGGTTCTTATTTCTGTCAAAAGAGTACTGCACTCTTTTCCAAAATTTCGGATCATATCGCTAGAAGCTACACAATATTTCTGCGCTCAATGAATTTTAAAAATGATTTTTTTTAATTAAAATAATTTTTTTAACTTAATTAAAATTTAAAAAATAGAAACTTTGTGTTTTTTTATTCAAATTATTTTTTTACAATTTAAATAAATGTTTTTTTTTTAATATTGAATGATTTTTTTTAACTTAATTTAAAAAAAAATTTTAAATAGAAACTTTTGTACTTTTTCATTCAAACTTTTTTTTTTTTTTTTTTTTTTTTTTTAATTTACAATTTAAATAAATATTGAAAAGTAAACATTTCTGATTTTTTTTTCAAATGCTTCCTTGCTTGGATATGAACTCATGATTTACCGAATTGAAGACAAGCGGTAACCACAGATCTATTCGTATTCCGTCCGAAATACGTAGCTTAGAACAAAATTTAAAACAAATCTCAATGACCATGATCTCAAATACATGACTCCACTTCTGCACATCACCCCAATTAAATTGTGGACTTTCCCGCTTTCCGTAGGGAACCATCTAGGAATGAGACGCTAATGAGACGCTAGTGAAACTACCTACCTACATCAAAATCACATTGACCGAAAAATAAAAAATCTATCTGGAGATTAATTTGACATGTTTTTGTCTTAATGGAGCATACTATTCTTAAATGTTCAAAGAATTCGACTTTTGGAAGACCATGTATGTGAAAGAGCAACATTTTCTGAGCGCTTTAAAACAAAACACATAAAAAATTCCAATAGTTACTCTATGAGTAGAGTAACTATTGGAATTTTTTATGTGCTTAATATGGGCTTAGTTTTTAAGAAAAAAGTACCGGAGCCCTAATATTCTGCAGTACTAACACCCGTGGCGTACCCCCCCCCCCCCCTCTCCGCCGTCATTCCAATCTGCATATTTATATTTCATACATTATTTTAAAAATCTAAAGTATTGCAAAATAAAAATTTTAAATACATCTATCTGTGCATACTTAGCTATCAACTATTCCACTTTTTAGTTATTACTACTTCCAAATAGAAACTTTTGTCTAATCTAAATGTTAATTAATCGCAGAATTCTGCGATTAAATAAGCTCAGGATTATGATTCGGAAATAGTGTTAACCCAAACAAAAAAAAAAAAAAAAGTTTGCAGCTATGCAGAATAGAAAAATGCTATTTCTATTTACTCTTTATTCTGATCAAAATAACATTCAAATCATTTTAAATGGAAATAAATAAAATTTTGAATTTAAGACAGACTGAGCTCGAGCCTGCCCAAACACGAAGACTGATATAAAAATCGAACCCGTTTCATCTCCATCCCTTACGTGAGCGACAGATTACGTCTCGTATAAGTGTTTTGATACAAAAGAAAGTAAAAGGTTGGAGATGGGAGGGGGGGGGGG
Organism: Maratus michaelseni; assembly: GCA_963931845.1. NCBI lineage: Eukaryota > Metazoa > Arthropoda > Arachnida > Araneae > Salticidae > Maratus > Maratus michaelseni. The sequence continues at coordinate 161,685,030 of OZ007597.1, forward strand.
GGTAATTTAGGATTCGTTTTTCGGAAGTGTTATTGCACTGGGCTCCGGAGCGCAATGTTTAGGAGCTCCGGTGAATTCTAGCCATTATTTAAATTTTTACTAAAAACAGAGAAGTACCGGAGCTGAGCTCCGGTGGATATTGCCCTGACTCTAGTTATGAATGACTAGAAAAATATCAGATGATTCCCATGTAAGCAATGCTTAAATGAATAATTGAAATTCATTTATTTCAAAATGAGTTTTAAAAATACTTCTTTTAAATTGTGCGCAAGATTTCCCTTCAACATTTAATATTTTTACATTCAATATTCAAGAACATTGGTTATATCATTATATGTTTTATATCTATCTAAACACTGAAACTAAACATGTGTATAGTTCAGCAAAATTTATATTTTAAAAATAAAGTAGGAATGATTGCATATTGATTTTTTCAAGGTTTATCTATGCTTTTTTTTTTTTTTTTTTTTTTTTTTTTTTTTTGGGGGGGGGGGGGGTAGTTAAAATTATAAAGTTATTTAGATTCAGTTTTAAGGTATGGGTCTAAAAAGATGGGATCTATATAGATGGATCTATAAAGTCTAAAAATGTGACAATGTCAAGTAGTTCCAGAAATATCTGGTGTGTATTTCTAAAAACCCTCATTTTGGGATAACTCACATTTAAATACATTCTATATCTACAAACTTCAAATACACAGTTGTTCTGTATTGAATTATTTTTGAGTCAGTAATACATATATACTTTATGAAACATATCAAGAAATTCCACAGAGGTCTTACATGAAATATTGTTGAACTGAGATTTTCTATAAAAGCTATAAAAGTCCCGCCTTCTTCTTTGAACATTTTGAGCTTATGTTTTCCAAGTTCATGCAAAATATGGACTGACATTACCAAATATCAAAAAATACTATTTACTAATATCATTTAGAGATGGGGGGGGGGGGGGGGGGGCAGTTTACGCTAAATTTTGATATTGGCCGATATTGCATTTTGATAGCGGTCGATATCTTTGTGCTAACTGGGGAATTGTGGTTTAGGATTTCAGAACAAGGATTATTTTTACACGAGTCTTAGTTATTAAAAAAATATGTAGATATTTGTACATTGCAAACAATTTTTAGTAATTTTGAATATTGTGGATGCTGCCTATACTTTTTTAAATGATGAGCAATAATTTTGCACATAGATCATATAAATAATTTTGCACATAGACATTTTGCACATCGATCATATATCTATTTTATGATCGTTTATATTATATTTCCATAAGGGGCTTTTTATTAGTCTCGGATGTATCAATTCAAAAATAGTCTTGAGGACTCCGTTTGAATTTAGGATTGGTAGTATACTGTTACAATTTTTTCCAAAATGTATAAAATTAGGGAAACCAGATTGACGAATTGTGGTTTGGAATCCAGGATTTTCCCCTAGATATAATTTCCAGCCATTTAGTTCCTAACATCAATTTTGAAGAATATCCTTGAAAGAAACTTCAGATATTTTTTTTTTTTTTCAGTGAATCAGAAGGGCAGTATGGAACACAGCAATGAATCATTTTCAACTAAAAAAAACATTAAAAATTGCAATTTTATTTAATTTACATTTAAAAAAACACGAGAGTGCGATGCAAAGAAGAAATTCCCCATTAAAGTCACAGTGGGTAATAGCGCCACCTACATTTATCCGGAGCGAAAATGAGATTCGGCGAGAACAAAGGGATTTTGACTTTTTTGATACAGCCACATAGAGTGAATCGAGTTTGACCGTGGTATATCTGACATCGGAGGAAGTTTGTAATTTTGACATAAGTGAATGAACAGCTCTGAAGAACTTTCCATGATTTGTATCGTTTATATCAAGAAGCATGTGATGGAGGCATCTGCTGCTAAGTTTGCACAGAAAGAATATGTTTGAACAGAAACAGAAATTTCCTGTGGGAATCTATAATTATTTATATAGAAAAAAATTATATAGAAATCTGTAGAGAGTAGAAGACAATTTTCTTTAGAACATTTTATATAGAAGTTTGTAGAGATTGCTATAGAAAAATGTCTTTAAATTTTTTTAAAAATAAAAACAATAGATGTTACTAAATAGAAATTTTATATATAAAAAAAAATCTCCAATTATTACTCTACAATTTTTTGTATTTAAAAAAAGTAATGTAGAGCCTATTAGGATGTTGAAATGTTAAAAACACTAAAGATGTATTTTATACATAATGTTTTTACATAAAAAAAAGAAAACATTTTATGTAATTTTTAAATTGATGCTTGTATTTTTATTTATTTATTTTTAATGCTATCGATTTTCCGACTGTTATAAGAATTTAATTTTTATTATTTAAAGATAACAAGTTTTGTTTCAACATCAGCACTGTCATTTTAATTGGCCACCACCACCATTAATCTAAGTAATATTAAAAGAGAACAAAAGGATTTTGACTGTTTGGTACGGCTACATGGGAAGAATCGAGTTTGGCCGTGGAATATTCTGGAGAAGTTTGTAATCTTGACCGAAATGAAGGAATAGTTCTGAAGGACCGCCCTTTTGTATAGTTTATATCAAAAAACATGTGATGGAGGCGTGGCTGCCGTTAAATTTGCACAGAAAGAAAATGTTTATAAAGAAATTTTCTGAGGGAGTCTATAATTATTAGAAAACATTCGTTTGAAAATTTTTATAAAGAAATCTATAGAGACTGCTCGAGAAAATTTTCTTCAGAACATTTTATATAGGAGGTTGTAGAGTTTGCTATAGAAATAAATCTTTAGAAACATTTTATTTTAAAAACTATAGATATTTTCTAAATAGAAATTTTATACAGAAATTTGCAGTTATTGATCTAGAAATATTTGTATTTAAAAATAATAATAATAAGCTTATACGGCTAACTTGTGTGTATATTAACTTATAAGAAGTGCATCAATTTTTGAAAAATTGTACATATATATGACTTAAAATTAATAAAGTAAGATGTAATATACTTGATTTCTTAAGCAAAACTCGAAGTATAGTATAGCATACGTTTTTAGCTACACTTATAACCAAAGGCATTAAAAAATAAGCTAAGTATTGCTAGTGCAATAGCGCCACTTTCTCTACTGCGGATGGAGTCCAAAACAGAAGTGCGTCGCAGTGAAACGATACGATTTATTTTATCGATGTTTTTATACGATTTTTATCGTTTGTATCGATGTTTTGTTTACACTTGCAAATTAACGGACCTTTTATATGAAAGCCGAATTATATTTTTAAATTTTACGAGCTGATAATTTCGAAGCAATAAAGTTTTATTGGTTATTTATTTTTTAACAATTTCATAATAATTTAAAATCTAGTAATTGAAATATTTGCTCAAAAACATTTAAATTTCTTCAAAGATTTTGTGCATACATGATAACAAAAGGGGAAAAAAATACATAAAAATGTGTAAAGTTTTTTCTCTTTTGTTTGAGAAAATATTTTTTCCTCCCCTAATTTGGCGAAAACTTTGTTTTATAATAAATTGTAGTTTACTTACTTTTATTTTTTATTTTAATCCTATAAATTATTTTTATTATGTATATGAATATTTATTTATTTCCTTTTTAAAATAATAGAAGCTATTTCATTTATTACGTCATTTTATTTTTATATTGAAATAAAAAATCACGTGCTATTATTGCATGTATTTGTAGCTAATACTCAAAAACAAAGTTTTTCGCCAAATTGGAGGGGAGGGGGAAAATCGCGCAAACGTGGTGCGTATATGACATCTGTGCTATATTTCAATTACTAATTTTTAAATTTTTATGAAAATGTTAAATAAATAAATAACCAATAAAACTTAATTTATTCCGAAATTATCTGTTCGTAAAATTTAAAAATATAATTTATCCTTTTACGTCCCTAAAAGTTTCGGCTTTCATATAAAAGGCCCCGGTAATTAACAAGCTTTGCCCAGTAAATTTTTATTGGGTACTTTAAGAATTGTGCAATTAAAATTTTACAATATTTTTTATACTTTTAACTTAAATCACACAATAACATCTGAGAAAAAAATTTATTTTAGCAAATTGCTAGTACAATGATCTAACTGCTAAAATACAAGGTTTAATTTATTCAAATAAATATCTCAATAATAAATAAATAAATCTCCCCCCTCTTCTTAAAAAAATATGCTTTTTCATTATATATATATATACATATATATATTGCAGGAGTATGTGCGAACCTGCCAGGATCGAACCTGGGAACCCACGGACAGTAGGTTCGATCTTAAGTGCCGAGCAAAAGGCTAGCTCAATCACTTCCTGCGAGATGTGGGCATGTAAGGTTACGCTGTGGTTATATATACGGCATATTTGACTATACAAAACTTTATTAAACAGCAACGAAATATATAAATAATTCAACATATTAAAATAAACATAATTACTAAATAAATATAATGTTTAACAGCCGTTCCAAAAGACGACACTTCACCGGTGACTGCCGAAGAGCAAGTGCAGAAGAATTTCCGCCGAGTCCCCGTCAGTCTCTATACTTGGCAAAACCACGCCAAACTTTCGCCAAGTAGGAGAACGCTATTTTTGCTCCGCTGGAGAAACTGAACTGAATTATGCTTCATTTTCCACTTTCATATAAGGCGAATTAACGTCGCCAAGGAGATACTCGTTTTACTGCCCGTACAAGATGGCGTCGACTCCACCCCAGTGAGGAGAACATCTCGTTGATGTTCAACGAGCGATGTTCACCCGTGTTGCGTGGCAGTTGCCAAGTTGCTGCTATCACGGCGTGCGCACGTGTGACCCCGATATGTGCGACGTGACAGGCTGTCATGCTATGAGAGTTGTCATAGGCTTTCGTGCTGTGATCCTTTCACAGGCTTTTGCGTGCTGCCATCTGTTGGACTCGAGAGAAGGTGGTGAAGTCGGTGAAGGTGCGTGTTCATTTATCCAAGGTCACCAATCACCAATGCAGGCGTATGTGCGGGAGCCAGGATCGAACCTGGGAACCCACGGGCAGTAGGTGAGATCTTAAGTGCCTAGCAAAAGGCTAGCTCAATCACTTCCTGCGAGATACTCGTTTTCTACTGCCCGTACAAGATGGCGTCGCCACAATATATATATATATATATATATGTATGTATGTTTTAAACAGATATTATAAATATTTGAATTCGCAAACCGTAAGATAAAATAGCGAGAGGAGGCTCTTACCGAAAGATAATATAATTTTTTTTTATAGATAAATGTATTAATAACACTTATTAATTATCACAAATAATAAAACATTCCAACGAAACATTTTATTCTTTTCTCCGAATAAAAACAACAAAACTGGACAGTTGCCAAATTTCATACCAAAAAAAGCGTGCCGATAATTTTAACAGCAAAATAAATAAAAATGAAAAAAAATAATGGGAAGATGGAGTTAGTATAAATGATATAAGTTGCTTTAAACTGCGTAATCGAGCCACTTAAGGAAAGGGCATGTTTACAAACAAACAGTTCCATCAACCAATCTAACACCTTATTTTTGATTTTACAAACAGTCACGCGTAGAGCGATTAAAGGCTTTGTCGAATGGTGATTGGTCGATTGCCCGAGACGTTGTAGGAGGGGCTTAATGCGCTTGAAGGGGATATTTTTTATTTCGCTGAAGATTCATAAGATCGTCTGAGCTTCCATATTCATGTTTTGTTTATTTTTAATGATGCTTAGGACATATTAAACGTGTCTACTAAAAAAATATTAACTAAATCTAATTAAAAGAAAACAATCCATATGTACAAATATAATTTGAAATAGCAAATCAAAGGCTTTTTTATTTAACTTAAATGCTTATTATACAAACTATTTTCTATATATCTTTAAGTCAAGACAGCGTAAAATACAAAATTTGTCATACAAATTCATTTAATTTTTTGAAATATATTTAATTATTTTTTTCTTTTTACAATTAAAAGCTTGCAAAGATTGCATGTATCCACGGCAAAATTTAACTGAAAAAAAAAACTCATCCAGTAATTAAATAATTAAAAAAGCTATACAAATTACACTCGAACGCCTAAAACCCATAAAACTTCTAAGCCGTTACAAATACACACACACATGTATATTAATTTTTTTATTTAAATAATTTAAATGGTTTATTATGAGACATAAACTCTGGAATATTTAATAAAAATACTCACAAAATGTGTAGTGGTGCCATCTGTCAATAAAATGAAGCATTAAAACAAAAATATAAATTATGATTTATTTAATCCATTTATATTAATTTATATAGTTTGGTTGTTATTGTTTTTAGCCTAAATGTACCAAAATTAACATGTAATATCTTGAAATCAACGCAATCCCTGTATATGATTTGATATTATCTGCTACTCCAATTTTCATAAAATTCTTGAGATCTCAATGACATTAAAGTATATTACTAATGTAGACAACATATACATACATACATTCAAAAAAAAAAAAAAAAACATGTCATAATGAAAACAAAAAGTCATAGATTCCGGATTTTAATAGTGATCAAAGAAGTTTTTTTTTCCCATTACGCATTATTAATATTAAAACATTTACATATACATGTAATGGTTGGGCTTATACAAAGTGTATCATCCGAAACAAAAGATCATATTTCAAGCTATGTCTAAAAAAAACCCTAGTTTTTCTTTAACATAGATTGGTTTATTTTTCTCATAGTTTTAATCTTGCTAATTAATCACAAGAGAATGCATAACAAACTGCTAAGCAAAAATATTGATTATATATTTTAATAATAATATTAATTATATATTTAAATAATAATATTTATTAATATTAATTATATGCTTAAATAATAATACTTATTAATATTAATTGTATATATTTAAATAATAATATTTATTAATATAAATTATATGCTTAAATAATAATACTTATTAATATTAATTGCATATATTTAAATAAAAATATTAATTATATTTATTTAAATATAAATATTAATTAAAATTTTAAATAACAAAATAATAGCTTAAAAAATCTTTAAATATGGTGATCTTCCACAACTTTATAACTACAAATCAACCAGTAATTGGTACAAAGAATTTTAGTAAATTAATAGAGATTTTTAAGAATAATTCTTAATTTTAAAAGATGGAAACTTCTATTAATTAATTCTGCTAATTTGATAATAATCTGTTACTAAAGTTCTAATATAAAGGTATTTTTAGTGAAAGTTTAGGAGTTATTGCATTTTAATAAATGTTCGTATAGTTATTAAAATATAGCCTATATGAATTAAAATTTAATTTAATTCTTGAAATTTATCTAATATTAAATTTTATTTTATGTAATAAAAATTTTAATTTTATTTAACCTAATTATAATTTTGTTTAACTTAATTCTAATTAAAATTTAATTACCTAATTGACAATAAAATATTGCAGAGCAAGTGATAAAAATCAAGTTTCTTTATATCAGTGCTTAAGAAGCACTGTTAATAAATATTCTTTATTAACTAATTCAATAAAGATCAAAGCAAAACTCTAAAAATGCAAAAAAAAAAAAAAAATCCAGTAAGGACAGAACATGTAACTTCAAAACTACAAGCCTGGTGCTCTAACCACTATACTAAATCTGACATAAAAATTATCAGCTTTTAAGAAAGTTCTTCATTTGATACGTTTTAACTCCTCCCCTCAATATTTACGTAGCCATCTTTTAGCCAATCACCATTCGACACCGCCTGTAATCGCTCTACGCGTGACTGTTTGTAAAATCGCATCATTGCCGGAATCGTCATGGCGACGTAGGCCAATCATATTATAGACCAGTTTATAGGAGTCATATAGAATAAATAGGTTTTTCTTGCTAATCAACCGTAATTGAACCAACAGTGACGTCAACTGCCCTTTCCTTATAGCACTTTATTCTTAAGCACAGAATAGAATACATTCAGAAGGGATACTCTCATTGGCTGCTATGGAAATTATATTTAACATGGGATTCGCATAGAAGCTGGCGCCGTCTGGAGGAAGGCAGTAGAACAAACAGCATGGTTGCCGTAAGACTGCAGCATTTGGCAATTTATCGCTCTTTTGGCGACATTTTAAATATGATGGTTAAAAAAGTGGGGTATGGAGGAAATTGTAAACATTGGGATTTATTTGCCGCTGCTGACGACCTACTCAACAACTGCGCATTTTTGACTTTGTGAAAAAGCAATAGTTCAAACTTCAATTTTTATTGCCATTAATTTTTAAAAGATTAAATATTTTTTAATTAAGAATGGATATATAATAAAATATGTCAATTTTTAATTATGGCTATATGAAACTAAATCCAGCTTTTTTTTTTTTTTTTTTTTTTTTTTTTTTTAACAAATTAGTTATTTTATTAAAATAAATTTTGAATTGTGACTAAGATTTTATTATTTTTTTTCTTCCCATGTACTTTTTTTTTACACATATTTTCGGCTCTGAAATTATTAATTTTTAAAGTTACAATGTTTTCATTAAAAAGAAAAGTTTATTCCCATGTGCCATAATGATATCGAAAATAAAATGTGGGTTGTGTACAAAAAATTACTAAGCATAACATATTCTTAACATTTATCTAAAAGTAATACAGAATTTTATTTGCTTCAAAAATCTATAAATCCAGAATTTTTACTGCTTCCCCCCCCCCCCCATTTTATAAAAATGTTTACTTAGAGTGAATTAAGAATAAATTTGTGTGCCAATTGAAAATCTGAACGATAGGTACTACATATCTCGATTTTAATTAATACATTAAATAAAAACTTAATTTGGTTTAAATTCAAACTTTTTTTTTTTTAGATATATAGAATTATTTTGAAGTTTTTCTTCTCTCCATACACTTATTTTTAATGCTCATTTCCAGTATTTTATTCATATTTATGTTCATGTGAAAACAGTTGAAGCCAACCTTTAACAAAATTCCAGTCAATTCTGTATTTTTGAAATATCTTTCTCATTCTTTATTCTTAGCTTTTTTTTTTTTTCCACTTCTATTTCATGAAATGTTTACAGAGTGATTTTCGATAAATTTGTGCAGTTTTATAAGCAATTTGCAAATTCTTTAAATTGTAATCTAAAATTTCTTTTACTTATGGGGAAAAAAAAAAATAATAAATAAAACCTTGTATAATTTCTTTCTTCTTTTTTTATATACTTTCAATTCTTTAAAATGTTCACTTCTATAACCATTATTAAAATTGTACAGTTAAATAAATGGTTTTCTTTCTTGATAAATACTTATGAAAACTTTTTCAATATTCATATTTTTTTACTTATTTATTCTAATCAGAAACCTAAGAAGAAATAAATCTGCAAAATATTCTGTCTTTTTTTTTTGTTATGTTGTTTTCAAAAATAAACATTAGTAAACTTATTTATTAATTTTAAAATTTAACGATATTTTCAAGGCATATTTTGTATCCATGAATTTTAATAACTATAGTCAGTTTATTTAATTTATTAAGAAAAAGTCTCACTATGTACTTACATTAAAAAAATTAACCTTTTTTTTTTACTACCTAAAATGCAAAAAGTTTATGAAAGAAACATGTTAAAAATAATAGTTATTTTAATTATAAATTATACTGACGATCATTTTTATACTGAAAGAAAACTTGTACCGCCTTTATCTAGAACGAATAAGTAGTCATTTTCTAAATCCCTAAACTAGAAATATAGATTTCAGAGTTATGCAAATAACAAACAAGTAAACTGAATAGACAAAATCATTGAGATAGGTGATGAAACGATACATTGTATTATGAATCATTTGAATTGTGAGAAATTAACCCTTGATATCCAGAATAAATTCATAAACTAGAATTATAGTTACTAAAACTAACATCTTGTGTTCATATTTATTTGCAGAGATTAAAATCAGTTTGACCAGGATAATATAAGAAAACACTCTTCAATTTTAATAGAGGAGACCAGAACTCTCCAGCAAAGGGAACTAAAATTCATAATGACATGGAACTTTTTTTTTTCCCCCTAGAGCCGCAATTTAGTTTCTAGATGCTAGTGACAGGATTTTTTTTTCTCAGTATAGTTTTAATGATTATTTTATTTTCTCTTGTCTCTTACCTTATTTTGAAATTTTCCATCTTGATTTTCATTCTGAAAAACAAAATCTTGTTTTTTTTTTTTTTTTTTTTTTTATCCCTCAGTAGTGAATAAAAATCATGGCTGCCAACTTTTATATTAACACAATTTCAGAATATTTTATCATAATATTAACTATTAAAGAATTAATATTTATTTTTTTATCTTATTTAATCATAGAAATTCTGCAATTAAATAAGGCAAAGATTCTTAATAAAAAATAACTATAAAAATAGCATAAAAGTTGGCAGATATACTAATTACAGGGGTGGAAATTGCAGTTTTGTAGCAGCATTTAGCAATTCTGTAGCAGGACACAATGGCTGTACCATTGAAATCGAATAGCATTTTCCCTTTTAATATGAAAACCAAGAATTTTTTAGAAAATGTTGTCAAAGTTTATACTTTGAACCTAAGTTCTTAAGGCACTAAAATAGTTTTTATGATAGAATAATCACAACTCAAGAGCAAATTCATTATCAAAGACTTTAACTTATCGAAAAATGCTATTAAATGCCGAATCAATTCAGTAGCCATGCCCTGCAAATTTCATATAAAAATGAGTTATGAATATATCAGAATGTTTCCCATTGGCAAGCAGGAGAAAATATTTTTTGTAATAATATATTTTGCAATAATGTTTCTTTTTCAATGACAGTACAGCAGTTGCGTCTTTGAGTAAACATCCTCTTTTAATTAAGATGACGTGTAATAAATAATGTAAAAAGTGAAATTTAGACCTGAACCTGTAGCAGAATTTGTTATTGATAATTTTTATTAGCTTTAATGATGCTACAAGGATAATGTTGTGTTAACATTTCTGAAAGCCTATAAAAATGTCCATATAAAGGTGTTTTTTTTTTCTATCATTTTTTTTAATTATGGAAAATTACATTCTTATAGCAGATTGGAGCAGAATTCAGATATTTTTTTCACTTCAGCAGCAGAATGTAGCACTAAATCAAAATTTAGTCTGTGGCTTGAAGCAAATTTTCACCCCTGTAATTACAAAGAATTAAAAATTAATCAACAAATGATTACACAGACATGCAAACAAACACCATTTTACATCTTTCTGCCCAATTTATTAAATAAAAACATATTTTATTTACATTGCAATAAAACTTTTAATATAAATTCTAGGCTAAAGTAAAATAACAAATTAGGCAATTAGGTGGAAATATTTTCATCCATCCTGCATCTACGTTGAGTACAGAGGAAACCACCAAAAAGCTCTGAAAAGCTGGGTCATTTGTACTTAATTAACCTGTAATATAAAAAAAGTTACATTTAAAATACAAATGAATAAATAAGAACATTACACATTTATTTATCTAATTTAAATATAAAGAAAAAAAAATAAGAAGTCAAATGCCAAATCAACATGCAATTTACAACTCACTCTTTAGACACTCGGGACAGAAAATACACACTAAGGCTGTACGATCTAAGAAAATTAATATCGCAATATATCGACAAGTTAATATTAATATTACTAACATATTGCAATACTAATTTAAAGGGGGGGAGGGGGGGTAAAGAGCATTTGCTGTTTTTAAAGATAAATGATATAATATCAACAATTTAAACACAAAACTTAGTTGAAAGCAATGAATTAAAATTTTTATATCTATCTGCTCATAGAACATAATTTCTATTTTTAATTAAAAAAGGAATATCTAAAAGAAAATTAATCAATTGTTCAATACTTTTTGCATTTATACCATTACTTTCATAAAGATTTTCGTTGAGGATAGTATTTTGCCTATTTTCATTTTATTGTATTAACCCCCCCCCCCCCCCCCCTCTTTTTTTTTGTATGTCTTATATTCACCACTATAATATGATTAAATATAGGATTTAAAAAAAAAAAAAACCACTTCATATTCACCACTATGACACGATTAAATATAGGATTTAAAAAAAAAACACATCTAATGAAGTAAAATTCAAAATTGTCCATATAAAAATGTATATAAAAATGTATTTAATTACAGATTAACTAGGGGGTCTACACCCTGCGAGCTACTCTCGCCAACCCCCGCTCAGACTTCGAGGCCTCTAAAAACATGGCAGCGTGCTTTTTAAAAAAATATTGGTAAATCTGTAATTGGGTTGCTATGCTTTTAACGTTTTAACGGGGCATTTTTTGATTATCATGGCCTCATACACAGCTGTTGCGACAACTGACGACTTTTTTCGGGATTGATAAGTAAAATCAATTACAACTTGAAAACCAACTTGTATAAAATGGTTAGGTTTAAATTGTGGCTACTTCTCGGACTTTTATAACAACGATCTGTATTCTATTCTTCCTTTGCGTCTAAGGATGAGAAAAATTCCATCTGCTTGTGAATAACATTAAGAATCACAGTATTGAAAAGTACTATGTTATAGACATTTTCAGTAACAGGTTATAATTTTCTCTCTATTTTAGTGCACCATCGTGCATATTTTCATGTTATTTTAAATATGTAAATTATTTATTTTAATTAATATGTATATACGAATTTTCTAATAATTATTTATCATACAAAATTAATTAAATATTTTGTGCATGCATGCCATAATTTATTCGGCATCAATTGATGAGATATTTAAACAAATTTGCTATCCGCGATAATTTTACATCATGTTATGTCACTTGAATATTGTCCATAAGAAAATCGAGTACTTTTCCAGTATAGGATCCTTTGCTTTAAGGTTTGGCGTAATTCGAGCTTCAAAAAGGGATAGATTCGTTAATATACATAGATTTGTTGCCAAAAGTTATGAAAACAAACCCAATGAGCGTTTGGTGCTTTTCTATTATAGGGGTATTGACGCTTTTTTAAAAAGCTTGGCGGAAAAAACCAAGCAGGATATTTTATTCTCCTTCCGTTCAGTTGGGCAATTATTATTTTATATATCCGTTTCAAATATCCGAATTAGTGATTTTATAAATTCGTTTAATTAAATTTTACAAAAAAATAACAAAATGATATCAATAAATAATAATTACTATTAATTTCTTCCCCCCCCCTTTCTTTTGCGTTTACATAAATGACGTCATTTGGACGAATTTATTCAAAATATTTTCAGTTTATAAATTATATTAAATGCTGACAGACGAATGAATCCTGACGATAGAAATGTGATTTTTTTTTTTCAAATTTTCCTGAAAAACATAATTTAATCACAATCTTGTCTTCATTATCGATTGAAATAAAAGATAATTCCAATTTCAATTTGAAAAGAAATCAATAATCCCTATCGGGATCCTTTTCAATTTTTTTCCCTTTTTTGTCACAACAAAACTGAGTAATTAGTTGCCATCATTACAGAAATGTTATTAAAATTAGAAAAAAATTCATATCTCGAAAACTAATTCCAATTTCAAAATTCTATTACCAGTTTTGACATCCGCGGATTTTTATGGACAATTGGTATTAATTTCACCATCAAGCGTTTAATATTTTATTAAAAATAGCCCTGAAACATAATCAGTCGTTTCATAAAATCGTTTCATAAATTCGTTTCATTAGGATTTTATATATATAGGGTAGATATTGGTTAAAAATATGAAACTTTGTTTTAATGACTAAAATTATTTAAGAAATTTCAAAAATATCATTTATTTTGAGAAGCTTATGGTTTACTACAAAATGTAACCATAGCAACCATGTAATTTTTATTTTTTTTTACATTAATTTTTATCTAACATTGTTTAAATTCATAATGTATCTCTCATTGAAAAAAAGATAAAAGAAAATCTTTGCTGAATAGCTGATGGACATTTCCCTTTCCCTGTACATAAATTTCATAATAAAATGCACTAGAATAAGCAAGTAGTTATGACCAGGGTTGGGGAATTTTAAGAAAATCTTACCAGCCAGCAAGATGCAAAGTGCAGTTGAAAAATTTTATGACAAAATGTATGCGACTGCAAAAATATTTAATTACTATTAGTAGATTAATTTTCATATTTTTTTTTCCAAAAAAATTAAGAAATATATACAACAGAGGACACTTTAGTACAGGATAGAATTTAGTACCATGTTTACATCATGGTAATTTGTAAAGTTGCAAAATATAATTAGTAAAAAAATTAAAGCTTTTTGGCAAATCTTCAATAGCTTACAGATTTCAAAGGCTGCCTAAAAATCCACTCGCCAGTAGTGAGTAAAATGATGTATTTCCCCCCCCCCCCCCCTGGTTATGACAACAGATATTACAATTTTTGCTCTTTCATTAATAACGCATTTAAAGTAAAATTACCAGTGGTGGCAATAAAGTCAATCGCCAAATTTTCTTGCATTTATTTATTTAAAATTTTCAATTAGTGTTAATTAAAATTAACTAGCTCAAATAAAAATGTTAATATACACATATTTCAACCAACAAAAGTAGAATCCTTGATGAAATACAAAAAAATTATACTCTTTCCTCGTAGGAAAGTGGCCATAAGATGGCCGCTGACAGACATTTTCTTTGAAGTATATGTGATTAATCTCCATAAAAAAGGAAAAAGAAGCAAAAACATTCATATAAGAAATATAAAAGAAATCACCTTGATATCCATGGTTTAATATATAAATAATGAATGAAAATGTAAAATAAAATTCAAGTAAACATTAGCTGCAAACAGCAAATTTTAAGTTCAGGGTTTCAGAGTCAGGCTCATAAAAATAGAATCAATGAAAAGTTTTATAGCTCTGATAATTTACAGAAAATTAGAAAATACTAAATATTGATATTTAAAAAAAATCATAAGAATCAGTGATATATGTACATACATAAATACATATGTATATACATTGTCTATATATACATACATGTGTATGTATCCATATGTATACATAGATATGTGTATATGTGTGTGTGTGCGTATATATACATGTATATATATCAATGGTGCCCGGCTAACCAAAAAGTACCAAAAAAAGAAATTTACAAAAAATTCTATATTTTAACAAATCACTTTTCAGAGTATTTTAAAATAAATAATACAATGCAATAACTTAAAGATTATCTACTATATGCAAGGGTCGATTTTTTAATTTGGGGCCTATTTAGCATTGGGGTCTTCACAAAAATCAATTTAATAAAATGGGCCCCTTCACAAAATTCCTTTTAACAAAACAGGCCTTTTCACAAAATTCCATTTCATAAAAACTTACTATTTATTATTTATATATTATTTTGTGACTTTTAAAATGTGTAATTTGTAAACAAACAAGTTCACCAGAGAGGAAAACTTCAGCAAAAGTATTTAAAAAAGTTTTTGTTAATAAATGCTTGGTTCGAATTAGAGTAGCTGGATTTCTACTTTCATTACAAAATGTTATTTTTCACAAAAATATAATAAAATTTCACAAAAATAACCTTTATTTTTCACAAACTGTGCCCCCAAGAAAAAAAAAAATCTGCATCGACTTCAGATATGGAATATATATATATATATATATTGGAACATTTTCAACTAACAGCCTTAAACTTAATAAAAGTCAGATTTGTTCCTTTGAATACTGTATTTAAATGAAATATTTTACAAATCACAATAAACCTGAGGAACATTTTAATTTTAAATTTAATTTGGAATTCAAAAGTAACAAGTTTGCTCAATTTTTTTTAATTAAGAATCTAAATTATAAAGCAAAAACATGTCTGTGAGAAACGCAGACATCATATCAACAGTGGCAATGACCTGGGCGAACAATTTCATTTTTATCAAACTTATTAACTTCTAAACGCCACCCAATGTTAAATTTTACACCATCAAAAAAACACACACACATATATATATATACTTTCATATGCAATTTCTTTGTCGATGATTTACTGAGTAGTTCTTCACTAACATAGTTCTAGTATTATTAATTTAGGCGTTAAAACCAAAACCAGTATTATTTCTGTCCACACCAATTTCTTTTATTTATACTATATTATGAGTTCAAGCACATCCTTGTGTTAAATTTTCTGTACTATATTAGTATAGATACTCAAACTGAAGCAAACATTGCAGCAACAAAATGCATTAAAGCAAAAATCAGAGATAATGTCATAAAATTTACATGTGCAGGCATTAGGAGCACAAAATGCAGTAACTTTTATATATATATATATAAATGTCTAAAAAAATACAACATATATTTTAACTTTTAGTTCACAGCATATCTATATCTATCTATCTATATAAACCAATGTAAAAAAAAAAAATTCATAAAAATATCTGTAAAATTTTTGAAGCACTGAAATTTACCGCAAACCAAATTCAGAGATCTTAAGAAAATTTGTTTACGTTTTTAAGTCCAATTCTTTCTCTAACAATTCCGCAAATGATAATCATACAATTAGAAATTAAGCATTCTGATGCAACACATCTTTTACCCAATTTAGCTTTATGTAATTTGTATGTTCAACATATGAAAAGCTGTCTTTCTGTTGATATATTTCAATTCAATTTTTGATTCAATGTCACAAAATGTGTAAACACCCTCTCTTTCACATCCCTCGCCTCCTCCTCTTGAAATGTAATATACTTAATGATATATAACCTTTCAGTACTGATAAAAACAGACATTTGAATACCGATTGCCAGGGATCTGTTTAGGAAAAAATTGGGTCCTTTAAAGGATTCTTCACAAAATTTTTCATTTCAAAACAGGAAAAATCACAAAATTCACCCTTCACAAAATTCTTTGTCTTAAAAATAGGTTTTTCACAAAATTTTTCTATCTTTAAATCAAACATTTCACAAATTAATCATTTAAAAGTTGAACACCTTCACAAAATTCTTTGTCTTAAAAATAGGTTTTTCACAAAATTTTTCTATCTTTAAATCAAACATTTCACAAATTAATCATTTAAAAGTAAAATCTGACCTGTCACTTTTACATATATAAAGAAAAGACATGCATTTTACATCCATATATCTCTGTAAAAATGTATAAACAAGAACCTGAATATAACGATCATTTCAAATTCACAAAATTAGGATTAGATTTTTCACAAATATAAAAAGTTGTTACCAATTTCACAAAAACAGGACACTGGGGAAAAAGTCTGGACAGACCCCTGATTGCTATAAAAGCCTTAACTCATATAAATGAATTTAACTATTTATAAATAGACAGAAGTTGAAGGTAAGTGCACCCTGTCATAATACATTTTATTAATTAAGTACCTAAGATTGTGGTATTATATTATTTAAACTAAAGCTATTAATACTGAACAAAAAGTAATTTTAGAGATCTTGAATAATATATATGAAATGAGAATGTTACATTAAAAACAAATTTCCTTTTTCTGCTTTTTTGTCGTTTGGTAATATTTTGAATAATTTAAAAAACAAGTGCTCACAAAAGAATGTAAACAGCTTACAGACCAGGGTTGTATTGGTTTCAACTATGTAAAAAAGGTAGTTTTAAACATCCTGATAAATATGAAGATATGTTTTGACCAAGCGGTCAAAACAATTATTAAAATATTTAAATAATTTAATTTTACATAGAAAGTGAATGAAAACAAATCCCAATAAACAGAAGAAACATTTTAATTTTAAATTTAATTTGGAATTTAAAAGTAATAAGTTTGCCGAATTTTCTGAATAAAGAATCTATATTATATATAAACTAAAAACATGTAACGCTGACATCATATCAACAGTGGCAATGACCTGGGTGAACAATTGCATTTTTATCAAACTTATTAACTTTTAAACACCACTCAATTTCAAATTTTACACTGTCAAAAATAAATAAATATATATATTACTTTCATATATGCAATTTCTTTGTCGATTTACTGAGTAGTTCTTCCCTAACATAGTTCTAGTATTATTAATTTAGGTGTTAAAACCAGTATGATATCTGTCCACGCTAATTTCTTTTATTTATACTATATTATGAGTTCAAGCACATCCTTGTGTTAAAATTTCTGTACTGTATTAGCATAGATACTCAAACTGAAGCAAACATGAATTAAAAAAAAATCAGAGATAATGTCGTAAAATTTACATGTGCAGGCATTAGGAGCACAAAATAGAGGTAATTTATTATGTATTTTAGTTTAGTGCTTTTTAAAGAAATATATTTTTTTTAAATCTAGTTTTTTTTTCCTTTAGTCGCCCCCCCCCCCCCCCCCCACTTCATTTTACATTTCAAAGAATATTTTGTGAAACTGGGAAAACTAGAAAAAAAAAAGCTTATATTGTTACTTATATATTTACAATGTTGAAAATGTTACAAGGAAAACTTAAAAGCATAGAATTTGTATACCATTATAATTTTATCCATTTACCCTCCCCCCCCCCCCCCTATTTTAGATCATGATTTTTTTCATGATTTTGTATGCCTCAGAAAGAGACAAAATGACATTAAGATTAAGAAAAATCTGATTTCAGTGAAAAAGCTAAAAACTTTCATTGCCTGTGTTTTACAAGAAATTTTGTAGTTTTTAAACTCAAATTTGCCTGTTCTAACACTTAATATTTACCTCAAAAGCAATTATTACTTATTTTAAAGCTATTAATGCAGAAAAAATTCCATATTAATTTTTTTTAAAAACATGTTGATGATGATATTTCTACATTTATACATTTTTTTATTATTATTAGCGTGTAAAATTGTTTAATAAAAGAAAAAATCTATAAATAGCCTACTTTTCACACTCCGATGGTTAAATAAGAGACGCGGCTTTTTCTTTCTCCATTGCAGAAATCTTTGTGAAGACGAAACGACGAGTCTGTTGAAATTTTCTACTTATTATTTCAGCGGCATCAAGATCTTTCTGGCTGGTTTAGAAAACATTTTTTCAGAACTGAAAAAAATATAACAAATACTAGTACAAAAAATGTATAAACATTGAAATTGAAAGAGAAATAATACAATAAATAAGAGAAAATAACTTACCTTTCAAAAACTTAGGACATTACAAACACGTGCTGAAACCTGATTTCTTCACGCCGCAAGCAAACAAGAAAATTTCACGCCTTGATCTCGCCAGCCTGGTGCCAAACCGCTCTAGAGCAGTGCTAGTTTTACTGACCCCCTCCAGACGGCGCTATTTCAAACTCGCGAAAAGTCTCCTATTTATCTGACTGGGTTTTTATTATTTAATGGCTTTGCTTACAACAGCTGAGTCTACAGCTGTTTGTAATAGAATTCAAGTTTGATTTTTCATTGGTTATACAAGATCTGCTGTATATTATTTAAATAACTAAACTCTTTTATATTTCTGGTGTGAATTTAAAATTAAAATGAATGTAAATACTAAAGTTTAAATTTATTTCCCGACCACTAGACGGCGAAAGCTAAAGTATAATAGTACCTAGAAGTAGGCAGAATAAGCACATCACTTACTTCTAGGCACTGTAGTATAACACTGGGTAGGCGATCAAGCAGTTGTTATGTGTGGATTTTTCTAAAAAAGAGGGAGTAGGATTGAGTAGTTGAATATTTTCAAGTTCTTTTGTTTCATGTAATTTAGAAAAAAATTAGGAGAAAGAGAAATTAAATTTTACTTTAGTAGCTATTATAAATATGTTCTGTTACCGAATTTATTTTATAATCGATTGTTTTATTTAAAAATGGATATTCTTTATTTGATTTGCGTATATATATAGTTACTTTAATTCATTTTCATAAATATAAATATTCGTAGATAATTTTAAAAATATGTACAAAATTTCGTAAAAGTTTAACCAATTTTTTTTTTTTTTTTTTTTTATTGTTACATATTTGAAATCAGATTCAGAAGTTATTTTCAGAATTCCGCTTTCCTGTTATTTTCCTCATTCAGGTGGGATTAGGGGGGGGGGGTGAAAACGTATATCGCGATCTATGATGGTTTTAGAAATGAAATAATGAAATTTTGAAAGGAGGTAAATTACAAAACATAGAAACTAGATATAAAGGAGTTATTTGGAAGTGAATTAGGTCCCTTGCTGTATATGTTTAGGGGGGGAGGGGGGAGCGCAAAAACGCATCTCAGGATCACTCGCCGCTTTCATCATAAAAATGTCAGATGTTCAGTGTCAGAATAAACATAAAATACAGATAAAAAAATTTCAAATTCGGTCCGTTTTCTATCGTAAAATGCGAACCTATCAACGTGTGAAAGATTAAATTTTGAAAGAGGATAAATCACATAATGTAAACATATTATGCAAATAACATTTTCTATCTTCAGGTATCTCCTTTCCCCGGGTGTGAAGGGAGGGGAAAAAATAGTAAATCATGACTTTCGTGATGAAATTTTGCTGCATGCTAAGTGTCAGAATATAAACATAAGATTCGGATGATTCTTTTTTTTTTTTAATTCAGCCCCATTGCCCGCCAGGAAAAAAAAGGGCGGTAGGGCATATTAATGTTTTTTTCGCATTTATCAAGGCTTGAGAGATGAATTTAGAAAGTAGGTGAATTGCAAAATATAAACAGCAAATATGAAGAATTATTTCGTTTCATTGTAAGCATCCCCGGATGTCGAGGGGCAGCCCTTTTTTAAATTTTTATTTAATCATTTACAGTTTTTTTATCCTATATTTTTTTATGTATTCACTAAATTATATTCGTTCATAAATGCAGATTTTTATTTAACAGATCAAAGAGAGTTTTCCATTTTTCAATAAAAGCTATACATCTAAATATAAAGTTAAAAAAATAAAAATAAAAGACAGCCACCAATTGATGTTTAAACCTAAATTTTTAGGTCACGACAATGACAACAAAGTGATTACAAGAAAACAATCGACAAAAATGAAATATATGTCACATTTATTAGAAAATAAAATATATTATTAGAATTTTTATTGCTGCACTGAGAATATTTGAAATTTTATCGAATGTGAAAAAGAAACAAAATTGCAAACGTGTCAGAAAAATCCGCAATGACGATCAGAGGATTTTTTTTCTTTCTATTTTAAAACGCATTTCAGTTCTATTTATGGAATGTCACAACAGTCCTTCCTATGGAGCTTTATTCGCGAATCACTGTTTAAAAAAAACATGATTTAAAATGTGAGAAAAGTTGTTGCTGATAAAAAAGTAGATGTTTGCTAGTTTTTATTAGTTGCGATTTATATTGGTCTATGATAAATATTATTTTGAATTATTTTCCAACCAACCAACTCTACTTCTCCAGGTGAGTGGAGAGTCGATTCATCAAGCAAGGGAGTCGGTTCAGACTAGACTCCGCAAAGTCAGTCGAAATGCCCATCCCTGGACAGAACAGTTTTATGATTGATATGCTGGTAAATACTAAATATTAATTTCTAATTTTAGAGCACTTGCAGATTTAAATGAGAATGCTATGCCTTTTTCATAATTCAACAAGGAGAACTTAGTACCATGTAGGTGTTCACCCCTCATTTTAAGTGTTTTACAAAATACCTAATATTTATACTTTATATTAACACCTATTTTTTCATAAACAAATGATTACTTAATTTTACCGGTATGAGTGAAATATTTCGGTCATGTTGGCATTGTATTAATTCGGGGATCACCAAACTCAATCTTTTCAGATTCAACCGCATATGGTTTGTTTGTATAAGATTTAACGTGCACTTCATATTTTGTTTTATTTTTAAATTCCTACTATTAGCTCACACTCTCTCTATATATATCTTGTTGGAATTTTCAATCGTTAATAAAATATTTTCTATTCATCCTATCAAGTTGAAATAAATTTTTTTAGACTTGTCCTGGATGACAATTGATGTTAATACAGTTTTTTTTAAATATTAATTCATTAATTAAATTAAATTAATTGATTTTAATTTTATATTTCATTTCTGTTCAAAAGTATTGACTCACTCCATATTTATAGTCTCACCTTCACACGTAAAAAGATAGTGGGGCTGGCTGTTCACGGACGAAGATCAGGCGGCTCGCGGGCGAAGGAGACTATAAATGCGGAGTGAGTCTATACTTTTGAAAAGAAATGAAGTATGAAACTAAAATTAAATAATAAAATTTAATTAATGAATTAATATTTGAAAAAAAAAAACTGTATTATCGTTAACTGTAACATCGCTATGGCACTTTATTGTGAAGTTTGGTAATTTTCGAAATTCAATATTTGAAAAACGGCATAATTATTAGATTTTAAATTTATATCAAGAAAAATACAATTTTTTTAACTTTCTAACGCAGTTTGTCTAACAATTTTGTGAGAAATACTTTCCGAGCTATTAATTTTTGGTATTTTAGCTATTTATTTTTTATTTAATTTTTAATACAATTCAAAAATTTCTCTTATGTAAGATATTTAGCAGGATATAAATTTAGGAATAAATACCGTCAGTGGCGAAGCGTGTAGATCGCTGGAAAAAAATTTCTATTTGACCTAAGTAGGAATTGACTTTAAAAAAAAGTTTTTATACTACTTGTTTAAAACGAGCTTAACAGATAATGTAATTCAATTTAATACGAATAGAATTGTCTTCTGAGGGACCCAACTTGACTGCATTTTCTGCATGTGACGTTTTTGATGGGATACAAATTTATCCTAACGACAATAGTGATGTGAATGAAATAAAACAAAAAATATTTATTTACTGACGGATATTTTAATACAATTACTAATATATTTCGATGTTTAAAGAAATTTTATTATCAACAGAAAATTTAATGAGGTCAATTAATGAGATTTCATATCTTTTAATTATAATCAAGCCTCATAAATTCGTTTAAATGTAATAAGAATCACATATAAGTGTATACACATTTTTTTTTCAATTATAATTTATTTACTGATTGCAACTAATCTATATAATAAAAGAGTAAGTCATGTGACTGTCATCAACAGTACCAGGATGCCCGCATCGCTGTTTCATGTTCCTGGCGGTCATTTTTAAACAAAAATATTTTTTCGAATAAAACTGCATAAAAGTTCCATTTTTGGAAAGATGTTTGAGAGATGAGTTACATTCAAATATGTATATATTCTGAGATAACTTCAGTTGAAATTGGATTGACAACCCAATATCTCATTCCATCAAAATAAACAAACACAAGAGATTTGTTCATCGTGAACGATAGAAATATAAAACCATGAAGGTAATCATTCGCAAAGCAAGTTCTCCGTGAATGAATTTTTAGAGCGCTTCCTGGTGTCAAAAAAAAATTCGCACCAGGACCTGAGAGACAATCAAACTTTACCATAATTCTGTTTGTTGAAGTGCTATACAACTCAACTTCCTTCCGTATCTTTTCTTGGCGTAAGTTGAATGTAAACAAATACAACTCATGTAATTATATTTAATGAATCAAATTTCGAAATGAATTGGCAGTTAATTTGGTACTTATGTATTATACGTGCCAGGAAGAGAGATCACCGAAAAAGATTTTAATCGCCAATCATATTTACCGTTGTTAATGACCAATCGCGTTCAAAACAGTAATTTAATATACATTTATAAAATACATAACATCATTAAGTACTTTTATGTTATTTGGGCGCAAATCTCACCAATAGCATTTTTAAAATCGCCAATACCAGGTTTTATTTTCCGCGTGTGCAAATTAGAAACGATACTTTGATTTTTAAATCAAATGTTTTGATTTATGATATTATTTCTTATTTATCTATTTTAAATGAAAAATGTAAACGGCATGTACTTTAAATGGGAACAGCTGTCGCAGACGCACCGGGATTGGCGCGATATTTGTTTTGCGCAATATTGGCGAGAAAACCCCATTTTCAGGTACCTGTTAGAGATTGCTAAAACCGCATGTTACTTTTATTTTATTATGAAACAGTTTATTTTATATTAAAAACACACAATTTTATTATAAAACGCGCACAATCATTAATTTATCATAAAACACACAACATTTACATGTAATTTATTATAAAACATACGGAAGCTGCTCTACAGGGTAGCCATGCGAAGCAAAATCTAACCGAAACCACCGGGTTGCCCAGGCATAAAATCGCCATTTTGGCGTCAAAATGATACCCTGGTGCGTCTGCGGCAGCTGTACCCAAAATGACCCATCATTAAAAATGGTAACTAATATAAAATCAAAGTAAATTAATACAAAAAATAATTTAACATGCATTTATTAAACACATAAAATCATATTGATGGCTTTTAACTTAGTTACTTACGATGGTAGTTTTATTGGCGGTATGTTATATCCACCAGAATGAATATGAGATATATATTCTAATCACATACTATTTACCTATGAATATAATATACATATCTATAATCTATGTCTAATAAATCAATAAAAGCGTCTTCAATTGTCTTTTATATTTCTACTACATAATGTTAACTATAGAGTCACAATATATAAAAAAAAGCGGGTTGCTGTAATTAGAATTACAGGCGCCCATGTTGGCGCGGGTTATTTACCTGTTACGGATCTTAATAAAGTCAGTAGACATTAAGCAGAAATGCCAAAGTAAGGAAATTACGCAATTATGAAAACTCTTGAACTATATAAAAAAAGGGGAGCAGAGAAAAACAAAGTCGAATAGAGATCAGCATCTAGAAGGAAGTTCGTGAATTTTAATCAGATTGTATGCCACGGGTCAAAAGTGCTCACAGCAAATATGGTTTAAATGGAATGTGATTATCAAAACTGGCTTCCAAAAGTTCAATGTTTCACTAAACCATACTCGAAAGTTAAGTGTAGCCTGATTATGGCACATTATTCAAGACGTTTTAGATGAGAATAATGATAGATTTTCTAATCCTCCGTAATCGAGTCTACAGCCAAAGTTAGCGAGGAAAATAAAGATATTAGCAGCAATATGCAGGGCCGGTGACAAGTTTCACGGGCCCCTAGGCAGACCAAAAGTACGAGCCTCCTACAAGAAAAAGTACGAAAATTCGCCGCTTATACGATTCATTGTATAATCGAATCATGTTTTTTTTTTTTAGAATTAAGGACATGACGTTAATTGTCGTTTATTTGAATCAGCACCACCCCCTCTGATTGAATCAGATTCCGCTTTACAAACATGGTTAATTAAAAGGTTGTTATTAAACTTTGATCGAATACTTGCCATAAAATAATTTACTCAAGGGTATGTTGAGATTTTACGTTTTACCTGTTTGACAATCCCGTTTCTGACACATTTGCAAACAAAAAATGAAAATTTCAACTAAGTTTAATAAGGTGTTACAGAATTATGAAACGTGTTCCTCTCCCTTTGATTATAATCAGTTGCTACTTGATGACATACTTTTCATGATTTCATATCCCAAAAATTACGTTGAAAAACCCATTTCGACAGTATTCATAGATATATAATTTTTACAAATATTGATGTCATAATTTATATTTACGTATAAAAATTGTTAAAATCTATAAAAATCACAATATGTTTGGGATGGTTAATAGTAACGCCACAGAATATTCAGCGTGAAAAAAATAATTATTACAGACAAACGATATGAATAAAAATCAATTTACCATTTAGAGAGGTAAACTTACATCTTTATAATTCCTATATTCTTGACTGAATGGCTTTTATTTTGATATCCAAAATTTAAATTTGCCCTAGATGCACAATATGAAGTAAAATCGTGTTTTAGTATTGGAAATTTAAAATCCTTTTGCTATTTCAATATGGAGACGGCTCCCTCAGACTTATTTTTAATATACTTTTAAGAAAGATTTATTTTCGCAATTAAATTGCTATTTTCATTTTTCTCCTATAAAAATGTAAGTGGAAAGGGTTCTTTTTTTACTTTCTTCTATCTATAAAAGAAGAAAGTATTGTAATCGAAATTTTTTCCGACTTCCGGTTTTCGACGGATTTGCACGGTTTAGAGATCAGAGATTCCGAAAAACATGTTTTTACAAAATGTCTGTCTGTCCGTCCTCATTTTATCATTGAAAAGTGTATGAAGTTATGCTTCAAATTGAACCACATATTTTTACTATGTTTTTGGCTATGGCAAGCAGGTCCTACTTGAATTTGGGGATATTCCGACGAAAGGGCGCGCTGCTATTGCGATTTTTGTTCGATTTTCACTATTTTGTCATCGAAAAGTGATGAAGTTATGCAGATAATTGAACCAATTTTTTTTATATGTTTTTGACTATAGCCTGCAGGTCCCTGTTGAATTTAGGGATATTTCGACGAAAGGGGGCACTGCGATCGCGATTTTTGTTCGATTTTCACTATTGTATCATCGAAAAGTGTATGAAGTTATGCAGATAATTGATCCAATTTTTTTTTTATATGTTTTTGACTATAGACTGCCGGTCCAAGTTGAATTCGGGGATATTTCGACGGAAGGAAGGGGGGCTGCGATCACGATTTTTATTTGATTTTCACTATTGTATCATCGAAAAGTGTATGATGTTATGCAGATAATTAAAACAAATTTTTTTTCTATGTTTTTGGCAGGTCCTATTTGAATTTGGTGATATTCCGCCGGAGGGGCGCGCTGTGATTGCCCTTTAAAGATTTCAAATTCAAAAAGGTGTACAAAAAAATTATAAATCTTAAAAGTTTTTTTCGTTAAATGTTCGGCCTTGATCCGGAGAATCCGGAGCAATTTTTGTTTTGCCTCTATCTTAAAAATGGCTGAGATATAGCGGTTTGAAATTTTAGGGTAGCTGACATTTTCAAACAAGACAGCAGAATTCATCCATAAACGGGTTTAATTTATGATTTTTTGTTAACATGGTTTCGGCAAATTCTCTTTCATTGTTGTAACCATTGTTCCTATTTTTATATGCTTAACACTATATATTTATATTCGCCAACGTCATATTCTCGCCAAGCTTGGCGACAGTTGGCGAAATATCGCCAAATTTGGCGACAAAAATAGGTTGCCATAAATGAAGCCAACTTGGCTGTAGAGGACTAATTTGGCGGTATTCTCATTCAAATTCAATGTTGACGAGAACACGCATTTTAGCTTCGTGTTTTTCAGTAAAATTAGATAAATCGTAAAACCAAGGAGTAAGGGAGGCTATCTGTTCCTGTCGGTACAGGCCAGAAGAACTTTTCGTAGTTTAGTATACATCAGTTGATCGCATCCCGGTAACCCGACGATTCGCAAGGAACTGACGTGCAACAGAATGACAAAAAATATTGATTTTATTGGCGATGTGAAGCAAATTTTGAAGTATTAACATGACTGAGATAGAAGAAAATATTGGGATTGGCACATCCGACTAGTTCTTTTTTAAACTAATTGTATACATACGACGCATAATACTAAACTACATACAAAATATAAATACTAGCTGACACGTCCGGCGTTGCCTGGGCCCGTGATAATAGCCTTATATATACCTACAATAAGTGTTGAATCCTAATAATATTATAAATCTGATTGTGTGCAAATGTTAGGCTGAAGCCAGCGTCAAAATGAAGCATTTAATGATCCTGTATCTTTGCATATAGGTTGATTATAACCCTCAAATGAATATAGGCTGGTTTTCTTTTATTTTATTTCAATATTTTTCTTAAAAATTAAAATTTTCATTATTTTCATACAGAATAAATGGACATTTTTTCGTATATTTTACAATGGTTGGTTGGTTTGGTTGGTTTGGCCCAAAGGGCCCGGTTTTGCAACGTTTTTTTTAAATGGTTAAATTTATTTTACCGTTGCTAATACTTTATCGTTGCCAATATAAAATAAAACCACTGAGTAATAATTTTTAATCAACAATTTATTTTCAAGTGAAAATTTTCCACGTGAAAAATGAAAAGGAAATGAATTATTTAAGAATTAAACAGAATATGAAATGATGTCATATTAGAAATAAAACGTGCGTTTTCAAATATTTGATAATAATACAAAGTGCATAAATAGGAGTAAGTATGGAAAGCAAGCGAATATGATGTCATATATAGAAAAATAAAACAAATTTGTTTTGATGTTGAAATAAAATGATCTTGGGTTATCAAATTATTTGTGATTAATTTCTCTTTTTTTTTCTTTTTTTCACATGAAAGGAATTATTTTAAATGTATGTGTTGTAAATTAAAGTTCTGTGTTTTAAATGAAATGAGTGAAAGATTTATATTTTTAATGAATTCAATACGAATGATGGGATAGGTTGGCGATTTATCGTCTAAAAAAAAATGGATGGCAAGTGTCAATGATATGCATCGCAAAATTATTCGTATCGAAAATCAGAAAATCTTAATAAAAATAACTATATTTTTAAAAGAAAGTTGCTTTTCTCATAAAAGCTAAAGGTTTAATATGATTGTGTCGAAGTAACAGCATTTTTCCTCTATCATTTTCCCAAAATCGAAAACACATTTGTAAATCGTCGTTTCGAACCGGAATTTAATTTTACATTTCTTTTAGTTTTAAAATAGGAAAAACTTTGTTGTCTTTTTTAAATATAGCTAAAAAAAGTTGTTTCATAATAGATCTTTGTAAAGTCTTGCAGGATAAGAAAAATTGCATAGATTTTAAAGCAATTTTTAAGTAAAATTACAATATTTTTTAAACTTAAAAAACAACGTTATCGAAAAGAAAATCGATTTTACCAACAAATTCGCGTAATGCAAAAGCAAAGAAGAAATAAAAAAGTAATGAATCTTTTCTTCCAGCCGAATTGTGTAAACTTGAACAAGCCGATCGTGCCAATTCATAACATTATAAACGTGAAAGCGCGTTCTATACAGTAGAATTTTTTTTACATATAGGTAGAACATTTCTGAGAATAGGAAGGTTAGGGGTCTGTAATTAGGTCCATAGTCAATTTGATTTTTTTTTTACCAAGTGAAATTTGGCGCAAAATTAAATACATTGTTGTAACCAGATTTGTTTTTTGCGTGGTAAACACTTAATGGTATTTTAGATGATCATTTCCCCGCTCACCTTTGATGCCAACTATGACTGTAAAACATATTAAAAAATGTTAGCCGATAATTTTCTAATTTTCTTATTACTTCATGATATAAATAGACTTCCTGGTTTATACTTTAAACCTGAATCGGTCATGCCATTGTCGTTCAATTTTTATTCCTAATCCTAACCCTAATCGTATCCTATCCTAATCCTGATAATAACTTTAAAGAATATTCTTTGACACGAATATGTAAATGAAATCAATATCCATAAATGGAATGAATGGAAAATAGAATAAATAGAAATGGCAAAATAAAATAATAAGAAAGTACATTTATTCGACACCTAACCCTAGAGAAAGCGTAAAAAATTTCAAGCGCATGAAATAAATCAAAATAATCCTATATATACTAACAAAAATATGTAAATTTAGATTATCAGATTTGTGTCGTCGGTATTTATTTGCTTATAATGTTCTTGACGCGATAGAGAAAATATCGAGGTTAAATTGGGCAGAATTTAAAGTACTTTCTAGCAACCTTTATTTACATTTTAGAATCGCATCAGATTGTTATATCTTTGTGAAATATCTCTCAATTTATAAAATCCACAAGCAGTTTGTTCACTATTTACACCACTTAGCGTGAAGCACTTAATTTAATATATACATAAACAAGATAATGTAGTAAGAAATATATAACATATGTCTATGCAAATAAACAATATAATAATGCCCATTTAGCAATGCACACATATACAAATTGTACACCAAATACCACCTAAAATGCACTGTTGTATAGAAGAATTCTGCCAGTGTTGTTTTTCGTTTTACGAAGAGCGATTCGTCGATTTTCACGATTTTACTTGGTCCTCCTTTTTTCATTAGTTGCAGTTTCATTTTCGCGATTGTATATATTATTTGGCATGAAATTTCACTTTTTTAAGACTGGGTTATGTCAAGGCCAGTATAGCAAAGAAATACCGTATGGTTTCCTATAAAATGTGATAAAGCTTTGGTTAATTATATATGTTGTTAATTATCAAGTGAAATGTTTTACTAAGTTAATGCATTTATTCTTTTTTTAATGTTACGTGAACGAAGTCACGGGTAACAGCTAGTGATTTTATATTTTTAAACGAAAACTTTTCAATCGAATACATTTAAACTTTAAAAAAAATATATTTCTTATTGTCTAAACTTTTTGAAATTTTTATGAGCTATAAATATAATGTTTCCACACCCTGTGTATAATTTTCTTGCTAAAATATTGATATTTACTCCTGGAAGGACTGCAGATCGAGAGAAAAGTCGCGTGCGTACCCACGATTTAAGAAGGTTCTCAAATGATCTGCTCAACAACGCGAAACTTTCTGACACAATTTCAGACTCATTTTTAAACACAAAAGCATAAAATTGGCAGGCCTGACTGTTGAAGCGATTTGGAATCGAAATTAGTTTTCCATTTTTTGATAAATTATTTATGGAGTTATAAGTGATTCGTGTCACGTGACCACGCGTTTTTCTCCTTTCTAGCGCTGGAGCATTTTTAGATTAGGTTTTTTTACTTTCTTCTATCTTTACAAGAAGAAAGTATTGGATTCATGAAAATTTTCGACTTCCGGTTTTCGACGGATTTATACGTTTTAGAAGGTCCTGAACACGATTTGACTATTTTTAGAAAATGTCTGTCTGTGACTCTGTCTGTCTGTCTGTCCGTATGTGACAAAAATTTTGTGGGCGCTCTATCTCAAGAACCAAATGCTCGGAATTTAATAAAACTTTAGATTCAGTTAGTCCCTGATATAAATGGGTGCTGATTAGTTTTTGATAAAAATCGCCCGGCAGGTGGCGCTGCTATGCAACATTTTTCGCGATTTCCGCAATAGCTCTATCTCAAGAACTAATGCTCGGAATTAAATAAAACTTTATATTCAGTTAGTCTCTGATATAAATTGGTGCTGATTAGTTTTTGGTAAAAATCACCCAGCAGGTGGCGCTGCTATGCAGCATTTTGCAGGATTTACACGATTTTAGCGATAGCCCTATCTCAAGAAATAATGCACGGAATTTAATAAAACTTGAGTTTCAGTTAGACCTTGATATAAATTGGTGCTGATTCTTTTTAGTGTATTCGAAACCTGTGTGAGATAGAAGAAAGTTTTGGGATTGACACATCCGACTAGTTTAGATTTGGATATCCGAAGCCAATCCCAAGTTTTCGCACAAAAAAAAAAAAAAAAAAAAAAAAAAAATATTGCAAAAGTTAGTTCTATAAATGATTTTTTTTCAAAAGGGTAACATTAATATTTTTATCTTCTTCTATCTTTACAAGAAGAAAGAATTAGATTCATAAAAAAATCGACTTTCGGTTTTCGGCAGATTTATATGTTTTAGAAGGTTCTGAACACGATTTGACTGTTTTTAGTAAATGTCTGTGTGTGTCTGTGACAAAAACTTTGTAGGCGCTCTATCTCAAGAACTAATGCACAGAATTTAACCCTCTCACTGACAAGGCCGTGTTAACACGTTCAGAAAACTGTCATCCGAAAAAGGAGAGCCCTTCTTAAGTCGGTTTCCTAGAACGGCTTCTATACCGGCGAAGCCGTGATAAGTCGTTTGGAGAAAATACCTCCAATACTGGCGTGCCCGTGTGTAAGAAATATGCCTACCCCCTTTCATTAGGCGAAGTATCTTCTCAACAATAGATAATTGCTACAATCCCCGACCCTACCTCAGGGGGGCGAGGGGCAGTTTCCTGTTTCTTTCAAATTGTCCCTTCCTTTCGTTTCCGGAGATAGATGACCAAATGGATCAAGAATTTCGACTAGATTTGTAAAAAAGAAAAATCTTATCATTGGGAAGAAATTTTTATTTCTGAGTATTGAGTTATATAATAATATTATTCTATTTTTCTATTCATAATTACAAGTTTTATTTGTATGAATTCATTGCAATAATGAAATCCCAAGTATTTAAAAATCGTTTAAAGATGTTATGTGTACGAAATTTTAAAGTTTAAAATTTGCACAATTTTGCGAAAAGGGGGACAAATGGAACCTTTATTCCGGAGCTCGGAAAATGAGTGGATGCCAAATTTTTACTACTAACCACGGTTTTAATAATTTATTTATTCATTTTTTGACCGGCGATCATTTACCCGGAGAATTTCTTTTTCTGTTTTCGTCATTTTTTTTTTTTTTTTTTTTTTTACAGTCGCAAGACATCATGATTTCTCTAACAAATAAGAGCAATTATCTGTAAAGTTATTTATTAGTCGTTTAAGATTTCTGAATTAAAATTAAACCTTTTAAAGTTGCAAAATAAACGCCAAATATTTATTAAATAGAATTTAATTATGTTTCTGTACTTTATCAGTTTTGTGACACAATTTTATTACAAAGAGAAGTGGAGGGGGGGGGGAATTGAAACTTGCGCTCAGTTTTCTCTTCGCACGGTCCTGCCGAAATATACCAGAATTTCTAGCTACTTCATGCCTTGTCGAAAAATTATCAAGTAACAGTCATTAAAATAATTTGTAATCTTTGCATAAAAAGAAAACAGAAAAAGTTCTGTGCCCCGCATCGATCACTATACAGTTACCAACTTAAATTATGCATCTTCCGTTAAAAATATGCTTCAAATGGCAGAAAAATTACTTTGCATTCCACAAATGTTAATTTCATGTTAAATATTAAATTTTACTTAATACTTCAATTTTAAATAGTTCGTATACTATAGTCTTTCTAAGGTGGTTTCTAAGGTAAGTCACGTTACATCTAATGAAAACCTCCCAAAATTCAGGACAACGAGATCGACCGTACAAGAGTACACAAACCTGCCTTACACCATCACATCGGTCAACCAAATTTTCAATTCTTGTAGCAACCCCTGATCTTCATAAAACTTTGAACAAATTGTAACACATTTCGTAGCTGTCAACAGTACTGGAAAAGTTTTCGTTTCTCTGCACTTGCTCGAATTTTGCAATTTGAAACCGTTAATCAAATAAAGAGAATAATAAAATCAAATAAAGCTGGTCCATAACAAGAAGGGTCAGGAGGTGATTTGCCCTCCCTCCACACTTCCTTACACTCTCCCAGAATTTTAGAACACTAAAGTAAAATAAAATAAAATTTTGAACCCCCCCCCCCCCCCATATTTTCAACTAGAAGCGCCAAACGTAGGTAATTATTATTTTTTTTTAATTATGTTTTGAAAGTATGTTATGTTTTATGGTGCTAATGCATCCTAAATACCATATTTATCAAGTAATAAACCTAACATGGCACCAAATTCCTTCAAAATGTTTTTCGTTATGGATTGCATTCCACATTTTTGCTACAATTTTTATGCGCAGTTTAACTCAGTTTCTTCTATTTGTTACTTAAATATATACAGTGGACTCTCTCTATTCTGAACACTCATGGGACCGACCAAAAATGTTCAGATTATGGGGGTGTTCATTATAGAGGGAGATTGGGAGATGCATTACTACTACTACTATATATTGAATTTAGAGACTGTATAGAATACTTAGCCTGGTTAACCATGCAAGTTACCGAGATGGAGGTGCTGAATTTAGAAACTATTAAAAAGTTAATTAAAAAAGTTACATTAAAAAACATACAATTACATACATACAATACATTACTTGAAAACATAATAGGTACATTACTCGGGTGATATTCAACTTCATACTTCAACAGGTCTTGAATCCGTTGGCCATATTGCTTGAAGGTAATCGTACTTCTTGTTTCATTGGTCTCTTTTGGTTCTGCTTCGTCTTCACTACCCTCTTCCTCTTCAACGATGATGTCGCAAACAGGAAGTCTTCCGTCGGCTTCGAGATAAGCTCCAGGTTCAATTTCAGTATGAAGCTCCTGCTGAATTGACCCCAAGTCACTCACAGCTGTTGCTTCATAGTTCTCTGTCCTTGATTGCTCATTATCATACAGCAATCCAGCTTTGTAGAAGCATTTTTGGATGGTGTAGGGGGTTACTTCATTCCAAGCCATTGATATCCAATGGACAGCATCCATGACATATTGACCTTCTTCGTTAGTTCAGTTGCCGAATTTGCCTGCTCCATCACCACGGACATTTTCTTCAAAAAATAAATTCGGTAGTGAGCTTTAAAGGTCTTGATTACTCCTTGATCCAGTGGTTGGATTATAGAAGTACAGTTCGGTGGCAGGAACTTCAGGCTCACGTTGCTCAGCTGCACATTTGTATGTGATCTGGCATTATCCACAAAAAGAGAAATTTTTCTTCCTTCTCTCTTCATCATCTCGTTAATGCCTTCCAATCATTGAAAGAAAATTGTGAATGTTATCCATAGGCTTTTCGATTTAATTTATAGTGCACAGGCAATGATGATATCTTCACATTTTTGAAGCATCGTGGTTTTTCACTTTTTCCGATCACAAGTGGTTTGAGCTTCTCAACCGTAAAACTGGCACAGAGCATGAGGGTAAGTCTTTCTTTTGACATCTTTCCGTCCACGCATTTCTCGCTTCTTTCTGCTAGGGTTTGATTTGGAAGAACTCTGAAAAACAGGCCGGTTTCGTTGGCATTGAAAATGTCAGCGGCATCGAAATTCTTTGCTATATCCGGAAGCGTTTTTTCCATACCTCTGAAGTGTCGATATTTACGTCTGCAGCTTCATCATTGATTATTTTGAATTCGATGCTATGCGGACTTTTGAAGCGAGTCATCCATCCTTCTGATGCCTTGAATTCCGTGATTTTCTCCTTTTCTGCAAAATCCAGAGTAATCTGCTTTAGCAGAGGTTCAGTGACAGGAAGATTCTTCGTTCTCATTTTGCAAAAAAACTTCCAGACGTGATTATTTAAGTTCTCATTTCCCGTTTTCTTTTTGAAAATTCTACACCTTGAGGATGGTTTATTTGTTTCAAAAGCGGTTATAATTTCTTTCTCTTTCTTGCTGCTGGCGTTGATTTGACCTACTGAAATTCCAAATTCAGATGCAATTTTCTTTTGTCTTACTTTTGATTTTAATTTTTGAACAACTTCGTATTTTTCATGAAGCTTCAGTTTTTCCGTTTTCCTGCTTATTTCTGACATATCTGCATAAGTGTTGTGCTTCTTTCCCTGCAACGATAGGGAAATGGCAAAAAAAATTTACCTTTGCAGAGCAAAAAGGAAGAAAGAAACAGAAGCGATAATGCTCCAACCAAGTGTACAGAAAATAAAACCATAATCCTTTTTTCACCACTTTCTCTAACACCTGCTGTCTCTTATCTGCCATGTGGGGGGGGGGGGGCATTTCTGTTGTGCAATCTTTCTATTTTTATCTCAGCTCGGGAGAGGGGGAATCACGTGACATTTTTTTTAACATTATTTTTTCTTGTATCTCTTTGCATAAAAATTGATTGTTTTGATCATTTCATTTAATTTGATTATCATAATTTACTTTTTCTGAAATGGCAACAATTTCATATCTGAACTTTTTTGTTTATTAAAAATATAAGAATGTTCTAGTTAGTTGAGAACACGTACGGTAAACACAAAAATATTCTTTCAATTTCTTTCCCTTTTTAACACTTTCCATCCTAGTTGAAAAGTGTTTATGACTTCGGTTTGTCTGGCCGTATGGCCGTATGGCCGTCTGGCCGTGCTCTAACTCCCGCAAATATGCTCGGATTGCTCTGCAATTTTTATATGTTATAGTCATTATTATAGCATGTTCCCTATTTCAACGGAAGTGTGTAGCACTTATACTTTTTTTACAGGGACACTCAAAAGAATTCCATTACATTGCGGTCTATGGGGAAAAATCACTTGAGGTTTATTTAAATAATGTTTCACTATTTTAAACGCATTGAAATTTATATATATCACTAAGGTGCATTAGAAGAAACTTAATATGGAATAGTGTGTGCATAGCACTTATAGTTACTTTACAGGGACAGTCAAAAGAATTCCGTTACATTACGTCTATGGAGAAAAATCGTCTGCGGTTTATTTAAATAATGTTTCCCTATTTTAAACGCATTGAAATTTATATAAGGTGCATTACAAGAGGCTTACTACAGAATATTGTGTGTCTAGCAGTCATCGTTCATTTACAGGGACACACAAAAGAATTCTCTACTGTCTGTTAACAATAATTCCTGGAAGTGCGTTTTAAGTTACTGAACGCGATTTTAATTTTAACTCGCTTTTTGTCTATTACGTGGTGTGTATAAATTCTGTAGATCCTATACAGGGAAGCACAAAAGTTCGCGAACACATTTCCGTATTATTTAACTCCAGACGGAGAATTTTAAACTGTGCTACGCGTTTCCTAACTGAACTAAAATTTAGCATCCTATGTAGTATATATACAAATCTATAGATCCTATACAGGGCTGATGAAAAGTATTCGGATTACTTAGATCTTTTAGCTTATTAAACGGTATGATTTGTAAAATTATTTTGGAAGCGTTGGAAAGTGTTACATAATCTATGCTTGACGCATGATTTTTCGTTCTTGTTTTTTAATAAGAAATGTTTTTTTTGGTTTTGTTAACTGAACATATTTTTTGAATTATTTAAACATATTTCAGCATCGGGTAGATCTTAAAATCTAGAAATGATTTTGTCTGTTTATTTTTAAATCGAGTTCATTGAACTCTTTTATTCTTCTGCAACATTTTTTCCGAATTTCCATGATGCGGAAATTCTCCGCATTCCGACTGCAAACATACGTTCACTTTACGGAGAGGCGGGTTAGAATGGGGATCAAAAGTAGCGTTCATAATAGCGGGGTGTTCAGAATACAGAGAGTTCATCTTTTGTTAAGTCTATGGAGTTACGCCGGGACCGTCAGAAAGTGTTCATAATATCGGGGTGTTCACATTAGAGAGTGTTCAGATAGAGAGAGTCGACTGTATATTATTTCTAAAGGCTTATTTCTGTGCATACTGGTGAAAAAGGGTAAAAATGGGGGGGGGGGGTACAATTATAGGTCTCTGTGAATTTCATTCCCAAGATATTTTTTTACAGGGTAAAACTTTAGTGTGTATTAAATTCAAACTGTTATTTTTTTGTAATGGAATCAAAGTAGATCGAGTCAGCTCTCCCATGTGTTGGAAGAAAGAATCATCAAGAATTAATCAATCGCATTCCCAGAAGTTAGTGGAGAGGGGACAAAACACATTTCCTAACTATTAGGAAGAAGGAAGTCCCGTGTTGTTTATATCACCTACCAAGAAAAAATAATCAATGTCACCGTCGGCACTTGATCGTAAAAGCCAGGCCCCACAAGGCACAAAGGTATATTTTCATTGGAAACCAATATGACTTCAGGCCGTTTGTTCAAAAATTTAACATTTCTTTCAGGACTTGTTTTTTCAGATCTTATGATCTTCTAATGATTTTTAAGAATTCGAGCTTGACTACATGTAAATTCCTTTTGACACTGTGTGTGCCATGTGCCGTGTGTACTCTATTACTATTTACTACTTGTCCTCTTTTGTCTCTGAGCAAATATAGTCAAAGTGATACCACTGTGATGTTAAATTTTTTTGAGGGACTAGTGTTGAGACAACTACTCCCCCCCCCCCTCCCCAACCAAAATATAATAATGTGCAAAAATTTATTTTTCCCAATAGGTACATCCTCTTTCCCTACCCCAGCCAAAATTGAACTCTTGGGTGAGTTTCTGTGGTTAATAATTTAAAAGCCCGTCTCACACTGTACAAATTTGCTGCGAAAAAGGAAAAAAAAATAAGTTGCATCCTCTTTAGAGGTAAATAAATTCACACCCCCTCCCTTCCTCGAAATGTTAAAGAAGGAGGGGGGGGGGTGGAAGATAAATCAATACAATAGGTATTTCTAAAAACTGTTCAACATTTTTGGATGTTTGTACTAGTTACTCCCCCCCCCCCACCACAAAATAAATTCTGCATACGCCACTAGAATTGTGGCATCAATCAGACAACTTACGGTGTAAATTGCATAAGAAACGCTTTGGCAGGAAAATAGTTTACTTATAATATAATCGAAATTGCCACGCTTTCGTTTTTATACACAATTTTGCATAGATGTATTCTTTTCATTTATCATCCATTTTCTGAAATAATGATTTTCCCGCTCTTTTAAATAACTAAATAAACCCTATACCTTTTTTTCTATATTTTATACGTGTAAAAGTGGCCTTTTTTCCGACCACGTAAGAAATACATGATATTTGAATTCTAAGGTATTTTTTTTTTATTTTATGCTTCCTAAATACGTTTAGGAAATAAATAAGTTTTCCTTAATAAGTTTAATTAGTTATGTGGCAATTGTAACAAACAGTTGAAGTTCTTGCAATAAAGTGCCCTATTTTACATGATTTTATAAACTATGATATGTTCGATTAAGGGGGGGGGGGCAAATTATTAACATATAAATATAAATATATATGGATTAGAGTTCGTCGGATTATATACGATTTTTTTTTCAACCCAAAACATTTTCATCAACCCATAACCCAATCCGAATCCGACATACTTTCACCCAAAAACTACCCGAACCCGAATGAAGGAAAAGTACTCCATATTTTAACGCAATTATGTAAAATTAGTATACAATTGTATATCAAAATTTCATTTTAAATTTTAAGAGAAAAATGAATATATATAACAATATTTTACCCTACCCTCTGTTCGGTGAGGTCGGGTTGACCTATTTATTTTCACTTCGGGTCGGGTTCAGGTAAGGCTCACTTTCATTGTTTCAGATTCGGCTTGAGTATTGACACTTGCAGTCCGTGTTCGTGTTGATCCAATTACTCAAAATAAGCTCCAAAATACTTTCTCAGGTGGAAAACTATATGTTTGAATATACTAATGAGCAGGGCTTGACAAATGCGGTCGCCAGGTCGCCAGT
Source organism: Maratus michaelseni (assembly GCA_963931845.1). Lineage (NCBI taxonomy): Eukaryota > Metazoa > Arthropoda > Arachnida > Araneae > Salticidae > Maratus > Maratus michaelseni. The sequence goes on from OZ007597.1 coordinate 161,723,794, forward strand.
GGCGACCAAGTTTTCTCAAAATTTGCCATATTAAATATGGCAAATTTTTTGTTTAAAATTGACCTAAGAAATTAGCACAAACGGCAGTTTTATCTCTTCTTGTAATTCTTGTAAGATGTCTCATTATAGATGTTGCAAAATTACAAAATATTAGGAAATCTAGAATTTATGATCAAACCAAAAATATTTTTATCTTTTTCTATTAATTTGGCAAAAATAAGTTCATCAAATGAAAATTTTAAAATAGTAAATCTGAATTATTTAACTGATTTCGACAGGTAAATAGGCAAAAAATTCTTTTCCTAATTCACCATTTCATCGATTCCCCCACGATCAAATATCGATTTTGTAACACTCATCTATCCGGACATTTAAAAAGTATTCGGCAATCAACATATCCTGAACATGATGGGTTAATCCAACCTCTATAGTATTTTTTTATATATAATTTTTATACATTTTATTAGAAAACATAGTTTATATTATCTTTCTAAATTATGTACTAGTCTCAATTATGTAATTAATTCTACGCTATGCTTCTTATTACTTATCTTATCTTTTTTTTTCAATAAATTCATATAAAAATATTTATGTTTTAATCAATGATGAAGGAGGGGGGGGGGGGGTAAATATCTTTTACTGGCGGCTAGAATTTTTTGCTGGCTACCAAATTTTATCAAATTTGTAAAGTCCTGCTAATGAGTACATATTGATTTTTAAAGATAATATTGATACTACAGTCCCTGGCCAAATTATTAGACGCAGTTGTTTTTATTATAATTTGTTAAATATCTGGAAAGATACATGAGGAATTATTTTGAAACTTTAGGAGTGTAAACAACATGATAAACGTCATATATTTCCGAGAAAATTTTTTCTTGAAACCCCATAAGGGGCCGTCAACAAATTGAAGAAAAACGAATACGTTTTTGATAACCCTGTAAAAACCAATATCACAAAAGCGTTGAAACGGTATCACACGCTTAGGAGGCTTATTGTAATAATTTGAGTTCATTTTTATGAAGATAGCATGTATACTCGAAGAGAAATTCAGGTTTTTATAAAAACGGTCTGAAATTTTACGAAGTTTTTTGCTTATAATTTGGAGAGTTTTTAATATAAAAACAAGTTATTTTCAGAAAATATGACAAACAAAATTATACACAATACCCTGTGATCAGAATTAAACAATAATAATAATTGCATGAAAAATGAGCAGGTTTACTAAATATTTTTTCACTGCACATGCGCGATTTCAATCAAAATATACTGTGCATAATATATTAGCTAAATATATAGACCAACTTTTATGAAAGTCTCAAAAACATAGCTTGAAAATTCTGATAGTGATCGTCGATAGAATAAGCTCGAAATTCGCTGTTCCCAAAAGGAAGCAAAAAGATGAGGGGTTGTATCAAATATAGAATGAGAGACACTTCATTCTTACCTATTATGTCAACTTTGATAAGCTAGTACATTTGGATACCACCCCTTTTTTTTTGCTTCATTTTGGGAACAGCGAATTTCGAGCTTATTCTATCGACGGTCACTATCAGAATTTTCAAGCTATGTTTTTGAGACTTTCATAAAAGTTGATCTATATATTTAGCTAATATATTATGCACAGTATATTTTGATTGAATTCGCGCATGCGCAGTGAAAAAATATTTAGTAAACCTGCTCATTTTTCATGCAATTATTATTATTGTTTAATTCTGATTACAGGGTATTGTGTATAATTTTGTTTGTCATATTTTCTGAAAATAACTTGTTTTTATATTAAAAACTCTCCAAATTATGAGCAAAAAACTTCGTAAAATTTGAGACCGTTTTTATAAAAACCTGAATTTCTCTTCGAGCATACATGCTATCTTCATAAAAATGAACCCAAATTATTACAATAAGCCTCCTAAGCGTGTGATACCGTTTCAACGTTTTTGTGATATTGGTTTTTACAGGGTTATCAAAAACGTATTCGTTTTTCTTCAATTTGTTGCCGGCCCCTTATGGGGTTTCAAGAAAAAAATTTCTCGGAAATATATGACGTTTAACATGTTGTTTACACTCCTAAAGTTTCAAGATAATTCCTCATGTATCTTTCCAGATATTTAACAAATTATAATAAAAACAACTGCGTCTAATAATTTGGCCAGGGACTATAGACATACGACTGAAGACTACTTTTCCATCATTGCATTAAAACATGGGATAATTTTCTTTCATTTCGGGTTCAGGTCGGGTTGAGGTCGGCGAAAGTTATTTAAAAGTATTCGAGTCTCGTTGCGGGTCAACTAAGTTTGTTTGTCTGGTTCGAACGGTTTTCGGGTTGACTTGATATAGAATTGTTGGGTTCGGATTTGCCATAAACCGAACTGCGAGGATGTCTAACGCCTATTATGTTATTTAAAATAGGGGATCCAGTCCGAGTTTCCCAGGTTACAGAACATATAGGGTTTTTGGTATATATATATTTATATATATATTTTAGATTTCCCTCTGACAAAACCAAAGAGCATTTTGTTTAATCAAAAATCGCAATAATGTATTCAAATAAAATTTTTAAAGTGATACTTTCGTATTAGCCGCATGCCAAGTGTAAACATGTGAAGAAATCACAAAAGAAATGACCTTTTTGCCATGATGCGGTAGTTGGAACCGCCCACTTCGAAACCTAACTTGTTTGCAGGCGGAGCCGGCAGAGATTTTTTTTGCTATAAGGATTGGTCTTATAAAAAACTTGTCAATATAAAAGTTTTAAATAATATTAAGAGGATTTATAATAAATTTAAGCAGATTTGATATCTTGTGAATTGACGAAGTTATGAATTTTTTTCTTCTAAACACCCCCTCCCCCCTCCCTTGGGGCCATTATTAATGATATCAAAAATCTGTCATACATAAAGTTTTGCCCTTTTCCTAGAAGTAATAATAACTTTAAACGGTTTCGATAGATATCATAGTTAAGAAATTATGTTTTTTTTTCTGTTTTCACAAAAGTCCCTCCATCCACCCCCCCCTTGGTTCGATTTTGCCCATTAACGACCTAGACCAAGATTTTATGCCCCTTGATTTTATGTATCAGTTTGGAAGAGATTTGTGCAGAATTATTGCAGTTATCGTGTCCATAAAACAGTGACTATATATATATAAGTTTTGAACGGGGGGGGGGAGGGGGTTTGGGCTCTGGGAGTCATGATCGGCGTAGATTTGCAAATATTTTCAAAAATTCCAACTTAGGTTAGGATGTAATAGGCAGTATTTCTTACGAAATCTACCTAAAAGAAAAAGAGAACATTTTTACTTGATCGACAACGAGAGACTCTAAAAGCACAGAACAAAATGATAAATGCAAAATGACAAATGCAGAGATAACTATGTAAATAATTTGGGATCCAATAGTTTTTTTTTTTTTTTGACAAATGAAGTCTTGGGTTATAAGCACATCTTGAGTTATAAGTGAGTTTTTTTCATGATGGCATTTATTGGGCTGTCGCGTGCAGAAGTTATATTTAAAACGACAATTTTCACAGCATTTTCTAAAAGACCGCCTGCCTTTTTCGAAAAAGGGAAAAAACTGTTCGACTTCATAGTTTCTAAATAAGAGCATTCGTCGATTCCATGTGTTAATGAACGAAACTGAATTCAGAAATCTTGTTAGAAAATAGTCAATTTGGATTCCAATATAAAAAGATTATACGATTTCTCTATGGGCAAGTTCAATTTTAGTAGCATACTTTTTTTTTCTATTTTATTCGAAGAACATAAAAGCCTTTATAATATATTTTATGTGATCTCTACGCAACCTCTTATAAAAGTATTTTTTTAATCATTTATTATATAGTATTAGTACTAATTCTAACCATGAAATGCATTTAATAAAGTTCTTTTTTCCTTCTTTGTGTGTGTCTGTTATTTTTATCTTCAAAATGTTAATGCTTGGTCATATAAGTAGAGTCGCGGTTATCCGAGTTAATGTGGACCAAGCTCACCTCGAATAAGCGAAAAACTCGGTTAAACGGGATTTACATAAATGGTCACTAATTTAAGAGGTAAAATATAAATTTACACACGATTTATTAATTTTTATAGTATACTTACAGTCATTGTGAGGTACACTGCAAATGCTTGTAGAATAAAAACAGGTAATGAAATTCTTTATTTGAAAAAGTCCTTGATATTTTTTTTGGTTTGTGGGATGATAAACGTTTTTTTGCTTGCAATATTACACCATTTTTTTTAGTGTCATCAATATTGTAAGTATAGCCTCTTCTTGCTGCTGAATGTATTCAATAGTTTTATTCAATAGAACTTACACCTTCAGAATGCGTAATTTTTTTCTGTATAACATATACTGTTAAAAATTTGCAGCAAACTGTCCAGTCATTTCACGGTTTTTGTAGAAAACGGTTACATAACCGTAATTTAACTATATTCTAACCGTATTGAGCTCATTTTATGGTCAGAATTATGGTTAAATTATGGTTATGTAACCGTTTTCTACAAAAACGGTCAAATGAGTGGACGGTTTGCTGCAAATTTTTAACAGTGTAGCTTTCATCATCACTGCTCTCTTCTTTGCGATTTTCAATCATATCTGTATCACGTCATCTGTAATTTCTTGCTGTTCATCTGCATTCATCCACTCAGGAATGCCTTTTTCAGAAAAGGTTTCAGAAACAGTAAGTGTTTGTGCTAAGCTCAATAAAGATTTGTCATCAGATGCTTCATTTTCATCATTTGATTGCTCTGCAGACAAAATTTCTGTAGAGTCGTTAATTCAATTTCTTCCCATGCTTCGGAAATCCAATACACAGCATCCTTTAGTGAAATCTCTTTCAGACATTCTGTAACTGTTCGTTCTTCAAGATCTTCAATTAGCTTTCCTAACAGCTTTTTTCTGTAATTCCTTTTCAAATTCTCAAGAACACCTTGGTTTATTCTGATTTTCTATTTAAAATGAGAGAAAGGGATTTATTTGTGACTCGGTTAAACCGAAACTCGGTTAAGCGGAACTCGGATAATCGCGACTCTACTGTATTTATTTAAATATTTAAAAGGATTTCCAGTTGAACATTATATCATATGTAAAAGATTTAAGAATAGGATTTGGAGAGGTATTTTACTTATTTCTTTTCTCTCTCTCTCTTTAAATTTAAATATATTATCATTGATGATTTTTTTTTCTCCTGCAGTTGCTTCGTTTTTTCCTAAACTCTATTAGACAAAAGCTATCCCTTATAAGACTGTTCTCAAATCTAAAAAAGCCACTTTCTGACACATTCCTGAATTCAGTTTTGTTCGAAAACAAATGAAATTGGCAGGTGCTCTTATTCATACACTATAAAATTTGGCAGTTTTTTCCATTATTCGATAAAGGTAGGAAGTCTTTTAGAAATTGCTGTCAAAATTGGTGTTTTGGATAGAATTTCTGCACGCATAAAGGTCATCATGAGAAACTATTCGCTTATAATTCATTCGTCGAAAAATCAAACAAATTGGAAAATGTACGCCAAACGTGACAAATGAGGTGCGTTCGCACTGTAACTATTTTCAGTGAAATGTATTATATCGTCTGTTATTATGATATGATTAATTTCCGTAATGAAATATGAATATTTTATACTGGCAACATTTTATCTTTTGTTGATATTTACAGAAAATTCCAATGGGAAGCCTAAACCTAGCTTTGAAAATTTCAGATCTTGAAATCCTTATTTAGAGTCTTTTTTCCATTTAATATCTATTTCTCCGGAAACATCTATCCAAAAAACTATTGGTAGATTATAGGATTGCTATAATTAAACAATTTTACACGAATTTTATATTAAATTTTGTTTTTAAATTCTGTAAGACGGAAGTAATAGGACTCCATCTTAAATAGGATGTAATCACCATGATGGCAACCTAGAATCATTACCTATCATGGGATATCACTGAATTAAGCGTATGATAGGATTTAATAGAATGAAGAATGCGACTATAACTTGCTCATAAAGTTTATATAATGTCATGTACGTCATATATGATTAATGACGCCATACATGTCAGATAAATTCAATTTTTATATTAATTACATGATATAGTTTTAATAGTCAAACTGAAAATATAATAATTATGTAAATGCCTATATAGAGTAGTTAATTGAACAGTGAAATAATGGATAATAAATAAAATATTTCTTTGCAAAATGCATTAAAGACATTTCCAGCTTACAATGGAATATTTTTCGGATTTGCGCACCTGTCTAGTATAATATGACAATATGAGACAAAATATTCTTCCACTCCCCTTTACATTACAAAAACCAACTTATTTAAAACCTTTCTCAAGTTGAATCCCAGAGTGGAAAGTAAAGGGGGAATAGACAATGGGATGTGTCCTTCCTTCTGTTGCTAACTTGTTTACAATAACTTTCAACCTATTTGGATCATTGGAAATGCAATTACATGCTACCTGCAACTTGTAAATAGTAATGTTAGGGTTACAGATACACGTTCTTAAATAACACGTGCTTTACTTGAGAAAACATAGAATCGGTTTTCTATAACTGAACTTATATACATCTCAATAAATAATCTATACCAATTTTATGTTCAATGCTATGTAATGTATTATCTTTATTTTGATTGTTGACCATTTTACCTGTTGACGTTTTCACCGTTGCCCTTTTTACCTATTGACGTTATTACTGTTGCCCTTTTTACCTAACTTCGAACCTGCGTATGCAATGTCAGACTTGATAGCCTGTAAGCTAAAAACTTACATCCATTTAATGCATGTCGTTTTAATGAGAAATTGTGCCAAATTCACAATCAAAACATAATTTTGCGTTTTCATATTAATTAAAATAATTTATATTTTAATTTACAGTGTATTTTTTTCCATATGAATTTTTATCTGATGTAGGTGTGCTTTCTTCAAGCTGCGATTGCTTCAAGGTGCGCTTTTTTCCGGTGCGCTTTTTTCTGTGCGCTTTTTTCTGTGCGCTTTTTTCCGGTGTGCTTTTTTCCGTGCGCTTTTTTCCGGTACGCTTTTTTCTGTGATTCCATAAATCTGCAAATATTGTAAAATTTCCTTTTAAAATAGCATTCTAAAACTGGAAAAGAAAAATAAGATTTCTGCTTCCCCTTTTATTCATTCTGATGAAACTAGCATTAAATGACTTAAAATGAAATATGTAATTTTTTAAGGGAAAACATGTTATTTTTATTTTTACGATATGAGAATAAATAAAATTGTCAGTTTCAGAAAGAATGAGCCCGCCCGGGCCCGAAGACCAATATAAAAATCGAGCCCGAGCCCGTGTCGGGCCCGGGCTCGGGCTTTCGGGCTCGGGCTTTCGGGCTCGGGCTGAGCCCGTCTCATCTCTACTAGGCACCCCCAGAGGTATAATTATGAAAATTATGGTGCACTTTGAAACATCGAGATTTTCTTTCAAAATATTGTAGATTAAGGGTTATAAAGTAAAAAAGATTAAATTTCATAAAACGTATTTATCAAAAACGCATATAAAACAGACATTTCCAAAGGAGGATAATCTGCGTCTCGTAAAAACACGCGTTCAACTTTCCACTGGTCAAAATAGAAAGGAAAAGTAACGCACAAAGGAGAGGAGGCGATTAGGGGAGAGAATGATCTTACTTATAATAAAATCCAAAGGCGAGAAAGTGTCTGTAACGGTACCGGGTTGTACCACTCTGCGATTCGACCGTAGTTAAACGCCATGTTAGGCTTACTGAAAAAGAAGTTATATTATCTACTTTCGTCGTTTAAATATTTGTCAAAGCATATTCAAGCTTTTAAATCTTTTAATTTTGTTTAAAACCTTAAAACACTATTTCATAAAAAAAAAATGTATATTAACATTTCTGTAAAAAAAAATTCTGTAAGCACTTTTTTTTCAGAATGCGGGGATTTATTTCCTTGGAAGAGATTTGAGATTGATTCAGTATAGTGTCGCCATCTACTGGTGGATTTTGAAATTTACTTCCAGACCCGAAATCCACGATTATTTGACAAAATTCATGTATTTTTTCGTGATTCTTTGACAAAATTTGCATTTTTTCTGCTGTTCTTTGACAAAATTTCATTTTTTCGTAATCCTTTGAAGATATTTGCGTTTTCTTTTTGCGATCCTTTGAGGAAATTTGCGTTTTTTGCTATTCTCTGACGAAATTTGCCTTTTATTCACGATCCTTTGACAAAATTCGAGTTTTTTCTGAGATTGACGAAATTAGCGGTTGTTTTTTTCGATCCTTTGACGAAATTTCACTTTTTTCGCGATCACTTAACGAAATTAGACATTTTTTCGCAGTGCTTTGAAGAAATTTGTGTTTTTTTTTTCTAGACCCTTTGAAGAAATTCATGTTTTTCCGCGATTATTTGACGAAATTCGCAGGTTTTTTTTGCGATCCTTTAATCAATTTTTTTTTTTTTTTTTTTTTTTTTGTGATCCCTTGATGAAATTTTACATTTTTTTCGGAGTCCTTGGAAGAAATTTGCGTCTTCTTCGTAAGCCTTTGTAGGAAATCGCGTTTTTCTGCAATTTGTTAACAAAATTAGCGTTCTTTTTTTTTTTCTTTTGCAATCCTGCAACGAAATTTGCGTTTTTATTTTTGGTACTTTGACGAAATTCACGTTGTTTCCACAATCCTTTGATGAAATTTTCTATTTTTTCCTGGAACGATAGACATAATTGATTTTTTTCGGCGACTATCGTTCAAAATTCGAGATATTTATGTTCGAAATTTTGGACTGAAGACTTAAATTTTCGAAATCGAATGCCTTAAATTTTTAGGAAAACTTGAACAGAATCACCCCTGATGAAATAAATACATAACTATTTTTTGTTTCTAACGAATCGTAATATAAATTAATTTTAAACTAAAATTTGAGAGAAAAATGATTTGTTTTTAATTTCGGAAAGAGAAGGGGGGGGGCGTGTTCACCCGCCACTGAAGTAACAATATTTTAGTGATTAAACATTGAAACACAATGGACTGATAAAAAATTAGAAATCGGTAAAATTTTCGAAAAATTTCAGAAAATCTAAAATTTTAGTAAAAATTTACAAATTTAGAAAATTTTCGATTTTTTCTTTCCGGACTTCGGGTTTTTCCGGATTTTGGATTTTTGGATAATGGGTCATATACTGTAAAATGATTCTTTCTTATCAAACTTAATTAAAATATAAGAAATGCATAGTACAGCGTAATTTCTATTTAATTTTGCTTATGTAATCAAACAATGAGTTATATGGTAAGTCAAGCTGTTTAAAAACTCATTGATAACACTTTTCTACAAAAACTTTCGCACATGGATTATTTGTTAATATTTGATTTTGTCCAATCGTTGAACTATTTCAGAAATTTAATACTAAGTAAAAAAAAAAAAAAAAAAAAAAAAAAATATATATATATATATATATATATATATATCCATCCTTATTATTTTTATTTTTAGAAATCATTTGTCCTTTTTAAAATGTATTTTTCTACAATACAAACCTTTCAATAATAAATCTCCATGCTGTTTGTTTGTATGAAGACTTATGAAAATGAAACGCAGATCAACAATCCGTCATTTTTGACGGGGTTATATACTAGTTTCTAAGAATTTCCAAACTCTCCCCATACCTCATGTGGTTATCTCTGCTGCTGTAACTAATTGGATTGGGGGGTGAAAATATACGGTCCGTTTTGAAAAGGAAATTGTAAATAGACGTTGGTTTTTTTGGCATACTATTTTATCTTCTTTGAATGAGCATTTCATTTCCGTGACCGCTCAAATGCCTTGTCAGTCAGAGGGTTAATAAAACTTTAGATTGAGTTATACCTTGATATAAATTTGTGCTGATTAGTTTTTGGTGTAAATCGTCCAACAGGTGGCGCTACTATGCTGCATTTTTCATGATTGCTTTATCTCAAGAACTAATGCACAGACATTTATCAAACTTCAGATTTAGTTAGGTGTTGAAATAAGTTGTTCTTGATTATGTTATGGAGTAAATTTCCGAACAGGTGGCACTGTTATGCTTAGTTTTTTTTTTTTTTTTTTTTTTTTTTTTTTTTTTTTTTTTTGGATTTACACGATTTTAGCGACAGTTATAGCTCAAGAATTATTGCACAGAATTTAATAAAACGGTAGATGCAGTTAGATCTTGATATAAATTGGTGCTTATTTCTTTTTGGTGTAAATCGCACAACAGATGGCACTGCTATGCTGCATTTTTCACGGTTTCCGCAATAGCTCTACCTCTACCTCAAGAACAAATGCACGGATTTTCATCAAATTTCAGATTTAGTTAGACGTTGATATGCTGTTAGATGTTGCTGATTAGGTTTTGGTGTCGACCAACAGGTATTGCTGCTATGCTGCACTTTTTCAGGAATTACGCGACATTAGCGACAGTCATATCGAAATAATTAATGCACGGAATTTCATTAAACTTCATATTCTATTAGACGTTGAAACAGCTCTCGGGAAACATTTCTTTTGAAAGTGTTTACACTGTTATTTTTTCGAACGAATTGCGGCATTTTAAAAGTACCAGTGCGATCTTTAATTCGGTGTATTCGTTTTTTCAGCATTTTGGTTAGTTACGTGGATTCAGGCTTCGAAAAATTGGGTGAGAACTTGAGTTTGACATTTCTTAAATTTTTTTGAAAGGGCTAATATTAATATTTTTTCAAACGAAATGCTCAGTTTTAAAGCTTAAAGAAAATAGGTGTGCTTTGGTGTCTTTATATTTTCCGTATTTCGAAGGGTTCGAACGGTCCGCGCCTAGGGCAAAACAAAAACCGCTTTCGCACTTTTGGATCTTCTCTACTTCCACGCTTTGGAACGGGGTTCTGTAACGTAACCTCCGCAGCGTTTTTTCAACAGAACCTGTTTAATTGCAGGTTTTAATTGATATCTTGGCTAATTATAAAAAAAGGGAAAATCTTATCCCTGTCTTGGATGATCCTCATTCAAATTTTCAGACGTCTGCACGTGGTAGATTTTCTGAGCCCTCCTACACAGACAAACATTTATTTTTCTTTTATCAGTATATATAGATAACATACACAGCATAGGTATAAACGGCATGTAACTCAAACTTTAAAAGTTTTTTACGAACAATATAAAAATATCTTCTATTCTAACTTATTTTTCAAAATTTTACTTTATTATTCTTGACGGGCTTTCGGATAGTAAATTTTAAAATTTATTCACAGACACTAAAGTTAACTCTCTCATCTCTCATGCATGAATTGTTTTAAAGTGGATTAAAAAGTTATTTTGCATTTAAAATGAATTATTAAGAAGAGATAATTTTTAAAATCTTACAATTATTACTAAATTACAAAATGACCCTGATAAAGCTGAGCGACTTACAAACACTAAAACATTTTTACAAAAAAAAAGTTATTAAATAGTTTTTTATGATTATTTAAACTTTGGAGATTTTACCACAAAGCAAAAAGTTAAATAATTATATTTATTATATTATATTTGTAATAATTATTGGTCATGTTTCTGTTTACATCAATAAGCAGAAAATCTCTCAGAAAATTCTGTGATGCAGAAAAGAAAACAAAATTGACAAAGTTAGATTTTCCAATGGAATATTTGAAACTGAATTGGCCCTCCAACCTATTTCTATGTTTTACAAACATTATTAAATTTTATATGAAGTTTATAAGTCATACAGAGATGAAAATAACATAAGCACAGTTCTATGGGAGACGGGGGTTGCTTTTCAATACAACTTCATATGAGGTTGCGATGCATGACATGGTTAATCAATTCGCGACGAGCGTCACTTATACTTACACAATCCTTGATACACAATCCTTGAATACTTGAGTAGAAAATTTTTGGCTGATTCAATCGCATAATTTCTGCAATTAAATTGCACAAAAATTTATTTTCTGAATTAATAAAATATTAAAAATTCTTTAAATGATGCCTGTCGCGTAGGGGTTAATAATCTAAAATATCTGTCAGGTTCATACTGATGATAAATACTATATCATTATTTATAAAATATAATATATTTACATTAAGTAAAAGTAAACAAGTTGTAAATTTCCAACTGGACGAAAAATGTCCGGGCCAGGATTCGAACCTGGGATCGCTTGGCTGAAGCCGCCACGCTCTACCACTGAGCTATCCCGGTCGAATCTGGAGGGCATAATTCATCCAGTTAACCTTATTGATCAAAGCATCTGGTCTGATATTTTAATCAGCTCAACAGAAAAATTATTGATTACTTTACCAATTTGAAATAATTGTGTTAAAAAAATAATCTAGTGTATTCACGTATCCAGCGTTTTCTGGAGTTCCTTTACCTGCGATCTTTTCTGTTGAGCTGATTAAAATATCAGACCAGATGCTTTGTTCAATAAGGTTAACTGGATGAATTATGCCCTCCAGATTCGACCGGGATAGCTCAGTGGTAGAGCGTGGCGGCTTCAGCTAAGCGATCCCAGGTTCGAATCCTGGCCCGGACATTTTTCGTCCAGTTGGAAATTTACAACTTGATTACTTTACCAATTTGAAATAATTGTGTTAAAAAAATAATCTAGTAAGTAAAAGCATTTTGCAAAATTTTTAGTATATTAATAAAAAAGGTTTTTGTATGTGTGTTAGGTCTGTTTGTTTGTTGGTTGGTTGGCAATGGCTAGAGAAATCTATTGCACGTAGAGGTCTGAAAATTTGGATAATGATAGGCAAAAGCAAATTCGAATGCACCTAAGGCTCAGATTTTTCATTTTTGGATAATTAGCTTAATTAGTCATCCCTTGAACAATTTCCTGGAACAAAATCTCCTTTGCATAAACCTCTTGTTATGCACGAGATTTTATTAGGGATTTACCCAATCTAAGCAACAAACGGAAAAGATATACATGTAATTGTGAAATTAAAGATTTTGTTGAAAGATTCTTTGTTATGGATGAAAATATGCAGCTTTACGTATAATTATGAAAGTAAAATCGTCACAGAATCGGGAATTTGCTTCGTTGTATAGGGTTGCTGCGATCATCTTCAGCACACGTGGGAGAAACAGACCGGGATCTCCGTTAAAAGTAAATTCCGACCTATTATACACTTCCATATCTGATTGGGATTTGAATCATGCACCTCTTCTTCAGTAGCCAAACGTTCTAACCACTAGACAAGCAGGTAGGCCTGAGTATCAGCGAAATACTTTGAACGACGTATCATTTTATCACACGAAGTCAATATGTGTCTTTAATTTTCATTCTGAAAAAACACTTTTAAGTCTATTGTGTTTTAAAATTTTGACTCTGAATAAAACACCAGAAAAAAGCTGCAAGATTGTACGTTTTTCTGTAAGCTTTACCTTTAAGAGACAATGGGGGTGGCCTTTTCAACTTGTTTTGAGAGAGGGGGGGGGGCGGCTCAGGCCCCTGACCCACCTGGGCTGCGCTTGGACATATAGGTACTTCTCTGTGCTCTCACATTAAAATACCCCTTCCACTAAATTAATTCAGTTTTTGTGCAAGAATTTTATTCCTCAGCATTAATATAATTTTTATAGAAGAAAGATAAGTATAGTTTCTTCCTATGTGGGGGCCTGGGTTATCATGATTATGGGTCCCGGTCCAGGTTTTCACGATCAGAAATCTCATAATTGGATCTGAAAGAAACGCGTTGTCAATTGAGCTATACAAAAATTGGGTTGAAACTTTAATATCACGCTTCAATTTTTATGCAGTCAGTAAACATGACCATCAAGATTTTATTATTATTATTATTATTTTTAATTAGGCATAGTAGGTACAGGACTAGGGATAAGAAACTTAAGATGAGGGGGAGATTTTGAATATCATTTTAAATTTTGTGTATAGTGAATCTCATGTAGTATAATGAGGTTGTTATAAGTTACATATTTTAAAAGATAATAAAAATATACTATATTATTTCTGATTTCAGGGTTTTCCTTTTTTTTTTTGTCACATAATAATGGTTTAAGTTTAAGGTCGCTTGCCAGGAACACAAGTAGAAATTAGAGGCCCGGTACAGCGGTGAGATGGGACCTCTGTCTGTCCTGTATGTACAATATACATATATACATAATACAAAAACTGTCCCTCACGAGGCCCATTTCAGCTTAGTGCCTGATACAACTGTACCCCTATAGCCCTTTGTACATGTCCCTGTCACTCACATAGTTATATTTTAACCAAAATAATTTTCTGGTATTTCATATATTAATCCAAGACGTCATATAAGTGAGTAAATTGATTGCGTAACATATATTGAATACAGAGGGCTCTAAGAATGTCTATACTTTGAGCCTTTATTTTTCTAATTTAAGTATTGACGACTATTAGTGCAACATTCCATATCGACTAGTCTTTAATTTAGTAATGGGAATAATTATTTTGTGTACAAACAAAATAGTTATTTATTTTTTAGTTAATTTTCTTTCTATGCGGCAAAAATGTATTCAAAATTTTCGGACAAATTCCACTTTTTTACTGTTGTTTTCTTTTTCTCTTATGCTTCGCTCTTATACTTTGTAATAAATATAGTTAATGAAAAAAACTAAGGATTAGAAAAAAAAAGAAACACAAGTTTGTACAGAATAAGCATAAATATAACGTAAGTATTATGTACCATCAATTTAGAAAAAAAAAATTCCCAATTAAGCACTACTTACTGAAACTTACTTCCTGATAAAACGACAATGAATAATGAGACATGAGTATGAGCGATAAACCTTTCTGGCATGGCTGCCGGCGATCTTTGAAACTAAAACCATAGTCTTTTCAGGAATACATTAAGTTCCGGTCTATTTGCAACAAGAATGATTAATTATTTAACAGCTTTTTGCATTAGTCCTCTCGGTGGGGTGTTTCCTGTAGTTTTGTTCAAAACATTCTAAATTACATTTCTAGGAAATGGTTTTCAGCTTGTAATGGTAATTTACCTTACAATTTACATGAGTAAGTTCAGATTTGAAACATTATAAAATTTCTAAAGTTGTTCTATCCAGACTGGGTCCCAGGGCAGTTGTCCCCTGTGCCCCCCCCCCTCTCACCGGCCGTGACAATATGGTTCAGTGTAAATGTAGATATCATTAAAGACTTCGACAAAATAGACTTCATTGCATCAAATCGTATTGACTAAAATACGCCAATTGGCAATGGACCCAATTACGGAAAATTACTTAATATGTTTAAGAATCTCCGCATTATTGAATATATAGCAACTAATAAGCAAACGGACATGAAGCTTTTAGTGGGTTATGCGGTTTTTGTCAAGAAAGATGAAATATATAACAAAAAATATGCGAAATGCTACCATGATCGCAAAAGTTCTTGATTTGTTTATTAGAATCTTCCGGTTTGACGAAGGATTAAGGAAAAAAATAATAAATTATGAATAAAAGAAACGCGTTAGAATGCTTAACATACATTTAAAGGAAACCAAACTGGTCGCAAGTGGCGGCTGGTCTATAATAACAGATTAAGTAATTTTATCATACATGTAGATGTAGTTCAAATTAGGTTGTGCTTTTTTGTTTTGTTTTGTTTTAGTTTCCATGTTTACAGTTATAACTGTCAAAGAACTAATCAAAGAATAATTTGCTATTATAATAGCAAATTATTCTTTGATTATTTCGATCTAACAATTAAGACTAATATTTAACTTATTTAAAAATATTATTTACTTTTCTGCTTATACGTAAAACTGTAAGCAATTGCATGTTTTATTATTTTAAATATCATATCAGGAGCAAGGCTAGACATTAAATTCTCCTCTCCCGATCTCCGCTTAGTGATTTATTTACTGATGGATACAAATACTAATGTTAATACTAAAAGATCAGTTTCAACCACATGATCATCAGCTCACCAAGTGTTATCCAACCAATCATAATCGTCGATTTGTAGCCTGTATACGCCAGCGAAGTGATGACGTCAGCTTTGAATGGCTGCTGGAGACAAGAAGTTTCGGTTTCCCGTTGAGCGTTAATGTTACCAAAAATAAAGTCGTGTTAACAGTATTAATAAATTTAAAAAAAAAATTTCTGTTACAGATTTGCTAAATCTGAGGTAAGGCATTCATATGAATTCAACAAACTTCTGATTAAGTGCGTGATTTTTTTTAATTCCTCAAAAAAGATAAGCCTTCATGCAGATGTTGTGGTGTTTGAGAATCTTTCTAAAACACAACTTACTTAATTTAAAAGGCTCATTTGTTACTCAATCTTCATTTGACAATTAACTGACTTAAAAAACAAATATACCCTGATTAGCTCCACTGAAATCTGTTGCCATGGAAAAGGGAGCAAATTATATTAAACTAATCAAAATATCAAAACTTAAGAATCCGAATAAGTTAATACAACATGATAATTTTGAACTCAACATTTTAAGACAATATTAAATGTAGCAATGATGATCAATGTTGATTATTAAATATCTTTAAATCAAATATTAAGGTTCTCAAAACTAGCATAACATCATAACTAGAAGGATGATCAACTCTATAAAAATTAGGTATTAATTATTTTCAATAAAATATTGTGATTCTAAACTTTATCAAAACATTTCTTCCAAGCTTAATAACACAAATAAGCAACCTATTGAGTTTATGGAAAGAACACACTTAAAGTATACTCTTCGGATATATATATATACATATATATATAAAACATCAATAATCAAAAAACAAGTGAAATCAACTCAGGAAGTGGTATTACTTACAAATATATATATTAGGAATCTGATACTCATGGTAGGCACATCTTAGAGGAGTCCCAATTTGATTTGTTTAACTCATCAACATAGTCTGTCAACCCGTGGCCAATTACGTCGACAATCCGACGAAGATTCACTAATCTTTTTTTCTTTTAAAACACTCCAAAACGGTTCACTGTCTACAGTAATGAGTTTTTAATATGAGTATGATACTAATGGCAGGCACATCTTTGAGGATGCCAATTCATGAAACACTATATATTCAGTCGAGTTTTACATCACTGCCTCATCTTTAATCTTAGCAGTATATTAAAAAAGGGGATTTGCGACTTGCTTCACAAACCTATTTGTCTGTTATGAAGATTGCTATTCTCCAACGATTTCGATAGAAAAGGTATAACCCGCCGACTGGGGTTTTAAAAACATCGCGCGTTCCTCGCAGGCGAAGCCCCACTCTTCTTTCGTTGCTGCACTGACCGTATTGAAATTAACAACCCATCAGAAATATCAACAACTCCATAGTTTAGAAGTCAAGACAGTAAGTAGAGGGTCCTCACTCCGAGTAATACGTTACTCGAGTAATCATTTACTAAAAATTGGTAGTCATAGCAATAAGTAATCTGCTTCATTCTAAGTACCGTCATAAAACACTGGTACTCGTACACAAGCCGTTCAAGATCCACAACCACCACACTCCGATCAAAAGTAACAAGTCCTTCAACATTCACTCTCCCGCGCCACTTACAAAAAACTGGAAGGATCCACTCTGTTAAGGGGTACGGGAGTGGAAACAAAAGGAAAAATGGACTACCCTGGTGGCGGCACTGCGTCGCTCATCGCTGCCGGCCGCTTCATGGGGGATGACAACCGTGCCTCACCCCCATGGTGTGTGTTGAAGGGGGGGTCCCATGAGCTTATGTTTATATGGGCGCCAGCCAGACGCTATGGACAAGTATATCTTTTACTGCAGGTTGTAACATACAATGCTTAATTGCGTCCATAGTCTATTCACCAGACAACGTAATACTTCTTGGGGTGTACTCGCTTTCTTTTAGCCAAAGATAGACACAGTGTCACCAATCCCTGATTCCAAGCATGGGAAAGTGCATGGCTGTCTCCAAATTTGCCACCTGTGTGGTCTTTAACTGACAAACATCCCTCCTTGCTTTTTATCTTTCGCATTTGAAAAACAGGAAGCTAAGCTAGACTATAAACGTTGAACTTACTTTGCAAAAAGAAAAAGAAAGAAGAAAAAATAAAAACTGATTTTATTATTATTATTACAATTACTTTTATTTATTTAAATTTTTATTAGAAACAGAAAAAAGAGTGCTTTTAAATAAATGTTGAGAGAGTGATTTAAGGTAATTAATGTAGATTAAAAAAAAAATGGTTGAAACCAACCGTAACAAGATTGCTCCCCCCGGCTAATTAAAAAAAAAAATATTTTTGAAAAAACAAATCTTTTTTTTTTGGAAAGGCAGCTGGGTACCACATGGTATGCTGGGGCCTCAACACTGAAAAAACTGACCCACATTAACAAATCATACAACGATCCGGGACGGGATCCAGATAATTCACCGCTGAAACACCACCCTAGAAGTATATTCCGGACATATACAACCAGAGCTCGCACATCCGTAGCAACCATTACCTAAAATACTACTTCAAACATTACTATAAAAAGAGTATAACCATAGGAGGAACCACAAACTGTTTTTAACCCTAAAATGACCAAGATAAATTCTGCACCTGTAAAAGAACACAAGTTCCACTTGGACTGTGAAACCTCACTTCCCTACTACTGTCATTCCTACGCATAACTGCATCTCACCTGAAACTTCTGGTAACAGAACTGTAAACAGTACATAAATTGAATTTTGAGGGAAAAAAATAAGCCGAAAAAGAAGGAAGTGCCCACTGATTAAGTTTCTTTACACTGCGTATATACATAAATTTGATAATTGGCATCACAATATATTACAACACTATATATTAATGTAAAAAGTACTAGTAATAATATAGTTATAACACTGTACATGTAATACATTTTCTTGTTTAAAACACACATTAACTCTACCATACAAAAAAAACACAAGAGCAACTGGCGACATAAAAATAAAAATATATACATACTGTAATAGAAGGTTATACATATAGTAAATTAAGAGCAAGACACACAATTTGGTAATTATAGACCATGTTATAGAATCACATACACATTTGTTCGTGAAGTTATGTTTGTATTTGAAGAAAGTTCTTAGAACCGTGTAACTGTGTAGATTTTATAAATGCACTTACAAGTAATGTGCATGGGAAAGAGTATCTCTGCCTCTGTGCTACTTATAGCAAAAGCAGTTTCGGGCTTTTGGGCACTACAGGGAAAACATTCCACAAAATAAAATAAAAAACAGGGGTGGTGACATATATCACCAGGAAGGAAAAACACACACTCCACCAAAAATAGGAAGTAAAATTAAGAAAATACTTAATTCTAGTAATTTAAGTCATACACAACCAATTCCAGGTATGTACATGAGAACGTATGTACAAGATAAAGGAAAAAAAAATATAGGGTCCACACTCCTTAAAGTTTAAGTTCAAATAAAACCACAAACTGTATAGTAAATAATAAATCTATCTAGTTAAAATGCAGAAATTAAAGTAAACACATACTTAAAAAGTTATATACAAAACACTGATGCATTAAAAAAAACTGAACCAAACAGATCTACCTCGGCAAAAGGGCATACAAAACATAACATCCTAAAAAATTTTAAAGTAACGAAAATTACATTCGTTTTTTGCAAAAATACACCCAAAATCTACGAAAACGGGCTGCGGACGGGTACATACCACATAATCTATCATAAAGCAGACGAAAATAGCAGGTAAAAGCATAAAAAGGGGTCAAAATGCATATATGAAAGTATCAAAACACAACCCAAAACAAACCTTTAATATGCTAAAAAAAAACTAAGTTCCGTTTTAAAATGCCAAAAAAAATAATAAAGTATACATACACATTAACTAAACTACAAATAAATACAAATAAACAAGGTAAAATTGAGTAAAAAGGCACGACTAACGAAAAAGGTAGTTAGTATTTATAACTCGGACGATCTCTTCTATCCCGTAGCGAATAGTCGGTTCTAGAAATCGATATTGAACGACTACTTCTATTCGATTTAGCAGCTGGACGAATCGATGAACGAGACCTGCGCGAATCGCTGTGCTCAGCATCTGAACTGCTTTCTGCCGTGGCTGAATTTTTAATTACGCGCATTTCGCTGCTTTCTGCCGTTGCTAAATTTTTATTTACACACATCTCGTTATTTTCTGGCGCTGTTAAAGTATACCTTTCTTAAGTTTCCGTCGTCTCTACCTCCGGAGAAATAGGAGGTGGGGGAGAGGGATTTATGATTTCATTTCTGTCGCTGTCCGTTTCCTCCACTTCCGGCGCTACCGGAGTTTCGTTATTGTTGACGTTCACTACTGCTGGTGCGCGGTTGTTATCATATGGTGCCCAGGGAATGAATCGGTTGCGTTTACACCTGCGTATAGGAGGAGAATCGCACGGTTGTTGTGGTGAATCGATGGTCACGTTTTCAGTCGATCCCAGGCCAATTGTTTGTTTTGGTTCACTGGACCAGATGGGGAGTCTGTCTTTGAAAGAAGATAACCTGTCAACATGGACAACCTGACAATTTTTTGGATTAGCAACTAGCGCTATTTTAAAATTAACTTCATTTAGCTTCTTAATTATAGTAAAAGGACCATTATTATGCTTGCTTAATTTTTTTGTATTACCAGGGGCGACTGTGGGTGTAAATAACCACACAAGATCTCCTATTTTAAAATTTTTATCAACAGCTGTCTTTTCACGGTATTTTTCCTGCTGCTCAGAAACTTTAATTAAATTACTATGTACTTCAGTGTATACTTTTTGAAGAGCTGGGATTAAGGGTTCGCAAAATGAGGGTGCATCATTATAATTAAAAGAAGGTGGTTGAGAAAAGAGATTATATGGTAGATTCATATTTCTGCCATACATAACTGCAGCTGGGCTAAGTTTAGTTGAAGAGTGGACAGCTGAACGTATAGCTAGTAGTGCAAATTTGAGTTTAGTGTCCCAGTCAGATTGATTTTGATTGACTATGTGACAAAGTGCATTTTTAAGAGTACGATTCTGTCTCTCCACTTGCGAGTTGCCAGCCGGGTGATAAGATGAGGTCTTAATATGTTTAATACCAAACATTTTATATACGTGCTCTATCGCATCTGAAATTAGATTCTTCGCGTTGTCCGTCGTAATAAAACAGGGCGCTCCGTAGCGTGATATGAAATCAGCTAAAGTGTCCGCAATGACATCTGAAGTGGTTGAACTAACCGCATATGCTTCTGGCCACTTAGTAAATGCATCTATATATGCGACTATATACTTATTTCCCGAAAAAGTTTGCGGTAAGGGTCCAATGAGATCTAAATGCACCTTATTCATAGGAAACTGGGGGGTCGGCATACGTTGCAGAGGGGCGAGCTGGTTTGCTCTATAAGCTCTCTTCTGCTGGCAACTAATACATGACTCCACTAGATGTTTGACATCTGCCGACATTCCTGGCCAATAGAAGTGCTCACGAATGCGATCAATGGTCTTTTGAAAGGCCTAATGACAAGCAGCTAGGGACTCATGCGTTAGTGCAAAAACTTGAGTGACCAATTCTTTTGGCACGACTAACTTTACCGATTTATTCAAAATAGCTGACTCTCTTGTATCTTCACAAACTAAAATGTCATCTCTAAAAAAAAATTTCATGTATTTAGGAGCAATTTCTACACCTTGGTCTAATTTTCTTGCAATCTCGCCGCATTTCTTGTCTGATTTTTGCAATTCACCAATTTTTTCAAGTAGATTGGAATGAGGCATAAAAGTAACTTCCTTGTCGACTTGTATACAAAAATTACAATTAACAGTATCATTGGAGTTATCATTGTTGACATACCTCGAAAGGAAATCTGCGACACTGTTACACTTACCTTTAACAAACTTGATTGTAAAATTAAAGTCTGAGAGAGTGCAGATCCATTTAGCCATGCGAGATGTAGGGTCGTGAATTTTTAACATAAATGTTAGAGGCGCATGGTCTGTATAGATGAAAAAATGGGTATTAGCAATGTAACATTTAAAGTGGGCAGTTGCCCAAACTAAAGCTAGTAATTCCCTTTCAGTGGTGGAGTAGCGGGTCTCAGCATCTTTCAATTTTCTGCTGGCAAAGGCAACAGGATGGAGCATGTTATTTTCATCTAATTGTGATAACACTGATAGGGGTGACGCCCCTAATGCCTCGCCACTGGCATCACTATATAAATGGAATTCCTTCTCAAAATCAGGGAGTGCAAGACATGGTTTTGAAATAAGAGCCATTTTAAGGTCTTCAAATTCTTTCTGTGCATCTTCATTCCACAAAAATTTTCCTGTCTCTTTCGTTAAGTTGATGAGATTTTTAGCCCTTTTAGTAAAATCTGGTATAAATCTCCTATAAAAAGATAGAGTTCCAATAAAGGACCTAACAGCTTTTCGGGTAGTTGGAGGTTTGAAATTTTCAATTACCGCAATGTTTTTATTAATAGGTGACACTTGGCCACTACAAATCTCAAAACCTAGATATTGTATTTTATTCGAAAGGAAAGTGCATTTACTGGGCTTAAGTTTCAATTTATGCAGTCTTAACCTATCAAAGACCATGTTAAGCTTCTCAAAATGAGAATTTACATCACAGGAGGCAATTACAATGTCGTCCATATAAACAAGAATTCCAAGATTGCCTAAATCACCGAAAATAGCATTCATAAGTCTCTGGAAACTGTTACCTGAATTTGAGAGCCCAAAACAGTTACGGGTCCACTCAAAAAGTCCTTTGTGGGTGATTATAGCAGTTTTATGCCTATCCTCTGGGCGAATAACCTGCTGAAAAAAACCACTAGTTAGATCTAGCGTTGAAAAAAATTTAGCCCCACTTAAAGCATCAACAGAGTCGGTGATGTTAGGTATTGGATAAGCATCTTTAACAAGATTTTTATTTAATCTTCTGTAGTCAACAGCAAGTCGATAAGAACCGTCGGATTTCCGAACCAGAATAACCGGAGAAGCAAATTCAGACATGGAAGGGGAAATTATGTCCGCCTGTAATAAAGTATCAAGTTGGTCTTCCATTTCTTGACGTAGTTTGTAGGGGACTCTATAAGCTTTGCCTTTTACTGGTTTATTTGAAGTTAAGTTAATTTCATGAGGGATTGTATCACAGCCGGGTAAATCTAAGACCGATGCTGCAAATACATCTTTGTTTTTGTCTAGAAAATTTTGCATTTTAAGTTTTAATGGGGGTTCTAAATGATCTAAATTAATTTCAGAGCTCCAAGTGAGATCAGCGTGATCAAAGTCACCAATTGGAGGGGCCAAATTTACATTACAAGTAAGGTTATTTTCAGTTACGGGTACATTTGATTTGTCTACACATTTTTGAATTTTGGCAACAAAGGTTCCTTTATTTAAATGAATACTATTGTCTGAAAAATTTGCAAATGAGATATATAGGCCATGTTCTTTAGTGCAAATGGCTCTGGAGGTAAGGAGACCTTGATTTAAATTTTTCGCCAAAGGTTCTAACATAACAATATCATTTTCCTTAATAAAATTTTCCTTATAACTTTTAACCTGGGCTAACATTTTTGACTGCGGGGGAATTGAAATTTTGCTACATAACACAGCGAAACTTATACTTTTATTTTTATTGGTTCTATCACTACTGCTATCTTCATTGCTCTCCTCCTCGACTTCAGGTACCTTATCCTCTATACTTACCAAATCTTCACTTTTATCAACATTAAAAATTTCAGTAGTATCTTCAGCTAAATTACCCTGGGTTATCTGACTCACTGCTGAAAGAATATTGTCGACATTTTGAATACTTGAAAAATTTGCAGTATTATTACCCTCAGAGCTACCGCCTGATATTGTTTGCATGCAAAAGTTCTGCGCAACACTTTTAACTTCCTTATCTGACTCAGTTTGAATGATTATCTCAACAACTTTTCCCATATTACTCAACTGCGGGTCCTGAACTACCATATCTTCACTACTATGATTCCCATTTTCAACACTGACTGAGTCATGAACATTCTCACATGCACAATTTTCAGGAGGGCTATTGGCATTACTACTTTTTGAATTCTCCCCTACTTTGTTGACACATTTTATATTTACAGAACTATTTTCAACACAATCATTATTTATACAATTATTATTTGAATTTACATTATATACAGAATTAGAAATATTTACAGAATTAGTAGCAAGACAAGTATTAGACCCTGAAGAAGTATTACTTGGGGTTTCTAAGCTTTGTTTACTTTGGCCTGTTGCTGGCACTTTAAGAGCGACAGCATTTGTATCACAATGTATACTTGCCCGGTACTCTTTCAAAAATGGCATTCCCAAAATCATATTAAATTCCTCTGCTAATTTACCTTCCACTACATAGAATTCAGCTTGACATTGAACATTATCAAAAACAAATTTTAAAAATACTTTCTTATTTAGGTGAACTTTCTCACCGGTGACAGTCATAATGGGGATATTGCAATTCTCCATTTCAAAATTCTCTAAATAGTTACAATCAGTACCACTCAGGAGATTAATTGCAGAACCCGTGTCACATAATGCATTCAGGCAAACTTTATTTATGTAAATTCTTGCAGTTGGTAATGTATATGATTGGGGGTGAAAAACGCTATATACAGCTGGGGGGTCCAGGGGCCTGTTGGGGATCGACTTGACCACATTTGATCCGGCCACTAATAGTTTAAAGCCTCACTTTCATTGTTAGCTACTGGGGTGTTATTTACCGCCTGCTCTTCATTTCTGTTCGCAGCTGTATTCCTATTGTTTTGATAATAACCACCTCTTCTTCCCCTATATACGCCTCGCTGAGTCTGGTTGCCTCTAGGATTTTCACTTCTGTTTCTATAATTTTGCCCACGGCTCCTGAAATTT
Source organism: Maratus michaelseni (assembly GCA_963931845.1). Lineage (NCBI taxonomy): Eukaryota > Metazoa > Arthropoda > Arachnida > Araneae > Salticidae > Maratus > Maratus michaelseni. The sequence goes on from OZ007597.1 coordinate 161,748,565, forward strand.
TGACCACCTCCCCTTCTAAAATTATAGTCGACAAAATTTAGTGGACAATCTCTGGCATAGTGGCCCTGTACGGAACACCTATAGCAGGTTACGGGTCTTACTTCCTGGTTTTTCTCCTGTACATCCCGAGCCCTAAGATCAACTAAACTATCTATCTTAGCTGCTAATACATCAATTTGTGACTTTAGTTGGTCTATCTCCTTCTTTTGTGAGCTGTCTTGCTGAAAAACAGCAGCACAGGGTAGGTTTTGGGTCAAATTAGGATTGAGAATTTCCTCGCGGTGGTTGTAAAAAGGGTTAATGCTCCTATAAGCCTTTTCCTCAAGAAGCGCAATTTTGAGAACTTCTTCTGGGGATTGTGGATTTCTCGCAATTACCCCCTTTCGCACTTCTGGTGTAAGGTTGCTCAGAAGCATGGAGTGGAGTAGAGCCGTTCGGCTTTTATCGACTACTTCACCCTGGATACCTTCAATTACAAGGGCTCTTAATGACATATCATATGCCTTGTCATAAAACTCCTGAACACTCATATTGGGTGGCTGTTTAAAATTTAGAAAGTGACTGAGTGCAACATCTGGTGTGGCCTGTGAAGTGTAACTCTCTTTTAGTATTTTCAATAACTCATCAGATGTTTTCGCTTTGTGAATTTTTATCCGCCTAGATGCAGCTCCTGAAAGTCTAGCTAGTAAAACAAACTTCTTTTCCTCCTCAGTCCAGTCGAATAATTTTGAAAAACTCTCAAATTTCTCAGAAAAATCTGAGAAGCAGACTGAGCTGGCCTCTCCATTGAATGGGGGAATGTTAGACAAATTGTCCACTAGTGCATTTTTTCGCTGAATAGTGGCAATTGCCTCTGAATGTTTATCAGCCATGGTTAGAGTTAGAAAATGACAAACAGACCCCAAAAAAAAGAAAATTGGGGGGTGGGGCAACTTAAAAATGGGATAAAGAGAGGAAAAGAAAAACCCTTACAAATACATAAAACTTAAGTACAGGATTATGATTTTAGTAAATGAGGTAAAGCTATGCATACGACACATAATTTTGACTGGGAATTGTAACTAATAGCACAGAGAGAGAGCCTAGACCTCTTTTTACACTTGAACATATAAATAAAATTTTAATTGCAAAAACACCCAGTTGCTCTTTGATATATAAATACATACAAGTAAACAATAATAAATAACCCAGAGACCCAATTGTTACGGCTCCATTTGTTGTGGTGTTTGGGGTTCTTTCTAAAACACAACTTACTTAATTTAAAAGGCTCATTTGTTACTCAATCTTCATTTGACAATTAACTGACTTAAAAAACAAGTATACCCTGATTAGCTCCACTGAAATCTGTTGCCATGGAAAAGGGAGCAAATTATATTAAACTAATCAAAATATCAAAACTTAAGAATCCGAATAAGTTAATACAACATGATAATTTTGAACTCATCATTTTAAGACAATATTAAATGTAGCAAGGGGCAACAGATTTCTAAATCAAGTAGTATACTGAATTGCATAAAGAACACCCAACTCCACTCCAACCCGATCAAGCTTAAATCTCCATACACAGTAAATTAGCAAAATTTAATCATCATATAATTTAGAAAAATGAAGAGAATCTGAAATTCCTCCAATATGAGGACCAGAAGGGAAAAGGAAAGTTTAACAAAATAGAGATATGATGAGATACCAAAATTTTAGAACAATTATGGAGATTTTGAACCAGATCAAATCGGTTAACCGGAAATCGTATAGTGGTATAAAATAACTGAATACTTTTTTTTTTTTTTACTTTTTTAAAATAAACATTTTGATGTTTATTTTCGAAAACAACATTACTGAGAGAGGAGAGTTAAAGCTAAATTTAAACAATTATGAAATTAGACTTAATCTTACTTTAGCATCGATTGTCAATATATCCAATTCTGAAATAGGAAGAATAATTACATCGAATAATCTTACGTAAACCTCAATTAATTTTCAAATAAACTATAATTATGAATTTTAAATTTAGAAAATAAAAAAAAAATAATAATTTAGCAAGACTACAGCTTTCAAAACCTCACTCACAATAATTGAGTGGTTAGGCCTCTCTTATAGGATTGCTGTAAATATGAAAACACTAATTAAAGATCATAAAAAAAAACATACCATATTTGAGAATAAAAAAAAACAGTCTTTATTTGAATAATTAAAATTTATAAAAACAATGTAATTCTCAAAAAGAAATACTACTATAGTAACAAACAATATAAGTTGATCAATGTTGATTATTAAATATCTTTAAATCAAATATTAAGGTTCTCAAAACTAGCATAACATCATAACTAGAAGGATGATCAACTGTATAAAAATTAGGTATTAATTATTTTCAATAAAATATTGTGATTCTAAACTTTATCAAAACATTTCTTCCAAGCTTAATAACACAAATAAGCAACCTATTGAGTTTATGGAAAGAACACACTTAAAGTATACTCTTCGGATATATCCATATACATATATATATAAAACATCAATAATCAAAAAACAAGTGAAATCAACTCAGGAAGTGGTATTACTTACAAATATATATATTAGGAATCTGATACTCATGGTAGGCACATCTTAGAGGAGTCCCAATTTGATTTGTTTAACTCATCAACATAGTCTGTCAACCCGTGGCCAATTACGTCGACAATCCGACGAAGATTCACTAATCTTTTTTTTCTTTTAAAACACTCCAAAACGGTTCACTGTCTACAGTAATGAGTTTTTAATATGAGTATGATACTAATGGCAGGCACATCTTTGAGGATACCAATTCATGAAACACTATACATTCAGTCGAGTTTTACATCACTGCCTCATCTTTAATCTTAGCAGTATATTAAAAAAAGGGATTTGCGACTTGCTTCACAAACCTATTTGTCTGTTATGAAGATTGCTATTCTCCAACGATTTCGATGGAAAGGGTATAACCCGCCGACTGGGGTTTTAAAAACATCGCGCGTTCCTCGCAGGCGAAGCCCCACTCTTCTTTCGTTGCTGCACTGACCGTATTGAAATTAACAACCCATCAGAAATATCAACAACTCCATAGTTTAGAAGTCAAGACAGTAAGTAGAGGGTCTCACTCCAAGTAATACGTTACTCGAGTAATCATTTACTAAAAATTGGTAGTCATAGCAATAAGTAATCTGCTTCATTCTAAGTACCGTCATAAAACACTGGTACTCGGACACAAGCCGTTCAAGATCCACAACCACCACACTCCGATCAAAAATAACAAGTCCTTCAACATTCACTCTCCCACGCCACTTACAAAAAACTGGACGGATCCACTCTGTTAAGGGGTACGGGAGTGGAAACAAAAGGAAAAATGGACTACCCTGGTGGCGGCACTGCGTCGCTCATCGCTGCCGGCCGCTTCATGGGGGATGACAACCGTTCCTCACCCCCATGGTGTGTGTTGAAGGGGGGGTCCCATGAGCTTATGTTTATATGGGCGCCAGCCAGACGCTATGGACAAGTATATCTTTTACTGCAGGTTGTAACATACAATGCTTAATTGCGTCCATAGTCTATTCACCAGACAACGTAATACTTCTTGGGGTGTACTCGCTTTCTTTTAGCCAAAGATAGACACAGTGTCACCAATCCCTGATTCCAAGCATGGGAAAGTGCATGGCTGTCTCCAAATTTGCCACCTGTGTGGTCTTTAACTGACAAACATCCCTCCTTGCTTTTTATCTTTCGCATTTGAAAAACAGGAAGCTAAGCTAGACTATAAACGTTGAACTTACTTTGCAAAAAGAAAAAGAAAGAAGAAAAAATAAAAACTGATTTTATTATTATTATTACAATTACTTTTATTTATTTAAATTTTTATTAGAAACAGAAAAAAGAGTGCTTTTAAATAAATGTTGAGAGAGTGATTTAAGGTAATTAATGTAGATTAAAAAAAAAAAATGGTTGAAACCAACCGTAACACAGAGCATCAATGACCGATGTTTTGAATATTTGAATGTAATTTAAAAATGTTTTTAAGGTTTTAATTTCTTTTAGTTGATATTTCTATTACTCAGGCGTACTCTATGTTAAGTTTCCTCTGAGTTAAATTATGTTTCTGCTGGGTTTTTTTCTTTTTCTTTTTTTTTTTTAATTTTTCTTCATTTGGTGTATTATTTACATAAATTTCTCTGCTGAATCGTAAAGCAAGGGTGATATTTTAATATATTTTGCTTGATATTCCTGCAGTTTAAATGTATTTTTCAGTCGTTTTCATGTTGTGTTGTTTTTTTCTTAATTATTTTACTTGATTACCGAAAATGTCTATATTCAGTTGTTTACTTTCCTAGTATTTAATAAAATTTTATAAAGATAGTCAGTCTTCCTGGCCGCACGAAAAAATATAATCCAATAACTATGAAGAATCATTTGATAAAATTATCATTAGTGCTCTAGCTGTTAGAAAAAAAAAAAAAAGAAAAAAATAACAACAAAAAAGAAAAAAAAACAGCAGAAACACATTTCAACTCAGATGAAACTTAACATAGAGTACGCCTGAGTAATAGAAATATCAACTAAAAGAAATTAAAACCTTAAAAAACATTTTAAAATTACATTCAAATATTCAAAACATCCGCCATTGATGCTCTCCATGAAGGTTTATCTTTTTTTTGATGAATTTAAAAAAAAATGACGCACTTAATCAGAAGTTTGTTGAATGCATATGAATGCCTTACCTAAGATTTAGCAAAACTGCAACAGAAATTTCTTAAAAAAATTTATTAATGCTGTTAACACGACTTTATTTTTCGCTTACATTAACGTTCAATGGGAAACCGAAACTTCTTGTCTCCAGCAGCCATTACAGTGACGTCACACTTCGCTGGCGTATCGTAATCCACCATTTTCGGTGGGCAAAAAAGAGGCAAATCTAGTTGCTTGCTAGAGTGTGACGTTAGTTGAAATTGATGTTTCTTCTATTGGGAGTATGCACATGACGTCACGCGTCGTCTGCTACAGAGTTCGACGTACAAACAAACGCTTTGCACCACTTATCTAGTACAGTACTTGAGATTAAAGTTAATGTAATCATGGTAATGTGTGCCGTTTTTGGTTGCGGAAAGCGAACAGTTAGAGATATAGGTATATCGTTTTATCGATTTCCTAGAATAGTTACTAATAAAGGATCTAAAATTGAAGAAAAAACAAAAAGACGACTGAATGTATGGTTAGCACGGATAAACAGAGCTGATCTCACCGAAGCTAAACTTAAACACAGCAGAGTGTGCAATCTACATTTTATTAAAGGTAAGCAAAAGGTTTATTTATCAATTTTTTTAGTACTATATGTTCTGTGTATTATTTAATAGAAGGCGTTAAAATTATAAATAATAAATGTATGTCCGTTGGCTTGTTTGCAATTATTTGCCATGTTAGGCTTACTTCAACTTCTTGTGTAATATTGCATAAAAATATACATTTTAAAATCGAGTATTTCTTTTTATATATAATATTAGTGCCATAAATTGAATAAATGTGTGTTTTTGTTGAAAATTAGAGAAAGAAGATTTTTTTTATTAAACTAATATATATATATATGTTCAATTTCTTGTAAAAAACATGTGTTACATTATACTTGGCCCAGTTTTTCTTTTTGATTTTTCAGCTACAAAACATTTTTCCGCAAATTTCATATATATCTATTTTTTTTTCAAATGACTAACCAAATCTTCATTTTGTACCCCCTCCGCCTTCTGTGCTGGCATCCGGGGCATATGCCCCCTCTGCCTCCACCTAGTTTTGGCCCTGCACACCCAAAAGTATCCCAGGAAAACTCCAGGCTCAATCTTACTCATAAGTATTTTGGAATTGCTTTTGAAAATTTAAAAAATGTACTTTTTTTTCTTTTAATTAATAACTTTAACATATTTGCTATATTTCCTATATCTTAATCTGTTATTATTTTCAAAATATAATTTGTTTTTTTCTGTATGGTTTTTGTTTGAAAATATTACTTACAAATTTGTATTATTATGTTATCAGGGGTCGATCCAGGAAAATTTTGAGGCCTAGGCGCCCTTCACAAAAATCTATTTAATAAAATAATTCCCTTCACAAAAATCTATTTAATAAAATAAGCCCCTTCACAAAAATCAATTTGATAAAATGGGACCCTTCACAAAATTCTATTCTATAAAAACTTACTATTTATTTATTATTTTGTGATGTTTTAAAATGTGTAATTTGTAAACAAACAAGTTCACCAGAAAGGAAAACTTTAGCAAAAAGCTTTAAAAAATTTTTTGTTTATAAATAATGCATTCAAATTTGATTAACTGGATTTCAACTTTCGTTACAAAATGTTATTTTTCACAAAAATAACTTTTACTTTTCATAAAATGGGCTCCAAGAAAAAAAACCTGCATCGACCCCTGGTTATTTTGGAGGTAAAGAAATAAAGAAGAATTATATTAATGAAAGATAGATTTATATTGTATTTTAGATAATACAGCCTGGTCCACTTTACGGGTGCATAAAAATATTTTATTTTGAAAAATGTATTCAAAACTATGTTCTGGGAAAATTCAGAGAAATGTAAAAGGTTTAAAGAATATTCATAAATATTTCCAGGCAGATCAATCAAAGTGGTTCACTGTGCACCAGTCTCCCCTATAAAACGGCTGAACCGATTATCTTACAATTTCACTATGACTTTTTAAATTCATATTACGAGGGTGGGCTGATAAGTTCTCAGCCTGACACAGAGATGGAACAAGTATGACCAAATGAGAATGATGTTTGTAAAGTATGATCCTTTTTTAGATGACAAGCTGCCGAGTATCAGATGCATGAGTTTATTGGTTATTGCTTGGTGATTTAGTAAACAAGTTTTGACATTTTCTAAAAATGGAAAAAATTAAAGTTTAAGCTGTCATAAAATACTTTTTTTTTTAAGTTTTAACCCCCACGGACATACAAAAAGAGTTATATTCCCCCTTAAAGAATTCTTGTCCTTCATATTCAACAATAAAAAAGTGGGCTGTTGAATTCAAACAGGGTATGAAATCAAATAGGAGAAAGGTATTCCCGAGAATGAACGCTCAGGATGTCCAAAAACTGCTACGTTGAAAAATAAAATGAAATATTGTCAAAAATCTTGTATTTCTTAGTCAGGTCGAGAACTTTTCGAATCATCCTCGTATAGGATTGCACTAAAGAATTCACACACAAGAATGTCTTAAATGAGTTGCAAGGGGACTGACTACATTGGAAAATATGAAATTTTGTCAAAAATCTTGTGCTCTCACTTTCAGGCCGAGAACTTATTAACCCAGGCAAATTTTTCTAAATTGAAGCAAATATTATAAAAACAAGTAATTTACTTTGTTCTTTAGACTTATAACACAGGACTATTCTTATCTGCCATATCATTTTATTTTATTTTTGTATTACTAATAACTAAATAATTGTATGGAGTAGGATGATCATTTTCTCGGGGAATCTATGTATGGACATTTTTAATGTAATAGAACATATAAGATTTTAAAATTGTTTTAAATAAGCATTCTAATTTTTCTGTTTCTTGCAGGTAAACCTGCAGCCTGGGATGATGAAGCTGATCCAGATTGGGCACCTACTTTGGCACTTGGTCATGCCAAAGTAAAATTAAATAGCCATTCTGCAGCTGAGAGACATAAAAGGTATGTATATCAAAGAGTACAAATAATAATTACGATACTGTGAACTCTCTTTAATTCAAAATCCAGGGGACACCAATAACATTTCAATTAATCAAAATGTTTTTTTAACTGAATTATTAATATTTTTTAATGACTTCCAGTTTTCATAAAAATATAATTATGCGAATTTTTCAAAATGACAGTAAACTAATTTTAAATGAAAAGAGTAAAATATACTTAAGAAAGAAAATTTTAGTTTGATCAAAATTGTGAATGATAAAAAAAAAAAAATGCTCCGCCTGAAAGTGATAATTATATATGCACAGCCCTTACCTGTTCTTACATATATTTTGCTAGTAAGAGATGAATTTTCAAGGTAGTTATAAGGACACGGGTAACAATGAATAGGCAATCTCATATTATTGAGAGTGAGGTAAAAGCTTTCTACAAACCTAATAAAGACTTGTTTTTCCTCCAAATATTGTTAAATCCTCCAAAAGGTAGATAAACTAAATTTTTTTCTGTTTGGTATCATCAAGTGCAGAATTTTTTAGACTCTGTAAAATTTTACATAAATACAATCAATGCATCAAACATAAACTTATATTCGAATTTGATAGACCTACTGTACTAAAAACTGTTTATGAATATTATATTTAAAAATTGTTTACATTTATTTATTTGTCGGTTTTCAGATCACTGAAAAGAACAGCTACTAAAGAGCCGAAGGAAGATGATAATACAGATCCTGTAGCAGTGTCAAATTTAGCTAATGAAGATGTAGCGTATAATTCTTCACAGTCCTGTGTCTCAGTACAAACCGACTTAACAACTAAAGACATTGTGGATTTGAAAGAAGAATTGAATTTGGCAAGAAGTAAACTGTATGCAGCAGAAGAAAAAGTCTCGTTCATTACAATGACAGAGGATTCTTTTAAAGATAAAGATGAAAGAGTAAAATTTTTTACTGGACTGCCTAATTTTTCTGTGTTAATGGTTGTTTTCCATTTTATATTGAATGAGATTACTGTAACTGAAAGAAATGTATTGTCCCCATTTCAAGAATTTATGATCTTTTTTATGCGATTGAGGTTAAATCTTCTTGAACAAGATTTGGCATACCGCTTTAATATATCGCAATCTACTGCATCAAGAATTTTTGCAAAATGGTTAGATGCAGCTTATATTTGCATGAAAAATACAATCCTGAAAGGGAAAACCTAATTAAAACAATGCCACTTAGTTTTAAGAAACATTTTGGAACTAGTGTTGCGGTAATTTTAGATTGCTTTGAAGTATTGATAGACAAACCAACTTCATTAATAACTAGGGCTGCCACATGGTCAAACTATAAACATCATAACACGATAAAATTATTAATTGGGATTACTCCACAAGGAGTTATATCTTTTATTTCTGATGCATGTGGCGGTAGAGTTAGTGATAAGGCAATGGTTGAAAAGTGTGGACTTTTAGATAAGTTATTACCTGGGGATAAAGTTATGGCAGACCGAGGTTTTAATATCAGTGAAAGCGTAGGATTTTATTGTGCTGAATTAATTATACCTGCTTTCACAAGAGGTAAAACACAGCTGTCTCCACTTGACATACGCAAGACAAGAAAAATTGCTAATTTACGAATTCATGTTGAACGGGTAATTGGCAATATAAGACAAAAATATAATATACTGAGAGATCAGATTCCAGTTGAGTTATTAACAAAAAAAGTAGGTGATGAAGTGCCCCCAATTGACAAAATTGCATGCGTTTGTTGTGCATTTACAAACTTATCACCTTCAGTTGTAAATTTACAATAAAAATATGCAGATTTATTTTTTAAATTCAATAGTTAAGATATAAACTTATTGTATCCCTAAAATAATAGAAATCCAACCAAGGTTGATAAATCTTTTTTTTTATCATCAAAAAATTGGATTTTAAATTCAAAAGAAAAATAATTAAAATACAGTAGAAGATCTTTATAACTGATAACTGATAAACCTAATACTTTAAATAAAACTGAAAACAACAGTGCTCCCTTAATGAATAGAAAATATTATATAATGATTAATTCTTGAAATATGGATTTTCATTCACGGGTGTTGAATATTTAACTCATACATGGGAGAAAGAGAGGGGGGTGGTGGGTGTTAAAGATAAGTAGAGGGTACTCCAAAATGAAAAGCCTAAGCAAGGGGTACATGAAAGAAAAAAGGTTGGGAAGCGCTGCTCTAGAGGACTAAATTTGATACATTAGTTCAACTTTAGCTCCTTAATTTAGAGATACTTTAATGTATTAATTTTGGTATGTTTCACACATATTTGGCCATGTTTTACAAGCTAAATTGAATGATATGTGAAATGTGATCTATATAACCCAAAATTCTATATAATGCACAACCTCGTGTTTTAAGGTTTGCGTTATAAAGATCTTCTACTGTATGTTGTTCATATATATATATATATTTTAATTAATGTTTATATATTTGTAACATTTCAGTCTTGTGACAAAAATAGTAACATAATTTATAGCTTCAGATCATTTTTGTTACTTTTAATTCTATCAAATGCTCCCTGAAATTTTTAACTACAATTTTACAAAACATTTGCACACCCTGATTTTGTTTTCTCCTGTAACAATCTTTATTGTCTTAATATTTTATAACTAGTAAATCTGCAGATCAGGTGCTTCAATGTCAGCTCTGAAAGTCATTGTTTTTTAATCTCACTTTTCATATTATTTAACATCTTACAATTTGTAATTTAATTTTTTTATATTGTATACATATTTATGGACATATATAATACTTCATTGGTTTCAAAAATTAGAAGCGTTACATTAAACACCGTTCATGAATGATATTCTGAAATTCTTATTCTTGTAATCTTTTAGATAAATAGCAAACGTGATTTGGCGCTATAAAGTATTTTCCGTGATACCTTTTATGTTCACAATTTCCAGTAATTGTAATATTTCAGGATCTTTTTACCACTCTTACTTTCTTTAGATTAACCACCTTGTTGTACCAGTGATTTTATCCTATTTTTAAAATTATATTAACTTTTCAATGACGAAACATCCACATCTGTTCCAAAAAATGAATATCTTATGTAAGAAATCTACCCTATATATATAAAATCCTAATGAAACGAATTTGTGAAACGATTTTATGAAACGAATTTATGAAACGATTTTATGAAACGACTGATTAAACGACTGATTATGTTTCAGGGCTATTTTTAATAAAATATTAAACGCTTGATGGTGAAATTAATACCAATTGTTCATAAAAATCCGCGGATGTCAAAACTGGTAATAGAATTTTGAAATTGGAATTAGTTTTCGAGATATTAATTTTTTTCTAATTTTAATGACATTTCTGTAATGATGGCAACTAATTACTCAGTTTTTTTGTGACAAAAAAGGGAAAAAATTGAAAAGGATCCCGATAGGGATTATTGATTTCTTTTTATTCGTCATTTTCAAATTGAAATTGAATTTATCTTTTATTTCAATCGATAATGAAGATAAGATTGTGATTAAATTATGTTTTTCAGGAAATATTGAAAAAAAAAATCACATTTCTATCGTCAGGATTCAATCGTCTGTCAGCATTTAATTTAATTTATAAACTGAAAATATTTTGAATAAATTCGTCCAAATGACGTCATTTAAGTAAACGCAAAAGAAAGGGAGGAAAAGGAATTAATAGTAATTATTATTTATTGATATCATTTTGTTATTTTTTTGTAAAATTTAACTAAACGAATTTATAAAATCATTAATTCGGATATTTGAATCTAATATATAAAATAATAATTACCCAACTGAACGGAAGAATAAAATATCCTGCTTGGTTTTCCATCCTGCTTGGTTTTTTCCGCGCAGCTTTTTAAAAAAGCGTCAAGACCCCTATAATAGAAAAGCACCAAAAGTTCATGGGGTTTATTTTCATAACTTTTGGCAACAAATCTATGTATATTAACGAATATATCCCTTTTTGAAGCTCGAATTACGCCAAACCTAAAAGCAAAGGATCCTATAATGGAAAAGTACCCGATTTTCTTATGGACAATATTCAAGTGACAGAAATATGGTGTAAAATTACCGCGGATAGCAAATTTGTTTAAATATCTCATCAATTGATGCCGAATAAATGCAGGCATGCATGCACAAAATATTTAATTAATTTTGTATGATAAATAATTATTAGAAAATTCGTATATACATATTAATTTTAAAAAAATAATTTACATATTTAAAATAACATGAAAATATGCATGATGGTGCACTAAAATAGAGAGAAAATTAAAACTTGTTACTGAAAATGTCTATAACATAGTACTTTTCAATACCGTGGTTCTTAATGTTATTCACAAGCAGATGGAATTTTTCTCATCCTTAAACGCAAAGGAAGAATAGAATAGAGATTGTTGTTATAAAAGTCCGAGAGGTAGTCACAATTTAAACCTAACCATTTTATACAAGCTGGTTTTCAAGTAGTAATTGATTTTACTTATCAATCCCGAAAACAGTCGTCAGTTGTCGCAACAGCTGTGTATGAGGCCATGATAATCGAAAAATGTCCCATTAAAATGTTAAAAGCATGGCAACCCAATTACAGATTTACCAATATTTTTAAAATAAAGCACGGTGTCATGTTTTTAGAGGCCTCGAAGTCTGAGCGGGGGTTGGCGAGCGTAGCTCGCAGGGGGTAGGCCCCCTAGTATACATATAAAAATGTAAACTCATACTACGAGACTTGAATCCATATTACACGTTCAATGTTTTTATAATTTTCGTTTTGAAAAAAATATTTCGGTAATCATTCTATAACAGTAATGGCAACTTGTATCAAAATACATTCTTTGTTATGTCAATAGATTACGAAAATCTCCTGAAAATAATGCATTTTGCTAATATAGTATTACAGCAAAATAGTGTGAGTTACTTCAATTTTATTATTTTGATATTCTTTGAAATAAGGTTGCTAAGCAACTGATAAATTAAAGAGAAAAGTAAAAAGAAATGTATTTTAAAATTTGTACAAAATATGAAATTAAAAGTTTTATATTTCCCGAACAGATGAAAATTTTTCCAATAATTTAAGCAATTAATTTCTAAATTCTAATAAATGTATCGGCAAATTTTCAAAGTTATTGGATATATTTAAAACCTCCATATCGAAAATCTAACATCCATAATTTTACGTCTCCACAGTGAGCCTTCACTGACGTTTCGGCTATTACCTCTTTATAATTTAGTTTTTGTATTCATGTTGCAGTTGTGCCTGTAATTGTATCACATTTTGTTATTACATCTTTTGTATAAATTTTCAATATTTTGTTCTTTTATAGCTTTATATATGAATTTTTAAATGTTATATTCTATTCATTTAATAAAGAAAGGAAACTTTAATATTTTTAAATGTCTCTATGATAGAGAAATTACATTTTTTACACTCTGTAATAATTCCAAAAGAACAATGCAGAATAAATTTCATAACACACTTTTTTTATTGATTACTCAAAGACTGTGAAGAAATATGAATTTAAAAATTTACCATAAAATTCCGAAAATAATTGCCCTCCCCCTGCCTTGAAAACAAGAAATAGTTGCAAAAGTGGAGAGGGGGATGGAAATTTCTTGTAAATTTTCCCAATACTTTTTCTAGCACCATAGTAAGAGAAAGGGGAATGTGTTGTCATGTGTCACAAATCGCTTATAAATCTAAGTAATTTATTTTTTACTTTTTTTGACACATTTTTAAACATAAAGGCATAAAATTGCCAGGTCTGACTATTATAGCGATTCGGAATCAAATGGTATTTTTCATGTTTCGATAAATTACTTATCGATTTATAAGTGATTTTTGTCTTGTGGCAACAAATGTTTCTCTTTCCCCGTACTTACATCTGGAAATTCAGTTCAAAACTCCAACTTTGAAAACCTTTTGGTCTTGAAAAAGTGTCATTTGGTAACGGATTTGACACTAATCCATTTATACTGATTTATGTCTTAACGATTTTTATTGATTTTTTTTAAATATTTAATGCTAGAAATGTTTAATACAGTCTTTATATAATGCATAGCTCAAATTAAACATTAAAAATTAATGCATGTTTGAATTTTCTTCTTTTTCCTCTGGGACAGCATATGTGAATTTTGAAAATGGCCCATAATTTAATGCTGAAGAATGATTTAGTTGTAATATACAAGATTAGAAAATGGAAACATATATTACACAGTGAATAATACTGCTCAAGCATCGATGGTTTGGAAGAGATTTATCTTTACTGCAAATAAAATAAAATTCCAAGGTTTACAAAAGCAAAGTTGATGATTTCAGACATTCTAAAAAAATAAATAAAATGAGTTTACTGTAATTTTTTTTTATATGCTGCATAGAGATGGGAATGCTCGGAAAAAAAACAGAAACTTTGGGGAAAAAACTGGGTTTTTTTTCAATTTTTCCGAATTTGAAAAATTGAAATTTAATTTATAAAATAATATATTCAAAATGTTATTTTGGCTGCATTCTGATATTTTTTCTTTATGTTTTTTCATGTTCAGTGTCTCCCATGAAAATGTTAACTGTTTTACTAAAATGTTACCAAATAAAATGGAATTTGTCTGGACACTACAAACATTCATATGCACTGGCTACATTCAAGAAAAAAAAAATCGTCAACCTAACCAGGTTTTACTGTCTTTTTCTGAAAATTTGGCTATAATGTTTCATAAAATAATTATAATGGATCAAACTGTATTGCATGATATTCTTGAGTAAATTATCTTTACAGTGGTATATAGCTTTTATGGTTTTACTAAGAAATATTGAGTGTTATGAGCCATCAAATTTCAAAAAAGCCTTTTTTCCAGAAAGTTTCCACAATTTTGGCCACTACTGTATTTATGAAGGACCTTATTAAAAATATCTAAATAAGAACCTAAATATAACAATAATTTCTTATTCACAAAAGTTTAATTATATTTTTTATGGCAATTTTATATGATTTCTTCTAATAAGGCAATATTTTTTAGACAAAATGCTCACAAAAACAAGTTTGATTTTTAATGTAAAAATCACTTCAAAACCTAAGAATTATGATTTGTCAATATATAGTAGAATATTGCCATCTCTAGTTACGATCATATAAAAAATTACCAATCACTCTTATCGAAGCACAATATACTCTAAACATACTAAGAAATTAGAAATACCCGATATGGAATTTTTTATGGAAATTAGAACTGAACATTCATCAAGCTGATTTTTTTATGTGTTTTATTATGTATAAAATTTTTATTTCTGCATTTTCCTTCCAAAACCAACTGAAAGTAAAAACAAATAAATCCATATATTATTACAAAAAAGTAAAGAGCAAAACATTTTTTAAATAAGTTGGTTTATTTTACATAAAAACTATCAAAAATAATTTTTAAATTTTTTGGTTTTTGGTAAACCATTTACCAGCCATTTCAGGCAAGATGACGTACAAGTAAAAGTTTCTTGCTTTTTCTAGAACGTCTTCCCAAAAATCAATGTTGGGCAATATCCTTTCCACATACAAACCTTTTTCGGTCCAAACAACAAAATCACAATAATCAGCATTCGACACAAACATTTGTGTTTGGATTTGAAAAAAATATTTATGTGCAGTTGATAAGTTGATATTATATAAATCATCTATTTTTAAAAATGGATGGTCATGTCCAACCTGGTTTGGGTCACATTTTCGCAGAGTGTGTGGGCATTTCACCTCACAAATCCCTCTCCCACAACAGTTACACGAAACTATGCTGTCTGGAGTAGCTCCAATAAAAGGAAAATCCTTATTAATTATTAAGCCATTTTTTTTCATCATGAAATTGTTGTGCTCACTTTTCATTTTTTGAAGGTACTGTCTTAGACCCATTTTTTCATATGTTTTGCCCCATCTTGTAGGAATAGATACAAATTTTGTTTCTTCAGGGTAATATATTTTGGTAATAACGGAAATAGATGGCTCAGCCAATTTTGTGGAGCAGACAGATTTCATATTTGAAGCAGTAATTCTGCCTGCTCTATGACTGAACCATAATTTGCATTCCGCTTGTTGTCTAGTCATTTTTTCTAGCAAGGATATCTCTTGCTCAGAAATAATAATTTTATTGTGAAAAATATCCTTGCATAGTGTCAGTAAATCAATCCATGATAACTTTTCATTTTCAGAATGATATAATTTTTCCAATGAATCAGGGAGAGATACAGTTTTAAATTTTTCACAGAATGGGCTCACAATTCTTAGAATTGCGGAATCTGTGCCCGTATGGCAGCAATATCTGAAAAAAATTACTAATAGTATCATCTGAGAAAGATTTTTTTTTTTTTTTTTTAACAGGTTGAACATCTTCAATAGTAAAATCTGCAAGTAATTTTTGTTGTTTTTTACTTGCAGAGAAGTCTAAATCGCTTACACGGTTGAATGGCACACTTTTTAAGTGGGCTGGTAGCCAGGTGCTAGCTTGGCTAGTGCATGAAATTTCGTTCACAATTCTAACACCTGTTTCAATTGCAAAAAGCAGGGCACCTACATGTGAACATGCACCACCTAAACCAGCCATGCACGTACAGTTTGCAGAGAGAACTTCTCCATGTACCTTTGTTAAGATCCACACTTGTAGAGGCTTTGCTCGTAAGCTTTGTGAATGGTTAACCTAAAAAGAATAAAATTTAATATCAATAACAAGTGATTTTTAAGTAAAAAATAAAACAGACTTTAAGAAATTGTTTTTACACTCTTAACTCAACCTGGTTTTTGTATGTAAAATGAGGAATTTTGCGATTTTTAACCTACTTTCTGATAAGCTAGAATTATAAAAAAAATTATGTACAGAGATGTGTTTCCAACGACAATACAACATTTTAATATTTTTTACAACTTAATTATTAATTAATATATTAAATCACTAAATATTATCTGTAACTTGTACAGATGTTTGCGAGTTGAAACAACAATGGATTTAATTATCGCCAATAAACATTCAGTACATTTGTGTTATAACGGCCCCCACAATTATGATTATGCCAAGGTTGCAGTATATACGTCATTATATACATATTAATTACACCTTATATGTCATTTAACTTGTCTTATATGTCATGTGTACATCATATACACATGTCAAATATATGCATCATATATGACTATAACTTTACCATATGCGTCTTGAAATGTTATATAAATCATATATTATGTTTATTTCATATATGCTCTGTAATTTAGGCGAGAAATCTGAGTTGCCTGGCAGTTTATTTTTGGGAGCCACAAAACTTCCAAACGTTTTTTAAAATATGCCAAAGTGCTGTAAAACTGCAACAATGAAACATTTCATAAAGATTCAGAAGTAGATGAAATATTTTAAAGAAGTTTATATACTACATATAGTGATGCTATATAGTGATGCTACATAGTGATGCTATAAACAGAATTATACATCAGAATTATACAATTTATTGAGTGACTTATTCCAATGTACATGTCGCTACCATAACAACTGGGAAACTTTTATATTAATTTCCTTACATTGTATTCATCAGATTATTTATGACATATTTATTTTCCTTTTTATTTTGTTTATATCACTCTTCCGTTTATATACATTCAAAAACAAAAAATTACACAATTTTACAGTAGTTTACAAACTAATTAAAATACTACAGTTTCAGAAAAATGTGGAAAAATTGGAAGCACTTTTTTTCGGTCAACTACAACGATAAGTTTATGGAGCATACTTTACCGAGAATAATCAACATTTTTTTCCCCCTACGAACCTATTTCTATTAGTATAAAAATTTACAGGCAATTTTATACTAACATATTAAATATATTATTTTTGAAAATTACTGAGCACCTTAGAAGTTTTTTATTTGTTTAAGTTTTTTAACTCAACGTTTCGAGAATTTGAAAAATATAAAATTCGCAACGTTTGCAAAAGTATAAAAACTATTAAAGTGATTTCTGTTCATATAGTCTGTTCATTCCAATTCGGTGATCCTAAAATATAGGTCCCCAATCTCCGGCAGTCCATGAATTAATTAGGACATATGTATGCAACTGTTAAAATGTTCTCAAAGTTGACAATAGAGGCAATAAGTATAGCTCGGCAAATATGAAACACGGCATTGCTTCATCATGGCTTTGTTTCGTGAGGAGTTCGTTCTCCGAACATAAAAATCTCACGCGAAAGTGTTCGTTAACCGATTTGTTCATAAACCGAGCAGTTCGTTACCGATCACCTATTGTATACGAAATTTAGCATTTTAAGTTCGTCATAGCCGGAGATTCGATGAACGGCAAATATTTAAACGCAAAACTTGTAATCTTGGGGTATCAACATTTTTACATTCTATTACTCAGCGCATGAACGTTAAGTTGGAATTTTGTAATCGCTATTTCAATCAATTCCTAATACGCTAGAATTATATATTTATAAATAAACACAGTTTTTTTAATCGATGAAAATACTATATATTAATAGATTTAGAGCTTAACATCGACGAGATTTCAGACGGACAAAATGATCTTATATTAAATTTTAAAGCAAGATAATGAAACCTTACAGAGATTGAAACAGTGTAAAATCATTAAAATACATCTCACTCAGTAAATATACATCGGTTGTAGTGTAATCAAGATCTTCTAAGAGACTCTGTAAACGAAACGTATATGCTTCAATGCCGCTTTACAATAGAGAGGATGTAGTAAATATTTGAATATCTTGTGTATATAGCGAATTTGACAAAAGTTATGCAATTTACTATTGTTTTTCCTCTGTGTTAAGTACGGGAATCATGTACTTCAACGTAAAAATTTGCTAATTACACAACTTTTTAGTCTTATAAAAAAATCTTTTGAGTTACCCTGTAAACGAACAGTAAATTCTACAATTCTGTTTTACAATAGGAAACTAACTTAGGTAGTTCGTAGTAACATGTTTTAACATCATGCGCATACGTTCTTTTTGAAAAGAGTTAGACCATTTAATATTTTGTTTGCTTCATCTTAAGTATAGGAATAAATCACTTTAAAGTGGTATACATAAAAAACTAATTAATATTTTTACACGAAATATTAAACATTTGAACTACTTATAAAAACAATTCAAATGCTGCAAACCGCGTAAAAATCGGATAATTACACAACTCTTTAGCCCTATATCAAAAGATCTTTTGTGAGACCCTGTAAACGAACCTTAAATGTTAAGATTT
This sequence comes from Maratus michaelseni, assembly GCA_963931845.1. NCBI lineage: Eukaryota > Metazoa > Arthropoda > Arachnida > Araneae > Salticidae > Maratus > Maratus michaelseni. The sequence continues at coordinate 161,767,487 of OZ007597.1, forward strand.
TTTATAATAGGAAGCTTACTTGGGTCGAGTGTAATAACATATCTTAATATCATGTGTATACGACCATTCCTAAAAGAGTTGGGTCATTTATTATTTTTTTGCTCTATGTTAACTATAGGAATCAATAACTTTAAACTGATATAAATCAAAAACTAATTAACATTTTTACATGAAACTTACAAAGGTCCGAACTACTCATAAAAACGATTCAAATAACGTAAACCGCATAAAAATCCGATAATTATACATTGCTGTAGCCCTGTCAACAGTTTTTTGCTCTATGTTAAGTATAGGAATCAATAACTTTAAACTGATATAAATCAAAAACTAATTAACATTTTTACATGAAACTTACAAAGGTCCGAACTACTCATAAAAACGATTCAAATAACGTAAACTGCGTAAAAATCCGATAATTACACATTGCTGTAGCCCTGTCAACAGTTTTTGGTCTGAACAAGATTTAAAAAGTGCAAAAAACAGCACTTTTAAAATCGCATTTACTGAAAAACTATTCGTCGTATTTTGCTTTACTTTTGAATTCTTAGTCCCGTGGCACGCCCCATTCCATAGAATCAAAAATTTTGTTTCTATCATAAATAGAACGCGAGATATAGATGTGTCAAAAACCCGTTTTGTCCCGTCCGCAAAATATAAACTAGACTAGACAGAGTTTAAAAAAAAAAAAAAATTGTAAAATCGTTTGGCATCCATTGGCGGAAATTCCTTTCATTTACGGTTCAATGCATTGCTGTTTCTATGCTTGGCGAGAAACTCTGTCGAGTTTCTATGATATTCCAACACATAAAATACAGCACCAAGAGAAGTTTGAACTACGGAAACGGCAGAAGTTTGTTGAAGGATCACCGAGTTTGTAAATATTATGCTGTGTGATAGCTCTAGGTGTATAGAGATCCTATATTAGAGAGAGATTGGATATTGACGAAATATCTGCCCTCTTAGTTCCAAATTCGATGGATCGCCGCTGAACGTAGTAATTTCACCAACGTTTGACATTTTTCGATCCATTAAAGTCATGGGAAAATCCTTTTATATAGTTTCAGAAATACATCCAGAAAATAGATATACATTTGTACTTTTACTTTAGTGAATAAGAATTCGATTAAGGTGGTTCTCAAATGCTGTGCTGAACAACGCAAAACTTGCTGACACAATTATTTCTGACTCATTTTTTAACGCAAAGGCATAAAATAGGCAGACATGACTAATGAAGCAATTTGGAATCAAAATGAGTTTTTCATTTTTTGATAAATAATAAATGACTTACCGAGTTATAAGCGATTTGTGTCACGTGACAACACGTTTTTACCTTTCTGGCGCTAAAAAATCGGGAATTCGGTTGAAAACGTCGTTTTTGACAGTGATTTCTGAACGATCTTTCGCCTTTACCAAAAAAATGGAAAACGTGTTTCGATTACAAAGTTTCTGAATAACAACACCTGTCCATTCCATGCGTTTCTGAACAAAAATGAATTAAAAAATGTGTCTGAAAGTAGCCCTTTTGGATTTGAGAACAGCTTTAAACGCAATATTTTTCATTGTATGAACTAGAAGGTTATTTCGAATATGATCGGAAGTAGATGAATGATGCTCTTAACGACAATTTCCTATTTAATTTTCATACTTAAAAAAATTTATTCCAACATCAGTAGCACTACCTATTTGAACACTATATTTATCGAATCTGTGTATTTAGATTTTTAAAATCGATAGCAGTAGCTAGGAGTTAATTTAGAAGATAAAATAGGAATGTCTTCAGTACAGATTTTAAGCTTTTCTTAAATAATGTATATTTTTGGATGAGAGTTATATCGTATGCTCAGTCTTCACTTTTAAAATCTTCAATGTAATAATATCTAATTTTTAATAACTACTGTTGTTTAGATCTGAATAAGAAAAAGATAAGATTTTCTCCCTTGATTGAAGGGAGAAAATTAATGATGTTGTTTATTTTATGACTGAAATTCATTTTACATGAAAATCTAATAAGATTAAATTGACGGATTTTCCGAATATCCCGATAGCGCAAATGTACATGAAGAAATTTAAGTCTTTCCACACCGGTAATCCGAAAGAGCTACAGTTTCATATAATTTTCGCCCGTCAACTCGTTCGTATGCTCTGGTTTCTCTTCAATATACGAGCTAATCTTTCGCCTTTTACTAAAGATTACCGTGGAGAGGAACAACTCAATGAGCCTAAAACTAATTTTTGGAATCCCACCGAAAGGTGAGGCGTTTCTTAACGGAAGAAACATACTTACCTACCTACAATGTTTAACTGACCCGTGCGAGGATTTCGCTTCACTAATTAATGCACACTTAAATTCCCTATTTAAAGGGAAAATATAGTTACTTATTCAGTTGGTTTCCACTATTCAAATATTTTGCATACATGTGATCGAATGATGGTTTGTAATAGTCTCTTATTATTTAAATTATGTGATTTGAAATATATAAATTTTTTGTAGTTTGCTATTTTTGTACAAAATAAATACTTAAAATTAATACTTTCATAGATTTCACTTCATTATGATTTCATTAAGTTTACGTTATCGGTAATACAGTTTAAAATAAAAAAAAATCCCGAGTTTGAATAAAAAATCCCGACGGCAGAAAAAAGAATAAAGTTATTTTATCAAAGATTTTAAATAAATAAATGGTGATATTAATCAATTTAAATGCGGTTTTTAATCAAGCTCATTTAAGTTGTACATAAATAATATTTGTATGCCCTTTTTTAAATTTGTAAAAATTATTAAGAAATGATATGCAACACTCCGTTTTAAAGATGAAAGTAAACAATAATGGCATCATATGAGCCTGCGCTCTGTGCTAGGGAATTTCTCGGTGCATTTGTGATAAGAACCGTTGTGAGGGGCGTGGTGTAGACGCTAGTCAATTTTATGGATTGACATTTCGACTCATTTTGCGGAGTCGACACAACACACTAGCGGCTTTTTCAATGCATCAAGGGAAATAAAGCTTTTGCGATGATTGCAATACTTGAACAATAATAACAATGCGAATAATAAGCAATAGATGTAGACTATTTCATTTGAATTGAATTTCATTTTGCACGTAAGAAGAATTAAAAACATAAGCTTCTTAATTTGTATGTGATTTATTTATTCACAGTAAGCGTAATTCAAACATTTACGATAGCATGAAGAAAAAATAATAATAGAAAAATAGATTGAGATACATTTTCAATAAAATATTTTTCTTTTTAAAGTTTCTTATTTAAATAAATAAATAAGTGATATACAGTCTTGGAGAGAATGAACGAATTTAAAAGAGAGTATGAATTTAAAAATCAAAATCATAATAAGGGCAGCATTTTTAAAATGAGAATAAAAAAGTCCAACATTTGTTATACGATTAACATTAGACAACTTTACTGTTCAAGATTAATTTTAATACAATTATTCAAATTGGTAAAGAAAAAGAAATCATACGAGTTGTAATTTTCCAACTGTACGAAAAATATCCTGGTCCGGACATTTTTTGTCCAGATGGAAAATTACAACTTTACAGTTGGTAATTTATTCATAGTTACGACAGCATAAAGACAAAATAATAATGGGAAAATATATTGAGATACATTTTCAATAAGTTATTTTTTTTTTTAAGTTTCTTATTTAAATAAATAAACAAGTGATGATATAGTCTTGGAGAGAATGAATCAATTTAAAAGAGAGTATGAATTTAAAAATCAAGATCTTAATAAGGGCAGCATTGTTAAAATGAAAATAAAAAAGTCTAAAATTTGTTATACGATTAAAAATAGACAACTTTATTGCTGCTATCTCGATGATAATAACATTCGTTTAAGACGATAATCATTATCTGCATTTATGAATGAATATAATTCAGTGAATACATAAAAATGCAGAATAAAAAAAAACTGTAAAATATTAAAATAAAAAAAGGGTTGTCCCTTATAAAAAAAAACTCTCCTCCTTGGGGGGGGGGGGGAGTTTACAAGGGAGCGAAATAACGAAAAAATTCTTCGTATCTGCTGTTTATATTATTTAAGTCACCCGCTTCCCAAATTTCATCTCTAAAACAGTGATAAATACGGAGACTTTTTTATGCTTGCCCTCCCTCCTCTTTTTCTGGCGAGCAATGAGGGCCAATTTAAAAAAAAAAAAATCATACTGTAGCAAAATTTCATTACGAGTGCTATGATTTATTATTTTTGCCCCTCCCATCACCCCAGGGTAGCAGGGAACTGAAGATAGAAAAAATTATTTGCATCAGATGCTTATGTGATTCATCCTCTTTCAAAATTTAATCTCTAACACCGTGATAAATTTTCAGTTTACGACCCCCCCCCCCCCCTCCCTGGGGAGGCCAAATGGACCGAGTTTAAAAAAAATTCATCTGTATTTTATGTTTATATTCTGACACTGATCGTCTTGGAAAATTTTATCACGAAAGCCGCGAGAGATGCTGAGATGCGTTTTTGCCCCTCCCCCCCCCCGCAACCTTCCTAAACACACATACTCACACTGAGAGGCAAGGAATCGTAATTTCCCCCCCCCCCCCCCAAACTCTTCCTTTCTGGTTTCTATGTTTTGTGATTGACCTCCGTTCAAAATTTCATTTTTAAAATATCATAGATCCTGATATACGTTTCCCTCCCCTGCTTACCCCGCTGAACGAAGAAGCGAACGGGAAAGCAGAATTCTGAAAATAACCTCCGTATTCGGTTTGAAATAAGAAACATCTTTTTAAAAAAAATGTACTGTTTAAACTTTTTAAAAATTATGTATAATTTTTTTAAGTTATCTGCGAATATTTATATTTATGAAAATGAATTAAAATAACTATATATGCGCAAACCAAATAAAGGATATCCATTTTTACATAAAACACATCGATTATAAAATAAATTCAGTAACAGAAAGTTATATCAGACTGTTAATAAAGTAAAATTTCATTTCTCTTTCTTCTAATTTTTTTCTAAATTACATGAAACAAAAGAACTTGAAAACATTCCACTATTCAATATTCCTTATATCTTATATACAAATCCTTATATCCCACATTCCTTACATCTGAATATCCTAATGTTCATTGCACTATTCCTCTTCCTCTTTGTTAGAAAAATTCACAGATAACAACTACTTGATCGCCTGTCCAGTGTCCAGCATACCGCAAATTAAATTAATCATTCCCGAAACATTTTGCTCCTATTCTATTTATACAATCATCCCCGAACACCGATACGGAATCGTTACCTCCGTAATACACTAATATTATATAAAGAAAGGGCATGTTTACAAACAAAGAGTTCCATCAACCAATCTACCACTACATTTTGTCGTAGCGATCATTCCAGGAATCATTATGGCGACGTAGGCCAATCATATCATACACCAGTTTAACGTAGACCAATCAAATCGTCCCATCTCATGTGAGTACAGTAGGAGTCATAAAGAACGAACAGGTTTTTCTTGTGAACCAACAGTAATTTGACCAACAGTGACGTCAGCTGCCCTTTCCTTATACTACGGAGGTAATCGTTCAGTTATCGACTTCGACAAAACCGACTCGATAAGTTCGATTCTGAATCTCACTCTCATTTGAAAATTCACTCTGAGTGAGTGAGTTGAAAGTTCGACTCTTAAGAGGCTACTTCAATCAGACGAAAACACCCGCTCGCTAATGTTAATCCTACGGAGGAAATATTTTAAGATAGCTCGTTCGCATTTCAATATTTTAAAATGATTTTTTTTTTCATTGGATAGCTGAGGTCAATCTCTATGCACGCTCCTTTGTACTTTTTCGATTTTTGTTGCAGTTTTTTTTATGGGGATACTTTCAGTTTCAAAACCGGTTCCGACAGTGAAAGTATCTTAATAAAAAAAAACTTGTAATCAAAATCGAAAAAGTACAAAGGAGCGTGCATAGAGATTGACCTCAGCTATCCAATGCAAAAAAAAAAAATCATTTAAAAATATTGAAATGCGAACGAGCTATCTTAAAAAATATTTCCTCCAGTAAGATTGGACATTGGACTGTCTCATATACCTTGGAAAGGGGACGTGTGTTCCCGCCTTCCTGCTATCCAGTGCAAGTGTGTATCCAGTGCTGTTTCTTCGTCGGGCGGAGCTTGGAAAGGGGGCGTGTTATTCCCGCCCTCTTGCTGACCAGTTTTTGTCTCCTGTGCTGTGTGTTCGTCCGGCGGTGCTTGGAAAAGGGGCGTGTTACTCCCGCCCACCTGATCTCTGGTAATCTTCAGTGAATTCTCTTTTTTATGCTATGGCTATGAAAGAAAAACAACAGCTTGACGATTTGATGAATGGAATTATAAACGGATATGTTCCAGCGGACTGGCTAGAAGAATTCAACGACTTCCCTACTCTAAATGATCAAGTAAATGAAGTCTTTCGGGAGCTGCTATCCGGTTTAGATGAGGAAATACGGTCTCTTCAACAACAAAAGGACTACAACGACACCCACAAGGCTCAGGTAAAAGACCTCTGTCTTTTTGCTATATCTATTTTGGGGGAGCCATCTAGATTAGATTTAATTGATTTAGCCTGTAGAACTGGTTATATATTAGATTTCTGGGGAATAACCAATGGGAAAAACTCTTTGTTCTAAAGAATTTTAGCTCACATTCTAATCCCCCCCGTGTAGGAAAAAGAAAAAATTCTGAATCTGAAAATCCAATTCCCCTCAAAAATAAATTCGGAAATCTAAATTCCGAAGCTAACCTTGATAACTATGATCTTATGGATCAACAATGTACTCAAGATGGTGCTGCAAGCACCGATGTTGAATGTTCAAAAAACGACAAGCACCCCTTCTTTATTGAATTCAAAGATATGGATTGGCGCAAAGTCGCCCAAGAGATAAAAGCCCTTGATTCTGATAATCCCCCTCAAGTCAGCCTCTCCGGGGAACTTCTAAAAGTTCTACCCAAATCTGTGAGCCAATTTAGAGAAATCCAAAGATACCTAACTGACAAACATATCAATTTCAACACCCTTAACTCAAAAGAACTCCGACCAAAAAAAATCTGTATTAGGGGAATCCCCCCCAACACTGACCCCCAACTTATTATCGAAGACCTTGGTAACCATGGATTTAAGGCCACACGAGCCGCCATGCTCAAGAGTCGCAAAACCGGCAGAGGTATGCCAATTTACGTGGTCAACGTCCTCCCTTGCACTAACTTTGAGAAAATCTATAAAATTGAGGAACTTTGTGATATAAGTGTTCGTATTGAATACTTCAGAAACAACAATAACCCAAAACAATGTTACCGCTGCCAACGGTTCGGACACGCCTCCGAGACGTGCAGCATAACACCAAAATGTCTTAAATGCTCAGAAGAGCACCTCACTGATAACTGCCCCAAGACAGGTAAAATAATTCCAAAATGTTCCAATTGTAACGGTGCCCATCCGGCCTCATACAGAGGTTGCCCAAAAAATCCAAACAACATTAAGAAAAAAAATACCCCAACACTCAACACAAAAAAAACCCGCAAAACCAAAAACCAAATCTAATTGCTGACATCGCAGACATTTTCAAACCCTACAATTACACCATTCATGGTAAACCAAACGATATTAACAACAGTGAGACCACTACTGACGTTAATAACGATATCCAGGTAGCCCCAGTTGGGACACTTCCAGTTACACCAAACAAAATAAAACACCACCTGTTATACAAAATAATTATACAAACACATTCAAAGATATGTTTGACACCTTCAAAGACATGAAGGAACTTCTCCAAATTACCAAACTCCTAAAACATTTAAAAAACATCGCCATCAAATCAAAAAATTGCAACAACCCATTCGACAAAAGGTATATCATAATAGAAGAATGAGACGCCTTTTCTACGGAGCTCAACATTCCCAATTATGAATAATTACAATAACAAAAATTTCTCTTCTCTTCTTATTTTCTCCTGGAATTGCCAATAATTGCAACCCAGGATTAATGAACTCCGCTCCTTTATTTCCATTAATCCACAAATCGATATACTCTTAATCCAAGAAACACTTAACCCTTCCTGCAGTATCACCATCCCAGGTTACAAACTCCATCATACACCACGTGCCAACTCTCACTGGGGCGGCACAGCCATCTACATCAAAAATTATATCCCACATCACACAACTCAAAATATTCCACTCCCAGGCATTGACTACACCAGTATTGTCGTCAACTTGCCCCATGCCAAAATCAACTTCACATCTTTTTACGCACGACACGGGCGACGATACCCCATAAACGACCTGACACACATCATTACACAACACCAACACGCATTTACCGCTGGTGACTTCAATGCACATAGCAGGCAGTGGAACTGTCATTCCACCACTACCAGAGGTAGATCTCTTCACAACTTGGTTAGCCATTTCAATCTCAGTCTCCACGCACCTACTACACCAACACACATTCCAGTTGCTCGCAACCAGCACCCCTCTATTATTGACTTCGCCATCACCAAAAATCTTACCTTCCCTATCACCACTTCTGTTATTAATGACCTAAGCTCTGACCATCTTCCTGTCTTCTTCAAAATTGATCTTATCAACCCTATCTCTCCTCCTCCTTCAGTAGCAATTGACTGGAATAAATTCCAAAATTACCTCAACAACACCGACCTTACCTACGCCACAATCAACAACACTACTGACATTGACAACGCAGTTAATAAACTCAACAACATCATTTACAAAGCTCAAAAAGATGCCACTTACACCAAATTCAAAAATAATAACTCTTACATCTTACCCACTTAAATACATAATATCTGTAAACAACGCAACACACTCCGTCGACTCTACCAAAATACCAGAGATCCCACCCTCAAAACAGCTGTCAACAGGCTCAACAATAAAATTAAAACCCTTATTCAAAAAGATAAGCAAAAAAACTGGTCTAAATTTCTCGAAAGTCTTACTTGCGAGGATAACTCTCTTTGGCAAATCAAAAAGAAACTCAACAATAATTACACCCCTATCCCTCCTCTTACTGTCAATAGTCAAACTGCGTATACTGACGAGGACAAGGCAGAATGCCTTGCTGGCTCATATGAAAAGCAATTCTCTCCAAATCCCTTCCTCGCAAATCAAGCACACTTTAACAATGTCAATGGTACTGTTAATGACTTCCTCTCAACCCCTCCTACCCCCCTCCCCGAAATTCAACCCATCATGATCAACAATATCATTCAAAAACTTAATAATAAAAAATCTCCTGGGTACGATAAAATTTCCAACTATACTCTTAAACAACTTCCTATCAATTGTATTCTCTACATTACGAAGCTCACTAATTCTATCCTCAAACACTGTTATTTTCCTAAACCATGGAAAACCTCTATCATTTCTCCTATTCCTAAACCATCCTGCAATCTTAATGATCCAACTAATTTCCGTCCCATCAGTCTTCTCTCCTCTCTAAGTAAAGTCATCGAACGCGTCATTAGATCACAGCTCAATGACTACCTTCACAACAACAACATTCTTATGCCCGAACAATTCGGCTTCAGAGCCAAGCACTCCACCCAACACCAACTTCTTCGATTTGTGGAATTCTTAACTGAAAACTTCAATGAGAAGAAGCCTACTGCTGCCATATTTCTTGATGTCGCCAAGGCCTTTGACAAAGTCTGGCACGCGGGCCTCATTTACAAATTAATTCGGCTTAAGTTCCCGTCTGGACTTATCCATTTAATACACTCTTACCTTGTTGATCGTAACTTCTACGTCCGAGTAAACAACTCATTTTCTCTACTACACATAATACTCTGTGGTATTATTCAGGGTTCAGTCATTGGCCCTATTTTATTCATAATATACTTTAATGACATTCCACGCACACTCTTCACATCACTCGCACTCTATGCGGACGACACTGTTCTCTATGGCACTGCACATCACTCATACAATCTTTACAAAAATCTACAACATCACCTCAACATCTTCATGGATTGGTGTGATCAATGGCGCATTAAAATAAACGAATCTAAAACTACTGCTGTTTACTTCTCTAGAACTTTCTCCACTCCTAATAGATTAACCCTCAATAATACTACCATTCCTTGGTCTGACGATGCCAAGTACCTGGGGGTTACCATTGACAAACGCATTACCTTTAAAAAGCATATTCTTAATATCCGCGGTAAAGTCGCCGGGATTTCCAAAACCCTCGCCCCCCTTCTTCGCAACCACTCACTCTCCATACACAACAAACTCTTAATTTATAATGCTTGCATTCTCTCTGTTATCACATATGCATGTCCAATCTGGGGCTTCACTTGCAAAACCAGTATGAACAGCCTCTCTAGTACCCATTACAAACAGCTCCGTTACATCAGGAACGGGTCTAGATACCTCAAAAACTCCACAATCCTCAAGGATCTGAAAACGACTTCACTCAAACATCGCATTAAACACCTTGCGAAAAAATTCTACAATGACATTAATCACATCCCAAATGAACTCATCTATGAGCTACCTGACTACGATGCTTGCAGTCCATCCAACCGGAAAAAACCAAGGTACTCCACTATTCTTGATGAATAGTCCTTCCGAACTATAATTCTTATTTTCTCTTTAATTAAAAAAAAAAAATATTATATGTTTATTTTATTAAATAAAATAAAATTGACTTTTCTCTTAAACCTCTCCTAACATCTTTACTTTACCTCGTCTGACATTATTTTTGTTTTTTTGAACTATGAACTATTTTTACTTTTATACTTTAACTAGTAAATTTTCATTATTTTATTGATATACTTAACACTATCCTATTTTTATGTAGTCAATTAGACTACGGCTAGACATTTCTTATGGCTCTCTCAGGATTTGATATACACCTACTCAAAGCCAGGGTGTGCAGTTGCTTCGCAACTTGGAAGCCCATTGAACCTATCACAAGTTCAAGTTCAAGTATTTCCTCCATAGGATTAACATTAGCGAGCGGGTGTTTTCGTCTGAGTGAAGTAGCCTCTTAGGAGTCGAGGTAGCTTACTAGCAGAGAGTCGACAGTTCGACTCATTTACAAGGAGTCGAGTTTCAGTGTCGACTCTTTTGCCATCTCTGATGCTTTCATTAATCTTTTTTCCTGGACCGCTGCGGAGTTCCTGGACAGTGGACAAAGAATCGTTAGAAGGCGTAGCGGAACACATAGTTGACCCCAAAGATGGATACACAAGATGCTTGGGCTTTGACGTGTATGGTCTTTGGTTGACCCGCCCGGCGTTGCCCGGGTCCATGGTAATAAATTTAAAAGAACACATCAAGTTTTTATTATTTTATATATTTAACCCTATTTTGTATAAAGTTATATTTTAAAATGAAAAAATCGCGAATAAATATTGATATTTAGCGATAAAAGAGCTCATCTGCTTGTTCTTTTTTTTTTTTTTACGTAGGATCGTTTCATAGTTTTAAAATAAAAAGTTATTTTTGTCCGAACTCTTTGAAATCTTTATTGGTTATAAATAAAACGGTTTTACAGCCCGTGTACAAATTTTGTGAAAAAATATTGTTATCGAGTTGTAAAAGAAATGTTTTCTTCTCGCTTTTTTGTTTGTTTGTTTGTTTTGGCGTCAGCTCCTTTAACCTAACAATAAAAAAATACTTCTCATTTTCCGAACTCTCTGAAATTTCAATCGGTTATAAATATAACTGTATCCAAGCTCTCTTTAAAATTTTGCGAAAAATGTGCACATTTAGTAGTGAAAACACGAGTTCTTTAAACATAACAACAACAAAAAAGCTTTCAACGCAATGGCCGTATTACGCCATCCGTTTTCAATCAATCCTTTTCAATACCCCTAGGCTAAACAGGTGAGGGCTAAACACGTTTCCCGTTTCTGAGGGGAGAAGGCTCCAACAAAAACGTTGAAGCATGCGCAATGAGACGATTTTCGTGTGGAAAAAAGAATGTGAATTTGACATAATGCGCTTTTCGCTTTAAATATATAGATAATTAGAAATACTGATTGAGATGAAACTACCACTAGTGTCTCATTCCTAGACGGTTCCCTACGGAGGAACGAAAATTGGGCAAGTCTACCGCAAGATATGCAGAAGTGAAGCCATCTGTTGACAGGATTATTTTTTATTTCGATTTTTGTTGATGTTCGCATCGCATTATGAGTGATTCAAAACTTGAGTTCAGAAATAAAAATTATTTCATTTTTAAAAAGAAATTGATAATAAGTCATATCATCAACGTCGAAGCTGAATCATTTTGGTTCTTATTTCTGTCAAAAGAGTACTGCACACTTTTCCAAAATTTCGGATCATATCGCTAGAAGCTACACAATATTTCTGCGCTCAATGAATTTTAAAAATGATTTTTTTTAATTAAAATAATTTTTTTAACTTAATTAAAATTTAAAAAATAGAAACTTTGTGTTTTTTTATTCAAATTATTTTTTTACAATTTAAATAAATGTTTTTTTTTTAATATTGAATGATTTTTTTTAACTTAATTTTTAAAAAAATTTTAAATAGAAACTTTTGTACTTTTTCATTCAAACTTTTTTTTTTTTTTTTTTTTTTTTTTTTTTTTTTTTTTTTAATTTACAATTTAAATAAATATTGAAAAGTAAACATTTCTGATTTTTTTTTCAAATGCTTCCTTGCTTGGATATGAACTCATGATTTACCGAATTGAAGACAAGCGGTAACCACAGATCTATTCGTATTCCGTCCGAAATACGTAGCTTAGAACAAAATTTAAAACAAATCTCAATGACCATGATCTCAAATACATGACTCCACTTCTGCACATCACCCCAATTAAATTGTGGACTTTCCCGCTTTCCGTAGGGAACCATCTAGGAATGAGACGCTAATGAGACGCTAGTGAAACTACCTACCTACATCAAAATCACATTGACCGAAAAATAAAAAATCTATCTGGAGATTAATTTGACATGTTTTTGTCTTAATGGAGCATACTATTCTTAAATGTTCAAAGAATTCGACTTTTGGAAGACCATGTATGTGAAAGAGCAACATTTTCTGAGCGCTTTAAAACAAAACACATAAAAAATTCCAATAGTTACTCTATGAGTAGAGTAACTATTGGAATTTTTTATGTGCTTAATATGGGCTTAGTTTTTAAGAAAAAAGTACCGGAGCCCTAATATTCTGCAGTACTAACACCCGTGGCGTACCCCCCCCCCCCCCCTCTCCGCCGTCATTCCAATCTGCATATTTATATTTCATACATTATTTTAAAAATCTAAAGTATTGCAAAATAAAAATTTTAAATACATCTATCTGTGCATACTTAGCTATCAACTATTCCACTTTTTAGTTATTACTACTTCCAAATAGAAACTTTTGTCTAATCTAAATGTTAATTAATCGCAGAATTCTGCGATTAAATAAGCTCAGGATTATGATTCGGAAATAGTGTTAACCCAAAAAAAAAAAAAAAAAAAAAAGTTTGCAGCTATGCAGAATAGAAAAATGCTATTTCTATTTACTCTTTATTCTGATCAAAATAACATTCAAATCATTTTAAATGGAAATAAATAAAATTTTGAATTTAAGACAGACTGAGCTCGAGCCTGCCCAAACACGAAGACTGATATAAAAATCGAACCCGTTTCATCTCCATCCCTTACGTGAGCGACAGATTACGTCTCGTATAAGTGTTTTGATACAAAAGAAAGTAAAAGGTTGGAGATGGGAGGGGGGGGGGGAGTAATTTATGATTCGTTTTTCGGAAGTGTTATTGCACTGGGCTCCGGAGCGCAATGTTTAGGAGCTCCGGTGAATTCTAGCCATTATTTAAATTTTTACTAAAAACAGAGAAGTACCGGAGCTGAGCTCCGGTGGAAATTGCCCTGACTCTAGTTATGAATGACTAGAAAAATATCAGATGATTCCCATGTAAGCAATGCTTAAATGAATAATTGAAATTCATTTATTTCAAAATGAGTTTTAAAAATACTTCTTTTAAATTGTGCGCAAGATTTCCCTTCAACATTTAATATTTTTACATTCAATATTCAAGAACATTGGTTATATCATTATATGTTTTATATCTATCTAAACACTGAAACTAAACATGTGTATAGTTCAGCAAAATTTATATTTTAAAAATAAAGTAGGAATGATTGCATATTGATTTTTTCAAGGTTTATCTATGCTTTTTTTTTTTTTTTTTTTTTTTTTTTTTTTTTTTTTTTTTTTTGGGGGGGGGGGGGGGTGTAGTTAAAATTATAAAGTTATTTAGATTCAGTTTTAAGGTATGGGTCTAAAAAGATGGGATCTATATAGATGGATCTATAAAGTCTAAAAATGTGATGGGACAATGTCAAGTAGTTCCAGAAATATCTGGTGTGTATTTCTAAAAACCCTCATTTTGGGATAACTCACATTTAAATACATTCTATATCTACAAACTTCAAATACACAGTTGTTCTAATATACCTGTATTGAATTATTTTTGAGTCAGTAATACATATATACTTTATGAAACATATCAAGAAATTCCACAGAGGTCTTACATGAAATATTGTTGAACTGAGATTTTCTATAAAAGCTATAAAAGTCTCGCCTTCTTCTTTGAACATTTTGAGCTTATGTTTTCCAAGTTCATGCAAAATATGGACTGACATTACCAAATATCAAAAAATACTATTCACTAATATCATTTAGAGATGGGGGGGGGGCAGTTTACGCTAAATTTTGATATTGGCCGATATTGCATTTTGATAGCGGTCGATATCTTTGTGCTAACTGGGGAATTGTGGTTTAGGATTTCAGAACAAGGATTATTTTTACACGAGTCTTAGTTATTAAAAAAATATGTAGATATTTGTACATTGCAAACAATTTTTAGTAATTTTGAATATTGTGGATGCTGCCTATACTTTTTTAAATGATGAGCAATAATTTTGCACATAGATCATATAAATAATTTTGCACATAGACATTTTGCACATCGATCATATATCTATTTTATGATCGTTTATATTATATTTCCATAAGGGGCTTTTTATTAGTCTCGGATGTATCAATTCAAAAATAGTCTTGAGGACTCCGTTTGAATTTAGGATTGGTAGTGTACTGTTACAATTTTTTCCAAAATGTATAAAATTAGGGAAACCAGATTGACGAATTGTGGTTTGGAATCCAGGATTTTTCCCTAGATATAATTTCCAGCCATTTAGTTCCTAACATCAATTTTGAAGAATATCCTTGAAAGAAACTTCAGATATTTTTTTTTTTTTTTCAGTGAATCAGAAGGGCAGTATGGAACACAGCAATGAATCATTTTCAACTAAAAAAAACATTAAAAATCGCAATTTTATTTAATTTACATTTAAAAAAACACGAGAGTGCGATGCAAAGAAGAAATTCCCCATTAAAGTCACAGTGGGTAATAGCGCCACCTACATTTATCCGGAGCGAAAATGAGATTCGGCGAGAACAAAGGGATTTTGACTTTTTTGATACAGCCACATAGAGTGAATCGAGTTTGACCGTGGTATATCTGACATCGGAGGAAGTTTGTAATTTTGACCTAAGTGAATGAACAGCTCTGAAGAACTTTCCATGATTTGTATCGTTTATATCAAGAAGCATGTGATGGAGGCATCTGCTGCTAAGTTTGCACAGAAAGAATATGTTTGAACAGAAACAGAAATTTCCTGTGGGAATCTATAATTATTTATATAGAAAAAAATTATATAGAAATCTGTAGAGAGTAGAAGACAATTTTCTTTAGAACATTTTATATAGAAGTTTGTAGAGATTGCTATAGAAAAATGTCTTTAAATTTTTTTAAAAATAAAAACAATAGATGTTACTAAATAGAAATTTTATATATAAAAAAAAATCTCCAATTATTACTCTACAATTTTTTGTATTTAAAAAAAGTAATGTAGAGCCTATTAGGATGTTGAAATATTAAAAACACTAAAGATGTATTTTATACATAATGTTTTTACATAAAAAAAAGAATACATTTTATGTAATTTTTAAATTGATGCTTGTATTTTTATTTATTTATTTTAAATGCTATTGAATTTCCGACTGTTATAAGAATTATATTTTTATTATTTAAAGATAACAAGTTTTGTTTCAACCTCAGCACTGTCATTTTAATCTAAGTAATACGACACCATTAATCTAAGTAATAATTAAAAGGGAACAAAAGGATTTTGACTTTTTGGTACGGCTACAAAGGAAGAATCGAGTTTGGCCGTGAATATTCTGGAGAAGTTTGTAATCTTGACCAAAATGAAGGAATAGTTCTGAAGGACCGCCCTTTTGTATACTGTAAAAGCACTTATTTTCGCGAGCCGTAATTTTCGCGAAAATGAAGATATTGGTGATTTCTCGAGCTGTAAATTTCGCGAGTTTTATTTGAACAGAACCGAAAGTTTAAAAATCCCGAAACTACCTAAATAGAACTCCTTTTACATAAGGCATTTTAACCCATTCGCTGCCAACCACGAGTATACTCGTGGTTTTTTAGTCTAAAATTACAAATTCGTACCGGAAATTTCGAAAGAAGAATTTGTATTTTATGTAATCACGAAATGTCTATAATTAAATAAAGTAAATATTGCTATTAGTATTTTTTGGTATGAATTCGAACTTTCTGAATAAAATAAAATTCCGGTAATTTTAACAAAACAGTGATCGTGTTAAGAAACTTCCTTTTGTATGAAAAGTTCGTTCCCCCTCCTCTCCCCATCGCTCTAAAAACAACACGCGGGCACACAACACAAACAAAATGTTGTTCCCCCTGAAATGTTCGTTAACTTCGATCAGACAAACGCAAAGTTTGTGCCTTCATTTGAATACACATTGGAAGAACGTGGTTCAAAACAAGTGTCCATAAACGGCATGGAAAATAAAAGAGAGGTGACTCTTTTGTTAGCATGATCCTTTTGTGGAAACGCTGGAAAAACAACAAATTGTCATCCAAAGTTTACATTTCCCGCGGACTGGGATGTGTGGCACACCGATTCACACTGGAGCAATTGGGAATTCAAGCGCTCGAATACGCCATCTGGTGGAAAAGAGATATAACTTCTCCCTTCAGGAAAATCCCTTGCAATTCCATTGCGTTACATGCATTTTTAATTTGTTCATAATGATTATTTTTATGCACAATTTCAGATTTCATGTGCTATTTTTGTTCTGTGTTTATATGTCAAAGTAAAAATTATCGGAATTTGAATATATAACTTTTTTAAACGCGTTTACAATAAATAATGGTTTCAATGGCACTTTAGCATTAGTTAAAGGGCCAATTTTCCTGTACCGACGGCTGCAATCAGCGCCTCTATAGGTCGTTTTAAGTCTCAATACTGACACAATGATTCGATACATCTAGAATATTCTTGTACATTATTACGAAAGCAGAGAGAGCTTCTCGGGCTAGTTCCAGAACATCCTGGTGTAGCATTGTTCTACGTTTTTAAGGCACACCAAGATCCTCTTTTTCTGGCTGAACTAGAGAAGAGGAATATTATTCCAGTTTTTGTGCCCGCTTCCTGCACAGGAGAGCTCCACCCTTTGGACTTAACTGTAAACGGCAAGTTCAAGCGTTTGTTCAAGAATGAATTTATTGAGTGATATTCTAACGAGATTAAATTTGTAGAGGAAAAAGAATCTGTGGACCAGCGAATATCACGACTAAAACCGATTCACGCTTCTAGGCTTGTGCTCACATTTATCGGTGTTCAAGCCAAACATGAAATAATTTTGAATGGCTTCAAAGAAGCTGGAATAAATATTGTAAGTGAATGAGCTACATTCTATTAGTTGTAATATTATTTTTATTCAAGAAATAGTTGTATAGTATTCAAGAAATATCTGTAAGTATTCAAGAAATTTTTGTACTTATTTCTTATTTAAGTAACTGTAATCATTAAATTTTGGATAAGTGAAAAATTTCTGATTTTTTTATTATTATTTGAGGTGAAAAAAAAAATATTTCGCGAGGCTTAAATTTTCGCGATCACGACGGCCTCGCGAAAATAAGTGCTTTTACAGTAGTTTATATCAAAAAACATGTGATGGAGGCGTGGCTACCGTTAAATTTCCACAGAAAGAAAATGTTTATAAAGAAATTTTCTGAGGGAGTCTATAATTATTAGAAAACATTCGTTTAAAATTTTTTATAAAGAAATCTATAGAGACTGCTCGAGAAAATTTTCTTCAGAACATTTTATATAGGAGGTTGTAGAGTTTGCTATAGAAATAAATCTTTAGAAACATTTTATTTTAAAAACTATAGATATTTTCTAAATAGAAATTTTATACAGAAATTTGCAGTTATTGATCTAGAATTATTTGTATTTAAAAATAATAAAAATAAGCTTATACGACTAACTTGTGTGTATATTAACTTATAAGAGGTGCATCAATTTTTGAGCAATTGTACATATATATTTATGAATTAAAATTAACAAAGTAAGATGTAATATACTTGATTTCTTAAACAAAACTCGAAGTATAGTATAGCACACGCTTTTAGCTATCCATATCACCAAGGCAACACTAGATACCGGGCTTGCTCATTCACTCTCAAAACGTCACAAATGGTGGCTGACCGCGACCAGCGATTGGTCCAAAGCAACGCGCCCATCGTTTTGTGCCAATCGCTGATTGTCTTTCCTCCTAGTCAGTCACCTTTTGTGACGTCATCATAATGAATGAGCAAGCCCGGTATGTAGTGTAGCCCTGATATCACTTATAACTGCTTATAACCAAAGCCATTAAAAAATAAGCTAAGTCAGATAGTGTTAAATTTGCTAGCGCACTTTGCGCCACTTCCTCTGCTGCGGATGGAGTCCAAAACAGAAGCGCGCCGCAGTGAAACGATATTATTTATTATATCGATGTTTTTATACGATTTTTATCGTTTGTATCGATGTTTCGTTTACACTTGCAAATTAACGGACCTTTTATATGAAAATCGAATTATATTTTTAAATTTTACTAGTCGATAATTTCGAAATAAATTAAGTTTTATTGGTTATTTATTTTTTAACAATTTCATAATAATTTAAAATCTAGTAATTGAAATATTTGCTCAAAAACAATTAAATTTCTTCAAAGATTTTGTGCATACATGATAACAAAAGGGGAAAAAAATACATAAAAATGTGTAAAGTTTTTTTCTCTTTTGTTTGAGGAAATATTTCAGGCACAGATGTCATATACGCATCATGTTGGCGGGATTTTTTCCTCCCCTAATTTGGCGAAAACTTTGTTTTATAATAAATTGTTGTTTATTTACTTTTATTTTTTATTTTAATCCTATAAATTATTTTTATTATGTATATGAATATTTATTTATTTCCCTTTTTAAAATAATAGAAGCTATTTCATTTATTACGTCATTTTATTTTTATATTGAAATAAAAAATCATGTGCTATTATTGCATGTATTTGTAACTAATACTCAAAAACAAAGTTTTCGCCAAATTGGAGGGGAGGGGAAAAATCGCGCAAACGTGGTGCGTATATGACATCTGTGCTATATTTCAATTACTAATTTTTAAATTTTTATGAAAATGTTAAAAAAAAAAAATAAATAAATAACCAATAAAACTTAATTTATTCCGAAATTGAAATGATTGTTCGTAAAATTTAAAAATATAATTTATCCTTTTACGTCCCTAAAAGTTTCGGCTTTCATATAAAAGGCCCCGGTAATTAACAAGCTTTGCCCAGTAAATTTTTATTGGGTACTTTAAGAATTGTGCAATTAAAATTTTACAATATTTTTTATACTTTTAACTTAAATCCCCAATAACATCTGA
Organism: Maratus michaelseni; assembly: GCA_963931845.1. Taxonomy (NCBI): domain Eukaryota; kingdom Metazoa; phylum Arthropoda; class Arachnida; order Araneae; family Salticidae; genus Maratus; species Maratus michaelseni. The sequence continues at coordinate 161,787,310 of OZ007597.1, forward strand.
GAAAAAAAGTTATTTTAGCAAACTGCTAGTACAATGATCTAACTGCTAAAATACAAGGTTTAATTTATTTAAATAAATAAATATCTCAATAATAAATAAATCAATCTCCCCCCTCTTCTTAAAAAAATATGCTTTTTCATTATATATATATATTGCAGGAGTATGTGCGAACCTGCCAGGATCGAACCTGGGAACCCACGGACAGTAGGTTCGATCTTAAGTGCCGAGCAAAAGGCTAGCTCAATCACTTCCTGCGAGATGTGGGCATGTAAGGTTACGCTGTGGTTATATATACGGCATATTTGACTATACAAAACTTTATTAAACAGCAACGAAATATATAAATAATTCAACATATTAAAACATATCAAAACATATCAAACATAATTACTAAATAAATATAGTGTTTAACAACAGCCGTTCCAAAAGACGACACTTCACCGGTGACTGCCGAAGAGCAAGTGCAGAAGAATTTCCGCCGAGTCCCCGTCAGTCTCTATACTTGGCAAAACCACGCCAAACTTTCGCCAAATAGGAGAACGCTATTTTTGCTTCGCTGGAGAAACTGAACTGAATTATGCTTCAATTTCCACTTTCATATAGCCCTTTAAGACCCGAAACATTTTCACCATTAAATATTACATTCTTGTGGTTATTAACACTATACTAACCCTAATGACACTTAAAAAAATAGTAAAAAAAAATTTCCTCCCCCCCTTGAGCGTGGAGAGTACCCGCACGAATGTGCGGGTTGGGCTTTTTCTGTGAAAGCCACACCTGCACGATTGTGCGGGTTGGGCTTTTCCTGTGAAATCATTACTTATTACATGTTAAGATTTATACATTTTCTGGCTCTAACTGGATACAAGAGACAAACTGAAACAAAAAAACTTTTACAAATAAGGTAATTATTGATGTATTATTTTTTATTTTATGGACTGGTTAGTTTTTTGCAATGGAAATCTTTAAAACAAGTTTTTGTTTTTGATATGCACAAATAAACGTTGCATTTTTCACAACGTGTTTTTGAACTGCTTTCGCAGTTTTCAAACCTGCACTTGCGAGGCCTTGAAATGTCATCAACACATGGGAAATGGTTGTACAAATCATACCTTTTATCCAAGCTTGGTTTTTTTTGCAGGCGTGTAATAATATTTAGATCTTTTCACGGGAGGAATTACAACATCATCGTCTTCATCTTCGCTTACTACACGTCTGTTAGCAGATGGAGATGACACAAGAGCTTCAGCCACTTCTAACTTAAATTTTAAGAGATCCATTTGATTTTTTGGGGGAATTTTATTAGATAGTACATCCCGTTTGTACTGAAACCAAGAATTCGTTACTGCTAAATCAATGAAATGTAAAATGACCTTCCATGTCCATTTTCTTGTCTTGAACCACGTTCTGTAACACGCCATCTGCTGATCACAAACATCTACTCCTCCCATGCACTGGTTATATGTTTTCACAATAGAAGGACATGATACTTTAATATATTCACCTGTGGTTTTTGACCAGCGTTCCACTTTTTCCAGTGGTTCAGTACCACAACAATTTGATGCCATGATAACTTTCTTACTGTCCTTCCATTCCACAATCACAATTTTCTTGTCTTTCATAACATGTTCCGCGTTCCATTTTTTCTCCATTAGCTTTTCCAAAACCACTAATGCGATTTCGCAAAATAGTGCCGGTTGCATAAATATTCAACTCATTTAATTTTTCTAACAATGGTAATGTTGTAAAATATCTGTCGAAATACAAAAAACTTTTGGGGGGGACAGTTTCTGCTAGTCTAAGTATGACCGATGGTCCAAGTCCGAGTTCAGGATGAACCAATCGAGTTGATTGTCCTTGATATATCTCAAAATCGAGTACTAAGCCAGTTGATGTACACAGTACAAAGTTTTTCACTCCAACAGGCCTAGGTTTGTTTTTCACAAATTGTCTGACTGGACAACGACCTGTGAATGGAATCATTTGCTCATCTATAGAGTATGACACATGATCCCGTGGCAAACTTAAACATACTTTTCTGAAGGCATCCAGAATGGATTGAACTTTCCACAATTTATTTTCATTTAAGTTTGCAGGAGGTTTAGTAATGTCCACAATATGGAAAGCATTCCTCAACTCCAAAAATCTGTTTCGCGAAATTAAATCAGCTACTGGTGGATACTTATTTTCTGTTTGCCAATACATTCGTAATCGTGGAAATGTTACACATCCCATAATCAAATTGGAAGCCACAAATGATTTTAATTCCAATCCATTAGTTTTCAGGGATTTTCCTGTTTTAATGACAGAGTATTGATTAGTAAAGACAGCAGCGTCTTCAAAAAAATGATTTGGGAAGTATTGGCTGAAATACTGCAATGGAGTCCTTACTGGCTCTAAAGCCTAAAAAAGAAGGAAAAAAATAATATTGGAGATGTACTTATCGACTTAAAAAATCATATTTTAATTAATTTAAAAATGTTTGTCTTATTTTTAAAGCTTTTTTTTTATGATATCGATTTTATTTCTTCTATAAGTCTATAACTTTATTTAATTACAATTTAAGAAATGAAAAACATACCTGCAATTGCGTGAAATCTAAAGGTCCGGGATGAGGTACAGAAATGAACTTTTTAACAGTCCACTTGTATTGTTTTTTTTCTTTTTTTATTCTCTTAGTATTTTCAGAAACTGGCATGGAGGTAGAACTTTGGGGGATGAGTTCAGGGGACTTTGAGGAGGAAGAATGATCCAAAATTGTCATTTTTTCTTCATCGAGCTCATCTGAACTTGACTGTCCTTCTAATAAATTTGCTTCAAATGTTTTGTCCGTAACGTCGTCATCATCCGAGATATCACTAAATTCAGAGTCTGATTTATTCATCAATTGAAATATTTCTTCTTGAGTGAGAATTCTTTTCCGTTTAGACATCTGAAAAAGTATTTTATTTCGCTTTATTAAAAGTTAACAAAGTATTCCATAAAAAATTTGAAAAAGTATTAGAAAATTTTATTAATTAAAAAGAAAAAAAAAGTAAAAATTAATTAAAAAAAAAAAAGAAAAAGGAATTCATCCATGACAACACCCAAGAAAATAATATGGCATTAATTATGTAACAGCATACTTCGTTTTATTTTGGCTGTCATCAAAATTGTTGAAACAGAAAACAAAATGAACATTGAAAAACATTTACCTTTACAGTAGCACTGACCAACGTAACGCCCAAGTTGCACGATCGTGCGGGTGACGAAATCTTGAGTCCTAAGAGCAACATAAATAGCGTATAATAAATGTTTTGTATTATATTACACTTATTTAGACATTAAAGCAAAAATATTTATCTAAGCAATTAGAAATATACTGATAATTACCTTTTTACGATAGATAAAATGATGAGCTATATCCGTTGTACTTGTAAACAAAGCTAGACATGCCGCCTGAAAGTAAAACATGGACTACAACCGCCATCTGTTGATAAAAAATGATACCAGACTCTTTCTGCTAACCAGAACGATCGTTCGATTCGGGTTTTTATTACATACGACTGTTTCAGAAGCAAAAATTGACATGAATGTCTAACCCGCACGATCGTGCGCGCTGGGTCTTAAAGGGATAAGGCGAATTAACGTCGCCACAGAGATACTCGTTTTACTGTCCGTACAAGATGGCGTCGAAACAGTACTCCATCCCAGTGAGGAGAACGTCTCGTTGATGTTCAACGAGCCATGTTCACTCGTGTTGCGCGGCAGGCATGTTCACAAAACCTACTCGTTTTGGAATGAAAACCCTTGTGATTGGATGGTGGTAGTCACGAGACATCAGAGTTAAGTTACCATAGTGTTGGCTTTAGTTTTCTTTGCAAGCAAAATTTTTACACTTTAGTTTTAATGATCAGAAATGGCGGAAGATTTTTCTGATGAGTATGATTACAAGATTATTGATAATAATGAAGAAAACATCATTTTTCGTATAAAAAATGTACGCGATAAATTTCATAAAGGGCAATTGAGATTACCTAAAATTAAGATTCCAGTTATTTGTAAAACAAGAAAAAAAAATATGCAAAAGATTTTCATTTATACGCGATATTACTCCCCCCCCCCCTCCATCACCCTCCTCTTCCAAAATAGTTTTTTTTTCATACTCTTATAATTTACAATCTATTTATTAAATTCCTTAATGGCAATGAAATATTACTGTTATTGAAATCCACAATATTTACTTATATATATATTATTGAAATCTATATCTTTATCAACGTAGATTTTATATTTGATATATATCGAAATATATATGGAAGTGAATATTACGATAAACGCTTTGAAAAGCTCAATAGATAATACAAAAATTTCATTCTAAAGTTAATCTTTCATTTTAATTATTATTTTAGTTTTTTTTTTATTATTATCAGTTGTCAACACACTTTCAAGAAACGACTGAAAATTTCTAAGATTCTAATAAATATGGCAAAAATGTAATTCAGGCCTTTCTAATTGTTCGAATAGCATTGAACGCTGTCTTTTTTAACGATTTACTGCAATGTTTACATTTAGCAAATAAGATTTCCATTCATTTCTTCTGTTTAAGAAAAGCTAATAACTGCCAAAGATGGTAACCTATATTAACAAACGCGCCAATAACCAGCGACCAATCACAAGGATTTTCATTCCCAAACGAGTAGGTTTTGTGTACATGCGCGCGGCAGTTGCCAGGTTGCTGCTATCACGGCGTGCGCACGTGTGACCCTGATATGTGCGGCGTGACAGGCTTTCGTGCTATGAGAGTTGTCATAGGCTTTCGTGCTGTGAACGTTTCACAGGCTTTTGCGTGCTGCCATCTGTTGGACTCGAGAGAACGTGGTGATGTCGGTGAAGGTGCGTGTTCATTTATCCAAGATTACCAATGCAGGAGTATGTGCGGGAGCCAGGATCGAACCTGGGAACCCACGGGCAGTAGGTGAGATCTTAAGTGCCTAGCAAAAGGCTAGCTCAATCACTTCCTGCGAGATACTCGTTTTCTACTGCCCGTACAAGATGGCGTCGCCACAATATATATATATATATATATATATATATATATATATATATATATATATATATATATATATATATATATATATATGTTTTAAACAGATATTATAAATATTTGAATTCGCAAACCGTAAGATAAAATACTGAGAGGAGGCTCTTACCGAAAGATAATATAATTTTTTTTTATAGATAAATGTTTTAATAACACTTATTAATTATCACAAATAATAAAACATTCCAACGAAACATTTTAATCTTTTCTCCGAATAAAAACAACAAAACTGGACAGTTGCCAAATTTCATACAAAAAAAAAAACGTGCCGATAATTTTAACAGCAAAATAAATAAAAATGAAATAAAATAATGGGAAGATGGAGTTAGTATAAATGATGTAAGTTGCTTTAAACTGCGTAATCGAGCCACTTAAGGAAAGGGCATGTTTACAAACAAACAGTTCAATCAACAAATCTAACACCTTATTTTTGTCGTAGCTATCATTGCCGGAATCGTCATGGCGACGTAGGCCAATCATATTATAGACCAGTTTATAGGAGTCATATAGAATAAACAGGTTTTTCTTGCAAATCAACCGTAATTGAACCAACAGTGACGTCAACTGCCCTTTCCTTATAGCACTTTATTCTTAGAAGCTAAGGCAAATATTTGCAGTAACAACCGCCAGAGGGCGCTATTTCCAACTCGCGAAAAGTCTCCCATTTATCTGACTGGACTGGGTTTATTATTTAATGACTTTGCTTACAACAGCTGAGCCTACAGCTATTTGTAATAGAAGTCAAGTTTGATTTTTCATTGTTTAAACAAGATTTGCTGTATATTCTTTAAATAAATAAACTCTTTTACATTTCTGGTGTGAATTTAAAATTAAAATGAAAGTAAATACTAATGTTTAAATTTATTTCCCGACCACTACACGGCGAAAGCTAAAGTATAGTGCCTAGAAGTCGGCAGAATAAGCAAACTACTTACTTCTAGGCACTGTACTATAACACTGCGTAGGCGATCAAGCAGTTGTTATGTGCGGATTTTTCTAAAAAAGAGGGAGGAGGATTGAGTAGTTGAATGTTTTCAAGTTCTTTTGTTTCATGTAATTTAGAAAAAAATTAGAAGAAAGAGAAATTAAATTTTACTTTAGTAGCTATTATAAATATGTTCTGTTACCGAATTTATTTCATAATCGATGTGTTTTGTTTAAAAATGGATATTCTTTATTTGATTTGCGTATATATATTTATTTTAATTCATTTTCATAAATATAAATATTCGCAGATAGTTTTAAAAAAAGTATATAATTTCGTAAAAGTTTAACCAATCGATTTTTATTTTATTGGTACATATTTGAAATCAGATTCAGAGGTTATTTTCAGAATTCTGCATTCCTGTTCTTTTCCTCATTCAGGGGATTTTAGGGGGGGGGGGGGGTGAAAACGTATCTCGCGATCTATGATGGTTTTAGAAATGAAATTTTGAAAGGTGGTAAATCACAAAACATAGAAACTAGATATAAAGGAGTTGGTTGGGGGTGAATTAGGCCCCTTGCTGTGTATGTTTAGGAGGGAGAGCGCAAAAACGCATCTCAGGATCACTCGCCGCTTTTGTCATAAAAATTGTCAGATGCTCAGTGTCAGAATAAACATAAAATACAGATGAAAAATTTTTAAACTCGGTCCGTTTTCTATCGTAAAAAAATGAGAATCTATCACGGTGTTAAAGATTAAATTTTGAAAGAGGATAAATCACATAATGTAAACATATTATGCAAATAACTTTTTCTATCTGCAGGTACCTCCTTTCCCCGGGTGTGAGGGGAGGGGAAAAATAGTAAATCATGACTTTCGTGATGAAATTTTGCTGCATGCTAAGTGTCAGAATATAAACATAAGATTCGGATGATTCTTTTTTCTTTTTTAAATTCAGCCCCATCACCCACCAGGAAAAAATAAAAGGGGTAGGGCATAAAAACGTATCTCCGCATTTCTCAAGGTTTGAGAGATGAATTTAGAAAGTAGGTGAATTGCAAAATATAAACAGCAGATATGAAGAATTATTTCGTTTCATTGTAAGCATCGCCGGATGTCGGGGGGCAACCCTTTTTTAAATTTTTATTTTAATCATTTACAGTTTTTTTATCCTATATTTTTATGTATTCACTAAATTATATTCATTCATAAATGCAGATTTTTATTTAACAGATCAAAGAGAGTTTTTCATTTTTCAATAAAAGCTATACATCTAAATATAAAGTTAAAAAAATAAAAATAAAAGACAGCCACCAATTGATGTTTAAACCTAAATTTTTAGGTCACGACAATCACAACAAAGTGATTACAAGAAAACAATCGACAAAAATGAAATATATTTCACATTTATTAGAAAATAAAATATATTATTAGAAAATAAAATATATTATTAGAATTTTTATTGCTGCACTGAGAATATTTGAAATTTTATCGAATGTGAAAAAGAAACAAAATTGCAAACGTGTCAGAAAAATCCGCAATGACGATCAGAGGATTTTTTTTCTTTCTATTTTAAAACGCATTTCAGTTCTATTTATGGAATGTTACAACAGTCCTTCCTATGGAGCTTTATTTGCGAATCACTGTTTAAAAAAAACATGATTTAAAATGTGAGAAAAGTTGTTGCTGATAAAAAAGTAGATGTTTGCTAGTTTTTATTAGTTGCGATTTATATTGGTCTATGATAAATATTATTTTGAATTATTTTCCAACCAACCAACTCTACTTCTCCAGGTGAGTGGAGAGTCGATTCATCAAGCAAGGGAGTCGGTTTAGACTAGACTCCGCAAAGTCAGTCGAAATGCCCATCCCTGGACAGAACAGTTTTATGATTGATATGCTGGTAAATACTAAATATTAATTTCTAATTTTAGAGCACTTGCAGATTTAAATGAGAATGCTCTGCCTTTTTAATAATTCAACAAGGAGAACTTAGTACCATGTAGGTGTTCGTCCCTCATTTTAAGTGTTTTACAAATTGCTTGATATCCGTACCTTACATTAACACCTATTTTTTCATAAACAAATGATTACTTAATTTTACCGGTATGAGTGAAATATTTCGGTCATGTTGGCATTGTATTAATTCGGGGATCACCAAACTCAATCTTTTCAGATTCAACCGCATATGGTTAGTTTGTATAAGATTTAACGTGCACTTCATATTTTGTTTTATTTTTTAAAACGAGCTTAACAGATAATGTAATTCAATTTAATACGAATAGAATTGTCTTCTGAGGGACCCAACTTGGCTGCATTTTCTGCATGTGACGTTTTTGATGGGATACAAATTTATCCTAACGACAATAGTGATGTGAATAAAATAAAACAAAAAAATATTTATTTTCTGACGGATATTTTAATACAATTACTGATATATTTCGATGTTTAAAGAAATTTTATTATCAACAGAAAATTCAATGAAGTCAATTAATGAGATTTCATATCTTTTAATTGTAATCAATCCTCATAAATTCGTTTAAATGTAATCTGAATCACATATAAGTGTATACACATTTTTTTTTCAATTATAATTTTTTTACTGATTGCAACTAATCTATATAATAAAAGCGTAAGTCATGTGACTGTCATCAACAGTACCAGGATGCCCGCATCGCTGTTTCATATGCCGGGCGGTCATTTTCACTCAAAATTGTTTTTTCGAATAAAACTGCATAAAAGTTCCATTTTTGGAAAGATGTTTGAGAGATGAGTTACATTCAAATATGTATATATTCTGAGATAACTTCAGTTGAAATTGGATTGACAGCCCAATATCTCATTCCATCAAAATAAACAAACACAAGAGATTCGTTCATCGTGAACGATAGAAATATAAAACCATGAAGGTAATCATTCGCAAAGCAAGTTCTCCGCGAATGAATTTTTGGAGTGCTTCCTGGTGTCAAAAAAATAATTCACACCAGTACCTGTGAGACAATCAAACTTTACCATAATTCTGTTTGATGAAGTGCTATACAATTCAACTTCCTTCCGGATCTTTTCTTGGCGTAAGGTGAATGTAAACAAATACATCTCGTAATTATATTTAATGAATCAAATTTCGAAATGAATTGGCAGTTAATTTGGTACTTATGTATTATACGTGCCAGGAAGAGAGATCGCCGAAAAAGATTTTACTCGCCAATCATATTTACCATTGTTAATGACCAATCGCGTTCAAAACAGTAATTTACTATACATTTATAAAATACATAACATCATTAAGTACTTTTATGTTATTTTGGCGCAAATCTCACCAATAGCATTTTTAAAATCGCCAATACCAGGTTTTATATTTCGCGTGTGCAAATTAGAAACGTTACTTTGATTTTTAAATCAAATGTTTCGATTTATGATATTATTTCTTATTTATCTATTTTCTATTTTAAATAAAAAATGTAAACGGCATGTACTTTAAATGGGAACAGCTGTCGCAGACGTATCGGGGTTGGCGCGATATTTGTTTTGTTCAATTTTGGCGAGAAAACCTCATTTTCAGGTACCTGTTAGAGATTGCTAAAACCGCATGTTACTTTTATTTTATTATGAAATAGTTTCTTTTATATTAAAAAACCCACAATTTTATTATAAAACACGTAATCATTAATTTATCATAAAACACACAACATTTAATTTATTATAAAACATACGGAATCTGCTCTACAGGGTTGCTATGCAAGCAAAATCGAACCGAAACCACCGGGTTGCCCAGGCATAAAATCGCCATTTTGACGTCGAAATGATACCCTGGTGCGCTTGCGGCAGCTGTACCCAAAATGACCCATCATTAAAAGTGGTAAATAATATAGAATCAAAGTAAATTAATACAAAAAATAATTTAGCATACATTTATTAAACACATAAAATCATATTGATGGCTTTTAAGTTTGATACTTTCCATGGTAGTTTTATTGGCGGTATGTTATATCCACCGGAATGAATATAAGATATATATTCTAATCACATACTATTTACCTATGAATATAATATATATATCTATAATCTATATCTAATAAATCAATAAAAGCGTCTTCAATTGTCTTTTATATTTCTACTACATAATGTTAACTATAGAGTTACAATATATAGAAAAAAAAGCGGGTTGCTGTAATTAGAATTACAGGCTCCAATGTTGACACGGGTTATTTATCTGTTACGGATTTTAATAAAGTCAGTAGACATTAAGCAGAAATGCCAAAGTAAGGAAATTACGCAATTATGAAAACTCCTGAACTATATCAAAAAAGGGGACCAGATAAAAACAAAGTCGAATAGAGATCAGCATCTAGAAGAAGTTCGTGAATTTTAATCAGATTGTACGCCACGGGTCAAAAGTGCTGACAGCAAATATGATTTAAAGGGAATGTGATTATCAAAACTGGCTTCCAAAAGTTCAATGTTTCACCAAACCATACGCGAAAGTTATGTGCAGCCTGATTATGGCACATTATTCAAGACGTTTTTGATGAGAATGGTGAGAGATTTTCTATCTTCCGTAATCGAGTCTACAGCCAAAGTTAGCGACAAAAAAAAAATATTAGCAACAATATGCAGAGCCGCTGACACGTTTCACGGGCCCCTAGGCACACCAAAAGTACGAGCCTCCTACAAGAAAAAGTACGAAAATTCGCCGCTTATACGAATCATTGTATAATCGAATCATGTTTTTTTTAGAATTAAGGACATGACGTTAATTGTCGTTTATTTGAATCAGTACCACCCCCTCTGATTGAATCAGATTCCGCTTTACAAACATGGTTAATTTTAAAAGGCTGTTATTAAACTTTAATCGAATACTTGCCATAAAATAATTTACTTAAGGGTATTTTGGAAATTTTACGTTTTACCTGTTTGACAATCCCGTTTCTGACACATTTGCAAACAAAAAATGAAAAATTCAACTAAGTTTAATAAGGTGTTATAGAATTAAGAAACGTGTTCCTCTCCCTTTGATTATAATCAGTTGCTACTTGATGACATACTTTTCATGATTTCATATCCCAAAAATTACGTTGAAAAACCCATTTTGACAGTATTCATAGATATATAATTTTTTCAAATATTGATGTCATAATTTATATTTACGTATAAAAATTGTTAAAATCTATAAAAATCACAATATGTTTGGGATGGTTAATACTAACGCCACAGAATATTCAGCGTGAAAAAAATAATTATTACAGACAAACGATATGAATAAAAATCAATTTACCATTTAGAGAGGTAAACTTACATCTTTATAATTCCTAAATTCTTGACTGAATGGCTTTCATTTTGATATCCAAAATTTAAATTTGCCCTAGATGCACAATATGAAGTAAAATCGTGTTTCTGTATTGGAAATTTAAAATCATTTTGCTATTTCAATATGGAGACGGCTCCCTCAGACTTATTTTTAATATATACTTTTAAAAAAGATTTATTTTCGCAATTAAATTGCTATTTTCATTTTTCTCCTATAAAAATGTAAGTGGAAAGGGTTCTTTTTTTACTTTCTTCTATCTATAAAAGAAGAAAGCATTGTAATCGAAAATTTTCGACTTCCGGTTTTCGACGGATTTGCACGCTTTAGGGATCAGAGATTCCGAAAAACATGTTTTTACAAAATGTCTGTCTGTCCGTCTGTCCGTCCTCATTGTATCATTGAAAAGTGTATGAAGTTATGCTTCAAATTGAACCACATTTTTTTACTATGTTTTTGGCTATGGCAAGCAGGTCCTACTTGAATTTGGGGATATTCCGACGAAAGGGCGCGCTGCTATTGCGATTTTTGTTCGATTTTCACTATTTTGTCATCGAAAAGTGATGAAGTTATGCAGATAATTGAACCAATTTTTTTTATATGTTTTTGACTATAGCCTGCAGGTCCCTGTTGAATTTAGGGATATTTCGACGAAAGGGGGCACTGCGATCGCGATTTTTGTTCGATTTTCACTATTGTATCATCGAAAAGTGTATGAAGTTATGCAGATAATTGATCCAATTTTTTTATATGTTTTTGACTATAGACTGCCGGTCCAAGTTGAATTCGGGGATATTTCGACGGAAGGAAGGGGGGCTGCGATCACGATTTTTATTTGATTTTCACTATTGTATCATCGAAAAGTGTTTGATGTTATGCAGATAATTAAAACAATTTTTTTTCTATGTTTTTGGCTATGGCGCGCAGGTCCTATTTGAATTTGGTGATATTCCGCCGGAAGGGCGTGTTGTGATTTGCAAAAAAAAATTAGAAATCTTAAAAGTTTTTTTCGTTAAATGTTCGGCCTTGATCCGGAGAATCCGGAGCAATTTTTGTTTTGCCTTTATCTTAAAAATGGCTGAGATATAGCGGTTTGAAATTTTAGGGTAGCTGACATTTTCAAACAAGACAGCAGAATTCATCCATAAACGGGTTTAATTTATGAGTTTTTGTTAACATGGTTTCGGCAAATTCTCTTTCATTGTTGTAACCATTGTTCCTATTTTTATATGCTTAACACTATATATTTATATTCGTCAACGTCATATTCTCGCCAACCTTGGCGACAGTTGGCGAAATATCGCCAAATTTGGCGACAAAAATAGGTTGCCATAAATGAAGCCAACTTGGCTGTAGAGGATTAATTTGGCGGTATTCTCATTCAAATTCAATGTTGACGAGAACACGCATTTTAGCTTCGTGTTTTTCAGTAAAATTAGCTAAAATCGTAAAACCAAGGAGTAGGGAGGCTATCTGTTCCTGTCGGTACAGGCCAGAAGGACTTTTCGTAGTTTAGTATACATCAGTTGATCGCATCCCGGTAACCCGACGATTCTCAAGAAACTGACGTACAACAGAATGACGAAAAATAATGATTTTATTGGCGATGTGAAGCAAATTTTGAAGTATTAACATGACTGAGATAGCAGAAAATATTGGGATTGGCACATCCGACTAGTTCTTTTTTTAACTAATTGTATACATACGACGCATAATGCTTAACAACATATAACATATAAATACTAGCTGACACGTCCAGCGTTGCCTGGTACCGTGATAATAAACTTTTCCATCGAATACATTTAAACTTTAACAGAAATATATTTCTTATTGTCTAAACTTTTTGAAATTTTTATGAGCTATAAATATAATGTTTCCAAACCCTGTGTATAATTTTCTTGCTAAAATATTGATATTTACTCCTGGAAGGACTGCAGATCGAGAGAAAAGTCGCGTGCGTACCCACGATTTAAGAAGGTTCTCAAATGATCTGCTCAACAACGCGAAACTTTCTGACACAATTTCAGACTCATTTTTAAACACAAAAGCATAAAATTGGCAGGCCTGACTGTTGAAGCGATTTGGAATCGAAATTAGTTTTCCATTTTTTGATAAATTATTTATCGAGTTATAAGTGATTCGTGTCACGTGACCACGCGTTTTTCTCTTTTCTAGCGCTGGAGCATTTTTAGATTAGGTTTTTTTACTTTCTTCTATCTTTACAAGAAGAAAGTATTGGATTCATGAAAATTTTCGTCTTCCGGTTTTCGACGGATTTATACGTTTTAGAAGGTCCTGAACACGATTTGACTATTTTTAGAAAATGTCTGTCTGTGACTCTGTCTGTCTGTCCGTATGTGACAAAAATTTTGTGGGCGCTCTATTTCAAGAACCAAATGCTCGGAATTTAATAAAAATTTTAGATTCAGTTAGTCCCTAATATAAATTGGTGCTGATTAGTTTTTGGTAAAAATCGCCCGGCAGGTGGCGCTGCTATGCAACATTTTTCGCGATTTCTGCAATAGCTCTATCTCAAGAACTAATGCTCGGAATTTAATAAAACTTTAGATTCAGTTAGTCCCTGATATAAATGGGTGCTGATTAGTTTTTGGTAAAAATCGCCCGGCAGGTGGCTCTGTTATGCAACATTTTTCGCGATTTCCGCAATAGCTCTATCTCAAGAACTAATACTCGGAATTAAATAAAACTTTATATTCAGTTAGTCTCTGATATAAATTGGTGCTGATTAGTTTTTGGTAAAAATCACCCAGCAGGTGGCGCTGCTATGCAGCATTTTGAAGGATTTACACGATTTTAGCGATAGTCATATCTCAAGAAATAATGCACGGAATTTAATAAAACTTGAGCTTCAGTTAGACCTTGATATAAATTGGTGCTGATTCTTTTTAGTGTATGCGAAACCTGTGTGAGATAGAAGAAAGTTTTGGGATTGACACATCCGACTAGTTTAGATTTGGATTTCCGGAGCCAATCCCAAGTTTTCGCGCAAAAAAAAAAAAAAAAAAAAATTGCGAAAGTTAGTTCTATAAACGATTATTTTTCAAAAGGGTAACATTAATATTTTTATCTTCTTCTATCTTTACAAGAAGAAAGAATTAGATTCATAAAAAAATCGACTTCCGGTTTTCGGCAGATTTATATGTTTTAGAAGGTTCTGAACACGATTTGACTGTTTTTAGTAAATGTCTGTGACAAAAACTTTGTAGGTGCTCTATCTCAAGAACTAATGCACGGAATTTAATAAAACTTTAGATTCAGTTATACCTTGATATAAATTTGTGCTGATTAGTTTTTGGTGTAAATCGTCCAACAGGTGGCGCTACTATGCTGCATTTTTCATGATTGCTTTATCTCAAGAACTAATGCACAGACATTTATCAAACTTCAGATTTAGTTAAGTGTTGAAATAAGTTGTTCTTGATTATGTTATGGTGCAAATTTCCGAACAGGTGGCACTGCTATGCTTAGTTTTTTTTTTTTTTTTTTTTTTTGATTTACACGATTTTAGCGACAGTTATAGCTCAAGAATTATTGCACAGAATTTAATAAAACGGTAGATGCAGTTAGATCTTGATATAAATTGGTGCTTATTTCTTTTTGGTGTAAATCGCACAACGGATGGCACTGCTATGCTGCATTTTGCACGGTTTCCGCAATAGCTCTACCTCTACCTCAAGAACAAATGCACGGATTTTCATCAAATTTCAGATTTAGTTAGACGTTGATATGCTGTTATATGTTGCTGATTAGGTTTTGGTGTCGACCAACAGGTATTGCTCCTATGTTGCACTTTTTCAGGAATTACACGACATTAGCGACAGTCATATCGAAATAATTAATGCACGGAATTTCATTAAACTTCATATTCTATTAGACGTTGAAACAGGTCTCGGGAAACATTTCTTTTGAAAGTGTTTACACTGTTATTTTATCGAACGAATTGCGGCATTTTAAAAGTACAAGTGCGATCTTTAATTCGGTGTATTCGTTTTTTCAGCATTTTGGTTAGTTACGTGGATTCAGGCTTCGAAAAATTGGGTGAGAACTTGAGTTTGACATTTCTTAAATTTTTTTGAAAGGGCTAATATTAATATTTTTTCAAACGAAATGCTCAGTTTTAAGGCTTAAAGAAAATAGGTGTGGTTTGGTGTCTTTATATTTTCCGTATTTCGAAGGGTTCGAACGGTCCGCGCTTAGGGCAAAACAAAAACCGCTTTCGCACTTTTGGATCTTCTCTACTTCCACGCTTTGGAACGGGGTTCTGTAACGTAACCTCCGCAGCGTTTTTTCAATAGAACCTGTTTAATTGCAGGTTTTAATTGATATCTTGGCTAATTATAAAAAAGGGAAAATCGTATCCCTGTCTTGGATGATCCTCATTCAAATTTTCAGACGTCTGCACGTGGTAGATTTTCTTAGCCCTCCTACACAGACAAACATTTATTTTTCTTTTATCAGTATATATAGATAACATACACAGCATAGGTATAAACGGCATGTAACTCAAACTTTAAAAGTTTTTTACGAACAATATAAAAATATCTTCTATTCTAACTTATTTTTCAAAATTTTACTTTATTATTCTTGACGGGCTTTCGGATAGTAAATTTTAAAATTTATTCACAGACACTAAAGTTAACTCTCTCATCTCTCATGCATGAATTGTTTTAAAGTGGATTAAAAAGTTATTTTGCATTTAAAATGAATTATTAAGAAGAGATAATTTTTAAAATCTTACAATTATTACTAAATTACAAAATGACCCTGATAAAGCTGAGCGACTTACAAACACTAAAACATTTTTACAAAAATAAAGTTATTAAATAGTTTTTTATGATTATTTAAACTTTGGAGATTTTACCACAAAGCAAAAAGTTAAATAATTATATTTATTATATTATATTTGTAATAATTATTGGTCATGTTTCTGTTTACATCCATATGCAGAAAATCTCTCAGAAAATTCTGTGATGCAGAAAAGAAAACAAAATTGACAAAGTTAGATTTTCCAATGGAATATTTGAAACTGAATTGGCCCTCCAACCTATTTCTATGTTTTACAAACATTATTAAATTTTATATGAAGTTTATAAGTCATACAGAGATGAAAATAACATAAGCACAGTTCTATGGGAGACGGGGGTTGCTTTTCAATACAACTTCATATGAGGTTGCCATGCATGACATAGTTAACCTCTTCGCGACGAGCGTCACTTATACTTACACAATCCTTGATTATTTATATTAGTAAACTTTAGTAGAAAATTTTTGGCTGATTCAATCGCATAATTTCTGCAATTAAATTGCACAAAAATTTATTTTCTGAATTAATAAAATATTAAAAATTATTTAAATGATACGTGTCGCGTAGGGGTTAATAATCTAAAATATCTGTCATGTTCATACTGATGATAAATACTATATCATTATTTATAAAATATAATATATTTACATTAAGTAAAAGTATTTTGCAAAATTTTTAGTATATTAATAAAAAAGGTTTTTGTATGTGTGTTAGGTTTTTTTGTTTGTTGGTTGGTTGGCAATGGCTAGAAAAATCTATTGCACGTAGAGGTCTGCAAATTTGGATAATGATAGGCAAAAGCAAATTCGAATGCACCTGAGGCTCAGATTTTTCATTTTTGGATAATTAGCTTAATTAGTCATCCCTTGAACAATTTCCTGGAACAAAATCTCCTTTGCATAAATCTCTTGTTATGCACGAGATTTTATTAGGGATTTACCCAATCTAAGCAACAAACGGAAAAGATATACATGTAATTGTGAAATTAAAGATTTTGTTGAAAGATTCTTTGTTATGGATGAAAATATGCAGCTTTACGTATAATTATGAAAGTAAAATCGTCACAGAATCGGGAATTTGCTTCGTTGTATAGTGTTGCTGCGATCATCTTTAGCACACGTGGGAGAAACAGACCGGGATCTCCGTTAAAAGTAAATTCCGACCTATTATACACTTCCATATCTGATTGGGATTTGAATCATGCACCTCTTCTTCAGTAGCCAAACGTTCTAACCACTAGACAAGCAGGTAGGCCTGAGTCTCGGCGAAATACTTTGAACGACGTATCATTTTATCACACGAAGTCAATATGTGTCTTTAATTTTCATTCTGAAAAAAAAGTTTTAAGTCTATTGTGTTTAAAATTTTGACTCTGAATAAAACACCAGAAAAAAGCTGCACGATTGTACGTTTTTCTGTAAGCTTTACCTTTAAAAGACAATGGGGGTGGCCTTTTCAACTTGTTTTGAGCGGTTGTTGGGGCGGCTCAGACCCCTGACCCACCTGGGCTGCGCTTGGACATATAGGTACTTCTCTGAGCTCTCACATTAAAATACCCCTTCCACTAAATTAATTCAGTTTTTGTGCAAGAATTTTATTCCTCAGCATTAATATAATTTTTATAGAAGAAAGATAAGTATAGTTTCTTTCTATGTGGGGGCCTGGGTTATCATGATTATGGGTCCCGGTCCAGGTTTTCACGATCAGAAATCTGATAATTGGATCTGAAAGAAACGCGTTGTCAATTGAGCTATACAAAAATTGGGTTGAAACTTTAATATCACGCTTCAATTTTTATGCAGTCAGTAAACATGACCATCAAGATTTTATTATTATTATTATTTTTTTTAATTAGGCATAGTAGGTACACGACTAGGGATAAGAAACTTAAGATGAGGGGGAGATTTTGAATATCATTTTAAATTTTGTGTATAGTGAATCTCATGTAGTATAATGAGGTTGTTATAAGTTTGATATTTTAAAATATAATAAAAATATACTATATTATTTCTGATTTCAGGTTTTTCCTTTTTTTTTGTCACATAATAATGGTTTAAGTTTAAGGTCGCTTGCCAGGAACACAAGTAGAAATTAGAGGCCCGGTACAGCGGTGAGCTGGGACCTCTGCCTGTCCTGTATGTACAATATACATATATACATAATACAAAAACTGTCCCTCACGGGGCCATTTTCAGCTTAGTGCCTGATACAACTGTACCCCTATAGCCCTTTGTACATGTCCCTGTCACTCACATAGTTATATTTTAACCAAAATAATTTTCTGGTATTTTATATATTAATCCAAGACGTCATATAAGTGAGTAAATTGATTGCGTAACATATATTGAATACAGAGGGCTCTAAGAATGTCTATACTTTGAGCCTTTATTTTTCTAAATTAAGTATTGACGACTATTAGTGCAACATTCCATATCGACTAGTCTTTAATTTATAGTAATGGGAATAATTATTTTGTGTACACACAAAATAGTTATTTATACATATTTTTTAGGTAATTTTCTTTCTATGCGGCAAAAATGTATTCAAAATTTTCGGACAAATTCCACTTTTTTACTGTTGTTTTCTTTTTCTCTTATGCTTCGCTCTTATACTTTGTAATAAATATAGTTAATGAAAAAAACTAAGGATTAGGAAAAAAAAACAGAAACACAAGTTTGTACAGAATAAGCATAAGTATAACGTAAGTATTATGTACCATCAATTTAGAAAAAAAAATTCCCAATTAAGCACTACTTACTGAAACTTACTTCCTGATAAAACGACAATGAATAATGAGACATGAGTATGAGCGATAAACCTTTTTGGCATGGCTGCCGGCGATCTTTGAAACTAAAACCATAGTCTTTTCAGGAATACATTAAGTTCCGGTCTATTTGCAACAAGAATGATTTATTATTTAACAGCTTTTAGCATTAGTCCTCTTGGTGGGGTGTTTCCTGTAGTTTTGTTCAAAACATTCTAAATTACATTTCTAGGAAATGGTTTTCAGCTTGTAATGGTAATTTACCTTACAATTTACATGAGTAAGTTCAGATTTGAAACATTATAAAATTTCTAAAGTTGTTCTATCCAGACTGGGTCCCAGGGCAGTTGTCCCCTGTGCCCCCCTCTCACCGGCCGTGACAATATGGTTCAGTGTAAATGTGGATATCATTAAAGACTTCAACGAAATAGACTTCATTGCATCAAATCGTATTAACTAAAATACGCCAATTGGCAATGGACCCAATTACGGAAAATTACTTAATATGTTTAAGAATCTCCGCATTATTGAACATATAGCAACTAATAAGCAAACGGACATGAAGCTTTTAGTGGGTTATGCGGTTTTTGTCAAGAAAGATGAAATATATAACAAAAAATATGCGAAATGCTACCATGATCGCAAAAGTTCTTGATTTGTTTATTAGAATCTTCCTGTTTGACGAAGGATTAAGGGAAAAAAATAATAAATTATGAATAAAAGAAACGCGTTAGAATGCTTAACATACATTTAAAGGAGACCAAACTGGTCGCAAGTGGCGGCTAGTCTATAATAACAGATAAAGTAATTTTATCATACATGTAGATGTAGTTCAAATTAGGTTGTGCTTTTCTGTTTTGTTTTGTTTCAGTTTCCATGTTTACAGTTAATAGCAAATTATTCTTTGATTATTTCGATCTAACAATTAAGACTAATATTTAACTTATTTAAAAATATTATTTACTTTTCTGTTTATACGTAAAACTGTAAGCAATTGCAGATTTTATTATTTTAAATATCATATCAGGAGCAAGGCTAGACATTAAATTCTCCTCTCCCGATCTCCGCTTAGTGATTTATTTACTGATGGATACAAATACTAATGTTAATACTAAAAGATCAGTTTCAACCACATGATCATCAGCTCACCAAGTGTTAGCCAACCAATCATAATCGTGTATTTGTAGCCTGTATACGCCAGCGAAGTGATGACGTCACTGTAATGGCTGCTGGAGACAAGAAGTTTCGGTTTCCCGTTGAGCGTTAATGTTACCAAAAATAAAGTCGTGTTAACAGTATTAATAAATTTTTTTAACAAATTTCTGTTACAGATTTGCTAAATCTGAGGTAAGGCATTCATATGAATTCAACAAACTTCTGATTAAGTGCGTGATTTTTTTTTAATTCCTCAAAAAAGATAAGCCTTCATGCAGAGCATCAATGACCGATGTTTTGAATATTTGAATGTAATTTAAAAATGTTTTTAAGGTTTTAATTTCTTTTAGTTGATATTTCTATTACTCAGGCGTACTCTATGTTAAGTTTCATCTGAGTTAAATTGTGTTTCTGCTGGGTTTTTTTCTTTTTCTCTTTTTTTTTTTTTTAATTTTTCTTCATTTGGTGTATTATTTACATAAATTTCTCTGCTGAATCGTAAAGCAAGGGTGATATTTTAATATATTTTGCTTGATATTCCTGCAGTTTAAATGTGTTTTTCAGTCGTTTTCATGTTGTGTTGTTTTTTTCTTAATTATATTTTACTTGATTACCGAAAATGTCTATATTCAGTTGTTTACTTTCCTAGTATTTAATAAAATTTTATAAAGATAGTCAGTCTTCCTGGCTGCACGAAAAAATATAATCCAATAACTATGAAGAATCATTTGATAAAATTATCATTAGTGCTCTAGCTGTTAGAAAAAAAAAAAGAAAAAAAATAACAACAAAAAAGAAAAAAAAACAGCAGAAACACATTTCAACTCAGATGAAACTTAACATAGAGTACGCCTGAGTAATAGAAATATCAACTAAAAGAAATTAAAACCTTAAAAAACATTTTAAAATTACATTCAAATATTCAAAACATCCGCCATTCATGCTCTCCATGAAGGTTTATCTTTTTTTTGATGAATTAAAAAAAATGACGCACTTAATCTGAAGTTTGTTGAATGCATATGAATGCCTTACCTAAGATTTAGCAAAACTGTAACAGAAATTTCTTAAAAAAATTTATTAATACTGTTAACACAACTTTATTTTTTGCTTACATTAACGTTCAATGGGAAACCGAAACTTCTTGTCTCCAGCAGCCATTAAGCTGCGTTTTCACTGGTCGACCCAAGGCCTAACTTACCCAACTTTCGACCTAAACCCAAGATTTTAGGCAGTTAGGTAGCGATTTTGAAGGTTTGATCAGTACTCAATCCTAAGCCCATCTAACCCAAGCCCAGCCAATTAGAAAAGAGCTTTTTCATACATAATGGCGGCGATAAATAATATTTATTTTGGAATTATTCAGCTTTTACAAAAATAAATTCCATTTTTTGTGATTGAAGCAAAATAGTGAGTTTTCTTAACAAGTTTATATCGTTTATTAATGTCTTTCCGTTTAGTAAATAGCAATCCAGTATAGTACTTATTATTGCACTTTTTTTGTAGGATAAATATCTCTGTTTTTGATAATGAATCAGATGCTTTTTATTAATATTAAAATACTAAATATATAGTTCGTTTCTGATGTAATAATGGATACATAAAGTGCAGTTCTCAAAATTATTTTATTATGATTGAATGTTAACAATACAAAAAAAAGTAAATAAAAATATTATATATTATGATTATGGATATTTCTTTCTCATAATGAATTAAATATACTTGTTTCATTGATTTTAATTTATTATATATCCTTATTTGATAATGTGTTTTTCGGCAATTTAGAATTAAATTTCTCTTTTCTCATTTAAAATAATTATAAGTTAAGAAAGATTTGCTTACTGTAGCCCAGCCCATTGGTATTTAAATTGAAAATTAGTTAAAGACAAACGTCAATCCAGTTTTGTTAATACTTGAACATTCATGTTTATTCAAGCATGTAAACAAACTTTCTCTAAATTATATAAGCCAGTGTATTTTGTATTATCATATTCTCTTTTAAAGGTGAAATATGTATTACTAATTTCAAAACAGTTTGCCTTTTCAGATATTTACTTGTTAACTTTGCTATATAAAGAAAACTCTGTTGTTTAATTTTTGTTTTTTTATGCATTTCACCTGCAGATGTACTATATTTGAGTTTAATCTTGTTTGTTATTCCATTCATGCTGAAACTTTTATGAAGATTTAAAACTTTGTATGAAATTTAAATCAATTGCAATCATATACAACTTTTTTAAACAGACATCTCTAAAAATTGGCACACATTATCATGTATGATTTGTTATTAATTGAGCAATGTTTTCGTGTGATATTTCAATTCGAATGACATTTAACTTTTACTTCACCATAGTTTAATCCACAAATCCTGTAACTTTGATCGGAATTAATGCTCTTTTTGTATAAAAAATATTCTGTATTCTCTAAGTGAGGAGTAATGAATCTGAGAGTTATCCCATTGAATTTGTTATATGTACTTTATTTGGTCAACAAGAAAGCAGCAGGTTTAATATTATATACAAGTTATTAGATTTGGATTCTTTGATTGCTCTTCAGTCTTATTATTTTCTTAATTATGAATGTAGAAAAAAGGAGAAATTTAGTTCCAAGTCTGTGTTTATCTTTTTCTTTAGGAAAATTTTAAGAATTAGATTGGAAATAAACAATCATTTATAAGGCATGTAACTTAAAAAAAAAAAAAAAATGTTTAATAGCATGCTAAGCTTAAATAAACAAACTGGTACATTGCAAATAATGTTTACAAATTTTTTTAATGGTAAGGTATTCTTTCACAAATTAGCATTAGAATAACAGAAACCACTTTATGATTTAGGTTAGACCTTTTATGTGTACAATAAACTTTGTATAATGCTAAAAGATTTTAAAGTCCTCATTTTAATAGAGTTATACACTGTCTAAAGTAGAATATTATCTATGATGGAAAATTTTCTCGGTCCTGGTCGATTCTGTTTTAGACGTAGTTTGCTGTATTTCATTTAGTCTTATGTAACATTTTCTACTGCATTTTACAAATAGTTATATTTATATTGTATCAGTTATAAGATGATTGTTATATCCTGATAAATGTTATTGAGTCAGTTTAGGTTTCTACTATATTTTAATTAAGAAAACAAAATTTAGTGAATATTCTAGTAATATTTTTTTAAACTGATACAATGTTGCATTATGCAACTTCTGTTATTTGAAATTTTATGCTTGTGTAATGATGTCTGAGAGATAGACGATAAAATTCTTTATCTGCAAATTGACAGTAGTGCTGTGAACTTACCAATGTGAAAAAACAAATCCATTAATTTTTAGATGTTTAAAGATAATTAAGTATTGTTTTAATAATAGATTAGGAAAACATTTTATGATTTATTATTAATATTTAAAAGTGAAATTTTTTTGAGTGAGTCAATTTTAAATAAGTCTAAAATATAAAGGCACAGATGTTATATACACACCACATTGGTGCGATTTTTTTCCCCCCGCCAATTTGGCGAAAACTTTGTTTTTGAATATTAGTTACAAATAGCATGCAATAATAGCATGTGATTTTTTATTTCAATATAAAAATAAAATAACGTTATAACATTAATATACATTATAACGTTAGTGTTATAAACTTTAATGTACATTATAATGTTAATATTCAAGAACAAAGTTTTCGCCAAATTGGCAGGGGGGAAAATTGTGCTAATGTGGTGCATATATGACATCTGTTCCAATAAATATTGATATACCTAATAAAAATAATTTATAGAATTAAAAGCAAATAACAACAATTTATTTTTTTTGCCAAATTGGTAGGGGGGGGGAGGATCGCACCAACATGGTGCATATATGACATCTGTGCCAATATAAATGTATATTTTGGAAAAGCCCACAAATTATCATTGTCTATACTTCATATATACTAAAATATATATTAATAAACAGAAAATGTTATGAAATATTTCTAGCCTAATTTTTACTTTAACCAAACTTTTAAAATCTGAAATCTTCTCTCTTTTTAGAGCCAATTTTGTTGTTGTATCCTGGACAACTGTAGATATCAATGTGATTAAAGGAACTGGGTTCACCCACATGTGCAACTTTTATTTCACGAGATACCACATGGCATAATTGCCACGAGATTGGCATTTCTCTTCCATCTACTGACCTCCAAGTGAGAGGACTCTCCACACCGCTATCGTTTTGTGCAAGTCTATAACAGTGACATGGCATTACCAAGAGCCATCCTCGGAAGAAATGACCACATCTGATGCGACTTAGCTGCCATGTTCTGGTGAGAACTACTGCTGCATTGTGGCATAGTTGGATAAATATTGCTTGCTGTATATTGATACATAATTTGAACTGTATACGCAAGCAATGCTTTTTCGACTGTAAAATGGGAAAAGCTGTGTTCACCAGCAACTGATCTAGCAGGGAGAAAGTTTTACCAAAAGTAAGCGTTTATTGTTATTGTAATAATTTATCCCATTTTTATTAATATTCCGTAAGATGTTTATGATACTTAATAAAAAAGGTTGTATTAAAATTTGTGACATAACTCATGGGACTTCAGTCTGTGTTGTCCTTTTCTTAAATCTGTTTAGGGGGACAGTTTGACACAAGAAAATCGCCATTTGGGTAGTCTGTAATTTCTATCCAGAGTATTTTATAATTATCAAAAAATTAATTAAAATGTAATAAAATATTTAATATGGTATTTCCTTGATATAGATAGCGGCGACTAAAATGTATCGCGAAGTTATATTACATATATGACATTAAAATCATATTGACATTTTATGATGTATATATATTTTAGACATAAATATTATGAAAATATATATATATATATTGGGTACATTTAGGATATACATATATACAGTATACTTCCTCAAATCCACCACCCTAAAATCTGCAAATTCTTAAAATCCGCACATCGTTCCTGATGTAAACAATGTAATTTACAATTAAGATATAAGTGTAAAATTTT
This sequence comes from Maratus michaelseni, assembly GCA_963931845.1. NCBI lineage: Eukaryota > Metazoa > Arthropoda > Arachnida > Araneae > Salticidae > Maratus > Maratus michaelseni. Next base: position 161,812,354 of record OZ007597.1, read on the forward strand.
AGTTTTTAAAAAATTTTATATCATTCTGTACACATTTTAATATGTAATTCTGTTTGATATGATTCAACTCGTGTTTTCTCATGAAGAAAGTATAAATTTATTTCTGAAAAAATTCTAGATACTGCTGATATCAGTGGCGATTGCAATATATATATTTTTTTAACCAAATAATTTTTGTATAATCAAGCTTTTTTGGTTATTAAGCACGGCTGAACATGAAAGAAAACTTTGTTATTTTAAGATTTTTATGTGAATTATTAGTGTACATTTATAAGGTGAGTTTCACTGAATAATTTAAGAAAAAAATATCTCATCATTATCATATTTAATTAAGCATTAATAATTATTTACTTGACCTTTACTTTTATATTTTAAATGTTTTTTAAATTTTCTTAATTTTTTTATTTTATTTTACTGTAAGCATTCATTATAATTTTCTGTGCATTATTAAATTCAAATTATTGTTTAAAAAATGTAAATAAAACAGTGACCAAAAATCTGCATAACATCTGGTTTTAAGCTACACAGATTTAAGGAAGTCTACTGTATAAGATTGGCAAAATCATTACAACTGTGGGATAATAGTAATTGTGAAGGCCACTATAATGAGGAAGTATCTTTTAATTTTTTTGTTTATTTGATTTACACAATGTTTAGGAGAATGCACCCACTCGCCTCCAACACACATCTCACAGAAAAAAGCCATGCATACATTTTTTTAATGTCTAATATCTATTGTAATGATAAATTATGTAAAGTGATCAACAATATATTTAGTTGGCTTATCTATATATTTAAAATTAAAAGCACATTCTGTCAAATTTTCCACACGAATATAGTCTCTTTGCACATGCGCCAAAGTTTTTGGAAGGCTTCTCCCCTCAGAAAGGGGAAACCTGATGTATTAGCCCTCACCTGTTTAGCCTAGGGAAATTGAAAAGGGTTGATTGCAAACAGATGGAGTCACCTCACCATTGCATTAAGCATAGACCTTCTAATATATTTTTGCTCTGAGATTGAAAGCTGAAGCTTTTTTTTTTAAGAAGTCATTGTTCCAATACTAAATATGCATATTTTTCACAAAATTTTAAAGAGAGCTTGGATAAAGTTATATATTTATATCGGATTGAAATGTCAGAGAGTTCGGAAGATGAGAACAATTTTTTTATTGCTATGTTAAAAGAGCCGACACGAAAACAAACAAACAAAAAAGCAAGAAGAAAACATTTATTTTACAACTAGATAATAATATTTTTTCGCAAAATTTTTACACGGGCTGTAAAACTGTTTATTTATCACCAATAAAGATTTCAAAGAGTTCGGACAAAAAGAACTTTTTATTTTAAAACTATGAAACGACCCTGTGTAAACAAGAAAATGAGTGCATCACTAAATAAATATTAATATTTTTTCGCCAATTTTTTCATTTTAAAATATAATTTCAGACAAAATTTCAAAGAGAGCTTGGATACAGTTATATTTATAACCGATTGAAATGTCAGATAGTTTTGAAAATGAAGACTATTTTGTTATTGCTATGTTTTCCAAAATTTTTACACGGGTTGTAAAACCGTTTATTTATCACCAATAAAGATTTCAGAGTTCAGACAAAAAGAACTTTTTATTTTAAAACTATGAAACAACCCTACATAAACAAGAATATGAGCACTTTTATCACTAAATATCAATATTTTTCATTTTAAAATATGTCATACAAAATCTGATTAAAGATATAAAATAATAAAAACTTGATGTTTCTTTTTAAATTTATTATTATGGGCCCGGGCAACGCAAACTAGTATTAATATTTAAAATATACATTGATATGGCCCATTTATCACACAAATCTAAAAAAATAATCAATTTAAGCTTGAAATTAATGCTTTTGTCTACAAAAAAAAAAGGGGAAAATTTTCCTGCTAAGAAAAATCGAAAAGTTGTGAAATTTTGGCGATATGCATTTTCTGGTAAATTCTAGCAACCTTTTCCCTTTTGCTGGTGGTTCTGACAGAGAAGATATATTTTTCGTCGAACATGAATAAAGCAAAAGTTATATGGTGATGTTATCTCTCAAGTGACCTTAGGGGGTCGTTCAAGTATACCCGTAAGCATATTTTTAGTAATTTTATACCCCGTCCTTCCCTTATCAGAAAATATAAGCAAATAGTAAGCCCCCTCCTTTTTTTTTTTTGCTTATGTATGATTTTGACATTTTGTACGTCAACACTGTTTGCCAGGAAAAAACAGTTACCATTAATTTACACTATTAATATTACAAATTTATATAAATAGGCATATATAGGTGTTGTGGTATCAAAATAATGCAAAATGGTTTTAATATATTGTTGTTTATCGCATTGAACAATAAAACTTAACAATAGGCCCTAACTTAATTAGTCATCATAACTAAAATTTTTAAAAGGAATCATAGAAATGTTACGTGTTTGAAGTTCCGAGCAGACTACAGAATACTCATTTCCCATCATGTATTTTTTCTTGTTGTTGCTGCGTTGTCTACTGCATTCATAAGAATTGTCATAATCCCCCCCCCCTCCCCTCTTCTCCCTGTCAGCAAAAATAATCAAACCCTGAACTCCTCCTTACTGCTTACGTAATACTTGAATTGCCCCTTAGCGTTATTTTTAATTTTAAGAATTGTACACTTGAGCAGTCAAAGATGCTTGTTTATAATTTTAAATAATCAGATTATTTTGCTTTGATGGATTTGAATTGGAGCAGGTGTTCAATATTATTGAAATATTTATTTTACGTGAATTTTATAAGTGGATACTGGATATCTAGCAATCAGTGCTTAATTTATGATGGAGCTCAGCTCTGGTACTTCTTTGTTTTCAGTGAATACTTAAATATAGCCAGAGCTTATAAATATTGTGCACCACAACTTACCAGGACATTCGTGTATGTTTTATATTGTTGGTTGATAAAAAAAATGCTTAGCGAGTAAGATTTTCTGAAATTTTTTGTATAAATGTTTTTGCTATTTGTTCATTCATTAGATTTTACTTTATATCTATGCATAGCTGCCAACTAATCCTTATCTGTGTTGCTACTAAATCTGGATAGTAATATTGACCTTATTTAATTGCAAAATTCTGCAATTAAACCATGTCAAGATTAGGCGAAGACTTCTGTTCGGAAGTACTGGTAACAAAAAAGTGGAATAGTTGACAGCTATTTATAGACTGAATTTTCTGTAAACCTCAAGCCGAGGACACTAATGTAGAAACATTTGCCTTTTACTTCCGGTAAGTTAACCCTTATAATGCGACCGCAACAAGAAGGCGGGTGAGATCGCCGCTTGGAAGAAGAGTTCATTTTCTCAAAGGTTAGGACGGTGGAAGAGCAAGTATTTAGGGTTGTAACATATTCGAGCGTTCCTGCCTTTGGCGATATACATTCCCCCTCTCTGTTTCTCGTCTGTCCCCTCCTCTCACTGATATAATTTCTTTTGTCCTAGAAGGTTGTTATATTCTCAGCGCTCTTGATTATTATTATCATTATTCTCTATTTAAACTGTTCTTTTCAGAACAAGACAAAATGTCTCGTACAGGGAAAACTTTGCGTTCTGATGAACGTAACATCCTTAATAATGTGCTTAAATTTTTTGAAAATGAAGCAAAATCTTCGTCTCTTTCCATTCCGATTCACAAAGCACAGGAGCGTTACGTCTGCTGCTACTGGCGTTCCTCTTCGAACTATCCAAAGAATTAAACGTGAGTCGAAATCTGCTCCTGATGGAAGGCTTTCAACGCCAGGAAAAAATCGCAGACGCCCTGCAAAGCGGAATGCAGTTTTGGATACTTTTGATTTATGCGTCGTTCGGAATACAGTAAATGAATTTTACGCAAACGCAAATAAAAAAGTTCCAACTATTTCATTATTGTTGCCAGTTTTGCAAAGTAAGATAAATTTTCGTAGTAAAGTAAGATAAAATCCCGGAAAAAAGTGTCTGAATTCAACACTGGCAGAAGGATTTAAAGAAGTTATTATTAAAAAATGCTTGGTTTGAATTTGAGTAGCTGGATTGCATGTTTCGTAACAAAATGTTATTTTCCACAAAGATGTAACAAATTTCACAAAATATATCACAAAAATAACTTACTTTTCACAAAATAACCCCCCCCCCCCCAAAAAAAAAAAAAAAAAAATCTCTGCATCGATCCCTGAACCTATATGGTTTATGCAAAATCAATTTAAATTATATTGAAATACTCGTTTTGAGAATGTTTCTAGGTTGATTGGTTGGTTATTTGTTACGGCCGATTATCTGCGCTAGGGATGTAGCCCGGTGAGGAGCATGCCCTCCGTGGAGGTCTTTCTAAGGGATCCTAACCCGTATTTACGCAAGGTTCGAAGAAAACCACGGAAAACTCCAAACGGTTAGGCCGACGAGCGCGACAGGGGTTTGAACGCAGCACCTCCTGTCTACCAGCTTTGAGAGCAGAACCTCTCAGCCACTGGTGGGGCAATGTTTCAGGTATCGCATTTTTGTATTTTAATATAGGTGTATATAAAATCTAGTTAAAATATTCTGAGAAAATAATTTATAAAAACAATTTTTTAGGTATATTTCGTAAGAAATACTACCTATTACATTTTCACCTAAGTTGGAATTTTCGAAAAATTTTTGCAGATCTATGCCGATCATGACTCCCAGAACCCAAAACCACCCCAGTTTAAAACTTTATCTATCTATCTATCTACATCTATCTATGTCACTTTTTTATGGACACGATAACTCCCATAATTCTGCACAAATCTCTTCCAAACTGATACATAAAATCAAGGGGCATGAAATCTCGGTCAAGTTCGTTAATGGGCAAAATCAAACCAAGTGGGGGGGGGGGGGGGGGTTGGCGAAAACAGAAAAAAAAACCCATAACGTCTTAATTATGATACGTATCGAATCCGTTTAAAGTTATTATTACTTCTAGAAAAAAGGCCGAAATTTTTTGTATGACAGATTTTTGATACCATTAAAAATGGCCCCAAGGGGGAGGGGAAAGAGTGGGGGGGGGGGGTTTAGAAGAAAAAAATTCATAACTTCATCAATTCAGAAGATATCAAATCCGCTTAAATTTATTATAAATCCTCTTAATATTATCTAAAACTTTTATAGCAACAAGTTTTTTATAGGACCAACCCTTATAGCAAAAAAAAAAAAAAAAATCCCTGAAGGCTCCGCCTGCAAACAAGTTAGGTTTCGAAATGGGCGTTTCCAAATGCTGCATCATGGCAAAAAGGTCATTTCTTCCACAATTCCCAACAAACAGGCGCCCCACGGTCTGCGTCTTCGAAATCTACCTCTGCCTGTAGGTCGAGCCGTCAGGGATTTTTTTAGAATATGATTTAGCCGAGAGATCTTACTCTGACTAAAATATCATGAATATTTCATATAACACCGGAACATTATACAAATATCTCCATCGCAACTTAATATTTAATAATACATAATATTCAAATACTTTTAAAGTTTCGGTGTGTGAAAAAGTTTTCAAACTTTTATTTGAAAAAAAAAAAACAGAAAAAAAATATATATATGATATAACATTATGCGAAAAGTATCTTGGATAAAAAAGCACATTTTACTGAAATTTTTTATTTATTGCTTATGGATCAGCTTGTATATTTAATTCACAAGGTCTCTCACTGTGTAAAAACTGTCCTTACCTAAAATAACCTAACAAAAATCTTTCTCAACAATGAATTCACCCAATAAAAATTCACTACTTCCTATTTTCCAAGCATTTTTTGCCATATCACGATAGTAAAGAATTTCGAATTTGTATTCTTGTATAACACATATAAATGTAATCTTATTTTCATTCTACATCAAAAGGCGCTAACTAGCCAGATATGGTAATCCGAGTTCAAATAACTTATTCCTGAAGTTTCTTCTCTCAATCCTACTTCTTTCGCTAAATCAGTCAAATAGACCCGTCTGGCACCACGTGACTTTGACGTCTCACCCGCCTTCTGTTCGTGGTCGAAGTATACTTTTGGCGCCTTTGCTTGGCGAAGTTTGTTTACAAATTTGATGCTGTCAAATCTATGAAATACACACACTTAACATTCAAGGTTTCGCGAAAAATAGATTATTTATTTATTTACATTATTTCTTATTTTATTCTGACTACAATTTAAAAATACAACAACGATAGTTGTATGGAAAAAAAAATTATATATTTTAGACACATATATGTAAAGATGCATTCAAAAACTTGTAACATTATTTAGTGCGATACACAGTAAATATTTACTATTCTCAAATTATGTTTATTTTTAACTACATTCAAAAATATAAAAACGGGTTTTTATTTATTTATTATTGAAATCAAATACTAAAATATTTTAAAACCTTTGTTAATAAGAAAACAAAATACTTCTTTATGTTTATTCTGTGAATAAATTTGCAGAATTTAGTGTTCACTCTATTTTTTGTGACGCTATTTAGAGCACCAATTAGTATAGTATTAGGTTCTATTGTTTGTTATTTAGAGTGAAAAAACTATAAGACTAAGTGATTGACTGCAGCATATTTGATGTAATATCTCTAATTCTTGAAATTTTAATGTTTACACTATAATTTGTTGTTGGTAGTAGAACGTTGGAATAGTTTCATGTAAATGAGTGATTTTTTTTTTTTTTCATTAGTCTAAATTATTTTTTATTGTGGCAATATTGAAAATAAAATATTGATTCACAACCTCATATTATTTGTAATTGAAATCTTCAACAGTTATTTTGATTATTAATTAAAAATTTCCAACTGTACTTTATTTTTAAATTTTACAATTAAACGTTTAAGATATTTTGAACGATGAGGAGAAAAAGTTTAATGTAAACAGTTAAGCTTAATATAATATAAATGCAAGTTTAACAGTTTAAGTTTATTAACATTGTTATTTTTATAACAATCTTTTTAAGCTTATTAAGTTTGGTAAGGATAATTAATTTAAAAAATCTGATTTAACTTTCAAGTGAAAAATCTAAACGAAAGAAATAATATGTTATAAATAAAACAATACAAATAAATGACATATTAAGTTTACATTAAGGAACAAATTAAATATTGTTTACTCTTCTGTATAACTTTTAGTATTGATTTTTAAACAATTTAGATTAATCAAATACTAAGAGAAGCCTTTGTTATTATTAATTTATTTATTGGGAACATACATCTGACTCGTGTGATTGATACAAATATCTGCCCCTTCATTATTAATCGTAATTACAAAATAAACAAAAACATATCGCCAATGTAGCACTTTCACGATCGCTAGAAAAGAGCGATAAACCACCATAAACATATCGCTAATGTAACACTTTCACGATCGCTAGAAAAGAGCGATAAACCACCATTTATGGCATCCATGCTACCAAAAATGACTAAATTATGCATTTATTTAAGCAATATTGCATAAAAATTCATATACCTGCCCTATTTTTTCACATTTTAAAGTATTTATGTATATACATTTTAAAAAACAATGATGTAAAACTATTTAAATTTAACGAACTATCACAACAAAAAATCGGAATCTTTGCCAAATGCAATGTTGGCTTTATGTCAGCCTAGCACATGAGATTAATCGTTAAATATTGTTGTTATTACCATTATTCGTATTCTATTAATTTCTTTTGAAATATAGACTTATCATTCATTTTATTTAAAATATAAATTTTTCATTTAAAATACACATATCACATATATTTAAGGTACATTTATTTAAAAGAAGAATAATAATAAATGAAATAATACAAAAAACCAAAATATTTTATTTCAACATCAAGCCATTGTTTCTAATCTAAGCAAGTGAAAAATAAACGGTGCTATAGCTGGAGGGGAAAAAAGATATTGGCAAGATAATATAATATTGGCCCAGCTAACATAAAAGTACCTTTTTTTTGTGATCTATTTGAAAAATCAGTGATTGCTTCTGACAAAAATTGGGACCACTTCACAAAATTATTCTTAATAAAAGAAGTACCTTCACAAAATTATTTTTTCTATAAAAGTGAACACTTTACATTAAAAAAAGAAAAAAAAATTGTTGGGATTTAAAATGTGTAATTTGCAAACAAAATAAGCTCGCCAAAAAGGTAAACTTAACACATATATATATATATATATATATATATATATATATATATATATATATATATATATATATATATATATATATATATCAGTTTGAATTTAAGAGTAACTGGATTTGACTTTTTGTTACATCATTTTATTTTTCGCAAAACATAATTAAAAAAAATACCCATGAGAGAGATGGAAAAAAAAATCTGCATCAAACTTTGATGTGAAATCAATCATACAGTAAAATTTACAATTTTAAATACATTTAATTTGCATTTTACTGTGAAGACTTTTTTTTTTTTTTTTTTGTGGGGAGGGGTTGGGGGTGTCACAAAAAGTAGATGTAACTACATTCTATAATTCTACATTGTAGTGATTATATGATAAAACTAGCTGCCAGTGTGATCAACTGATACATGCTATTAGCATGTACCTTGGAGAAGCCTCATGTATAATGACAATCCTGAAAGGTGTTTTTAAATAAATGATAAATATTACTATTTGTTTCAAAAGTATAACTGCACTGGCACAAAAATGATATATGCATGTACAAATAAATTGTATATAGCACTGAAGTAAATATCAAAAACATATTTAGACTTTTAATTTAACTTGTGAAAAGCAGAAATATAATTTTAGATATACAAGTCATATGCAATAAAAATTATTCTCAGATAAAATGAGCTTTCACTGTATTCTGAGTGACTTCGAAATCTTATGATTTACGATCGTCTTTATTAAAAAAATATAATGTTTTATTTTTTGAAACCACAAAAAAATTAATAGTTATCATTGATTTATTAACGGAAGATTAATATTTTTGTGTGGCATTATTTAAGACCCTTTAATAGCGAAAACTAGCCAAAACTTTGGATTATTTCCACGCAAAACATTTGTTATTAACAAGATAAGGACAACAAATAATTATTTGTGTATGTTTATAATCATTCACAGCTGATATCGATCCGTAAATCTGACGCTTGCGCAGTAAAACTTTGTTCATGATTGGTTAGCGCTAGTGCTTCCCTGTAACCAGTGAAAACGCTCTTAGGTTAAGGTCTTGGGTCGCTGGGATTTTTAGGTAGTTGGGTCGACCAGTGAAAACGCAGCTTTACAGTGACGTCACACTTCGCTGGCGAATCGTAATCCACCATTTTCGGTGGGCAAAAAAAAGGCAAATCTAGTTGCTAAGGTGGTTGCTAGCGAGGCTAACGAAAAAGACAGTCTACCGCGGTGTACTTATCTATTTTTACAGACTGCTAGAGTGACGTGATGCTCTTTTCGTACACCTGCATTGGTGCATTCGAGCATCACGTGACTCCCGCGGACTGTAAAAAAAAATACGCTTAAAGCACCGCGGTAGCCTTTCTTTTTCGTTAGCCTCGGGTTGCTAGAGTGTGACGTTAGTAGACGCTTTCACGAGGCTAACGAAAAAGACAGGCTACCGCGGTGCATTCTTTAGTTGCGGGCATTCTAAACCCGATTACTAATTATCGATTAAATGAAATATTGCACTTCACAAATTAAGAATACATTTAAAACTTAATAAATTATATTTAAACTCAAAATACACTCTTCGCACCAGCGTGCGGCAATTCAGCATTAATCGTTACATTAGCACGCTAAAATACGTGCGTTCAACAGGCAGTCCAGAGTCCAACTAACTGTTTCTTCCCGCTCAACGGCGAAGGCTTGTTCCGTGCGGTTTCCCGTTAAGCACAGATGAAAAACCATGGATCCAACATCCAAAATTCTGGACCCAGCTCATTAGCTGGTTTTAAGTTTTCGGCGATGCCAGATCCCCACAGTAGGCCCCCCTGAGCGATAGCGAAACAATTTCCACCATTAGAGGTAGCGAGGGTTAAATCTGACACGCCGACCAGCACGAGTAGTTACTGAACTTCTTGGAGCTGGAATTTCCGCTTCTTCTGTGACTGTTGCTGCTGGTGAATCTAATTTAGAGTAGTTTTCTGCGGATTGAGGATTCGACGGCTGCTCCTCAGTGCAGAGGAAGGCAGGTTTTACTCTGTCAATATTTACCGTAACAGTTCTGTCGTTGATCTTAACAGTGAAATTTTTGTCGGTCCGTTGCAGAACCTGGTAAGGCCCCTCGAATGGAGCTTTCAGACTCTTCTTAATACCCTCTCTGCGCAAGAAAACATGTGAGCAAGACTTCAAATCCTTGCTGACAAAAATTTTACGCTCAGGTGTCAACCGAGAAGTGGCTGGTTGTAATCGTCGCATCACCTCCCGTAGCCTGCTAAGAAAATCGACTGGGTTAGGTGAACCGGCTGCTGGAACAAGGAACTCTCCTGGAAGGGCGATGGTGGTACCATATACCATTTCCGCTGCTGTAGCCTGCAGATCTTCTTTCCACGCTGTTCGTATGCCCAGGAGTACAGTTGGCAAAACTCGGGCCCAATCCGTGGTGTTGTGGGCCATAATTGCAGCCTTGAGCTGTCGATGAAATCTCTCCACCTGGCCGTTCGCTGCCGGATGGTATGGGGAAGTATGAACTTTCGAGATGCCCAGGTAACGATTCAGCGCCGAAAATAGTGATGATTCGAATTGGGGACCTTGGTCAGTTGTTAGACGTAAAGGTGGTCCAAAACGGGCGATCCAACTGGCGTAGAAGGCCTCCGCCACACTCTCAGCAGTAGTATCAGCCAATGGAATTGCTTCTGGCCACTTGGTGAATCTGTCAACACATGTTAAGCAAAACCGAAACCCGTTAGACGGTGGCAATGGTCCAACCAAATCAATGTGAACATGCTGGAACCGAGCAGACGGTTGTTCAAATATGCCAATAGCACTTCTCGTGTGCCGGTGTACTTTGCTCCTCTGGCAGGAGATGCAGGATCGTACCCATAAAGCAATATCTTTCTGCATTCCAGTCCAAACATAGCGTTCAGCAATCAGTTTCTGTGTCGCTTTGACACCAGGATGGGACAGTTCGTGCAATTTCTGAAACACTGTTTTTTGCATGTCTGCTGGCACAAAAGGTCTAATGCGACCCGTGGAAATATCACACTGTAATTCAACCGCTGAATCACCTACTGGCATTGGTTGAAGTTTTAAGCTAATGTTGTCTTGCTTCGCATGTTGTAAAGCAATATCGGTTGCTTGTAATTTGGCCATCAGCTCCAAATCAATAACACAAGACTTGATGGAGGAAATATTTATCCTGGAGAGAGCATCAGCCACAACATTTTCCACACCACTAATATGCTGAATGTCCGTGGAAAATTGGCCTATAAAGTCCAGCTGTCGAGTTTGCCGCGGTGAACATTTGTCTGCTTTTTGTCTGAATGCAAAAATAAGTGGTTTGTGGTCAGTAAAAATTGTAAAGTTCCGACCTTCAATCATATGTCTGAAATGTTGTACTGCGGAATACACCGCCAAAAGTTCGCGGTCATAAGCACTATATTTTTGTTGAGCCGGTGACAGAGATTTTGAAAAAAATGCTAGAGGTTGCCAATTGTCATTCACCTGCTGCTGCAAGGCTGCACCCATTGCAAAGTCTGATGCATCCACTGCAATAGATAGAGGTGCCGTAGGTATGAAGTATGCCAAGGTGGCAGCATTTGCAAGTTCTTCCTTGCTTCGTACAAAAGCATCATTAGATTCTTCTGTCCACTGAATTATGCTTTTGTCATTCTTTTTGGCTCCTTGCAAATATGTGGTTAAAACCCCCTGTGTGTGCGCAGCATGGTAGATAAACCGGCGATAGAAATTAAGCATGGCCAGATAACGTCGCAATTCTTTAATGGTTTCGGGACGGGAAAAATTTTTAATCGCGTTAACCTTATCCTGAAGTGGGCTAATACCATCCGCAGAGATGTTATGCCCTAGGAATTTAACATTAGATTGGCCAAAAACACACTTAGATGGGTTTAAACGTACCCCATATTGAGATAGACGCTCGAACACCATTTGTAAATGTCTGACATGCTGCTCGTAATTCTCCGATGCTACTAGTACATCATCAAAATATGGAATGCAAAATTCAAGCCCATATAACACTCTATGGATAAATCGCTGAAACGTCGCAGCAGCATTGGCTAAACCGAACGGCATATACAAAAATTCAAAAAGACCAAACGGAGTTGTGACTGCTGTTTTTGGAACATCCTCAGGTCGTACCGGAATTTGATGATATGCTCTAGACAGATCTAAAGTCGAAAAAATCTTTTTACCGTGGAGCGCTTGTGTACAATCCTGAATATGAGGAACAGGATAGTGATCCGGAATTGTAGCAGCGTTTAAATGACGATAATCCCCGCACGGGCGCCAATCGCCTTTCGATTTGGGTACCATGTGCAGCGGGCTAGTAGGTCTGCAAATACCGGCCGACATCATAAACTGAAATTCTTGCTTAGCCGCGCGAAGCTTATCTGGAGGAAGTCTGCGAGGCTTAGCAAACACAGGTGGACCTTTGGTCTCAATAATATGCTGCACATCATGCTTTGGGGGGTTAAGGGAGGCTGAAGTTTCGGTTAGGCTAGGGAATTTGTTGAGCAGCGTATGGAATGTTGTCATTTCAGAAACCGTGCGTATATTGCTACTATTTGACTTATCAATTATACCCTGCGCCTGCAAATTAGTAATGGGGTCGTGTAACTTTCCCTGACGCACATCAATGAGTAAACCAAAATGTCGAAGAAAATCAACCCCTATAATTGGTTGCGAAACATCCGCCAGAATAAATAGCCAATGAAATTCCCTGCGCAGGCCTAAATCTAGCTTTAAGAGCTGCTGACCAAACGTAGGAATGATCGTGCCATTAGCGGCAAAAAGTTGTAGCTTATCTGCTGTACGTGTTCTATCAGCTTTTGTCACAGGTAAGACAGACACGTCCGCCCCCGTGTCAATTAAAAATGAGTAGTTCTGTCATTGAGATAGAGCCTATTTATCTGAATTGCGCCGTCACTCCCAGAATTGAGTGACGGCTGTACTAGTTTCCCTCCCATGAACAAGGCTTGCGGCATTTACTTGCTTTATCAGCAAAAGTAGCATGGTACCAACATAAATTCCTTCCAACAGCATTCCTTTCTTGACTTTTATCACGTTTATAATAGCAAATCATCCTTGACCTGACTACCAGCCTTACTCCGCATTTCAAGCAGCAAACGGGAAGGTTTTTTATCCCCCAGTTGCAAACCAGAAATCAACTCGCGAATGCACTGATCCTCACTCATGGAATATTGATTTACGAGCCGATTTTGAGCCTTTCGTATGGCTGATCCGTGGGTTGCTCACTAATGATATCGCCAGTTCCTCCGGTTGCATTGCTGCAACTAAATGGTGAAACTGGGTAACACTGCCGGAAACCCCTGCCAGCTTAAATTGGGATTCCAAATGGAAAAACCAAAGTTTCGGGTTTGCACGCCAAAATGGGGTCGCCTTTACCCCAACCCTATGAATGCCTGGAACGACAGTATCCGGTGTTTCTGTTGACATTTTTTTGAATTTTACTACACAATTAAACCACGAAAAAAAATATAAATGCAGGACATATACTGTATACAGAAAAAAACTGGTTTCAACAACCCTACCAAAAACTATGTACACAAACGCTATTTAAGACATAATAAAAAATAAGAATGCAAGGAAAAGTATGGAAACAAAAATTTTAGCATAATATAATACGATAAACCATATTTTGGATCATCTAAACATGCGATTTGATCTGGCCAGGTTTAACGATAGTATGTCGAAATAAATCGCGTCATACCCCGAATTTCAAAATAAGCATATATTACAAAACAAACAAAAAATATTCAATTTGAAAGCACTTAAATAATGCTGTATTGAAAGCTTATTACCAATATAAATACATATACAAAAATTAAATAAAATGCGCAAAAAATTAATGTCGAATTTATCTAGGGGCAAGTAAAATTTATATGCACACACAGGGGTATTACTGATTTGAACACCATCAAAATAGATACGACTCACCGGGATTCAAGCTCTTTACCTCGTAGCACTGATGTCTCCACATGCCAATAGGTGATTAACAACACAGTTTACCGATAATGCACACAATCGTGTTTCACACAAACTCTTGAAGAAATATGAGAAATATATCCGCTTGGGTCACTAATGATGTACACACGCCGTAATTAAGGCCATTATAAGGTCGATGCACTTAGATTATCAGACGAACTGTTCAAACACCGAGGTCACCACTTTAGTTGCGGGCATTCTAAACCCGATTACTAATTATCGATTAAATGAAATATTGCACTTCACAAATTAAGAATACATTTAAAACTTAATAAATTATATTTAAACTCAAAATACACTCTTCGCACCAGCGTGCGGCAATTCAGCATTAATCGTTACATTAGCACGCTAAAATACGTGCGTTCAACAGGCAGTCCAGAGTCCAACTAACTGTTTCTTCCCGCTCAACGGCGAAGGCTTGTTCCGTGCGGTTTCCCGTTAAGCACAGATGAAAAACCATGGATACAACATCCAAAATTCTGGACCCAGCTCATTAGCTGGTTTTAAGTTTTCGGCGATGCCAGATCCCCACACATTCCACTTATCTTTTTTTACAGACCGCTAGAGTGACGTGATGCTCTTTTCGTACACCTGCATTGGTGCATTCGAGTATCACGTGGCTCCCGCGGTCTGTAAAAAAAGATTTGCGTAAAGCACCGCGGTAGTCTTTCTTTTTCGTTAGCCTCGACGCTTTCAGTCGTGACGTCAATGATGACGTTTTGCTTGGAAACTGACTCCAAACAAATAGTTGCTATGTTGTATTTTCTATTATGTTTGTATATTATACCTAAATCTTATGATTATATCTCACGGCAAAGCGGTTTAATACATTATATGCAGTGGTAATATTTTCTACGATTTATATTTAATAAGAAATGACACATAGCAACCGTTTGTTTGGAGTCAGTATCCAAGCAAGTGACGTCAATGATGACGTTTTGCTTGGAAACTGACTTCAAACAAATAGTTGCTATGTTGTATTTTCTATTATGTTTGTATATTATACCTAAATCTTATGATTATATCTCACGGCAAAGCGTTTTAATACATTATATGCAGTGGTAATATTTTCTACGATTTATATTTAATAAGAAATGACACATAGCAACCGTTTGTTTGGAGTCAGTATCCAAGCAAAACGTCATGACTGACGTCACACTGAAAGCGTCGAGGCTAACGAAAGAGACAGGCTACCGCGGTACTTTACGCGTATCTTTTTTTACAGACCGGCGGAATCACGTGATGCTCGAATCCACCAATGCAAGTGTACGAAAAGAGCACACGTCACTCTCGCGGTCTGTAAAAAAAGATATGCAGAATGCACCGCGGTAGCCTGTCTTTTTCGTTAGCCTCGGAAAGCGTTCTATTTGTATAAAGGTACTCTATTCGCAATCTGGCTATTTTTTTCAATAATTTTCTTAATATTAGATTGGCAAATGGCAACACTTATCAATTTTATTTCTCGACGTCTCTACTCGTGGTGATGTGTTGTGTATTTGTATTTAATTAAAATATTACATATATTCATCTTGTTCCATTACATAAATTTCTTAATTTCAATTAAATCGCCATAATGGGTCACAGCAACATTTGGTTTTCTCATCCCAGAAAATTCGGACCTGGTTCTCGATATTGGTTTGTAAACTATTGTTTAACACGTGGTGATATGCCTCATATTTATAAATTTTTGTAAAATTGTTTATTTATTTTGAATTTGTGATTTTTCAATGTTATTTAATTTTCTAAAAAGTTAAATGAGGAAGAAGGTTAGCGTAATAAAGTTTTCATAACATAAAAAATTGATCAAGATTTACCGCTTCATGATTTTTTGTTTTATTAATTTAAAAATTAAATATTATATTTATGCTGTAATTGTAACTAATCTAATTAGTGTAATAAGTCAATTTTAGCAAAACAGGGCTATAATCGACTTATTGCAAAATGGGGCTAAACAATGGAGAATATTACAGAAAAATAAAATCACAGAGTTGCACGCTAAGTCTCTTATTGTTTTAATTTACGAAAATTTATTTTATGTTTTTCTGTGGATCTTTTTGTCGTTTATTGCTTTTTTAAAATTTACTTGTATGAGAATGTTTGCTAAATGTTGCTTGAGTTCATCAAGTTTTTTGTGTAAAATTCTTAATTTTTGTCCATTAGTCAATCTCGAAATGTAGGATATATGAGCATGTGAATTTGTCATAAATCCGATTTTTATTTGTTTATAACTAGTCTGGCTGAAAATGTATGTATTGTATATGTGTGTTTGTCTTAAATCTTCTTTTGTATTTGTAAATTGCCCTGTGCCTCCCAAATAAACACAATTATTTGCATAACCATTTAAAAAATTTATCAACACAATTTTGAGCAGAGTTTGACGCATCCCTTAGTTATTAAAGTTACTTTGTGCCGCATTATTAAGTGGCTGTCCCTGTTGCATTTTTATACATTTTAAATGCTGAGCTGAAACATTTCTTTATTTTTCAGTAGATCTTATTTGGATTTTACACATCCTCAGCTTGAGAAGTTAACATTAAATAACTAGATTGCAATAAAGGTACAGTGATGTCGCTAGGCATTCAGTCCTGCGTCTCTGATACCACTTCCTAAAAAGTGGGTTCTCTCTTTTTGGAACAGATGTCTCAGACATACCAGGATTGACGCAATTTTTTTTTTTCGTGCCATTAGGACAAGAAAATCCCATTTCTGAATATCTGTTAGGTGTAATGTGCGGGTATAACATTTTATTTTATTATAAAGCACACACATTTATCTATACTAATAAAAGAAAGTTTCGCTCTGTGTGTGTGTATGTGTTTGTCTGTCTGCGATTGCTAGCAAAATCTAGCCCACCTAGAAGTCTAAAAATTTAGGTGTGGATAGTCCAAGATCAGGTCTGACCATGTGTACCTAATTATTTTACTAGCGAATTTTATGAAAACTAATTAAGATATCAATTTGAAAATTTCTGAGCATATGTAAAAAAAAAAATTCTGCATCTGACTATGTGATTTTTGAAAAATTCGGCCTGTAATTTTTCTTAATTTATGCAAAAAACTGCCGGTGCCAGTGAGAAAAATCCGAGAAAGTTTTAGATAGGGATCTATCTGCTTTCATTAAGAACTGAACTACAAAAAGATCTGTTTCTCTGGCTGATCCCTCCATTTAGTTTGCAAAAATGAAAGGAAATAATTGGCAATTTTTACTAATGAACAAAAATTTAGATAATTATAGATCTGAAATTGAGAATGGGAAGTGTTGTCATCTGCCGGCTATTTTAGCATAGTGTCTTCGTTATGTTCTAATTATCAGAAAAATTTAATTCTTTTTTTAACGATCGCATTAATGATGTAGGTGAAGGTGGTTTTCTTAAACAAATTATTTGTTATATTTGCGGGTATGGGGAGGGGGGTTAACGCCTTGCTCTGATTTGCACAAAACAAATTCCATTTATCAGAATGCGCCCGTATCAGCGGATAATTTTATTATCACAGGCCCGAGCAATGCCGGGCAGGTTATCTAGTTTATTATAAAGCACACACAATTTTTATTGTAAACACACACAATGTCAAGAATTTTAAATGGTTCATTTATTAATACACACTATCAGGTGTACCAGGTTGTCACACCAACAGGACTGCCATTTGCGACTAAAAGCGACTATTTTCAGCATCAGGCGACTATGGCGACTATTATAGGCCAAAAACCATTAAAAAGCGACTATTTCAACTAAAACGCAAAAAAAGGCGACGTTTTTCAGGTTCCAGCGACTATTTTTAGTGAAGAATCGATCTTTTTTTTCTCCCTCAAAGCGCCTGTAAAGTCATCTTCCCAAACGCACTCGGTCACCTGCCTTGCTGTTTCCTCCTTCCGTACGTACGCAAGCGGTTGCTTCTATTTGCAAATTAGGGGAGGCAGGTACTGTGCTGATGGGATCGTTTCTGAATTCCAGGGAATGTTCAAGTTTCGGCAGGAATACGGAAATTCCAAGCAGATTTTGGTCGGAGAAAAACTAGTTTGGCTTAGTAGGTGGAAATCACGTTTGGTGGTAGGTGGTTTTGGAGCCGAGAAAAGCTTGGTGTCTAGTATACATAGATGCCAACAACTCCGGAAATGCGTGGTAAAATACGGTAGTACGGAAATAACGTTGAAAATACGGAAATTGCGTCTTTTACAGCGATGCTGCGGACGCGATATAGCGCGTAAATTACGCGAAAAATTGGAATTGGGACGCAAAAAAATAGTTCTTACGCGACGTGCAATTTTTACACGCGTAAATTCTTCGAAGAATCGCGAAATCATTTTGTCGAATAATCCGAAAAAACGGCAAATTTCGCCGTAGGATAGCGAAAAAAAGGCAAACTTCGTCGAAGGATTGCGAAAAACGGCAAACTTCGTCAAAGAATCGTAAAAAAACGGGGAATTTCGTTGAATGATCGTGAAAAAACGCGAAATTAATTCATTAAAAGATCGCGGAAAATGGCTAATTTCGTTGACAGATTGCGAAAAAACGCAAATTTAGTCAAAGGACCGTGAAAACACGTGAATTTCGTCAAAAGGCCGTAAAAAAAACTGCATTTTCGGCGGAAATTCGGCGAATTTTTCCGCGTTTTTTGGCGAAATCACAGAAAAATGCGAATTTCGCCGAAGGGCCACGGTGAAAACGCCAACTTCGTCAAAGGATCGTGGAAAAAACTGCTAATTTCGTCGAAGGATAACAGAAAAACGTCCAATTTCGTCGAAAGATCGCCAAAAAACGGCAAATTTTGTCGAAGGATCTCGAAAAAACGGTAAATTTTGTCGAAGGATCTCGAAAAAACGGTAAATTTCGTCGAAGGATCTCGAAAAAACGGCAAATTTTGTTGAAAGATCGCCAAAAAACGGCAAATTTCGTCGAAGGATATCGAAAAAACGGTAAATTTCGTCGAAGGATATCGAAAAAACGGTAAATTTCGTCGAAGGATATCGAAAAAACGGTAAATTTCGTCGATGGATTTCGAAAAAACGGCAAATTTCGTCCAAGGATCTTGAAAAACCGGCAAATTTGGTCAAAAGATCTTAAAAAAACGGCGAATTTTTTTCAGAATATTTTTTTTTTCATATATTCAGAAAAAACTTCAAAACCCCGTGGAATCAATTTTCCTTCACAGATTCCTAGTTTATCTTTCAAAGCTGAGGACTCTTATTTTATTCTTTATTTTGTTTACCAAGTTCATTTTCACAAAAATTTTGCAAAATTAGTTTATTTATCATTATTGATCCTCGAAATGACGCCGAACTATTAAAAAAGTATATCTTCAAAACACTCACGTATGACTCCTGAATTGCTTAAATTTTACTCCTGATGGATGTCCAAAACTCCTGAAATGTAACTATTTTACTCCTGATGTAGTTTTTACAATGTTGGCGTCTATATTTATTAAGGAGAGTTCAGAACTGTTTACACAATTCGTAGCATTTTTTCATTCATATCATATTCATTTTTATAGAAATGTGTATTTTTTTTATAATAAAAGTATAAAAAGTGACTTGGGCAGAAACATAAACACTGAAATAAGATGTGGACATTCATAAAGACCCTTCAGTTATTATGGAAACTTTTTAATATTGTCCTTTTTTTAGGTAAGTATGCGACTATTTTGGCTACTATTTTTGTACAAATGCTACTATTTCTTTCTTTGTAGGCTACTAAAGCTACTATTTTCAGTGTCATTAGGCAGTGGCAGCCCTGCACCAAGGAAAAAGTCACAAAAACAGACCCCGGTACATCTGTACCTTTTTTTAAAGGGTTCCATACATCAAAAGGAAGAAACAGTACATACATTTATAGGAAAATTCTTATGTCTTTATTAGAGATGAGGTCGGGCTCTCTTTTCGGAGGCAGACGATTTTAAATCAGAGCCCGATACCGAAAAAAATGGCATAATATTTAAAAATTGTTTTAAAAGTAATATCTCATTTTTAAAGTAACTTCGTACATGAAAATAACTGTTAATCCCGTGTACATAATTAATTTTATGGAAATTCACATTCAATCTTATCGAAAGAGAAGTTTGGTATCAAATAAAAATATACTTCCTTAAATAAAAGGATGTTTATATTTTTCTCTCCTAACAAGCAAATCTGATGGGCACATTAACATAGTGCGTTTCATGAAATTTGTAGAAATTACTATTTCTACGCCGAAGAATCGAACGTTTTATAATTCGTATAAAAGGTTATGTTGTAAATTATAATTTATTCCTTAATTAAAACAGTATTTAGTGTTCCTGAAAATCAGCTTAAATTAAAAGCTTTGACACTGTTATCTGAAAGATCCTATGCAATGCTTTTATAGGAAAAATGGAAACTCCGTTCGATTGGTTTCTATCGAGTAACAATACATGTCAATTATATCTACTTACGAATGAAAGTGATTTCATAACTGTGCAGAGCAGAGCTTTTTTAGCATGAGCAGAGTTCATATTTAAAATAGAATCATTAACGTTATTTTTATATGAAGAGCAATTATGACTTGCACACAACAGAAGACTAAAAATTTGCAAACTTAAGCTAATGCTGATTGACTAAAACAAAAATATTCATAAAAAAATGAAATAAAATAACCGCTCCAATTAAAAAATATCCTACTGTCAAACAAAAATCTGGCAACGAATATTATTCGCGGCGAAGTATCATTCTAATGCTAGAAAAGAAAAATAAGATTTATTTTTCCCTTCCTACTCATTCTGATCAAAATAACATTTGAAATCAAATGGAATATGTAATTTTTTTAGGAAAAAAAAAAGTTTATTTTAATTTTTTCTATATATGAAAGAATGAGCCCCGGCCCGAAGGCTTGTATAAAAATTGAGCCTGTGTCGGGTTAATTTTGGAATATATACAGATTAAACATAAAAAAGGGAAATTCAAGAAATTTTCACTGAATACTGAGCAAACTGCAGAAACGTAAATAGTGATACTTAAAAAAACGCAAAGATTCATTATTAAACCAACGTATCTCTAAAAATAAAGGCATTAAAACGTATATCCTATCGTTTAAAAAACAAACCTCGATACAAAATTTGAAAAAACAAACATCGACAAATAGAAAAATCAAAAATCCGTACATAAATTTCTAAAATACATCTTAATAACAAACCTCCATTAAAAAAAAACACCAGAAATTGAAAAATCCAACCTGCGTTTGACAAATTCAACCTGCGTACATAAATTGCAAAAATGCATCTTTAAACAAACGTAGAAAAAAAAAAAATACCAGAAAACCACCTGCAGAATTAATTTGAAAAATCAAACATCGATACATCCATTAAAAAAACGAATCTCCGTGCATAAATTGCAAAAAATACTTCACATTTCTACGAAAATTTCTTGAATTTACCTTTTTTATGTTTAATCTGTATGTATTCTAAAATTAAATAAAAAATAAAACTTAAAATAGTGCAAAATGCAATTGCTCCAAAAATAGGCCTAGGTTTCACGATATCTCGCGAAACCTTGAAACCGGCTTTTGCTTTCAAAATTTGCTGATATTTCAGCACATCAGCAACAACTGGTAAACTTTCATTATCAATCCAGAAAAATAATCAAATATTAATAATAATAATAATAAAAAGTTGGAATTATACAACCTGATCAAAGATACCATGTGTAATACTGCAGTCAAGAAATCAAGAATACAACCTCTCACTGGTACCCTCACAGAAGAAGTTAGAAGAAAAAAAAAAGCCTGGTCGAAGATTATTTAAGGGTTGCCAGAAGGCAAAAGTCCACCCGGTAGTCAGATCGGCAAATACATCGCCGCTAAATCTCGCCAAAAAATGGCCGCTTGATCTGAGGGCGTATAAGCAATCCTAGCCTGGATTTGCAACCGGAAATGAACGAATTCGAAATTATTTAACTAATTAGCGAATTTTAAGAAAACTAATTGAGATATCAATTTGAAAATTTCTGAGCATATGTAAAAAAATATTCTGTATCTGACTATGTGATTTTTGAAAAATTCGGTTGGTAATTTTTTTTAATTTACGCAAAAATCTGCAGGCGCCAGTGAAAACGATCCCAGAAAGTTTCAGACAGGGATCGGCTTTCATTAAAAACTGAACTACAAAGAGATCTGTTTCTCGGGAAAATCCCTCCATTTAGTTTGCGAAAATGAAAGGAAATAATTGTCAATTTTTACTAATGAACAAAAATTTAGGTAACTAATTAAGATATAGATTTGAAATTGAGGTCGGGAAGGGGTGTCATCTGCCGACTATTTTAGCGTAGCGTCTTCGTTATGTTCTAATTATCAAAAAAATATAATTCTTTTTTTATTGATCGCGTTAATGTATAGGTGACGGTGGTTCTCTTGAACAAATTATTCATTATATTTGCGGGTATGGGATGTAGAGGGAGGGGGTGAACGCCTTTCTCTGAGGTTGTAATTATCTCGGGCCTGCGCAAAACCAGGCGGGTTAGCTAGTTAGTCCAGAGCTGCCAACTCTCCCGTTTTTCGCGGGAGACTCCCGTTTTTCACTCATACTTTAAAATTCCTAGAAACGTACTTCTGAAAAAAAGAAAATTTCTGATCTCGTTAGAATTTCACCATAGGATCGCTAAAAAACACGAATTTCGTCAGAGGATAACGGAAAAAACGTAAATTTCATCAAAGAATCGCCCAAAAAACCCTCAAATTTCGTCAAAAAAACGGCAAAAAAATACAAATTTCATCAAAAGATCGCGAAAAAAACGTAAATTTCGTCAAAGAATCTTCAAATTTTGTCAAAAAAGGCAAAAATACTGCAAATTTCGTCAAAAAACGGCAAAAAACTGCAAATTTCCTCAAAAAATTGTGAAAAAACACAAAAGATCGTGAAAAACGTAAATTTTGTCAAAGAATCGTCAAAAATCCACTCAAATTTAGTCAAAAAAGGCGAAAAAAACTGCAAATTTCCTCAAAAAATTGTGACAAAACACAAAATTCTTCAAAAGATCGCGAAAAAAAAACACAAATTAAGTTCTAATAAATATTTTCTTTTTATTTGAAGAAAGTTAGTTTGTTCATTTGTTGATGTCTTTTTTTGTGTAATTTATAATACATGAAAGTAAGTGTTATTTTTAAATTTTGTATTTATATATTTATATATACATATATTAATGATTATATTTAAGTTATTGAGTCAATCATTACTCTATTCTAAATGAATAACTTAAAATAACTTTTCATTCTTACGTAAATTCGCTTTAAAAAAATCTCCCTTTTTCTTCCTTTAAACTGCGAAGAATCTCCTGTTTTTTCTCTTGCTAAGGTTGGTAGCTCTGTTAGTCAATAAAATTAAATAACGTGTTTATAATAAGTAAATATGTATGAAAATTAATTTGGAAAAGAAATGAGAAACAAAACATTGATTAAAAAAAAAACAAAAAAAAAAAAACAAGATGGTGGACAGAGGCTAATCTCAAAGCTGTTCTCAAAATGTACGAGGCCCATAATATGTATGTCTGCCGGGCCGAAGGCAGTCAATCAAGATCTGCTCTTTGTTGTTACTTTTAATCAATGTGTTCATTTATATTGAAAGTTTCTAGAGTTGTCTAATATATTTTTTAATTTTACAGCCGAGTCTGTGCAAACCACCATGGTATTATCCGAAAATATGGACTGAATATGTGCAGAAGATGTTTCAGACAGTATGCAGGAGATATTGGTTTCAAAAAGGTAAACATTTCGTAAAAGCTCTTTAGTGTCATTTGCAAGAAAGAAATGTTATTTTTCTTTTTATTGTGTGTGTGTAATGTTGTGAAAATTTGTATAATGGCATTATGGTATCTACTGTATCTGCTTCTTATAGCTTATTCAGTTCGTTAGTAATGCTACAATAACTGTTGAAATGCAAGATTGGAAGAAATATTGTTTTCTTCCTTGTTTTCCAACCTTACAATCTGTCTGGTCAGTGTTCGTAAATATTGCATTTTCAAAAATATCCTGTATTTTGCTATATACAGGGGTGATTGTGTTCAGGTGTTAGCAGCAGCCAACTGTGCAACTGCAGCATCCATTATGCCTGAATTCAGGTGTTTTTTGCATTTTCTGTACCGAAATTCTGGTTTTTATGATAGTTAAATTCATAAAATAAGACATCAATTTCATATAATTGCAAAACATAATTATAATTCATATTTTTCATAATTTGACCTCCCTGTAATAAATTATATCTTCTCTACACCCTTCTCTCCATATGGAAATGTCTCTCTAAAATTTCAGGTATTTTTTCATGAACCCATAATCACCCCTGTATATATTCAATATTTTTGACATGTATCCAGCATTTTCAAAATGGTCAACTTATAAATATTTTCAGACTTAATATAAATTAGAAACAAAAGCATACTTACCATAGAAACTTAATAAAATATATACTATTACAAAATTCGAAATTGTACAATATCTAATTATTATATATTATACTAAATGTTTTCTTTCTTTATTTTCACTTACATAATAAAATTTAAGATAAACTAACTGAAAAGTGATACAGTTTGCTTTTTAACACTCACAAAAAACAAACTATACGAGGATTTAGTATCGAGGAAATTTTAAATACACAGTGGTCGAACCAGCCAAAATTTGGAACCTAATTGGCTTCTTCACAAAATTCTTTTTAATAAAATAGGCCCATTCACAAAATTCCATTTCATAAAATCATACTTATCATTTTATTTTATTTTTTAAATCTGTAATTTGCAAACAAAAAAAGTTACCAGAAAAGGGAAACTTGAATGAAAAAATGAGCCCCTAAGAAAAAACTGCAGCTATAATGTCATACACTCACGCACGTTTTTTTTTTTTTTTTTTTTTTTTAACGGTTAGAAAAGGGAAAAAAGTTACCAAATTTAGCGTATTTTTTCCTTTAATGGCAACCTAGCCATTATATTAAGTTATTGGTTTGGCGTGGGCTTGAAAATTGCGCCAACCAAAAAGTCACTAAACATCTGTGCGTAAGTGTAAAGCATCTGTTCCAAAACTGCTTCAAACACTGGTGCAAAATTTGATTTTATGGAAAAATTTGAAAATAAATAAAAGCTAACTTTTTTATTCCTTAACCTGTTGTGTAGTTTAATCTGAACTAAACTAAAACCATAAAAAAATTATTTCTAACGAAGCTGTAAATAATTGTCGATCTAGGCAAATTTTGTAGCCTATTTAGATCTCCTTCACAAAAAGCTATTTAATTAAACATTCCCTTTGATAAAACAGGCCTCTTCACAAAATTTTATTCCATAAAAACATACTTTTATTAGGTTTTAAAATGTGTAATTTGAAATCAAAACAAGTTCATCAGAAAGAAAAACTTCAGCAGGAGTACTTAGTTTTTTTAATAAATGTTTGGTTCAAATTTGAGTAACTGTATTTCATCTTTCATTACATTTTTTTTTCCCCAGAAATATAATAAATTTCACAGGACAATTTCACTTTTAACAAAATGGATGTAAAAAAAAAACTGCATCTAGTGAGTTTTCAATGGTTCTAAATATTGACCCATATAATGATTGGTTTTACATTTAAAAATTAAGCTTCAGAAGTAAAGGTGAAAATAAGCGCTCGCCACTTGGCAATTAAACTTGAAAAATTGGCAGTTAATTATATGGAAAGAACCTGCCAAATGCAGGATTTTCTGATTTCCCTTTTTCCCTAAAATTCGCATTTTTTCCGCGTCCATTTTAAAAATTTGATTTTAATTAATTTTTCTATTTTATTTATTTATTTATTTGTGCCTGTTTGGCGAAATTAATGATTTTTCTGCACCCATTCAACAAAATTCATGATTTTTCTGCTCCCGATTGACAAAATTCATGTTTTTGCTGTGCCAATTGGCGAAATTCATGATTTTTACACTCCCGATCAACGAAATTCACGATTTTTATGCTCCCGAACAATGAAATTCATGATTTTTATGCTCCTGATTGACGAAATTTGCAATTTTTTGTGAGACTAATTGGCGAAATACACAATTTCTGAAGATGTTGGCCGATTTTGACCCGCTAGCCCTAGGTTGTGCATGTGTAGTGTATATCATGTTGTGGGTTGTCATTTAGTGTATAAACATACCTTTTTTATTATTGTCAGATCTTAATTCTAGACATTTTTAAGTACTTTAGTTAGCTACACAAATACCTAAGTTTAGTGGAGCTACATAAGCATATTCTGTATAACTTTGCTGTTCATTTATTTTAAAATTTAAAATAGATTGGAAATTAGTATCTTAAGTTTATTCAAAACAATATCAGAGTTTCCCCCAGGTTTTAAAAAGGGCAGGGTGCTGCTGGTGAGAAAAGGGCACTTTTTTTTATTCTTAGGGCACTTTTTGGATTTTTGAGGGCACATTTCAAATTCTTAAGGGCACCTTTTTAATTGTTAGGTATTATTTTGGTTTTTAAAGCCACTTGATATTCCAAAGTCAAAACACTCTTTTTAAGACAACATTGAGTCTGTTTTTACTATGAAAGCAAATTTTTTAATGCAAAAAGGAGAAAGGGCACTTTTTTTACTGAGGGCAAGAAGGGTGCTAATTATTTTACTGGAGGGGGCAAGAAGGGTGCTATTTTGTAAACCAAAGGGCAGGCAGGGTGCAGCACCCTTCTGAAACTGTCTGGGGGAAACTCTGCAATATAAATTAAAATATTTTTATTTAGTAAATAAATTACTTGTTTATTGGAGGGGGGGGGGGACATTAGCTATGGAAATTATACATGTCGCCTTCTCAAAATTAGGGTTGGCTTTTTTATTGATCCTTCATAACAACAGTCGTTTTTAAGTAGTCATGTTTATTTTGAAAGGTCAAAATTTAAACTTAGTTTAGTGTATCTTAAGTAATTTGTTAGTTGGAAAAATAATTTTCTCAGAAGACTCTTTATTATAAAAGCAATTTAATAAAGAAATTATGCTGTTATTCTTTATGAATGATTTAAAGGACTTTTAGCTATGGAAATTATACATGTTGCCTTCTCAAAATTAGGGTTGGCTGTTTTGTTGATCCTTCATAACAACTGTCGTTTTTAAGTAGTCATGTTTATTTTGAAAGGTCAAAATTTAAATGTAGTTTAGTGTATAGTTATCTTAAATAATTTGTTAGTTTGGAAAATAATTTTCTCAGAAGATTTTATTATAAAAGCAATTTAATAAAGAAACTTGGCTAAACAAGTCATGTTGTTATCCTTTATATATGATTTAAAGTTTCAGAATTTGTTATTATTTGCATTTTATGAATAAATAAATTCCAGAAAATATGCAAAACATGACTTTTAAGTTTTACATAGCTAGTAAACATTTCTCACAAATTGGCAACCTTTACCTTCTTTAATATATGATAAATACCATAGTTTTCCCCAGGTTTAAAAAAGGGCAGGGTGCTGCTGATGAGAAAAGGGCACTTTTTGTAATTAAATTGTTAAAGGTATTCTTTTGGTTTTTAACCCTCTAAGCGTGTGGAACGTAATATTCCGTTCACTAAGCTCCAGGTTTCACTGCAATATATGCAATGTTTAAGATAATATAATTCTATAGATTTAATGAATTTTCAAAACATTGAAGAATGATTAATAGTATCAAGGGTTACATTCATATTTGTAATTAAGTTTTATTTATAATGCTGAAAGAATCATATTTTTTTAGCATTTAAAAACAAAATGCAGAAAAATCAACATTACAATTTTACCCTTTTTCAAAATGCTCAGAGGGTTAAAGCCACTTTTGATATTTAAAAGTCAGGGCACTCTTTTGAAGACAACACTGAGTCCATTTTTACTATGAAAGCAAATTTTTTAATGCAAAAAGGAGAAAGGGCACTTATTTTACTGCAGGGGCTAAGAAGGGTGCTAATTCCTTTTTATGAGGGGCAAGAAGGGTGCTGTTTTGTAAACCAAAAGGCAGACAGGGTACAGCACCCTTCTGAAACTGTTTGGAGTAAACTCTGTAAATACTCTGGAAAATTTTTCAGTTGTCTGCTTTCCTAAATCTACCACAACTTTTAGGGGATTGTTTTAATTGCTGAGTTAGGATAGAAAATCTTCCCAAAAGTCAGTTGCAATCTGTATTTATAAAGGATTAGATTCAATTTTTATACTTTCAAAATTTCACTTTACCTTCCATGGCTTATTAGGTAAACTTATGTATTGAAACTTTTGAGCATGTATGACAAAACTGCTACAATTTTTTAAAGCTTTGAGGGAATGAAAAAATAGACAAAAGTAGTATCACTTTTCATTATAATATTTATATTAGTTATAGTTGCTAATGAGTCTCCTATTATAGTAGCCATTAAACATTTGAACTCCTAGATTGCAGATGATGTATAATAAAGCTGTATAGGGAATTTATGCGCTAAAGCAGCCATACTCAACCTGCGGCCCGCAGGCTGCATGTAGCCCAGCGACATTTCATGTGCAGCCCGAGACACATAATCATTAATCCCTATTTTTAAAATTAATTGAGATGTGTATAATTTTTTCTTAATATTTTCATTGCTTTTTTATATATATTTTCACGGGAAGACAATTTCCTGTTATTTATAATTACTAATTTAACATTACCTTAAAATATCTTAAATGACATTCCCTTCGTCAAAGTTCTTTTTGCATGTGGTTTTACTTGTGCTATAGTAGTTTTATACATTTCTTAATCCTGAACACTAAACAAACATTATTCCAAATTAATTTAATTTGCACTATATATTTTTACATTTAAATTAAAAAAAAGTTTTTGCATTGAGAAAAAAACTGATTTATTAGAAAAAACCCCTTAATATATATATAAATTGAGAATTTGGAATTGTTGCATTGTTATATTGTTTTATACTTCTCATATAGCTAATAAGGCTTATTATGGTTAAATATTTGCTGCAGAAAAAATTGGCAGCCGAAAGTTTTATACCACTATTTCAAAACAACAATCTTCGCTGCATTTGCAATAAAAATCTATATGTTTTTACATTGTTATACAAGTGTGTTGTGGCCCGCATAACATTGCAAATATTTGTTTTCGGCCCGCGAGAAAAAAAAGTTGAGTACGGCTGCTCTAAAGTTTCATTTTTATTGTATTTTAAATTCTGTACTGTAACATGACTCAGTGTATTGTCTTCAATTTGATTTCATAATTTATTCTATCTTTTCAGCTGGATTAAAGAAGACAAAGTGCTCAAGATGCTGTTTGAAGAAGATCTAAACTTACACTGTATATAATTTTAAATTATAATAAAAGCACTTGGGCATAATAAGTTGTATTTTTTACATAATTACATATCCTAGTGGAATGAAAGACATTTTTATTTTAAGTAGATTGTTTAAATAAAAGTGTTGCATTCAAATGTGCTTAAATATGATAAAAGTTCGTTATAATGACAATTCATAAATTGTTATAAGACTTCTCGTTACAAGTGTATAAAAATGTATTGTAAATAACTTGTAATAATGTACTTTTTATAAAATTTTATTCTAATAATATTTCAGTGACATTCTAGATCAGGGGTGAAATAACTAAGGGTTAGAAATAGGGATACACCCAGGGTTCTCGCTGCCGCTCACCATTGTGCCAAATTGCAACAAAATGCTTCATTTGGCGAGTAAACGAACGATTAAACTCGCCAAATTGCGAGTGTTCTTTTTTTTTTGTGTGCGTGTGTGTCAGTACAGGTGATACTCTTATTCGCGTTACTAAAGGACACTTTTCAAAACTGTGGTATAAGAGAAATTTAATCAATTTTTAACTTAATGCATTTGGATGATAAACGCAGTTCTTTATCTGAGGTATTGTCATAATGGAAATTATTTAAGTTTCTTGAGTTCTCGTTGAAGAACCATGAAATTTAGGAGATTTTATTCGAAAAAACGAAACAGCAGCTTTATCCCATAACAGGCAATATGCTGTAGTTTTCTGCAATCTTGCCGCTACATTCAATGGACTGTGAAAAGGGGTTCAGTGTGATGAACGCAACAAAAAATAAATTGAGAAATCGAATTAATATAAAAAATGTGAATAATGTCATTTCAGTATGTGTTACGGGCCTAATAGGAAACAGTACAATTTTGAAACTGTCTGTGAAGTATGGACTTCAATGAAAAGCCGAAGGATTCTAGAAAAATAAAGTTTTTTTTTAATGTGACATATTTTGTTGTTTATATTTTCAATTTTCAGTGTTCATTAAATATATCTTAAAATCCTTAGTTATCATGAGTTGGAAGTTTTATTTCATAACATTTTAATGAGTTAAATTGGGTTTGGAATTTTTCCTTGATTGCTCAAGGCATTTAAAATGTACATATGTTTAATAGTTTTTGTAACAGATAGTTGAATTTAGATGATAACTGATCTATAAGTAGTTACAAAAACTTGGGTTATTTTGAAGCATACTGAAATAAAAGAATGGTACATTAAGTGGTTAAAGATCGATTTTTCAGTGTTTCATGATGAATCTATTTTGCTAAAAAAAATTTCATTTGGCTAACATTTTTTATTTCTGGTTAGCCAAATTGCTAACATTGTTCAAAAGTCAGCGAGAACCCTGGTTGCACCGGATGCTGAATATCTGGCACAAATTTTTTCCAAATATTCGATATCCAGACGAATACTTTTTTTTTTTTTTTTTAAATTTAAATAGTAATATTTTTATTTTATGCTTGCTTAAACAAGAAAAATTTAAATTATTATAATTTTATGTCATTCAAATATTAATAAATTTAAATTCATTTATTAAGTTAGTTACTTAAAAACAAAGGCTTTTTAGTAATTAAGTATTGAAATTTAATCATGTTTTCTCGTTTGCTTATTCTAATATGCATATTAGTAGTTTTTTCTGTTATTCAGGGCCAACATAAAAAAGAAACAATTAAGTAATTTCTCTGTTTTTCATACGTATAAATCTTTTTTATTTATAAATACTAAACATCCTATTGAAGTGGCTTTTTCTTTTTCTCTATACTAGCACATATTATTACTTTTCCTATGACAAATATTTTTTAGCAGAATTTAAAATAGAGAAGCTCCTCATTGCAAGTATCTTGTTTTGTAGTACAAAGGGGACAGACAGTTAACTATTTCAAGAAAGTGGCACATTTCTTTTCATGATCAGTATTATTTTACCACAGCTGGTCTTCCATCCATAGACCAAAGATTCAATAAAATCATTTTTACTTTAGAATTGTTGAAATCATAAGAAAAAGAGACCACCCGAGGGGTGAACGCTTATTCTCAGAAGCAGGTATTTGTGCTCAAAAACGTAACAGATTACAGCCTAAAAATGCTCAGCACCTAATATTCCTACATCCTAACTTGCCTTTAATAAAATTTAATTATAGTTTTTTGTCATATTTTAAACAATTTATAACCATATAATTTCATTTTTGTGAAAATATATATTTCTTTCTTTTAACATTGTTTTAATGATATAATGTGGGTAAGAAGCAAATTAATTTTGCACCAACTTTTTCTGATAATGTTAAAAATATTATTTAAAAAATGAGTCGCTATTCAGCAACCTGATATTAAAGTATTTGGCTGGACCGAATATCCGGTTTTGAGTAACGAAATAATCAGGCATCAATGGTACCTAATACTACATTCAGATCGGATAGTTAAGATATCTTAGACCACCGAACTCACTGAGGGAGTTCCAGAAACTCACTTAGTGAGTTCGAACTTTCTATTGCTAGATACAGTCAGTACCACTCACTCTGATTGGCTGTTGAGGTTGCCTTTAACCTATGTGCATGCGCACATTGTATGTTTGTTCAGATCTCGGTTACAGTGATGTTCAGTGAGTTATCTTAGATGAGTTTTGCTGTGTGACAGGTACTCAATTCCGGGAGGGTACCACCTCAAAAATGGCGGTCTAAGATATCTTAAATGTCGATGTGAACAGGGTATAACCTAATCATTTCTTCTTACAAGGGAACCACTTTTGGTACAGCTCGCACCTGGCATAGAGACCTCGTGCATTATGTAGTCCTAAACATAAAATCATATTTTTTTATACTTTTAATTTTTTTATTATTGTATTTTAAATTGTTAATTTCATGCCAAAAGCGAGTTAGTTGCCAAATAGAGTGCTACAAATTCAAACTGCTTCTCATTCATACACGGGGTTATGACATTTGGCCAGGGTTGCCGGGAAAATTTCTACGCTAATATAAGCATTAAGGTTTCCGTTGACTCTTGTGAAAACATCCGCACACTAATGTTAATCCTATGTTGATACTTATTTTATATCACATTTGCATTTCAATATTTTTAAACTTTATTATTATTATTTTTTTTCTTTGCCAATGGATAGCTGAAATTGATCTCTACACTGTCTCCTTTTTACTTTTTCTATTTTGTTTGCAGGGCTTTTTTTTTTTTCCCCATGAGGATACTTTCACTTCTGAAACCAGTAGCAAGCAGGTGTTTTCGCACGATTCTCCTCTCACACAAAAACACCTGATCATCTTCGTAAAAAAAAAAAATTGTAAAGAAAATCTATAAAGTAATCCATGAGGGAAATAAAGATTGATCTCTGCTATCCAATGCAAAAGAAAGTTTAAAAATATTGAAATGCCCCATAGGTTTAACATTAGCAAGAGAGTGTTTTCACATGTGGAACCATTTATCCAGAATCCAGTTAACCGAAAACATGTTATCCAGAATGCTATTTCCAACTGACTGATTTCAGAATCTTTCCAGAAAAAGTGCCAAGCAGTGCTAGTATGACATGTGCATTGCTTGATAGATTACCACATGTATTGTACAACTTGATGGATTTGAAATGGAAGCATATTTAGTTAGATATTCAGCATTTTGAGTTTTATGCAGCATTATTGTTTTTAAGGTATCGCCAGAAATTGCCTTCTTTCAAACTCTGATTGATCTTGATAGGATCTAAGCTTTAATAACAGCAATCTAATAATTTGAAATCAGTATCTATACTGTAATTATTTATAATGCAGGGCTAGCATTCCCCCTAAAATTCCTAAATTTCCTAACTATTATTTTATCCCCTAAAATTCCTAAAATTCTCCTAAAACTTTCTTCTTGTTCCTAAAAATTCGAGATCGACAAAATTTTACCGAAAAATATCACGAATTTCGACAAATGGTCACCAAAAAAGACACGTATTTTGTCAAAAGATCGCTAAAATAACGTAAATTTCGTCAAAAGATTGCTAAAATAAAGCAAATTTTGTCAAAGAATAGGGGAAAAAACTTAAATTTCATCCAAGGATATCGTGGGGGGAAAAAAAGCTAATTTCGACAAACAATCCTGAAAAAAAAACTCATTTAAGGATCACAACAAACACTAATTTCTTCAAAAGATCGTAATTTTTTTAAAAACATCTCGGGAAAAAAAAAATAGAATTTCTTAAAAAGATCTTGGAATAAACGTGAATTTCGATTTTTAAAAAAATAATCGTGAAAAACCCCTCCAATTTCATCCAAAAATCAAGGAAAAAAGATAATTTTGTCTAAGAATCGTGGAAAAAACATGAATTTCATCAAAAAATTGTGGAAAAAAAAAACACCAATTTCATTGAAGGATCACGAACTTTTGTCAATCAATCGTGCATATAAGGCAAATTTTGTCAAACGATCGCACAAAAATACAAATTTCGTCAGCAAAAAGATTGCCGAAAAAACGCGAATTTCATCTAAGAATCGCAAATTTTGTCAAAAGATTACAGAAAAACGCGAATTTTGTCAAAGGATCATGAAAAAACGTAAATGCCGTCAAAAAGTCGCGAAAAAAAAGCAAATTCCGTCAAAAGGTTGCGA
This sequence comes from Maratus michaelseni, assembly GCA_963931845.1. Lineage (NCBI taxonomy): Eukaryota > Metazoa > Arthropoda > Arachnida > Araneae > Salticidae > Maratus > Maratus michaelseni. The sequence continues at coordinate 161,846,252 of OZ007597.1, forward strand.
AAAAGCAAATTCCGTCAAAAGGTTGCGAAAGAAACACGAATTTCCGACAAAAGTTATCCAAAAAAACGTGAATTCCGTCAAAAGATCACGAAAAAAAAAACACGAATTTCGTCAAAAGATCACGAAAAAACGTGGAATTTTGTCAGTACATCGTGCAAATAAGGAAAATTTCATGAAAGAATCACGAAAAAATGCATGTTTCGTCAAAAAAACACGGAAAAAATGCAAATTTCGACAAAGAAGTGTGAAAAAAACCTTTCAGAAGTTTTTCTATTAGCTTCAGAATTTTTTTTTCTCATAATCACCCCTGCTTCCTGCCTCTTGTTCTCTAGGTTCACCGAGAACATCCAAAAGAGAGAGAAAGAGAGCATTCATTCTGGTTAGGCTCAATGATCCAGGAATTCAAAATTCTAATTTAAGCATAAGCTATCAAAATGGTTTGTAATATGAAGCCGTTTATTGTGCAAATTTAAATGCCCTCATTCGCAACAAACAACACAAGCACATGGAACAAGGGCTGGCACATTGGAATGATGGGAATATTCTTTGGCAGTGTACCACATGTGCCTGACTAGCACGAAAATACTGTTATTACATACTTGTAATGTTAAAAATATCGCAAATGCCCCTAAAATTTTCCTAAAATTTGGAAAAAAATTCCTATAATTCCTCCCTAAAATTTTGAAAAATCCTAGTGCTAGCCCTGATAATGGTTAAATATTTAAGTTAAGTTTGAAATTCCATCTCATAGATGCTGAAATATAGCTATCGGGAAAATCCGTGAAAAACACTGTAGCATCGCTTTCTAAGCAATATATACTATAATTTAAATCAGCACCAATTTGTCAGCAATCCAAAACGCTAAATGTTTCATGGAATTCCATATATTAGTTCCTGTTCCTGAGTTATAGCACTTATAAAATTAGTGTTGCACAGAGAGACAGCGGTCTAAAAATAGTGGAATCGTATTCAGGACTTTCTAGATTGTGTAAAGGTTGAAATGCATCAACATAACGGAGTGTAGGACCTTTTTGTTTTATTTAATATGAGCATTCTTTTGTCACATGACAAGAGAATGCGAGAGTGGAGGAGGATCCCTGACATGTTTATCACCTCCCCTGGAAAGAAATTTGTTAGCTTTGTTTCGAAACCATTGAAGAGCAATAAAAAAGGTCACAAATGATCAGCTTTTAAAAAAGAAAGACCAGAAAAATAATTTATATGGGTCTTGTCGCAGTATATAGTCTATACGCAGCAGAATGAAAAATTACTACAATTTTGCTTTCCAAGCACAAAAATGGGAATTTCATAATCTCAATTTAAAAAAATAATAAATCAATTTCTTATGAAACTTTCATGCGTTTGAATGAATGTCAACATAAATCCACACAAATCCCTTATAAATCTCTTCATAAATCACTCTGCCAAGTTTCATGTTTTTATTTTTTAAAATGTGTCAGAAAATTTTGAGTTGTTGAGAACAAAGAACTGTATTTCCTAAAATTATTTTTCTAAGTTTCAAGTATCTTTTATAAGAAAATTTTTCCTTAAGGGTGTACTCAAATCCAAACTACTTATTTTGTGACTTATTTTTAAATTCATTTTTGCTCTAAAATTCATCCAATTGGCAGGTTCTCTTATTCAGAAACCTTATAATGTACATATAGGTTGATTTTTTTTGATAAAGGCAGAATATATTTCAAAAAATACTGTCAAAATGGACATTTTGAACCGAATTTCCCGAAGCGACAGCGCTGGAAACAAAAGAAAATTATCGTACTTTGTAAATCAATTTCCAATTAATTAAACGAAAAATAAACACACAAATCCCTTATAAATTATCACTCTGCCAAGTTTCATGTTTTTACTTTTAAAATTGAGTTGTTGAGCGTGGGAAAATATTTTTTTTGAATACCGCCTTAAAGTGAAAAAAAAAATATATATGATGCTTGTATAGCTAAGGTATGCAGCATTATCAAAGCCATTGAAATTTATCATTAACTGAAGAAAGATTCTGCTACAGGTTCCGTGTCTGAATTTCAACTTTTACAATGCTTAATGTATACAGGGTGATCCTGAATTCATGGTACAAACTTTAAGATTTGGTACAGGACAGTGTAACAAACAATTTTTGTATAGTAATCCGGTGTCGGAAATCCATTTTTGTAGTAAAAAATACAGGATGTCTCACTCGAATCCGAAGTCGCGTTTTCGTTCATAACTTTAACAGTAGTGAAGATATTTTAACAAAATCCTTACAATTCATACAAAGATGAGTCTGTTGCGAATTTTGTTAAAATATCTTCACTAATGTTAAAGTTATGAACGAAAACGTGACTTCGGATTGAAGTGAGACGCCCTGTAATTTTAGGTAGATTTCATAAGAAGAAATACAACTTATTACATTCTCCCCTATGTTGGAATTTCTGGAAAATTTTTGCAGATCTACGCCGATCATGACTCTCAGAACAAAAAACTATATGTATATATATAATATATATATCGCTTTTTTATGGACACGAGAACTTCAATAATTCTGCACAAATCTCTTCCAACCTGATACATAAAATCTCGGTCAAGTTCGTTAATGGAAGAAATCGAACCAAGAGCCCTACTACGATGGCATCGGAAACCAATCATTCCCTGAAGCTTTCCGATGGAACGATCAGTTCCGACAAGCCCGGCGAAAACGCCACCATGATGTCATTCGGAAAAAGACATCGGATTCTCCCTTGAAATTCCCGACCCCATAAAATGCAGTGGAAAATACACACATTGTCGGAAGCGAGTCTTTGAAAGAGATTTTAAAGCAGTTGATATTGATTCGCGGTTTATTAAAAATGCCATCGACACACGTTTAATTAAGATATTTTGATAATCTTTTTTTTAAACGAGAGTGAAATGTTCAGATTTCCAGCTGTCAAAAGCTCAAAATAATATGATCGGTAGTTTTATAGAAAATGAAAAACAAAAATGAAACTTCCTCTTTTGACCCAAAAAAGGGTTTTCTTTAAAAATTAACACCTTACCCTAGAAATATTTAATAGCTATCATAAGAAAGGCCTTATTCTAAACTTTTAAATGATATGAAAATACATATTTTATAAGTTCTTGTTAAATAATTATGAGTATGAATACCGCAAATTTTCAAGAAATTCTGCTTAAATATAACAGAGAAAATATTATAAGCTTTGAACTAATTTGAAACGCTAATAATAAACTACATTTGAAAATGTTACAAGCAATTTTTTGTAGACTTAGATTGATTTTATTATTATTATTATTATTATTATTGCGGGACGCTCTTTTTCCAAAATGAAAATTTAACGTAAAATAAGAAAAAATCTAATATTGAGTTAAAAAAAATAATGCAGTGCTTATTAAAACACAGGCTAACAAAGAAAATGTTATTAATATGCTTTAAATAAACAGTGTGCTATGCCAAGAAAACTAATAGTTCTCGCATAAAAAAAAATAATAACAGAAACAAAGCGTTGCATACCCGAAAAATAATTGTCCAGATAGTATTATGAATACTTCACTATACTAAATATACCATTATGCTAGTCCATGTGGGCACTATCATTGTTCACCTAAATAAAATAATTATCCAAAATTTTCACAAGTTTTTTTTTTTCTTTTTCTATTTTTTTAAAAAAATTATTTCAACTTAGAATTTTTCAAAAAAAAAAAAGAACAAAAAATCTTTGGAAAGTATTACAGGTTCTTGAAGACTTTAGGATACAAAATTTTTTGATACGGCATATTTCATAATGACATCAAAAAGCAACGTATTTCATGATAACTTTACAGTTAATTTTGAAAAGCTTCCAAGATATATATATCTCATCAAAAAGTCACCTGTAAAAAATGCAGCCAAGTCTCGTAACTCATTTACCGTAAAAAGTACTGAGATCGTATAAAGCCAAGTTTAACTATCTTATTAACTCTGAAATTTTCATTCACAAAATCACTCCTAGTCTCTACATCTTTAGTTAATTATTATTTTGTGACTTGGCAATTACGCAGCACGAGAATGTGATGTATATAGTTAGTCTTAATCAAATAATACTATAACATATGAAGGTGTAATAACTTCCCTGTGCGTATATAATTTGCTTTAGTTAAATTATCCCATCCCATCCCATAAAATAGTAAGGTGTAATAACTTCCCTGTGCTGCGTAATTGCCAAGTCACAAAATAATAATTAACTAAAGATGTAGAGACTAGGAGTGATTTTGTGAATGAAAATTTCAGAGTTAATAAGATAGTTAAACTTGGCTTTATACGATCTCAGTACTTTTTACGGTAAATGAGTTACGAGACTTGGCTGCATTTTTTACAGGTGACTTTTTGATGAGATTTCACTTCTTTTTGTAAGTAACCCTCCTTTTCTTGATTTTGGGTTCTTTTTGGAGATCATCCACTGATTTTCGCTAAGCCCACACTCTGTCCCTATTATTTACAGGTATAAAAAAACTAAAGCTTTAGTTTCGTTTGCAAAGTACTGTAGATAAAAAGAGATTTCAGGTTCCTAGGCAAGCACTAAGTTATGGGAGGGGGAGTGTCAAAAGTACTCTCAATTGCTTCCAGGATAGGCGCTATGCATCTGAGATATAACTCGCAGCCCTAGATACTTGATATTTAACATAAAAGAACTTTTTAGTATAAAAAGAAAGCCAAAATTAAAATTTCCGGAAATTTCCAATAAATCAAACTATATTCCTTTTTTCGATGGTTTTTTTTCGTTTTTTTTTTAGACTTTTTTTTATTATTTACGGATTTTTTAATTTTTCCTTACTTTGTGTACAAAACCCTGCCTTTCTGCCAAATGTCAATCTTCTAGGACTACAAAATCTAATTATTTTCAATTTTTCGACTTTTTATAAATTTATTGATTTTCCGATTTTAATTCTAAGTTACCTGATTGTCATGCCAATATAGTAATTACTTAATCCGTCTTCTTAGGATCATTTAGGTTCAATTTAGAGATAAATCAAGTGAATCTTAGAGTCACCATGATTTTATTTAGAAAGGACTATTAAGCCATAACCAGCCAGTAATGTCGGGAGGGTAGGGGGAGCTGTGAAAATTTTTGTGGGGCTAACATCATTTAACAATCCATATTTCATATGTGAAGTAAATAGAGTACAACATGTGAAAGAAAACAAACCTGTCTATAAAGAAATCGCCTATATCGTAGCCAGTCTATAGCGGAACTTTTCTATAACGAAATTCGTAAACGAAAGAAAAGAAAACCATAATCCGGGGGAAACAACATAAAACAATTAGGGGCGTTGTACTAGCTAATAGGACAATTATCTTATAACTAAGCAGTACAAAATCAAATTGTTTTCGAATTTTCGATTTCTTAAACATATTTCGATTTTTCGATTTTATTTTCGAATTTTTTAATTGTTCCTTTTATTGAATACTAAATACTACCTTTACACCAAGTTTTAAGTTTCTAAGACTACAAGATAAAAATATTTCTTTTGATTTTTTCGCATTTTTTTTTTATAATTTTCTGGATTTTATAATTTTTTCTTATTTTGTATCCTTTATTACAAATTTTAAGTTTCTAGAGCTACAAAATCGAATTATTTTAAAATTTCCGATCTTTTTCGAGTTTTTTATTCTATTTTCGATTTTATTGTGTTTTAATTTTTCCTTTTTCTGTATCTTAAACAATAAGTTTACGCCGAATTTTAAGTTCTAAAGCTACAAAATCAATTTTTTTTCAATTTTCAAATTTTCGAATTTTTTTTCGAATTTTACAGATTTTTTATTTATTTCTTTTTTTGTATCCTAAATTCTAACTTTATTCCAAATTTTAAGTTTCTAGCTTTACAAAATCGAATTATTTTCAAATTTTTGTTTTTTTTTTTCGTTTTTTTTATTTTATTTTCAATTTTTGTTGTGTTTTTAATTTTCTTTTTCTGAATCCTAAACACTACCTTTACACCAAATATTCAGTTTCTAAGACTACGAGATCGTATTATTTTCAATTTCTCTCTTTTTCTTTCTTTCTTTCTATTTTGTTTTTTTAAATTTTCGATTTTTTTTTTAATTATCCATATTTTTTAATGTTTCCTTATTTAGTATCTTAAATATTACCTTTATTCCAAATTTCAAGTTTCTAGCGCTATGACATCAAATTATTTTCAAAATTTCCTTATTTTTCGATTTCTTTCGATTTTTTTATTTTATTTTCGAATTTTATTGCGTTTTTATTTTAACTTATTCTGAATTCTAAACACTATCTTTACCGCGAATTTTAAGTTTCTAAGGCCAAAAGATCAAATTACTTAAAAATTTTTCAAATTTTTTCGAATTTTTCGATTTTTTGATTTTTTTTCGAGTTTTTTGGATTTTTTAATTTTTCCTTATTTTGCATCCTAAATACTACCTTTATTCCGAATTCCAAGTTTCTAGCGCAACAAAATTGGATTATTTGAAATTTTTCGATTTTTTTCGATTTTTCGATTTTATTTTCAATTTTTTTTTTTGTGTGTTTTTGATGTTTTCTTTTTCTGAATTCTAAACATTACCTTCACACCAAATTTTAAGTTTTTAAGACTACAAGATCGTGTTATTTTCAAATTTCAATTTTGTTCGATTTTTTTGAATTTTCGAATGTTTTTTTTTTTTTTTTTTTAATTTTCCGGATTTTATATTTTTTCCTTTCTTTGTATCCGAAATGCTAGCTTTATTACAAATTTTCAGTTTCTGTGGCTGTGGGATATACCCAATCTTTTTGATGACGCGAGAGTGAGTGAGTGTGTGAGTGACAAAAAATCGAAACTTTGAGTTCATATATCGTCTGCACTAATTTATGGGTATTTTTGAATTATCCATATTTTTTTAATTTTTCCTTATTTAGTATTTTAAATATTACCTTTATTCCAAATTTCAAGTTTCTAGCGCTATGAAATCGAATTATTTTCAAATTTTCCTTATCTTTCGATTTTTCCGATTTTTTCGATTTTTTTGTTTTATTTTCGAATTTTATTTGGTTTTTTATTTTAACTTATTCTGAATCCTAAACACTATCTTTACTGCGAATTTTAAGTTTCTAAGGCTAAAAGATCAAATTATTTTAATTTTTTCAATTTTTTTTCGAATTTTTCGAATTTTTGAATTTTTTTTTTTCGAATTTTCCGGAATTTTTAATTTTTCCTTATTTTGCATCCAAAATACTACCTTTATTCCGAATTCCAAGTTTCTAGCGCAACAAAATCGGATTATTTGAAATTTTTCGATTTTTTTTTATTTTCGATTTTTTCAATTTTGCTTTCGATTTTTTTGGTGTTTTTGATGTTTTCTTTTTCTGGATGATAAACACTACCTTCACACCGAATCTTAAGTTCCTAAGACTCGTATTATTTTCAATTTTCAATTTTGATGGAATTTGTTGAATTTTCGAATGTTTTTTTTTTCGAATTTTCCGGATTTTATAATTTTTCTTTTCTTTGTATCCTAGACACTACCTTTTTTCCAAATGTCAAGTTTCTAGGGCTACGGGATCTACCTAATCTTTTTGATGACGCGTGAACGAGTGAGTGAGTGAGTGACAAAAAATCGAATGTTTGAGTTCATATATCGTCTGAACTAGAAAAGATAGAAAGTTTTAATTTTAAATTTTGGTCCTGTGTGCCAAATACTCTAGAAAAACGAAGTTTCAAATTTTTGGGATACTCCAGCGCGGAGATATGTGGGGGTCAAAAGTGCCCTGAGTTGCTTCCAGAAAAGTATGCTTACGGCTGTCCTCTCTCGACTTGGCGGAGGCACTGCCGTGCCTCCAGATATAAAACAAACTATCCCCATCCTGTGGGATTTGTTTTTCAATGTTTTACTTTATTTAATGCAAAACATAGATTGCATCCGACAACTCATAAAAAAATCCCTGACGGCTCGGCCTACAGGCACAGGTAGATTTCGAAGACGCAGACCGTGGGGCGCCTGTTTGTCCGGAATTGCGGAAGAAATGACCTTTTTACGATGATGCGGCAGTTGGAACCGCATACTTCGAAACCAAACTTGTTTGCAGGCGGAGTCGGCAGGGATTTTTTTCTTTTTAATTTTTTTTTTTGCTATAACGGTTGGTCCTATAAAAAACTTGTCAATATAAAAGTTTTAAATAATATTAAGAGGATTAATAATAAATTTAAGCGGATTTGAAATCTTGAGAATTGGCGAAGTTATGAATTTTTTTCTTCTAAACCCCCCTTCCCCCCCCAAGGCAATTTTTAATTATATCAAAAATCAGTCATACATAAATTTTCGGCCCTTTTCCTAGAAGTAATAATAACTTCAAACGGATTCAATACGTATCATAAGTAAGAAATTATGAGTTTTTTCTGTTTTCACAAAAAGCCCCCCCCCCCCCCCCACCTTGGTTCGATTTTGTCCATTAACGAACTTGACCGAGACTGTATGCCCCTTGATTTTATGTATCAGTTTCGAAAATATGCGGAAGTTGGAACTGCCTACTTCGAAAAATAACTTGTTTGCAGGCGGAGCCGGCAGGGATTTTTTTTGTTTTTAATTTTTTTTTTGCTATAACGGTTGGTCCTATAAAAAACTTGTCAATATAAAAGTTTTAGATAATATTAAGAGGATTAATAATAAATTTACGCGAATTTGATATCTTGTGAATTGACGAAGCTATGATTTTTTTCTTCTAAAACCCACCTTTTTCCCCCCCTTGGGGCCATTTTTAATTATATCAAAAATCTGTCATACATACATTTTCGGCCCTTCTCCTAGAAGTAATAATAACTTTAAACGGATTCGATATGTATCATAATTAAGAAATTATGGGGTTTTTTCTGTTTTCACAAAAAGCCCCCCCACCCTCCCCCCCTTGGTTCGATTTTGCCAATTAACGAACTTGACCGAGATTTTATGCCCCTTGATTTTATGTATCAGTTTGTAAAAGATTAATGCAGAATTTTTCCAGTTATCGTGGTCAGAAAAAAGTGACATAGATAGATAGATAGATAGATAGATAGATAGATAAAGTTTTGAACTGGGGGTGGTTTTGGGTTCTGGGAGTCATGATCGGCGTAGATCTGCAAAAATTTTTCAAAATTTCCAACTTAGGTGAGAATGTAATAGGTAGTATTTCTTACGAAATCTACCTAAAAGTCCTCCGGCCTGTACCGGCAGGAAAAGGTAGCTTTCCTATATCTTCGTTTTAAAATTTTAGCTAATGTTACTCGAAAACAGCAAGTTAAAATGCAAAGAAACCGTTTACAAAAGATTCGTTTACACTGAATTTGAATAAGAAATTCGCCAAATTATTGAGCTATAGCCAAGTTGGCTTCATTTATGAAGACTTATTTTTGTCGCCAAATTTGGCGAGATTTCGCCAATTGTCGCCAAGTTTGGCGAGAATTTGGCGCTAATGGATATGAATATATAGTTTTATGCGTATGATTGGGAAAATGATTACAACAATGAAAGAAAATAATTTGCGACAAATCGCGTTCACTAAAACTTATAAATTTATATTAAAATCATTAAAATTACAGACATTAGAATACACTTTCATAAAACATTAAAAACATATTAAAATTGGACGTTTCGGATTTACATGGAAAATCCCTCTTCAACAACAACATTTCACTTAGCGTAAATCATAGTTCAAAAATATCAACAAATAGAAAATGCAACGTATCAAAATTTCGAAGTCAAAGTTACAGTTATAATAACACGGAGTATTCATTCGGGATTGCACCTGCTTGACCATTATTGACCATAAATTTATCGTTGGTTTTTTGTAATGTGCTGTTTTGTTTCAAAATGTCAGCCACCCTAGAATTTCAAACTGCTCTATCTCAGCCAATTTTTAAGATAGAGGTAAAACAAAAAATGCTCTGGAATCCTTGTATCAAGTCCTAACACCTAATTAAAAAAATAAACTTGATTTTTTAACTTTTTTGTATATTTATTTTAGTTTTAAAATTTTCCGTGGCCGCCATCTTGAAACAAGATGGCGGACCAAGCTGGCCAACGAACTCGGTCGAGGCATTGGTGAGCTTAATACACACAATTAGTTTCATCCAAATTAATTTATAAATACGAGTGTTATCGTATCAAATTATTTTCATTTTTTCAATTTTTTTCGAATTATTTTATTTTTTTTTTTCGAATTTTCTGGATTTTATTAATTTTCCTTTTTCTGTATCCTAAATACTACCTTTATTCCTAATTTGAATTTTCTAGCGCAACAAAATCGGATTGTCTTCAAATTTTCGGTTTTTTTCAATTTCTTCGATTTTTTCAATTTTGCTTTCGATTTTTTTGGTGTTTTTGATGTTTTCTTTTTCTGGATGCTAACCACTACCTTCACACCAAATCTTAAGTTTCTAAGACTACAAGATCGTCTTATTTTCAATTCTCAATTTTGATGGAATTTGTTGAATTTTCGAATGTTTTTTTTTCGAATTTTCTGGATTTTATAATTTTTCCTTTCTTTGTATCCTAAACACTACCTTTTTTCCAAATGTCAAGTTTCTGGGGCTACGGGATCTACCCAATCTTTTTGATGACGCGTGAACGAGTGAGTAAGAAGTGACAAAAAATCGAATGTTTGAGTTCATATATCGCCTGAACTAGAAAAGACAGAAAGTTGTAATTTTAAATTTTGGTCCTGTGGGCCAAATACTCTCTATAATTGAAGTTTAAAATTTTTGGGATACTCCAGCGCGGAGATATGGGGGGGTCAAAAGTGCCCTGAGTTGCTTCCAGAAAAGTATGCTTACGGCTGTCCTCTGTCGACTTGGCGGAGGCACTGCCGTGCCTCCAGATATATACTATTTGAAGATGATGTAAATACGTCTTCTTGGCTTTTTGTTTTTTTTCCCCCTGTTCATGGTTTCTGTTTTAAACTAATTTTTCAGAATATAAATTAAATAATGTTCAAATTTTTAGAAAAAAAAAAAGTAGCTTTGACATTAAATGAAGCTTAATATCAGGACCGCATACATACATACATATAGTATATATATTTATATATACATATACAGCAACTGTTTTTTTTTTTTTATTCTGAAAATTTGAGCAATTTTTAATTTATTTTTTGGAAGATTAATTTTATATAGGAGTCAAGGACAGACAAAAATGAATCAAAAGCTAAGAAGACTAATTTAGATTATCTTGAAATAACATATTTTTTATCTTGTTTGAAACTTTTCGAAATTTAATGTAAAGTTACTATAAAATTCGTTGCTTTTTGATGTCATGAGAAACTTTACAATTTTCTTTTAAATATCCAATGAAATATGCCGTATTAAAAATATAGTAAATTAAAGTATTCAAAAACTTGTATTCATGGAAGTTATATGTTCTTATACTTTCCAAAGACTTTCTTTTACGAAAATTTCTAATTTAATATTTTTATCTTCTAATAATCGGGAATTCTCTATGAATGTTATTAAATGACTTTATTATTTATACAACAAATTACAATAATTAATATTGATGCAACATTTAATAATATATGTTTAAAGTAAAAAACTTTTGGAAATGTTGAAGAAATAATTTATTTGGGTACAACGATAATGCCCATATGGAGTTGATTATTTGCTCTAATGCTATATTTATTATGGAAAAGTTTTAGTAAAAATATCTGGTAAATTATTTTTCCGGTATGCAGTGCATGGCATGTTTATTCTGCTAATTTTTTTCATGCGGGAGCAGTGGTATAATTAGTTTTGTTGGCATAGTGCACTATTTATTTAAAACAAATTAAAAACATTGTACATGATGCTTTGTTAGACAATGTTTTAATAAGCACTGTAATTCTTTTCTTGAAATTCCAATTAGATTTTTTGTTATTTTATTTTAAATTTTCATTTTGAAAAGAGAGCGTCCTGCAAAGAAAAATTACTCTAAGTCTACAAAAAATTGCTTGCAGCATTTTCAAAGTATGCTTATTATTAGCGTTTAAAATTAGTTTCTAAGCTCAGAATATTTTTCCAGTTATTTTATATTTAAACAGAATTTCTTGAAATTCTTGGATATTTATGCTAATATTTATTTAACAAAAACTTATACAACTTTTATTTTTATATCATTTTAAAGTTTAGAATAAGAGCTTTCTTGTAATAGCAATTAAAATTGTCAAGCGTAACCTGTTAATTTTTAAAGGAAAGCCTTTGTTTGTTCAAAAAAGGCAAATTTCATTTTTATTTTCCATTTTCTAAAAAACTACCGATCATATCATTTTGATCTTTTGACAGCTGAAAATCTGAATATTTCACTCTCGTTTAAAAAAAAGATTATCAAAATATCTTAATTAGGCGTGTTTTGATGGAATTTTTAATAAAAACAGAAAGCATTATTAAGCGTTTCTTTTCTGTTTTCTCACAGGGGAAAAGGAGGGAACGACCGTGGGAACGTACTTTTTCTAACGCACTCTCATTGGTCAGTTTTTTTTTTTTTTCCGAAATCTATTTGATAAGGAATCTTCAAATACGACGTACGACGGCTATTACCGGTTGCTTCGTGGTACGGCTAAAATGTGTGTCGGATATTTTTTTCGGGAAACATGATAATCCCACATCGGATGCTTGCCGTATCGGGAGGATTTCGATGCGTTCGTAGTAGGGCTCCAAGTGTGTGTGTGTGTGTGTGGGGGGGGGGGGGGGGTCTTTACAATTACTACTTCTAGCAAAAGGCCCGAAAATTTATGTATGACAGATTTTTGATATCATTAAAAACGGCCTCAAGGGGGGAAAAAGTAGAGGTTTTAGAAGAAAAAAATTCATAACTTTGTCAATTCACAAGATATCAAATCCGCTTAAATTTATTATAAATCTTAATATTATCTACAACTTTTATATTGATAAGTTTTTTATACGACCAATCCTTAAGCAAAAAAAAAAAAAAAAAAAAAAACCCTGCTGGCTCCGCTTACAGACCACATTTTGAAGTGGGCGGTCCCAACTGCCGCATCATGGCAAAAAGGTAATTTCTTCTGCAATTCCCAATAAATAGGCGCCCTACGGTCTGCGTCTTCGAAAAATACTTATGCCTGTAGGCCGAGCCGTCAGGGATTTTGTATTATATAAATGGATTTTAGACCCTGGTTTCCTATACAAAAATTGTTTGTTATAGTGTTCTGTACCAACCCTTAAAGTTTGTACCGTGAATTCGGGATTACCCTGTATGTCACCTAAATACGAAGTGGGTGATTTCTCAAAAACAAAGCTGCTGTACCATCTATGAACCAGTATGTCGTGGCCATCCCAAAACTTTCTTCTATATAAATCATCCTAATCAATTAAATGATTTAAATTTAATTCTGTGCGTTTAAACTGGTGATAGAAGCATCTTTTATTTCGAATATCGGCACCCCTTTCTGGATGACCGCAACCAAAATTGAATGATAATCTATTCCTAATCATTAGGACTCTAAATTTTAATGTTTCTGTGAATTCTGCGCGCATAAATTGGAGATATAAGCATTACATAAATCGAACAAATCATCGATTGGGGGATTTTGTCCCAAAACTAATAAACAGCAGTTCACATAAGGATAAATCTTCATATGAAATTTCATCCTATTCTACGCAGTAAGCTCCCACCAAATTTGTCAGACTCGCGAAGAAACATTTTCTAAAAACAGTTAAATTTTGTTCAGAAAGAACCTTCTAAAACATATAAATCCACCGGAAATCGACATTTTTCCCGAATAGAATACTTTTCTTCTTGTATAGATAGTACTGCATCAGATTTTTGGCATTAAATATCCAATGGATAACTTTAAACTTAAAATGTTACCCAAACTTATTAAAGCATATTATTGCCATTAGACGTGGTACTACTTACTGATGAGTGTAAGCATGCGTTCAATGTTAGTAAGCATTCGTTTGAAAATTGTATTTTTTAAAAAGGGAACATCAACGTTTCTCATTGTTCATAAAACCTCACATTAATCCATGGAGACATTTCAACACCGGATTACCTACCTCCTAATGCATTTTTCAAAATTTTGATTTTCAACATCAGAAAACAGATGCGTCTGGCCAAAGAACTATGTTTAAAAAAAGTATTTTCCTACATTTTAAGTGTCTTTTATATAAGACAATTTTCATTAAATAAACACCAAAAAAAAGCATTTTTGTATGAAAAATATCAATTATGTATTAAAAAAAAATCCCTGACGGCTCGGCCTACAGGCACAGGTAGATTTCAAAGACGCAGACCGTGGGGCGCCTGTTTGTCGGGAATTGCGGAAGAAATGACCTTTTTGCGATGATGCGGCAGTTGGAACCGCCTACTTCGAAACCTAACTTGTTTGCAGGCGGAGCCAGCAGGGATTTTTTTTTATATATATTTATTTTATTTTATTTTTTTGCTATAAGAGTTGGTCCTGTAAAAAACTTGTCAGTATAAAAGTTTAATATTAAGAGGATTTATAATAAATTTAAGCGGATTTGAAATCTTGGGAATTGACGAAGTTATGAATTTTTTCTTCTACAACCCCCCTCCCCCCCCCCTTAAGGCAACTTTTAATTATATCAAAAATCTGTCATACATAAATTTTCGGCCCCGCTCCTAGAAGTAATAATAACTTCAAACGGATTCGATACGTATCATAATTAAGAAATTATAGGTTTTTTTCTGTTTTCACAAAAAGCCCCCCCCCCCCCCCCCCTTGGTTAGATTTTGCCCATTAACGAACTTGACCGAGATTTTATGCCCCTTGATTTTATGTATCAGTTTCGAAAAGATGCGGGAGTTGGAACCGCCTACTTCGAAAAATAACTTGTTTGCAGGCGGAGCCGGCAGGGATTTTTTTGTTTTTAATTTTTTTTTTTTGCTATAACGGTTGGTCCTATAAAAAACTTGTCAATATAAAAGTTTTAGATAATATTAAGAGGATTTATAATAAATTTAAGCGGATTTGAAATCTTGGGAAGTGACGAAGTTATGAATTTTTTTCTTCTAAAACCCCCCTCCCCCCCCTTTAAGGCAATTTTTAATTATATCAAAAATCTGTCGTAATAATAACTTTAAACGGATTCGATACGTATCATAATTAAGAAATTATGGGTTTTTTCCTGTTTTCGCAAAAATCCCCCCCCCCCCCCCCTCTGGTTCGATTTTGCCCATTAACGAACTTGACCGAGATTTTATGCCTCTTGATTTTATGTATCAGTTTCGAAAAGATGCGGGAGTTGGAACCGCCTACTTCGAAAAATAAAAAAATAACTTGTTTGCAGGCGGAGCCGGCAGGGATTTTTTTTTTTAATTTTTTTTTTTTTTTTTTTTTTTTTTTTTGCTATAACGGTTGGTCCTATAAAAAACTTGTCAATATAAAAGTTTTAGATAATATTAAGAGGATTAATAATAAATTTACGCGGATTTGATAACTTGTGAATTGACGAAGCTATGATTTTTTTTCTTCTAAAACCCCCCTTCCCCCCTCCCTTGGGGCCATTTTTAATGATATCAAAAATCTGTCATACATAAATTTTCGGCCCTTTTCCTAGAAGTAATAATAACTTTAAACGGATTCGATATGTATAATAATTAAGAAATTATGGGGGTTTTCTGTTTTCACAAAAAGCCCCCCCCCCCATTTCCCCACCTTGGTTCGATTTTGCCCATTAACGAACTTGACCGAGATTTTATGCCCCTTGATTTTATGTATCAGTTTGGAAGAGATTTATGCAGAATTTTTCCAGATCGTGTTCATAAAAAAGTGACATAGATAGATATATATATAAACTTTTGAACTGGGGGTGGTTTTGGGTTCTGGAAGTCATAATCGGCGTAGATCTGCAAAAAATTTTCAAAATTTCCAACTTAGGTGAGAATGTAATTAGTATTTCTTACGAAATCTACCTAATACAGTTTTTGAAATCTATTAAAAGCCATACTTTCATATTAGCTGCACGCCAGAGGTTAGTAGTCGAAGAAATCGCCAAAGGTTTTACTACTTACAGCAGCTCGGTAACTGTTTAATTTGTGCCTTATTTATATTATTTCATTTATTTATTGATGAAGTGTTAATTTCGTTATGCAATATTAGCCGGAAAGAAACATTGATCTATTTATATTTTGTGATATTTAGAAGTAATTAAATTTGCTGGTTGAAAAAAATGAATTGCTTATACAGTGGAACTCCAGATATACGTTACCTGAGTTGTACGTTTCCCTCAGTTATACGTTTCAACTCAGAGGTCCCGACCACTTGCCATTAAAAATTAGCTGAGTTATACGTTTTGAATTACACATTTCCCTCAGTTATACGTTACGTTTTTGCGTCCGCGGACGAATTTATTTTTCATTTATCCATTTTGAAACCGGAAACACTGACGATGCGGCCGAGGAGTCTGATTTGAAAGATCCCACTCAAACTTCAGAGCTGATGTGAAAGCTTTTGACGTAGTAAATCGGTTCGTCAGTAGTAAAAGCAATAACCATAAGGCGGCTGCATTATTAATAGAAATGCAAAATTTGCTGTTCAGTGTCGGCTCTGCCGAAAAGAAACAACCGAAGATTAGTGATCATTTCAACAAGATTCAATAAACTACTGAAATGTCTTTTGATAAATGATTTATATGCCGAAGCGATTCCAACGATTTCTTTTAAGTACTCTATGTGTATTAAAAATAATTTTAATAAAGCTTTTAAGATAAAATAAGTTCATGTGTACTTCTTTTATGTACTTTTTTTCTTCTCATTTCCATTTCCAAAAATTTATGTCATGGGTGCAGTATTAATTAGGAAACTTCTGTTTTCAACATAAAAGGTAGCAAACACATCAGCGGATCAAAGTTTTCACGATATATTTTAAAAATTGTTCCGGTAAACCATTAATTTAGTTGTACGTTTTACTGAGTTATACGTTTCGTTAGTCCGGTCCCGGGCAAAACGTATAACAGGAGTTCCACTGTATCAGGGTTCCTACGCACCTGGAAAACAGGGAATTGTCAGGGAAAATGACAAGTGCTCAAAAAGTCAGGGAAAATCGTATTTTTTCACTAAAACCTGGAAAAATCAGGGATTTTTTTTTTTTTTTTTTTTTTTTAAATATGTGCTATTATGTGTCAAGATTCTTCCAAGTTCCAAATTCAGTCTGCAACAAAAAAAATCAGATTTTTTACTAGCAGGTAGTATTTTTGCTACATTCATATTTTTAGCTTTTTAGCATGATGTTTTAGCCTTACAAATTTGTTGCTAAATAGGTGATACCTCTAAATAGAGATAGGTGATACGAAAGAGATATAGAGCCATGTTAAGGTGGCTAGAAAGAGATATCATGAATATTTAAATAAAAAATAAGAAAGACAATTATAAAGCAAGCAAAAAAGAAAAGCTGTGGCTAAAATTAAATTTTTAAAAGACAAAAAATGAAAGTTACATAGCAAACTGTTTCTGAAACAACACAAATGGCATGGTAGTAGAAATGTCAAAAAATATTTGAATGGTTGATATGTGAAATCTAATTATATCGATAAAATGTTACTTTGAATCCATCCAAATGGTATATTTTTAATTGTTTTTCATTTTTTATATTTTAAATATCAAAAAATAGATTTTTAGTTTCAATTTTATAGATTACTTTTATTTTCAGAGGTATATTTAATCATTAAGATCTAGAATTGCTATCCGTATTTCTAAAAATGTCGTGAGTTGTGGGCATGGAATTGTAGGAAAAATGTTCTGGAAAAAACCTGGAAATGTCAGGGAATTTTGTTTTTGAAATAAAGTATGAACCCTGTCATATTGTTGCCACACTTGATATGATGTCATTCACGGACATGTTTTAGCTTTATAATATAGATTTACATTTTACTAACAGAATTTCTGAACCCATTTGTACATTAGTATAAATAAGACATTTAAAAAAATTCAATAAATAACAAATAATTGCCATTTATTCGTTATTGTTCGTATTTTATTCGCATGTAATTCAAAAATTGTTTTTAAAAAGTTACGTTTTTGAGATCGTCAATATGAAATACAATTTTTTTTTTAAATCAAATTCATTAAAAAAAAATTATAACTTTCAAATTATGTCAAACGTACTTTATTCATATGCATAAAAGACTTTTAAAGAAACTAGTCGTTGGGGGCCACCGTAATACATCATGGATATGCATAATATAAAATATAAAAGTAAAACATGTGTAAACTATTTATAAAATGCATTGCAATTCGAATAAAATTCTGGCTTGATGACATCATAAACTTTAAATGCTCTATTACTGAATTGCGCAAAAGAAAAATCTTTATAACTCCAAAAATGTTAATCATATTAACTAACGGCGTCGGATTAAGCGTCTCATTTTCAATTAAAATATATCTTTGAATTGAAATTTAGATGAAATACAGGGGCATGAAAAATCGAAGAATATTGAAAATAAGATTACAAATATCTTGGCAACTTCCGATCGACTTCATTCTTTATGCAAAACTTGTTTTTTTATTGTCTTTTATATTCACTTCTTAAAATAAACAATTTCGAAAATTTTTATATACCTTTTATCAGAACGAATATTTCGAGAGTCCGAAAAAAATAGTTCCGGATAATCGAGGTTACTGAAATTCAAGAAGCTTCTTCCCATTATAACATACTAAGTACGTACCAAATTTCAAGTCTCTATCTCAATTTGTTCGGGAGCTAGAGCGTTTACAGACATACACACACACAGACAGACGGACGGCAATTTTTTTTTTCTAAAAATATATTTTTCGTAATCTCCAGTGTCTGAAACGTGTAAATACTTCAAAAAAAATTTTTTTTCGATTTTCGAAACGATTACAAGACTTACCCTATACTGCGTATGATGGGTAAGTAATAATGACAATCGGCTTGCAACATTAGTTTATCACGCTACAAAACTGCTATATACTGTTAAATTCTGTTACAGAACTGCAATTTATTCTGCTGCAAAAGCAAGATTTCTGATTTTCCACCCCTGTCGCAGCCTTAATCCTTTAAAAACTGCGAGATGAAAAATTTCACAAATTCAACAATAGAGAAGAAAGTATATAAGGTTTTTGCGTTGAGCACAAATCTATGCACATAGTTACCTCCATTGTTTGTCAGTTCTTTCACTTTTCCTCTGACTATAAAATCGATAAATTCGGAAAAAAATAAAATAAAATAAAAGCTAGAACATAATCTCTAGTGAACAAATGCGAGAGTTAAAATTCCATTAACAGTTCGCGCCCTCCCTGAGCACCCCCGTATTAAACACAGCAATCAATCCTTTATACTAGACTAGGGGATTCACTGGGTCATTCGCTCACACGAATCGATTGTCCAATACGGAACAAGACAGACGACAGGGTGGGACAGTTTGGACAATGTCATAATTCCTAAATGACTCAATAGCTACAAGATTTTTTTTTGTTTCTTATTAACGTACTAGAAAGCTTTAAAATATTAAAGCTGCAGCATATTATAAACGCTGAAAAGATACTTTTCTAGGCTAGTGACATTTAGATTATGAAAGTAAAAGATACTAATGTATCTGCAAATCGGTGATGAAAAGAGCTATTGGCCTTATAATTATTTGCAAAAATCACAAAGGGGTAGTAGTAACTTCTTAGCTTCCAACCTCCTCGTTCATTATTATTTTTATTTTTATTTATTTTCAAATCTAATAAACATTTTGAAACAGAAATTTTATTTAATAAATGAACTCTAATAAGCATATAGACATATTTCAAAATAAATTTTCTGGTTCAAAATAGGTTTGAGTTGAAAATAAAACCACGAAGGTAGGCAGCTATTGTAATTGTTCGAAGTTAGTATGTCACGTCAAAATAACTTCTTCATCATACCGAAGGATATTTTTCTATGAGCTCTAATCATACTTAAATGTGTGTGTGTGTGGGGGGGGGGGGATTGCCTTTACATTATGCCAGATTTACGTCATAAGGGATCTTCTAGTATTTGCTGTACGAAAAGATCTATCCAGGGCTGGTAACAGGTTTAATGGGCCTCCGCTGACCAAAAGTAACGACCCCCCTACAAGAAAAGGTACGAAATTCCGCCTTATATACGTATTACTGTAAAATCGAATCAATCTTTTTTTTTTTTTTTTTTTTCGAATTAAGACCATAACGTTGATTGTCGTTTATTTGAATCAGCACCAACAGCTCTAATTGAATCAGATTCTACTTTACAAACATAGTTAATTTAAAAGGTGGTTAAAACTTTGTTTGAGGTGCTATGTTCTTTGTTTGTGGTAGGTTCAAACTTTGTTTGAATCTTGCCATAAAATAATTTACTCGAGTATTCTGAAATTTTACATTTTACTTGTTTGACAATCACACATTTACCTCTGACGCATTCACTAACAAAAAATGAAAATTCTAGCTGATTTCAATCAGGTGTTAAATAATTAATAAACGTGTCCCTTCCCCTATGGATGTGATGCATCTTTGATTATAACCAATTGATACCTGATGACCAACTTTTCATAATTTTCTTATTCCAAAAATTGCTATGAAACACTAATTTGGACTATGTTTCATAAGTATATATATATTTTTTCAAATATATTAATTTGATAACTCATATTTCACATACAAAAAATATTAAAATGTATAAAAATCGCAATATATTTGGGATGGTTAATACTAACGCCACAGAACATTCAGTGTAAAAAAATACGTATTACAGACAGGCGATATGAATAAAAATCAATTTACCCTTTAGCGATAAGCTTTGCATTTTTATAATTCCTAAAATTTTTGACCGAATGTCTTCCAGTTCGATATCCAAAGTTAAAATTTGCTCTAAATTCAAAATATGAAGTAAAATCGTGTTTTAGCATTGGGAATTTAAAATATTTTTACTTATCTTTCAATTCAACATAGAGATGGCACCCTCAAACTTATTTTTACTTTCTTCTATCTATAATAGAAGAAAGTATTGTAATCGAATTTTTTTTTTCGATTACCGGTTTTCGATGGATTTACACGTTTTAGGAATCGGAGATTCCGAAAAGCATGTTTTTACAAAATGCCTGTCTGCCCGTGTGTATGTTTTCCTTATATTATCGAAAAGTATATGAAGTTATGCTTTAGATTGAACCAAATTTCATTTATAGGTTTTTGGTTATGGCCAGCAGGTCCCACTTGAATTTGGTGATATTCCATCGATAGGGGGCGCTGTGATAGGGATTTTTGTTCCATTTTCACTATTGTATCATGGAAAAGTGTATGAAGTTATGCAGAAAACTGAACCAAATTTTTTTACTATGACCTGCAGGTCCTAGTTGAATTTGGGAATATTGCTCCTGGAGGGGGCGCTCTAATAACCATTTAAAGATTTCAAATTCAAAAAGACGCACAAAAAAATTAGAAATCCTAAAAAGTTTTTGCGTTAAATGTTCGGCCTTGATCAGAGCATTTTTGCAGAGCATTTTTTGTTTTGTTTCTATCTTAAAAAATGGCTGAGATATAGCAGTTTGAAATTTTAAGGTGACTGAAATTTTGAACAATATCCCCCATAAACGGGTTTAATTTATAACATGGTTTCGGCAAATTTTCTCCCAGATAGCACAAACCCTTTTCAAAACCTTGTTATAGCCTTGTTTCAACCTTAAAACCCCTTGAAACAATGTTATTCTAAGCTTACGTGCTGTGTAAGCAATATTGCTTAACAATATATATTTATATTCGCCAACATTAAATTATGCCAAGCTTGGCAACAAATGGCGAAATATCGCCGAATTTGGCGACAAAATACATTGCCGTATGTGAAGCCAACTTGGCTACGTTTATCTAATTTGGCGATATTCTCATTCAAATTCAATATTGACGAGATCTGGGCTGTGTGATCAGTGTTGAATTCAGACACTTTTCTCTGGGAGAGATATTTGTGGCTCCTGGGGAGAAATTGTACTTTTTAACCATTAAAAGTGTATATTCTTAAACCTTCCGAGGGGCGGGGGACGTTTCAATGCTCCGGGGGGATGTCCTCCCGCCCCGGGCCACCCCCTGAATTCAACACTGGGTGTGATAGCGAATTTTGAAGTATTAACGTGTATAAGATAGCACAAAGTTTTGATTCCAATTCAATGCCTATTTTCGTTTTTGTCCAAACTACATGCAAGGAGGATTCTACGTTTTTTTTTCTTCTTTTTTTCAACTAATTGTACATATATAGTGTACAATGCTTAACAACATATAAATATAACATACACGGCATAGGATATAAACTAAACCTTAAAAGTGTTTGACTAACAACATAAAAATTTCTTCTTATCTAACTTATTTTTCAACATTTTACCTTGTTATTCTTGACGGACTTTCGGGTAATAGTTTTTAAAATTTATTCACAAACACTGAAGTTAACTCTCTCATGCATGAATTATTTTTAAGTGGATACAAAATCAAAACAAAAACATTTTACATTTAAAATTAATTATTAAGAAAAGATAATGTCGAATTTTTAAATAATCTTACAATTACTACTAAATTACAAAATGACCCTGATTATAATATTTACAAACACTTAAATATTTTTACTAAAAGTTATCAAATAGTTTTTAGGATAATTTTAAACTTTGAACAAATTACCACAAAGCACAAAGTAAAATAATTATTATTGGTCATGTTTTTGTTTAGATCCATAAGCAAAAGATCTCTCTGAAAATTCTCTGTGACTCAGACAGAAAAATAAAATGGACAAAGGTAGATTTTCCAATGGAATATTCAAAACTGGAATGTCTCTCCTATCTATTTCTATATTTTACAAGCAATTATTAAATTGTATACGAATTTTATAAGTTATACAGAAATAAAAGTAACGTAAGCATATTTTATGGGGGATGGGGGGTGGGGTGGGGGGTCACTTTTAAATACAACCTCGTATGAGTATGCCATGCATGGCAGGTTTAATACCTCCGCGACGAGCGTCCTGTATACGCTATGTATAAGGTTCTCAGAATCCTTGATTACTGATACTGATACCAGAAAATTTGAATTGAAAAATGTTAAACGTTTTTGCAATTAGAACTATCTTTCTAAAATTAATGATTTAACCCTCCAAGAGTGGTGGTTCATTTTAGACCACTTAATTTTAATAATCCCTAAACGCTACATTGGCACCAGAATTTTGGAATAAAAAATTCCCTCTTACCAAGTACATGAAGAAAATATTTGGAACAGATGTGTTACACTCACGCTAAAATGTAAACAAAAGATTGGCGACTGTTTGGTTGGCGCGATTTCCAAGACTGCGCCAAACGAATAACTTAATACAATGGCTAAGTTGCCATTAAAGGAAAAAATACCCTAAATTTGGCGACTTTTTTCTTTTTTTTAACCGATTAATTTTTTTTTTTTTTAGCGTGAGTGTAAAGCATCTAAGCCAAATATTTTACTTCTTTTCGAATAAATTTGTTTCTAAATTCTGGTGTCAATCAATCATTTCAACATTTTACGAATAGAAGTACTTTGCCACTGAAAGGGTTAAAGAATTAGCTATTGGTCAACGATAAAAAAAAAAAGGGCACCCTGTATATTAAATGTAGTTTGCTTGATTTGTCACCAGCCAAATTTCGCATACTTCTATAAGCAGATTGTCTTTTGAAGGAAAAATGTTCTTAATTCTAATTTTTATGCCAGAAAACAAGGTTCGACTACGTAAAGAGATATACCTTTAAAATTTTCCACAGCCATTACTGAGGAGGTTTACTTCTATATTCCTGCTTCCATATAACCTTTCATTCCTTCTCAATAGATGGCAGCACTAGCACCTCTCAGTGGTGCCTGCCTCACTTGACAGCAGTTACGTGTAAGGGGCTGTACGTACATATATAACGTTATCAACATTTTGGTAATTTTGAACCCCCTCCCCCCCCTTACGATATCATACGTTATCATTCCTTGACACCCCCCCCCCTCCCCGATAAGGATATCGTTATTAATGTCTAAAAATTCTTTTTATTTTTACACTTTTATTCTTGTTTCTCTCTCTTTTTTTATACGTTTGCAGTGATATACAGATATGGTTATACATTTATTATTCATATACTTTATGAATTCAAATGAAGAGAAGAAGTCAATAAAATATCACTATTATACAGGAAATACTTTTACATCAAATAACATCTAAAAGAGATATAGTTACTATTTAAAAGTATTTAAAAATAGCTGATTTTTATATAATACATTTACCAGTAATATTAATAATTGCCTTCTTGTACTTGCCCGTTGCACGGGGAAGGTGAAAGCAGAACTTCTTATCAACAAAGCCGGTGGACGACATTGTTTCTCTTTCAAAACGAGTAAACACAGCAAGTATAATTTCAAACATATTTCTCATTTAGTTTCTCCAACAGCGCATATTATTTGCTCATATGGCAGAAAAATGGGAATGCCGAACGTTGAGAAATTCCAAATTTTGGAATGAAATGATTTTAAAATAATTTAAAGGCTGTAATAATAACTTTGTTATTTCCTTACAATAGATAAGACTTAAAAAAAAAATAACAGACTATTTTAATAAAATAAAAAGTTGGACCAAAAATGATAACGATATCAAAAGACATATCCCCCTCCCCCTAGAGATACCTTACGACATCAAGTGCCTGACCCCCCCCCCCTCTCCCCCTAAAGTGATGACGTTTTATATGCACTGCCCCTAAGAACGGTAATTCAAAACAGAGTTGCCAGTTTGACTTTCTTTTGCATTCATAAATTCCGAATTCATACCAGAAACTTCGAATAGTAATTTTTGCTTTGTTTAATGATAGAGAGAGAGACTTCGAAGACATTTTATCCGAGGAGCCTGTGACAGCCAGTAGCAAAGAGGAGGGAGGTATTTCAGTAAATGAGCAAGGAAAATGAGCTCATAGGAAAAAGGAAGCAAAATACTAACTAAGAGTTTATGTATAGTTAAAAAGCAGAGCCGTCCTTAGAGGTGTGCGACAGGTGCGGTCGCACAGGGCCTCGCGCGCCTAGGGAGGCCTCGCGCCCGGAAAAAAGATTTGTTGTATTTAATAAAAAAATAAATAAAACATTTATCTTTTGCATAAATGTTAAAATAATTAGCATTCATCGAGCAATTCACTTTATTTCGCATAAGCATTTTACCTGTTATCGAGCGTATTATATTGTGTTATTTAATTTTTAAACTTAACACCGAAAAGAAAAGTTGATTGTGCACTTTTCTCAGCATACGATATACTTATTTAAAATGTAACAAATTACATTTGTGGCATTTTTCAGAATGAAATTGAACTATTTAATGACAATCAAGAAAAGTTTTAAGTCTACACTGGCCGAAATTTCTAGGCCAGCCCAGTCTGACCCGTGTGAAAACATTATTGGGCCGCTCCGTGTAAAAAATTGACGGAACCCGGCATTACATGCAAAAAAATCAGACACAAAACATGTCGGTATTTCTTAAACATTATCTTTAAACTAAAAGTATTTTAATAACATTGCATACATATTTATATAAAAAAAACATAAATTACATCGTTTTTCAGGTTATATATCCGCAATTCATGAAATAAGGAATAATAATGCTAATCGTGGAAAATAAAGAAAAAGACACTACCCCAGGCTTTTTTATCACCTAATTCTCACAAGAGACCCTAGAGATAACTGTTCGACTGGAATTGTGTCTACTTTGCGAATTTGAAATATTTTTTTAATAGGGGTCGTCTACATACTAAAAATAATTCCAACTTTAATTTTTCAGATTTTTGATTTTGTATTTGAGTTCCTTGGATCAAAGCAGCTCGGAAAAGAGCATAGTTTATATGTTTTTTCTTAAATCTTCCTGAAGTTATGAAAGAAAATGTATTAGTGTTTTTTCCATCAATTTCGAATACAAGGAAAAGTACGGGGTACATTCAATTAGTTATCAGAAAAAAAAAAAATTTAGAAATTCTAAATATAAAATTAACTTACTTTAATTATAAGAAAATTTTATAACTTGTTTTCCGGTTGTTTTCTAAGATGTTCTTTTCTGTGGATGCCAACGAATACAGGAGACAATTCCCTCAGACCATTGATTCCCCCATATCTCAAAAACTTATTATAGGAAGGAACTGTAAAAGCACATAGCTATGATTTCAATGACCCTGATTCTGTTTTCCGGTTGTTTTCTAAGATGTTCTTTTCTGTGGATGCCAACGAATACAGGAGACAATTCCCTCAGACCATTGATAAGTAAAATTCCTCCATATCTCAAAAACTTATTATAGGAAGGAACTGTAAAAGCACATAGCTATGATTTCAATGACCCTGATTCTGTTTTCCGGTTGTTTTCTAAGATGTTCTTTTCTGTGGATGCCAACGAATACAGGAGACAATTCCCTCAGACCATTGATAAGTAAAATTCCCCCATATCTCAAAAACTTATTATAGGAAGGAACTGTAAAAGCACATAGCCATGATTACAATGACCCTGATTCTGTTTTCCGGTTGTTTTCTAAGATGTTCTTTTCTGTGGATGCCAACGAATACAGGAGACAATTTCCTCAGACCATTGATAAGTAAAATTCCCCCATATCTCAAAAACTTATTATAGGAAGGAACTGTAAAAGCACATAGCCATGATTTCAATGACCCTGATTCTGTTTTCCGGTTGTTTTCTAAGATGTTCTTTTCTGTGGATGCCAACGAATACAGGAGACAATTCCCTCAGACCATTGATAAGTAAAATTCCCCCATATCTCAAAAACTTATTATAGGAAGGAACTGTAAAAGCACATAGCTATGATTTCAATGACCCTGATTCTGTTTTCCGGTTGTTTTCTAAGATGTTCTTTTCTGTGGATGCCAACGAATACAGGAGACAATTCCCTCAGACCATTGATAAGTAAAATTCCCCCATATCTCAAAAACTTATTATAGGAAGGAACTGTAAAAGCACATAGCTATGATTTCAATGACCCTGATTCTGTTTTCCGGTTGTTTTCTAAGATGTTCTTTTCTGTGGATGCCAACGAATACAGGAGACAATTCCCTCAGACCATTGATAAGTAAAATTCCCCCATATCTCAAAAACTTATTATAGGAAGGAACTGTAAAAGCACATAGCTATGATTTCAATGACCCTGATTCTGTTTTCCGGTTGTTTTCTAAGATGTTCTTTTCTGTGGATGCCAACGAATACAGGAGACAATTCCCTCAGACCATTGATAAGTAAAATTCCCCCATATCTCAAAAACTTATTATAGGAAGGAACTGTAAAAGCACATAGCTATGATTTCAATGACCCTGATTCTGTTTTCCGGTTGTTTTCTAAGATGTTCTTTTCTGTGGATGCCAACGAATACAGGAGACAATTCCCTCAGACCATTGATAAGTAAAATTCCCCCATATCTCAAAAACTTATTATAGGAAGGAACTGTAAAAGCACATAGCTATGATTTCAATGACCCTGATTCTGTTTTCCGGTTGTTTTCTAAGATGTTCTTTTCTGTGGATGCCAACGAATACAGGAGACAATTCCCTCAGACCATTGATAAGTAAAAGTCCCCCATATCTCAAAAACTTATTATAGGAAGGAACTGTAAAAGCACATAGCCATGATTACAATGACCCTGATTCTGTTTATGAAAAAAATAATGCAGATCATAATTCGTATTATTTTGATATTAATGTATTAATAATTTTCATAATAAAAAAATGGTTTTCGAATTGAAAAAAGTACTTGTGGAATATGTTTGGGTCTGCTCATTGTATCTCATTAAAAGAGAAAATTCGAATATGTTTGGGTCTGTTCATTGTATCTCATTAAAAGAAAAAATTCAAATAGGATGATTTTTTGGAAAGATATAAATTAGAATGTTTCCCGTGCATTTAACATTAGCATCTTCAAATTTTGTCCTCTTCTAACTCTGTTCTCTGTGAAGGTGAAAAGTGGATCTTACATATGAAAAATGAAAGTTGGTATAATATTTAATATGTAAACGACCTCTATTTGAAAAATTGCAGTTATATTCAAAAAGTAGACACATTTCCTAGTTGATCGGTACCTGCCATACCCCTCTGTAATAATTTGGTGATAAAATACAGGGTGATTCGTAACTCCTAGGCAACACTTTAAGGGGGTGATAGAACACGATTAGACAAGTTCAAAACACCATACTATGCATGGTCGTTACTCAAGCGCTACAAGACGCTTTCTGATTGTGGAGAGAACCCTATTTACTACACAAGTAGGACTTCCAGAACACTCACAACCACAGCACTACGAATGAAATGCATGTCCGCCTTTTCCTTATTAGTAAATCCATCCATCTTTTTTTCAATCCACTGTATAAATAACGATATGTGTCAAAAATCAGCGCTTTGTGTTTTTAATGACAGTGCATCTAGTGGTTCGCCGCTTGCGATACTCCCATACATTGTATAGCAAAAATAGCTTGTTTATATGTGTTATATCACCCCTTAAAGTTTTGCCCATAAGTTCTGATTCATCCTAAACTTCTCTGAAGGAAATTTGGCACAATTTAAGATACAGCTCTCTATTGGGTCTGTTCATTGTATCTCATTAAAAGAGAAAATTCGAATAGGATGATTTTTTGGAAAGATATAAATTAGAGTGGCCCAATTTAAGATACAGTCCCCCCTTCCCCTCCCCCCCACACACACTTTCTTGAGCTGCTTACTTTGCAATTTCTTTATTCTTCTATTTCTTTATTCTTCTAATTTCTTTATTCAGCATCCTAGTTAGTAACATTATTCCACATAAATAAAATAAGCAATCATTTGTTTGATATTGTGTAGAAAACATAGTGCTAACGAGTATCAGTAAGCGCCCTGTAGCGCTTCACTGCTTCAGTTACGACCATGCATTTTATGGTGTTTTGAGCTTGTCTAGATGTGTTTTATGTTCTATCACCCCTTAAAGTTTTGCCCAGGAGTTCCG
Organism: Maratus michaelseni; assembly: GCA_963931845.1. Taxonomy (NCBI): domain Eukaryota; kingdom Metazoa; phylum Arthropoda; class Arachnida; order Araneae; family Salticidae; genus Maratus; species Maratus michaelseni. The sequence goes on from OZ007597.1 coordinate 161,875,132, forward strand.
ACTCACACTATATATGTGGGCTGGTGATTTTTTCCCCTTCTTTTTTAAATAAGTGGTTTAGAATGAACTAAAAAAGACGATTAAAGAAAATCATAATTTTAAAGCTCTGTAAGGGGGGAAAGTAGATTTTTAAAAATATTTCTTAGTAATTTGTTAAACCAAATTAAATTTCTAAAGACTTCGTCAAACAAAAGTAGAATATCACTATTACTTAAAATAAAGCCTACCAAACCGACGTGAGCTTGGGGCAATTTTCTTTGGATAAAATAAAATCCAGGTTCGACTTTGTTTCGGATGATATAAAGTTCAGGCCAGACTCAGTCCAGACAAAATGAAGTCCATGATCAGCCCGGCCCGAGTCAGCAGAAAAAAACTGAGGTCAGGGCTCGGGCCGACCTGGAAAGAATGATGTCCAGGCCTAGCCCGATCAGAGTGGGCATAAAAATGTAAGTCTGAGTTTGTCCAAGGCTTGAGTTTCGGGCAAGGCGCGGTAACCCGTAAACACCTTTAATATTAGCGTCTGAGGCATCGAACTAAGCTCCAAATGCTGATACTGCTAGGTATAACCAATGCTATACACGTGATTCATTAGTTATTTCGCAGTTATAATATCAACTGCGAAAAAGCCGGTGCTATTGATGATTTTAGATAAACTGCAAATGGAAAAAAACGGCCTCGCAAAAGTTCTTGCGCTGGGCCTCGCTTTCTCTAAGGACGGCTCTGTTAAAAAGGAAGAAAGGCCCTAGTATATTTTCTTTTATAACTCTATGAAGATTTAATAAAAGATACATTATATAAACTATACTTTTTTTAGAATGGCCATAAACCAAAGAACTCAAATATGGTATTAAAAGTGGGAGTCGCTATTTAATAAAACAATGTTAATGTATGTTTTAATCTACAAAAACAACTTTTCAAAAGTAAAAAAAGGCCAAGCGTAAAAAAAAAAAAAAAAAAAAAAGTTGTGGCTAAAAAATGGTGTGATATCAAATTTCCAAGCTATTATATTGCTTATTTAACTTTTTTCTATTAAATAAGTTATCATATATATAAGTCGAGTGCCTACGTATATGTTAATAGAAATCGTTTTCTCCTGTACTAAATACATCCTATTGAATTTCTGAAAATTCAATTTTTTTTAAATTATGCATGATGGGCTTGGCGGCCATCTTTGAATATTATTCACAAAATTCTAACCACCCAAATCCGTAGTTAAAATCCGAAGTTCAAAATTGTTATTTAAGCAAATATTTTAAGGGTTTCATTTATAGACTTGTATGCTCTGAAAATTGTGTCTTAAGATAATGATGACTTATCTTAAAGATTCATCTTATGATTTATTTTTTAGAGTAATTATTAATTTCAAACTAGTAAAAATCAATTTATCAAAATATCAGTCTTATCTAATTTATCTGTCCGTAGTTAGAATCTGAAGTTCGAAATTTTTATAAACATATTACATTGCAAACATATTACGCTTTTACTTTAGAAATTCGGGTGCTTAGAAATATGGAAAGATGGCCGCGAAGCCCATCATGCATAATTTGAAAAAAATTGAATTTTCAGAAACTCATTAGGATGTATTTAGTACAGGAGAAAACGATTTCTATTAACATATACGTAGGCACTCGACTTATATATATGATAACTTATTTAATAGAAAAAAGTTAAATAAGCAATATAATAGCTTGGAAATTTGATATCACACCATTTTTTAGCCACAACATTTTTTTTTTTTTTTACGCTTGGCCTTTTTTTACTTTTGAAAAGTTGTTTTTGTAGATATCATTTCTTTTTTTTTTAAATATATTGAACATAATTTAAATAATCTAAACATGAGAAATAATTTAAAAATACACTTTACTTTCAGTCATTGTTTAAAGGGTTAACTAGAAATACCAGTAGATTTTTCAATTAAATTAATTACACTCTTAAAAACAACATACTAAATGTGGCTTGTTATAATACTTGTTATCCTCCGTTAAAAAATATCACTGACTAATCCATTAAATGAATAAAAATGGAATATGTACACAGCGTGTCAGCGCTGCATTTGAAATCAAACGTGATATCACGCTCTTTTATTATTAGCACTAGCTGGCTTCGCCCGCTAGCGGGCCCCTAATTTACACCGGGGCCTCAATCCTTTTAAAACCTTGAATAAGATAAACCACGAATCTCCGACCTGGTTCCACGCTGCCTTCGGCACCGGATAATCCCTTAATTTGCACATCGAATTGTATAAACCTGTAAACAAACGAACTTCCGACACGGGTCCGACACTTCCGACACGGACAGCAGTCGTGCTGCGCACGCTCAAGTTCTATCTTCCACCACCAGGTAGCGCAATCTGTTCTATACGAACCTCGGGCACTGAAATCGTTAAGGCTATAGATGTCGAGTCGAATGAGCTATACCCCGTCGTGATCTAGCCCATAGAACCAGAGATAAGAAAGTGTCCCCTGGTGGTGAAAAAACGTACTAAAATTGGAAAGCTCTATAGATGTCGAGTCGAATGAACCATACCCCGTCGTGATCCGACCCATAGAAACAGAGATAGGAAAGCGCCTACTGGTGGTGAAAGCTAATCGCGTTTGGGGGGCAAAGTGGGGGGATGAACACCGGAGATGCATAATCAGATTAGGCGGTCACAGACTTTTCCAACGATGTATCACATGAGGGATATGTGCAAAATTCAGAAAATTCCCCCCCCCACACCTGCATAATTTGATTAAGCGTTCACAGACCTTTCCAACGATATATCACATGAGAGGTGTCGGCAAAATTTAGAAAAGTGTCCCCTTTGGGGGGGGGGGGTGAAAGCGGGAGGATGGACCCCGAAGATACATAATACGAATAAGCGGCCACAGGCCTTTCGAACAATATATCACATGAGTCGGGGGGGGGCGCAAAATGTGGGGGTTTCACCTGTGGTACATAACATGAATAAGTGGTCACAGCCCTTTGTAACGATATGTGACATGACGGATATCGTTAAAATTTAGAAAAGTGCCCCCCCCCCCCTTGTGTTGGCAAAACGCGCTCCGCCCCTCCCTATAATTTTTGACGAAGCTTTATTTTTAAAATTTATGTTATGTGTTATAAAATATCGTAAAGTTTCAAACAGATAGCCTTATTATACTTCCTAATTTTGTTCACGCTCCTCCCCATCCTCTCCCCGAACTGTGACGCGCCATTCTTTTTTATAATTTTTTTATCATGTGTTATAAACCATCTTAAAGTTTAAAACAGATCGCATTGGAATTTAATATATTTGCTGAAATTACTATTATATGTAGAATAATATAGAAATAAACCCTCCTTTAGATTGTAATTGAGATATATGAACAATTTTTAGAATTTATGAAAGCTGATTTTTATTTATTTATTTATTTATCTATCTATTTATTTATTTTTTGTTTATTTATTTATTTTTTTTTGCATTGCCCTGTGCATGTTTGGAATTTCTTAGCAATTTCTTAGATTTACATTATTTTATTCAATTAAACATTGTACTGTTACAATAAATTTAAATAGAAACTTCACTTCTAAAACAAAAATAATTTAACAACTGGATTTCATTAATTTATAGAAAAATGACGTGAAAGGTATTCCTGCGAACAAAATGCCTGTCCTTTACCGTTTTTTTTTTTTTTTTTTTTTTTTTTTTTTTAGAAATAAATGAATCACCTTTAATTCATTTCAAAAGTTTTGTTTACGTTTGGAAAGAAATTTTAAATGCCGATAACTCTTAATGTATACATTTTAGAAGGTACATCTTCCCTCAAAAACTAATTTATTTTTAAAGATCTTTCAAAAGCGTATATTATATATTTAAAATATTTTTTAAAGCATAAACACTACGTCTGATTACTTTATTTCACAATATTTTAAGAACACGCATTTTATCAGACAATTAAATGCACTAAACAAACACGAGTGAAAAATTGACCTGGGCCAGGACTCGAACCTGGGACCTTACGCATACCGTGCCGCCGCTCTGCGACTGAGCCACACAGATCGATACGCTTGACGGGAATTTCTCATACTTATTCATGTTGGAAACAGTCATCTGCCACAGTTTGCAGTCATATTTAATTGTTTGATAAAATGTGTGTTCTTATAATTATGAAGTTTTATTTTTTAAAAAAAATATCTTCAGAAGAAAATGGCTGACTTGCAGATGAAATTTGATGTTGTTATAACTTGTAACTGATTTGTGCTATTATAATACAGACTATCCGCCACTGGCGACCAGTTTGGTCTCCCTTAAATGTATGTTAAGCATTGTAACACGTTACTTTTATTCATAATTTAATTTTTTTCCTTAATCGTTCGCCAAACCGGATGATTCTAATAGACAAATCAAGAACTTTTGTGATCATGGTAGCATTTTGCATATTTTTTGTTGTTATGTATTTCATCTTCCATGATAAAAACCGCTTAACCCACTTAAGCATTTGTCCTTCATGTCCGTTTGCTTATCAGTTGCAATATGTCCGCTAAGGCGGAGATTCTTAAACATATTAAGTAATTTTTCGTAATTGGGTCCTTTACCAATTGGCGTATTTTAGTTAATACGATTTGATGCAATGAAGTCTATTTTGTGAAAGTCTTTAATGATATCCACATTTACACTGAACCATATTGTTGCTAATATTTGTTTTTGTTTTTCGTTAACTTTGGCTGTAGACTCGATTGCGAAAGATTATAAAATCTATCATTATTCTCATCTAAAACGTCTTGAGTAATGTGCCATAATCGGGCTACATATTATTACACGTAATTTTCGAGTATAGTTTGGTGGAAAATTGAACTTTTGAAGGCCAGTTTTGATAATCGCATTCCCTTTAAACCATATTTTCTGTCAGGACTTTTTTCCCATGACGTACAATCTGATTAAAATTCGCGAACTTCCTTTTAGATGCCTAGTACGACTTTGTTTTTCTCTGCTCCCCTTTCTTGATATAGTTCGAGAGTTTTTATAATAGCGTAATTCTCTTATTTCGGCATGTCTGCTTAATGTCTACTGACTATTAAGATTCGTAACAGGTAAAATACGCCGCGCCAACATTGGCACCTATAATTCTAATTACAGCCACCCGTTTTTTCTCTCTATATTGTAACTCTATAGTTAATATTACGTAGTAGAAATATAAAAGACTATTGAAGACGGTTCTATTCATATAGTAGATATAGATATGTATAGTATATTCATGGGTATATAATATGTGATTAGAATATATATATCTCATATTCATTCCGTTGGATATAACATACCCCAAATAAAATTTCCATCGTAAATGTCTAATCTAAAAACCATCAATATGATTTTATGTGTTTAGTAAGTGTATACAAAAATAATTTTCTGCATTATTTTACTTTAATTCTTTATTATTAACCATTTTTAATGATGGGTCCTTTTGGGTACAGTTGTCGCAGACGCATCGGGGTATCATTTTGGTGCCAAAATGGCGATTTTATGCCTGGTCAACCTGGCGTTTTAGGCTAGATTTTGCTTCGTATGGCAACCTGGTAGAGCAGATTCCGCATGCTTTATAATAAATTGAATATTGTGTGTTTTATAACAAATTAATGATTGTGTGTGTTTTTAAATAAAATTGTGTGTTTTTTTTAAATATAAAATGACTTATTTCATAATAAAATAAAAGTAACATGCTGTTTTAGCAATCTCTAACAGGTGTCTGAAAATGGGATTTTCTCGCCAAGATGGCGCAAAACAAAAATCGCGCCAACACCGGAGCGTCTGTGACAGCTTTTCCAATTTAAAATGCATGCCGTTCACATTTTTCATTCAAAATAGAAAATAGATAAATAAAAAATAGGTACTTTTCCGTTATACGGACACCATGCCAAAATGTATGCTAATGCATAATGGGTACTTTTCGGTTAGCCGGGCGCCAGTGAAATGTATATATCTATATATACATATCTATGTATACATACACACATATATGTATGTGTATATATATATGTATATATACATATATGCATATATAAATGTGTGTATGTATAGATATATGTATATATATGTATACATAGATATATAAATTTCACTGGCGCCCGGCTAACCGAAAAGTACCGCATAATGTATGTAAATGTATGTAAATGTATGTAAATGTATGCTTGGCGACAATGGTGTCCGTATAAAGGAAAAGTACCAAAAAATAATATCATAAATCAAAACATTTGATTTCAGAATCAAAGTATCGTTTCTAATTTGAACACGTGAAGAATAAAAGCTGGTATTGGCGATTTTAAAAATGATATTGGCGAGGTTTGCACCCAAATAACATAAAAGTACTTAATGATGTTATGTATTTTATAAATGTATATTAAATTACTATTTGGAACGCGATTGGTCATTAACAATGGTAAATATGATTGGCAATTAACAATCATTTTAGGTGATCTCTCTTCCTGCCACGTATAATACATAAATATCAAATTAACTGACAATTCGTTTCGAAATTTGATTCATTAAATATTATTACATGACTTGTATTTGTTTACATTCAACTTTGTCAAGAAAAGATTCCGAAGGAAGTTGAGTTGTAAAGCACTTCATCAAGCAGAATTATGGTAAACTTTGATGGTCTTACAGGTCCTGGTGCAAATTACTTTTTTGACACCAGGCAGCGCTCCAAAAAATCATTCATGGAAAACTTATTTTACGAACGATTATCTCCATGGTTTAATGGTTTAATATTTTAAAACTTCACGACGAATGAATCTTTTTTTTTTGTTGTTTACTTTCATGGATAGAGAATTTGAACTGCGAAGCTAATTTGAACTGAAGTTATTGCAGAATATATACCTAATTGAACGTAAGTCATCTCTCAAATATTAATTTATTTTGAACGATCTTTCCAAAAATGTCACATTTATGAAGTTTTATTCGAAAAAATAATTTTGAATAAAAATGGCCGAATGGCATATGAAAAAGCGATACGGGCATCCCGGAACTGTTGATGACAGTCACATGACTTACGGTTTCATTATAGAGATGGTACATGGTCGTTGGCATGTTTTATCTCTGTTTTGGCATAATTTTTTAATCGCCAAGTTAATTAACAGTTTTTTGCTAATTAAGGATAGAAAATAATATTTTTTTACACTGAATTTTATAAAAGCACATAGATTACGTAATTACTTGTCCAAAAATGCAATCCTTTTTTTATTCTGCCGAATATTAAGGTCTGTAGGTTGTTTGAAAAAAAAGTTTGACGAAGAAAAAAGTGATCATTTTAAGTATCTCGACGTTTTTAAAAAAAAATCTATATCTCTGTTTATAAATCACTTATGAAGATGAGTTTGGTCTTAAATTGAAGAAATTCTTCATTAGATTCTTCTAGTTTTCGTTTTTTTTTTCTGCGACGCTTGGTTTATTTGATATCTGATATTTTAATCTGGCATGTTTTGTCGATTTAACATTGCGAAGTTGATTCCTGTAAATAAGCAGTAGCGGTCTAGTTCAGTTCTTGGCGTTGTTTGTGTGGCGATTTTTTTTTTTTTAAGCTTGGCTTGGCAGAGCGACCGCCCTGCTTGATATGTCGACGTAATTAGTTCACTATGTCAAAAATTGCATTCGTATGCTGGAATAAGCCATTATTCCGCGTCTAAAGACGCTTTGTTGTAAATTTTATTCTAAACGATCTGCGAATAGAAGGGAAGCGTATTTCTTTTTTTACACGAATGTACATATTTTGCACATTTTTAATTTTATTTTGATTTAAATTTTGTAAATACGTGGGAAAGTCCTTAAGTAAGTCACAAAAGATAATTAAGTAATAACTTACAATGATATTCACTTCAAAAATATTTTTATTTCTCAACATACTCTCCACCCATATTTATGCACTTATATCACCGTTTTATCAGTGCCCCAACACTAGCTGCATAACATTCTTTGGGTTGCTGTCTCAGCCACATTAGGACTTCAAGTTGAACCTTTCATCATCTGTGAACATCATCTTGCAACTTCTTCAACATCCACCATACAGCTTCGACTTAGCCCCAAGCGATTTTCATCTGTTTAGTCCACTAAAAAACCATCTTGGAAGCAAGATGATGTTCACAGATGATGAAAAGGTTCAACTTGAAGTCCTAATGTGACTGAGACAGCAACCCAAAGAATGTTATGCAGCTGGTTTTGAGGCACTGATAAAACGGTGATATAAGTGCATAAATATGGGTGTAGAATATGTTGAGAAATAAAAATATTTTTGAAGTGAATATCATTGTAAGTTATTATTTAATTATCTTTTGTGACTTACTTAAGGACTTTCCCTCGTATATAGGCATTGGTGCAAAAGTTATTAAGAAAAAAAAAGACCTTGCTGAAGGGATTGGACCACCCTGTATGTAAGTGATGATAACGAAAAGTCTTCCATTTTCACACTTTATTTAAACAAAAATTCGCAATAGAAAGTTGAGTGTTCGATTTTTAACTTTCCAACATAGTTGAAAAGTGTTTGTCAACCTGCCCGTGCTCTAACTCTCGTCAATATACACAGATTGCCCTGAAATTTTTATATGTTATTGAAGTTTACTATAGAATGTTTGATATTGAAAATGAAGTATGTAGCATTTACAGTCCGTTTACAAGGACACACAAAAGAATTCTGTTACATTATCGTCTATGGAGAAAAATCGTTTACAGTGCATTTTATGGATGTTACGAAATTTCAAACATAATTTGATATGTATTGCTGAGATGGACAACAACATGTTTTCTCAGGAGAATAGAATAAGTAGCATTTATAGTTTATTTACAGGGAAGCACAAAAGAATTCCATTACATTATGATCTATGAAGAAAAATTGATTGCGGTGCATTTTAATGATGGTATGATGTTTTAAACTTGATGAAATCCCTGTAGTGCACTAGAACATGTTTTCTATGGATTATGGACAACATAGCATTTATCGGTCATTTACAGAGACACACAAAAGAATTCGGTTACTGGACTGACTAAGATCGATTATTGCTGGAAGTGCTTTTCCCGCTGTGGTATATGCATTTTTAAACTTATCTAATTTTGTGTGTATTATTGGGTGTGTATAAACTATATAGATCGCATACAGGGCTACGCACACAATTCAAGTAAACGAAACAAGTAATTCAAGCACGAAACAAGCACGTAAAACAAGCACGAAACAAGTAATTCGCACACAATTCTGGATATATGGACAACAATTGCTGAAAAAAAAATACTGAGTTATATGTTTTTTTAAGTTTATTATTAAAATATCTCATTTCATTCTAGGCTAAAAAACAAATTTCATAATAGGGCTATTCCAAGCCAATGTTACCATTTCTAGTATTTTATTTTTTACATCAAATAGGTAATATATAATTTTTCTGATAGTATTAAACCTATATTTTTTATATTTGAAATGCATTTTATAAAATTTTGAACAGTCAAAATCAATAAAATTCATTATAATCAGCGTGGCTTCTTTTTACGTGTTTATTTGTTACATGTTAAATGGTGGTCTGTTACAGGTAAGATTACATATTTTTCATAACTATCTTATGGCAACAGTCAAATTTTGTGAAAGATGTATGTTTCAGAACTCCCCCCTCTGAATGAAAATACATTTTTATTATAATAAGTTGTAAGTTATTTTATAAGTAATATCGATAAACATCAAGTTATCTGAAAAGCATGGTAATTCATGTTTGTCTGTTACATTACCATTTCTTAATCATAATTATTTACATTAAATAATTTATTCATAATAACTTATATTAATTTATCTTCTAATATCATATGCTAATTGTAGCCATCTTTGAATTACGTAGTTATTATTTTTTAAATGAGGTAAGGCCATTTTACTTACCCATCATACATAGTATAGGGTAAATCTTGTAATCGTTTTAAAAATCGATTTTTTTTTTTTTTTTTTTTTTTTTTTTTTTTTTTTTGACGAATTTACACGTTTCAGACACTGGAGATTCCGAAAAACATATTTTTAGAAGAAAAAAAAAAAATGCCGTCCGACTGTGTGTGTGTAAACGCTCTACCTCGCGAACAAATTGAGATAGAGACTTAAAATTTGGTATGTACTTAGTATGTAATAATGGGAAGAAGCTTATTGAATTTCAGTAATCTCGATTATCCGGAACTATTTTTTTCGACTCTCGAAATATTCGTTCTGATAAAAGGTATATAAAATTTTTCGAAATTGTTTATTTTAAGGAGTGAATATAAAAGACAATAAAAACAACATAAATTTTGCATAAAGCATGAAGGCGATCGGATAATGAGTTGCCGATATATTTGTAATTCTATTTTCCACACTCTTCGATTTTTCATGACCCTGTATTTCATCCAAATTTCAATTCAAAGATATAGTTTAATTGGAAATGAGACGCTTAATCAGATACAATAAACCGCTAGTTAATAGGATTATTATTTTTGGAGTTATATGGAGGTTTCTTTCAAGCAATTTAGTAAATAGAGGATTTAAAATTTATGACGTCATCAAGCCACGTTTTTATTCGAATTGCAATGCATTTTATAAATAGTTTAGACATGTTTTATTTTCATATTTTATATTATGCATATCCATGATGGGTAAGTATTACGGTGGCCCCCAACAACTAGTTTCGTTCTTGTTAGTTTTGCATTCTGATTCAATTGCTAAATTTTTGCGAATTGACACTTATGAAACCTAAAAATAAAAAAAATAATAATTATGAGCCCACACGCAACCAAAAATATTTTAAACACATTATGTGGACATTTCCGGCAATTCTAATGTAGGGTATTGTTCTGCAAGATATTCTGAGGAACAACGCGGAAGCATGCATAATCTTGGGTTAACTCGCTTCCATTTTGGGGTCGTCTCACGTAGCAACAACGCCTTTCGTTTCTGATAAGAAGAAATCGTTTTCTTAGCGATCGTGACAACTTCAATTCCTTGTTGAACGAGGTTATAAGCCCAGGATAAATAATAAAAGTCTGAAGACCCTACTTATCAACGTCAGGAAAGGGAAAAGATGGAAAGACCTCAATTTTTATGACTGACAGAAGAAAGATCGAACACTTATAACACACCTGAGCGTCATCCGCCATTTTTATTCTTCGACATTCTTTTTACAGTTCTTCATACAGTGCACTACTTCCGTATTTGCCAACCTCCAACTATTCTTCCGTAAAATGGGGTTTAACACTTACAGAGGCAAAGTAATTCTTTTGCTGAAATGATAGAACGCCACCAGACTTTACGAACAATTTTATTTGAAAATAAATAAATTCGTTTCTTCACGTACCGCATAAAAGCGAAATTTTATTAAAAAGTCCTTCCGTCCTGTACCGGGAGGAAAAGGTAGCTTTCCTATATCTTCGTTTTGAAATTTTAGCTAATGTTATTTGAAAGCACAACAAGCTAAAATTCAAAGAGCCCGATTACAGAAGATTCATTAATACTGAATTTGAATAAGAATTTCACCAAATTAGTGGCCTAGCCAAGTTGTCTTCATTTATGGAGGCTTATTTTAGTCATCAAATTTGGCGATATTTCGCCAAGCGTGGCGAGAATTTGACGCTAACGGATATGAATATAGTTTTATGCGTTTGATTGGAAAAATGATTACAACAATGAAAGATAATAATTTGCGAGAAATCATGGTCACTAAAACTCATAAATTAATCCCTGATTTTTTATAATCTGCTGTCTTCTTCCAAAATATCAGCCACCGTAGAATTTCAAACAGCTATATCTCAGCCCACAAAAAATGCTCTGGAGTCCTTGTATCAAGGCCTAACATTTAAACAAAGAGACATTGGTGAGCTTAATACATGCACTTAGTTTCATACAAATCGGTTTAGAAATACGAGTGTTATCGTATGACATATAAATCAGATATATAAATCAACATTTGAACGGAGGCAGGCATGAGCATTTTTACAAAATGCAGTAAAACCTCTGAATACTTCTGAAATTTTTTTTTCTAGCTATTATTTTGGTTTAAGGAGTCTTCCGCAGAGGTGCTGGGTCTTGGAGACCAATCAACTTTAATAGGGCTCTGCATGTAACTCTTATCAATAATTCACTTCAGCGCAACTTGTGAGTAGTTGTGATCCGAAGTTCTATTTTCAAGTGCGGTTTTGTAATTTTTAATTTTTAAACAAGAAATTACTTATCTGTGATAATTTATTTCAACCCTCACTAAAATATTCTGAAAACGTAGAAATTCGTGTAAAATATAGATTGTTTACAATGAAGGATATACTGATAAACCTAGTTCACACAAATGTGGTGGTATTATTAGTGGGGCACGATGACAATGGTATAGATAATGTGGATGTTCATCAACAAACGGGCTTGATGCTTGTCCACTCAATTCCACATAGGCAAAATTTCGAGCTAAATTGTTTGTAGTTTTCGCTAAATTGCTCGTATTTTTCGCGTAGTTGTAATACATCATATTGTAGGAAATAATACTTTATGAATTACTAACTCTGCGTGAATTCTTATTTTCTGGCCTATATCGAGTTGAGAAGTACTTCTTTACTTGGGTGCTGCTGCTTCTTGACGTCGCATGGACATTGCATATTTGAGATTATGACAGTAAAGACTGCATTATGTGTGAGGAGGAGGACAAAGATTAACTCTTTTTCCAATGCTTCATGTGCAAATTTTGGGTTTATTCTGATTGTTCTGTTTGGGATCTAGGTCAAGATAGGCACATACACTGGCGAAATGATTTTTGCTTTTGAATTTTCAATTTACAACCTGTTTTGAATAAATTATGAATGTGTCTGGGATGTTTTAAAATATGTTGAACAGTTTACACAGAATATGTGTTTTGATAAATATTTTCACCTATGATAAATATATGTTTGTCAGTCTACTCACTATATGTCTGGCAAGAGGACGAATATGACTTTCCTGCGTAAAAATGATTTTTTTTTTCATTCTTTGAGGGCAGATGAAAACATTTCAAGTATTTTATGTTAGAGAAAAGGGTTATAAGAAGTGTCTCATATCAATTTCAGCTTTTTAATCCACGCACAGATTTTTTTTTTGGAAATTTAAGCTTTTGATCTTACTCTCTCCCTCTCCCTTAAATAGCAGAGCCGGTGTGTACAAGGCCGTTGCTTTGGGGGTATATTGGGACTTTAAATATATTTAAGATTAATTTGTGTAACAAATGATAAAGGACCGGTGTTCAGGGCAGAGAGGAATCCAGCTCTCCATTTAGTGGGGGTTCATGTCTCTTTTTTTGCGGTGGGGGGGGGGGGGGGTCACATGCATTTATCAGCATATTTTATAAGGGTAGATTTCGTAAGAAATACTACCTATTACATTCTCACCTATAATAGAATTGCTGGAAAATTTTTGCAGATCTACACCGATTATGACTCCCAGAACCCAACCCCCCCCCCCCCTAGTTCAAAACTTTCTAAATATATAGTATATATAGATCTATGTATCTATCTACACTGAAAAAAATAATTGTTGATTTTACAGTATAAAACTGGTATCCCAGCTGCCAGTATTATACCGTAAAATTAACAGTATTAAACAGTAAAAAAGCTGCCGTGCAAGCAGTAATACGCTACCGCGCATTGGCAGCTGGGATGCCAGTTTTATACTGTAAAATCAACAATTATTTTTTGCAGTGTATCTATATCACTTTTTTATGGACACGATAACTCCAAAAATTCTGCACAAATCTTTTCCAAACTGATACATAAACTCAAGGGGCATAAAATCTCGGCCAAGTTCGTTAATGGGCAAAATCGAACCAAGGGGGGGGGGATGGGGGGCTTTTTGTGAAAACAGAAAAATCCCCATAACTTCTTAATTATGATACGTATCGAATCCGTTTAAAATTATTATTACTTCTAGAGAAAAGGCCGAAAATTTATGTATGACAGATTTTTGATATCATTAAAAATGACCTCAAGGGGGGGGGGATAGGGGTGTCAAAAGAAAAAAATTCATAACTTTGTCAATTCTCAAGATATCAAATCCGCTTAAATTTATTATAAATCCTCTTAATATTATCTACAACTTTTATATTGACAAGTTTTTTTTTTTAGGACAAACCCTTACAGCAAAAATAAAAATAAAAACAAAAAAATTCTGCTGTCTCCGCCTACTTGACACAGGTAGATTTCGAAGTGGGCGATTCCAACTGCCGCATCATGGCAAAAAGGTCATTTCTTCTGCGATTCTCAATAAACAGGCGCCCCACGGTCTGCGTCTTCGAAATCTACCTGTGTCTGTCGGCCGAGCCGTCAGGGATGTTTTAAAATCCAAAACTGGCTATTTTTGACTTTTACACGAATTTATTACCATTTGTAAATTCATGACATTTTCAAGTATGTATAAAATTTGCAGCTTCTGTTCAGATACCAAGAACAGATGCTTCTTACAATTCAGAGTTTCCCATTTTGTTATAAAAACAAAGAATCTTACGGAAAATGTTCTCAAAGTTCGCATTTTAAGCAGACTTTCGGGACTAGCAATCATGAAAATGTCGTCTTGAGGCTGCAATTGGATACAATTGAAGATGAATCACATTTACAGGAAAATGTGCGATTCTTTGGTATTTAAACGATAATTTCTACAATTTCAATGCATTTCTGTATAATAATAACTCAATGAATGTATCAGAAAGATTAGCAATTTTAAGCTGGGGAAAAAAATAAAAATACTCTTATTGTATACTTATATTTTAAAAAATGTATTGTTTTGTACAAATGTTTTTCGTTTAGAGGGAGGGGGGGGGGGCGTCATGACCCCCATTACCTCCCTCTTGGATTCACGCTTGGTTCTGGGAAAATATTTAAATTCAACATTGGAGCGGAGAATGAGTTGGAATCGATAATGCAGCATGAATTTTGAGATTAAGTTGAAGAAAAAAAAATAAAAAAAATTCCTCAGAGGAACCTTTGTGCTATCCAGGAGGATTTACTATTTCTGCACCCCTTCCATGGGGGTGGTAGTGGTTTGTAGAACATGCCTTTGAGTGCCTGATTGTATCACTAATTTAAGCTAATTCATACAAAATACAGTGGCTCAGACAGCATTTTTACTTAGAATGCATTTTAATCATTTGTACTCATAAAATGAACAATTTTAGTTGTTTTACATATTCGCAAAGAAGATTTTAGTAAATACGTGACGTGTAAAAACTGGCAAAATGTAAAGCACGAGTAGTCAAAATAAATTTAACATTCATCTGTTTCAAAGCTTCATAAATGAAGCCTCTTCTTCAATAATAAAAAGAAGAAACAGCAGTAGCAACAACACACATACTTTCTGCTATTGTTTTTAACCCTTAAGAGGCTACTTCACTCAAGCGAAAACACTCGCTCGCTAATGTTAATCCTATGGGGGAAATATTTTACGATATCTCGTTCGCATTTCAGTATTTAAATTTTTATTGTTTATTTTTTGCGATGGATAGCTGTGGCCAATCTTTTGCAGGTTCTTTTGTAGTTTTTCAATTTTGATCGCAAGTTTTTATTATTAAGATACTTTCACTTTCGGAACCGGTTTCGAAAGTGAAAGTATCCTCAATAAAAAAAAAAAAAAAAACTGCAACAAAAATCGAAAAAGTACAAAGGATCGTGCATAGAGATTGGCCTCAGCTATCCAATGCAAAAAAAAAAAAAAATCATTTCAAAACATTGGAATGCGAACAAGATATCGCAAATACTTCCCCCATAGGATTAATATTAGCGAGCGGGTGTTTTCGCCTGAGTGAACTAGCCTCTTAACTGCTGTTAGCGGTCTCACAGACTGCTTCTTTTTTTCATTTTACAGAGTTTAACTTGTAATTTTCAGTTTAACTATAGATACTAGTGAAATGTTGTTCCGTTTGGAGCCGGAGCCCTAGTACCTGTCGCTAGAGAGATGAATTTTAATTATAATAACCCTGTGCACCTGTACATAAAGTTTACTACGAAACAGTATCCTATGAGTTAATCAATCCTTTTATTCATATTTCGATCAAGCGGTCTCAGAGACTGCTTCACAGTAGCTATGCGATAAATTTCTGTCTCAGCAGTTGAGGGAAAACTTCACTCAGGCGAAAACACCCGCTCGTTAATGTTAATCCTATGGGGGAAATAATTTACGATATCTCGTTTGCATTTCAATATTTTTAAATGATTTTTTTTTTTTTTTTTTTTTTTTTTTTTTTTTTTTTTTTTCGCATTGGATAGCTGAAGTCAATATCTATGCATTATCCTTTGTACTTTTTCGATTTTTGTTGCAGTTTTTTTTTTTTTTTTTTATTGAGTATACTTTCACTTTTGAAACCGGTTCCGAGAGTGAAAGTATCTTAATAATAAAAACTTGCGATCAAAATTGAAAAACTACAAAAGAACCTGCAAAAGATTGGCCACAGCTATCCAATGCAAAAAATAAACAATAAAAATTTAAATACTGAAATGCGAACGAGATATCGTAAAATATTTCCCCCATAGGATTAACATTAGCGAGCGAGTGTTTTCGCTTGAGTCCAAAATCTGTCCAAAATCGAAAAAGTACAAAGGAGCGTGCATAGAGATCAGCTATCCAATACCTCAGCTATCCAATGCAAAAAAATAAATAAATAAATAAATAAATAAATAAAATAAAATAAAATATTGAAATGCGAACAAGATATCGTAAATTATTTCCCCCACAGGATTAACATTAGCGAACGGGTGTTAACATTAGCGAGCAGGTGTTTCCACATGAAGGGAGTGAACCCTTAAGGCATCAGTGAACTTCTTGATTCCTCTCGCTAATATTAATCCTATGGCTTATGGGCGTAGGGTGCATTCGTATATTTAAAATATCTCCTCGTGAAATTAAAATTTTTAACTTCTGTTTTCTGTGTACTGTTCTTAAAGCATGTTACTTTTGTTTCTTAGTTGTCAAAATATTTCTCAAATATGTACTTAATTTATAATTTTATGTGTTAAAATTTTAGCAAAACTGAATACGATTTTAACACTTTACATAAAATTAAGTGTATATTTTAGAAAAATTTTGACAACTAAGAAAAAAAAAAAGAGACATCCTTTAAGAATTGTATACAGAAAACAGAAATCAAAAATATGAATTTCCCGAGTAGATATTTTAAATATATGAATGCACCCTATGCCCATAGGATTAAAATTAGCGAGGGGAATCGGGAAGTTAACTGACGAGCAACCTTAAGAGGTTACTTCATTCACGCGAAAACACCCACTCGCTAATGTTAATCCTATGGGACAGCTCTTTTAAAATATCTCGTTTGCATTTCAATATTTTTAAACGTTTTATTTATTTATTTTGCTTTCGACAGCTGAGGTCGATCACTACGATCGTCGCTTTTTACTTTTTCGATTTTGTTTGAAGATTTTTGTTATGAGGATACTTTCAAACCCGGTTCCAAAAATGCAAATAACCTCGTAAAGAAAAAAAAAAAAGAAAGAAAGAAAGAAAGAGAGAGATAGAGAGAGAGAGAGAGAGAGAGAGAGAGAGAGAGAGAGAGAGAGAGAGAGAGAGAGAGAGAGAGAGAAAGAAACAAAATCGAAAATGTAAAAAGCGGTGATTGTAGAGATTGACCTCAGCTATCCAATGCAAAAAAAAAAAAAAAAAAGTCTTAAAATATTGAAATGCAAATGCAATATTTTAAAAGAACTGTCCCATAGGATTAACATTAGGGAGCGGGTGTTTTCTCGTGAGCGAAATAGCCTCTTAAGGATTACTTAACTCTTTTATTCATTTTGCACTGAAGTAGAGGTTACTATTATGAAGCCTCGAAACTGTTGTATGTCATTTCTTTTGCCTGTGTATGATTTTCTTTAAATAATATTTTATATCCGTGTATTGATCTCGACACAACGGCTTTTGTTTGCCTCTTATCAGTTTTAAAATGCCCCCATAGAATTTTGACCCCTCATTTCTCCGCCTTTTCACTGCGCCTTTGCAAACTAAAATGGCGAGGACAAAAGGCAGTCTATTCAGAGTCTAAGCCATGTCTAAGCGTATGTTTGAAAGAAAGACAAAAAATGTCTACCATTACCTTGTAATTGTTGAACCTAAGACCCAACGTTAAAGCTCGCGTGTTTGGATTTCACCTGTTTAACCTTGCACGAAATCGACACACCCTCATACGTTAGAGTTCTTTGCACGCCACTGAATAGGGGAAGGGAACACCTGACTATATCAGACTTAGGAGAGAATCTCGGCGGGAGTGTGTCATTTGCCTTCTTCAAGTGAATCTTTTCTTTGGCATTTCTTGCTCATCTACTTGGATTAATTGATTATTTCCATTCTCCAAATCACAGGATTAATGCAAAATGATTGGTCCATAGCGGTGATAAGTGCATGAAGCTCCGTCATGGCCTGTGCGGCTTATTTTTACAAAGTAAGTAAAAATTATCTTTCTGTATCTATGGACTTTTCATATGGGTAATTTTGACGATTGTTGTATTCAAAATTTTGCATTTGCTTTGATTGAACCATAATTATGTATCTTCCTCGGACTAGCGTCATGCATCGGATCGGGTTACTCGTTTTTACCCACACCCAACCCGACTCGCGGTTCGGGTCGGGTCGGGTTTTCACCACATTTTTCCGATGCGGTTCGGGTTCGGGTCGGGTTGACTTCTACTTTTTTGCTGCGGGTGAGGTTCAGGTTGGGTTGGCTTTCATTGTTTCGGGATCGGGTCGGTTTTGGGTTGGGTTTTGACTCTTGCTGGTCGGGTTCGGGTTGACCCGCTTTTACAAAAGAATGTCCACAATATTTTTTCAGATTGAAAATATATATAGACCTCCATAATAGACATCCCCGAAAAGCGGACACCTCTATTTAGCGAACACTTTTTCAATTCCTTTTTTAATTCCTATTTGAACGCTTATACCTTGGAATAGTGGGCACATCCAAATTTATGGACTCGTATCATGTGTATCTGGTACGTAAACTATCACAAATACGATACATGTATTTTTGTGCATATCATAAACGAAATGTTGGTAATGCTTTTCATATTCTGAGAAAAGAAAAAAATGGTTCTTAACTGCACCTTAAAGAAAGAATAATCTACGATTACATTTCTTATATACATTTTATTTTTTTTTCATGCAGTAAATTGAATACTCATTCATATTCAAATACGTATTTATTTTCATCTGAAACATTGTTCTGTTCGAACTTTCCGTGAAAATCCCAACAATCCGACTTTCAACAAACCTAAATATGACCCGGAAGAATAATTCTAAGGTAAACCCGACACGCAGAACGAAAATTAGTCATCCCCACCCGAAAATAAAATTAGAAACAACCCGACCATGCAGGACTCTATTCAATGATTTCGAGGTGTCTGATATTTAGAGGTTTCACTACATTTGAATATCTAAAAAATATAGATTTGTCCATTTTCCTATATAAAATATCTATTAGAAATATAATTGTACATTACTTTTCGTAATAGCTTTAGAACATGATTTATTGTTGGACGCAGGGCTTGACAAAAGCGGTCGCCAGGTCGCCACTGGCTACCAAGTTTTTTGATCTGGCGACCAAGTTATTTAATCTTTAGGGGGGGGGGGGATTTCTGTAAAAAAAATTCACATAAGAAATGAGCACAAACGGCGCTTTTTCTCTCCCTCACCCCTACTCGTGCGCGGTAAGCAGTGATCTTCCTCTTCTCTCGTACTTTTAATGGAACTAGGGTATCCGACCCGGGCTTCCCGGGTTACAAAATACAGATGAAAACCATTCTTTTAATTGAAAACTCTAACAGATTTTTTACATTTAATATATTTTTTTAGATTGCCCACTAACAATACCAAAAATCATTTTTATGTGAAATTATGTATTCAAATAAAGTTTTGGAATGTATTAAGCGATATTGGCCTCGATCCAGGAGTTAACAGCCTGTTAATTCGTGCTTCAAAATTATATTAAAAAGCCATATTAAATCAGTCAATTAAGACATAGTTTTCAAATAAATTACATTCGAAAGTAGATTTTTTTTACTATATAACGGTGTAAAAATTAAAAATGTGCGAAGTTTAGAAATTAAAAAAATTGTAGTAGCAAAAGTCGCAAAACAGAAATTTCATCATCTAGTGTTGCCATTCGCAAAATGACGTCAGCGTTACGCACGGACACATTTGTCCTTTATAATATAGATAATTAAATTTAAAAGGCATTTTCTAACTCATGCACAGAAAACACCATTCTTTTCAGCTATAGCCAGCTAGTATAGGTCACATGATTAGAATGTGGGGAGAGAGAAGATATTTGAATAAAACAGTAAGAAATAGTGTCAATCCAGCTTCTGTGACATCTAAAATTGGATACACTGCTAAAAAATGTTCGAGTTCTTTTTTTTTCTGGGGAGGGGGGGGGGGGTAAGTTTTAAAATGTATTTTTGTGTTTATATAAGTTGTCAACATAGTATAAGTCATTATAAGTTTTATAAGTTTCGCAAGAAAATATAGTTTATATATTATATTATGTTTCTAAATTATGTACTATTTTAAACTATGTAACTAATAATGCTAAACTATGCTTGTGGTTACTTTTTCTCAATTAATTCATGAAAAACTCTTGTGTTTTATTGTAAATCAATGACGGGAAAGAGGATGAGGGAGGGGGGGGGGGGGGTAAATATATTTTGCTGGCGACTAGTATTTTTTTCCTGGCTACCAGATATGATCAAATTTGTAAAGCCCTGCTTATAAAAGTCTTTTTTAAATAACTATTTTCACTTTTATTTTTCCTTGCATTAATTAGATTAAAATAAGTGACAGCACATCATGGGCTTTTTTCGGTGGGATTGGAGGGGGGGGGGGGGGGCGTACTATACATAAGCATATAAGTAAAGAAAAAAAGGTTGATAATTTTGCCATGATTCCACAATAATTTCAAATTATTTCATCTATTTCAAAATTTTGCTTTTTTTTTTTTTTTATTTGTTAATTTAAGGATACATTTCATAACAGATTTGAGTTTCATCTTTCAGTTTTTTATTTATTTTTCTTTTCATTTTTCTGTCTAATCTGTATTATATTCTCTTTATTTATTTTTTCTATACATATTTCTGGATATCATTCAAAAAGGTACGTGTTCATTTTTCATATTCAATATCTTTTCCCCCCCAATTGTTGTATGATGTTTCTGTGATGTTATTTAATGGTTATATATATATACCAGAGGGCCCGTGCGAAGATTTCGCACTGAAATCTAATATTTTTTAGGTACTTCTCTATTATCCCGTCGACCGCTTTTCATAACAAAAAACTATCGCCAAACTGTAAGATTAAACGCCAAAAATTCAGTCCCATTTACTTGATGTCAGAACCATTATGCGTGTTTGTTACGTCATCTAGTGGTTTTACATTCGACATTTGCGTGTATTTTTCATTATGTTTTACTGATTTAGTAGTTATTGTATTAATTAAAATAACAATTGTGTCCTTAAATTCTTATATTTTATTTATTTTTTGATATTCCAATGGCAACGTTCTCCCGTTTATTTGGCGATAGTTTTTTGTTATGAAAAGTGGTCGACGGGATAATAGAGAAGTATAATTTTTTATCAATATGTAATATTTATTAGATGCAGGTTTAAACTTCTAAAGAAAAAGCAAGGATAAAAATATCTGCAAACAACATTTAGTTGTTAGTCAAGCCAGAATATCATCTCATTTATTCCATCAAAGTTAGACTAAAAACTGATCCAAGATTGCTAAAGGCACGCGCGAGAAAAAAAATTAACAATCGTATTTTGACTGCATTAGAGGATGACGTCATCCGCTTCGGGAAAACCATGGGACTTAGAAATATCAATCTAAACATTTCAATTTCAATTTCGCATTTTAATCATAAGTATAAAATAAACCCGTGCGGTGTTTTTTATAATAATTGCTATGAGCATCCTATAATGTGGTATTTTATTTTTTTTGGCAACAATAATTTCAGGAAAACCTTTCATTTCTTTCATGAAAACAATGCCGATTTAATTTTTCAATTTCAGCAAATTTTAATCAAAAACATGTTTTAACGAATTGTTAAGCGGGCTATGTCAGAAGCCTGTTCTAAAACCTTTCATATGGTATCACATTCGTTGTTCTGCGTTTCATATTTTCTGAGTAAAAGGGATGTTGACAGGAGAAATAATATATAAGGATATATATATTTACATACAGGGCTTTACAAATTTGATGAAATCTGATAGCCAGGAAAAAAATACTAGTCGCCAGCAAAATTTATTTACCCCTCCCCCCCCCCCTCCCTCATCCTCTTTCCCGTCATTGATTTACAATAAAACACAAGAGTTTTTTCATGAATTAATTGAGAAAAAGTAACCACAAGCATAGTTTAGAATTATTAGTTACATAGTTTAAAATAGTACATAATTTAGAAACATAATATAATATATAATGTTGACATTATATATTAATATATAATGTTGACAACTTAACACAAAATACAACACAAAAACACATTTTAAAACTTACCCCCCTCCCCCCCTGCCTCCCCAGAAAAAAAAAAAAGAACTCGAACATTTTTTTTTGCAGTGTATCCAATTTTAGATGTCACAGAAGCTGGATTGACACTATTTCTTACTGTTTTATTCAAATATCCTCTCTCTCCCCACATTCTAATCACGTGACATATACTAGCTGGCTATAGCTGAAAAGAATGGTGTTTTCTGTGCATGAGTTAGAAAATACCTTTTAAATTTAATTCTTCCATTAAAAGTACGAGAGAAGAGGAAGATCACTGCTTACCGCGCACGAGTAGGGGTGGGGGAGAGAAAAAGCACCATTTGTGCTCATTTCTTATGTCAATTTTTTTTACAGAAATCCCCCCGAAAGATTAAATAACTTGGTCGCCAGATCAAAAAACTTGGTAGCCAGTGACGACCTGGCGACCGCATTTGTCAAGCCTTGTTTATATATATAACCTATTTGCTAAATCGATGCAATTTCTTGCACTATTTAAATCACTTAACTGATTTGTTTTATATAGAAGAAACTTTTGTGATGGCCATACAACATACTAGCTTTTAACAGAGCTTAAATTTCAATATTTTATCTGAAACAACATTTCTTTGGCGGTATCTGCAACTGAACAAATATAATTTGACAGATCATTAATGAGAACTGAAGCGAAATGATGTCAATAAATGCGGGTCTGATGGGATTGTTGTTTATTTATTTTATCCTACCCCCATCCATCATTTCCAACAAAAAATACGTTTCTCCGAAAATCTGTCTAGCCTTGAGAAATATATTTTGTGACAGAAAATAAACTATTTCTGTGTCCCACACATTATTTGATAGATAAACGAAAATCGATGATTCTGCGGATTCGCCTTTAAAACTCCTTTCTCTGCCTAGTGAGTGAAATGTCAGTGAAAGTATCGTGTATTGATAGAAGAGATTTATATTCTCTGTATTCTATACGTATCTTGGTTGTATATTGTAACAGACACAACAACGGACAGGTTTGATGATTGATGGGACGAAAATGTCCCCGGGATATTATAACAATGTTGAAAAGAAAAATATCAAAATAAACATAAGAGAACGATTTTATTAGTTCAGTCTCGTTTTTAAGTGAATTAAAAAAAAAAAATAATAAACCTCTGTTTTTGGACATTTTGCGTGTATGTGCGTATGTATGTCCGTAATTTTCTCAAAAACCACTGAACGGATTTTAATGTAAATTTTACAGTACAATTCTGGTGTACAGTACAAATCGGGAGCATTTACGGCAAAAATTTGGCGATATATATATATATATATATATATATATATATATATATATATATATATATATATATATATATAATGAAATTTAAAAATGTATAAAGCTAAAAACGAGCTATATTGGATAATCAAGTAAATTTAATTTTACTTGCAGAGGAACAACATTTCTCTGTCGATATCTGCAACTGAATAAATATAATTTGACATATCATTATTGAGAACTGATAATAAATGCGGGTCTGATGGGATTGTTATTTATTTATTTCATCCTACCATCATCCATCATTTCCAAAAAAAATAATAATAATAATAAATAAATAAATAAATAAATAAAAATACGTTTCTCTGAAAATCTGTATAACCTTGAGGAATATATTTTGTGACAGAAAATAAAACATTTCTGTGTCCCACACATTATTTGATAAATAAACGAAAATCGATGATTCTGCGGATTCGCCTTTAAAACTCCTTTCTCTGCCTAGTGAGTGAAATGTCAGGGAAAGTATCGTGTATTGATAGAATTGGTAGAAGAGATTCCATTCTCTGTATTCTACGTACTAGTATCTTGGTTGTATTGTAACAGACACAACAACGGACAGGTTTGATGATTGATGGGACGAAAATGGCCCCGGGATATTATAGAAAAGCTGAAAAGAAAAACATAAAAATAACCACAAGTTAATGATTTTATTAGTACAGTCTCGTTTTTAAGTGAATTAAAAAAAAAATAATAAACCTCTGTTTTTGGATATTTTGCGTGTACGCGCGTGTATGTCCGTAATTTTCTCAAAAACCACTGAACGGATTTGAGTGTAAATTTTACAGTACAAGTCAAGTGCACCAGGAAGGGTTTTAAGCTAAAAGTATTCGTTGTATCACGTATAGTTTTTACTCTTTCTTTCTTTCTTTTTTTTTCCCTTACTAGGACATGTCAAATATATTAATATATGATTGTCTACTGCGTTGGAATATGGGTGGCAACAGTTTGGACAAAAACTTTTAATCTGAGCATGCGTCATGCGTAAAATTTTGACTAAATGTGATTTAATTTGAGATATCTCATACTTTTCTTGTAACTACAGCATTGCTTTTTTGGAATTCTTATTTTAAAACATGCATTTTTCATGTAATACCGTAAAACCAGGAGCTAATAAAATTACAAAGGGGTTCTCTGTTGAAGACATTGAAAATCTGCCTCATCTGCAGATTTTATTGACGCACCAACGGGGAAAAAATATATTCACCATTTTTAGCTCACAATAGACAGCAAAATAAAATCTGTAAATAACCAATTTTATTATTATTATTATTATTATTATTATTATTATCATTATTACATTTTTAATAACTTATAAATTTTAGAAATTTATCTAATATAATTTTTTTCTGATACGAGTCTTACCATGTGTCCCGATTTTCAGGAGTTACAAAACCTGTCCCGTATAACTTCCGCGATACTTCAAAAATCCCGGTTGCTTTTTCAGAAAGACTCACGTTTTCAGCATCTTGACGCGAGAGCTACGGTTGGCGTGGTGCTGAATCCAACGCTAAGTATAGAATTTGCATCCCTTCTGGTTTGTGACGTCAAACATATAGCAAACAACAACCCAAAAATGTTATCAAGTGGAGAAGATAGTATGAGAAAACGTTATTTTACTGTGGATTTAATACATTGCTTTAAAACAAACAGTTTTTTAATATTTAAATGCTTTTAATTTCACAATACATATAATTCAAACTTTTTTTTTTCTTCTTCAGTTTCTCCCCTTCAACAAAATACAAAGTTTTATAATTGCTCTAGTTATCTTATTTTTTACTTGCAAGTAACAATAGAAATTCATTCTAAATTTTTCCTCCCCCCCCCCCCCCTCTGCGCGCACACACGCACACACACACACACACACAGAGAGAGAGAGAGAGAGAGAGAGAGAGAGAGAGAGAGGCTATTTGGTCTACCTCCATTTCTCATTCATAACAAAAATTTTAGATCAAAACAAAAAGCATGGACGACGATTGGCGATAGAGTTGGCTGCCCTTTCTTTTTTTCGTCAAGCTGGTGCTGAAAACGTGAGGCTTTCTGAAAAAGCGTCTCGGTTTCCCATGATACACAATTTCTTTTAATTTTTTTTTAGTGCCATGCTATTTGTTAGTCCGCATCGAGTGGAACTGTATACAGTAAAATCTGAGAAGTCAGAACCTGTCTATAACGGAAAATTTTGATAGTCCTTTCTAAAGGAATACCTTACAAATTTACCTGTGTAGACAAAAACCTGTTTAAAATTGAATTTTTTGAGATTCTTAGCTATTTTGTTTTTTTAAGTTTTACTGTACTTGTTCAGAAACCTGTTTATAACCGTACTCTGTTTTAAAAGTAAAAATTTCATTGTCCCTACGATAAAATACTATACAATTATGCCTGCTAAAATGGAATTTTGTATCAATTCCTAGTGATTCCACTTTGACGGGTTTCACTGTATAAGATTGTTGTGGTTTTCTTAGTATCATAAAACCTGCTAAGACGGAAACGCAAGGGGCAGGAAAAAATTCCATTTAAAATATGTTATTGTCTTCGCCGGTATAATTGTATGATATTCCTACTGTAGGGACAATGAAATTTTCACGTTTAAAACAGAATTCCGTCATAGACAGGTTCCCTTTTCAGAGGATTTGTTGTATTTTTATGTTCCGATTTAGAAGTCGATGTCTCGCTTTTTTTGTAATACTGGACGTGGTAACACTATCTGCAACTGAATAAATATGCATTGACAAATCATTAATGAGAATCCCAGCGAGATGGTTTCAACAAATGGGGCATTACGATTTGACATTTGACCTACACATTTGTGTAAAGTAGTCAATCATTATTTATCTTAAGTAATTAACCTATCCGTAAACAAATGCTTTTCCTTCGATAGATTTTAACATAAAAAAATGCTATTTTGAAGCTTGAAATCTTAACTACTTCAAATCCCCCTGTAAAGTAGCAGGTCTAATTGGATTATTATTTATTAATTTTATTCTGTCAGCATAAACCATTTCCAACTAAAATATGTTTATCTTAAAAGTTGTATAACCTCGAGAAACACATTTTGGGACATAAAATCAAATAAAATGCTTCTATACTCACACATTATTTGAAAAATAAGCAAAAATCGATCTTTCTACGAATTTACCTTTAAAACTCTTTTCCCTGCCGAGAGAGTGAAATGACAGGAAAAGTATTGTTAACAGATATCAATGGAGAGTTTGGATGATTGCTGGGAAGAAAATGGCGCCTGGATATCATAGAAAAAATAAAGGAAAACAACAACTATGGTACTGATTTTACCAGTATAAACTTTTTAATCATTGGGAAAATGGTTGTTGTTTGCAGTCGAGAATGGACCTCTTGGCGTCGTCACTTTATTTTTTAAGCGTTTTTAACGAAATTCTGTAACTTTAGAAGACCTTTTCTTTGAATAGGCAATAGAAATACATAAAATCGTTACAAAACTGTTAAAGTTACATAAAGGATAGATGCAAACTATCAGATATGAAAAAAAAGCCGAATTCAAAAATGGACGTCGGATGAGAAATCGTCTTATAAAGCAAAAAACGTGGTCTTCAACTTTAATTGCCTCAAAATACCTTTAGCTCAGATATCAATCTAAACAAGAATTAAAGTTATTGTAGGAAGGACCAGACAAAATATTAAGGATGAGGTATAGTAATGGAAAATGCGTTTCAATAACTGCGCGATGGTTCAGACGAATATTTTTGCGAGGACAGAGAATGCCAGGATATCTTCAACTGTAGTAATGGAAAATGCGTTTATTTGTAGATGGTTCCGATATATAGGTGAAAACTGGGAAACTTACTTAGTAGCCAGTGGCCGGTAGACTCAGTTTCATTAGTGGCCACTTTTTAAATTTAGTGGCCACTATTATGTTTCAAACTTTCTTGACATCTAGATAAATTATAATCGATGTATATAGACACAGTTTTCTATAAGAGTTTTATACCTATTGTATGAGTATAAGTGTATTTCGCATGATTAAACAGTATCTCTTGATGAAAAATATCCCAACTGGTGAGCATGTGGCAAGAGTCGAAATATTGAAGATACTGAAATGTCCTTAAAATCCGCTTGTATCCGGTGGGAAAAAAGGAATAAATTACTTGAAATGCATGTGGAATCAAAGCTGATGAACATATTTTGCAAAATAAAACTGTATTTCTTGAAAAAATAATCCAACTAAAGAGTAAGCACACGAGAAAAAGCCGAAATATTGAAAATACAGCTAAGTCATTGAAATCTGTTTGCTTTTGGTAGGAAAAAGAATGAACCAGTTCTCTAATTAGATGTAATCAATGTAGAGATGCATATTTGCATGAAAAATGGTGTATTTCACTTGGCGATCGATAAGAGATTTTTTAATCGCCACTTGATGAGTGGCGATCGATGGCTGATATTTTAATCGCCACTTTAAACTTTAGTCGCCATGTGGCGAGTGGCGACCGCTAATTTTCACCTCTATTCCGATACACTGTAAACAATTTTGCAGCAAAGTAACCGGCCATTCGACCGTTTTCTATAAAAACGATATAATTTTCTATACCGTTTTCTATAAAAACGGTCGAATGACCGTACTTAACCGTACATAACCGTAATTTAACGCTATTTTGACTGTAATGTTGCTCATATTAGGGTCAGAATACTGTTAAATTATACGGTTATGTAACCGTTTTTTATAAAAACGGTCGAATGACCGGTTACTTTGCTGCAATTTTTTTACAGTGTGAATATTTTTGAATAATTAATATTTTTAATTAATTTGAAAAAATAATGTATATACATATATATATATATTTAAAGCTATCGGAACATTTTCCCAATGGTTGTTGTAATTTGTTAAATTACAGTTTTAGGTAGCTTTCAATACAAAAAAGTATAAAGCTACCTATTGCAGCCGTTCGGAGGAAAGCAGTTCCGGAAAATTTCGATATATTTTCACCGATCATGACCCCCAGACCCCAAAACCACCCTCCGTCCAAATGTTGATTTATATATATAGATATATCCATATATATATATAAATAAAAACAAAAATATTAGATATATTCGAGATCAAGCAAAAATATATGGATATCCTATTTTTATGATAAATTCAATCATCAACTCTTTTAAATAACATTTATTATATAATTTAAATATAAACATGGTATGTAATAAATTATTGTTTTAGTGTGCGATAACATATAACAAAAGATGTAGAAAATAATAATTATAACATACATTATTACAATTATAACATATTAGGAAATTTAATATTTAATATTTGTTTGAACATTATATACACTTTATGTAGAAAATTACAAATATAACATACATAATTACAATTATAACATATTAGGAAATTTAATATTTGATTGAACATTATTTATACTTTGTATAGTTGTGATTGTGCGTTGCCGATCACCTCTGTTTAAGGTATTATTGATGTGCAGTTTTCATACATTTATAAATTAACTTATACAATAACAAATTAAATTATACAATGATAACATTGGTGATTATAACTCATATATATATATATCTATTTGCAATATATATAAAAATAAATATATATAGTTTTTATTTTTGTCTATGAATAATTAAAATTAACAAGTATTTTAATTACTGCATTGCATTAATTTGATTGAAAAACAGTAGTAATACTATTAATTATCAACATTATAAATTTTGAGATATTTTGAATTGTTTATGAATTATTTAATTAGATATTTAAATTAATCTATAAATATAAAATATATTTACAATGTAGTATAAATTAAACATTAATTATTTAAAAACAAGTCTAATATATATTTAAGTAGTAGTAAAAATAAAGCATTAATTATTTAATAAATGTCTATAATATCAGTGGATTAACACAGCTGGCAGCAAAAATAATTTGAATTAAAATAATATTTCTTTTACATAATATATTCTTGTTAAGAATATCTGAAATGCTGTGCAAGTTGAATTAATTCTGTGTAGATTTATTCATATAGTAGTATTATATTTTATTTGAATTTTAAGTAAAACTACAAGTTAGTATTGTTCTTTAAAGTTTATTTATATAAATAAATCTAATGAAGTGAGTATGTAACTAATAAAGTGGATATTTAACTAAATATTAATTATGAACTATTATAATACCAATAGATGGCGACACTTTACCTTTCAGGTAGTTGTAGATAATACTGTTAATATTATATTTAATTTAACTATAGAGGGAGCTATTGATTGTATATTAATTTTACTTTCAGGAATTAAAATTGGATGGAGTAATATATATTCACGGATATAAATTTGTTATAAGTGTATTAAAACCAGAATTATTTTGAGTGTTTTTGAATCATTTTGTGATTGGGTGTCATTTATGGGGTTGTATTTTAAAAAAAGTGTGCTCTCAACTTGTCTTACAAATCATTTCTCTCAACTCGACTTAGTTAACATGTATGATGCATTGCCATGTGGATGTGAATATTATGTAGACGTTGTGACATTTTAAGGATTCTGTATAATTATTGTGAGTAAAATATTTTATCTACACTTTACGCGTTCATATTTCCAATTTTATTATTTCAAAACTGTTATCTCGTGGTAATTTAGTGAGGTGTTAATTACAGTTTTTTGGATAATCGATGTGAGTGAAATATATTGTATTTTCTTAATGGTTTTTTATTTGCTATTTAAATATTTCCAAATTTTAATATTTCCAATTGTTGTCTGGTAATAATTCAGTGTACCTGGATGATTCTACTGATCTTAGCATTATGCCAGTAGAATTATGAAACACTGAATTATTATTTAAAACACATGTGGGTGCATCCAGGCTGATGAGTACATGTGCATGTGTTTTTCCATGTCCAATTCATATTTAATTCTCATGTGATCCAATTTTCCATTGTGTATGGTTCATATTTAATTTGTTAATCCATTTGTGTTTACTTAATTGCAACTCCAATTTATAATTTTTTTTTCCCCCTTTCTCTCTATTTCTTTTTTCCATATTCTTTTGGTATGAGTAAAATTTGGCCAATTACCATTGAAGCATCAGCTATGGTAATATTATGTTTGCACATGTTAATTATTAGCTATGTGGTATTCTGTATACACAGTATCATTGATTATCTCTTTGGAGATTTATGTAGAATAGAACTTGATATGTTTTTTGAAATTCATAGATATTATAATTATATATATATATATATATATATACATATATATATATATATATCTGACCTATGTCATACGATAACGCCCGTAATTATGAATCGATTTTGATTAAACTAATTGTGTGTATTAAGGTCACTAATGTCTCGAC
Organism: Maratus michaelseni; assembly: GCA_963931845.1. NCBI lineage: Eukaryota > Metazoa > Arthropoda > Arachnida > Araneae > Salticidae > Maratus > Maratus michaelseni. Next base: position 161,906,237 of record OZ007597.1, read on the forward strand.
CGAGTTCGTTGGCCAGCTTGGTCCGCCATCTTGTTTCAAGATGGCGGCCATTTAAAGATGTAAAATAACAAAATCTAAAATAAATATACAAAAAATTTAAAAATTCAAATTTATTTTTTAATTACGTGTTAGGCCTTGATACAAGGATTCCAGAGCTTTTTTTGGTTTACCTCTATCTTAAAAAATGGCTGAGATAGAGCAGTTTGAAATTCTAGGGTGGCTGACATTTTGAAACAAAACAGCACATTAACGCGATTACTCGCAAATTATTTTCTTTCATTGTTGTAATAATTTTCCCAATCATACGCATAAAACTATATATTCATATCCGTTAACGCCAAAATTGGCGACATTGGCGACAAAATTGGCAAAATTGGGCGACATTTGGCGAAATATCGCCAAATTTGGCGATCAAAATAAGTCTTCATAAATGAAGCCAATTTGGCTATTGCTCAATAATTTGCCGAATTTCTTATTCAAATTCAGTATTAACGAATCTTTTGTAAACGTTTCTTTGCATTTTAGCTTGCTGTTTTCGTGTAACATTAGCTAAAATTTTAAAACGAAGATATAGGAAAGCTACCTTTCCCTCCCGGTACAGGCCGGAAGGACTTTTTTTTTTCTTCTGGTTTGGTGACTCGTGAGACGTAATCAAGTACAGTTTAGAAATAGCATGGCTGTACATATCCACAAAATTGGAGTGTCTGTTATTCCAGAAAAAGCACCTATCTGTTTATAAGTTCATTTGATTACTTAAACTAAACTTTCAATCCATGTCCGACCGCCGAGAGTATTTTAGTGCCCGCCATGTCATTTTAACATTAATAAACAAAAGTGTACTGCGGACCTAAAAAGACTTTTGAAGAGACTTATGTGGGCAAATCTCATTTTTTGATAAAAAATAATTAAGACAGTAGGTAAAAATTTGCAATGGACATTTTTTTTTCTAAATGGAATAAGTATAGAATTTCTGGTAACAGAACTAATTACGCGCAAATAAAAATTACGTGCAAATAAAAATACACAAAACTTTTTTTTTAAACATATAAATAAAGAATAAAGTGAGAATTCTACTATTCCGCAGTGCCTATATTACAGAACCCACTTTTAACCTACGCCCGTATTCATCCCTATGTTATTTAATTGACTTATTGGTGATCCTTGGGACTTTAAGAGTTTATTGATGTGGCCCTCAAGCGTGAAAGGTTGAAGACTCCTAATTTAGACAATGTGGATGATAAGAAATGACATTAAAAAAATTGTTTGACTGTCCGAAATAGACTCAGAAATGTATAGACTTATAAATAACAATGAATTTATCAGGTATTTTATGCATTTAGAGAGTATTTCTGGCTACAATCCACAGTTTGTTTCTTTGTAATGATATTTAAAATATTTGTTTTGAGAAAGTATTTTCGAATAAAACTAAAAATCAGAAATTCTGCTTCTTTATTTGTTCTTTATTATTATTAGTAGTAGTATTTGAAAATTATTTGTGAAAATGCTCGTAGTATTTTCGAATAAAACTAAAAATTAGAAAGTCTTCTGTTTTTAAAAGAAGATTATCTGTGAAAATACTCGTAGTGTTTTCGAACAAAACTAAAAATTTATATTGGGAAAGTTTTATTCTTTGTTTTATTTTTTTTCCAAGTAAAACAATAAAACAAAGAATAAAACTTTCCTACTCTAATTTTTAGTTTTGTTCGAAAATACTATGAGTATTTTCACAGATAATCTTCTTTTAAAAACAGAAGGCTTTCTAATTTTTAGTTTTATTCGAAAATACTACGAGTATTTTCCCAAATAATTTTTGAATAATAATGTAATAATAATAATAATAATAATAATAATAATAATAATAATAATAATAATAATAATAAAGAACAAAGAAAGAAGCAAAATTTCTGATTTTTAGTTTTATTCGAAAATATTTGTTTTGAGAAAGTATTTTCGAATAAAACTAAAAATCAGAAATTTTGCTTCTTTATTTGTTCTTTATTATTATTATTATTAGTATTATTTGAAAATTATTTGTGAAAATACTCGTAGTATTTTCGAATAAAACTAAAAATCAGAATGAGAAAGTTTTCTTTTTCTTTCTTCATGTCCTTCTTTGTATTATTTTATTTTTAAAGATTATCAGTAGAAATACTCTTTTCCTAATGCTTATTATCATTATTAAGTATAGAACTGTTTCATTTTTACTTGGATAAAAATAACCCAATTTTATAATGACATTCATTATGCTTCCACTACTGATTCGCCAAATGCAACATAAACGCTAGATCGTCCCATCTGCCGTCATTTTTTTCTTCCATTTAATTTCTCCCTGGAGTATTTATTTTTAATCATTTCTGTGTGGTGAGCAGATATCGTTGACCGAACACTCTATTATGCAATTGTTTGACCTTGAATCTAAAAACGCAAGCTTCTATTCGCGCTCGATTTACTGCTGCCATAGATTCAAACGTAAATAGTGGTTTTTATAGAAGACTGAACAAGGTAAAAAGCGGATTAAAATTTACTTGAAAAGGTCAAAGTTTTTAAATGCTGATATCTGCAAACAATACTTTGATATTCTGCTAGAGTTTTTGGGAAAGAGAAAGATAGTCAAATATCTGAATTTATATTTAAGTTGTAATTTCATCGTGTTTAATATTTAATTAACACCAGTGGCGTAGCAATTAATAAAATATGAGTTAGGTTCAAGTAATTATTTTTAAATAAATTGAACAGTTAGCATAACCAGTAATTCATAAAAAAATTATGATAATTATTAATCATTCAATTTAATTATTAATGACATTATTACGAAATCAATATTTCAAATTTTTTATATAGAACTAGCAGGCTTCGCCCGCTACACTGGTCGGTTTCTCCAAATGAACCTTGAATCAAACGAAATATATCGGTGAATTTGACCTTTTGTTTTAAAGCAATATGGACTTTACCTGGAATGTGAATTCGCATTGCTGAAAGCGATACGAACGCCATTGCGCTATTATGGTTTCTTAGCGTGTTAGACAAAAATTGGGGTGTTAAGGACCAACACTTTTAGTTGATATTTTACTGAGTATTTGGAAAATAACTATAGAACAATATGCAAAATACTAAAACAATCCCTGAAAAATTAACTAACTAAAAATGCAAGTCTCATCAAAATGAGTTCAGTAGAACTTAAAAAAAAAATTTAATCTTTCATAATCGGGTTCTCCTGATTGTAGAACTTTTCGCAATAATTCTATAACTAAGCAACGTATAACAATATGTTAGATACTAAAACTTTCCCCGAAAATTTTTATAACTAGCTGTGCAAATTATATTGAAATCCATTCAGCAGAATCTTTTAAAAAGACTAATCTTTCATAATTGGGTTCATTAGATTACAGAATTTTCCCCCATAATTCTATAACCAAGCAACATAAAACGATATGCAAGATACTAAAACCATCCCTGAAAAATTATCTAACAGTGCAAATTTCATCAAAATCCATCCAGCAGAACTCAAGTTATAAGAGGCCGGAACAAAATAGTAGAAGATAGTACGAGGGTAAGTCATTAAGTAAGTTACAAAAGATAATTAAATAATAACTTACAATGATATTCACTTCAAAACTATTTTTATTTCTCAACGTATTCTCCACCAATATTTATGCACTTATATCACCTCTTTATCAGTGCCTCAACACCAGCTGCATAACATTCTTTGGGTTGCTGTCTCAGCCACATTAGGATTTCAAGTTGAACCTTTTCATCATGTGTGAACATCATCTTGCTTCCAAGATGGTTTTTTAGTGGACTAAATTAATGAAAATCGCTTGGGGCTAAGTCGAAGCTGTATGGTGGATGTTGAAGAAGTTGCCAACCAAACTTTGGAATTGTCTCCTGTGTTCAACTTGAAGTCCTAATGTGGTTAAGATAGCAACCCAAAGAATGTTATGCAGCTGGTGTTGGGGCACTGATAAAACGGTGATATAGGTGCATAAATATTGGTGGAGAATATGTTGAGAAATAAAAATAGTTTTGAAGTGAATATAATTGTAAGTTATTATTTAATTATCTTTTGTGACTTACTTAATGACTTTTCCTCGTAGTTAGAATACTGAAATCTAGAGAGTTTCGACTATCAAATTAATGATTCAGCAACACGCTTTTTATTTCAGGTGGCAGAGCACCCTGGAAATAAGGCGTATTTCATAAAATGTTGTCTGAGGAAAGAGGAGAAAAAAAAAATTTCGTGGAGTATCAGTACATGCAATCATCATTCCTAATTCATAAGAGTTAAATCTCTCGAATTTACTTTTAATCCTAGAATACTATATGACATTTTTGTTTCTGTTTTCATTAAAATATTGTAAATTTGGTACTTTCGTGTTATAGCGGCCCCCAAGGATGAATCGACAAGCGACCTATATATAAGCTTTTTGATGATCTTGGCGAAATCATAACTGCAACCTTGACATAATCATAATTGTGGGGGCCGCTATAACACAAAAATACGGTAATTTTTTTTTTTTTTTAACTTTTGGAACATTTTACCAATGGTTATTGTAATTTGTTAAATTATATATATTTTTTATTTTATTATTATCTTTTTTTTGTGTGTGTACTGTTCTTAAAGGATCTCCTTTTTTTCCCTTAGTTGTCAAAGTATTTCTAAAATATAAGATTAATTTAATATTTCATGTGTTAAAATCGTACGAAGTGTGAGTAAGATTTCAGCATTTCAGATAAAATTTAGCATATATTTTAGAAATACTTTGACAACTAAAAAAAAAAAAAAAAGAAAAAAAAAAGAGGGAGAGAGAGAGAGATATTCTTTAAAAGGAGTGTACAGCAAAAAGAAGTAAAACATGATAATTTCCTGATGATAAATTTGAAAAATAAGAATGCATTCCACCCCCGTAGGTTTAACATTACCGAGAGAAGATTTTGAGAGCTGTCTGACCAACCCTCTTAAGGCTATTGGTCAGTCAGATCTCAAGCTCCCCTCTCCAATGTTACTCCTACGGAATTAGAGTGCATTCATATTTTTCAAATTTATCATCAGAAAGTAAATACTTTTTTACTTAATTTTACTGTACACTCCTTTTAAAGAATGTATCTTTCTTTCTTAGCTGACAAAATACTTATCAAACATCTGCTTAATTTTATTTGAATTGTTAAAATCTTACTCACAACTGGTCAGTTTCGTTAAGATTTTAACACATAAAATATTAAATTATGCATGTATTTTAGAAATATTTTGACAACTGAAAAAGAAAGAGACATTCTTTAAAAGGAGTATACAGAAAATAAATAAATTAAAAATATTAATTTTCTAATGAGAAATTTGAAAAATACAAATGCATTCCATGCACTTAGAACAGCGTTTCCCAACCTTTTTTCTTACACGTACCCCTTTCTTAGGCTTTTCATTTCGGCGTACCCCCATTTCTCATAAACACTTCCCTCCCTCTCCACTCAACCATATAACGCAAACATGCTTTTTTTAAAATTAGTAATCTTCTTATCACAACCAAATAATAAATCGACACAAATTACATTGGCACTAACCTTTTATTTTTTAACTTGCATTTGAAAATTAATATAGCTTTTTATAATATTAGCTAAACATAAAAAAATTAATATAGCATTAAAAGAAATTTTAGCTATCTTACGATGATTATTAATATCAACTTTGTCTCATTATATACAAATAATGAAAATGACTTTTCATACTCTCAATGGGATCCTTGAGCTTGTTTCGTGGAACTGAGTTTGTAAAATCTGGTTCAAACGAAGACAGATATAGTCTCAAGTCAGGAGCTGCGTCAAGCTTATTACGATATTTGTTTTTAATATACGCATAAGCCAAAAATGCTCTTTCGACAAGCTCGGTATTTGTGAAAGGCAACGTGTTTTATAGCCTTATGACTGAGTTCTTGGTATTCTTCTTTTACTGCTATCCAAAAAGCAATAATATTTCTTTGGTTGAAATCAGATTGCAAAGAAGAATCAGTCGAAAGTTCGATTAATTTTTTTTTTTTTTTTTTTTCAGAAACTGATAAATTTTCGGCTTGTTGGAAGAACAAATCGTTAAATGGGTTTGAAATCCAGTTATTTTCACAACTTTGCTTCGGAAAATATTGTCTGAACGACGTTTTAAGTCCTGTTAAATGAGCCATTATACAAGATTTTACTTCTTCTGATAATTTTAGCTCGTTGTCAGATAAGAAATTGTAAAGTGTTTGAAAAACTTCTGGCTGGTGTTTTCTGATGCATGATTCCCAAAAATCTAATTTTTTAATCATAGACTCGATCTTGTCAGATACCTTAAAAATGGTTATGGAACTGTCCTGTAATCCTAAATTAAGTTTATTTATTTCTGAAAAAATGTCAGATAAGTATGCAAGCATTTGAAGCCATTCTCTTTCATGAAATTTAGAGCTCAGCTCAAAAGGATGATCTTAAAAAAAAACTTGATTTCATGCCTCAATTCAAATAATCTTTCAAGTACTTTTCCTCGTGAAAGCCACCTCACCTCTGTGTGCAAAAGCAATGTAGTGTGCAGGCTGTCCATCTTTTCACACAAAGATTTAAATAGTCTGGAGTTTGTTGAATTGGCCTTAATAAAATTAATAACTTTGACAACTTGGTGGAGTACTTCCTTCAATGAGTCTGGCAGATGTTTGGTCGCTAGACTGTATCTGTGTATACAGCAATGGTTCCATGCTACATGAGGTGCAATTTCTTTGATTAGACCGCGTAAGCCTATATAACACCCAGACATAGATTTACCACCATCAGTGCAAACCCCACAGTAATTGGTCCAATGAATTTCTTTTTCACAGAAATAACTGTGAATGGCATTAAATATATCTTTTCCTGTACATCTTTCTGTAAGAGGATAGCAGAGTAGCAAATTTTCTTCAAGCACATTATTATTCAAATATCTTGCAATAACAAGTAAAATTGACAGATTGGAGATATCTGTACTCTCATCCACCTGAATTGAAAAGTAGGGACTCTTTTTTATTCTTTGAATTACAGTATATTCAATATCGGCAAACATGTCATTTATCCTTCGAGCAACTGTATTGTTTGAGAAAGGAATATTTTAAATTTTTTTCATATGTTCCTCACCAAACATACATTCTACAGTATCTTTGATGCAAGGATATATAAAATTTTCAGCGATTATATGATTTTTACCACTTTTAGCAATATGGTAGCATATTCTGTACGATGCTTCAACATCATTCTCATTGTCTTTATTTGTAGACAACACGTAAGATGCTACATTAGGGCCGCTTGATAGTCGCTGAAAGAAACTAACATCCTTCTGTTTGTACATTGGATGTTTTGTCTCTAAATGGCGCATTAATAAGGAGGGTTTCATGCTGCCGTTTGACAATATCTCTCCACATACAACGCATAGGGGTTTTGGTAAATCTTTCCCTCCCGTGAATGAAAATCCATATTTTATGTACTCATTATTATATTTCCGTTTCTTTAATGGGACACTGGGGCTTTCAGTTTTATTTAAAGTATTACTTACCAGAACAGCCCCATTAACAGCTGCACTCAGGTTGTCTTGCACTTCTAAATGATCAGATTGTTTCGAAGTACTTGCAATTCCAGACTCACCAGGTACAATTTCAATCGCAGTTGCAGTTCTCTTAAGAGTTCCGGTTTTCAACCATTTATCCATGTTATACACCACACAAAATCCCTCATAAATTAAACACTTCAAATTAAATGCTCATTAAAATGAGGGAAGCTTTTCTATTAAAATATTACTGATATAACTCCGCCTATTCAAAAACGAAAATAACGACCGACTTTTCAACACATTTTAACAAAAGACATTAAAACCAGAAGCTCTGAAGTAACTTAAGCGTTCTGTAATTATTATTCAAACCGAAACAATGAAAAAAAAGTGGTGAGAATAGAATATTGCATAATTATTAATTGAAGTTTTCGGGAGGATGGGGGAAAATATATAAGAACACATGCAATGTGCTTAACAGTGGGCGGAGCTAGTGACATTGCATTATCAATGAATTATTAGGTCTAGTGGGCTTTTTCTTTCTTTTTGAATGTAACATATTGGATTTACACATGAGACTAACTTTGTAATCCAAAACTGTCAATTTTCTTTATGTGTTTTCAGCTAAACCATTTTTGGGCATTCCGCCATTACCGATATTATTTTCACGTACCCCCAGCAGCCTCGCCACGTACCCCCAGGGGTACGCGTACCCCAGGTTGGGAACCGCTGCCTTAGAAGATCTAACTGACCAGGAGCCTTAATAAGAGGCTATACTTCTCCCACACGAAAACACCCGCTCGCTGAATGAATGAAGCTGCTGGTTGAATGTGTAGATTGTAAGTTAACTTTCACGACATTGAGTTTCGAAATGAAATCGGTGTGAAATTAAAGCGTAAACAGCGTGTTTTGAAAATATTTTGTCTTCTTACCAATATCCTGGTAGTTCCATCCGTTATCTTTAACCCCTTAACTGCCCCGGACGTATATATACGTCCTTGAAAAATCCCAGCATGTACTATATGAATGGCGAACTTGCATGACCGCGAGCCAATTTTCACCAGCAGAGCCGTGTTTTGAACTTGAACACGTATAACAAGTGCACTTTCTTACTGTTATATCAGAAAACTAATCGTCGCGTTATTTAATTGCATAGTTGCCAACCTCCCGATTTTTTTCATACCAATATTTTTATATAAAAATATTTGTATTGTTGAATCGTACAATTTCGTCAATTGAATAAAGCAATAATTTTCCTAAGATTTTACTGGTGTTAAAAAAAATTGAGAGGTTGGCAACTATGTAATTGCAAAATTAGGTGATTAAATAAAGTATTGAAGATCACGTCAGATTTCGTCGGTAGTTAAGGGGTTAAAGCGTTCATATTTTAGGCCGTAATTCAATGACGTTATATTACCATAAAAATGGAGAATTAACCAATCAGTGTCCCGTTCATTTCATATCGTACCAAGATTTCACGAGGCAGACTGGAACATTTGTATATTGTACTAATTGGTATCTTTAATGTGTTAAAATTTCATGACGTAAATCGATGCCGTGATAGTAACGTCAAAATGGGGGAATGCGCCTACTCATCTTGTACCAAGATATCATGAGACAAACTGAAATATTTGTATTGTATTAATCGGTATCTTTCATGTGTTAAAATTTCAGGCCGTAACTCGATGACATGACAGTACCGTCAAAATGAAGAATTGGCGCCTTCTTCTCGCATTTTAACAAGATATGCCGAGTATATTTCATGTATTATTAATGCACTTTTCCTTTACCATTATATGATGCTGATGCTATTTAATGGTAAACTACCACTATAGTTCATCTTGAAAGTCGATGGCGTAGTAGTATAATGGGTAGTGTAATGTAAAATATGGTGTTTATTGGATTTCAATTGCATTGCATGACGTCTTATTCTGTCATAAATGTTAGTCTGCCAGGGGATCCACCAGGATATACCCAGACAGACCAAAATATTTTTAAACATTCTATTTAACCCTTAATTTGACACCGATTTCATCTCGTAACTCGATGACCTGATAGTACCGCCAAAATGACGAGTTGGTGCCCTCTGCTGCTCATATCGTACCAAGATATGACGAGGCCGGCCAGTCATTCCTTAATCTATTCCTAATAATCTTGTCCTACATCATGATTTCATCCCGTAACTCGATGACGTAGTCATTTTTTGTCGCCGCTTAGAGCTAGGAGGATAGAAAAGAGAGGAGTAGACATATCACTTTTACCCTGTGCAAAGTTTTGTAGTCGGCAAACGAGTTCTTTTCCCCTCTCCTGCATCCGCCATATTTGACTTTGACCGATAGCAGTCCAATCAGCAGTCTCCAGTACAAGACACGTATAAATATGGCGGACTCAGGAGGGGGGTGTAGGGACGGCTTCAAGTGACGTCATTTATGACAACTTCATCTATTGGATCCTCTTTGGCATACAGGCTACCCTTTCCCGGGTGAGGCATCAATGCTCAACGGCACGGCTTCGCCGGACCGAGTGGCCTCACTCAGGCTTTCAGGCATTAGCTACCTTTGCTTTATCAGTAGCTCTCATCAAGGAACAGAGCAGCTTAGACCATGTAAGACTCCTATGGGTGTGACTGGCGTAGGGGAAGAGGGAATTAGATAACATGTAATTCATGTTTAGCGCTGTTTGAACACTGTTAGATAGAAAGACATACATACCGACATAGAATTAAGAAGAACGAGAAGAAAAATAAAGGGTGTTTTACACAGGATCTTCCCAGCTCACTGTTTGCCACAGGATTTTTTTAAATTTAGTACTTTCTACCGAAACTAATTCCAAGCAGGAAGATAGTATGGCGTAGTTATCGCTTGCCTGGCCCGTCTTTCGCTCGTTTCTTTCTTATTTACTTCAACGTTTGATCAATTGTTATTTTGTTCCTCTATGCAGTTCCCTTTTTTAATCCTGTGGGTCACCCTTTTCAGTGTCATCATCCTAAAGTCTTAATCCTCAGGCAACGCTCTATTCCCTCCCCCCCCCCCTACGCCATCCACACCCATAGGAGTCTTTGCCACCAAATTTCTATTGTGTGTCTTAGACAACCAAATTTTCGCCAATAGCGGTAGGACTGCAAGCAGTTGTCATATCGAATTTCCCATCAGCCCCCGCGCGTATCAGAGCTAAACCGGCTCGTTATCTTATTTCTGGTTACTTCTTACTTTTATGCGTACCGATATGGGATAAGGTGCTTAAAAATTTGTAAACACAAGATGAAAGAATATATAAAATCACAAATTGTAATAATCTTACAAATTTATTAGGGCGCGTTCCTGATAAAATCGGAGTTTATTTCACTATTTAATAAAAGTGTTTTATGCCGAGTAACTGTAACTGTTATTTTGCTGTTCCATTCTGTAACAGATGGCAGAATAAGTGGCAAACAATCTTTTAGTCTGTTAATTTACGTGACAACGGCGCTTTATTTTCCTTTTGTTTCCATTTTTACCTTGAATTACCGCATAGCATGGAAAAAACAAACATGCAATCACGACAGAAAAATTTGTAGACTACTCTACAAGGTCATCGATCCACGTTTATTTATGTCTCTCTAAATATAAACAATAAACAAGAAGGGAAAGTCATGCATCAGGCTTGATTATGAAACACTTTTCCAACTCTATCAGAATATTGTTAAGAAATTTCATTTTTTCATAGAATGAAATGAGATATTTAAATATTTTTAAAACACATAACGCAGTAAAAATCCATTTTCAGCAATTGCTGTCTATAGCCGTTAACGTGTGTGAATTATTTTATATAGACCTGAATATGTTTTTCACAGCATTCATACATACCAGACAATACACTAAAAATTAATTAAGTTTAAAAATGTACACCCACTGCTAAAAACGCCCTTCAGCAAATTGCTCATAGTCAGTCTTGTAACTGAATTCTTTTGTGTGTCTCTATAAATGAACGATAAATATTACACAATCCATAATATACAGGGTGATTATAATTAAAGTTGCACTTTCAAAAGGCTGTAAAATAAGAACCATTGGTCAGAATGGCCTGATATTTCATCTGAGTATACGTGGAGCAATGGGAATTTGTTTTGCGAAAGAAAAAAAAAGTTCAAAAGTGGACCGATAGAGGGCGCTGTACTCGTCATAAGATGCTAATTAAAAGACGTGACATGCACACCGCACATTACACTTGTGATAAAAAGGCGGGGGACTTGCAGTTCCTGTTATTCTGCGACTGAGAAGGTAGTCATGACTCTATCATTTAAGGATTGGGCTCTGCTTGTGAAGCTTTCTTACAAGAACGGTGACTGTGCGGCAATTGCATTGAAGAAGTTCCGGACATTAAAGAGTTTAAGAAGCGGTTCTGGCCCGATGACTGAGATAGAGTGCCATAACAGCATGTTACCTCTTTTAATTAGCATCTTATGACTAGTACAGCGCACTCTATCGATGAACTTTTGAACTGTTTTTTTCTTTCCCAATTGCTTCACGTCTAACTCAGAGGAAATATCAGGTCATTCTGACCTGTGGTTCTTTTTTTACAGCCTTTTGAAAGTGCAGCTTTAATTATAATCACCCTATATAGAAAGCATGTTGTAGTGCTCCTCAGAAATGCATATCAAATTTATTATGTTTGAAGTGGTGTTTCATCATGGAAATATTCGGCAAACATTTTCCCCCATAGATCATATTCTAATGGAATTCTTTTGTGCGTCCCTGTAAACGAATCGTAAATGCGACTTATTATATGCTCTATAGAACGCATGCTGCAGGCCACCTCAGTGATGCACATCAAATTCATTGAGTTTGAAGTATCATAACATCATTAAAATGCACCGCAAACGAATATTCCCCGTAGACTATAATGTAACGGAATTCTTTTGTATACCCCTGTAAACGAAGTATAAATGTTACAAATTTCATTTTCACAAGCAAACATGCTATAGTAAACCTCAATAATATATCAATTACATGACAATCCGAGTATATTTACGAGAGTTAGAGTAGTGATAAAGAGCAGACAGACAAACTGAAGTCATAAACATCTTTCAACTATTTTGGAAAATGCTAATAAGCGTGAGAAAATATGACTTGGTCAACTTTTGAAATACATTAACAAATAATATATATATACATATATATTATATATATATATATAACCATAAATGAAACATTACCATAAAACCAACTTAAACTATGAAATAATGATTTAGTATGTATTAATTAGTTGACAATGAAAGTAATCCCCAACACTCTGAATATAGATACCAAAAACTTATTTAAAAGAAGAAGAAATTAAATTAAAAATTGAATAAATGAAATTGAATGAATGAAATGAAATTCGTGGAATTTAGACAGAATTATCAAGTCCCAAATGCCTAAATACCACAAATAAAATGAGTGGTTTCATCATCATATTAGCCCTAACATTGCTAAAGAATATGATTTTGGGACTACCTACTCATAAACAATGAATAAAACCTGTGAAAAAATCTTAAAGATAAAAAATAAATACAATATTAAAAAGGAAAGAAATCTTACCCATAATAACAGATTAAAACTTGAAATAGAGTTATAAAGTGCGAAATCCATTTGGATTAAAAAAGATATTGGTGGACTTCATGAACCAGATATGAGCAAAACTAGACAGAGGGAATGAATTGCAAAAAATCTTTACATGTTGCCAAAACTAGTATTAGAAAATGATTTACCATGTTGCCAAAATAGGTTTTAGAATAATATGAATATTATTATAAAGCAACACAAACCATGGCGCTGCCATCTATGAGGGAAAAAGTGAATATACGATGAATGAAAATAGCAGTGGAACAAAATTAATATTTAAAAATTAAACCAAATACTATCTAAAGATGATATCAATTAGTTAAATAATAAATAAATTAAATTAAATAAAAAATAGAATATCCAATTGCATTAAAGTAATGGATGTATTAATGAATCATTCTATGTTAAAAATAAGATGGAAGATGGAAAAATTAACAATTAATGATTAATGCAACATAAAAATATATGTACCTTGAAATGACATAGCCACTATTAAATAGCTGTGCCAAAAATGCAACATCACATAAATTAAATTAAATTAAAATTAAAATACTAAATAATTGAATTAAGATACTAAGGATTTAAAATTAAAATTAATTAAATATTGAAATTAATTAGAAACATATAATGTTTCTGCATACAAATTTAAAAATTAAATACACTTGATATAAGTGGTTAGGGTAGAACATTTAATAAAAATTAATACATGTATTATATTAACATTTTAGAAAAGTATACATTATATCAGAAGTTAATATGATATTGTCCACCGTAGGCATTAATGTAAATACAATATATCAAAAACATCCTAACTAGTAATGAATATAAATTCATTTAAATTAATTATTGAATATGTAAATATAACTACATTAATTTCCATATAAAAGTATCATATCACAGTCCATTATAAAATGTGTAATAGCAAACGTGTTGTAAATCAAAATGCCCCCCCCCCCTTTTTTTTAAATATAAATTAACCATACAACTCCGCCACACACCTCCTCAATCCAACATCTACCCACCCATCCGTCCTATTATAATATATATATATATTATAAATTTTTTAACGCATGTGTTAATTTGGTTTCTAAGATCATTTAAGTACTAATTATATATTAAAGAATATATGAATTTCTTGGAAAACCATGTTGTAGATTCCCGACACCCATCATAGATTAGCTTTTTAATATTGTTGTTAATTAGTTGAGAAGAACATAAACTTTTTATTCTATAAATATGATTAAGGAGTATATTACGATATACAGAATTATGAAGACATGATTTAAAATTAGTAAATTAATTAACTTTAAATTTAAATTCTTTACGTTTATCAAATAGATCAATTATTGTTTTGTTTTCTTTAAGTGTAATTTTAAGATCTAAAAAGTTAATAGTATTGTTAGAAAGGAGGTTTTCCGTTAATTCTAAATATATATATTAGCATAATAAAAATAATGGAAAGGCGAATTACTACTTAATATGCATTCATTTGTATTATTTTTTCAATCGATTACGTAAAAGAAGTGACTTTTACTGAAAGTTGTTGTAATGTCTCTCACAATTTCATTAATTTGTTGAAAATAAGGCCAAATCGATAGAGTCTACACCACCAAGGCTTGTGTAGTGACTTGCTAAGAGACAGCGGATAAAGAGAGCCAGGCGCACAGGGTATGGGCATACAGAGTATGGTTCAAAGGGAATGGGAAAAGTGCCCCCAAATTTAGGGGAGGAAGGGTTGACATAAGCTTAAAAAAATTGCAGGTAAGAAACTAATAGGGTTGCTAGTTTTATTATAGGAAGATGTAAATACTAGAGCATAGGTGAATATTGATAACTTAAAAGTTTTAAACGAATTTATAATTCTTCGAGCTTTTAATAAGATGCAGACGATTTTTTAAATTTGAAAATTGCTCAACAGATCTATGGTACTTGTATCAATATATAAAAGCTTAAATTTTTGCTATATACTTGGAATTGTTTTTTTGTTTTTTTTTCTAAAACTATATTTATTTACAGGATTTAACTTCATCTATTTTTCAATAGCGTATTTTTGGTATCCTTCCGTAACCAAAAGATCTTTATAAATTGTTCTAAACAAACTTTATATTCCTCCCGCTCTTCCCTTTTTATTTTCTTCAATTTACAAGAAGAAAGTATTGGATTCGTGAAAATTTTCGACTTCCGGTTTTCTACGGATTTATAAGTTTTAGATGGTCCTGAACACTATTTGACTGTTTTTAGAAAATGTTTGCCCGCGAGTCTGTCTGTATGTGACACTCATTTTGTGGGCGCTGTAACTCACGAACTAATTGATGGAATTTAATAAAACTTCAGATCCAATTAGAGTTTGACATAAATTGGTGCTGAGTAGGTTTGAGTATATATAGCCCAACAGGTGTGTGTGTGTGTGTGTGTGTATCTGCTGTTTGTATGTGACACAAATTTTGTGGGAACTCTAACTCACGAACTAATGGGCAGACTCAGAATTTAATCAAACCTCAGATTCAGTTAGACCTTGACATAAATTGGTGTTGATTAGGTTTGGGTGTATATCTCCCAACAAGTGCTGCTGGTATGTTGCATTAAAAAAAATGTGGGCGCTCTAACTCACAAACTAATAGAGGGAATTTAATCAAACTCCAGAATAACATCTTATTTCAATAACAAATGCCTTTGAATTACGACTGCTAGTTTCGAAAGCTAAATCGAGGTTCGAGATGGAAGGATGGTGTTGGTCGTGATCTATGTATAGCTGGGGGCAGTGCCTGATTTACGGCAGGGCATTCGGGGCACGGGCCCAGGGCCCCCCAAATGCTACTGAAGATTTTTCAATTATTGGCCAAAACAGTTTTAACTGTCAAAAAACAAAATTAAAATGGAAAAATCTGTTTGTCAAAGATTGTCTCTAATTTGTCAAAGTAACTTCATTTTTTCCTGATTATATTTTAACAATTTATGTGCCGAATTGTACAGAACTCCGTTTATGGGATCGCTATTATTATTTCATCTTTATTTATTTTACCTGTAAGGCCCTCATGGTTAACATGAACAAAGGCATGTGGTTCTGCTAATTACTTGTATAATTTTTTTTTTTTTTCTGTCAAAGCTTGTATTTGAAAGAAAAGTTATTTGATTAATAGGATATGCTAATATTTTAAATAATTATAGCTTGATACTGCGGTAAATTTATTATTAGTTGTTGCATATTTTATCATTCCAGATATATGGACTTGCATAGAGAAAGGGAATCAGCATCACACAGTTTATTATAAAATTCAATTAAAAATTCATAATTGTCAAATAATTATTTAAAAAAAAATTAATGATTAACAAATTTAATTTTTTTAATTAATATTTTAAAGAAATTATTAAAGACAATTGTGATTATCTTAATAAGTACTGCTTTCGATATTATATATTTTTTATTCAAGGCCTCTGTAATCATCGGTGCAAGGGGGCCCCCATACGCATCTGTGCCCAGGGCCCCCAAATTTGTAAATCGGTCCCTGGCTGGGGGGGGGGGGGAGGAGGGATATAATACCCCGGTATTGTCGTCTCTTATTTTGTTCACCGGCCACACCATTGCTCTAAAATATTAAGGTTTCTGTATTTTTTTGTTAAAAATTAAGCTCTGCGCCCCATTTCGTATCTTTCAATAATCTTCGCACTGCATAATTATACATATGCCAAAGAAAAAGAAAAGATAAAACCTTTTAGCTGATCAAATTTGGTTGGAAATAAATTATTATCATGAAATTGTTACTTTAAAAACTTTTCGTGACAATTCATGAAAATAAAACGACGTAAATTAATTCTATAACTTATATAAATAATAATACGTCATCTAAATATATATCCATCCGAGAAACGCTTGGTTGAAATAACTAGAAAGCAACATTATTACGATTACGAATAATATAGCATAATATTTTTAGGAGCTTTTTATTCCTTTTCTGCCCGGGGCGTCACTGTGATTTGATATTAGCTTTATGGAGAAGTGGCCAAGCAAGCAAGCAAGTCTGTAAACCAAACACTCGCCGTTGCCATGGTTTCTTATGACACTGCCAAATAGATGAGAAATGAGATGAAGATACAGGCGTTTTTGATACGACATTCGAGTGTTCTAAGTATAACTTGTATATCAATGTTTTGTAAATCAAAATTAATTGTTTGAAATTCGATATTAAGAAATTACATAATTCGATTTTTTAAAACGAGAAGATGCTAATCGACTAATGAAATTCATTAAAGATCTCATCCGTGTGAGTAAACGTAAATAATGTATTTTGTTTCCTTTACTAGGCCTAGGTCAAAGTGATATTTGTTATTTAAAGTAAAATGAAACAATCTTTATAGAAAACATTTTTAAGTTAACGAAATATATGCAAAATACTTTTGTGTGCATTATTATTTATAAAATATAACACGATTGTTTACCTAGAAATTTTAAATGCTATTTTCTAATTAGTAGTTCAATTATTGGGCATTTTGTTATTCTATTGTTATTTCTACTTACATTTTGGATATTTTGCTTTCATTTAAATTCATTACGCGATAGATATTAAATACATGTTTAATATAAACATTACAAGCATGCAATTGCAAATAATGTAATCTTCCTTAGAAAACAACAACAAAAAAACTTTCAATATTTTAAAATCGGAAAAAGAAATTTATTTATATGATGTAGTACCTATAATGTGCTCTCCAAAATCAGAAACTGTCAACCAAGGTTATTATTTTGTTCTTATAATATTTTTATAAATTTCAGAATTATCAATGTAACATAAATACCACCATATTTTAAATATGTAATCTTAAAAATAATAGTAATATCTTTATTGGAATTATTATTATATTTAGTTTTATTTTATGTATTTTAAAAGTTTAAGGATATTTGTAGTACATACACTTTGCAAACAAAATATCATTAATTTCCCACTGTGTATTTTAGATAACAGATTTTAATTGGTACTTCCTTCTTCTAAGTAACAGATAAAATAAAGAAGTAAAAAAAATTAGTTTTTTCTTGACTTATTCTGCAGTTTGTAAGCTAGTTTCATTTCCATGTTCTAATACTTTGTTTTCTTATATTACACTGTATTTTTATTACACTCCAAATGAAGTGTTAATTTATGGATTTGAATCAGAACTAAACAACAGTGCAAGAAAAGTTGGAAAAGACATGGTCATGCTCAGTTATCCACTTGCCTTTTAAATCAGGGTAGTAATCAAATATTGAAAAATCTGTATTAATAACAAGAACAAAAAAATATGCATCAGGCATAGTTTGTGAAACATTTTCCAACACTATCTATTTTATTTTAAAGAAATTTCCTTTTCTCATTACAATGAAATGAGATATCTAAATAAACAATTTAAAAAATACATAACATTTTAAAATTCATTTTTTATAGTTGCTAATGTAATACCCCCAAAAATGAGTTAAGTTTAAAATGCATACCACAGTTGAAAAAGCAATTTTTTCACATAATGTAATTCAATTCTTTTGTGCATCCCTGTAAATTAACTATAAACGCTACTTACTCTGTATTCAATAGAAAGTATGTTGTAACCCAACTCAATAACGCATATCAGTTTCAATATGTTTGAAATATTGTAACATTATTAAAGTAACTTAGAGCCTAACTAAAAGTTAAATATATAGAATTTTGTATATAATGCATTCAATAAATAACGAGCTGGAGCCTGTTACACTCAATTGTTTTTTTAAACTTTAGCAGTATTGTGGGAGAAAACTGCCAACCAGTGCTGTAGTTAGAAAAAAAAGTACTTTTTGGTTAGCCGGGTGCCAGTGATATATTTATGCATGTATACACACACACATATATATGCACATATACACACATATATATGCACATACACACACATATATATGCACATATATCTACACATATACGTATATACATACATGTATACACACTTATTCTATGTAATATATATGTATGTACATATATATTTATACCGGGTGTCCCACAAATGACTGATGGATTTTAAAATTCAATAACTAGCAAACGGTGACAGATATTTAAAAAATTCTTGCAGGAGGGTTATGTATGATGTCGGGAGTTTTTTTACTGTGATTCTTGATTTTAGTTCGAATTTCAAACAATAGATGGCGCTGACAGCGGTTGGAGCTCATTAGAGACCGAAACTGACGTCACTCAGCATTGATGCGAAGAAAGGAGATTAAGGCTATGGAGTGGATCTCATTCGCCAGTACAATCTTGCTCTTAGGCCCCGATTCTGAACTCATTTAATATGATTTCAATGGAATGAAATGTTGCCATGGAAACAACAAATTCTTTGATAGTAGAATACAGCGTTCAGATCAGGGCATGAATTTAACAAGCAGTATTCGAGTTGCAGGCGATTTTACATTTATGAAGTTTTATTTTCCCGGATTAAATTACTTTTTATGGCCTGATTTAAAGAATATTTTGTTCATCGTATTTTAAAACTACTAGGTGAAATAAACCATTTTCAATAAATAGTGTACACGCTTTTAAAAGTACTCACTAGCAGATATTGTAGCAAGATCTCTTCACCTAGTTTTAAAATATGATGCATAAAATATTCTTTAAATCAGGCCATAAAAAGTAATTTATTCCCGGAAAATAAAACTTCATAAATGTAAAATCACCTGCAACTCGAATACTGCTTGTTAAATTCTGAACGCTGTATTCCACTATCAAAGAATTTGTTGTTTCCATGGCAACATTTCATTCCATTGAAATCATATTAAATGAGTTCAGAATCGGGGCCTTAGAGCAAGATTGTACTGGCGAATGAGATCCACTCCATAGCCTTAATCTCCTTTCTTCGCATCAATGCTGAGTGACGTCAGTTTCGGCCTCTAATGAGCGCCAACCGCTGTCAGCGCCATCTATTGTTTGAAATTCCAACTAAAATCAAGAATCAGAGTAAAAAAACTCCCGACATCATATATAACCCTCCTGCAAGAATTTTTTTAATATCTGTCACCGTTTGCTAGTTATTGAATTTTAAAATCCATCAGTCATTTGTGGGACACCCGGTATATGTAAATATATCACTGGCGCCCGGCTAACCGAAAAGTACCAAAAAAAAATATTTGTGGGAACTCGCCTTTTCATAGAGTACATGCTGATGCTACCGGATTTTTGCTAAGCCAAAAGCCAATTTAAAACATTTAGCCAAAAACAGACTTGTTTTAATTAGCAGTTATAATTATTATATTCTAGTTTTTATAGTATTGTATTTGTATAGCATTCATCTAAAAGCCATATTTAATCAATCTCATAACATTTTCCATTATAAATCAAAATTTAATTGAAATAACAGAAATAAATCCATATATAACGTATTGGCACATAGAAGTTTCCATAAAGAACGATTATGAGGGATATTTTCTGTACTCTCTGATTTACGACAAGCTGTTTCGTCTGATAATCTTCTTCCTTATCTCAACGCAACCAAGATTTCACATATGATTCAGGACAAAATTCTTTTAAGAAATTAACAGCTATACAGCCTATGTATATAGGTAAATTGGCTCTTTCAATAGGGAGTGAATTTTTCGCATCAGTCATGATGTTATTCATACAGCTGAATGCTCTTTCGCATTAAGACATATTGAAATGGGTCATATATAGTTTTCACAGTCTGGAGGAAAAGAAAAAAAAGCTTGTGCCTGTACGCATTTTTTTTTTTTTTTTTTTACAGTAACAAACCAAATATTTCTGGGAACGCCGTTCCCATGCGTTCCCACCCAACTACTGCACTGCTGCCAACTATATGTAACAACTATTTTGTATGCGTTATTGACGCAAGAGGGCGTGTGTGTAGCAGCTTGGGACGAAAAGGTGGGATAAAAGAGACCCAGTGCTGTCCAAAAAGCATTTCATGTTCAACTTTTGAAATGGAAACATCAAAACAGTAACAATAAGGCATAATGCGATTCCTTACAGCAGAAGAATGTAGAGGAATGGAAATTCAAGGGCTCGTCCGATATTTGGATATATATCTGATACTTTTGCTATATATCCGATATTTTCAAAATAGTCAACTTACTGCTGATAATAAATATTTTCAAGCATAATATAGATTAGAAACTAAAATGTACGTAACATGAAAACTTAAACAATATACTAAAACTGCTTCCCCCCCCCCCACCCTTTTCTTCTTTTATTTTTTACTTTGAACAAAATTGAAGGTCAACTAATCAACAAAACAGAAACAATTTACTTTATACATTTATAAAAAAACAACAATAAGTTTCAGTATCAACTATTAAGAAATCAAAATTTATAATAAATAAATAAATACAAAATAGTTTTTTTTTTTTAATTGAAAAATTTAAACATAAATGTAAGTTGCTTATTTATTTTTTATTCCCCAACATGCTGTACAATTTAAGTTCAACAACATCAAAACCAAAAATTGATTCTTTTCTAATAAAGCTGTATAGAACTGATTATCTAAATAAGACAGTTTATCTTTCTATATCTGTCATGAATTAGTTATGTCCCATATAATTATTAGTCCCATACAGGGTCGTACTGGCCCACCGGGCAACGAGTCAAATGCCCGGTGTGCCCTCGTCACTTTTTTTTTTTTTTTTTTTTTTTGGAAGCACGTTTAAAGTTGTGCATTCTGAAAGGCATAAAATTTCAAAGATTTTCATATGGGAAAATTAAAAAGTAATACTTTTTATTTTTAAAAGTATAGCATAAGCAAACTGTGTGGGATCAAAGACAATTATATAACCCAATTTCGAGATAACATAAATTATCGACAATCAGATGTGCTATTGTTACACATGGTATCCTGGAACATCGTGTTTTTGTAATCCTGGCGCCCTTGGTCAGATTTTTTTCAACGCCTCTGCAAAAATAGCTTTCAAAAAACTAATATCGTGTTCGTGTTTTTGTTACTACCATGGTACAGATTTTTTTTCAGCGCCTCTGTAAAAATAACTTTCAAAAAACTAATATCGTGTTCGTGTTTTTGTTATTATGGCGCCCTTGGTCAGACTTTTTCAGCGCCTTTGTAAAAATAACTTTAAAAAATTAACATCGTGTTTTTGTAATCCTGGCGCCCTTGGTCAGATTTTTTTCAACGCCTCTGCAAAAGTAGCTTTCAAAAAACTAATATCGTGTTCGTGTTTTTGTTATTATGGCGCCCATGGTCAGATTTT
Source organism: Maratus michaelseni (assembly GCA_963931845.1). Lineage (NCBI taxonomy): Eukaryota > Metazoa > Arthropoda > Arachnida > Araneae > Salticidae > Maratus > Maratus michaelseni. The sequence continues at coordinate 161,928,549 of OZ007597.1, forward strand.
TTCCAGCGCCCCTGTAAAAAAAAAAAAAAAAAAAAAAAAAACTTAAAAAAAAAAAAAATATCGTATTTATGCTTTTGTTATTATGGCGTTCTTAGTCAGTCTTTTTCAGCGTCTTTCTAAAAATAACTTTAAAAAAATTAACTTTTCTGTCAAATATTTAGTGCCCTGGATGATAAAATATTTCTGCTTTTTGTGAAAGTACAAACGCCAAAAAAAAAAAAAAAAAAAAAATGGAGTGCAATTTAAGAAAAGAGATTTTCATTTTAATTGGTCCCACTTTCAGAGGCGGCTTTGGTAATCATGTCGCCCCTAGTCTGATTTTTTCAGCGCCTCTGTAAAAATAACTTAAAAAAAAAAACTAATATCCTGTTTTTGTAATCCTAGCGCCCTTGGTCAGAATGTTTCAGCGCCTCTGTAAAAATAGCTATTTAAAAATTAATATTGTGTTTCTGTAATTATGGCGCCCTTGGTCAGATTTTTTTCGGCGTCTCTGTAAAAATAAGTTTAAAAAAACTAATATCGTGTTCGTGTTTTTGTAATTATGGCGCCCTTGGTCAGATTTTTTTCAGCGCTTCTGTAAAAATAACTTGCAAAAAACTAATATCGTGTTCGTATTTTTGTAATTATGGCGCCCTTGGTCAGATTTTTTTCAGCGCCACTGTAAAAATAACTTTCAAAAAATTAATATATATTTTTTAAATCATGGCGTTCTTGGTCAGATTTGTTTCAGCACCTCTGTAAAAATAACTTTAAAAAAAACTAATATCGTGTTCGTGTTTTTGTTATTATGACGCCCTTGGTCAGACTTTTTCAGCGCCTTTGTAAAAATAACTTTAAAAAAAATAACATCGTGTTTTTGTAATCCTGGCGCCCTTGGTCAGATTTTTTTCAACGCCTCTGTAAAAAAAAAACTTTAAAAAAACTAATATCGTATTTATGTTTTTGTTATTATGGCAGTCTTTTTCAGCGTCTTTCTAAAAATAAATTTAAAAAAAAAATTAACTTTTCTGCCAAATATTTAGTGCGCTGGGTGATCAAATATTTCTGCTTTTTGTGAAAGTACAAAAGAAAGAAAAAAGAAAAAAAATTGAATGCAATTTAAAAGAAGAGATTTTCATTTTAACCCTTAATGGCATAGTGATGTAAATTTCCATCACTTTTTATTTAACTTTTAATAAATAAATCAACTTCTTCGCCACAACTACATTTATATAGAAATATTAATCCAGTAAATTTCCCGGGAACTATGTTGCTGAACAAGATTAAAAATCTATCTTAAAATTTCTGGTGTCTAATATTTAATTTATGTATAAAAAAACACAATTGTAAAAGAAAATCTCATGCAAAGAAGGGTTAATTGGTCCCATTTTCAGAGACGGCTTTGGTAATCATGTCGCCCCTATAGTCTGATTTTTTCAGCGCCTCTGTAAAAATAACTTAAAAAAAAAAAAAAGAAAAACTAATATCGTGTTTTTGTAATCCTAGCACCCTTGATCAGAATTTTTCAGCGCCTCTGTAAAAATAGCTATTTAAAAATTAATATCGTGTTTCTGTAATTATGGCGCCCTTGGTCAGATTTTTTTCGGCGTCTGTGTAAAAATAAGTTTAAAAAAACTAATATCGTGTTCTTGTTTTTGTAATTATGGCGCCCTTGGTCAGATTTTTTTCAGCGCCTCTGTAAAAATAACTTTCAAAAAATTTATATATATTTTTTTAAATCATGGCGCCCTTGGTCAGATTATTTTCAGCGCCTCTGTAAAAATAACTTTAAAAAAACTAACACCGTGTTATGTAATCCTGGCTCCCTTGGTCAGATTTTTTTTCAGCGCCTCTGTAAAAATAACTTTCAAAAAACTAATATCGTGTTTTTGTAATCCTGGTGCCCTTGGTTAGATTTTTCCAGGGCCTGTTTAAAAATAACTCTAAAAAATCTAATATCGTGTATTTGTAATCATAGCGCCCTTGGTCACATTTTTTTCAGCGCCACTGTAAAAATAACTTTCAACAAATTAATATAGTGTTTTTGTAATTACGGCACCCTTGGTCAGATTTTTCAGCGTCTGTGTAAAAATAACTTTCAAAAGATTAATATCGTGTTTTTGTAATAGCTCTTCCCCCACCTACCCACCCACTTACACACACGTACACTCCCCATAAACACACACACAGTGTTGAATTCAAACACTTTTCTCCGGGAGGGACTTCTGTGTCTCCGGGGGGGGGGGGGGGGGCATTGTAGAGTTCAGGGGTGGATATTGTACTTTTTGACCATCCAAAATACAAAATCTCACATTTTCCGCAGGGGACATTTTACTGCTTAGAGGGGGGGGGGGGGGGGGGGGGGGGTGTCCCCGGGTCACCGCCTGAATTCAACACTGCACACACATAAATCGATGCTCTTAGTTCTAATAAACTGGAACATTTCATAATTTCTTAATGATAATATAGGCCAAAGACAAATTTTTCACAAGTTTTTGGCCAATGGAAACTTATGTAAATTTCGCTTTTCAAAGAATAAAAGGTTAATTTTTCATATCTATTTGAAAAATTTTTACAATTTTTTAGCATTTAAAAATGCCAATAGTATCTAAAAACCTTTTTTTTTAAAACTGTATCTGCTTAACGATTCTAAACTTCAAACACCACCCCGATTTACAAATTGAAAAATACACATGACATGTAATCGAAATAAATATATAAACCACTGAAACTTGTAAAAGTTGTTTCACAAAAGAATGGATGAAAGAGAAGCGCAGATGTGTTTTTGTTTTGTTTTCAGTGCTGTTAGTGGGAGTTCCTAAGAAGACAAATTCCCTTAGAAGACATGTCGCATGTCGGTAGAGTTTCACCTTAGATACCCAGTGGTATCTGTAAGTAATACCAGATGTGACACTTTTTATTGATTATACCATATTGTGGGATTTTTGGATCTCTGTAACTTTCTGAAGAAAATAGAAACCGGATGTGGAGGTATTTTTCCATGAAATACTAATTAACACACGCTCGGCGTACAGACATCAGCAAAGAAAGAAACGTTAAAAACGAAAAAATAAAATATCGAATTCAGTAGCTGTTATAGGAGTTTTATAATGTTTTGAGCAATAACATAAGCTGTCCAAAACTTTTTGACGATATTATTAAACAATTTTCATTGATACATACTTTAAATTTTTAGACATTCCCATTAAGGTGAAAACGAAAAATAACTTTGCCAATAAACCTTATCATTTTTTAGATACTTTTTTTTCAAGATATCGAGTAAGAAATAGCTGCAAAATAATGAACACATATAAGCTTATTGCGGTAGAAAAAAACGTGTTATTCTTCTTCTTTTCTATATTTTACCCCCATTACGCAATTAAGTATTTCTATTTTCTTTGACTTTATTTTTTGTTTTGTAATACAATGCTTAAATATAATTTTGATAGTACATATTATATTTTTTAAATGTAAATATATTTGAATCTATTGCTGCTCTTCTGGTGCATTTATTTATTTATTTTTTGTCTGTGTGTGTGAGTTGCACGACTATTAAAATTAAATTTTGCTTTTGTAATTAAAATAAACAGCAATTTAAAATTAAATATGATTTATTTTAGTGACTAGGCGAGACAAAGGGTGGAAATTACAGAAAGCTTTTTTTTTTTTTTCAAAATGCCGACTGTTTTGAAGAGATTATTCAACTTTTATCGAAGAAAAATGAGGATTTTTGATGATAAAAAAAATCCTTAATGCCCTGCATAATTATATAAGAAAAAAAAAGCTGACAAAATTAGAAGTAAAACAATTCAGTATTATTAAAGTAATCGTGTATGGTCATATATTTAAAAATGCAATTTTGAGAAAAACTAGTTTCAATTTTATTGTAGAATGCTTATTATATAATCTCTTTGGAGATTTAATTAGAATGTTACAAGAACGTGATATGTTTTTTTGAAATTCAAAGATATTATAATTATATATATAATATATATATATTATATAGAATCGTCTATTCCAGGTTCTTGATTCCGTTGATAAAGCCGCTAAAATAAAAACTCGATTTTCCGAAATTTATAAGTTATGATTACGTGCAAATCCTTAAAGCGATTTTCGAAAAAATATTTTTTAACGTTCAGTAATGCAAAAGTTTCTGCTCATTTACAAACATAAAAATAGTGTTCGACAGGAACCGAATTTCGGTTACCTTTCTAGTTTCGACAGAAAACGAAAACGAAATTATCTTAAAAATAAATTCAAAGTAATAACATAAACATGCATGTTATCTGAATAATGTTTTGCGTAGAAACGGAAGTACATAATTATTAATTAAAAATTAATTTTATTGAAATAAAATGAATTAAATATAAGGTGCTATAAACATAAAAAATGATTCAAAAATAATTTAATTTAAAAATAACAAATTTAATCAATATTATTAATACCTTCTAGATTTATCCCCTTTTATGTGAATACATAGTATGTGCGGCTCTTTGGATGGTAGTGGCGTTTGGGAGAGGATAGGGAGGGGCAGTTATAGTAATACCGATTATTCGGCAGTATTTTCGCCAAAACTAAGATTTTGCGCTGAAAACGAAAATGAAACCGAATATTCGTCCAAACTCTACATAAATGAATGAGAATTGCAGGCTTGGTTATTGAAATGATTTGTAATACAACAGATTCTTTTCTTTAAATTAATCACATCTTGAGTTAAAATTGATTGTTGTCTTGTGACAGCAGTTTTTTTCCTCTTCCCGCACTGTTGCGTCCGGAAATTAGGTTCAAAACGGCACCTTTGAGAGCATTTTCTGAAAGATCTTTTGCTTTTCCTAAAAAAATATAAAAGACAGTTCTATTACAAAGTTTCTGATGGGCAATAAAAAATAGCTGGTATTTTCGGCCACTTATAAAGCTATCAGCAGTTGTAATGAAATTTAATGAAAACCTTTCAAACAAAATTATCATGCAATACAATTCAAGTAATACTTTTCAAAGTAATGCTTAAGGAATTACTACTTTTCCAAAGATTTTCTGCCCCTCACCCCCTGCCCTGCGTATACACATGAATTGCAGTACAAAAGAACAAGATCTTTGAAAAACAAAAACAATCCCAGTAGCCCAATAGCTTTTGTAAATGTAAGTTTGCTCATTTGAAAAGAAACCGAAATACATTATGTCCGAATGAGACCGAAATACATTATGTCCGGGAAAAGAGAGTACCGAAATCAGCCATCTGTTGTCCACCCCACAGAAACTGGAAATGCATGTGTTTCTAATTTTCAACCGATAGTCGGTATAAGTAAAGTGCTCTTGATGTGAAATCTGCTTCGTTTGTCTCGTTCTATCCATGTGTCAAAGAATTACTCCGTCTTTATATTATTTGCCGGTGACCTGAGTTATTTACTTATTTTAGTGTAATCTTAAACATTTTTTCTTATAATAAGCTTGTACTGCAACCTTTTTTAAAAAAAATAGTGTACAGTGTTATAAAATATGATTACCACAGCTCAGATATGCTGATGTTGCATTTTGAATAACAAGAACTGTGACTTGTCCATGGAAAAACAATATAAGGTATAAGACTACAAATTAATTTTTTTGATTGTATCTCTTTCACAAGAATGTTTATTAGTTTGAATTTTTGTGAAATCTGCAAAATTTGCCTAATGTATTTCTTTATTTTCTCTTTGTAACTGTTGCGAGAAAAAAAAAAATTCATGCCGGCTCGGCCTACAGGCGGGGTTAGATTTCGAAGTTAGCTACTAATTTCACCAATAAAAACTTAAATCAAGATTAGAGATAAACCCAGTTCTTCACTAAGAATGAGCTCTAGAGACCTAAAATTTCTTAAGAAGTTTGTTTTGTTTATCCTGTCTTTATACCTCACATTTTCAACAAATTTATGAACCTATTGTCGTTTTTGTTATTTTTGAAGAATTCTAGTTCTATTATAAAAACAAAATTCCCAGCTTGAAAACAATGTCCTGACGTATTCAACAATTGAAAGAGGGGGTTAATTTTCGTACTTTTCGAAACAGATTGATAAGTTAGAAAGCGTAAAGAATGTAGATGGGATTTGGTGTTTTCCGTTTTATGTATCTCGAACGGTTCAGCCGATGCATGTTTCGAAAGACGGGCTAAAAAAAAGCCGCTTTCAGCTAGTATCTGCCTCCACACTTTAGAACGCGGTTTCTGGCACTCGTCGGTGCAACATTTTTTGGTCAACCTTTTAATCCCTTCGCGACGAGAGCACTTTTCTTAATTTTTAACCTTTTACCACCGGTTTTTCACAACAGAAAATTTTCTGTAATTGAATCGTGAAAATGCTCTGACTAAGTAAGGTAAAATTTACAATAAAAAATAACTGCGAAGAATAATGAAGGATTCTAAGCACCTTAAGTGGCACGTATACCGGTCGCTCGTCTCCAAGGGGTTAAATTGCGGAGTTTAATTAATATCTCGGCCAATTATATAAAAAAACAACAAAATTGAAACTCAGGTGTATTAAGACCTGTCTTGAACTATTCTCATCCAAATTTATCCGATACTTAAAATTATAGAGCACACTTCTACGAATACTTTTTAAAAAATTAGCTGAAAATGTTCAAAATTGTAAGAGAAGATACATTTTAAAATTTACTTAATATTGTCAAAAAAAAAAAAAAAATAGAATGTTGCCTGGAAAATTGAATAATTTCTTATTAGAATCATTTTCCTTCATTGAGTCTTTATGTCAAAAATGTACCTTAAAATACTTAAATAAAAAAAATGTTCAAAAGGTACCTAGTCCTCTTAAAATAAAATTTATGGCCAGCCTTCTTGGGACTTAAATTACATATGAAAGGAGGGGAGGGGGGGGGGGGTGGGTTAAAAGGTATTTCACAGCGAAACTGACAATTCCATAAGTCCTACTCCATTTAAGTTGGATTTCTAATGCATTTAATCTCCAAATAAAGGACACTCCATTGAAGAATAGGAATTATCTCATTCAAAATATATAAAATAATCCTGTAGCCGTTATGTATGTTAACTTTTCAAAAAATTTGTTTTAGATACTTTTAAATAGTAGTTAGCGCCCCTTTGATAAGAATTTGGCGCCCTTTTTATCCAAGTTGCCACCGCCCTTTTTGTCATGCCAGTACGACCCTGGTCCCATATAATCTACATTTAAAATTAAAAACTTCAACCAAAGCTTGGATAAAATTTTTGTTTTTTTCTTTAGCTAGAAAAGTCACTGCCAGAGACAAATGTTCTTTATTTGCAGAATGGAACAGTCAATATCAGTTGAAAATTTCACCGACACTTGTTTTGACTTAAAATATCTTGCGATATTATCTTATAGTGATCTTATCTATCTTAGTGATCTAGTACTATCTTATAGTGATATTTTGAAAATAAATAACAAACATCTTGATATTTTAAAAATAATATGAAAATATCAAAAGTCTTGATATTTTGAAAATAAATATCGGATATATATCATGATAGATATCATGGAACCCTGGAAATTCACAGGCGAATGTCTATTGTTTACAGGGAACATTGTCTGTCTCTTTTCAGAGTGAAGAAGGTGTGGTACAAACAAGTGTTTTCACAAAGGCCGAGTATTGCTAGCAGATGGCGAATGACCTGGTGCTCCATATCATGTTAGTGATGGAATTGTCATCAAAGTGGATGACATGATTCGTGACTCAAAAAACATTTACGTGGTAGAAGATTTCAGTCTGACGATATAGTGTAGGAGGAGGTTCAAAATTGGTTCTTGCAGCAACTGAAGACTTTCTATAAGAGGGAAATATCCTGCCTAGTTTCACACTGGGATAAATGTTTAAACCATCATGGTCAATATTTTTTAATAAAAATAACGGTACTTTTCGGTTAGCCGGGCGCCAGTGATATATATACATGTGTATATACACACAAAAACACATATACACGTATCTACGTATACATATATATACATACAGATATATATACATATATGTATGTATATATATACATATATATGTACATACATATGTATTTATATATGTACATATATCACTGGCGCCCGGCTAACCGAAAAGTACCAAAATAACTGCTGTTGTCACTCACTAGTGGCCATCGCTCATTATTTATTGAATGCACCTCATAAGTTTTGAATGATACCACAAATGATTTTCTCCCATAGACTATAATGTAACAGAATTCTTTTGTGCGTCCCTGTAAATGAACTATAAATGCTACACACTTAATTTCAATAGGGAACTTCTATAACATATATCAATTTTGTGGTAATCCAATATAATTTTTGCCGGGTATGTGGCACATGACCACCATGCTCAGAGGATCTGCTACTGGTACATATTAACTGCATGCTAGCATTTAATCACTAAAAATTTCATGTATTATGTATGTGTTCATGACAGGGCTTGACAACTTCCGTGTGCCATGTCAATTGTCGACTAGAAATACGGGTTTGGCCCCTAGCTTTGTTATTTTTAAAACTTTAATTCTGATGTTATTTAACTTTTGATTTTCATGTTCTTTGAATGTGTAGGTGCAGATTCACGGTCGCCAGTCGCCACGTGGCGACTCAATTTTTTGCTGTGGCCACTAACTTTCAATGTTTAAGTTACCATGTGATTTGAAAGCGATTAATTTCTGGTATTCCCAGCCATCATCGTGAAATTTAGATTTTTTTTTTTAAAGATTAAGAACAAAACACATAACAAACTCTTATTATTATCTTTTAATAACATTTCAGAAAGATTTGTTGAACACAGCAAACTATTAAATATATTTGAATAGCAATGTTATTCGTAACAGTTTGAGTCTGATAATTTTACATAGTCTGTGATTTAAAAAAAATAATAATTTTTTTCTTACATAAAAACAAATGTTTGAAGTGTTTTGATTTTTATAGTGCAAAATAATCTCACACAATCAGATTTTCTTTTATATGTACTTTTGTATGGCAAAATCAAAATAAGAAATACATTGTTTTTCTAATATTACCCACTGTCATGATTGCTTAGCTTATACAATTTTTTTTTAAAAGATTTCTTGCCCAACTTTATCTTCTGACTGTGCATGATTTAAGATTTATAGTACACTTAATTAATATTCAAATTTTGTTTACATGTGTGTATATTAAAAAAATTACTTTACACTTTGAATTCCCAACTTTTTTGTTTAGCATTTTACCCCATATAAACACTATTGTTTTTATGCGTTTGTTTCACAATTCTGGCCACTGGATTTTTTGGGTTTAGGAGCCACTGGCTCCTTGCAAATGTTGGGAATCTGCACCTATATTTGAATTATTAAAAGAAATTCTTTATAAAATTTAGTTCCAAATTTACTTTGAACCTTAATATATATTTAATTCAGATCAATTATGAGTGTTGTCAGTTTAAAAGTCTTGTAATCCAGATGTCAAATGAGTTACAAACTGGGTTGGACCCTATATGTTTTTACAAAATAACCCATTTGAAACAACCCATAACTTTGCCCACTTTTTGGAGTTTTTCAATTTGGTTAACTTTTTGATAAAATGTTAAGCAAAATACTTATATAAAATTTAAGTTGTAAAGACTTCTTTTTTTAAATAGACAGTTTATAAAAAAAAAATTAACTAAGCATTGTTCATATGTTCCATTATCAAACTACCATTCTTCAATTTATTTTATGCTTTTCTTTAGAAATCGCTGAATCTTTACGAATTTTTCAGCTATTTTTGCCCCTAATAAATTTCTTAATTTTGTCCATATGTTAACAAATATGAAGAACGCATGTTCCGATTAATGCAGAACTTGGTGGGCAACTAAGCAATTGGACAAAACCCAACCGACAACTTTCCAAACTTCTCATATTTCTTTTCATTAAAAAACATCACTTTGAAAGTGTATCTTTGTAACAGTTCAATTAGATCATTATGAAAAATATGTTCAGGAAACAACTGGTTGTCTTTTGTCTTGAAAACTAAAAAAAACTGGTCCATATTCTGGTTTTACAGTTTGTAGCCACATTTCACCTTCATTTTCCTGCTCTGCTGATAATGCTAATGCATGAAGAATCCATTAGATTTGCAACATAAAAAAAGTGTTCATTTGTTGTATATCCATCATTTGTATGATTAAATGCTTATAAGGCCAAAATGCTACATTCACTGTTAAGTAAATCTAAACGTCTAACACATTGGAAATGTTTGCAGAATCTGACTGCAATTTATCCAGTGTTATAGAAGTTTTCTTTAATCGTTTCTGTAAGATCAAAGATTCGTGATAAGTGCGATATTGCTCAGAAATTTACCAATATTTAAATCAATAAAATGTTAATCTTTATTTGTAATTTGCACATAGATTTGTAGTTTATAGAGGGTATATGGTGGTATATGCCATATACCTTCTGGATTAAAAAACTATACCCTCTGTTTCAAAAATAAAACTTATGTATAAAAATATTATAGTAATATTTCTTAGCTTGTTGTAAATGGCAAGTTCACTTATTTATGCTTAAAAAAAAAAAGTATTATTATTTAAAAAACTCGTTAAATCATTTTTTTCTTTTTTAAATCTGAAATATTGGCCATCAAAATTAAATTTGTAGGTGGAAAATATGACTATGACCGCTAACTTTGAATTTCCTCGAAATTAAGGATAGTGGTCCACTGTCTCTTTTGAGATATATTCTGGCTACACTGCTGCTTACAGCATATACCCTCTGTTTTTTAAGTACACTGTTACAGTCTAAACTAATATTCAAATTATGTGGTTTGTAAATATATGTATTTGCATTATACAGTCAAATACTGATTTGCTTTTTATATATTTTATAATAATTAATTTAACTTTCTTAGTTACTTTTTATTAAATTGGTATTATCCTATTAATGGATCTACATTTATTTCTAATAGATTGATGAACATTCCTGATGTTAGCAACAATCAAGCCTGGTCTGCACCAGTTGATATCACCTCCAGCTGTGTCTGGTATGAATCGGTATGTGACTTTAAGTCAACTTGGGGACGGTACTTATGGAAGTGTGATGCTAGGTCAGCGGCTAGATACAGGAGAAAAAGTTGCTATTAAACGGTACTTTGATGTATAATTTTATTTTGACTGTATGTAAATTATATTGTTGACAAATAATTAATTTAAATTATAAATTATGTTCAGTTTAATAGTTTTCTATGCACAGTTTCCTACAGGTTTAAAGAAGAGCAGATTGCTTTTTAGATTCTTAAGGGCACCTTTTTGAGTTTTAAAGACATTTTAAATATTTAAAAATTACAACATTATTTCAAGACACAAAACAGTGCAGCTTCAGTTTTTACTGAGCAAACAATAAATATATTGTAGTGTTATCTTGTTCAGTAGTTATAAATGTCAATGGTTATGCATGCACAATAGTTTTACTTATATGTATAATTATATTTATTTTATTTTATTTAATCATTTTGTAATACAAAAGGCAGTAAGGGTGCCATTTTTTTGTATGAGGGGCAAGAAGGGTGATATTGCTTTAACCAAAGAGCAAGCAGGGTGCAGTGCCCTTCTGAAACTATCTAGGGAAAACTCAGCCATACATTAGCAAAAACAAATCAATAATTTTTTTATAAATTAATATTACATTTTTATATCATGAAAAGTTATTTTTATAAATGTAGGATAATAACTTAAATATAATAGCTCCTCATTATATTGTACAAGACAAGAAGAGACAAAAAAGAAAAAAAAAGTGTGATATGAGTTAGGACATTAAAACAGTAAAGGAATACCTACAAATAAATATTACATATTTGTCTTTGAAACATTAGCATATACATAGTCATACATATTACAATTTTCTTAGTAAAATTAACAATTGAAAAATTATTTTAATCAACATGCATGCTACTTAAAAAGTGTAGTTAGAACTTTTTTTTTTTTTTTTTTTTTCAGGAGATATGATAAAACAGCACCATAATGAGAAGGCTACTGCATAATTATTTATTTGAAAAAGTATCAAGTTGTTTTAGTTTCATTCTGATTTTGATTTCAGAGTACTAAATAGTTATTTCTAATTGTAATTTTATTAGAAATTGCTCCATGTTTATAAGAAAAGTTTGAGTTATACAATTTAATACATAAATACATACATATTTTGAGTTCTGTATTTACAGCATTATTTTATCTAAAATCATTAAATGAACTTAAGAAGTGTTATACAGTAAAATTTATCTTTGTCATATGTAATGATAAAAAAAAAAGTTAAAAAGTTTGATTTTTTTTTATCAGCTTTTATCAAAAATCTAAAATTATGAAGTATTTTCTATTTTAGTTGTGTTCTATTGAATTTTACTCTGCTTTTCCCTATAAGAAGTATAGAAAAACATCTTCAGAAGCCATAAACAAGAGTAACTTTCATTTATTTCATTTGTAGGGAAACTAATATCTGTGCTAAAATTAGCAATTGATTTATGCATTTTTTAGAAATTAAAACTAATTTAGAAATCTTAAATCTCAAAAATGGTCTGCAAGATCTGTTACTCACTCAATTTATATATTTTTTAACTGACACATATCACTAAAATAGCATAATTTATCAACTATTCATTGTAAAATTATGCAGTGAAATTTATGGATCTCCTATATCATGATTTAAAGATTAAAAGCAATGTAAAAAATATAGATAAATTAATTAAATGTAAATAAGTGAAATAAATGAAGGATTTGTGTGAAATATGTTAACGTGAACATGCATGTATTATGAGTTTCTTATTTTACTTGAATATTAGTTTGGAACCATTAGAGAAGGAATAATTTTTTATAAAGTAAGTTTTTATAGAATATAAAAATGTTAAAAAAAAATAATTAAATGTTTTGTTTCACCTTCTCCTTTTATTATCATGTTTTGATATTTATATGTTCATTCATTATCTGTCTTTACTCATAATAGTGTTGTAAAATAATTGTAGCCTTATTGCAAGTTAAATAAACAGAACCACTTTATAAAAAAATATGTTTTGGTGGATACACTTTAATAAGTAATCATACATAATTTATAGATCACTTTTTATTTTTATTTTTTCTTTAAATATTAAATGACAGAAGTTAATGTTTAGATCATGATAGAAGACTATGCAAGGAAGCCAAGTTTATTAAAATTTTGTGCTACATAACATACAACCAGTGCCATCGCTAAGACTTTTTATTGAGGGGGGAGAGAACCTTAAATTGCCAAGTCAAATTTCAGTATTTGCCAACTCATTGAAAAGGAAAAATAAATAGTTCTCGCCAATTCAACAAGTTTGCCAACTAGTTTTACAATTTACCAAAATACCACAGTTAGAAAATGTAATATAGTTCTTATTTGTAAAAAGTTTAATAATATTCCCAATTAGATCTGTAACTTTTGTCAAGTCTATTAAAAATAGAGAGTATATTATAGTTTTTATTAAAGTTTTATACAAATTTGCCAAATAAAAGTTTGTAAATTTGCCAAGTGTAATAGCATTCACAAATGTTTGGGGGGGGAGGCTCCCCCCCCGTCCCCCCCCTTAGCGAGGCCCCTGCATACAACTAATCTGTAAAATTGTAGGTATTTATTAGTTATCTTGCTTCACATTTGATGAATGACAGAAAAGTCACTATAGGGTTATTCCATGCTCAAATCAACGCAAAAATTTCAAAATTCAACCTGTACATTTCAGATTTTAATGAAACCTTCAGGGATCATTCTCCCTGATGATATAAATGAGATTATATTTTTATAATTTTTTTTTATCCCATTAGATTTTCATACAATTATTTTTTTTTTTAATTTCGAAAAATCATCATTTTTTGGCTTTCATAAATGTTTTCAATTTTGAATCTGTCAAGACATAGAGTTGTTTGACACTTTATTTTAAAGAGAATTTTATAAGGTTTAATTTGATATGCAAGTGGACTATGTTTAGTTAAAAAATAAAAATAAATAAAATAAAATATAGTGGTAGCTAAAAAAAAACTTTTTTGTAATAGTATAAGCTTAAAATCCTAAAATTTTCAGAGTGGGATCTCAGTGGGATCAAGAGTTATGAAAAAAAAAAAAAAAAGTTGAAAATTAATAATACAATACTGTCTTTAACCCAATCAAAAAGTTGGTGAGGCATCAACTTTAAATACTAGCCCCAACTGGTGTTTAACATTTTTTTTCTTTTAACCATAACTGCTGACCCCATTGAGGTCCCACTCTAAAAGTTTCAAGATTTAAAACTTATATTACAAAAACATATTTTTCAAAAAAAAAAAAAGGCTATTTTAATTATTTTTTTTTTAAATTCTTTTAAAGATTTTTTAAAAATTAATTTTAACCAAGCATAGTTAACTTGAATATAAAATTAAACTTTATTAAATTATTTTTAAAAGGAGGGGTTAAGTAACTCTTTATTGCCTCATAGAATTTGAGAAATTGAAAACATTTATGCAAGCCATTATCCCACAGTTACCTGTAATTTACACTTTCCATTTTAGCCACACAAAATCTTAAAAATTAAATTCTACTGTTATATGAGTTTTATTGCTCTAGCCATTGTATTTTTTTTAATTATATTTTTTAAATAACTGCAAGTCTTATATTATGTCTGGTGCATGCATGTATGATATAATTATGTGTTTTAATATTTAAATGCCTATTCTTTTGTATTTATTACTTTTGAGCTTTTTATGCACTAAATTTGATTTTTAATGTAGTACTTTTGTTTTTATTTGCACTTATTGCACAGGTGGTGATTGTTCTTTAGTGCCTTATTTTTTTTTCACCAATGCCAAGTTATCTATGCATGTTCTTTTTTATTGATGTCTTAAAAAACCTTATCAAACATGGGAATTATGGCTAAGCGTTACAAGCTTTTGGACACATTGGGTAATGGTACTTATGGCACTGTTTTACTTGCTCATAATTTGGACACAGGCGAAAGAGTTGCTATTAAAAGGTAAAAATTGCATGCTTTTATTGTTTTTTTGCCATGTTTTATGTATAAAAATTTTGCATGTGAATAATTAAAATTACACTTTCATTGTTTATTAATTATGTCTTTAAATTTAAATTTGTTTTTATTAATATCTCATGTGCAGTAAATTTTTAACGAGGTTTGAAATATCCTGGTTACCATGGTGACTATAGGGCAAAATTAGCACTAGCAACCGGCCACTAAATGAAAAAAAGGGGCTATTAAAAAATTGTTTGTCAGCGGCCACCTTATGGGCACATTCCTATAGGGAAAAAGTAAGATTTTTTTGGCATTTCATCAAGGATTCTGCTTTTGTCGGCTGAAATATGTTTATATTAACATATTTATTTGGTCTGTTTTTTTAGATTAATACTAATTGAAATTTTAACAAAAGTTTATTGTTTAAAACTTTTAAATAAAAAAGTGGCCACTAGCTTAAAGAAAGTGACCACTTATAAAACTGCTACTACTGGCCATTAATGAAAATTACCAGTTTTGCCCTTTAATGGTGACTAAAATTTTATGTTACTTTTATTTGCAAAGTTAAAAATAATTTCCACTTTTTAAAAAACAATTTGTTATTACATTTTAGCAGCAATGATAGGGAAAGAAATGTCTTGGTAAAAACATTACGTTCTATAACAGGTATAAAATACTTAATTTTAAATCATTGTATTGTTCATAGACTGAATTTGGCTGCATTATGCTCTATTATTGTTCATAGACTGAATTTGGTTGTATT
Source organism: Maratus michaelseni (assembly GCA_963931845.1). Taxonomy (NCBI): domain Eukaryota; kingdom Metazoa; phylum Arthropoda; class Arachnida; order Araneae; family Salticidae; genus Maratus; species Maratus michaelseni. Next base: position 161,944,229 of record OZ007597.1, read on the forward strand.
AAGCTCCATTATTATTCATAGACTGAATTTGGCTGCATTAAGTTCCATTAAATGTGAAATATGCCTTTCAAAAATTGACAGCATACTTACACAACAATATAAATTTTACCAGAATTTCTGTAAAGTATTAAAATGTCTTGGTAACATTAGGTTCTATAACAGGTATAGAATACTTAATTTCAAATCATTGTATTGTTCACAGACTGATTTTGGCTGCATTATGCTTCATTATTGTTCATAGACTGAATTTGGTTGCATTGAGCTCTATTATTGTTCATAGACTGAATTTGGCTGCATTAAGTTCTATTAAATGTGGAATATGTCTTTCAGAAATCGACAGCATACTTAAGCAACAATATAAATTTTACCAGAATTTCTGTAAAGTATTAAAACATCTTAAGAAAGTGACAAGGGTTTTGAGAATCTTGTTTTGAATAAAATTTAGAAATTTCAGTATCGTGTAATGTTAAATGTTTGCAAGTAAAGTAAATGCTGTGTCTGCACTGTTAAAAAAATTTATAGTACTTACCTGTTTTCTCATCAACAACTTTAAAAAAAAAAAAAGAAAGAAAAAGAAAAAAGAAAGCCAAACAATGGAATTTAACTGTGATGTCACATTTGTTACATGTTCATGATTTTCGGCTATTAACCGTGGCCGAATGCTTTATCCATGTATTCTGACTAGAGTAGATGGCTGGGAAGGTATCTTGTAAAAAAATAAAAGGCATGACTCCTGTCCCAGTAGTCGCAAAATAAAGTTTTTTGCGTAAAAATATGTTTAAGTTTTCTGCAGAAATATAATACACATCAATAGTAACAGGTGTTTGGCAGCAACAGATTGTTCTTTATTTAGTCAGAAAATGTAATAACATATCCAACAATCATAAATAACAGATATAACACATAAAATGTACATAAAAATTAGATAAAGCCTTGAAATTATGAACCAAAAGAATTTCAAGTCATCGAACCATGTTCTGTTTTTAATAGTTACTCTCTTATCACAATTTTTAACATTACAAAGCCATTTTTTTAATCCATGTGCAGATTAAAGTCTCATATCATGTCCATTAATGTACACTTTTTCTGAGGGCAGAATCTCATAGTCTTAAAAATAGTTTATTGCATCAAGTTTTCTTAATGGAAGATCCCAGATTCTTATATATATTTTTTTTCAAAATGTGAGAGAAAACAGAGAAATAGCAGTTACTACTACAAAAAATTTAAATTCATGGCACTTAATTAAATCATGCCGCATATGGTGATTTAAAAAGCTCACTCAACTGGCCAGACAATTTTCTTTCTCAGGGTTCCTACGCCAGTGGCGTAGCCAGGATTTTCTTTCGGGAGGGGTCCAGAATTTTTCTTCAGCTTATATATATAGTAAGACCTGCCAAGATAACATCGCAAAGAGTGATAAAAAATTCCGTGTTAGACAGTTTTTCGTCTTATCAGGTGTATGGAATTCTTTTCTATTTGACGAATGAATATTTCCGTTTAAGTCAGCATTCCGTTATAGGCAGGTTTCGCTTTCACAGGATTTGCTGTATATATAAAAATATAACTTATGTATGTAATATGTATAGTAAAACCTGTCTATAGCAGATTCCTGTCTTAAACAAAAGCATTACATGGTCCTGATATGGAAAACCATACAATTAAATTTGCTGAAAACCTGCCTGAAGCGGGCTTTTTCACCGTTTTTCTGTGATTCCGATTTCGTCTTGTCAGGTTTTACCCTACTTATAAATACAGTAAAGCCTGTGAAAGCGGATACTTCTAGATCCCGACGAAACGAACAATGAGCCTTATTGAAGTATAGTGTGACAGAATTGACTGTGTGTGTGATATGCAATAGAAGAATTTCGAGTAACTTTAAGAATTTAGATATTTCCTTATCAATTTCTTAATTTAAAAAAACAGCATGTGTAAAATGAAGTAAGATCAATCTCTATAATTGTAGCGAATAATACAATGAAGTTACATTAATATTTACCAAAGAAAAAGATTTTACAAACACTATGATATAAAAACTGAGCACACACTGAAGAGAATGCATTTAAATCAAGTTTCATATGACATAAACATTTGCTTATTTTAAAGTTATGATCAAATGTCAAATGGTTAAGTTTATAAGAGTATTTGATTGAAACTGTTTTTTCAATTTTCATGTTTAATTTCTTGTCATTGAAATAAGAACTTGTGATGTAATAGGTATATTGAATAATGAGTTGACGTAATTGCCAATGCCGTCAGCTGTTGATTCACCATGGGAGTTTCTGAAATAAGGTTTTGATTTTTAAGAAAAAATCTTGTAATTTCGGCTACAGAAACTAGTAATGTAACAAACACACGCAACAAATATAGTTGATGTTGGGAAAAATAATTTTGTTACAATTGTCTAAAACAGCCATAATTCTTTTTCAAGTTTCACCGCTTTTGATACTAAAGTGAATATTCGACTTCAATAGTTGTTTCCGATAATTGGTCGACATAAAATATGTTAAATTTTTGTAAAAAAAAAAAATTAATTATGATAGATTAGCACATCTTGGGAAGTATTAGATTGCGTAAAAAATAATGGTGGTTTCTGCTATTTTACTTTTCAACCAATTTCTTTTAAGCGGTTGGAAACAAACAGTTTTAGAAAGTACTTCAAGTTCAGCAACAATCTTTCAGACTTTGGTACGTGGATTAGATTCAACCTTTGCTTTCAATTTCTCATTGTTAATAACCAAATGCGACTTACGACCTTCATATTCAAAACGCTCATTGCCATCATGAAATTTCTGAAAACAATATTAAACTGTGAGTTCACAAGTCGTACTGCGGTCAAATGTAACGTTGAATTCAGACATTTTTCTCCAGGAGGGTTTTCTTCGGAGGGTACCATTTTCTCCGGTAGGTACACTGTGGGGTTCAGGGAAAAGGAGGGATTGCACTCCTAAGCATAAAATCTCAAATCTTCCGAGGGGTCATTTCGATGCTCCGGGGTGGATGCCCCACCTCCGCTCTCCTGAATTCAACGCTGTAGCGTGGTTGATATACAAGCCGTTTAGTAAAAAAATCTTACGAAATTTCCCAAAGTTCTATAACTGCCTTAAATATCCCTGTACAATAGCGGAAAACAAAATTATAATACTAAATAAGTAGGTAAAAACCTGTCCTTCAAAATAATATACAACAATCTAATATTCCATTAAAAGTTTATTAAAAATAGCTCAGGTTGAAAAGTTTCATAACAAGAATCACCATTATTTTGTACAAACCCAGATGAACATCAAAATCTTTCAATATCCCTCTCTTCTTTTCTTTAGCGATTAAAGAGATTAGAAATAAAAGTAACAAAAGGAGGAAGAAAATTGATCTTCCGAAATATTCTGCAAGTTTGACATTGAATCAGATGTATCTGATGGTCAACTTGACAAGGAATATGTGTGACTAAAGAAAATTGTGCTAGAGTTTTTCTTAGCAAAGGACTGTGCTCTCTTGAACAGGTCAGAAAACTTTTGAACACCAGTCTCCTCTTCGTTGCTTATTGATTAATGTAAAGTTTCATAAAGCTGAAAAATGACATCATCAGCATGTTTTACAGCAGAAGACAAATCACATTCAGATGCAGGTATTTTTAAAGTGACAATGTATAACAGCATGGAATAAGAATTCACAAATATCTAGTAGAAGAATAAAGTGACTTTTTTTTAATTCCAGCTAGCAGATTTAAAGTAAATGATAATATTGCTCGATATAAAATTACAAAATAAACAAAGATAAGGGTCGCCAAACTCTGATCAATGTGCTGTTATTGAATTCGTGTAAACTCGTCTTTACCCATAAGTGTTGACAACAGTTGGGCCGATCGAAATCTCTGTTGAAGAAGTTTTGCGTTTTCTAGTTACATTAAAATCTATGAAAACGGAATCGGCAGGGATCGTTAAAAAATTCCGTTGTAGAGAGATTTCCGTCATATCAGGTATACTTGTACAGTTATCCATCTGTCATCGAGACCATGAAATGTTTTCGTTTACGAGATAATTCCGTTTTTACAGAAAACCTGCCAAGGATTCACAACCAGAAAAAGTTTCATTTTAGATATGTTTCAAATTTTAACAGGTATAAATATATAGCGTTGTTTTCGTTGAACTTTGAACTTTTGCTGTTTAAGATATCTCTCATCTTCAAAGATTTTATTGTAATACATCTATGCTTTTCAGAAGTATACTATAGAGTGGATTCGTTTTAACAGTTTTAGAGGATACCTCACAAAATGGACGTGTCTATTACAAAAACCTGTCTTAAGCGAAAAAAATTTCATAACTCCTGCGAAAGACATACCTTTAAATAATACTTTCTAAGTCAAACACCTGTCTAAAGCGGAATTTTTCATTCCTTCTTTGCGATACCGTCTTATCAGTTTTTAATATTGTTGTATCTATGACTCAGTAAACCAGTTCTTCATTCGGGGTTCGGGGGGGGGGTCCGGACCCCCTGGACCCCCCCCTTGGCTACGCCACTGTCCTACGCAACTGGAAAATATGGAAAACAGGGAATTGTCAGGGAAAAGCACAAGTGCTCAAAAAGTCAGGGAAAATTGCATTTTTTCCCTAAAACCTAGAAAAGTCAGGGATTTAAAAAATATATATTATGTGCTATCATGTGTCAAGATTCTTCCGAGTTCCGAATTCAGTCTGCAAAATAATCAGATTTTTTTACTAGCAAATAGTATTTTTGCTACATTCATATTTTTAACATAATGATGTTTTACCCTTACAAATTTGTTGCTAAATAGGTGATACTTCTGCCAAAGAAATATTGAGCCATGTTAAGGTGGCTAGGATGAGATATCATGAATATTTAAATAAGAAAAAGAAAGAAAATTATAAAGCAAGCAAAAAAGAAAAGCTGTAGCTAAAATTAAATGGTTAAAAGTCAAAAAATTGAAAGTTACATAACAAACTGTTTCTGAAACAACACAAATGAATGACATGGTAGTAGAAATGTCAAAAAATATTTGAATGGTTGATATGTGAAATCTAATTGCATATCAATAAAATGTTACTTTGAATCCATCCAAATGGTATTTTTCTAATTGTTTTTCATGTTTTATATTTTAAATATCAAGTAATAAATTTTTAGTTTCAATTTTATAGATTACTTTTATTTTCAGTGGTATATTTAATCATTAAGATCTAGAATTGCTATCCGTATTTCTAAAAATGTCATGAATTGTGGGCATGGAATTGTAGGAATAATGTTCTGGAAAAAACCTGGAAAAGTCAGGGAATTTTGTTGGAGTATAAACCCTGTTTCTGCTTTTCCTTCAATTCTATTTTAGTTTTAATTAAGTTAACTTCCTGAAAGAGGTGAATGTTCACATTTTCAAATATAAAAATTGTTATCTACCTTTTCTGTCATTCAATACTTATATAAGGTTGTTCTGAATCCATCAAGATAAAACTAAAAAATTTTTTAGTTAAATCTTTAGCTGTCATAATATTTCTTTCTAGTTAAACTTGATTTATAAAAATCAGCTTTAATAATTGTCTGTAAATTTTATTAATAATTTTATTTTACTATTATATTTAAATAAAAACAATTTTAAGAGACTTCTATACATCCCCTTTTACAGTTTTCAAATGCTACTTATGTATATTTTGCCCATTAAGGAAAAATTTGCAATGGCCAGTTGATGGCTACTAAGCAGAAAAGTAACTAATGGATAGAACTGGCTATTAAGAAAATGTCATCTACTGGTGCTACTGATCAAAAGTTACTAATCAAAATTTCTTATTTTTTAATTTTATCTTCTGTAATATCCTCATTTATTAAACATACAGTAATTGCCCTTTTTTTATATTTTCTCTTGTACTTTTTTCTGAATCAACATTTTCTGCGGTTACATTCAAGTGAAACATTCCATATTTTGAAATTATTATTACTTTAATGCTGAGATTTATTCATGTAACTTGCTCTACAGATTTTATTTTATTTTTATTTATATATTTTTTTTCTCCAAATAATGGAAATTTTAATTTCTACTAAAAAATAGTTTTAATGTATTATTCTACATCAGGGCTGTCCAACCTTTTAGTAAGCGCGGGCATACCTAATTCTAGTGGCAAACATTGTAGGGTGCCATTATTCACATGTTTGAAAATATAGAATAATATTACCCCAGTCAGTCTGGCCACATTTTTTATTTAGAAATTCCGAATTCATGCCAGGAATTCCAAACAAAGAAATTTTACTATAACTAATCCTAAAATGCCTGTGATTAAACAAAGTAAAAATTACTTTTAGAAATTTCTGCTATGAATTCCCATTGTCCGAATATAAAAGGAGGCCATACTGACAACCCTGGTAAGGAATAATGATATGCAGACATCTCACATTGTAAGCCATATAGCACCCTGCTAAGCAGAGCTTGATATGAAAAATAAATGCAGAAAAAATCCTAAAGTAAATTTAGAATTACATTTTCCTGAGAAAGAGGCCTATCAAAATATATTTTAGAGAAAAAAGCTGAAAATTTAATACTGTCTATAATAAAAATCATGTGGAACACTAATGATTTTAATGGAGCATGTTTTAAAATGGATTTTTATTTAAAAACTCCTAGTAACAGTGCCTGATTTACGGCAGGGCACGGGCCCAGGGCCTCCTGAATTTCACGGGCCCCTAAATGCTACTGAAGATTTCTCAATTGTTGGCCAAAATCTGATGAAGTTTTAACTATTAAAAAAAATATGGAAAAATCTGTTTATCGTTTATTTCATTTAAAAATAACTTTTTAAGGGTCTACTTCACTCTAGTGAAAATACCCGCTTGCTAATGTTAATCTTATGGGACACATTTTATAAAATTTCTCATTTACACTTCAATATTTTTAAATGACTTTTTTTTCATTGGAGGTCAATCTCTACAAAAGCCATTGTGTTTTCTTTTTTGATTTTGTTTAGAGGTTTTTTTTTTTTTTTTTTAATTAAAGTATCTTTTTACTCAAAGCAGCTGTAAGCATTGGTACAAGGGGGCTCCTATAAGCATCTGTGACCAGGGCCCCCAAATTTGTAAATCGGTTCCTGCCTAGTAACTAAAATCCTTCAAAGGGCACCCATGGATGCCACGTTGGACAGCCCTGTTCTACATTAATAACTGCATATGAAATAACTTTATCCTTTTATAGGCTATTGTTGATGTTTTAAGTTACATTTATGATGATTCACTTTTTAATATTTTATTTATTTATTTATTTTTAGGATGAAAAAGAAATATCATTCTTGGGAGGAATGTATGAATTTAAGAGAAGTCAAGGTACTATTATAATTGATTACAAATTTTATTTGTTTTTTACATGTTTAGGGTATAAAAAAAATAATTATGTATTTATTTTAGTGTTATTAATTGAAATTTTTGTTACTGTAGATTTGCATGTCTTAGCTGTTGTTTTAGGTTAAAAAAAACTAACAAATCAGTTTTAGCATTCAAATTAGATGAATTATGATTTAACATTGTTACTGCTACCACTAAATTATTTAAATATTTTGCATGATATCATATAATTCTGTGAATTAAATAACTAATCATGTTTTCTAGGTTTTTATGAAGAAAATAATGTTGTTAAAAATTGTGTAGATAATTGTTTAGTGGCATATTTTATTTACTATATTTTTAAAATATTCATAAACACTATCTCTGCTAATTTAAAAGCGTGTTATGAGCAGAAAACATTCTGAACTGTGATTTATCTGAACTTGTTAGAGATAAAAACTTGAAATTTGACATGGCTGTTGCTGTTACTTTAGAGATGTAAATGCATCCTGATAACAATTTTTAAAAATTTAAAAGTGAACAGGAGCAAAAAACATTCTAAAATTTCGATTTCTGTGATGTAGTTTTATCTAGAAGCTCGGAATTTGGCATGGTGGTTACTTTTGAGATGTAAATGCTTACTAAAAAATGGTTTCTAAAAAATAAAAAAATTCAAATGAAAAAAGAAACAAGTGGAAAACCTTCAAAATACATACTAAATTACAATTTATTTCGGATTAATTTTAGATTTTTCTCATTAATCTAAGTCTTGTGTTCACCTAACGCAGTATTTATAGTAAGTTTACTCAAAATGTGGCTTAATTAGTAATTTTTTAACTGTCCATAGCAGTATTAACTTCCTCTAATAAAAATAGGCATACACATATCACTAGGCATATTTCAAAAACTATATGTGCAAAGTCGTGGGTTTTGCTAGTTTTGAATATTTTGATACCAAATTTGTTTCTGCACTTTTTTGTTAAAATAATAATAATAAAAAATATCAAAGGAAGAATGAACAAAATTTACATAAGTTTTCATTTGTGTCAAAAGTTGTAAACATAATCTCAAAATACAAATTATGGTATTGAATGCACAATAATAGCTTTCCAACTGGATTATTCTTCCCAAAATGTACATTTTTTATGCTACATTTTCTGATTTTTTTTTTCATAGTATAGGTGAAAAAAAAAGGTTTTATATTGCTTTCGATTTACTTATCTAAGTTTGTGGCAGTGTTTTGTGAGAAATTGTGAAGAATGAATTCTGAGAAATATTTTCTTAAAATTGCATTATTACATTACTTAATTGCTATGTTGTCTACAGACCTGACATTTTTTATTTTCATCACAAATTGTTTGTAACATACATATATTACATTGAATTGAATGAGGCAGCTGAAGTTTCTCTATCACAGAAAAGTTTTTATTTTATTGCTGTCATTTGCTGAGTTATGTAGAAGCTGTTAATTTTCTGGTCATGGAATGAGTTAATTTCTTGTGACAATAGTTGATTTTATTTATCAAATAAAACTATAACTAAACTGGATTACTCTTTGAAATTAATCTGAAATTAACTTTAGAGAACACTGAATTAAAATTAATTAATGTATTGTGAAAAAAACGTTTTAAATCAAGTGGTAAAGACTGGGTGGTGAGCGGCCATTGACATGATTTAACAGGCTCTGGGGACACATTTATATACAAAATTAATATTTATTATAAAATTATTTATATGTAATGTTTGGCTCATACCACATTTTCTTTATAGCATTTTTTGTAAATTCAGTTACATGTTTTAATAAATAATAATTAATTTGAACAGTGTGTGACATTGTTTTGTATGTTTCTATCCAACTACTGAATGAAATGCACTAAAATTTTCATAACTTATAAATGTAATAATTATCTGCAAAATAAACCAAAATCTTGGAGATATTTTAAAAGTTATTTCTGAAAAAGCTTAAAAAATTCCAGTAATATTAATTTTTTTCAGATAAAAATTTAATTTTTCATTAAATTGTCTCTATATTTAGCCTGTTGTGGTTCACATGGTTATTGAAATGTACCAAATAGAATTGCCTATTAACTTGAATCTAATTAAAAATCATTTTATGCAAAAGATTTTAAGATCCAGTAAATTGTAACATTTAAATATTCTTAAAATTTCGTGACATTTTATAAAATGGTTGTAAAGGAATCCACACAATACAAACCTGCCAGAGTTCCTCCAAAACCTAGAAATCTTTTTTGAATGCAAATTTGGATATTCTCTGGATCAAAGCAAAAATAAAAGAACAGTGACATTTTAACTATCCGGATTGATAGCACAGGGTTGTCATTTGCAACTAAAATATTATCAGATGCAACTATGGCTACTGTTTTAGCCCATAACCCATTCAATAGTGGCTATTTGGAGGTGGAAACAAAAAAAAAAGACTTTTTTTTTTCATTAGTTGAATCATACTTAGTGAAACAACACTTTGAGTATTAATTAGTTGAGTTATTTTGTTAATTTATAGTAATATAGAATGAGCATAAAGTCTTTCCCTGATTACAATATATCATTGTATAAAAATTATTATACTTAGAAATATGTTTATTTTTGTAAATTGTAAATACAGTAATTGGGTTTGTAATAAGATCAATTACATTTCTAAATTTTAATATGCACCCCTTTTGTAGCTCCGAGAATGTAAAGGCAGTATTCTAACTCCTGTTATGTGTTATCTAACATTTATTCTGTAATACTAAATACAACATCTGTTATCTAGGCTTCAATGTTTCAACATCACAGGCATGCAACTCAGTCATTTTCCTTCCTTTTAGTCTTTTTTTTTTTTTTTTTTTTTTTTGCATTTAGTCATTTTAGTCTTTTTTTTTTTTTTTTTTTTTTTTTAGGAAAAAGTCACTTTATAGGCAGAAATTGTACTTTGCTTTTATGATTTTGATTTATAAGTGCAAACTAACTGCTATACTTCTTGGTAACTTCTTTAGAAACTTGATGAAATACTTTTGCTGACTTGAACTAAGATGGATACCTGTTATCTTAAATTTTTTGAAAATGCTTTGGCAACAGCCACAAAATCAGTAATATCGTGCATTGGTGTAATATCTCCACTGAAAATATAATCAGGTTGACATAGTGTAGCTGTTGGCAAAGCAGTTACATTAGACATTCTTAATAATATGTTTACAGATGAATGTAAATCACTGCAGCTATGATGTGCCTAAAACAATTACAGTTTATACTTACATCCCATCAAAAACATACCTGTGAAAGAAGGCCAAGTTCGTTAACGGTTTCGCTAATAAAAGAAGTGAGATCTAACTGGTAACCAAGTTCTTTCGAAGCTCCTTAAATCATAGCTCCTGTCATGCATAACGTTCTTCAATTGGTTAAAATGATTTGTTATATTATTTGCTACTCAATAGAGCGATTTGGCAAGTTTTCTCTTATTCAAATTTCTCTACATGATTGATCTGAACTTAAAGTTAATCATTTCCTCAACATATCAATACCTTAACTTCGACATAATTATTCGAATACTTGATTGACTACATCTTTGCCAATGGCATACTAGACTAAATTGTACTCAGACTCAAAGATTAAAGTTGGTGGGTGAAAACTTGCCAAGATGCTCTATTGAGTAGCAAATAATATAACAAATCATTTTAACCAATTGAAGAACGTTATGCATGACAGGAGCTATGATTTAAGGAGCTTCGAAAGAACTTGGTTTCCAGTTAGATCTCACTTCTTTTATTAGCGAAACCGTTAACGAACTTGGCCTTCTTTCACAGGTATGTTTTTGATGGGATTTCATTACTTTTTGTACAGTTACAATATACTTAAACACTATACTTAATGGTTTTAATTGTGTTTACAAGTTACTATTTTATTTACCAGGCAACATTCAATTTAATTTAAATTTCCTACAACAAAATATTCGGCTGTTAATTTGCGGCGGAAATTTGTATTTTAATACTGCTGTATTTAATATTTGTTTTGAAATGAAGTGTATTGACTCGAAATTTTTATTATTTCTGGAATAACAATATTCATAATGACATAATTTTATGTTTTACCATTACAGACTCATTAACATATAAATCAACAGTCCGATTCATATTTACAAACAAAATGACGAAGCTATCCAAATAATATCAAACAAATACTATAAAATTTACAGATAATTCAAAATTAAATCGGCATTGTTTTCATAAATGAAATGAAATTTTCCTCAAAGTAGTGTTGGCATAAAAATAAAATTCTGGAGTATATCATTCTCAACAATGATTAGAAAAAAATATAGCACAAAAGAAATAAAGTGTGACATCTCCGCACGTATTTTTTTTATATTTTATGATTAAAAAGTTAAATTAAAATTGCAGTGTTTAGGAGAGAAAGACACCATGGATTGTCCCATGTTTTTTCGATGCAATTAAAATACGACTGTTATTAAAATCTAGAGAAATGCTTAAGTGATACTAAAAGAAAGAACAAAAGATTTATAAAAAAAACCTTTTAATGATCAACATACGTTTCAACGATCCTACGGCGCCATTTTCAAGAACTATAACGATAAACAAAGTATTCTCGCAAATTTGGAAAATAAACTTGCAAACATGAATCACGAGATCAAATACGTAAATAAAAAGAAAACTGCCCAGTTAAACTGAGGGCATTGAGCTCACAGGCTTAAAGAAATAAACAATATATTAAGGGGGGTCATCCCCCGTTACCCCCCTCATAGTTAACTAATAAACCCCTTAAACTAATCAGGGAAGTCTCTAATTACAATGAATATATATACAAAATTTGAAGAAAATCGGATAATTCTGCATGAAAAACCCATTTATCTAAATTAAGGGGGGTCCTCCTTTCCCCCTTTATACTTAACCAATGAACCCCCAAAACTCTTCAGAGAAGCGCATTATCACAATGAACCTATATACAAAATTTGAAGAAAATCGGATAATTCTGCATGAAAAACTCATTTATCTAAATTAGGGAGGGGGTTATCCCGGGCCCTCCGAGATGTCGCTGTGTGTCCTACACCGGGCCTGCTACAGGTGACGTCACAACCTGCTGACGTCAAAACAGTGATCCATAATAACTTAAAAATTTTCATGTACTTTGTTCGTTTGTACGGGTTGTTTACGACAGTATTTTGATTTTATTTATTGTTTTACATAGTAATTAATAATATTTTTCAGTGTATTTAGATTATAATGCTATCAATAATTATTGATTATAATTATTAAAGAAAGTGTAGATTATATCTATAAAATAATGAGAAGAAAATGTTGTGCTCCTAGTTTCTAATCTAAGTCTTCAAATTCGCTACTGATAATGAAAAGAAGAAATTTTAGCTACGAAAATTACCTTGTGATAATTTTATTTACATTTCAACAGAAGTGGTCTGCATTAAAAGTTTCGATATACGTTTCATAATTCGTGAAGCTAGAATTAATATGATGGTATTGAACTTGCTGTGCTGAGAAAAAAAAATAACCCTAACAACGAATATCCATCCTACTGTAATGGAAATATTCCGGCATATTTGAATGAATTTGTACTTCTAAATCAAAAAGAGTCAAATTAATCTTTAGAAAAAAAAATAAATAAAAGAAGCAGACGACAAAAAGTTTAAAAAATGATTTTGAAAGAAATACTGTAATAAATTGAATGAAATCTGGATACATTTAGTTAGAAGTGAGTGTGCTTTGTTTATAAAATTAAAAGTAACTGATTTACACAACTTAGTAGTTCTACGTAGTTCCATTTAACATTTTAGCTAACTTAAGTGTACAAATATATTATGAAAATAAAACTTTTGATAAGTTAATTTGAGTGGTTATTAGGTCCTAGACCTAAGTACAATAAATAGACAATTATTAAAATATTACAAGTCAGTTACAAAGTTAAGATAGAAAATTGGTACTTTTCGGTTAGCCGGGCACCAGTGATATATATATACACACACACACACACACACACACACACATATCATCATCATCATCAACCGTTTTCAATCCACTGCTGGATGTAGGTCTCCCCCAGATTTTTCCATTGTTGCCTGTCTAGTGCTTTAGTCATCCAATTAACACCGGCCACTTTTCTGATTTCGTCACTCCATCTTACTTGAGGTCGTCTTCTTGGTCGTTTTACATCTCTGGGATACCACTGTAGGGTGTTTGTGCTCCATCTATTGTCTTGTCTTCTTGCAATGTGCCCAGCCCATTTCCATTTTAGCCATTTAATTCTCTCGATAATGTCAAAAACTTTCGTCTGACTTCTTATCCACGTTATTCTCTTTCGGTCTCTTCTGGTTATGCCTAGCATACATCTTTCCATACTTCGCTGTGTTGTTTGTAATCTTTGTACCATCCGTTTTGTTAGTGTCCAAGTTTCTGCTCCATAAGTTAGTGCAGGCAAAACACATTGGTTAAACACCTTTCTTTTCAAACAAAGAGGCATGTTACTTTTCAGAATAATATTGTTCTTCCCAAAAGCACTCCATCCATTTCTTATTCTTCTATTGATTTCATTCATGATACTGTTGTCTGAAGATATTTCTTGTCCAAGGTACACATAACTTTCAACATCTTTAATCTCAGTGTTGTTGTAGACGATTTTCTTTTTTGATGCAAATGAATTGAACATCACCTTAGTCTTTTCCAAATTTATTTTTAATCCCACATTAATGCTAGCTTCTGCCAAATCTTTAAGCATATTTTGCAATTCTTCAGGGCTATTACTGAAAATTAAAATGTCATCAGCAAACCGGAGATGGCTTAAATATTCCCCATTTATTCTAATCCCTTTGTTTTCCCAATCCAGCTTCTTGAAAATACTCTCTAAGACAGCAGTAAAAAGCTTAGGCGAAATGGTGTCTCCTTGTCTTACTCCTCTTTCAAGCTTGATCTTCGCTTTTCCTTTGTCCAAACGGATGGTGGCTGTTGCTTTCTTGTAGATCTTCTTTATGATATTGATATAAGGTTTGTCTATACCAATGTTCTCCAGAGAAGTAATTACTGCAGATGTGTAGACCGAATCAAATGCTTTTTCATAATCAATAAAGGCAAGACAGAGAGGTAAATTATATTCTTTATGTTTTCCTATAACTTCCCTTACTGTTTGAATATGATCCATTGTGCTAAATCCACTTCGAAATCCTGCTTGTTCTCTAGGTTGAGCTGAGTCCAGAGCTGATTCAAGTCTTGTCGTTAAAACTTTGGTGAAAATTTTATAAATCACTGACAGTAAGCTAATTGGACGGTAGTTTTTAATGTTTTCCTTTTCTCCTTTCTTATAAAGTAACACCATCACAGCATTATTCCAATCTTCTGGTACATCTGATTTCTCGAGACATTTGGAAAACAGTAAAGCTAGCATTTTTGCAAATTCTTCTCCTGCTTCTTTGATAAGATCAATTGTAATTCCATCTTCGCCAGGGCATTTACCTTTTTTCATGCCTCTAATGGCTTGTACAACTTCATCTGTCATCACTGGGATTATCTCTTCAGTTTCTGTTATGTTTACTAGTGGATCACGTAGGTTGATTTCCCTTTGATCTTCACATTTATATAGATCGTTATAGAATTTTTCGACAATGTGTACTATTTCATTATTGATTTTGGTGATTGTTCCATCTGCTGTCTTCAGTGCAAAAATACCTTTTCTTCCAACACACAGTTTGCGCTTAGCTGATTTTAAACTTTTGTTATCTTCTAGAACTTTTTTGACAAGATCACAGTTAAATTTTCTGATATCTTCTGTAACACATTTTCTTACCGTTTTACATAATTCTGCATATTCAACTCTTGATTTAGGATAGTTTTTCTTCATTTTAAATTCTCTGCGTTTCTTCATCAGTCTTCTTGTTTCTTCTGTTATTTTCTTTGTTTGCTTTACTTGTGCTTCACCAGCTATCGTCCTTGCAATTTCTTGTAGAGTATTTGTTATTTTCTTGTTCACTACTGTAACATCTTGTTCTTCTTCTAAGATTGATTGAAGTACTTGAAAACGATTTTTAAGTTCTAAATTAAATTCTTCTTTATGTTTCTGGAGATTTATAATATCGACTGATTTCTTTGAGCATTGCAAAAGCTTCATTCTTTCCACTTTAGTATTTAAAAGCAGTTTGCATCTAACTAACCTGTGATCGCTTCCTGTATTGAAGTTATTGAGAACGCTGCAATCCTGAATAAGATGCTTTTTGTTTGTCAAGATGTAGTCGATTTCACTTGTTGAGCCATTTGCACTACGCCATGTCCATTTTCTTTGTGGCTTTTTCTTGAAAAATGAATTCATGATATACATCTGTTCACATTCTGCAAATTCAATCAATCTGTTTCCTCTTTCATTACGCACCCCATATCCATGAATTCCTACTGAGAACTCACCTTTCTTTTTTTCCCCAATTCTAGCATTCCAGTCTCCCATTATTAATTTTATGTAGCCTTTTCCTTTTTGATGCATTGAAGCTACTTCTTCATAGAAATCCTCAATTTCTTCATCAGTATAGCTAATTGTTGGTGCATAAACTTGGGTAATTTGCAGTTTGTATCTTTTTGACACTTGTATAACTAACCTTGCAACTCTATCTGATGCACTATCATATTCTACGATGTGATTCTTCCACCTTTTATGAATCAGAAATCCTACACCACTTGTTTTTCCATCTTCTGTACCTCTGTAGTACAATACATGTCCACTGGCAAGATCAATCTTCTCTTCACCTTTTCTTCTTATTTCGCATAATCCTAGGATGTCCCAGTTGATTCTTTCTAATTCTTCTTCAAGTTCCTGTAAACGACTTTCAGAAGATAAGGATCGTCCATTATACGTAGCCAAGGTCATCAACTTATGGCAGCCAAACCGAGCCCGGTGATTCTTAGCACCCTCTGTCTTCATGTCTTTCTGATCGCTGCCGTAATCAGGAACATGCAGACTGCCGGGAATTGAGGGCCGTGATTTGTTTTGTGAATTCATGGTAAAATAAGGGGGGAGGTGGCCAAATTCCTCCACGCTGGCCAAGCGGGTTGGAGGAAGCCCATCCGTGTTCGTTCCCCATGCACTAGGCAAGGGTACTAACAGGCTGCACCGATGGAAGGTGCGGATTGGACATCAAGTCCCTGCTCCCAGTCGATTCCTTTAAGTCCTCCTCTGAGGCATTTAAAGGGTCTTCTCCTAGTTAACAAGCAGAGGCTATTAAACAGCCCATGAATTAATATATATATATTTATATATGTACATGTATCACTGGCGCCCGGCTAACCGAAAAGTACCGAAAAAGGCTTATGGCGAGAGAAGGAAAGTTGGCGACATATTTTCTGGCAACCTATTCGTAGTTTCATATAAATAAGTATTTTTTTTTTTTCAATATTTATATAATTTATTGAATATAAAGAAGCCATATATCTCTTTTTATATGCAGGTAGAACAGAATTGTATATATAAATAATTTTATATATATAAATAAACATAAAAGTTCATTAGATTTGTTTTCATAATTGTGTATATAATTTAAAAACATATCTAACTTTCTGAAGCCCGGATTACGCCAAAGCGTTAAAAAAAAGTGCCAAGGTCTCTATAGTTAAAAAATGTCGATTTCTCTATTTAAATTGACATTTATTGTGTTTTGGTGGTTAAATTATGGTATGTAGTTGTAAAAGGGAGGAATGGGATTGATTTTGTAAAGTTTTTGGTAGATTTATTATATTTTTTGTACGTATATTTATTGTAAAATAATGTGTTTAGGAAAAGGTAAGTCATTGAGTTCAATCTGATTTATTAATCTTAGCATTTTTTTTAATTTAAAACTTTTAATTTCCTTTAATAAAACAAGTGTATGGATTCCCTTTTATTTCACGATTATGAAATTTAATATTATTTATGTAATCACAAATTATAAGAGCGGAAATGCTCTTTTTATTACATCTTTCTGCTGCGATACATTGACCAAAGTGGATCACTACTGTGACGTCACTAATACTTGTAGCAGGCCCGGTGAAGGACACACAGCGACATCTCGGAGGCCCCGGTTATCCCCCCTTTCCCCCTTTATATTTAACCAATGAACCCCAAAACTATTGACAGAAGCGCATTATTAAAATGAACCTATATACAAAATTTGACGAAAATGGGATAATTCTGCATGAAAAACTCATTTATCTAAATTAGGGGGGGGGGGGGGGGTTATCCCCCTTTATACTTAACCAATGAACCCCCAAAACTATTGACAGAAGCGCATTATCAAAATGAACCTATATACAAAATTTGAAGAAAATGGGATAATTCTGCATGAAAAACCTATTTATCTAAATTATGGGGGGTTAGCCCCCCGTTTCCCCCCTTTATGCTTAACCAATGAACCTCCAAAACTAATCAGGGAAGCGCCTTATCACAAGGAACCTATAAACAAAATTTAAAGTAAACGGTTAGTTCTATCAAGAGTTATCGCGTTACATACATACGTACGTACGTACGTACATACATACAGAACCGGCGGGCACATAAGCTCTCCGGCTTTGATAGCCTGAGAGCTAAAAAAGAGAAAAGCAGGTGCTTGAAGTAGCCAACTGTAATCGTGCAAATTAACATTTCGTTATTGCTTTTTAAAACGGAAAAGTACCTCCTGCCAAATTTAATGGTACTTTTCCGTTTTAAAAAGCAATAACGAAATAATTATTTTCACGATTACAGTTGGCTACTTCAGATACTTTTCTGTTTTAAAAATCAATAACGAAATATTAATTTTCACGATTACAGTTGGCTACTTCAAGCACCTGCTTTTCTCTTTTTTTACATATTTGATCTCGAAATGTTTTCAAGTTTATTTTCCAAATTTGTGAGAATACTTTGTTTATCGTTATATTTCTTGAAAATGGCGCCATAGGAGCGTTGAAACGTATGTTGATCATAAAAAGGTTTTTTATAAGGCTTTTGTTGTTTCTTTTAGTATCACTTAAGCATTTCTTTAGATTTTAATTATATTTAGTGATCTTATTTTGTGATTATGTACGATTTTTTTTTTTCTTGCGCGTGTCTTTTTCTAAGTTTTATAAAATAAATGAGCTGATATTTTGCCCCAGCTACACTGCCTAGACCCATGGTAGCTACACATCCATGATCAATATTTATTTGAATCATAGGAATGATTCTCTTTTGTTTACATTTTTAATTCTGGGATTAGACTAATTTCAACTGCGGATATCTCGAAATATATGCGTATTTCGATATATGTATTCTCTCAAGATGTTTTTGTTTTTTCACAATGCGTATAAAAAGGTAAATTTTATGCACCATTACTCAAAAAATTAATTCTCTGAAATTAGCCCAAAATGGCCGATAATCAAATATTTTACTGCAAGGTCAAGCCGGATTCAACACTTGGCGCTTTTTTGGCAAATTAAAATTTCGCCTAATAGACGTAACGTTAAAGTAAAAATGGACACCCACAAGTGGGTAATTAATCGATTTTCAGAATTTTTTGATTTTTTTTCGATTTCTTATAGTGTAAACGAACTTCTCACCAAATTTTAAGTCTGTAAGTGCAGTAGATATATGAAATCTTTTTGATGAGTGAGTGAGTCACTGATAAAATTATCGATTATCAGACAATTTCAAATATCATTATCTCGGAAACTAATTATGCGTTTGTTATAAAATTTTGGATTCTGGATACTTAAGTGGGCCTTACTACACATATAAAATTACAAGTACGTAGGTCAAATAGATTTTCAGTAGTAGAGTGTCGAAATTTGGCGAAAACAGCTCGAAATGGTTCGTGTAAATCTACTCACGGCCGGTGTATCGACTTTTTTGCTTTGGGAACTTGGCTGACACACTGCCGTGTGTCTAGATAGAAGTCAACTCCTTTTGATCTGGTTATTTGATTTCAGATGGCAAGCTTGAGCTGATCTAGTTGGCCCAGTATTATTGTATACTGCATTTCAACAGTTTGCAGAGCAATAATGTCAAACTTCCAAAAGTGATAAATTTTTAGCTTTTTTCTTTCTTTAATTACATTACTGTGGTGAGCAACAAATGAATCCCATGACAAAAGTTAAGTTTTTTTTCAAAGTTTCACCCAACCTTTGTTTCCAGATGTTCTTTAGGCAACCCTTTGCACTGGTCTCGTTCATTCAAATTCTTTTGTGGGCACAAATGATACCACATTATTCAAATTCATCACTTTTCATAAGAATGTTTCACCTAAAAATTATTACTGAAGGCAAAGATAATTTTCATCAAAGGCAAAACTTAAAATACTTAGATCACAACATTAAAAGACATACTATTACATATTATTATCTCCATATTTTTGCCATTTTGTTGTAATATTTTAACATCAGAATTCTTAAGTGTTTTTTATTTATATTTTGCTTGGTTGCATTGGAGAAAATAAGAATTTCAAATTTGGAGTTTTTGGTCTCGCATATAAGTTGCCCCTCCTCCGTCCTCAATTAATTTTGTACTTTGATATTTTGTCCTAAATTTGTTGAATTATATGTGAGCATGCAAATTGACCAGTAGTGACACTACTTGTTAATATAGGAGTGTAGCAGGTGATATCAAGTATTCTTTAGTAAGCAAAGTTATTAAATGTCATAGTCATAGGCGTAGCCTCGAGGGGGCACGTGCCCCCCCAACTTTCTGAACATAAATTTCTAAAATATGATACAGTCAATTAAGACTTGTCTTGTATTGACCCAAAATGGAAATGAAATAACTATTTTAATTTTAATTTTATTATTTCTTCATTTTTTTTACTTAGATGTCAGATCAGTATAGATAGCTCAGCTCTTTTTCTTTGAAGTAATGAATTCGGTAGCAAAAATTGTGTTGTGCAGTACAAACACTGATACGAACATTCATTAAACGAAAGTTTGAACTATCACTCTCTTACAGCTGCAGACAATTTCAATGTGTCAGCTGTTTTTTCCGCTGTCTGTGGTTAGTATCTACATGTACTTTTTTTTTCTCATTCCGTCTGTAGACTTTAGAAAATGTAGTTGTGTTTATCAGAGCGGTAGTTCTGTTTCCCCGCATACATATATATTTTATTTAATTTGTTGTAACTTTAATTATAATTTAATCAAGTCATAAATATCCTGCTTTTCCAAGCTGTGTCGCTGGAGTTATTTACTAGGGAATGGAACCACACATCACTCAGATTATAAAAAAAAATTAATGTTTTCTTCATTTAGTTATTAAATATGTTCCTCTCTCTTACTTATTATTTTTTTATTGACAGCACTTAATCTTCTACTGTATCTTCGCATTTTTGAGTTGCAATGGTTATGATTTTTTTCAAAACGTAAGCCTTCTTAAATGAGCTGTTTTAAAGTTACTATACAGCTGTACCTTGGTAAACGATGGTAATCTGTTCCAGAAATACCGTTGTTAAGCAAAACCGTTGCTATCGAAGGTGCAATTTTCAATACAATTTTGCAGGCGCACATACCTTAAATGATTAGTTACTTCTTAAAAGTGCCGTTTAAACTTATTTTAAATGTCTTAAAAGTTTCATAAATGTCTTTTATTTATTATCAGGGCCATACCAAGGGTGATGCGGGCGGTGCCAGATATAGTTGTTATGGGGCTGTTTATTATATTTGTTACAAAAATATTAATTTCAATAAAATGATCTAGCGGAGCTTTCTCGTTTACTTGGTCGTTTTTTTTCCAAGTGAACCTCGAATTAA
Source organism: Maratus michaelseni (assembly GCA_963931845.1). Classification (NCBI taxonomy): domain Eukaryota; kingdom Metazoa; phylum Arthropoda; class Arachnida; order Araneae; family Salticidae; genus Maratus; species Maratus michaelseni. The sequence continues at coordinate 161,965,258 of OZ007597.1, forward strand.
ATGAACCTGGTAGTGGGGTCCAACTGCTGTCAACAGCGTACACCCATGCAGGCAACGCCTGATCTGGTCTCAAATCAAACTAACCTTGAATTTTTGAAATTTTTTATTTCGACCCAAATTAGTTTAATATTTTGAGCATCGTAGTTCACGTTACGATGATTTTGTATTCTTCCAACTTTAATTTAATCGTGGGAAAGGAAAATTTAACAGAGTTAGTTCTTTCTGTTTCGAAAATAAAAGATAAAAAATTTCCCGGAAAAGCGAAAAAACACTAAAAAATTCGCGAGCAATTCAAATCTTGCAGAGGACAAAATATACTATATTGGTCTAAAAGCTTGAAAACGAATTCATTTTACAAGTGTTAAAAAATTGCCCCTAACCGCGAAAAACCGCAGAAAATCGCGTAAAATTTTTTATGTACGTGATTTTAATTCAATATATTTAAACCGGATTCCTTTTACGATCCCTCCCGGATTCCTTTCGCAACAGAATGCGAAGAAACGCTAAAAATCTCTCTCTCTTTGTTTTTTGTTTTTTTAATTGCAGAGGACAAAATTTTCTATATTGGGCTAAACGATTGAAACCCGATTCCTGTAACAAATGTTAAAAAATTGCTGCGAAACGGGAAAAAAAAAAAAAATTAAATTGCATGATAAATTAAAATCATTGTACGGGTTATGAATAAACTTTATTGATAAGAGAAAAAAATTTACTGTATTGGGCTAAAAGATTGAAAGTGGATTCTTTTTATGAATGAGAAAATATCTCCACAAAACTTGAAAAAAAAAATCCCAATAAAAAATAAAATAAATAAATAAAAATTACGAAACATTCAAAAACCGCAGAAGACAAAATTTACTATATTGTGTTCAAAGATTGAAACTAGATTTCCTTTACGAATGTAGAAAAATCGCCGCAAAACGCATAAAAACGTACAATTTGCAAAAGATAATCACAAAAAACTTTAAAAACTCAGAGAACAAAATATATTACATTAGGTTAAAAAATTGTAGCTGGATTTCTTTTACGAATGCCAAAAAATCGCCGCAAAATGCGAAAAAGCGTTAAAATCGCATGAAAATTTAAAATCATAGTACGGATTCCGAATAAACGTTATTGAAAAGAGAAAAAAAATTACTTTATTGGGCTTAAAAGTTTAAAACCGTGAAAATATCTCCACGAAACGTGAAAAAAAAAATCACATAAAAAAATTCACGAAAAATTAAAAAATTGCAGAGGACAAAATTAACGGTAGTGTATTTAAAGACTGAAACCGGATTTATTTTACGAATGTTAGAAAATTCGCTTCAAAATGCGTAAAAGCTGAAAAAAATTCACGAAAAACTTAAAAATTGCAGAGAACCCAAATTTATTATATTGGGTTAAAAGATTGTAGCGGAATTTATTTTACGAATGTAAAAAAAATCTTCGCAAAGCGCGAAAAAACGCTAAACCCGCATAACAAATTCGCTATAACGAGTTCCGAATAAACATTATTGAAAGAAAATTTCGCGATTAAAATCAGTGAGTACAAAATTGAGTACAAAATGTAATCGCAGAGTTCAAAATTTAGTACAATGGGCTGAAAGATTAAAACTGGATTCCTTTTACGGATGTTTAAAAATCGCAGCAGAACGCGAAAAAACAACAAAATATCTCATAAAAAATTCATGAAAAATTTAAAAATCGCCGAGGAGAAATTTTACAATAATGAGTTAAAAAGGTGGAAACCAGATTCGCATCACAAATGTTAAAAAATTGACACAAAACGCGGAAAATCACTAAAAATCACATACAAAATTTAAGAAAAATTTAGAAATCACTCAGGACAAAATGTACGTTATCGGGCTGCAAAATTGAAACCAAATGTATTTTACGAATGTTTAAGAAAATCGCCGCGGAACGCTTAAAATTGCATAAAAAATTCGTGAAAAATCTAAAAATCTCAGATCACAAAATTTGCTATATTGGACTAAAAGATTGAAGTTGGATTCCGTTTACGGATGTCAAAAAAATCGCCGCGAAACGCGAAAAATCATCGCATACTAAATTTTCAAAAAATTAAAAAATCGCAGAGTAGAAAATGTACTACATCGGCTGAAAAAATAAAACCAGATTTCTCGTACGAATGTTTAAAAAATTGCCTCGGAACGTCGGAAAGATAAAAAACGCTAAAAATCACACAAAAATTTCGCAAAAAATTAATAAAAGGCAGAGGACAAAATTTACAATAGTGTGTTAAAATATTGAAACTTAATTCCTAACACAAATGTTAAGAAATTGTCGCAAAACACGAAAAAACGCTAAAAATCACATAAACATTTCGCAAAAAATTTAAAAATTACTGTACGACGAATGTTTAAGAAAAATAAACTTTTAGGTCTGGGGGCTAGAAGATCGAAAATGAATTCTTTTTACCCAATGTGAAAAATTTCTGCGAGGCCGTTTTTAACCAAGATACCACTGTATATATATGGGAATGTGTGCGAGCGCGCGTGTGTGTTTAATAAACATTTGTGCCCCCCCAAAATTTTCGGTCACGCTACGCCTATGGTCATAGTCTTTTCTCATGGCAATGGTTATGTCAAGAGACAGTTTTCTTCAAGTAAAGTACTCACAGGATTGCAATGTCAAGTCATTTAAATTTTTATCTAATCATTAAAGTTGCTCACCTGCTTATCCAGTGGTTAGAACTTCCAAGAGGCTACTAGTCAAGAAGTGTCAAGTTCGAATATGGCTTAGATATTTATAGCTTAGACTTGTGGCTTGGATATTCATAGTAAGTCAAATTCTACATTAAATAGAACCAATCTGCATAATCTGCAAAAGATGACCATAGCACCTCAAACCAACCAACAGAGTTTCTGCCTATTACAAGATTAATAATTAAACTTTTTCAAAGTGCTTATAAAAGCTACCAATAAAATTTTAAAAGAACTAAGAAAACTAAGGAAAAAATGTAACTGACGAAATGTAATGTCACTATTTATCACTTTTTAATTAAGTTTTAATTACTATTTAGTCGCTGTTTTTGCATCATTTGTCACTTTTATCACTTTTTTGAAGGCATACGAGCAGTGGCATGCCTGAACTGCTGTGACAGACTCTGTCCTTGATATAACCTCAAAAGGAGGAAAAATAAAAAAGATTGGAAAATATATGGCAGAAATTGAAATACTCTCTTTACATTCTCCAAGCTGCAAAATTGAAATTTATTAAAGTAATTCACCTTATTACAAACTTATTGATTATTGTATTTATAATTTACCAAACTAAATGCATGTCTAATACTTTTTATGCAGTAAATTTTTTTAATCAGCAAAAGACTTTATGCTTATCCTGTATTGTGAAAGAGCTTATTACAGCAGGGCAATTTCTAAGGAATAATGTTTTGTATAAGTTAATGTATTGGTAAGATTATCTTATAATATATTCAACATCCTGCTAATATACTAAAATAAGATTTTTTTTTTCTTTTTAGTCATTGCAGAAATTAAGTCATGCTAATCTAGTAAAGTTAAAAGAAGTTATTCGTGAGGATAATACTCTATATTTTGTATTCGAATACATGAAAGAAAATTTGTACCAGCTAATAAAAAGCAGGTAATATTTCATTTGTTGTTTTTTTTAAACATTGTGTTAGATTTTTGTTTCTGTGTACCTTATGATTATTAAATAACAGTAGCATAGTTGATTTACATTGGTTTTATGTATAATTTTCAGCTTTGAACAGTCTAATGATTCATAACAATTGATGAACATTCTTAATTCATATGAATGCACATATCGCACACTTGCAAGAAAAGTAACACAACTCTGAAAAATTAATTTTATTGCACTAATAGGTCTGACTTAGGTGCTTCTTTCTATAGGAAAAGTATCGTAAGTGTAGTTATGCGGGTAAACTGCTAGATTATGCTATATGTTCATTTGCCATCGCAGAAGAGGGACAAACTGTATGGGAGGATAAATGTACTCAATTGTCCAAACCTCTTCTACATTTTCATTCTTAAGGGTCTTATGCATGGTTTTACAGCTAAATGTAGAACTAAGTGCTTTAATTTTATGTTACATTAAAAACATGCAAATCTTCTTTTGCCACTTCTGTGAAAAATGTAGTATTTTTGAGTTGTGTCACTTTTCTTGCAGCTGAAGGATATTTTCCTTTGTGAAAATTTGAATTTAAATGTAGTAGAACTTAAATGTAGACTTCTTAAATTCAGACTGCTTCTAAATAATTTTAATAACTGATTTTATTATTATTATATTGTTTCATGGTACAGTTATTATAATGATATCTGGGGATTGTGATGAATATAAAAAGAAAAATTAATAAAAGGGTGAATCGGCAGCGACTGGCACCGGAGTGATTCCGAAAACCTAAAAATTTAGACAAAACATATATTCAACACTTTCCCCAAACACCATTATAGGCGTGAACGTAAGTGGTAGTACACAATGCAAAGCCATAAAAGATAAGTTTAAAATTACGTTAAATACATATGAGAAATATTAAAATTAAATCTTAAGTTAAAATATTCTTTTATAATATATAAAATAGAACTTATTCCATAACTTCAATAAAAGCTGAAACACATAGATGTAAATGATAGAAAAAGACAAACTCACCAAGATGAAGCAAAACTGTAATTTTATTCACAAGAGCACTCAAATAAACACAATATAAAATTTCGCTTGAATTTCTCTACAACATTCTTTTTACTATCAATATATATTCCTCTTTAAAAACTTTTAAGATGAGATATCTGTATAAATCACTTTTTTAATTTATTCATACATAAACATGAATATGAACAACATGGATGGCACATTATTATCTATAAAATAATTACTCTTTATATCAAATTATGTGTTGTCATGAAGAAAATTATAAAGTTATATTAAATTTTTATTTCTATGGTTCAGTGGATCACCTGAGATAATAAAACGTTATTAATAGTTCATTAGACATAATGATGATCTGGAAATATTATTTCTATAGTTCTTTAAGTTTAATATGTATAGTTATGGAAGTTTAAAGTCCAAATTCAACTCACTGAAGAAACACCAGAGTGTCAATAATAGTGATGACGATAAAATCATATCAGCAGTTCTTTAAAGAGGTTTCTACGGAACGTTGATATCCTAAATTGCCGATGTTTTAGACACTATTATGGAGAAGAAAACGTCGGTTGGAAGACTATCAAATACTGAAGATATTACAAGACGAAGAAAAGCAACATAAAATCTTGAAGTCCCAAAACTTATTCAAGAAATCTCACACAAAAGGACGTAAGTAACGCTTATCTTGAATGAAGAAAAATAAAGTGATCCTGATGCAAGATCACCCAGTTCTGAGGAACGAATCCAATTTTCTTGGAACAAACTATGGCTTCCAAAGTAAATCGGGGAAATACCGTATATATCTTGAAACCATCAATTAAACTTTTGGTAAATTTGAATTAATACCTTCTCCTGGAAGAATTAAATATGGCAGCACAGGTGGTAATCATCTTGGAGTATATTGAATTTAATGAAGAATAGTCATTTAAAAAAAGAAATAGATTGAAGTTTAACGTTCACTGCACTCGCCGCAAGCCAAAATGGCTTAGGCTCCGAAGAGCGAAATCCACAACACGTTGTTACATCTTTGAGATTTTTTAGGAACTGAATGAGTCTTTACAGTTTCCCACTCAGGCAAAACTCTACGGCGGTTACGGAATAACCAATCAAAAAATCCGAACCTTCCGAATGTCGCTGTCCAAGCCCAAAAACCTGTAGGGAAAGTTGCAGTTAAAGGTATCACTGATGCGTACACCCCTAGCAACAGCATAAACATAGCATTTCGAACATACGAAAAGAATTCTTGTTTACATGAAGACATCTGAAATTCTGTCAATGGCCGCTCTTAGCGAAATTGTACCATTTCAAAATAAAACTTAGGAAAATAATGAAAAATCCATAAGTCAGAAACATATGGATGAAAACAGATAAAATTTTAGGAAATGTACTAAAATAAAAAGTTCTTTCCATCTATCATGAATTGGAAGTAAAAATATTTGAATTAAAGAATTTCGAAAAGTAATTCTTGGACTTTGAAAATATCTCAAAGATCGTGAATCTGAAATGAGAAATCCTAGGATGACATAACAAATAACACACAACCTACTGAGATGAATTGAAGTAACAACATATTAATTATGATAATAAAAAAATGAAGTAAATGTGCTTTAATTTTTGACTATTTAAGTTTAATAAGAAATTATTTAATATTATAAAAAATAGTGATAAGGATTAAATTTGAGATTTGAACTTAAATTAAATTAGCACAAACGTTATAAAATAAAAGAATGTTTGATTTAAAATTATTAATTAATGAAATATTATTAAATAAGATAAATTTTATGAATTTATTAAAGTAAATGAATAAATTAAATTTAAGAAATTTGAATATATGAATTAATGAATACTGAGAATTTTAAATCATAACATTTTAAATGGTTAATCAGAAACAACATTGTTAGGCACAAAGAAACTTTGTCTGAACTTTGAATTTTTGCAGTTTGTAGGCTTAGAGAACAAATAATTTGAAATAATGTTTTGTAAATTAAGGTTTATTAGATACGAGGGTTACTCTGAAATTATTGAGATACGCTCAGACGAGAATTTACAAAATAAAAATAATGGTTTAATTTTAAAATACAAAGTATTTTAACACAGCAGACGATTATTTACTGACTTACTTCAACTTGTTTAGCGTAGAATAAATTCTAAACAGAAGAGAAAATGGAGTTGACGCGAGAACATTTTCACGCTATGATTTTCTAAGATTTTAAAGCAGGATTAAATCAAGAAGAATGCGTTCAACGGTTGAAATTAGCATTTGGTGATGAACATCCAGCTCGTGCTACTGTATTCAGATGGTTTAAAGAATTTAGCAGAGGTTGCAATTTTCTTCAGGATGAAGAACACACAGGAAGACTGCCGTCGGCAGTAATCCCGGATAATGTGTCTGCCATACGAAAAATGTTAATGGATAATAATCGCTGTACCTATCAAATGATACAGAAGGAACTTAACATTGGATCCGCAGCCATACACAAAATTATTCATGAAGAATTGCATATGAAAAAAGTAGTTTGCCATAATCTAACTGAGCACCAAAAAGAGGAGCGTGTCAGAATCAGTAAAGAAACTCTTAAATTGCTAAATGATGGTGGCCACTGCATCTTTTCTAAAATTGTAACGGGTGATGAAACGTACATACAGTTTTTTGACGTTCCAACACGTCAAGAAAGCAAAGTATGGGTCTTTGAAGATGATCCCACGCTGACAATGGTGAAAAGACAACGTGCACTGAAAAAAGTGATGTATGCCGTTTTCTTCAGAAGTACGGGATTGGTCAAAGCCATCAAGTTGGAAGGACAGAAGACAGTAACAGCAAATTGGTATACCTCTAAATGTCTTCCAGAAATTCTACAAGAAGTGAATGTTAGGGGACTAATGCTTTACCATGACAATGCATCTTCACATACAGCCGGATTAACAGTTGAGTTTTTTCTGCCGTATTCACCTGATCTAGCTATGTGTGACTTTTGGTTATTCTTTAATCTAAAAAAGAACTTGCATGGACGTCGTTTTCATTCAGAAGAAGAGATTGATGTGGCTATAAATACATCTTTTTCATCTATTCCAAGAAATGAATGGCTTGAGGCATTTAATCGTGGAAAATTCGTCTACATAAGTGCATTGATGCTGGAGGAGACTACTTTGAACACACCTAAAATTTGGTAAGTATAACTTTAAAAACCTAGTTGTATCTCAAAAATTTCAGAGTGACCCTCGTAATTCAATCATTTTATATGTTTATTTAAGTATGATAATTTTTATTTAAAATTTAAGTTAAATTTATTTTTTGGAATCTCTTAAAATTTAGAAATTTCCAAAATCTGTAATTGCCGCATCTTGAGAAATTCTGGATTTTTGAGGCTGTACTGTATAACTTCTTTATGAATATCTTACTTTTTAAATTTTAACAAAAAGTTTTGAATTTCTAGTTATTTAAATTTTTTAATTTAAACCTATATTTAGAGGATGTTTTAAAAATTGTATTGTATATATTTAAAATATCAAAATTTATTTACTAAATTGACTATACTAAATATTTCCATAATTTCAGGAAGATTATATTTTTCTGGAGTGCTAAATATGTGTGTGATTTTATGGTACTTTTCTGTTACACCAACACCATGCCAAAATGTATGCTGATGTGCCATTTATTTCAGCCCTGACCGTGCAAAAGATTATATTGCAAATCATGCTAAACACTGTCACTTGCTATTTATTAAACATTAATCATTTTTCTATTATTATTTAATTGCAATCTTTGTGTGATCTTCGATCATACTTACCCACTTATTTAGAAGATGCTGGCTACAAATATTACACAGTAAACCACAAACATAATTTTGTTGACCATAACATTGGATGTCATACCCGATCTGTTGAAAGATTATGGGGCCACAATAAAAGACAGCACAGCACTGTTTGTCATTATTTACAATTCTGTCATGCAGAGTTTATTTAGCAACATCGTTATTAAAAAAATTAAATGTTTACTATAATGCTAAGAGACATTTACAATTTCATGTCTGCAGATTACATTGAGTTTTATTTTATTATATAATATTCACTTGTTCCTTTATTTTAAGTATATATTTGTATTGTTATAATAAAATAGTTTAAAAAAAGGTCTGTAATTTTGAAATGTTATATATTTGAAATAATTTCCTCACCATTAATGTTAATTTTTTTCAAATGTTTCATTTGATACTAACTATTATGCTTGATGACAGTGGTGTTGATATAAAGGGAGTGTCTATTTTATTTATTGATTGAAAATTATTTTTATAAGTCAAACAAGTATTCTTTATTTTCATAAAATTGATTACTATCTAAAATTGCTCTTCGTTGATAATGTTTTAATGTTTCAATGAATTCTCTTTAAAACAGGGACAAGCCTTTTCCTGAAAATGTGATTAAGAACATTTTATTTCAAATATTACAAGGTCTTACCTTCATGCACAAGCATGGTTTTTTCCACCGGGATATTAAACCTGAAAACTTGCTATGTATGGGACCTGATTTGATAAAAATTGCAGATTTTGGTCTTGCCCGAGAAATTAGATCAAGGCCACCATACACAGATTATGTTTCAACGAGGTGGTAAGTGGTTGTTTTTCTTTTTCTGTACTAATTTTGTTTTCTCTAATATGTGTTGATATTTCCTTTTTATAGGGGCGTTGGTACAAGTCAGTAAGAAATATTATTTTATTAGTAGAGTCCTGCATCTAGAAGTTAGAGTCTTGCATCAGGTTAGGAGGAGTAGAAAATCTGCTTCAAACTCCTACAATTTTGATTTCTGCTACATTCTGCTACTAAAATGGCAAAATTTTTTAATTCTGCTCTAATCTGCTTCAAAAATAAAAATTTCATACATTGGGAAATCTTGTTAAAAAAATGAGATAAAGGGGTAAAAAAAAAAACTCCAATATGTATAGTTGGAAAAAAAAAGAAAAAGATAACACCTTATACATTTTAATCATAAAATTGTCCCAAGAAAAAACAAAACTAGTCATTGGACTGGTAATTGTCTTCTTTCATTTTGTGTTAAAAAAATATGCTTTGTATATTCTCCATACCAAAATTGTAGTAAATTCTGAAATTTTCAAGATGAACATTTAATTTGTATATCATAACTGGATTTTTTCATAAATTTTACCCTAGGATGCCAATTAGAAAGTAATTCAGTGAAGAAGTTTAGGTTTTAATTTATCTATGTATACATACATATTATATATAATAATAATGACCATAATAATAATAATTATTATTCATTTTATAATTCATATATTTTTTAATTAAATCAGAAAAGTAAATAGAAATTTAATTAAAAAATCCAAATATGATGTCAAAATTAGGGGTTCATATTGAAAATTTGAGTTTGTTGCAATATATATATATGGAGACGAACCCCTAAACTTATTTTTTTCTTAAACATAAATTGAAAGAAGATGTAATCTCCAATCGAACATCTTCTTCCATTTTTTTTTTTCTTGGACAATTTGGCGATTAAAATGTATGAGGTGTTCTCCTTTTTTGGGCCGATTGCACCTTGTATAGGTTTGAAGTAATATCATCACATGTTATTGTGATATTTATGCTTGTAACATCATAAAAGCTGATAAAATTGATCACTAACTGAAGAATGGCTTCTACTACAGGTTCAATGTCTAAATTGTAGCTTTTACAACATTTATTACATGTTATCTGAATCTGAAGACTATGATTGCTCAAAAACAAAATTGCTGTAAAATGGGCATTACTGTTTACAGATTTTTGGCATTAATGATCCATTGGGTTACTTTCATCTTAAAATATTATTTAAACTTATTAAAGCATTACTGTCATTAGCATATGGTAATACATAGTGTAAGCATGAATTCAGTGTTAGTAAGCATTGTTCCTTTCTAAAAGGACACTTCAACATTCCTTGCTGTTTATGAAATCTCACATTAATCTATGGAGAAATTCCATTAGAGGAATACCTGATGCATTTTTCAAAATTTTGTTTTCCAGTATCAAAAAACTGATGTCTGTTTCTGAAGTATTATATTTTAAAAACTTATTGTCCTAAATTTTAAGAATATTTTCAAAAATAATTTTCCTTAAGTGAAAATTTTAAAATTTATTGCTTTTTCTAAAATATTTAAATTTTAGTCAAAATTTTTTAAACCATTGGACATTGTTATGAGTATTGATTTTCTAATTGTAAAACAAAATTTTGAAAATGCATAAAATAATGATTAATTGTATTATAATTCAAAAATTTTCTTCAAAAAGTGACATGTTTTCCAGTTTATTAATATTTAATAAAAAGTTAATCAATATTTTTAAAGAGTAATTTATGTCAAACATGTACTTCTCTCTTTCACCAATGCATATCCACATTAATGCAGATTTTATTCACAAGTCTTTTAAAGAAAAATTGCTAAAGTCTGCTACAACATAAATCTGTCCTGCAACAAAACTTTCAAATATTGTTACAAAACTGCTTCCTGCTATTAAATGGCTCTTTAGTTCTGCTACAAAACTTAAATTCTACTATAGAATTCCAATTTATCTTGCTACAAAATCAGATTTCTGATCCTAATTTATCTAACTCTACCTGAACTACAGGTTGGGTCAGTTTGAATTTGTTTGAGGTTCTGGCAGGAGGTGGGATTTTGACACTTACGAGATGAGTTTGGGTTGACCTGAATTTTCAAAAGAAAGTTCTGAATATTTTTCAAATGAAAAAAACTTTATATTCAAACAGTGAATGTTTATTTTTACACATAAAAGATAAAATTTATATTAGGGACATAATTGTTGACTACTTTTCCATAATTATATTATGGATTGATTTTCATTCATTTTAAGTTTAGGTTGAAATGTATCAGTTTTTGGTCAGGTTTCGGGTCAATGAAAATTTTTTGTTGGGTTGCAAGTTGCCTTGAAAAAATAAAAAAAAATTGTGTTGTATATAATCTGACCTGCATAGGACTCTAGCTGAAACCAGTCAAATTAAAAGCACCTAAATATCTAAGAGTTCTTTTTACTGCTTTAACACACTACGTAAAAGCATGTATATTTCACTGAACTTTTAAAGCTTCATCTGCAAATTGTATTTTATTTCTTTGTCAGAGAAATTTATTTTGTGATATTATTTTTTATTTAACTAACTACATACACATCTGTTTTTATTTTAATAGGTATAGAGCTCCAGAAGTATTGCTTAGAGCAACGAATTATAACTCTCCCATTGATATGTGGGCAGTAGGTTGTATCATGGCAGAGTTATATACCCTTGTACCTCTATTCCCTGGTAGGACTGAAATAGATCAGATCTTCAGGATATGCTCTATTCTGGGAACACCAGATCAAGTAAGAAATGTCTGCCATTAAAAACATACATCTTTGATTAAAATCTTGAACTTCTTGAATGCTCTTTTTAAACCTGAAAATTTATCATAGTTTAAAAAAAAAAGCTTAATATTTGATGGCAATATATTATAAAGTTAAGTGACTAAATTAGAAAAAACAGTTTGTATTTCATTGAACTTTTTAAAGCTTCATCTGCAAATAAGTGTAAAATAGTGTGTAAATTTTCTTGCTGGACAAAACACATCTCTGATTTAAAAAAATATATTATCTGCTATAAATTTATATATATATATAAATCTTATAAAAAATGACATATTTGCTTAATAAATGTTTTTACACTTAAATAAGCATAAAAGTAAAAATAGTTTAATAAAAAAAAAAAAAAAACCTTTTATAAGCATTCAATGTTTATTCAAAAAGTCATGCCTTATTTCTTGACTGCAATTTATGTTGTTCCAAAAAATTTCCTTTCAATGGATTAATTTGACACAGTGACTGATTATGGAAAATTTATCGTTTTGATTTAAACTTAGTAGAAAGCAAATTTATTAAACAAATTATAATTTTTGCTCTGTTTCTTTTTTAAGACATGGCAACAGAAAAGTAAAAAAAAAAAAAAAAAAAAAAAAAAAACATTATTTATACTGTCATTTATATTCAGGATTTCTAAATTGTATTCTATACATATAATCATACTTTAATATTAAACTATTAATTGATAAGGGCATATTATATGTATATATATATATTACCCTTTATTTTTTATTTATTTTATTTTCTACTTTTTAGTATTTAAAATAGTTCATTGTTGCAGTTTCACAGCCAATTGGCATATTTAGTGAGTATGGCTTGGTGCATAAATAACTCCATTGTTGTTGCAACTTATGTACAGTTATAACCATAAAGAATACTTTTGATTTATCACCTGCACCCTGCTAATAGAAAAATACTTTAAGAATAAAGTATTAATTTATAATTAAGTTCTAAAAATATTAAAATGTTGTATTGTCATCTGAAATACAGCCATGTTCATAATTTTTATAATTCTAGTATATCAGAAAGTGGGTGAAAAATCGATTATGAAATTTTACCTGCGCATATATGAACCAAGTTAAGTTAAATAAAAAATCTAAACAGCAAATAATCCCTGGCTGAACTTCTGCCAAGCGAATTACTACGGAGACAATATGCTCCCAGTAAAATGATTCAACTTTAAGTCATTTACAAACTTAACAGTATGTGCCGACTAATTTATTTCCCACATTAATCTGATTTACTGCTGACATTTGCATTTCATCTACAACTAGAGAATTCTCTTTACGATCACCATTCATTTACCATTCATTTACCGGCAATTCTTATAATAGGCCAAAATTTAGCCAATATCTTACTGTTGGGGAAGTGCAATTAAGAAACATAATTTGTATATTCTGATGATTTATGATTTTGTGTTCCTTAGACTGAGACAGAATATTATCACACTGTTTGTTTTCTTATCTTCTTTTAAATTTATCATCTGCATGCTGCATTATTTATAATACTTTTGGAAATATATTTTAAATTATCTGATGCAGATTTGGATAGTTAAATTTTATTTTGAATGATAGATAAAGTGTTTCAGATTTTGAAAAAAAAAAAAAAAAAATCCACACTTGCAATGTTGAAATTATCAGTTTTTATGAAATCAAATACCATATGTAATGGCATAGATCTATTCTATCATATCTTATTCATGGAAAATATTCTATGCAAATGAAAAAAAAAAAAAAAAAAAAAGCACATAAATCAAAAGAATCAAAAACAAAACATTCAGTTTTCCAGTTTGCTGTGATTGACAATTTGTCAGTGGAGAAAATAAAATTTAAATCAGAATTGTGTGCATAGAAGAAGAATGAATTAAACACAAAATCATATACAAGAATGTATAAAAGTCTTAAAGACAGTTTAATGTTTTTGAGATGCAGAATTAATTGTGTCAAGATCCACTGGTTTAGAAATACTGTATTAAATTATACATTTTAGATTCTAGTATATTTAGTGTACATTTTAGATTGTAAATTTCTGAAATCCAGTTTCTATTAGCTATTGTTATTTATATTTTTGCCCATTTTATAATTTAAAAAAAAATTGTGTAGCTATTTTCGTGAATTTCTAAAAAAATTTTCACTTCTAATTTTTTATTGAATAAAAAATTCAAATTCACACCTAGAATGTTGAAATTAACAGTTTTTCTGAAACATTGATGTATAAAAGTCTTAAAAACACAGAATAAATTGTGTCAAAACCCACTGGTTCATAAATACTGTTTAGATTGTAAATTTTAGATTTCAGAAATCCATTTTCTATTAGCTATTGCTATTTATATTTTTGCCCGTTCATAATTTAAAAAAAAATTGTGTCGCTATCTTTGTGAATTTTTTGAAATTTTTTCACTTATTTTTTCGTTATTAATAGAATTTTGAATTCATTTCTTTCTGTAGAGAGATTGGCCTGAAGGTTATAGGCTAGCTGCAGCTATGAATTTTAAATTCCCCCAGTTCATCGAGACTCCCCTTCATGAAGTAGTAAAAAATGCTAGTCAAGATGGTTGTTCACTATTAAAAGATCTATTAAGGTGGAATCCTGATAAAAGGCCTACTGCAATTACGGTAATCATTTGTGCTCATTATATAAAGTATGTAATAAGATCCAAAAGTTTCCGGCTTGCATATAAAACAAAATGTTTGACAATATACTTCTTGTGAGCATGTTTTGGCAACATTAAATGAATAAATTAGAATTTTTCATTTGTGAAATTTTTCATTGAATAAAAGGTTGTGCTATTTTGTTATATATGTATAAAATTGAGTATCTTTCTGTGATTACATTTTTGACTGAAAAAGGTCTCGTAGGACTGAAAAGATCCCAGAGCATTAAAACTCTGAGCTTCATTAACCAAAAAAATCTTTTCAGAGAGTAATTTCACTTCACTTGAAAGTTTTTTGGAGTAATTTACAAAACATATTTTTTGCTTATATATTATCAAATTTTACCTTTATGAAAGAAAGTTTGTAAATATTGAAAAGCAAAATTTAAGTGCAGGATTATACATTTTTTTTTAACAATAATTTTGCTTTTAACACAGTTTTATGGATCATCGAGTCACCACCAATACATTTTTATATATTTCACTTTATTTTATTTTGAGTTGAATACTCTCTTAGAACATGCAGTACAGGTATGGTAAGCCTTTTCACATCTGCATGCCAGTTTAATTTTTTTTTTTTTTTTTTTTTATGTGGCCATGATGTTTCAAATAAAAAACAAATTTAGTGGATAAAAGATTAATCAATCAAACTTACTTGAAATTTTTTCTTAGGATTTAAAAAAAAGATGAGTAAGATAAGCATTATACTGTAATAATTATAGTTATAGTTTTATTTTAGAAATTAATTTAAAAAATAATACAATTAAAGGTGATTTTTGTTGTTGCATCTTGGATAAAAAATAATTATCAGATTCAAGCTTAGTTACTTTTCACAACAAACTGAACTGGAATTATCTTACGAGTGTTTTCAGTTTGAGTTTTTATATTATTCATTTCAAACACCCGTGTCTCACAGATATAGACAGAAAAAAATGTTAAAATGGAAATGGATGAAAAATGGAAATAGCTCTAAAATTAAATTCCAAGTTGCTATACCTTTCTTTTTCTATAATTCCCAAATCTTGTCTTTGTTTGGTAAGCTTTTGAGCCCATATTGAACAAGATTAAAATTCAATCTGTAATTAAAATTCAAGTTGCAAGTAAAATTTTGAAATCAGTAGAATTTAAATTGATATTTTGTTACTACATCTTGATTTAGAACCTCAATCAACACTTTGCTGAAAATATTCTGTTGCTTGCCACTTATGGCATGGGTGCCATAGGTTTGCCATCCCTGAAGTAATAGAAAGAGGAATTAACAATCTGATGATAAGTTTCTATTATTATTAACATATGTTTCACTATTTTCCATGTCTTTTCTCTTAGAAACAAATTTGCAAATAGTCAAATGTTTAATAACTATTCCTTAACAAAATATGAGCACACTCTTAAATTATTTTCTTGTGAAAGTGTTATGGATAGGATATTCTTTGTTGAGTCAAAAATAAATACAGTGGACTCCCTCTATCTGAACACTCTCTAATGTGAACACCCCGGTATTATGAACACTTTCTGATGGTCCCGGCGAAACTCCATAGACTTAACAAAAGATGAACTCTCTGTATTCTGAACACCCTCTAATCTGAACACCCCACTATTATGAACGCTACTTTTGATCCCCATTCTAACCCGCCTCTCCGTAAACTGAACGTGTGTTTGCAGTCGGAATGCGGGGAATTCCCGCATCATGGAAATTCAGAAGAATTGTTGCATAAGAATAAAAGGTTCGATGAACTCTATTTAAAAATAAAGAAACAAAATGATTTCTAGATTTTAAGATCTACCCTATGCTGAAATTTGTTTCAAAAATTCAGATAAAATCTTCAGATCAAAACAATCATTTTTTATGCAAAGAGATACAAGAAAAAATAATGTAAAAAACATGTACGTGATTTCCCCTCTCCCAAGCTGAGATAAAAATAGAAAGATTGCGCAACAGAAATGCCCATTCCCCAATGACAGATAAGAGACAACAGGTGTTAGAGGGGGTGGCTAAAAAAGGATCATGGTTTCTTTTCTGCACACATGGTAGCATTATCGCTTCTGTTTCTTTCTTCCTTTTTGCTCGGCAAAGAAAAATTTTTTCGTTATTTCACTATCGTTGCAGGGAAAGAATCACACCACTTACGCAGATATTTGTCAGAAATAAGTAAGAAGACGACAAAACGGAAAGAACTGAAGATGCAGGAAAATTACGAAGTTGTTCAAAAATTAAAATCAAAAGTAAGTCAAAGAAAAATTGCATCTGAATTTGGAATTTCAGTAGGTCAAGTCAATGCCATCAGCAAGAAAGAGAAAGAAATTATAGCCGCTTTTGAAGCAAATGAACCTTCCTCAAAGTGTAGAATTTTCGAAAAGAAAACGGGAAACGAGAACATAAACAATCACGTCTGGAAGTTTTTTTGCCAAATGAGAATGAAGAATCTTCCTGTCACTGGACCCCTGTTAAAGCAGATTGCTCTGGGTTTTGCAGAAAAGGAGAAAATCACGGAATTCAAGGCATCAGAAGGATGGCTGACTCACTTCAAAAGTCGGCATAACATCGAAATCAAAATAATCAATGGTGAAGCTGCAGACGTAAATATCGACACTGTGGAGGAATGGAAAAGAAAGCTTTCGAATATAACGAAGGATTTCGATGCCGCTGACATTTTCAATGTTGACGAAACCGGCCTGTTTTTCAGAGCTCTTCCAAATAAAACCTTAGCAGAAAGAAGCTAGAAATGCGTGGGCGGAAAAATGTCAAAAGAAAGACTTACCGTCGTGCTTTGTGCCAGTTTTACGGGTGAGAAGCGCAAACCACTTGTGATCGGAAAAAGTGAAAAACCACGGTGCTTCAAAAATGTGAATATAGTATCATTGCCTCTGCACTCGAATCAAATCAAAAAGCCTGGATGACATTCACAATTTTCTCACAATGGTTGGAGGGCATTAACGAGATGATGAAGAGAGAAGGAAGAAAAATTCTTCTTTTTGTGGATAATGCCAGATCACATACAAATGTGCAGCTGAGCAATGTGAGCGTGAAGTTACTGCCACCGAACTGTACTTTTAAAATCCAACCACTAGATCAAGGAGTAATCAAGACCTTTAAAGCTCACTACCGAATTCATTTTTTGAAGAAAATGCCCGTGGTGATGGAGGAGACAAATTCGGCAACCGAACTAACGAAGAAGGTCAATGTCATGTGTGGTGAAAAAAAATAGAAAAAAAAGAAGATAATAGGAAAGATGGAATTAATGCATTTTCTGACATAGAATTATAGATAGAATTTTGAATATTAAAACATAATTTAAATTTTGCAATTTCCTAAAATAGATGAGCAATAATTTAGCCAATGATCGAAAGTGGGAAGAATAAACAATAAAACAATGCGTTGTGAAAAGAAGATAAAAATTTGGAATATTATAAAAATAAATTAACAAATTCTTTATAGTAAAATGTAACACTTCTTACCTGAACTGAAAGATCTGCATCACTGAAAACATAGATAAATACGATGTTTATAGTGCCACTAGAGATTAGGTGTTACTTTAAAATCTTCATATTATTAAATAATATTTATTCATGAGGCATTAAATTATTTTTAAGATTATCAAGTTAGCTTTTAATTTTAAAGGCACTCTGTAAAATATACGTTATAAATATCAGATTGATAATAAATTATAAAACACCAAAGAAAGAGACATAGGTTGAACAACACATTTTTATTCATATATAAATAAAAGTTAAAAATAGATAGTTTGTATAATATTAATGGTATGTGCACAACCTTACAAAATACCGTATTGACTTTAAAATTAGCTAGTTAGGATTTAGAATATAAGATGAATATAGACAAAACAAAAATTAACAGATGAATTGATAGTATGAGATGAAAAGTTTATTATGAATATCACACAGTTCATTAGCTAGAAATCAACAGCAAAATTTATCATGAATGACGATTGATTTTTTGCTTTAATAAAAATCACGATTTGTATGTACAGTACCAGCGATAAATGGATGTTGAAAATTTCAATAATTAGACTTCTGTATAAGCAAATATCACTAATAAGATTCTTCTTAATGATACCATATCAATACGCATTGTAGTACAGAAATATCAAAACGTAGTATATTCTTATTGAAAATGATTATTCTCAGCTGCATCATAAGATTAGTTAATAATGGAAAAATATTACCACTGTTCTAGAACTTGCTATAATTTTCGTGAGAAAGAGGATGCTGTCCAGCTCATATCAGCCACTATAAGCCGTAAACCTTTTTTTTTTTTGGAAATAGGACATCTTTGAGATCTTTTGTTGAATCAGTGATCATCAACAGTCCCTTCTTCCGCACTTCTGTAGCCAAACTTGAGATTCATAATAGATGTCTTTACATAGTATCAATATTAAATTTATTTACATACTATAACTTAAATGATTGTTCATAATTTGTGACGAGATTGTACTGAAAGGACTCTACTGCTGGACCTGTTTAGTCCAACAGTAGGCCAGTCAGAAAATAGTATTTTTGAGGAGCGCGGAGTGCGGACTTGTTTCCACACCCACGTCCAGAAGCCAAGAGATCAGACGCTTACGGAGATACATTGAAGTCCCCCGTTTCGTGCCGAAACTTTAATAGCCAATCAGAGACCTCCACGCTTCTACGCCGTTCAAAACTCCGGTGCAGATAATGCCACAGGAAAAATGCTTAAAGATTAAACGTAACGACTCTCAACTCAAGTTTGCGATCGCTAAAGCTAGTGCGTTGATGGAAAAAAGTTAATATACGATTGGCAACCGCTGATGAATTAAAATGGCGCTTGTTTACAATTAAAAGAATATAGAAATTAGCGTTATGGTTGCCGATCAAATGAAAATAAATTTAGAAAATGGGAATTAATTAAAAATGGGAAATAAATAATTTAAATTTAAAAATAAATGAATAAATTTAGCATAAATGAATTTTAATAATAAAAAGAAATAGATGTTATGTTCGTGTCATAACATTTACCCACGGCCTATAGAAAAAAAATAGAAAAAAAATTTTGAAGCTGTGGCATCAAATCGAAACAAGAATTTTGAAAAATTTAAACTATTGACGGAGTTGAACTGAAACTTTAAAGTTAAATGAAAAATTTAAAATTAGCTGAATCCTAACCATACCTAAAACATAACACTTATATACCAAATGAGAAAAAAATATATATACTATTTACAAATGTAAAACAAAATCAACAATAGCAGTACTATCGCATAAAACACATACAATAGCCATGAAAAAATTTGGCATCAAATTTGACTTCTTAAATAAATTATGTACAGTGCTATAGACTTAAAATAGAAACCAATAAATGCCAAAACAAAAAAAAAAATATATATATTACATACATATATACACACAAGTAAAATTTGTTCAGGTAAGTTGGAAAAAAAAAATTTTACCATGAAGAAAACAAGAGAAATTCATCCAAGACTTCAATGGAATATATCACACAAGGTAAGTGCATAAATTTACATATTGACAATTGACTCTCTAAAATTACCCAATATAACTTGCCAAGTACATTTGGCATTGTAAAAACTACGTAAAATAAATAAAGCCTTAAAATGAAGAGCTTTAACCTTAAATTTATCAAATTTTTGCACATAATGAGATCCCTCCAGAGAAGTTAATTGGGCCTAAATAACATCCCTAACATTTTTGTAAAATAAAAGAGTTATCACAATATGTACTTGAAATTTGGAAAATTTTTTAAGAAAAGAACAGCATTCGAAAACTTTAAAGGAATTTAAATCAATTTTTTCCTATGAAATTTAATCTACTGAGGAGAAACAGGACCGAAAATTTTTTGAGACCAATATCAATTTATTGCATAACACCAATTGTTATCTGGCAAAAAGCGAAGGAAGTTTCCTTATAGCATTGCCTAACAATGGTGCAAAAAAGTAGAACATGATTTTGAACTAGTACCTCAATCTATATACATCTGATTTTATTAAAGTGTGCACACTATGAAAGAAGGGTAAAAAAATATATGTAGTTCATACCAAAATTTAGAGTAGCTAGCATTTTATCACCAAACCTAGCAGAACTAACAAAATCCCTTATAAAAAAAATATGAATTCTTCCTCAATTTGATAATCCTATCCGAACAGACTAAAGAGATATACTCAAGAGAATGCAAGATAGCCTGAGGTTAGAAAAAAAATTTAACAAATCATGCTACTTTTATCATATTCTTTATCATTTTTCATATTTTTCATTTATTTCTTTATTCATTTCATTTATTTTTCATTTTATATATATATTTGTTTTTGTCTCAAAATAAAATTATTTATCATTTGTTGTTGTTTTGTTTATTTTTTCAATGGGATGTTAAATGAGTACTCTTATTAGAAATGATAAAAATTTTTTATATAAACAATTTTGCACACTCCTCAGCTATTTACATTAATGAAAAATTTTGACTCATAAATAGTTTATGAATTGGACCGTAATTCTCTGTAACTGTGACACCAGAAAAATTAATTAAAATCTATTGTCAAAATTGAAACACAAATAACTACAACATTGAAGATTAACTATAGCAAAAAAAAATTAATAATAAAGATTCTATCAAAATTCTACTTTGCCACCCGAAAACTGGAGAGCTCCAAGAGGCATTATGCTCTTTTTGTGCGGAAACCCATGCAAGCCAGCTAGAATGCACGATTCTTACATCTGAGTCGAAAAAAAATTGTGCCTTTATAGCAAAGTTAGATTTAAAAAAACTTTCCTAGTAAAATTTAAAATTAAGGAGGATATTGAATTATTGCTATAGTAAAAAAAAATATCTAAGGGAAATTGGTGTCACGAGAGATAAAAATAAAGGTATTTATCAAAAGATAATCATTTTGAATTCCAAAAATCTTATTACAAATATAGCTTTGAATGTTAAAATTTTGCTCTGTCAGAAATTTATGAGATTTTTATCAATGAATATTCCAAAACTTATTTTTTATTTTAAACTGAAATATATTATATCAAATTTTAAGTAAACTGTAAAATAGAATTAAAAGTACTTGAAAGGATAAGATATTTTTCTTTTAAAATTTTCTACCAAATGTAAGTTATCAATTATTCATCAAAATCATAAAAATTATCTCCAAGTTTTAAAGTCTCCCTCAAAATATACAACTGCACTTGAAGGAATAGTCAGCCGAATTTTCCTCCTGTGTGCTTATTACACAAATTAGGAAAAATTAAAAACCAAAGATAAACCCAATTAAAAATTTTGCTTACAAACCAATTACAGACTTTAATTACAAAATTTATTGCCAAAGTTAAAAGATGTTATCGAAAATTTATAGTTATTGCTTCATACTGAAAATATTAAAATCAAATTGAAAAGAAATTTATAATTAAGTAAATTTTAAGATAAATATCAGGAAAAATGTCAAATTGAAACCTTTCACAAACTGAAACCCTTCATAAACCAGTTAAGGAATAGAAGCAGATAAAAAAAAATTAAAATTCAAACATAAATCCCAAATATTAATAAAATTTACACGGACTGATAGTTCCATGCATCATTATCGGGTACTTTTTAGCAGCTAGCAAGGAGAGTACCACTTAACCAGGATGACATGGACACTACCAATGAATAATACCGACCAAGGCATTATTTGAACATATTAAAAAAATTGAATTTGAGGAAGTAAATGTATGGAAAAAAAAATTTAAGAAATTTTGCTTGTAGAGGTAGAAATAGTAATTTTTTAAATATTAACCTTCAAAAACCATTAAAATTTACCTATAACAGTCATAAACCTTTTATAAACAGAAAGTTGTCATTAAAATTGAAAAATATTGTCTGAGAATAATAAATAGAGCCTAGAATTGTAACAGAAAACAAAATATCAAAATCTACCCTTTAAGAATAAGTTTAAAAAATACAGAATATTTCATTTAAATGAAAACAAAATAATATATTTTATCACAGTCATTTTTAAAGAGAGTCAAAAATTAAAATGTACCTTGCTGAATATTAATATTAGACTATGTAAATTCAAATTGTAAAACTTAAAAATTTATGTACACAAAATACAATGCAGAAAATTATTCAAAATAAATATCCTGAAAAGAAGAAAAATTATGTTCAAAGATGATTTCCGCCAAAATGTAAAGATGTCTGGACCAGAGACAAAATTATAAATAGAATGCAAAAGTGGTCAATTTCTGCAAATCCATGCATAAATCAACTTGAACATAAATTACCAAAACTAATATAGCAAGTAAAATTATTGCACTCTAAAGGGATGTTAAATAGTTTTTAATATATAAAATCTTTAATCATATAACAGTTATATTTATTTATATTTTAAATCAAAACAGTAGTCAATCATATCTCATTTTTCTTATGTATTAACAAGTACAAATATAGCAACAGGCAAAACAAATATTTTCTAAAATATTTTATATTTGAAGTCATGGATAAATTTAGTGAAATTTTATAAAGCATAACCCAGAAAGAACTCCCGAGAAGAAAAAAAAATATATATAGTTCGAGGGTTTGTTACGGCTCCATTTAATGTGGTGAAAAAAAATAGAAAAAAAAGAAGATAATAGGAAAGATGGAATTAATGCATTTTCTGACATAGAATTATAGATAGAATTTTGAATATTAAAACATAATTTAAATTTTGCAATTTCCTAAAATAGATGAGCAATAATTTAGCCAATGATCGAAAGTGGGAAGAATAAACAATAAAACAATGCGTTGTGAAAAGAAGATAAAAATTTGGAATATTATAAAAATAAATTAACAAATTCTTCATAGTAAAATGTAACACTTCTTACCTGAACTGAAAGATCTGCATCACTGAAAACATAGATAAATACGATGTTTATAGTGCCACTAGAGATTAGGTGTTACTTTAAAATCTTCATATTATTAAATAATATTTATTCATGAGGCATTAAATTATTTTTAAGATTATCAAGTTAGCTTTTAATTTTAAAGGCACTCTGTAAAATATACGTTATAAATATCAGATTGATAATAAATTATAAAACACCAAAGAAAGAGACATAGGTTGAACAACACATTTTTATTCATATATAAATAAAAGTTAAAAATAGATAGTTTGTATAATATTAATGGTATGTGCACAACCTTACAAAATATCGTATTGACTTTAAAATTAGCTAGTTAGGATTTAGAATATAAGATGAATATAGACAAAACAAAAATTAACAGATGAATTGATAGTATGAGATGAAAAGTTTATTATGAATATCACACAGTTCATTAGCTAGAAATCAACAGCAAAATTTATCATGAATGACGATTGATTTTTTGCTTTAATAAAAATCACGATTTGTATGTACAGTACCAGCGATAAATGGATGTTGAAAATTTCAATAATTAGACTTCTGTATAAGCAAATATCACTAATAAGATTCTTCTTAATGATACCATATCAATAGGCATTGTAGTACAGAAATATCAAAACGTAGTATATTCTTATTGAAAATGATTATTCTCAGCTGCATCATAAGATTAGTTAATAATGGAAAAATATTACCACTGTTCTAGAACTTGCTATAATTTTCGTGAGAAAGAGGATGCTGTCCAGCTCATATCAGCCACTATAAGCCGTAAACCTTTTTTTTTTTTTGGAAATAGGACATCTTTGAGATCTTTCGTTGAATCAGTGATCATCAACCGTCCCTTCTTCCGCACTTCTGTAGCCAAACTTGAGATTCATAATAGATGTCTTTACATAGTATCAATATTAAATTTATTTACATACTATAACTTAAATGATTGTTCATAATTTGTGACGAGATCGTACTGAAAGGACTCTACTGCTGGAACTGTTTAGTCCAACAGTAGGCCAGTCAGAAAATAGTATTTTTGAGGAGCGCGGAGTGCGGACTTGTTTCCACACCCACGTCCAGAAGCCAAGAGATCAGATGCTTACCGAGATACATTGAAGTCCCCCGTTTCGCGCCGAAACTTTAATAGCCAATCAGAGACCTCCACGCTTCTACGCCGTTCAAAACTCCGGTGCAGATAATGCCACAGGAAAAATGCTTAAAGATTAAACGTAACGACTCGCAACTCAAGTTTGCGATCGCTAAAGCTAGTGCGCTGATGGAAAAAAGTTAATATACGATTGGCAACCGCTGATGAATTAAAATGGCGCTTGTTTACAATTAAAAGAATATAGAAATTAGCGTTATGGTTGCCGATCAAATGAAAATAAATTTAGAAAATGGGAATTAATTAAAAATGGGAAATAAATAATTTAAATTTAAAAATAAATAAATAAATTTAGCATAAATGAATTTTAATAATAAAAAGAAATAGATGTTATGTTCGTGTCATAACATCATGGATGCTGTCTATTGGATATCAATTGCTTGGAATGAAATAACCCCCTACACCATCCAAAAATGCTTCTACAAAGCTGGATTCCCGTATGAGAATGAGCAATCAAGGACAGAGGACCAAGAAGCAACAGCTGTGAGTGACTTGGGGTCAATTCTTCAGGAGCTTCATACTGAAATTGAACCTAGAGCTTATCTCGAAGCCGACGGAAGGCTTCCTGTTTGCGACAACATCGTTGAAGTGGAAGAGGGTTGTGAAGACGAAGCAGAACCAGAAGAGACCGATGAAACAAGAACTATTACCTTCAAGCAATATGGCCAAGGGATTCAAGACCTGTTGAACTATGCAGCTGAACATCACCCGGAAGCCTTTCCACTTCTTAAACAACTAGATACCATGTACACAGCATGAGCATACACAATTCAAAAACAAACTAAAATTACTTACTTTTTTAAGTAATGTACCGATTATGTTTTCAAGTAATGTATTGTAAGTATGTAATTGTATATTTTGTAAAACTTTTTAATATACATTTAATATACATTTAATATACATTTTTAATATACATTAAATAACATTTAATTAACTTTTTTTAATTAACTTTTTCAATAGTTTCTAAATTCAGCACCTCCATCTCGGTAACTTGTGTGGTTAACCAGGCTAAGTATTCTATACAGTCTTTAAACTCAATACATAGTAGTAGTAGTGCATTTCCCATTCTCCCTCTATAATGAACACCCCCATAATCTGAACACTTTTGGTCGGTCCCATGAGTGTTCAGAATAGAGAGAGTCCACTGTATTTTGTAATTGCCTGAAAGTATTTATGGCATCATTTCTATCTTCATTTCAACTGGTCGAATTGCAAGCCCTACTGATTCGTTCAATACACATATTAATGTAGTGAAATATTTCGAAATTTCTGAAAATGTAGATGCATAATTTCCCTCATAAACATTTCTTGATCCATGAAGTTTGCTATTATTCGCATAAAGTAATGGCAAATACTAATGCTGGGTACATATTCAATGAAGAATTTTAAGTTGGATTCAATTGGATTCAATTTTAACATTATAAAGATTGCATTAATACTGTTAAGCAAAATTATCATTATGGTGATGTATGTCTCTCACCAGATTCAGTGAGATGAGGACTTTCAGAATATTAAAATGGAGACAGCAAGAAGAAATTATAACAATTTAAAAAGATTTATTAGTATGTCAATACCAATCAAATGTTTGATTGGTATGTCAAATATATATATATATATATATATCAAATTGTGATTGTATAAATACATGAAACTGTGTTCAGATCACTAAAATATTAAGAAAATATTACATACCAGTTTCAGTAGCATTCAGCGTGCTATCATAAATGCAAAAAGTAATAGAAATTTTGCTCAAATTTAACACATTGAAGTGGATTGAAAAAAAAAGTTTATTGACCTTATATTTATTTATTGACCTTATTTTTCTCCAATCCATTTCTATGTTTTAAATTGCAGAAAATTCAAGGGATGAGCTAATAAGAAAATACTTTTAGAAGAGAAACTAGTAATATGAAAACAGCAGATTGAATTTTTTTTTTTTAAAGAGGATTTTATGTAAAACTTCCAACAGTCTGACAAAGGAGGCATGTAAGTCGTAATTAACAGACCTCTTAACAGACCTTTTATAATATTTATAGATATGAAATATTTACTAAAGAGTCAAGTTCAAAAGTGGATTTACAGATAATTTTAGCAGAATCTTTGACCTAAATTCTAAAATGATCTATAAACATATTATTTGTAACTGTGACTGTGCTATCCTCTCTTTGTCAAATTGTTGGAATTTTTGCATAAAATCATCTCTTTCTTAATTTTTGTCTACTGCTTTAGTATTACCAGTTCATTTTCTCTATAAATTTTTTTATTGTCTGATTCTTTCAATTTCCCACCATTCTTTTGATCAGTAAACTTATCTTTTCAGTCTGCATCTAAAGTATATATTTAAGAAAAATATCTGTTATTTTATGCACGCTGAATGCTTCCAAAATCAATATACAGTATTTGATGAATTGTTTGGTGCTCTAAACATTGTTTTATTTACTTATGCTGTGTCCAATCTCATTTCAGTTTTCATATAGAATTGTATTTTGTTTTTTTATGTGACTGATCCAAATCAGAATAAAGTTAACTGTGATAGTAAAAATTAAAGTTAATTGAAAAAGCTTGATTTTCCTAATAGTTGTTGGTTATCTACAGGCTGCTAGGTATCCTTATTTTCAAAGTGGTCTTAAGCCAATGGCACAAACGAATCGACGAGTCTCTGCATATAATCATAATCGTCATCTTCCAGACACATATCAAGACAATATTCCAAAGTCTAAAGCTTCTGAGGTAATTTTTTTAAAAGGAATTTTAATAATAGTTTATAGATATCAATATTAACTGTTGTTGTTAAAGATGTTATTTATTTATAGGAGAAATCAGCCTACCGAAAACGATGGGGTGAGCCAGTATCTCAAGAAAATGAAGGACCTTCAGATTCAGAAAATAGCATTATGGGCAGAACTAGCATGTAATTTTCTTCATTTATGTATTTAAAATGTTACAACATTAATTTTAAGAATTATTTGCAATTTATTATTATTGTTACAGGACTTGGAATATGAATTTTTCTAGGGTAGGAATCTCCCTGCTAACATTTGCAAATAATGCAAAAGTTTGAGAGATAGAGAAAATTATATTTAACCCTACATTTATTTTAACTTACTATTGGAATTAACTACGAGTATCTTTAGATGATCTATGAAATGTATCTTTAAATTATCTTTGAAATCTATGAGAATCTCTAAATTGGAATCTTTAAATTGGTTCAAATCTCCTGACAACTCATGATAGATTATCATTAAATGAAAAGAATTGCTAATTTTTGATTTTTATAATATTTTATTTAATATGGATTTTGTATGTAAAGATGGAATTTTGTAATAGATTTTTCACTCACTTTCTCATATGCTAGAATTATAAAAAATTATGTACACACATGTGTTTATGATGACAATGCAACAATTAATATTTTTAGAATCTAATTATAAACTAATAAATTAATTTTAAGGCATTTTTTGGCTGGCTGACTGCATGGGATAGTTCGCGAAATAGTCTTTATGGTTGTTTAAGAGTTGAAAAAATAATGAAGTTAATTATGTGCCAAACTACTCTTGCCAAAATATGCCAACTGGCTGTGAAACTGCAACAAAAATAAATTCACTAGTTCGTGCTTTCTATCAAGCTTAAATCAAAGCTGTGAATTTTTGCAGGCCCGTACCATATTAACGTATTGTAATAGAATTCTTTTAGAACTACATGGATCACAGTCATAAAATTAGGCACGATTTTTAAGATAAACATTAAATGCTTATATAAAAGGGTTTTTTTTTTTTTTTTTTTTTTCCCAAAAACTATTTTAACTGTTATTTTTTTCTGTTCTAAGTGCTAAAGCTCTACAAGATACAATTGTTATAGCCAATGTAAAAGTAATTTTCAAAAAAAAAAAAAAAAAATAATAATAATAATAATGTATTTGCATTGTGTACTTAAACTGTGTTACAAAACTTAGTGAAATCTAATGTGCTTTAATTTTTGAATATTTGATTATACAAAGTATATTAATATTTTTGTATGTTTTGATTTTATAATAATCATTGTATTTTTCTCCCACTTGTTTGTCTTCCAAAAAAGCAAATTTCTCAAAAAAAAAAAAAAAAAAAAAATATATATACAGTAGAACGTCGATTAACCGAGCTTCGATTAATCGAGGTTTCTGTTAACCGAGTCGATAACAAAGTCTGTTTTTTTTTTTTTTTTTTTTTTTTTTTTGTGAATGAGCCTTGAAAAATACCACACGTTTTAGTTCACTGTCCGTGGCTACATAATTATTACACTACAGGCTACATAATTATTCAAAAGAGAAGAGAGGATGAATCCCAGCAAAGGGTAAATCCACCGACAGACGGAGAAATATTTGAGATTATTAATCGCATTAAAAGATGTGAAGAAGTTTTGGAAGAGGACATTTCTGAATGGCTGGACGTTGAAAACCAACATCCAAGTTTTCAAATCCTTAATGATAAAGAAATTATACAAGCCGTTAATTCCTATTGTACATTAATGATGCTGACAATGAAGACCAGGACTTTGAGGATTCAAGGACTATAAGTTATACTGAAGGTGTTCAAGCACTAACAACTGCCCTAAAATATTTGGAGCAAAGAAGCGATGTAGCGCAGATAGATCTTCTGCTGCTCAAAAATTGGCGTGATCGGACAGCCACTGATAGAAAATCTGGACTTAATTTAGAATAGTTAAAAAATTTTCAATTTGCTTTTTAAAATTTACTATTTTTAGTTGATTTCCTTTTTAAATTTGTTGAGCTGTGAAACATAACTTTATATGTGTTTATTTTTATTATTCAAAAAACATTTTACTGTATTTTATTCTAAGAGATGTTAAATTCGCGAGCACGGTTAGTTTTTATGCACAATTTCTATTAACCGAGATTTCCGATATCCGAGGTACTAGCGGTCCCAATTAGCTGAGATAATCGAGGTTGCACTGTATATATATATATATATATATATATATTTGAATTTCTTGGGCAAGAGGCTCAATAGAAATCCTTGGGTGGGATTTCAAAATTTGGGAACTGAAATCTGCATTTCAAGCCCTGTATTATTATTTTTAAAGAATTTTATCTGTGTGATGTCTGAGATGCAAAGTGAAAGTTTTGACTTTTCAAAATTACTTAATTTTATTGTTCCTTGGTAATTTCAAATGTACCTTTCTAAATTTAAAAAAAAAAAATCTACCAAACTATCTTAATTTCTAGTTTTTTACATGGTTTACCATAGTCTAATAAGTTATATTAAAAACTGTTGTATATTGCTAGTTTTACTCTTTATTTATTGCGTTTTTTTTTTAGCCTTTTTTTCATTATTATAATTGTATTGTGAAAGATGCTAAAGGCAAACTATCATCCCCCCCCTCCCCTTCATTCATAACATATCTCAAAAAATTACCTATTTTACATTTTAAATTTGTTATGATTTCTTATGTAAATAACATTCAGCCAAAACTTTAATGAAACTTTAAATTAATTTTATTAAACTAGACATTTAAAATATGAAAATAATTTTAAAAGAAAACATATTTTATTGTTATTATTTTTATTTTATTCATTGACTTGTAAGACGTAATCAGAGTTTTAAAAATAATATTTCATAAACTTTATGAACAACTTTATTTTATACTTTGTAACTGATGAAAAAATTTTACTCACATTAAAAAAAAAAAAAAAAAAAAAAGGCTGGGAGATTTTATGTAAAATATGTAGTGATGATTTATGTAAATGCATTGATATTTTAATGTGAATTTCCCCTCTTAAAATAAACTATTAGATTAAATTTGCTAAAATGATTTGAGTTGTTTCAGTGAACTAAAGATAGATATTGTTTCAAATATTAAGGAAAAATTAAAAGAAGAATAAATTAAATAAATGCATTAATGCTTTTGCAAATTCTAGCCTTTTCTTCTATCTCTCTTTTTTTTTAAAAATTAGTAATATCATAACGTAAAATTTTATATCACCGTCATACTTATCCCAATCTCAGATAATTGACGGTCTTTATTGTTCTTAAGTATGTGTCAAAACTGTAACTGCTTGGGACTTGTAGATGAGTTTCCTGTTCCACAAAAGAAAACAAAAATAAGAACTTAACCCCCATGTACTATCTATATCTAGTCCCTGTATTGAAGACAACATCTTTGTTAATATATTTTAAAAGCTAAAAGTATTGTTGAGAAATCAATTTGATAATAAATCTGTAATTTATAAATGATCTAAAATTTACTTTTTTCTTTTACAATGTATTGTTTTTATGAAAATTGTCTTAGTTAAGATTTTAAAACTTATTGTTTTGTCATAATCAGATTTTTTTTTTCTCTGTTATATACAGAGTGTTTCAAAAATAATCACCTGATTTGAAATGTGTTTATTATGAAAAATATTGAACATAGACACTTAAGATTAATTTTATATTACCTGGCTAATCATAAAGTTTTTTTACAAACCTAAATAAAGGTGCTCAATATGTCTGCCTTTGAATGCATGGCATATGTCTATAGGATAGTCAAATTCGTCCCAAACTTTTGGGAGCATTTCTGCATCCACTGCTTCTATAGCTGCTGTTATACATATCTTCAGTTTGGCTAATGTAGCTGGAAGAAAAGACACATAAGTCTTTTATAAACCTCCACAAGAAGAAATCGCACACTGAGAGGTCTGTGATTTGGGAGGCCAGTGATGTTTAACTAAATCGTCAAGTCTCGTACAGGGCAATTCCACCGTTACGTGTGTGACTTTTAGAGAGTGTTTTTTTGCAAATTGTGACGAATTTGGAAGTGAAATTATTTAGATAATCTTTAACTTTTTTTATTGCTATTACAGGACACATCATTTTTGTAGTGACAAAAGTAATAAACAGTGACTAAAGTATTAAATTAAAAAAAAAAATAGTAAAGTCGTTGTTACATGTGTGACTCAGAAAAATCCCACATGTAACAACGACTTTACTATTTAAAAAAAAACAAACCTGTTATTACTTTAGACTAAAGGTGTCACTACAAAAATGATTCTGTATGTGTCCTGTAATAGCAATAAAAAAAGTAAAACATCTAAATAATTTCACTTCCAAATTGGTCTCAATTTGCAAAAAAACACTCTCTAAAAGTCACACACATAACGGTAGAATCGCCTTACAGCTGATCCAATTTTGTGAAACTCTAGATTTCCTTCTTTCTACCTATACATTATTCGATCAAAACAGATTAAAAGCTGAATAGTTATGATTTTTTTTAAATCTCATGATTCTTTTGAAACACCCTGTAATTTAAATATCATCTGTCTCATCTATCTGTATATACTTTCGTAAAAAAATTACTTATGGAAACAATATTTATTCTAGCATTGATAGACAGCCTACTCACGATCTTGTGACCCGCCTTTCAGCCAAACAACAATATGTGGGCAAGCCCCGATACATAGCTGGGCAGAGTGGTAGAAGTGTTTTATATAACGATAGTGCCAGGTTAAAAATGGGTGGTATGTTGTAATTTTACTTATAAACATGATATAAAGCTTGTAGTTTATTATATTTTGTTAAGTGTAATGTTTAAAACAGTGGTTTTTAACTTGTAGGACATGTCAAGTAGAGGTCTCATGGGCTAAAATTTTGAAGCCCGAGCCTGGTTTGGCTTTACACCAGAACAAGAATGCATGGAAAGCTAAAAGTTCAGGCCAAACCTGGGTCAAAAAAAAAAAAAAAAAAAAAAAAAAAAACTTAATTATGATATGCTCAAGCTAGCTTATCTACAAAAATGTCAATATTTCTTAACCAACCAATTCTATAATTAAAGTTCTTTTTAAATATATACATAAATATTGTGGAAATATTTATGCAAAAATTTTGAAGTACCATGTAATTTGGGGTTACTTAAACCCATAACAAGAAAAAAAAAAGTTTAAAAATAATCCTGAGTCTACTGTGTTGACAGTATTGTTGCAATTCTCTGAGTGTCATTGAATTATGTCAATGCTCTCAATACAGTAGAACCAGAACTGATTTAAATCATCTTTTTTGTCATCGATTCAACTAATCTTAGTTTATGGTATGCCATTTTTCAGACTATATGTTTGCAAGAAATGAAGTATGGAATTATAAAATGAATGATCAATAAGGCAAGACCCAGTAAAAAAATTAATACAGTTGAAAATTAAAGGAAAGATTGTAAAAAAGTCATAATTTTCAAGCTATAAATAAAAAATAGTAGATTTAAAATATTTCTCTTTAGTTTATTAAAACAAAGTAAATTTCTGAAGATTGTGTTAACGAATGTGCCATATCATTATTACTTTTACAAAAAAAAAAAAAAATAAAATAAAAAAAATAAATAAAATAAAAGTCTAGGCCCAACTTGAGTTTGCAGAAAAGTGAGTAAGTCTGGGTCCAGCACAAATCCAGTAAAATAAAATTGGCCTGAATCTGTCCTGCAAGACGGGTAATAAAAAATAAATAAAAATAAAGATAAATAATTAAATAAAATAAGACTGTTAATATAGGAACTGTTTCCTTTGAATAATTCAGTTGAAGTATACATTTAAACAATTTCTTAAACCAAATAAACTCTTAAACATAAAATGCAAGTTGAAGATTGTTATTGAAGAAATTAATCATATATTTTAGCTGAGAATTTCTGTTTTCATTTCTCATGTAATGAACTACTACATAGATATATCATGGTTATTATTTACTGTTATTCTGAATTGCTTTTGATAAGGAGATTTTATAAAAATTACAATTTGGCAATAAAAAAGAGTGACTTTTATAAACATATTAGTAATAAAATTCTATACAAAGTATAAAATTGCTTAAAATAACTTTAATTTATATATTTGGAAATCATTCAAAGTGATTTAAATTTTTTATATCAATAAGGGAAAAGATGAATGAAACAAATATTCTTGCTTAGCCAGACATTTTGAAATTTCATTCATGAGATGAAAATCCATGGGTGGAATGAGAATCCATATGAATGCATACTTTTTTCATTTATCTTTTTACTGGCAACCACTGTTTATAAAAAACGATCTGTATTTTATTGTAATCAATTTATTGGTTTCTGTGACGACTTTAGTAATTATAATGTTTAGAATTCCACGCAATAAAAAATGTATTGGCAAATTTATCAATTTAATTCAATTAAACTTTATTATAATCGTTTAGTATCATCTCACACTAGCTGATGCTTGCCAACCCATGCTTTAAGCACTATATCATTTTGACAAAAATTTAGTATTTTATATATAAAAGCATTTTCTGCTAACTGAAATGTCATTTTCACCTGTGAAAGCTTTTAGAAAATATTAGAATGTTTTTAGTTCTTAGTAATGTAAAATTCATTCATAAAATTGAATACTTATTTTAATTTTTCAGAAACTTTTTATTCCTTGTATATCACTATTTACATGCAGAAATAAAGATTAATGACTATGACTGCATGTTGACATATACATAGTAATATATTTTATATTCATGGATGAAAATTCATCTTTTCTTTTGAGAATGATATCATTTTCACCTCTGAACCATCCCATCTTTCTAAGATTAGGATGTTACTTAACACAATCATTTTAAAATGCTTGAGTTTTATGAATGCTAATGCATTTTTTCTTTTAAATATGGCATCATTTTCACTAGTGCAGCATATTTCTGATTGGTGCACATATTGATCAGGCAAATTGAATTTTATGTTAAAAAGAAATATAACAAATAGAAGATACTGAAAACAATATTAAAATGAAATCCATTCTGATATTAATTTGTAATAGCAAGAGAGTTTGGTACATTTAAATGTATTGCTTCTCTAATATAATTTTGAATTGTTTGAACAAATAAAATTATTTTAATGATTAATTTAAATGTTTAATATTAAATTAGCTTCAATATATTGCTACAATGTTTAAATTTTATTCACTAATTTGCTGATAATTTAAAACAGTTTATTGTCAGAAATATTTAACTTCTCTTGTATAGGTATGTAATTTATTCTTATAATAATTATTTTGATGGCTATAATTTGCTAATTATATTTGCATCTCTTTTATTCATTATATTCAAACTCTGTTATCTTTTATTTAAAATTTGATAAATATTAAATTGCGGATTTTACAATAAATCTTGTTAAATGTGTATTAAAAATAACTGTTTGTTTTAGGTGTTTATAATAGCAATGCTTTTCCTACTTCAACTTTTGATCGACGGAATTCTCAGCCAACTATAAATGGAACACCAGTACAAAAGCCTCCTAGAAATTATGGTCAACCTTCCAACCCTGTTTTTTCGATACCTGGCAAGGTGGATTGGAGTGCAAAGTAAGCTTTAAGATCCAATTTAATTTTTGACTAAAACTATGAAAAGTGTTGACAATCTTTTATAGAGTTTTCCTCAATATTTTTGTTTCTTGGTTAGCAGAAGTACCAGTAGACAGTGTTGAATTCAGGCATTTTTCTCTGGGAGGGAATTCTGCAGCTCCCTGGGGGAGGGGGGGGGGCATACCAGACTGCCCCTTGAATTCAACACTGCCACGGGATTAAATAATAGTGGAAAGAAACATCCAGTCCATAACTTTATAAAATTTATTCTATTCAATATAGGGTAAGTGTTCCTATGTTCAATTTCGCCAAAAGGCCGCCGGAGAAAAATGCAAATTTCGTCAAAGGATTGCGGGGAAAATGGAATTTTCGTCAAAGGATCGCTAAAAGACGTGAATTTCGTCAAAAGGCTGCGAAAAAAACAAATTTCGTCAAAGGATCGCAGAGAAAATGTGAATTTCGTCAAAGTATAGCAAAAGAAAAAGAGAATTTTGTCAAAATATTACAGGAAAAGCACGATTTTCGTCAAAGGGTCATGGAAAAATAGGAATTTCGTCAAAGGATCGCGGATAAAACACGAATTTTGTCAAAAGATTGCATAACAGCAAAAATTTCGTCAAAGGATCTCAAAAAATGCAAATTTCACAAAGGATCGCTGAAAAATGAGAATTTCAACAAAGTATCGCTGAAAAAACATGAATTTCGTCAAAAGATCGCTGAAAGATTGCAAATTTTGTCAAAGGATCGCTGAAAAATCGCAAATTTTGTCAAAAGATCTATGGAAAAATGCGAATTTCATCAAAGGATCGCTGATAAAACGTGAATTTCGTCAAAAGGCCGCTGGGAAAAATGTGAATTTCGTCAAAAGATCGCAGAAAAATAGCAAATTTTAATAAACGGATCGCTGAAAAATGCAATTTTGTCAAAGGATCGCAGAAAAAAGAGAATTTCGTCAAAAGATCACGAAAAAAGTGCGATTTTTGCCAAGAGATCGTGGAAAAAAACGTGTTTTCCATTAAACAGTTATGGAAAAACATGAATTTCGTTAAAGGATTGCTGAAAAAAACCAAATTTCGTCAAAGGATCAATGAAAAATCGTGAATTTCATCAAAAGGTTTTCATAAAAAGCAAATTTCGTCAAAGGATCGCAGTAAAGAAAGAGAATTTTGTCAAAAGAACGCAGAAAAATGTGATTTTCGTCAAAGGGTTGTGGAAAAAATGCCAATTTCGTGAAAGGGTTGCAAAAGAACATGTAACTGTCTTTTTAAAAAACAGCATACATGCAAACATCTGTGCAAACATCAATACACACAAACATATTATTATAGGCATAGTTTTTAATCTGAAATAATATACTGAACTAATTTTTGAAAAATCGGGTTAACCTGCATCCAACTTGCAGGAGTCTACACTCAGCTTTAAATAGACCCAAACCGAAAATAGAGTTAACCTAACCTGTACAAAAATAATTATTGCTGTAGTGACGGATCAGTGCGGGAGAAAGAGCAAACAGAAATTCACAATACTTAATTATTGATATATCAATCGCTTATGGGATCGGAATATACCAAAATAAGCCAGAAAACCGAATAAATATTTGCTCTAAATCCTACCCCAACTCGTCATTATAGGATATTCTCGTATAGTGAAATACATTAAGATGTGATGTTGAAATTAGTACTAAAAATAAAGAAATTAATCGTTAATAATAATTCTGAAATTCAATCTTACTGAAAGTTATCTAGTTACTTTATATTTTAGAATTTACTTTATTGACATTAAGTTGATTATTTATTTTATCTGTTTGAAATCTATGTCTGAATCTAAAATCATCTGAAAAGGAAAAAATAAAAATATGACTCACCCAGATAATAATGTTCACAAACAGACCTTTGCAGTTGAACAGTATTTTTATTTGAATAAGAAAAATGGTACCTTTCACATATAAGAAGCCACTTCATATATGATGAATAAAGATGTAAGCATATTTTATACAAGTATAAATATCATGATTCTAGTCCAGTTGTAACTCTTTCTTAAATTTTTAATGAATGTTCACTTAGTAGATGAAATTATTGTTCTTTATATTAACTAGAGTTCATAAAAAAAAAAATTAAATTATTTTGATGTGCAAATGTTCAGGCAGAAAAGATAGTTATTAAATATTTTGGTGTGAAAATGTTCAGGCAGAAAGATAGTTATTAAATTTACTGGATATACTGAAGATGTAAAGTTATCTTCAATCTGATGGAAAAGTCTAAAAATTAATTGAGCTGGAGAATCTTAATTATTGCTGGTATGACTGGAACTTAAACCACGTATGATGAATTGGAACACAGACGATGAAGAAGAAAATTTCTAAGTCAACTCAGTTGAGTCATCATGAGAATTCATTGGGATTTCCGAATATTAAACTTTTTATGAAGAAATGAAGAATCAGGGATGGAGAAGAAAATCTGAATTCAGCAGTTAATCTTGATCAATTATCAGGATGCTCGGCACTTTAAAATACTTCTCATACGAAGAAATAACAATGAGATGGTGACGAAGATAGTCTGTAGAATTTAATTCAACAGGAAGATGATGTTCATTAGTTATGACGATGTGTAGATCTTGATCTTCAGGATGGTCGGGCTGTGTTTCTTCTAAAAAATCGTTGAGTTAAAAATGAATTACTTGAGTAAAGCTTTGGTTTAATCATAACTGAATCCTACTCTACCGGAAAAAATTTGGAGTTTCACTAACTTCATCGCAGGATGTCGAAGAAAAACATTTAGAATTTTTTATAAAAACACTTTAACCAACTGCCAGCTGAATTTTTGAACTCCACTTTTCAAAATCATTCGAAAATTGTGTCCGGCCTTACGGTCAGACACGGTATTTAATACCCGACTTCTACAGCCAAGCGAATGTAATAGACTGATTTTCAAATTCAACTACTTCCTAACTGATGCCGGAAGCTATTATTATTATTAGCAAGGGTCTGTCTAGATTTTTCTCCCAGGGTCCTATTTTTGTAAAATTGTGAACAGCTTTCGACATTTGTGAAAAATCTAGTTCTAATTTTGTGAATTTGAAATTCTCATTATATTCAGGTTCGTGTTTAAAAAGATATATGTATATAAAATACACATATTTTTTTTGTATATGTAAAAGTGACAGTCATATTTTGCTTTTAAATGGTTAAATAGTGTGAAAAGCTTAGCTTAGAGAGAGAAAAGTTTTGTAAAAGGTCTATTTCTAAGACAAAGGATTTTGTGAAGGGTCCTGTTTCAAGGTGAAAAGTTTTGTGAAGGGTCCTGTTTTGAAACAAAACAAATTGTGAAGGGTCCTTTAAAGGACCCAATTTCTTCCTAAACAGATCCCTGATTAGTATTATCATCACCCAACCGGAGAGCCAACCTCATCAGTTTACGGCTTTTTTACTTCCGGCGGAAAGCACCCCAACGCACCAATCAACACACCACCTCCAGGGTACTGGCCGGAAACAACAGGTAAATATTTCAAATTAAATTACACAGATCTTCTGTACAGACTGTCATACGCAGATGACATGAACCCCACATTTCGAGGTTAACTGAAAGTTAACTACAAACTAGCAAGGCCTATACAAAAGAGGCATAATATAATACAAACCAATAAAAACCTAGATATCGGAAGCTAAGTGATCCAATCAGAAAAGGCGAAAATTCCTCTTCTTCATATTAACTGCTTAACTCGCAACCGTCAACGAGAAAAAAGACTCCAGCAGCAATTCAACTCCACACGTAAACAACACGAGCAAACTGAAGACAACAGGCGGCAGAAATTAACTTCGTTCATGTTCGAATGTTCTGGAAAGAATTTCAAACCCCCTTTTCCCCATTGAAAAATGTGTCCCTTAACCTTGAATGCCTACGTGAATAACCCCTAAACCAAAATGGGTGACGATCGCATGCTAAGATGTTGTTTATTCTACGCATAAAGCTTTAATTCTAAATGGCGAGGCGTCATTCTAAAAATGATCAATGTAAACATTACGATTAAGAAAAATGTTTAAAAATATATATCTGCCAAGCTTTAAGTTGAATTTTGCTAGAATTTTGGCAGACTACATAAAGAATTTTGTTTAATCTTTTGAATAAGGTTTAAAACAAAAATTATTAATATTTAAAAAAGTGAAAAATATATTTTTTAACTTGGAAGAAAATTTGCGATACTATCGGAATCAGCAATGTCAACAAACAACGGAAATTTTTTTATTTTTTTATCCAGAGGTTTAAATGAATGATTATATTTTAATTTAAAAATGATTATTGACTTTAAAAAGTGATTTAATTATAGAAGGTAATTTTAATTGATAGTAAAATATCTTAGAAGAAAAGTTAAAAAGATTAATTTTAAAAGATAGAAAATATTGACTGTTTAAATAATAACTGTTAAATAATTAACTTAAATGTTGATTAATATTATGAAATCTTTTAAATAATGATTAATTACGATTATATAATTAATTTAAATAAATAAATTACTGAAAAATATTCAATTTAAAAGCAGAAAGGGTATGCATCATAACAATTGCCAAGCAGGGATTTCCCCCTCACCCCTCTGCTGTAACCTTTCAAAAAAATTTGCTGTGAATTTCAGATTTTTTTTTTAAACACAGAATCACCCCTTATATAATAATACTACCTCCCCCCCTCCTGTTATTGATTTTCAAAAAGCACAAATGTTTTTTTATGAATTAAGTGAAAAAATAATAATAACATAGTTTAGAATAGTGGGGAGACTGTGCATGGAAACTTTACTGCTTATTTAAATGAATCTGAGAATTGATTATAGAGTTTCTTTTGTATCACTTATGTAACCTACTTTTTACCTCCACTAATTTTTTTTTAAAAAAGGGGTGCATTTCATGTTTTTTCTGAAGCATATTGCACTCTGAATATTGATCCATGTAGTTTTTCTTTGACAGGTTGTGAATCTCAGACATTGGCTATCTTCAAAAACTGTATGAAAACAATATTGAATGTTTAATTTTAAATTCTTATTAAATGCTAAATTTGATAATCATTTAAATTATAAGTGCCACTCCAGAAGTTGTGATAATGTTATTCCTATGCTCATAGCAACTACAGTTTGCATTTGCAAAAATGCCCAGAATTTCCTGGACAACAAACTAAAATGTATTAATTTTCATTCATTTGCAGTAAGATTTTTCTAAATGTATTTTCCCCTTCTTATTCTAGGTACTTGAACTGAAAATGTATCAGCTGGTCCCTTCCACCACATTTTATTCCTATCCATCCATTGCAGGCCTTGTATATCTAGTCATAGATTCATTATGTTGTGTCTCTGCTGTGTTAAGAATCATCATGGGCTTGTGACAAAGACAAACTTTGCAAAATAGTTATGGCACAATAATCTATAAATTATTTTTTATCCAAAACAAAAATGCCAAAAACTGAACAATTAGTTTTTTACTTACAGGTGATAGTGTGTATTTGTAAATATTTCCGGACTTTATGTATTTCATTTCAGTTATAATATACAGCTGTGTTGGTAGAATGCAAACAACCATTGTAGCAGGTGACAGATTTCTTTTTGCTTCTTTCATCATAAGTGAAGAGGTTTATGTTAATATATTATCTGAAATTTTATAGGAAATACGGAAATGTTTTTTTTTAATTCTTCAATATTTAAAATTTTTATTGATATTGTTGAGTTGTTAATTAAAATTTTATTTAATGCCAGTTTTATATCGTGTTTCTCAATCTGATGGTATTTTGAATATATTTTTAAATTTTAGACTTTAAAAATATTATGTTTTAATGATGTGCCAAAGGGTGTGAAATTTTGTATTTTCTATGAATTTGTGTACTTCTGATAATATACTTGAATCAAAATTGAAAAAAAAAAAAATAGTGTTAAATTTTAATAGTTTTATGCAGGTTACTAAAAAATAAAATAGAGGCTAATTTTTATAAATTTACAGTTAAAAGAATATTTAGTTTGAAATAATTATTACTGTGGTTAATAATTTATTTTTAGCATAACTGTTTTTTATGTATAAAAATTTTCTAATGAATTATTTATCTCTTAATAAAAATGTCAAATATCAATAGCTAAATGAACAAAAAACTGTATTAATTTTTTCTTCTTTTTTCCTCTTTCCTTTAAATTACAGGTTACATTTTATTTAATAAAAAAATATCCATTTGCTCATTTGGAAGATTTTTAAGAAATGTTAACTATTTGAGAAAAAGATTGGGAAACACTGTAAACATTTTTTAACATTTTAAAATTAAAGAACTTTTAGATTCATTTATTTGTGTTTATAGTTTGTTTTTTCTTTTAAATTTTATATTTATTGTTATGACTTTTATGTATATATCATAATCACACATGATCAAAAATCAACTTTTGTGTAATGTATTTGAATTTATTTTTCTAAATCTTATTAATTATGCTTTATATCAAATAGGATTCAGTCCATGTGCCTTATCATCACAGGTTAATTTTAATCAGCTGTGTATTTTATTGATAATATATTCGGATTTGTTACAATGACAAAATTCTGTGTTTTCATCCATAATGAAACTTTTGCTGTATAAGTTTTAAAATTTTTAATGTAAGTCCATATGTATTGTTCTAAGTCAGCACAAACAATATTTTTCCATTTAAGTTTTTAGATATCACTTAAAATCACCAAATGTGTTAAATGAAAACTTCATGTAAATTGGGCATCTAAAATCAGTCATTACATTGAATGTAAAATAAACACTCATTTTCATTTGTCTTTACGTTCTTTTTATGTGTTTTGATGCAAGAGGGGACACATGTATAAACATTTTTTTTTTTATGTGTTTCAATAAAACTAAGCAAAATTCTAGAATGTGTGATGCTTACTTCAGGCCTATTAACCTTCTCAGACCCCATGTATCCTATAGGACAGACATCTTTGTTTTTTTCCTTGTATTAAAACTAGTCATTGGGGGCCACGGTAATACTTACCCATCATGGATATAATATAAAATATGAAAATAAAACATGTGTAAACTATTTATAAAATTCATTGCAATTCAAATAAAATCGTGGCTTTATGATGTCATAAACATTAAATGTTCTATTACTGAATTGTGTAAAAGAAACGTCCTTATAACTACAAAACTGATAATCCTATTAACTAAGGGTTTACTGCGTTGGATTAAGCGTGTAATTTCCAATTAAAATATATATTTGAATTGAAATTTGAATGAAATACACTGTCATGAAAAATCGAAGAGTGTGGAAAATATGATTATAAATATCTCAGCAACTCATTATCCGATCAACTTGATTCTATATGCAAAATTTATGCTTTTTTTTATTGTCTTTTATATTAACTCCTTAAAATAAACAATTTCAAAAATTTTTATATACCTTCTATCAGAACAAATATTTCGAGAGTCCGAAAAAAAATTGTTCCGGATAATCGAGGTTACTGAAATTCAATAGGCTTCTTCTCATTATTACATACTAAGTACATACCAAATTTCAAGTCTCTATCTCAATTTGTTCGGAAGCTAGAGCGTTTACGCACACACATACAGACAGATGGACAGCAATTTTTTTTTCTTTCTAAAAGTATGTTTTTCTGAAATGCGTAAATCAGTCAATTTTTTTTTTTTCAATTTTTAAGATGATCACATGATTTATCCTATACTACGTATGATGGGTAAGTAATAATGTTGGAATAAAAGTAATTGATGTGAATGGAAACTAACAGATGGAAGTACTGAAGCGAAAAATCAATTTGATTTTTATGGTGCTCTATTAGTGTTATTTTAAAAAGGCTTGCAGAAAATTTTTTAGCAGTTTACGTTGAAAAAAAAGGTAAGTATTGTTTATTTAAAAAAAATAATAATCTTATAATTTTAATTTCTTAAATGGATTAAAAATATATGAATGAAATTTATTCCTTTACAAAATATTTTAAAATAATGTAGTGTAATTTTATTAGCAAGAAGTAGCTTTATATTTGATGTATCCAATAGGATACACGGGGACTAACTGTAACATGTAATGTCAATATTTTATGTTATCTACAAGATACATTGGGGCTAAAATAAGAGTAAAATTGGCATGAATATTTACTATACCATTTGTATAGTCCATAATAATGAAAAATTATTTAATTATTTCATATTTTTTCATTGCTTTTGCCATGCAATAAATCCATAGCAAACTATTAAAAATGTACTCATTGAGTTCCCATGTATCCTATTGGATACATTAAATTTAATGGACAAAAAATAAATTAAAATTTTTTTAGTTTCTCAATCTTTTTAATTATTACTTTGTTAATATAAATTCATAACTAAAGTAAAAGAAAATATAAAAATAAAAGCTGAGGTCTGATGAGGTTAAGGAATATAATTTGAGCTTTCCTCTACATTCATCTACTTATAATAAAATCTGAAAGCAAGAAAGTGTCTGTAACCATTCCGGGCGGGGTCACTCTGGTCTGTGAATCGACCATAGTTAAATGCCATGTTAGGCTTAATGAAAAACCTATGCTAACATATGACAGCTAAATGATAATATCTACTACTTGAAGTCATGTCTGTTCAGCATATTTTTCCTATAAAACATGTATATCATATCCTATTATAATGTTTAAGTTCTTAATTAAAAATCCAGATTAAACATCGGAATCTCAGATATAAACAAACGAACACTGTTACGAGCAATATTGTTTTGGTGCCATCTACCGACTTTAAAATGTACTTTTCTACAATACAAACCTCTCAATAAAAAAATCTTCATGTTGTTTGTTTGTATGAAGTCTTATGAAAATGGAACGCAGATCAACAATCCGTCATTTAAGGAGGAGGTTATATACTAGTTAATTATAAAATAAGGTGAGAGGATGAAAAGATTTTCATAGATTTCAATATCAGAAATATTGGAGAGAAAGGGGGTGGGGGATCAAAATTATGTTCCTATTGGCATCAGAAGTATGAAATTTTGAGACATTGCTTATTATTCATCTATGTAGTTTATATAATATTTAATAAAATAATTAAGAGTTTTCTTTTTTCCAAAAACTTTATACATTATATTTGCTTCTATTTACATCTGTTATTCCATGTAAGTTTCTTAAAATTAAGATTTTTACTCTTTGAGCATTAGGCCCGTGTTTTTCCGTTCTCAGAAGTCATGTTAAAATGGCTGTAGACAAAAATATTTTTAACAAAATAATTGTTTGAACCGTATATAGAATGAGGGAATATGAAAGATATTATAGCATCAAACTGTGATTAAAAGATATATATATTCTGGGATTTAGAAGCATACTTATGAAAATATAGGA
The DNA here is from genome assembly GCA_963931845.1 of Maratus michaelseni. Taxonomy (NCBI): domain Eukaryota; kingdom Metazoa; phylum Arthropoda; class Arachnida; order Araneae; family Salticidae; genus Maratus; species Maratus michaelseni. The sequence continues at coordinate 162,009,599 of OZ007597.1, forward strand.
AAGCCCTCAAACGTTGAAAGGGTTAATAACTTTATTAACACATGAAAAAACTCTGAAAATTATAAGCTACATAAAAGAATTATAATTAACATAGCAAAATTTAAGATTTCTAATGTTAGTAAACCAAGAGCTACAGAGAAGTGTGTCATTTCTTCTTATTTTTAAGGTATTATTTGACAGCAAAATTGTGACACTGCTTTCTAATTTATTTTAAATATACAGTGAAACTCCAGTTATCTGTACTTGATATAATCTGGATATCCAAAAATCCAAGTAATCAGAGCAATCATCAAGAAAAGGTTATGTTGGGAAATGAAAATTTCTTTAAAATTTCTTTTGTTTAATAAAAAAGTACTTCAACAAAAGTAATTCAACTTGCATTTGGCCAACCTTTTAATAAGATCACTTTTACTACAACCAATTCAAAAGAAAACAAGTTGGAAATTTTACGTCAAACGTGACAAATGAGGTGCGTTCGTACTATAGCTAGTTATATAAATACTCAGATCTAGATGATTTTTAATTCTGTGAAATGAATTATATCGCCTGCAAATTAATTTCTGTAATAAAATAAGTATCTCGGTCGCTTGACAATGAAACTTCCGAAGCTCCTATAACAAAAAAGCACCGATTTTTAAAAAAAAATTCAAATTTCTTAATAAATATTTTTATTAATATCTCCTAAAGTTTTAGATTTTAATAAAATTTGAAATGTCTCGACAAAATTCTGCAAAGATAATATATCTTAAATTTTAAACCATTCGATTGGGTAGGTTTTGCATTGTTATATGCGGACGGACGGACCAAGCGACGACAATAGGTGCTACGTATTTATATAATTACGAACGCACCTAAAAAAAGTGCTTACATACATTTAGATGTGTTAAGTTGAACATGTCCAACAAAATTGTTTTATCATAAATACTTTGAATTATCCAAATATACGCTTTGAAAGCTCCAGTTAAGGTTAATTCTATGTCATATCAACCAAAAATATTCAATATTCAAACTGACCATTTCAGATTTTAATGAAACCTTCAGGGATCATTCTTCCTGGTAATATAAATGAGATTATACTTTTATAAATTTTCATACAATTAATTTTTTTAATTTTGAAAAATCCTCATTTTTTGGCTTGTATAAATGTTTTCAAGTTTGAGTTTCTCAAATTCTATCAGGCGTAGAGGGTTGTTTGACTCCCAAAATTCTATAAGGTTTAATTTGACATACAAGTCGACAATGTTGGGTAAAAAATATAATTTTAATTTAGTTTAAAATTTTTAAACTAAAAAAATTTAAATAGTGTTTTTTTTTTAATTTTGAAAAAATTATATATTTTTTTTTGTAATTTCATAAATTTTAAATCCTGAAAGTTTTAGAGTGGGTCTCAATGGGAACAGCAGTTAGGAAAAAAATGTTTAAAATTAATAAGACAATACTGTCTTTAGCACAATCATAAAGTTGGTGAGGTGCCAACTTTAAATACCAGCCCCAACTGGTGTTTAACATTGGTTTTTTTAACATAACTGCTGATCCCATTGAGATCCCACTCTAAAACTTTCAGGATTTAAAGTTTATAATATTACAATATATATATATATATATATATATAATTTTTTTCAAAATTTGTAACACTATTTTAATTGTTTTAATTTAAAACTTTTAAATTAAAATTATATTTATAAACCAAGCATAGTTGATTTGCATATCAAATTAAACCTCATGAAATTCTCTTTAAAATGAGGTGTCAAACAACTCTCTACCCCTGACAGAACTTGAAAAATTCAAAATTTAAAACATTTATACAAGCCAAAAAATAATATTTTTTCAAAATTTAAAATATTAATTGTATGAAAATTTACTGAGATAAAAAATTGATAAAAGTATATTCTCATTTATAGTAGTATATTCTCATATATAGTATATTCTCATTACATTATCATCATCTCAGGGAGAATGATCCCTGTAATCTGAAATGGTCAGGTTGAGTCACTGGTTGATTTGGCATGGAATGACCCTTAAATGTATTTATTTAAATCCATAATAAGTATTTTAATAATTTTTCTTGCCCATTAAAGTTTTAAACTTAATTAATATTCTTTTTAGATATTGATTGCCATGTTAGGATAAGTTGTACAATCACGTCCTGTGACGATGTTTCGGAGCTGTAAATTTTGATTTATCTTATAAATTTAATTTAATTCTTAAATTCCATTTTAATTTAATTTTCCATTTTTAAAATTGTCTTTTACATTTACATATCTGAAATAGCGAAACATGTCTGATTAAAACTATGTTTGGAGACAACAATCACCTCATCCCCCCCCACCCATGGATTCACATGTGATACCACCAAAACGAGCCCTTTCTAATAAAAAAATTATGAATGTTGGAGCATCTACCAAAAAGTTATATATAACATACATTAAAAAAATTAAATATATATACAAACAAATTTTATAACTTCCTTTATTGGAAGTTTGTTAATAACCCATTGTGATAAAGATATATCACAGTTTTATCTTTTTAAATTATTTTATATTTCAGCTCAACGTATTTCTATTTTATAGCCTTTCCAGTTTAATTTCTGTTCTTTTAAAATGCCTTTTTACCAGCGATCGCGCGCCTTGTACGTTGCTTCTATGGCTAAGCATACCTCCTGTGTTCGCTTCAATCGGCGCTGAGCTGTGACGTCATCGTCATTCGGCGGCTCTTCCCCGCTCGTGTGTTGTGCGCCACCGTCGCTCTTGTTCCCTGTGTTTTCGGGAGCTGTTTTGTTTTGGCGCTGCATGCGAAAAGGGGCGTGTCTTTCAAATACAAATTAGAATGGTTCTTTTAATTATTAAATGTTAATTAGTTTGATTTGTTATTTTAATTTTCACGTAATTCCTAATCAACAAATTAGTTTAAATTAATCTTGCTCTCACATTTGTGCACCCCTGTTATGGGTATTTATACTAATGTTGCGCATTTTTCCAACAGAATTTTAACAAAAATGATGCTGTAAATTTATGCAAAACGTCGTCTGATCTGAGGCCTGGCCTGTGCCGGCGCTCGTATCCTAGAATCGCCATGCGCGGATTCTTTGGAGATCAATTTCGCGTTTTCAGTTTTTAATTATTCTATAAATATGCTGTTGTAAAATTTAATTCAATATTTTAAAAGTAAAAATCAACTGGAAAATTTAATTGACTCCTGAATTAATTCTATAATTCTTCATGGACGTGGCCAGAAGGTATATTTCAAAGATTCTTCGAATTTCACGAAATTTGAGCCAGTACTTTTTAAAGCAATGATGTGCAGCTGATTTCATCCTCATCCTTCCTCCTTCCTCAAGAATTACAATAAAGATTTTATGGATCCAACTCTTACGAAGTATTCATCATTTATAGTCTGCATCTATTATTTCACTCAAGTAAGACCGTTTAATTCATTTTATTATTATGATTGTTTCTCTTCTTAAGAATTGTTGACCAAAAGAACAGATGCACAAATTGTGCAGGGTTAATTGCTATTTAAATCACAACTGCAATATTTAAAAGTTTACTATACGATCTATTCCTATCATCCATTAAAATAATAATATTATTACGATATATTCCTTATTATTCCATCCCATCAAATAATATCACGCCACACCCATAACATACTGTTGAGATGATTATTATCTCTCTGTTCCATGAATTTTTTAAAGTTCTTTAAACAATTCTTTGTTTAAAGTTTCTTTGAATTTGTTTCTTTAAACAATTTTTATTTTGTTATAAACTGTAAAATAAGATAGTTAAATATAAACAAAATAATTATATATTTGACAACACTGAAATAAAATAGTATTTATTTAAACTGGTTCAATGTGTAGAGAAAGTTCTAAGAAGTTCCTGGGTAAATTTTATGCAACCAATGAAAATGTAGACAATTATTCAAAATTTATTAGAAAGAAAAAATTCAATTTGAGTTGAAAACATTTTATTTCAAAAAGTCATTGAATAAACAATAACAACAATGGGAAGAAATGCTGGATTTAAAGAGAGTTCATAACAAATTATAAATAAACAAAAGTAATAAAAATAAATTGAAGGTTAAAATATTTATAACATTTATATTATAATAAGAAAAGATGTGTTATAATAATCTAATAAACACTCTCTTAAAAGTCCTTTGGATTTATCTTTACTAACATAACAAAATAAAAATTTGTTTCTTGGCTTAGAAAATTAGCTTCATTCTTGAACGCCAGTTTAAATCTTAATATTGTACACATTTTCCATTATAATTTTCTTCAATAACAATCTTTTTACATATTTTTTAGTAGCAGATTTTCTGGCTATAATACACATAGTATGTGATCAGTCTTTTCCCCTAGAAACTGCATTATGCAACTGATATACAATTTTTCTTGAATGTCCTTAATACCAATTTATTGAACAGCATATCAACATTTAATTTTACATTAAATTTTATTTTTATGATTCTTTTTGGAATTACATTAGAAGGGTCCAAGAAAAAGAAAACATTTCAATCCACTTTTACATTAAATGGGATTTTTGGTGTCATGTTCTTGTTCACGAGGAAGGTTTTGACAGTCAACTAACTCTATGAAATCTGCCTTTCTCTAAAATTCATAATTCATTTTGGAATATAAACAATAGAAATCATAGTTGGTATTTAAGCTTGTGGAACAAGTTTAATATGGTATTCCAAAGAAATTAATTGTGTTTTAAAAATTTTGATATGTTTCACATATAAACTAAAATAATTTTTTCTAAGAAACAGGATCAACTAAATCAAAACATTAATAATTACAGTTTGAAAAGTTATGTATTTATGAAAACACTTAGTGGTTGAAGAAATAGAACTTAACAATAATAAAAATTAATCCAGACTAATGGTTTGGATTAATTTTATTTGTCAAGTCCTTGTATTCTGTACATCTGCAGATGATTTCATTTGCATTTTATATCTGAACCAGGGATAATAACTAATTGAAAAAAAAAATCAAATTAAAACTTAATATACACCACTGTACCAATGTTTGTTCCACAAAAAATGAATAATGATCAAGGAAATTTGCATTAATTCTATTTTAAATAAGTTATGCCTGCACTATATTTATTTTTGCAATTTCCTTTTCATGCAGATATAACTATTTTGCAGTTGGACCAAAACAGAAAATATGTAAAACAATGATTTACAATCTACCAAATTCTATAATCCATTAAATCTTCAGTCTCAAGCTATGGGAATTTACGGAGTTGACTGTAGTCATTTTCTGGGCTAAACAATGTCTGTTCGCATAAAAAATTAACCAATAAAGCAGTGCTGTTAAAGCCCATGTCAAACCCAACTTTGTTTTCCATGGACTGAAGAAAATTTTCTTCTGAACTATTCAATTGTTATTCATTTTATTTAAGTATTTGCTTTTTCTTTCCTTTTTTTTTAAAAAAAAAAATGTCATAAAGTAGAAGATAACAAAAACAAGTTTAAAAATAAAATTTTATAGGTACATTAAGGATTACTAATTGTAAGTCATTAGACATTTGGGAAGTTGTTTTAAAAAAGGTAAGTCTTTCATTGATAACTAATGTCAGAAAAGTACATAAGAACACACAAACATTTATTCAAATAGTTTTAAAATGTCTTTAAAGGTATATAAATGCCTATCAAGGTATGTCTTTAAAGGTATATAAATGCCAAACCGAATATTAAAATAGAGAAAAAGCACAAAATTAATGTATGTGTCTTGTTTAATTGATCTAAATTTTATTACCAATTTAGATCAATTGGCTGTTTTTGTCCTTTCTGAGATTCAGATTATATATATATGGAAGAAGTTGAGAAAATTTGTAATATGTTTGTACAGCAACATGCAATATTACAAGTACTTGCCATGCATGTTTGCATGCAACAAACAACAGCCATTCTTAGTCATTTGAACATTTTTGATTAAACAAAATGATTCAATGAAAGAGGTATAAATGTGGAAGACATGATGGATGAATAAAACACAGAAAAAAAAATCAGATGATTCAAAAAGACTTAGACACAGATTTAATATCCAAATAATAGCTAAAATCACAAGCCTTAACAAAGACTACATATATAAATTTGACATTTCAAATTGATAGAAAGAAGAAACTAAGATATATTTCAGCAGGTGACTTTAATGAAAAATTACAACTGCATTGATATGTAATTGCAAATAGGAAGTATATTAAAAAGGTAAGTAAAACATTAGAATTATTACATAAAATAATGAATAAATTATTATATTAGTTTTATTTTTTATCTCAAACATGGTAGTCGATCAGTGTCATATTTTGACATTTTTGTCTTTGTAAATATCATCTTTACAATCAACAATTTACATATGCAGTATTATACTGTATAGTAACCAATACTATCAATGCAGAAATAATTTTGATTTCACAACCTAAAATTTGTTAATTACAATACAAGTAAAGTTACTAGCTGTTTACAAATATTTTAATAACTAAGCAAACATAATAAAACATCATGCAAAGTGTTGCATATTTTATTCTAATATTTTGCAAATTGCTATGACTAGTATATTTTTATAAACATATTTATTTGTTCAAAAAACACCACTAAAAATTTAAATAAAAAAGTCATTAACACATTTTAATATCCACACTGATTGTAAATGCACAACCTTATAAATTACCAATCAATATAAATAAAATAATAACGGAGAAAAATCATATTAAATATCACTTATACACATGGATGCTGGCAGAACAAAACCCAGGATAGGGCAAGTTTTTGGAACAGATGTGTCTGTTAGCTGTGTGTTTTAAAATGAAGTATATAAACATAAAATCTAATTTTTTTTTTGTCTAAATACACTGTGGAAGAAAATTTTTTAACAATCAACATAAAAAGTAACAAATAAGAAAAAATAAAAATCTAAAAGAAAGCTTTTAGACTTTTTTCCAAAATGAAAAAGTTTTTTCTCTTTTTCAACAGGGAGGCACTGCCCTCTAGAAATCCATGCTTAAGATAATTTCTAAACACATGAGTGTAAAAAGAAAAGAAAAGAACTAGAAATTGCTTTCCATGGAGGGTTCAGTTCAAGGGGACAGAGCTACCCTGACGAAAAATCCTTAGTTCCTTTTTCTTTTAGTGTTTAATTATTTTATACCACTTAAAAAGAAAAACTATATTCTCTCTCTTTTTTTTCAAAATCATCAGAGATAAAGGAAATTGAGTTAATAAAATTTGAAAATCCAGGGAGGGGCATTAGCTCCCCTCTTTCCTTCTTTCCTTCCTTGCTGGTGCCTTTGCTTTTATACCCAGTAACCTTATTCAAAATGGAACATTAATGATAAAAACAAAATAATAAATACAAAACATTTGTAGATATTATATATAAATATTTACATTAAAAAAACAGAAAAAAATGAATAAAAACTACTATAGAACAAATGAATTTTTGCAAAGAATGTGTGGTAATTTCTTTCAAAATATGACTTTACTTAGGATTATTTTAGTTTTTCACTAATTGTAAAAAGAGCAGCACTCCCTTTTCAATTTGTACTCACATTTTATTTTCTTATGAGCCTATTATAAATTTATTATACTATACAGAAAATAATAAGAAAAAAAGACAGCTTCTGTATTTTATAGGAAGAAAAAAATTGTAGGAACTTAAAAACCATAAACGTTTTCTTAATCCCATTAAAATGTCTATTCTTTCTTTTATTGCAGCTCGGGCAGTATTAATTACAAAGGAAGAGTATTCTGTATATACATATACAGTAGAGTCTCGATAATTCGAGTCTCGATTGTTCGAGTTTCCCATAAATCTGAGTTAGTGAAAAAAAAATCAGTTTAGCTTCCAAATAATGATCAACATATACGCAACACGTGAAAGAATTATTTTGCACCATAAAATTCAAGTACTGGTTTTTATTGTTGTTCGACGGGTCATATGTTAACTGCGCACCCTGAAGCGACCTAAAGTAATCCACCCTCTTCAAGAAAACGGGTGTATTCTTCCTATACATGTGGCGGATAATGCCGGGTGAAATTGGAAAGATTCAGAGAATAGTTGTTCAAAGAGCTCCCGCTCCATTCACTCCTTTTGTCTACTACGAACGTATCGGAACAGAGGTAAACTAGAAGCGTTTTCTACTAACAACTGCTCTGATTTTTCCTTAGACAGAAAATCCTGAAAAAAGTCTGTACATGAAAAAACTGGTGAACTACTTTATATGTGGTTTACACAGCAAAGTAAAAAATGATGTCCTCTTTCAGGTCTGATTCTTTAAGAAAAAGCTTTGCTGTTTGGAAAAGAATTTGAAGAAAGTAATGAACACTGCTTGTGTAGGCTGGTTTGACAAGTTGAAAAAATATATCGTATCCTGCAACTAGAGATCTGTCGAGGAAAGCTATCTGATTATTCTGAGGCCGTCGCCGTGCAATTTTGCAAGAAACTGCAGGAATTAGTGACAAATGAAAACCTTACGAACGACCAGCTTTATAATTGAAATGAATCTGGCCTTAATTTCAAAATGGTACCATCTAAAACAATCGCATCAAGCTAAGAGAAAAGTACTCCAGGTCACATAAAAGCAAAGAGAGGTTAACACTTCTTGCTGCATCAAATGCCTCAGGAAATCACAAGATTAAACTTATCAGAAAAATTGAAAGCCAAGAACATTTAAGCATGTCTCGATATCGTCACTGCCAGTTACGTATAGGAACCAAAAAACTGCTTGGATGACTCAAGAAATATTTAAAAACTGTTTTTTTTTTAACGATTCTGTGCCAGAAATTACAGAGGAATGGATAAATAGTCACACGAACAACCAGAATTTATGGATTCTGACAGAATCCGACAGATTCCACATTGCTAATGAGTCACAGCGAGGGGCTGCCTGCTGCGCTAGAGTCCACCATGCAATATCCTGAGTCGACTCCAGCCGACAATATGCTGCTTTGATGATGGCGTGATATTGCTGCATGGAAACGGGGCAATGTGTCAAAACAAAAAAACAATTGACAATTATTTTAAGATATAATTAACCTGTTGCTATCAGCAGTAATGTAATAACTTGTAAGTGCATTTTTCATTTAAATATACACTGAAATTTAAAAATTGCTTTATCTTCATTTATTTATTAATTAAATTTTATGATTTCGATAATTCGAGGTAAGCCCGGTCCCATCCATCTCGAATTATCGAGACTCTACTGTATATATATATATGTATGTATAGATATATTTGTATATGCTACTTGTATATGTTTTTTAAGATTTCTACATCTGGATTTTTAGAAAATGCAATTTATTTCCTTTTTCACTTTTAGAAATGCTCTTAAAACTATAATCATAATTAAATAAATTAATTCAAGGTATTCTCTAGTCCAGACATGTTGTGCCTACAGGGGAAGCACAGAGTAATGTAATTTCTTTCCATCTCACAAAAGGCAATAGAACAAGGTTGCCCAATAGGCATCTCACAAGAGACAATCTGAGAAAAATATTGTGATTTAATTAGAAACAGTATTTGTAAATACTGTTAAAAAGTTGTAAATAATGCAGCTGATATGAAGAGAAACATGCACAAATTTTCAAAGTGAAGACTTAGTGTGCATTTAAAAGTGCATCTAATTTGTTGCAATTCACAAAAAAAGTAGCCACAAACATCAGTATGTTGCTAACAATGAATTGAAAAGAAATACAGCAGTAAAATAATCTTAATTTAGAGAATGTGTGGGACTGATATAGTTAAAATTTAAACATTGACTATTTGTAGCAATGCGAAACAAGGCATGTTTTAGATTGATGCATATAGATTTGAAAAAATTCTTCAATGTATATTATTATAGTTTTATTAAGGAGAAATAAATTTCTGGTAAAATACTCTGTTCCGATATTAGTAATAATTTTATTTGTACAAAATGCTTTAGGTAATAAATTTTCCTAATTAGCATAGTGGTAATTTTGCTTAATATGATTAATTAACCCCTACCAGTATCATTACTTTGTTTTTTTAAAAAAGCAAATAACTATTGGTTGTTGAGCAATAAACAGCTATGTAATGCCATTCCATGTTATCTTTGGTTAGGGGAGGAACAGTGTAGAAAAGTTGGGAAATACTGCTCTAGTCAACCACAAAAGCTTGATGTAAAAAGCAAAAATGAGATAATTTTTTTAACATAGCCTTAAAAAAGAAAATCTTCATTCTCACTGAGAATATAAGTGCATACCACCATAATTTTATTTGCATATACTATAAACTTAAATATGAAAATAATAACTAAAATTATTTTATTGCAGGACTTTGTTGCATCATAAATGTAATACTTGTTATTACACTACAAAAAAAAAGAAAAAGAAAAAAAAAAATCAGAAATAGTAAAAAGGGAACAGTTTTGGCCATTATTTTCTGTAGACATTATGTGATCTACAATTGAATGTTATTCTTCCTATATGTATAAATATTATATTTATTTTAAAATCTTCAATTTTTTAGTGTGTTATCCTTACTTTTAAAAATGTCCCATAAATAATAAAAAAATAACAGTTTTGAATTAAAAAAAAATATCTTTAATTAATGTAAAGGAAGAAAATGGTTGTGAATTGTTTGTCATTACAATTAGTCTACCTACAATTTTTATAACATATATATACATGTTCTATTAAAAAAGTATCAACATTAATTTAAAATTATTTAAAACTAAGTATATACAGTTTTAAAATTATAAATTCATAAATAAATGATATCCTATCTACTTTTATATACATATTTTTATTACAATGATACATTGGTTAACATTTATAATCTGTTCCCAGGTTGTTGTCGTTATTCAAGGACACGATTTCCCATAAAATTTCTTTATCCCCATTGGAAGGACACAGTTTCCTTCATGTTGTTTCGAGCCATTTCATTGTTGCTTCTTTCCAACCTTTACAATTAGCCTAATTCCTATGAGAAAGTTGAATTCTTCCTTCCAACATTTTATTAGGGTTGTGAAGGGTTCTTACAGGACTCATAGCACCTGATAAAAAGTGTCCTTGTGTAACAATTTTTAAAATTTGCAATTATCAGCTGATCCTTAGGTTAAATCAAAGATTTGATTTCTGAGCAACAAAAGTCAACTTGATAAAATCTAATTGCTCTGGTATTTCTTCTTGGATGCCCAGTGGTAGATAGCTAAGTGTGTTATTAAATATCTTTTAGAAACAGATTGTTTTGCTAAAGACAGGCTTTGATAATTGGTTCAACACTTCACAAATCCAATCTCTACAATTAATTCTTGTGACCCAGACACTGCTGTTAACTTCCACAGAACACCAAGAATGATTTAGAAATATTAAACTTTTTGAATGTTTGGGAATTCTCTGAGTGGTAAATTAACATTGGTTTTACCCTTGCACTCTCCATTCATATTTGCTGCTAAAAACAATATTAACCTATCATTAATTTGTTTAAGGCCTAAAAATGTTTTTTCTTCTTTTGTGCTAATGTCCTATTGAGTATTTTCTACCAAAATAACCCAGTTATATCATAATTATAGACTTGTTGAGGTAAATATTTTCCTTCTTCTATAATTTTTGCAAAGCTAATGACAAATTTATCTCCCGCTGCCTCTCTGTGACTCACTCGTCATTAACCAAGTATGTTGTTAACTGAGTCTGTCTCGTTAACCAAGGTACCACTGTACATCTGCATACATAATTTTCTTATGTAATTTATCACAAAATTAAAAGTTTTCACATTACACCAAACAGAAGGTATACTAATTTTGTATATTTCAGATATATTAAAGTAATACAAAACATTATATGTTTATGATAATTATGTTTGCAAAATATAAAGATGCATTTGCATTAATTCATCTGATTATTCCAATCTATTCCAAAACTTAAAATATGAATACAATAATAACACTTAATTTTTTCAGACATGTTGCTTACATTATTATATAATATAAATAATAGGTACTTCATTATCTATCAAAATTATTAAAAATATATATTACTTACATAATTCCTTTAATGAAGATATGTCTCAGCACAAAAGATTGTATTTACGAGATAACATGTTCTCAAAGGATTAATGATATATTTTTCCATAGATGAGCTTTACAATTGTTATTTCACTAGATTAGTGATAGATGCCATTTGTGATATCTAAGCCATGGATCATACTGGCTTAACTATGCAAAATGCCATCAAGCCTGTGGCCAAAATACATAGGTCAAATTTAGGCATAAGAAAGAGGGGTATAACTGTTTGCAAAGATAAATTTATTCCTTGAGGATAGGGAGTTCAGGATATCACCAACACTGGGCAATAAGACCAAAAACTTTAAACTAAACTAAAGTAATGCAATGTCATTTAATTACTCAATCAATTATGCATTTTACCTTTTATTATGAAAAAATGTTTGACTGAACTACAAGGTGGTTATATAAAAAATCTTTCCCAGTTTAGAATCACCTGTAGTTAACATGAATGAATGGAATGAGACTCACTTTATGCTCAGACTTTTAAAGACATGATGAGATAAAACCCACAAAAAATAAACAAACAAAATCAAATAAAACAATAATAGTAGCAAAGCTTTTCAATACTTTGGTACAACCAGGCTGGATACATATTGAGTACAATTCATGAGTAATCCAATGTCTTTTCAAGTAAGACTGGTAGCTCTGCTGTTGCATATACACAACAGAATTTGCATAATTCATTTTACTAATGATTAATGCAAATGTCTGACTGTTTTCAACTCTGATAGTGCAATTATATTTTTTATAAACAACTTTCTTACTGAGTACTAAATTTCCCCCCCAGAATTCATCTACCAATACTTTTAACAGCCGAACTATAAAATGAGATATCATTCTGTTCATCAGTTTTAGCAACAGATGACTCCAAATAAGAAAAGTTACTTTATAACCTAAGTATTTTAGTATTTAAGTATTTTTATTATTTTTTTTAGTATGTTTTGATAATGCCTGAAATGTCTTAATTACATCTTCTATAAAATATAGTTTGATTTCTGATCTTGAATAATCTCGTATCTCCTTAAATGGAATAATTTATCTTGGTAATATAATTATTTTAAATAAGCTGTCTCAGCTGTAGTTTCTACAGCAATTATTTTTCAGCTGCTCTTGTCAGTTGACATAGAATATGCATTCATTTTTAAGAGGATACAAACACCTTTCCAAAAAAAAAAAAAAAAAAAAACCTATTAAATTTTGTCAAAATGTTATAACAAAATGTGTGGATACATTACATTTCTTTAAAGAATTACAAACAAAATTTAAAAGAGACTTTTTTAAAAATACATGCTTTATAAAATCTCAATGTCACTTTAATTACAACTATATTTTAAAATGAATATTCTCACTCCAAGTTTCTTTGTTGTGTTTGGAGTTAGGAAGTTTTGTCACCTAATAGAATTTATAACTTTCATTGAGAAGTTATTTAATTTGAAAGACTAGACAGTTTATCTACAAATTTCTCATGATCGTGTAGAGTTGCTACAAGGCCTTTATTGTTCTTCAATTCAATAGGATCAGAATAATCAATGACTGAACCATCCAATGCAGTCATTTTTCCTCCTAGAGTATTTAAAAGGGCATTACCAGCACATATGTCCCACTTTTTAATTAGAGTCACATGTATATATGCATCTGCTTTACCTTCAGCAACTTTCAAAGACTTGTAACCTGTAACAGAATAAAGGATTCATTATATATATATATATATTATGAAAATATATAAATTATGCCAAAATTTGGGCTGTAATTAAATGTATATCTAATTGAAGGCTGCAAGAGAACGATTATATATATATATAACAAATATTTAAATTTCAGACTTAATTAAATTTATTCCGTAAAATTTTTCCCTTCTAAATTTATTTTACAACCCTAGTTTATTAAATTATTTCCTATCTTTTATTTCCTAAATTTAATTATCCTTTAATTATTTCCTAAACTATATTATATTCCATTTATTTAAATTCCTTTCTGTTTAAAATGCTTATTTAAACCATTTTAGGCCAAGCATAGAAATTTTATAAAATGTGGTATTATTTGCATTGAAATTTGCTTAAATTATATTCATTAAGACACCAAAAAAGTTTTGTGCAGGAAAAATAATATTTTATTTAATTTGATGTTACCATTATTAATTTACCATTAATAATTTACCATTAAATTTAAATAAAAATTTTTAAGTTTTCTTATGGCATTTGTTTTATTTTTATTTTATTTACAGAACTTGCAACTTTACTTCATTATAAAAACATATGATTAATCTCAAATGGAAAAATTATACATTTTCAAAAAGTCGAATTTGTCAATAACCGTTTCAAAAAAAAAAAAAAAAAGGTGTTTTGAAAATTTCTCAACAGAAAGTGATTACTTCAATTGAATTACTAATATTTTATAGATGTCTCCAGAACCCTTAAAAACAGCAGAAAAATAAAATTAGTGAAAAATATAAGTCACAGTGTTAATAAAAATATATTTATTGAAATGGTGCGTTTACGCACCTTTGGCCAAAAATGGGTTAATATTTATTTTCCCTTCAAAATATCCTAAAAAACGCTTCTTATAATTATTTTTCTTCAAAAAACCCTTTTTATTTCTCAATTCTTAAAAAGCTCAATTTATATTATTTAAAGTTATCATTTTTACCAATTTTTAAAAATATTCTTATTCCAAAGCTAAATTTATGCCCTTTTTTGCAAGAACCTAAGTACTTCACTTTTCTGCCACTCTTAAAACATAGTTCTTACTTACTCCAAAGCAGTGATTTACTGTTCTATGGACCTGCATTGGCGTACATAACCTTGCACACTTGGATATTTAATGTGAAACATGAGATGTGGAGAGTGGATTTCTGTGATATTTGTTGTCTTCAAAATTATGTGCTGTCTGAAAAGTGAGAATCTAGAATATTCGAACGAGTATTATAACATCATTTCTGCAATGTAATTCAGTTTAGAAGTATACCATGATTAGTCGTTAGAATATTAATGGTGAAAGAATACACAATATCAAATATGAGTGGAGAATTGCACTTTTTAACCATTAGAAGCATAAAATCTCAAATCTTCCAAGGGGGACATTTCAATGCTCCGGGGAGGAATGTCACCCTTGAATTCAACACTGTCCTAGTGTATGCTTCAAAAATGGTTTATTCGCTGGAACAGTGTATTTTTATTGTTTTGGAGTTTAATCGCCCGGAACACAGTTTTGTTGCAACGAGGTGCAGTTTTCAAAGGAAATTCAATGACAGAAATGGTCCGACAAACAGTACAATAATCTCTGTAACAATAGATCTCTGCTGTTTGTCAGAACATTCCAACCGAAATGTTTTCACGGGTATCTGCGAATTTTGTCCTCACACTGTGCCACGTTGTTGCGGAAAACGATGGTTATTTTGAAAACATTGTTTTATAGTTTTTCATAGTCAGCAGCGCCATCTGTTGACGAACTTTGTAACTAATTTTGAAAATTGGTATGAATAAATTCCCTGGTTACCTAAGCAGAATGCAGCAAACTGTACATTTTTATCACCATCTATTTTTCTTTAATTGATTTTTCAAATCATCGGTGATTTTTGGGTCACCTAGTATAAAGTGCTTAGTTAAGACTTATAATGGTTATATGTAAAATCATATTCTCACATGAATGCCTGCCTAAATTTTTAAAATACTGTGCTCTCTACATATGCTCTAATTTAGATGTTTCTTCCCACACCATAAAAATACACACACACAAAATCTGGAGAAAATAATCTTTTAGATGTAGAAATAAAAAATAGAAAATTTCATTAGCTTCCTGTGACTGAAAGATTAAAATGTTTATGTTACCACTTTTTTAGTTTATTTTAAATTATGCATTAATTGTCTAACTATCTAACTATATTTATATCCTATATATGCAAAATTTTAGATTTAAAAAATGTGCATGTCATTTTTAAATTATGCAAAATAGAACATGTCAGATTTCTAATAGCACAAAATATTTTATACAGAGAGAACAATAACTATACTATTTTAAAAATACAATTATATGTGGTTAAAATTATTAACAATAGAAGAGGGAAATTATAATTAGGGCTAAGGAAAAGAAAATAACAATCTGATAGAAATTCATAAATGTATGGTCATATTTTTTGCAGTTATATTTCATGTAGCGAATGGTGACAGATAATTTTATAGTCAGTAACCAAAGTCTACATAAAACTCATTAGCCTATTTGCTTCTAATAATAATAAAAAAAATTCTTTCAATAGGAAAACTATCTCACCTGCACCACCAGCAGGAAGAACTTCTGTCTTAGGTCCAAATGCAGCTCTAGCTACTTCTTTAACCTTTCCTGCATGAGACCGGGAAACAATGATAGAGAAGGGTTTACTTGGATCTCTTTTCTTTGTAGAAGATGAAAGCTTAGAGCTAGATGTTCCTTTGCCATCCCAACCCCACACTGAAAGAGATAAAATACTAATGAAAAAAAAAAAAGTCATTTTGTAGTAGAGAAAATAACAATAGGTTATTCTGAAACAGATCTTTTCCTAACATTTTTAATGACAATCAATAATTACAGGTCGATTCCACCGTTACGTGTGTGACTTTTAGAGAGTGTTTTTTTGCAAATTGAGACAATTTATTTAGATAACGTTTTACTTTTTTTTTAATTGCTATTACAGGACACATACAGAATCATTTTTGTAGTGACACCTTTAGTCTAAAGTAATAACATTTAAAACAAAAAAAAAAAATAGTAAAGTCATTGTTATTATTTTAGACTAAAGGTGTCGCTACAAAAATGATTCTGTATGTGCCCTGTAATAGCAATAAAAAAATTAAACGTTATTTAAATAATTTCACTTCCAAATTTGTCTCAATTTGCAAAAAACACTCTCTAAAAGTCACACATGTAACGGTGGAATCATCCTACAATGCAATTAATTATTAAATTTATACCATTAAAATTTGATCATGTGTATGTCATATCTATTTCTGGGAATTACTAATAAAATGTGAGTAAACGTGAATCCTAAAAATGCCTTTTAGGTAATTATCAATCATAGATAAATATATAATTGTTTTGTGAAACCCAGTATAAGATCATTATAAGTTACACACACCATTTTTTAAAGGGAAAATCACGGCTTGGCAAATGCAAGTTTTTTTATTTATCTGGCGATCAAGTTATTTAATCATGCTTTTTTTATTTTTAAACAAAAATTGACTTAAGAAATGAGCATAAACAGAATTTCCCCCTCTCCCACCTTACTAGTGGATGGCAAGCAGTGATTTTCCTCTGCTACTGTACATCATCCTTTTAATGGAAGAGCCAAGTTTAAAAGGCATTTCCATCTCATGCACAGAAAACACCATTCTTTTCTTGCTATAGCTATGCCACGTAACTAGAATGGGGGAAGAGAGGGGAGGCTTCAATAAAACAGTAAGAAATCGTGTCAATCTAGCCTCTGTGGTGGCAACTAAAATTGGATACAATACTAAAAAAGGCTCAAGTTCTTTTGTAAGTTTCATATCAGATTATGTTTGTGTTCAGAATTAAAACTGATTTATCTATCACATTCATTTTAAAGAATAATAACATATATGTGATTATAAGCAATTAATTTGAACTAAATCTATAAAACTTAATTAAAATTTAAATAATAACCGATTTTAATAAAATTAAATAATATGTAATTTTTAAATATTCCTCCCTTATTAAAATGCTTGGTGCCTTTATTATCATGGCACCTGTGTGCTCCACACACACTGCACAATTGGTCGGCACAATCCTGGTTTGCAGACTATTGTCTAGTCTATATAATGTAAAAGATTTGATGTATTTTTTTTAAAGAAAAAAATAATTGAAAAAATATCTTAAGTGTTCATTTTTTGTGTTGTAAAATTTTATTTTGCTAGTGAAATCTTTTGTGCTGCCTCAACCCATGGAGTCCTACAGTATTTTTACATTTGAATCTTAATTTTTTAATTCTCCTCATCAGATATAGATTTTGTAGCCCTCAACTATCCAGATATTTGATGCATTTAACAATCGGCTTTTCCCAAACATGCCAGTAATTCAGCCTTTACAGTATATTTCTTTTTTTTTTTTTCAGATATATGCAATTCCACAATATAAGAACACACATTTTATCAGACAATTAAATACACTAAACCAACTTGAGTGAAAAATTGACCTGGGCCAGGACTCGAACCTGGGATCTTCAGCGTACCATGCCGATGCTCTGCCACTAAGATACCTAGATCGATATCCTAGCCCGGCAATTTCCCACATTTATCCATGTTGGAAACAGTCATCAGCCAGCAGGTTTGCAGCTTCAGATGACAATAATACAACGAATAACTATTCATCGGTCCGTAATTAATTATTTATATTATAGCATAAACAATATGTTTGATTACTTTATTTTACAATATAAGAACACACATTTTATCAGACAATTAAATACACTAAACCAACATGAGTGAAAAATTTACCTGGGCCAGGACTCGAACCTGGGACCTTCAGTGTACCATGCTGATGCTCTGCCACTAAGCCACACAGATGTGTAATTCCGTTAAGTTTTACAAGAAAACTTAGTTTATATTAACTTTCTAAATTATGTACTATTCTAAACTATGTAACTAAAAATTCAAAGCTCTGCTTTCTGTTTGTTATTATTTTTATTTCAATTAATTCATAAAAATATTTATTTTTTGCTTTTTGAAAATCAATGATGAGGGAGAGAGGTAAATATTTTTTACTGATGACTAGAATTTGTTGCTGGCTACTAGATTTTATCAAATTTGTAAAATTCTGGGGAAGATGCTATTGTGCACTCAACAATATATATCTACTGCATTAAGGTAGAAATAGTAAAGTTTAGTTAAAGTATATCTCAAAGAATTACTGCCTACAGACATTAATGCAGTTTTGTGGAATTCTTTTGAATGTCCTTGTAAATGAGAAATTAATGCTATGTACATTATTTTCTACAAGAAACATATTATGGTGCATGTCAACAATGCACATAAATTCCATAATGCTTAAAGTAATGTAACACAGTTAAAATGTATTTCAAACAATTCTTGCACATACACCACAATGTATTTAAATTCTTTTGAGTGTCTCTGCAAAAGAACTATTAAAACTGCACACTTCATTTTCAATAGAGAACATGGACAATTCTATAATGTAATAATAAATTTTAACAGTATACATTGATTTCATGGAAATCCAAGCATATTTAGGAAAGTAGCTAGATGGAGCATAGCCAGATGGAACATACAGATAGACAGACAACCAAAGTTACAAATATTTTCCAACTACATTGAAAAGCATTAAAAAGTTTCAAATAAAGTTTGAAAAAAAATTACAGTCACATTTTACAATGATATTTATAAAAGAATAGATCTTCAAACCAAAACTATAATGAATATTTTATCAAAGACAACAAGTTTGTATTCTAAAATAAAATACAATACAATGAAAATAACAATCAATACCTGTGATATTTTGAAATGGCCGATGAATTATACCAATCACAGGCTTTCCTTTAACAGCTACACATACCATAGTGGTAACATATTCCAAAAGATTTTCTATGGAAACAAATGAATTATATGATTAATAATTTTTTATAGTAAATGACATTTGTATTTTAAATTTGATTTTTTTATTCTGTAAATTAATTTTCAACATGGTAAAAAAAAAAATACATATATTTACAATTCATTAATTGAAACACATCCAAGTGTTCATGATTCATATACTTCAGAACAATTAAAATTCAAACGTCTTTCATGGATTTTCAAAGACTTATTTAAATGTTTTCAAGGACTATTTAGAGAAAACCCAGCATTACATGCATTAAAATAGCTGTAGAATAAGTATAATCGATAAGGGAAAGAATTACCACACTGTCTGTCTATTTCAAAGAATTCTCACTAGATCTTAAAGAATTTTAATTTACTAAAGTACATCTATATCATGGAAAGAAACTTCATACATCATAAAAGTTAAGGAAACAGAGTTTGATTTTTTTTTCTTTAGGAGCAAAAAAGAGATTATATCAACACAAGAGCAGAAGTAAAGTTTCAAATGAAGTTTCTTTCCATGTGATATTGCATTTTTATCAGTATTTAAATATTTGCTTGTAAAGAACAAGTCTCTTAAATGAACGATACTTTATCAGAATAAATTTTGTACCTACAAATAGTTTAAGCTAACACTGAAAAGAAAACGAATAATTTCTTTCAACATTTTTTTCATTCACTAAGTAGCAAAAATATGCCAATAAGGCCATCAAATGAAATTTGCTTAGAAAGTATGATCAATAAAATGAACACACCATGGGATATCTTTCTTCCTTCTTCTCTTTTCGCTTCAAGACTTTCATTTTAATAATCCTTTCTCAAATTTAAGGGAAGAGAGAATTTGCGTTTATATTTTTCTGCCTATTATGTGCGGATTACGTGCTGAAAACCCCCAAATTTTTTGCTACGTACTATAGGTCAGTGCAGATAATCTAATGTTTTTTTTTTACTACTAACAATTGGAATAATCTTGAATGGAGCTAATGTTTCTCATAGACAACAGATGGTGCCAGAGGACTGTTAGTGCTCTTTGGCATGCAAATTGGGTTGCAAAATGAGTTGTTGCATAATTAAGGCCTACAATATTGGAAGTGTTTCCCCAAAACAACAAATCGTTAGTTATACAAATGAATTCAAACAAAAAGTCATCAATAAAACTGAAGAAGTTGGAATTGAGAGTCAAGGAAGAAACTATTAAAAAATCTGTACAAAAGATGAAGATAATAGACGGAAATATTGATAACTGTAACTCTTCTTCTGACTGTTTTTTTAATGACGACAAAGATGATAATTTATTAGATGAAGAAATTTTAAATTTATTTAATTCAAAGTCATTAGACTCCGATTTTTCAGGTTTTGAATAATTTTTTTTTAATGAAGTTTAATTATGTCTTCAAGTGTGCTTTATATTTATTTTTCATCTCTATTATACTAAAGAATATTTCAGGTAAGTGATTTTTAAAAATTATTTTAAAATAATAAATAAAAGGTAAAAATTAAAAAATATGACTGTGCTATTAACACCAGAAATATAAAATTTGATGCAAAATGTAATTTTCATTAAATTCTTAAGTTCTTTTATAATATTTGTTTAGTTAACCATCTATTGACCAAATTTTAAATTTCTATTCATGGTGCGGATTATAGGGCAGTGCGGATAATAGGACAACATTTATTTTAAATTGCGGAAAAATATGCTTGCGGATTACACGCCGCTGCAGATAATAGGCAGAAAAATACAGTACCTAACTTGTTACCTGTCCAGCTCTCACACACAAAGGCCATGCTTTAAAACCCTGACTCTCCTTGATTTTCTCAGTTTTGAAGTGTGGCTTTTGCAAGTGAAATCTGGATAAGTGACGTTTGTTTGACCAGCTTAAATCCTGAATCCTGAAGAAGGCTGGTTACACAGCCGAAAGTACTTGATTTTAATATAATTTTTTTACATCTTTTAAAGTGTTTTAATCATCTTTTAGGTAGTAAATCACATTGTTGTGTAATTTTATATTGCATACTTTTGATACCACAATTACAGCCATACTGGACATTATTGTTGCCATATACATCAGGAAAGAAGCCATATCTCCAAACAAGCTTTTTAGTTTTATTCTTTTATAAGTTTTGTCTTGTTTTCACTAAATTTCTGTAAGTATATATAAATATATTTAAATTTATGTTGGTTTTATTCCCAAAACTCTCTTTGAAGAAAAGGAGAAACATAAAATAAAAGCAAATAAAGGAAAAATGTATTTGTATCTATTGGACATTAAACGATTAAATAAATATGAAATATGCAAAACTAAAATAAAAAATATTCTAATAATTAATAAATATTGCATTAAAAAAGAATCATATAACGAAGGTTGCCAGATTGATCTCTTAAAAAAAATGGAAGAATTTTATTGACACTAGTTAACTTTTGTTTTATAAAGCTACCGCCATTTTCCACATCCCACTGAACTATCTTGAATGTGCCAATAATGTCTAATTCAAAGAATTTTCCTCTAAAAGGATCTTTAATTTCTATAATTGTTATTTTCCAACTGTATTTGTATTACATTATTTGAACAACATTGTTTAATGAATTTTGAAGTCATATTTTTGTGGTAAAAAGTGCATCAAAAGGGAAATATTTTAAGCAAATTGAAAAGGTAAACTGATAAAAATTCTTAAAATTATAAAAGTCAGATAGGTATTTTAAAAAATGGAAGAAATCATCGTATGACAAAGGTTTAAGTATACAACTTACAGAGAAAACATACAAACTAGCAACCCTACATGTAACAATAAAAAATGTTGTTAAGCAAGTGATGGTTATACAATGATGGCAATAGACATTCCCAATCCTGGGTACTTGAAACTCAAACATTTCCAAAATCTGAGTCTTCATTTCAAAAGTGAGCCCTCTTTTTTGTAATAAGATAATTTCAACATATTAATGCAAAATATACCATTCTTATAATTATCAACTCACAAGGAAGGTCTCCTTAAAGCACATACTCAAAATATTTTGAAAAAAAAAAAGGCTAATTAAACTACTCATGTATGTTATAAAGGATCAGTCAATTAGCTGTGGAATTCCAGTAGAAAATCTGTAAAAAATAAAATACTTTCCGAGTATTTGACAAGAAAAGACGCGATTTGGCAAGCAATACTTTTCCTTGTGATTGCAAGTGCAAGATTGTGTGTGCAAGTGATTTTAATGCATTTGGAAATTGCTTGTTAAATAAGTGTTTAAATATGCAGTACTTAATGAATTTAAACATAAATAATAAAAAAGTTTATTATTATTTCTATAAGCTTACATAATATACACAAATTGTGTGTTGCTGCAGTTATTTAATTTTACACAGTTTCACAAACAAGATAAGTTTTAAGTATAGTTTAGAAGTAGCTGCCTGATTAAGAAGGCTGTTATTATACATTTCGATATTGAATAAGTCATTGTTTCTATGGCAACAATACTGTTTTTTTTTTTTGTTTGTTTGTTTCCAACACTAATAATATCAAAGTCGAATTGAAAGTGCTTGGAATTGGACCTTAATTTTGAGTTTGAAACAATTTTAATCAATTTAAATTTTGTTCTAAATCATGTAATATGACTGTTAAATTTCATTATGTGTAGACATAAAAGTATGTGGAAAAACTGTAGTTATAAAATTGTGTGTATTTAATTTAAATTTACTTAAACTAGTTCAGTATGAAAAGTAGAAAAAGGCTTGTCTTAGAGAGTGTTTATCATAAAAATGTATTTTCTAAAATTTCATTGTTTCAGTAACCGACGATAAATCACAAAGAAAACAAAATTTTCATTATTTTTTTTACGGATGGTATCTTGAGGTTTCACAGGAAATTTTTTTATAAACATATATATGCTTGTATGAAGAATATTCTGTAATTTTTTCAGAATTTTCGGAGTATGCACTTATGGACACCTTTCTTGTCAGTCTCTGCAGACAATTTTTTTTTAGAAATTGTAAATTAATTTAACAGTTTAAAATGAAATGCTAGGTAGGAAAAAAAAAATGTTAAAATTTACTTTATGTCTCTAAATTTTTGTACTAATTGAATTTTCTTTGTAAAAGTAAATTTTGATTATTTTATTGGGTTTTATTATTTCTGGTAGTTTTTCAGTATAGCTTACTAGTGTCATACTAATTAGCCTTGGCATTTTGATTTATCGCCAAATGATATAAACAGCTATAAAAACAAACCTGATGAACTTTTATGCTTGTTCATGTAATCTA
This sequence comes from Maratus michaelseni, assembly GCA_963931845.1. Taxonomy (NCBI): domain Eukaryota; kingdom Metazoa; phylum Arthropoda; class Arachnida; order Araneae; family Salticidae; genus Maratus; species Maratus michaelseni. Next base: position 162,033,461 of record OZ007597.1, read on the forward strand.
TTTATATATAAACATTTTATTTGTACAACATATTATTATTATTGTTTTTTATATACAATTGTGTTTGTATATAAAAATAGATAGATGGCTTATTTATATTAACTAAATTATATAAATATTGAAAAAATTGCTTGTGTTTATGAAACAATGAATAGGTTGCCAGAAAAATTTTCTTCTCTCGCCAAGGCCCCTATACTGGAAAAATACCACTAAAATTCTATACAATAACAGATTTTACCACCGGCACAAAGAAAATATGCCAAGGAAAGTATTAAGTGGTATGGCTTTAACAGAAAAGTACCAATATTTATTGTAATTTCAGCAGAATAAAAATATATTTTGTTGTTTCAAGTCAGATTGTGTGTTTGTTTACTTCATATAAAGTTTTCAGTTTTGAGTTGGACTATATGTTATGCGAGGCTAACGAAAAAGACAGGCTACCGCGATGCATTCCACTTATCGTTTACTACCGCTAGAGTGACGTGATGCTATCTTCGTACACATTCATTGGTGCATTTGAGCATCACATGACTCCCGCGGTCTGTAAAAAAAGATACGTGTAAAGCACTACCGTAGCCTTTCTTTTTCATTAGCCTCGTATGTTATGTATGTGTGCTGCAAAGAACTTCAAATAAATAAGCTGAAATACCAGTATATTCTTGAGTGGCATCTAGAGGGTCTATCCAAACAACAACGTCTTTAGTTGGCACAAGTGTATCATGAGCAAAATTATCGACAGGATTCCATGTAGATATAGGAGGACCAATATCATGAGGTTCAATTTTGTTTTCATCATGCTCTTCAGATACAACCTGCAGAAAAGAATGAATACAAACACATTAGCTGTGCATTTTAACATCATGAATGAAGTTACATTTCATTCTCAATCAAGAAGTACATTTAACACGGTACTTACGTATTATCCGGGCCAGATCAGATACAACTGGGCCAAGCATGGCACCAATTATACTAAGTACAGTAACCCTTATTTTTTGACAAGTATATAGTTTATTTATTTATAATAGTGTATAGTTTTTTAATTAGTTTATTTTTTTATTATAGTTTACAGTTTTTTGTTATTTATTTATTATTGTTTATTTATTTTATATTATTTACCATTTTAAACAATTCGGGATGTATTTAACAATATTAAATTACTATTTTGCATATTATTGGCAACGATAAACAAGATTAGCAATGACAACCATTTTTGGGGATCTATCACCTGGCCCCAATAATACATAAGTACCTAGAAAACTGATACTTAATCTGATAATCATTTACTAATCCTAAAATAAACATATTTTTCACATCAGTGATTTAGTGTCAGAGAAAGTTGTAACTATATTTTGAGGCAAAATTAGAATTTGATTGGCTTTGACATCCTTTATATACCTGCTTTCTTTTACTTTATAATTATGTATAGTGGCAGTGAAATCTTGTCACTCATTTTTCACCCAGTTCCTGTTGACATAGAGGTTTGAAATTTGGAATATATATGTATTCCTGAGGGCAATACATGAATTGGACATTGATTTTTTAAAATTCGATCCCTAAAGGGGAGAACGTCGCCTCAAAACTTGTAATTTCCCCATAGAAAATAACATTGTGATTGCTTAATATTAATTGAAAAAAAAAATATATATATCGCTGGGTCATTCCATGTCAAATCACCCAGAATTTTCTAAATATGACACACACCATCTTCAATTTTGATAAAGTTTGGTGTATATGTAGTACTTTTCATGCTGATTCCAAAAATATCAACCATATTGTGTTTAATTATATGTCATATCGGGACCAGGTCAGATACAGCTGCGCCAAGCATGGCACCAATTATACTAATTACAGTAACCATTATTTTTTGACAACTGCATGGTTTATTTATTTATTATAGTTTTTTTCATATTATAATTTATAGTTTTTTTTTTATAATAGTTTTCTATTTATTATTGTTCATTTATTATAATTTATTTATTTTATATTATTTACCATTTTTAACAATGTATTGTATTTAATAATGTTAAATTACTGTTTTGAGCATGATTGGCAATTATTTTTGGCGACCTATCTCCTGGCCCAGATAATACGTATGTACCTAAAAGCATCTTAAAATAATACAAGACAATAATTTAGTATACATTACATATTTATTAAATATACAACATCAGACTGATGGTTTTTATTTGAAAAAGATATTTATGATAGTTTTATTTCTAGTACAGAAGTGCAAAAATCTAGGCGCCAATGAGCCGATTCCCACCACTAAATTTTTAGTATTCTTCGCCTAATAAGAATACTGATAAAATTTAATCGAAGCATACTAATAAAATTTGACGAAGAATACTAATAAAATTTAGTGGTGGGAATCAGCCCATTGGCGCCTAGATTTTTGCACCCTTGTTCTAGTAGTTATGTTACGCCTGCTGAAATGAATATAATATATATATATCCAGGGCTTAATTTCTAACAAAATAAATATCAGAGCCCTAATAGTCTGCAGAAATAATGAGCACAAGACATTTGCCTCCCCCCCCCCCCTTCCAAGAATTTTGTAGGAGAATGTAGCAGGAAATCAAAATTGGACCAGATTTTCCACCTCTACCGGCTAACATAAAAGTACCAAGATGGTTTCTAAATTTCCATCACGTAATACTTTTCATTTAAAAATCACTGAAAAATAATTAAAAAACCCCTTGTAATCAGGAAAGTAAGCGGGCAATTCCATATATGATGGAATGACATTTTGAGTTATAGAATTAAGTTAAAGTTAATTAACTTGAAGCTATTTTCAAATGAAATTTGCCTTTTCAGTTTGCACATGACTGTTATTGATTAAAAGATTTAAAAAATATATATATGAAACAATTTTTTTAGCTATTTTGTTCTTTCATTTTTTAGCAATTTCTTATAGTGTGATGGAATGACATTTTTGCTACCATGACTCTAACCTGGTATTTAAAACTGGAAACTTTTGTCAATTAAGAAACCATTCAGTTTTTAAACTAATATATATCTTAAATATGATGTATAAGCAATATAAAATTATAATTTAGAGCAACCTACCTGCCCTAGGGTTGTAGTTATTAACTACATTTGACGTGACGGAAAGTTTCTTAAACATTTATTAAAAGAAAATCGACTAAAATAATAAATTTTATATATTTTTTTATTATCCAGAATGATCATAAGAAACTACATTATATAACTATTCACATGCAACAGCTTTTTCAAAAGCATATCGAGCACGATTACGTAGTTTATTTTGCATGTTTTATTATCAAGTATATGGCTTTAAGACTATTGTAAACCATTAAATATTTTACTACATGCATTTATTTATTCAGAAAATACAAAATAAACAATAATTACATTCTTTTCACAGTTTTTTTTCAAAGATACTATTTGTACAAAACTGCAAATATTTTATTTTTCAGCTATAACCTAAACGTTTTGAATCTAAAACATTAATTTGAAAACTTGGAATATATTTCAATATATTTTTTAACTTAATCTATAAAAATTATTAAAAAAAATTTTTTTTGATAAAAGTTGACACTTTTATGGAATTGTCCAAGCCCAAAAAAAAAAACATGAACTTAGGATAAATCTCTGTGCACAATCACCCCTGACTTACTTACGAAATTTGTGAAGCAATAATTAATGAAACAAGGTCATATATCAAAGATGTATCAACTATAAAAAATGTTGATGAACATAAAATGAAACTCTTGGGAAATTCCAAAGTTGATAATAATTAACTCAGTTAACATTTGAAAATTAAATTAAAAACTATACAATATCTATTTATTTATAAGAACCTTAAGATGGGGAAACGACTTTTTCAGTGTGTAAAGCATAGTTCTGTGTGAAAGTAAATCTCCGTAGGTTACTGGATCATTTGCACCCTCCTTCGTTTTACCTTTACTGCTTTCTTTAATATCAGTACTTTGACGAACATTTCGAACCTGTAATCCTCCTAATTCAGAAGCCGAAACACTGACTGCTAATAAGTGTTTTAAGCTAATTAATGTTTCGCCATTCAGTTTTTCATTCCAACTAGATGCATAAACATAAATTAAGAGCATTACAGCTGCGCATAATACTACCATTCCAAGAGGATTGATTCGTATAAATGGTAAATTCATTTTTTTCCGTTGAGACTAATAAGATAAATTTACTTAAAACGGAAACAAAATCAGACGAAAATCTATTCTGTATGTAAACAATGAGATGAGTTGTTTTATGCTTCTTTTTTGCCATGGTGTAAAAATAAAAGAAATTTCCATATTCGAAGGAAAAATTTATGAAATCAAGAAAAAGTCAAATAAAAAATTGTTTTATAAAAGAATTTATAACAAGCTTTCGCCAACACAATTTCCGTGTGTGTGTATGCGTACATCATATCATTTATAAATTAAAAAAATCTCATGTGATTCAACAAATTTTTTTGAGATTGTAAAATTATCTAACCCGTTCCGGGTCAGCCTAACAATTGCTGAATTTAATCCTTTGACAAGATTAATTTGTTTACTTGTTTAAATTGTCAAGTAAAAATTCAATATGATGAGATGAAAATGTTTATATGTACTCAGCATTTTGTACGGATATTTAGTTAAACTCTGGACTTTTAAAATCAAGCCTGTCATAAAAGAATACCGAGCTCTTGGAGAAAGATGGCGTCGATGCATGTAAATATTAGGGGGATTTCTATTATTTAATTCATGCAATGTTTTCTTATTGAATAATTATGTTGTGATCAGTGTAAATATATAATCTGTGAAAAACTAATAGACTTTTTAAAGTGTATTCCATTATGTAAAATGCTTATATGGACCCCGGTAGTGGCTTAACAAATATGGAACTAACCAATGCGTAGTTATTATAAGATAGTTAATATATTGATTATGTATTAACTTCTTCCTTATGTCAAAATTTGTCGTGGAATTTTCATTATTATTACGGAGCTTTAAATTTCTGACAAGTAGTAATATTGAGTTTTGTGTTCATTATATAATTTATAGTTAAAGTTCTTTGTTTATAGACAGTGTTTATGAGATGTATAGTTGGATGCATTCTGTACTACCTTCGGTTGAGATTATAATAGCTGCTTTGAATGAAAAACACAGGTGAGCTATTACGGAGCATCAAAAATGTGAAAATTAAAAGCAAATGTTTTCTTTATTCCTTATAAATGAAAAATAAAAAAATGTTATGAAAACTTTTTCTCCCCTCCAAAAATATTACTATATGAAGGGGTGGGGAATTTTGAGAAAATCTTACCAGCCAGCGAGATGCAATGTACAGTTGAAAATTGTTCTGACAAAATTTACATTACTGCAAAAACAATTCATTACTACAATGCATTTTCATATTTTTTCTTGTAAAAACATATAGAACAGAGGAAAGTTTTTTGTAACATAGAACTTAGTGCCATGTTATGTTTACACTGTGGCAATTGGGAGAGTTCCAATATATGGCTTATAAATAAAATATACATATATATATATATATATATATATATATATATTGGTAATATTTTCTGTTACCTGTAGTTTTTAAAAAGCTGTTTAAAAAATCGCTCACCTTGTCAGAAGTTCCGCTCACCAGTGGCGAGTATATACTCGCCATGATGTAATTCCCCATCCTTGACTACATGAAAAATAACATTTTCATCAGTTTTTAATCATTGATGTGATTATATGTTGTTTTTAACTAATTAATCTTTTTATATTTTTAAATTAATAATTATAATTTAAGTTATCATTTGGAACTAATTATTTTCTGTTCACAAGAATCTGTACTATATAATAAAACTTGACTCAATATAGTTACATTTTAACAATATAAGTTTTCCCCCTGTGTACTTTTGTAGAATTTGCTTCAAAACAGGTGTAAAATATATTCCAATAAAATCCTTTTTCTAAAAGTTCGTAATATTTGTAGTAAAATTCATGTAATAAATGCTAAATTTATGTGTGTTAGGCTAGAGGTTAAATGTGAAACATAATTTTAAATTGGTTTGAAATTATAATGTATGTCCAAAATGAACTGGGTATTATTGATATATTTATGTAAAAAGCTTAATATAATACATTTGGTCTGTTTCTTCTATTAGTTTTAAGATTAAACTTTTGGGTCATTCAATGCCAAATCAACCAGTAGTATAGTGACTCAACCTGGCCATTTCATATTTTAATGAAACTTATTGGGATCATTCTTCCTGATGATATAAATGCGAATATATATATATATATATATATATATATTTTATCTCATTAGATTTTCATACAATTTTTTTAATTTTAAAAAATCATTTTTTGGCTTGCATAACTATTTTCAATTTGGAATTTCCCAGGTTTTATCAGGCGTAGGGAGTTGTTTGACCTCTCATTTTAAAGAGAATTTTCTAAGGTTTAATTTGATATGCAAGTTGACTATAGTTGATTAAAAAAAAATATTATTTTAATTTTTTAAAATAAAAAAAAATTAGGTGGTGTTTTTTAAAATTTTGAAAAAATGCTTTTTGTAATATTATAAGCTTGAAATTTAAAAATTTTTAGAGTGGGATCTCAATGGGATCAGGACTCAGGAGTTATGAAATAAAAGCTGAAGATTACCATACAAATAATAAATAAATAAAAAAGTAAGCTAGAGATAGATTATTATTTGTATGATAATCTTCAGTTTTTATTTCATAACTTCTGATCTCATTGAGATCCCACTCTAGAAACTTCAAAATTTCAAGCTTATAATATTACAAAAAACATATATTTTTTTCAAAAATTTTTAAAAACACTATTTAAATTTTTTTTTATTTTAAATTAAATTATTTTTTAAAAATATATATTTTTTAACCAACTGTAGTCAACTTGCATATCATATTAAACATTATGGAATTCTCTTTAAAATGAGTGGTCAAACAAGAAACAGCTCCCTATGCCTGATAGAACCTGAGAAAATCAAAATTAAAAACATTTATAGAAGCCAAAAAATGGTAATTTTTTGAAATTAAAAAAATTAATTGTATGAAAATCTAATGAGATAAAAATTTTTTTAAATGTATATTCTCATTTATATACATCATCAGGGAGAATGATCCCAATAAGTTTCACCAAAATCTGAAATGGTCGGGTTGAATATTGAAAATTTTTGGTTGATTTGGCATGGAATACCCTTTTGGTTGTTAAGTAAGACAAAGTAAGAAAGCTATTTAAATATTTCACATCATTAAGTGCTAAAACTCTATTAGGAAATGATCATAGGGGACATTTTCATAGTTCACACCATGTTCTGGTTAATTTGCAAATCCTATAATAATTTGGTAATTTTACTCAAGTAAAAAGATACTTTTAGGTTAGCTGGGTGCAAACCTTGCCAATAGCAAAATGACACTTATTATGAGGAAATCGCAAATATAAATTCCTTGTTTTGATTCCCCGTTTTGTGCAACAGTGCATTCTTAAGAACCTGACTTACCTGTCTTCCTTGCACCTGTCAATCATCTGTAAGTTGACTTCACTTTAACCAATGACTGATAAAACTGACCTTGCAGATTACACCCCTAAAATTTTTGCATAACTTGTTCCAAAGCATGTTGCAGATTTACACCAATGGCAGTATAGATTTATAGCTTGGAGGTGAGCACATGCACTTTAAAATGGTGAAATGTGATGTATCTTCCTACTTTACATTACCATTTGCAAATAAACGCTTGAAAATATTGTTTTGTATGCACATTAGCTTTATAAAAAGAATACGTTAAACATTTTTCTAAATTTTTTTGGAATGATGTAATAAATAAATGCCAATATGGAAAAGGAAATGTAAACAGATATAACATATATAGTAGACTCGACTATCTGGCTCAGGGTCGGCGAACCTATGGCACGCGAGAGGATATTTTTGGCATGCCATTGATTAAATCAAAATTCTGTCAAACTCCCCAAAATTCTACACCTCATTATTTTTCTTCCATTAATACATGAACTTGACTGGAAATGGCTTTTGCTTGTTATAATAAGTACTTGTGATATCAATGAATTACCCATTTCGGAATCATTTAACCCTGCAATGCGTAGCGATGCAATTTTGCATCACTTTTTATTGAAGTTTTAATAAACAAATGAAGTTCTTTGCCACCACTATATTTATATAGAAATATTAATCTTCTAAAAATCACATAAAATAAGCTATTAAACAAAATTAAAAATCTACCTTAAAATTTCTGGTGTCTAATCCTTAATATAAGTATAAAAAAATTCAATTCTAAAAGAAAAATTCATGTTTTTATTATTTACCCAGATGCGACTCCAATTGATAAACTGATCTTGATTTTATTCGATTGGTTAGAAATTTCAGAAATTAAAATGCAGCTTATCGACTTGCAATCCAGCTCAAAATGGACTCAGCAATTTATCAAATTGAGAAAGGATTAGGAGATGATCGAAAAAGAAAGACTGCCAAGGAAATATACAAATAAAATGTAGAAAATATACAAACAAACAAAAATGTAGATTGTAAAATTATGTACACTTTGAATTCAATTCCAGAAGAACTTGGCATTTGCCATGTTGACAATCTCTCTCTCTAGTTATGCTTGGGACTCATTATTATCAGACATGGACAATATTAAAAAAATTAACCGAATCAACTTGTCAGATGACTCCAGTTCATCAGGTATTTTGTTAAAAATAAGCAATTATGAGCCCATCATATGGCATCCAAGATGCAACATCAGAAATCACATTAACCCTTTCTGGCACAGACAAAGTTTGTTCGTAAAGTGAGAAATTACTGACTGACACCGGAATTTACAAATGACTTTTTTTAGAAAATATGAACTCCTTATTTTAAGATTTCATTATAGAAACAAAATTTTATTAAATATTCTTGGTGTCGAATGCAAGTTTGGAATTAAAATTAGGTGTGCCAGGAGTGGGACCAATGTGCCGGAAAGGGTTAATTTAATTGATTTACTTTCTTCTCTTTTCAATTACTTTAAAAATGTAACTACAGTTAGACATTGTTAAACCACCATTCTGCATATTACGCCAATTTATTAAGGTCCCAACCAATGAAGAAAATATTGGTAAAAAATCCTAATAAATCTTGTCTCAAAAATATCAGATTTGTTAAACCTTCACTTACTTTATCTTTAACTTACGATTTATCTTTTTTATACAAACGATTACGGAAAACTGATAGAAGAAACAAACATTTATGACAATGAGTTAAATGAGAGTAATTATGAACTCGGTGAAGAGAAGCTAACACCGAAATTCCAAGAAGCTGTTGCTGCGTTACGTACTTTACACAGTTTTTAATTTTCTTCTGAAAAAAGAAGATTTTGCAATGCTTATGAAATTAGAAAACAAAATTGAATCAGCGAAAAGCAAAGAGAAAACAGATTTCTTCGGCAGACTTTTTAGGTAATGTTTTTTATATTTGCTAATTTCTTTTTATGCATTGTAATATATTTTAAGAATAATAATTTTCCATTTAATAGCAGGTGTAAAACAAATATTTTGCAGATATGATTCGTAAATTATTTTTTTTCGATGTTTCTTTTCTCATTGTCTATTTTGAAATAAAATTACCTCAATTATAAAACCACCACGCTGCTTAAAATGCCAGAATCAACAGATCCTAAAGGGCGACACCATCTATTACCATAATTATTACAGTCATTTGGAAAGTTGTTTCGATTTGAGTTTTTAATATTTTTTACGATTGCTATAATTATTTATTATACTTATTTTCTTTCTATAATTATTACTATAATTAATTAATCTTTTCATATGACAAGTTATTTTGGTTTGAGTTTTCAATATTATACATCATTTAATTCAATACGCAGGTTGAAATTAATATTATGTAAATATTTTTACCTGCAGGTATGTTATCCATATATATCTTAATCTAATAATAATAAAAGTAATTTTATTCATTATTTTTGTAGTTTTTTTGGCGCGGATGGGTGGGGTTTGGGGGTTGGCACGCCATGATTGATTGAAATTTTTTTGGAAGAAAATTGGCACGCGGATGTAAAAAGGTTCGCCGACCCTGATCTGGCTTAATGAGGCAGAATGGCAGGTCTGATAATAAAAAAAGACTATAGGGCAATTCCACCGTTTGGTGTGTGACTTTTTTTTTAGAGAGAGTTTTTTTTTGCAAATTGAGACAAATTTGGAAGTGAAATTATTTAGATAACGTTTTACTTTTTTTATTGCTATTACAGGACACATACAGAATCTTTTTTGTAGTGACACTTTTAGTCTAAAGTAATAATTTTTTTTTTTAAATAGTAAAGTCATCGTTACGTGTGTGATTTTTCTGAGTCACACACATAACGACTTTACTATTTAAAAAAAAAAAAGTATTACTTTAGACTAAAGGTGTCACTACAAAAAAGATTCTGTATGTGTCCTGTAATAGCAATAAAAAAAGTAAAACATTATCTAAATAATTTCACTTCCAAATTTGTCTCAATTTGCAAAAAATTCTCTAAAAGTCACACACATGACGGTGGAATCGCCCTATAGTTAGTTATATTCTATCAAAACCCATCCTTATTCATACTTTTTTATCCCTTTAGTACAGGCCAGTACTTCATAAATGTTTGATATGTATTGTGCTGTATATTTTAAAAATTTATTTCAGAAAAAATAAATCCAAAAATAAAAATGTTGTAAAAATTTTTAGATAAATTTTATGTAGTGTTCCCGCTAGGCTTTTTTTGAAGGGCGCAGCGCCCTGCCCTTTTAAAAATCGGCAAAATGCGCCCTGCCCTTTTAAAAATCGGCAAAATGCGCCCTCGAAAAACGGCAAATTTCTTCAAAAGGTCACGAAAAACGACAAATTTTGTCAACAGATCACGGGAAAAACGTGACTTTCGTCAGAGAATCGCGTAAAAACGGCAAATTTCATCAAAAACATTGCGAAAAATGACAAATTTCGTCAAAAGATCGCGAGAAAACGGCAAATTTCGTCAAAAGCATTGCGGAAAAACGGCAAATTTTGTCAAAATATCTCGAAAAAAAACGTGACTTTCGTCAGAGAATTGCGTAAAAACGACAAATTGCGTCAAAAACATTGCGAAAAGCGGCAAATTTCGTCAAAAGATCGCGAAAAAACGGTATATTTTGTCAACAAATCGCGGGAAAAACGTGACTTTCGTTAGAGAATCGCGAAAAAATGGCATATTTCGTCAAAAACATTGCGGAAAACGACAAATTTCGTCAAAAGATCGCGAGAAAACGACAAATTTTGTCAAAAGCATTGCGGAAAAACGGCAAATTTTGTCAAAATATCTCGAAAAACGGCAAATTTCATCAAAAACATTGCGAAAAACAGCAAATTTTGTCAAAAGATCGCGAAAAAACAACACATTTTGTCAACAGATCGCGGGAAAAACGTGACTTTTGTCAGAAAATCACATAAAAACGGCAAATTTCGTCAAAAACATTGCAAAAAATGACATTTCGTCAAAAGATCGCGAGAAAACGGCAATTTTCGTCAAAAACATTGTGGAAAAACGGCAAATTTCGTCAAAATATCTCGAAAAAAACCGGCAAATTTCGTCAAAAACATTGCGGAAAAACGGCAAATTTTGTCAAAATATCTCGAAAAAACGGCAAATATCGTCAAAAACATTGTGAAAAACGGCTAATTTCGTCAATAGATCGCGAAAAACGGCAAATTTCGTCAAAAAAATAGCGAAAAAAATCACAAAATTTATCAACAGATCTCGAAAAAACTGCAAATTTCATCAAAAGATCGCGATAAAACGCAAATTTCGTCAAAGGGATGCAACCCTCCCCCCCCCCTTAACACCCTGGAGAAAAAAAAACTCATCTTTTGTTCTCCCAGCTCACCAAGCTTAAAAGCCTTATCTTTTTTTTTTTTTGTTACTTTTTCTGCTCTGTCACTTTATTATAGCAAATAATTGATCAAGTAATTTTTCACACCCTCACCCAAAATTGATGCCCACCCCACCCCTTCTTTCCAAGCACACGAAATTTAAAGTTAAAATTCTTTTATTTAAATTTTTTTGTCCTATTTTTAAATCTTTAGTAAGGTAACTAAATCAGTCATCTTAAGATCAAAATTTCTGCTTCCCCCTTAAAATTCATAGTTTAGAGGCGGCTAATTTTATATCCACATATGTTAACCTAATTACTTACTAGAACCTTAAAATATCAATTTAATAAAAATGTATTTCTATAATTTATGTTACTAAATGTGTGTACAAACATTGATGAGTATATGATGAACGATAATGAGTTTCTTATATTGGTTCCGAATAAGTATACTTTTTTTTATGAAACAATGCCCTTTTTCGCTGAAACTAGTGCCCTTTTTATGCTTCAATAATGCCCTTTTTGTGACTAGCACCCTGCCCTTTTTTTTTTCTAGAGTGAACACTATTTATGTTTTACTAAATTGCAAGAAATGCCTTGTACAGTATGAATACAGCACATACAGTTTTAAAATAGACTAAACATTAATGTAAAATGTAGGCCTATGGCATGTAGGAAGATCGCAGATTGTAGTAGAAACCTTTTTCCAACACCTAGTACAAGGTAATTCCCTATTTTACACGGAGAATTTTTTTAACTAGGCCAGATTATTGGGAGTCTATTGGATAATAATCATAAATAGCAGATATATATAATATGTACATAAAAATTAGATAAAACCTTAAAATTATGAACCAAAACATTTTGAGCCATCAAACCATGTTCCTTAATTAATAGATAATTCATTTATCATCGTTTTTAACATTACTTCGTCATTGTTTATACATTTGCTGACAGTGTCTCATAGCATGTGCATTAGCACACTTTTTTTAATTGCAGAAATCCCATAATCTTGCATAATCTCTCTCAAATCTTTTTTTCTTTTCTTTTTTAAATAAAGTTCTGGTATTTTCCATCTACAGAAACTATTTTCATTTTTTTCAAGATTTGAGAGAAAACAGAAAAATATCAGGTTAACTTATATCCTTAATTAAAAGAATTAAACTGGCTTATCACAAAATAAATAAAAATGGAATATGTATAGCCAGACTTGTATAAAACCAAAATTTTCTGTGCACATAAATATTGAGTCAAAAACTTTCTGAAAATTAATTTAATGTTTTATACAATTACGTGTTGTATTATTTTGACGATATAAATTAAAAACAGTAGTTTAAAATTAATTAATATTAATTAAAGAATAATTATTTTGGTTAAAAATAATATTAAAGCTAAAAATCCATGATAGGAAGAGCTGAATTCTTATCAATTATTTTGTCAATGCATTTAGAGACAACCCAATCCTTAATATTTTGACCTCTTCGCAAGCGTCTGTAAAGTCACAACAATGTTTTTCATCTTTAAATTTTGAATTGTGCGCAAACAGTAAATAAATCGTACATAAAATTGGGGAATAGTTTTAATTTTTTGTATTAAAAAAAAAAAAAATCTGCAAAGTTCCGATTTTTGCAGAAAATTTTCCGTGCACGACATGCGCACTTGTGTCTATATTATACAACTCTGTGTATAGCTACATGGAACATGCTAGCGTCAAAATTAAATGCAATGTCACATGTTTGTATTATAGGTGTTAAATCACATTGTTTGGTGACTTTCTTTCTTTTTTTTTTTTAAATTTTTTTTTATAAGTAGAAAGTGATTGAAGGGAAAGTAGAAAAGCACCTTAAAAACAATATAAATGATTGATAGTTGTCTTATATATATTTTTCTTTTTTTCAGAAAAGATTGCAAAAAGAATTACTAGCTATACAAAAGGAACCGCCTCCGGGAGTTAGAGTAAATCCTGAAACTATTGGACCAAATTTAACTCAGTAATTATATTTAAAACTTATTTACATATTTATTCAGTTTGTTATTTCCAGATGTATAATGCTTGTTTATTATATTATGTTCACTTAAGTTTTAAAGTCCGTGAAATGTTCTATAAATTGTGTCAATAACTTAATTTTAAGAGAATTTATAAATTTAGAGAGTTTGAAGAGTATTCATCAACTTTATATATTTTTTCAATTACGATAGCCCCTTTTTAAGTTGTGCATGTTGGGAGATAAGGAAAAAGTGCAATATAACAAAGTATATATCAGAGTTTCCCCCAGGTATAAAAAAGGGCAGGGTGCTGCCGGTGAGAAAAGGGCACTTTTTTTTAATTCTTAAGGGCACTTTTTGGATTTGTGAGGGCACTTTTTTTAATTGTTCAAGGTATTCTTTTGGTTTTTAAAGCCACTTTTAATATTTCAAAGTCAAAACACTCTTTTTAAGACAACATTAAGTCAGTTTTTACTATGAAAGCAAAATTTTTAATGCAAAAAGGAGAAAGGGCACTTTTTTTACTGAGGGCAAGAAGGGTGCTAATTATTTTTATGAGGGGCAAGAAGGGTGCTATTTTGTAAACCAAAGGGCAGGCAGGGTGCAGCACCCTTCTGAAACTGTCTGGGGGAAACTCTGAATAAAAAAAATCTGGCATGACTCTTCGACTTTCCTAACACTTTACTTTACAGAATACAATGCATTCAAATAAATAGTAACATAAAATTAAATAAAAACCTGGATCCTGTTTTTACAAAGGTGAAACCTTTCCACTGGTGAAACTGACCTCATGTTCTAGAAAAAGCAACAACTTTCATTCTTAAAGTTCAAACATGACATAATTTTCATTCAGATTTTATTCTGCCTGTGCTGAAATTAAGGCTTGTAAATTAAAATGAATATTGAAATTAACATAGTTAGGTTAATGGGAGTTTTAAATATAGACATTTCACCAGTTTTCCTTAACCTCTGCAATACTTAAATTTTTCTATGCTTTTATCAGATGATGTAGTAATTTTTTTTCTTTGCTTTTTAAGGGGAAAAAATTGCTTTACTAAATTAAGTTACATTCTAGTGAAACATGATTGTTGTAAGATGAATAATGTAAATAAAATAAAAAAAAATAATTGAATAATTGAGTTAAAAAAGAAAATACTTATTAGTTTTCTTTGGTCACAAAATCGTTGAAAAAGGGTTTAGATACCATACCTGCAGTCCAGTTTGTAAGAAAATAAATACAGCTGTTGCCACAGTGGCCTATAACATATTCGTCAAATGGGAATTCAATCAAAAGCACAGTTTCGATGCTATCATGTTTACTTACACACATACATACCAACGACATCATAAAAACATTCTCTGGGGACCTGAAAGCATTAAAAAACACCAACATACATGTATGCATACACACATACATATGGAATCATTGTAAAAGTAGCAAATAAATAGGTACAGGGAATATCAAAATGTAAAGATATACACCAAAATTTCCATAATTAAGTTTTTATCATGATTATACAATACTTTCCTTACATTAAATGTCTGGAAAGTAATTAAGATAACCTACAAGAAGTAAATACTTCATATTTTTCTCCAGAATCTAAGTTTATGCACATATAATAATTTTTCTAATAAAATTAACAATATGAAATTTACATATATTGTAATTAACAATGTATAATATAAAATTATTTAAAAATTTTATTTCTTTTGGTAGACACAAAAAAGAGCGATATGTCCAAAATGCACATTATAACAAGGCACGATATAGAAATGGGTTACTACACTGTAAAAAATGACCAATGCTTCTAAATCTAGGAAAATATAATACAACCACAAACAAAAGTTTTACATTAACCTGTTCCGATTTACTCTATCTTTTGAAACTAATATATTTTTAACTGACTCAAAAAAGGAGGAGGTTATCAATTCGACGTGTATGTATTTTTTTTTCTTTTTTTTAATGTATGTACACCGATTACTCCGGAACTATGCGTCCTATTTATGTGATTTTTGTTTTATTCGAAAGAGAATACTCTCGAATTGGTCCCATTTAAATTTTATCAAAATTGGTTCAATACTTTTTCAGAAATTCAACAAAAACGGAAAAAATAAACATTTTAAAAATAGTTAATTTGTTGGCTTTTGAGTGTTGCCAAATTTGAAAAGCAAAATTACATAAAATTGTGAATTGGATAAATATAATACAACGTACAGATAAAAACTATAAATTATGCTACAACAAATCTACTTTTGAATCTTTTATGTATGTTCACCGATTACTCCGGAACTTTGCGTCCTATTTATGTGATTTTTTTTATTATTCGAAAGAGAATACTCTCGAATTGGTCCCATTTAAATTTTATGAAAATTGGTTCAGTACTTTTTCAGTAATTCAATAAAAACGAAAAAAAAAAAAAAGCATTTTAAAAATAGTTAATTTGTTGGGCAGACGACTTTCATTTCATATCATAAAATATTCTATTACGTGAATTTGCAAATAATAAAAAGACTGACATATTTAAATCAGCTTTAACTTGTCGGATTTATTTTCATAGAACAAACTTTTTAAGATCTAAACAAAAAGTTTTGAGTGTTGCTAAATGTGAAAAGCAAAATTACATAAATTTGTGAATTGGATAAATATAATACAACGTACGGATAAAAACTATAAATTATGCCACAACAAATCTACTTTCGAATCTTTTAAAAGTTCCATTGTTGCAGTTTCACAGCGGTTTGGCATATTTTGATGAGCGTTTATTGGCGCATAATTAAATACATTGTTGTTTCAAATCCCATATAAATGTACGAGTTACAGAAAATATTTGGCGATTTATCACCTGTGGCGCACTAGTTGGAAACTGCCTTTAAAATATCCAATATCTATATTATATTATACAATACAGTTGTATATAAATGCTTCTGCAATTGTCTTTTAATATTTCTACTACATAATATTAACTATAGAGTGACAATATAGAAAGAAAGGGGTTACTCCGAATAGTATTATAGGCGACATTGTTGGCGCAGTGTATTTACGTTGTACGGATCGTAAAAATCAGTACACATTAAGCATAAGCACCGAAATCAGTGAGTTACACAGTTATCAAAACTGTAGTATACAGCCCGATTATGACACAATATCCAAGACGATTAGGTGAGAATAATGATAAAATTTCTAATCTTCCATAATCGAGTCTACTGCCAAGGTTAGCGTGAAATAAAAATATATTAGCAACAATATGGTTTAATGTTAATATATATATCATTAAAGGCTTTAAAGACATTAGATGAGAATAAAGATAAATTTTCTAATCTTCCGTACTAGAGTCTACAGTTGTAAATATAGATATCATTAAAGGCTTTAAAGACATTAGATGAGAATAATGATAAATTTTCTAATCTTCGATACTCGAGTCTACTGCCCAGTTAACGTGAAATAAAAAAGGTATTAGCAACAATATGGTTTAATGTAAATATGGATATCACTAAAGTAATAAATAAATAAATAAACTTTTTAACCAAAAAAAAAAAAAGAACCGACTTCAAAAACTACTAAAAAGCGAAAAATAAACTTTTTAACCAAAAATTGAACCGACTTCAAAAACTACTAAAAAGCGAAAAATAAACTTTTTAACCAAAAATTGAACCGACTTCAAAAACTACTAAAAAGCGAAAAATAAACTTTTTTACCAAAAATAGAACCGACTTCAAAAACTACTAAAAAGCGAAAAATAAACTTTTTTACCAAAAATAGAACCGACTTCAAAAACTACTAAAAAGCGAAAAATAAATTTTTTAACCAAAAATAGAACAGACTTCAAAAACTACTACAAAGTAAAAAATAATTTTTTTTAGGTAATAGTTAATAAAAAATTAAATTAAGAGCATTGTATTTACTATGCATATTATTATATTTATGTACATTAATTTGATTTTTTTGAGTCTGTGCCAGCCAAGCCAAGTACAAAATTCAAAACGAAATATCCAATATAAATCGTAACACGCGTATAAGTTATGTCTACATAAATACGAGACAATAAAAAAAATATATATAACTCATCAAATGGTAGAAAATACAATGATTTAAATGATTAACTAATTTCCAAAGCAATGTTTGTCGACATATAGTTGCTAATCTCATTTGAAAATACACATTTATAACATCAGATGAAATGTTTAAAAATGGTAACATGGCTTTAACTTGGCTTGGCTGGCACCGACTCCAAAAAATCAAATTAATGTACAGAAATATAATAATATGCATGGTAAATACAATGCTCTTAATTTAATTTTTTATTAACTATTACCTAAAAAAAATTATTTTTTACTTTGTAGTAGTTTTTGAAGTCGGTTCTATTTTTGGTTAAAAAATTTATTTTTCGCTTTTTAGTAGTTTTTGAAGTCTGTTCTATTTTTGGTAAAAAAGTTTATTGCCATTTAAAGAAGCATTTATAAAAACAAAGTTTCTTTTGCTACCACCAATTTTTGAAAACTTTTCCAAGTAGTTTTTATTGCCATTTAATAAGTGTTCTCAACCCAAAATATAGGTTTTTCTGATATTATCAATTCTCAAGTAAACAGTTTCATGTTCAACAAACACCTTTTACAGACAAATATGATAAATTAACAGTATTAACATTAGTAATATTATTTTGTTACTCTTGCATGTATCAATTCAGTTATATGAAAATGTTTAATTAAGAATTGATAACATTCTAAAACCCCATAATTCCGGTTTAAGAAAACTGATTAATACACTATAGAAACTACTCTGAATATTCTATAAGTTTTAAAAAGCTTCTAGCTTTTACGCTTTCAGTATTAGAATCTTTATTTCTGTGAAAGTAAGGCAGAATGTATGTGGAAGGGTAGATTATCTTGTTTAGCTGGCTGCAATATTTTAATGATGTTTTTCCCCCCCCCCCCCCCAAAGCAGGGCTGGGTTTTTGCCGGCAGAAAGTGGGTTTCTGCCGTGCCAGTGGCAAAAAGTGGTTATAACCGGTTTTAACTGGCAGAAACTGGCAACAACTGGCATAAACACATTTCGTGACATAATCTGAGACTTAAGTACATTTTATTCAGGATAAATAACAAATAAAGTATTGTGGATAGTTTTAATTTAAAATAAATAAATTTGTATTAGAAAAAATTAGTAATGTATCAGATAAAAATTGTTATAATATGGTTGTGTAATTTTATATATAAACAATTATTAGAGTATTTAAAATCTCAGTTTAAAAATCAAAATAGAAAACTATATCCAATACTTATTTTAAATTAAATACTGAAAAGAAAAGAAAAATAATCAATACTTACTCAAAATACTTTTCTGTAATTTAACATAATAATTTAATAATAAATGTAAAAAATCTTTCTCATAGAAATGTTATACAGCTCCAAATAAAAAAATTAGAATAATTAATTCCATTTGTATTTGGAATTCCATTTAGCTTTATTTCACTGTTGTACAATTGAAAAAGAGCAGCAGTGGATGTTTTAATACATTTGCATGTTATAAAAGAAAATTAAAAACTGTAAAATATTAAATTTTGAGTGAATATTTTATTTTTGTAAAATTACTTTCATTATGTAAGAGAGTGTTTTGCATAACATATGGTGAACGTTGTGTTCGTATATGGCGAATGAAGCAAGAAGCATATCAGAAGAACTGCATGAAACGATCAGTGAAATTTGCAGCCAGTGTAATGGTATGGGCTTGCATGACTGCAGATGGTCCTGGAAGGCTATGTATCATTAACGAAATGATTAATTCTGAGATATATCAGGAAATCCTTGAGCATTTCATGATACCATCGTCAGAAGATCTGTGTGGTGACGATTTTATTTTCCAACATGATTTAGCACCTTCACACAGGTTAGTGTCTACTAAGAACTGGCTTAGCTAACATTAAATTAACGTACTTCCCTGGCCAGCCAATTCGCTGGATTTAAATCCAATGGAGAATTTGTAGGGAATAATGAAGAAAAGACTGCAAGATATTGCGCCAAAAAACAAACAATGCTACAAAATACAAAATATTAAAGAATAACTATTTTTCCTTTTTTTTAAACTCATATTATTTACAATGCATTATTCTAACATTTTGAACCAGGTAAATGGTTATTCTAATATTTTGATTTTTTCCAAGTGTGAATAATTATTTTAATTTTTGTATTAATTTCCTGTAATTTTAATGCTAAAAGATTCTACAAACTATGTAGATTCTTAATATTAAGTTTTATCCTGTATTACTTTTTGTATAAGCGATACATAAATCTTTTTTCACAATTTCTTTTTGTTTACTATTCTAATTTTTTAACTTGGAGCTGTAGTTATATATAGATCTTGTAATTCCGTGGATTAAAAACCATTTCATTTAAATGCAGTATTCAAAGGAACAAATCTGACTTCTTTTTTTTAAATTTAAGCCTGTTAGTTGAAAATGTTCCAACCATATATATATATATAACCATACTCCATATAGTAGATAATCTTTAAGTTATTGTATTATATTATTTATTTAAAAATTCTCTAAACAGTAATTTGTTAAAATATCATAGAATTTTTTGTAATTTTTTTTTTTTTTTTTTTTTTTTTTTACTTTGAAATAGAAATTTAACTGTAAATAATAATATTAATAGTTAAACTTGTACAGTACCAGATTACCATTATTATGAAAATTTCTGTTTTTCAAGTAAAAGAAAATTAGTATTATATAAACAAAGTACATTTATATGATCATTTTGAAGCTTTTTGCTACTTTGAATAACATTCATAATCTTTAGTTTTAATTTTTAATTTAATTGTTTACATATCAAATACATGTGTGAATTATGAATCATTGCAGTTAAAGTTCTTCTTATTATTATTTCTTAGTTTCTGCCAGTTTTTGCCACCTACTGGCAGAAACTAGTTTCTGCCGTGCCGGTTTTAACCGGTTATAACCACTGGTTTTAATCACCCCGGCAGAAACTTGCCAGCCCTGCCCGAAGTGCTATGGATTATTTTATGCAATTGACTGCAATCTTTTAATTGTGTTTTGACGGTGTGGTATAGTTTGGAGAGTCCTATCAAAGTAAAAATTGGGACCCCTTCACAAAATTCCATGTAATAAAGAAGCCATTCCTCCCCCTCTCTTCTTTTATTTTTTCATGTTTCGAATAGTTGAGCCAATGCAAGCTTGGAAGGATAATAAAGAAAAAAACTAAAAATGTTTCAAAAATAATTTTTAAAGAAATATTTTTTTTTTTTAACAAATTGCATTGTTAAAGTATATTAATATGGTGGGTATTTTTTATTTTTTCATATTTTAACATGTTGAACGGATGTGCACCGTGAAAGACGTAGAAAATAAAGGCTGATTTAAGGCTTTCAAATCTTCCTTGCTAAGAGTTCTTTAAAGTGGCATTTCAGCCACATTGCTGCGACTTTTCATGCCATTTTGCAATGTTCATTATGGTTTTCAATTAATATCTCCATTAATTAACAAAAAGTAAAAAATCTTATCCTTGGCCTCGGGTGCATTAAGACTTTGGACTATCGTCATTAAAAAATTCGGTTCTCTACGTGCAGTAGATTTTCCTAGCCATCACCAACAGACAGGCACACACATATGAGTAAACACTTTCTTCTATTCGTGTAGATGAACCATACTCAACTTTTTTTTCTCGTGGGTTGCAAACATATGTTTGCTATGTTAGTTTGGCTGCAACACACTTTTCTTACATAATGTAGTGTAAAAATAAAGTAATATAAGCACAGTACTAAATAGTAAGATAATAAAATAGAATTAACATATTACTAAACAAAATTAATATAATCAGATTAGTTATTTAACAAGTGTAAAATATAATAATGCAGAATTTCCAAGTTCTAAAGATAAAAAATTAAAAGATTTTCTTTAAGAAATCGAAATTTTTCTCAACTCAAAAACTTTTTATCTGTTTACAGGGCTGCCATTTGCAACTAAAAGCGACTATTTTCAGCATCAGGCGACTATAGCTACTATTTTAGCCCCAAAACCTTCAAAAGCGACTGTTTTGGAGAAAACTAGAAAAAAGGAGACTGTTTTCCAATCCCAGCTATTTTTTTGTAAAAACCAAAATTTTCATTAGTTTCAGAACTGGCAACTTTTTCCTTTCCTTTCCCCCCCCCTTTTTTTTTAAATCCAATATCCTGATGTAATATTTCCGTATCAATTTCTTAAGATTTTTACTCAATTTTTAAAATCTGTAAAAACTTCCATTTGAGAGATATATATATAAAATACTTTTTTAATCTAAATGTATTGCAAAGATACCAGTCATCCAAATTTCGGTGGGAAACTAACTACTGATTTTTGGTTTGGTTACCACTCATGTGCTTTACCGTATATTTGTCCAATTTTTTGTTGTTTTTAAAGATATTTAACCCTTCAACTGCAAACACAAGTGACTCACTATAGATTTGTTCACTGTGCTGCGAGAATCGTATTTGTTTCTAACCATGTAACTTACAGTATATAAATGTTTCATATCAGAAATTTGAATTAATAAACAAGCTGAAATAAATGCTACATTAGATATAAGGAAATCTTATTTTCTATCCCAATTTTTCAATTTAATAACAGATTTAAAATGTTGAGAAAATCAATTTAGAATATTGCACTTCTTTCTTACTTATTTAGATGATTTTATTTAACTCATTGGTGGCTATACAATCAAACTTTATTTATGCCAACTTTGCTATTTTATTTTGCATACATTTCTTGTAAAGAATTGATTATTTATGCACACTCATTTTCTTTATCAAATGCATTCTTTTTTGATAAAACCATTTTTTATTGACAGATTTCTTGCTGCTGTTCATTTTTGTTTACAAAATGTAATTAAAATTGTAGCTAATAACATACAATAAAAGATTTATTTATTGTTTTCTGTTACCTCACAGTAATGCCCAAGTACAAAAGATAATCATATATTCAATTTAGTTTGGTAAAACTGAACTGCATCCTGGTCTTATATCTCAGATCATAATTTAAAAAGTTTCTTTTTTCTGTCTTTCCTTTTTCCTTAATAATTAATGTGATTTTTTAATAAAAATACAAAAAGTGACAAATTTGGGGGGTAGCATAAACTGTAAATTAAGATGTGGGTTTTCATTAAACAGTTTTAGTTATTATTTTTATGGCAAATAAGGATTCTTCCCCCTTTTTTTTAAGTAAGTATGCAACTATTCTTGTACAAATGCTACTATTTTTTTCACTGGAGGCTACTAAAGCAACTATTTTTAATGCCATTAGGCAGTGGCAGTCCTGCTTTAAATGCAAAAGTACAGAGTGTAAATTTAATTCATTTTAAATAATGTTTGATTAGTGTTGAAAATTAAAAAGTATATAATACACCAGTGTAATGAAAATAGGATTACACACAAAAATAAATTTTGACCAACATTAAACATTTCATATCATAATTTTGCAAATTTTTTAATAAATAAAAAAAGAAAGAAAAACAGATATTGCAAAATACATGTAGGATTTTTTAAATAATAATTTTAAAGATACGTCGGTGCTCATATGCATGTTTAGGAAGAAAAAAAACTCAGACTAACTTGAATAATCATTCTATTAAAAGAGCAGAAACCTTGCAAGAATCAGTAATACATAGATTCCCTATCCATCATTTTTTGCTGACTTAACCTAAAAGAAAGGCTAATGCTAGTTTCCTCAATGTTTCTTCTGTCTAATGGGATTAATGCTAAGACTATTGCATATAATAATAAGTGAACTATCAGAAAAGAAAAATTTATAGAAGATTATTTACAGCAATTCAAAAAATAATTCTAATTTTTAATTATTTTATTTTTGATTTATAATTTATTCTCTATCAAAATAAAGTATTTCAAATCTGTTATAGTTTAAAAATGCAATTAATAATGATTATAGTTAAATATGCATATGTTCTCCTGTCCTTGTTTATTTATAAGTAAATATAGAAGTTACAATCCCAAGTCAAATGCTATCTTTTGTTTCTATTGACTTTAATTTAGTTATAAATAAGTATGGGCATTCCTCTTTTTTTGGGGGGGGTGGGGTGGGGGGGCTGTACCTTATTTAAGTAGTATTAGTTTTTGGTATATAATGGATATGTTTTATGAATGCACTTTAAAAATATGATTTTTAAGTTTAATTATTCCATGATTTATTTTTCTTCTTTGAAGTTTCATATTAGGTTCTTAAACAAATTTTTGTCTTAAAATTTCTTATTTTTTATACTAAAAAAAGAGCCAGGACCTTGATTAGATTTATAATAATTTATCCCTAAATGAGCAGTTTTAAATAGGTTATTATTATTAGTCATACAATAATGCTTTAATAAATGTTCATTCATTTTTATTTAAACAGATGGACTGTAGAAATGGAAGGAGCAGTTGGAACGTTATACGAAGGCGAGAAGTTCCAGCTACTTTTTAAATTTTCTCCTAAGTATCCTTTCGATTCACCAGAGGTTAGTTTTTTAAAAATTCTATTTCAAGTTAAATAATTGTTTGCTTATACCTGTTAATGGAGCAAATTTTGTTTATTAGTATGTATTTACAAAAAAAAAAAAAAAAAAAAAAAAAAACCCTCACTTGTGGGATTTTTAATCCCTGTCTTGGATCTGCCCTTGTAAATTATATTTTTTCTTGTTTCCTTTGCCTTTATTTCTGAAAAGAAAATTTATATAGTGTAACATCTTTAATCTCGACATACATAATTTGGACATATACAATTTGGAGATATTTCAGATTTTTATTTTATTATTTATTTTTTTTTTAATTTTCAGTAATCATAGATAGCTGAACTGCACTTACAAGAATGCATTTAAGAAAACTTTTTTAAAACAACCAATCACATTGCTTAAAATGCTAGCATAATAATAAAAATAAAATAATCTTTGATTGAATAATATATTTAATTTTACTGTATTTTACCAATCTTAAAATTGTAATAATTTTCGTTTTTAATTGTAATTTATAATTTTTCATAAATGACTTATGTATTATCAATATTAAATAAGTTAAAGTAATAATAATATAAAATCTTGATTCAATAATATATTTAGTTTTATTGAATTTTTCAGATTTTAAAATTATTTGAAATAATTTGTGTTTTATATGTAATTTATACACACATTTTTTTTCATTATATAATATAAATTTGGAATTAATTTTATATAATTATGTTATTTTTCTTTCTCCAAAGTAAAAAAAAAAAAAAAGACTTCAAAATGCTGTTTTGTATACATTTTCTTTTTTTTTTTTTTTTTGTTATATAAATTTGGAATAAATGCAAATTTTATATTATTTTGTTATTTTCCTTTAAAGGTTGCAATTCTGCCTCGTAAAACTGATAAATTGCTTCATTCTGACAGGCAGTTGTAATGTAGAGATATTATCGATGAGAGACAACAGTGTTTAATAAGAAAGGGATTTCTTTTCTAATTCTACTCTACTTTTTGCCAAAAATTACATTGGAATGAATGGATGTTTTCCTCATATAGATGTGATCAGAGGTGAAAATTAGCGGTCGCCATTCGCCATGTGACTATTAAAGTTTAAAAGTGGCGATTAAAAAATCAGTCATCGATTGCCACCCTAGTTTCCATTCGCCAAGTGGTGATTAAAAAGTCTGTTATCGATCGCCAAGTGAAATACACCATTTTTCATGGAAATATGCATCTCTACATTGATTACATCTAATTAGAGAACTGGTAAATTCTTTTTCTCACCAGATGCAAACAGATTTCAACGACTTAGCTGTATTTTCAATATTTCGGGTTTTTCTCATGTGCTTGCTCTTTAGTTGGATTATTTTTTCAAGAAATAGTTTTATTCTGTAAAATATATTCATCAACTTTGATTCCACTTGCATTTCAAGTCATTTATTCCCTTTTTCCCACCGGATACAGGCGGATTTTAAGGACATTTCAGTATCTTCAATATTTTGACTCCTGCCACATGCTCACCAGTCTGATTATTTTTCTTCAAGAGATACTGTTTAATCATGCGAAATGCACTCATACTCATACAATTGGTATAAAACTCTTATAGAAAAATATGTTTATATACAACGATTATAATTTACCTAGATGTCAAGAAAGTTTGAAATATAATAGTGGCCACTAATGAAACTGAGTCGATCGGCCACTGGCTACTAACCAAATTTCCCAGTTTTCACCTATAGACGTGATCCTGCTTTTGTAGCTCATAAAAGGTGTGAAAATCTTAATACTGTAAAAATGATGAACCATTCTTAATGTGCAAATTGCTCATTTTAACCGTGTCTTCATAGCTGTGCTCATATTAAATGAGTTCAACTGTACAAATAATAAGTTACTTAAAATAAACAAAGCTTTCATTCATTCAGTAACATGACTGAGGTTGTTAAAAAAAATAAACAAATAAAGGTTTGTTGCATCTGTCACAATTTGACATTTTCAATCATTTATTTTCTCGCCAAATTACATATTTTGTTTCAATTTGGTGCGTTTGTTGTTTTGAAATCATACAAAATACACTTATACTCATATAATAGGTATAAAACTCTTATAGAAAAATATGTTTATATCCAACGATTATAATTTACCTAGATGTCAAGAAAGTTTAAAATATAATAGTGGCCACTAATGAAACTGAGTCTACCGGTCACTGATTACTAACTAAATTTCCCAGTTTTCACCTATAGACTTGATCCTGCTTTTGTAGCTCATAAAAGGTGTGAAAATCTTAATACAGTAAAAATGATGAACCATTCTTAATGTACAAATTGCTCATTTTAACAGTGTCTTCATAGCTGTGCTCATAGTAAATGAGTTCAACTGTACGAATAAGTTACATAAAATAAACAAAGCTTTCATTCATTCAGTAACATAATTGAGGTTGTTAAATATATATATATATATATATATAAAGGTTTGTTGCATCTGTCACAATGTGACATTTGTTTTCTTGCCAAATTACACATTTTGTTTCAATTTGGTGCGATTGTTGTTTTGAAATCTGCTTGTCATCCTCATCTGATGAACATGTATTCCTTGTAAAGTATTTATAAGGTTTAATATCCTTTGGTGAAAGCTAGCTAAGCAATCATTATTTTTATAGGTGACGTTTATCGGGCCAAACATTCCTGTCCATCCTCATGTATATAGTAACGGACATATATGCCTCTCCATTTTGACTGAAGACTGGTCTCCTGCCCTATCAGTTCAGTCTGTGTGCCTCAGTATAGTATCTATGCTATCCAGCTGTAAAGAAAAAGTAAGTTTCTTACATTTTATATTGTTATTAAATTAATGATTTTGCATGTAATAGCATTTGTTCTAAAAATTGATAAAATATGTGACAATAATTTTATGTGCCATATTGTGTTGTCATCTGTAACTTACAGTGATTATTAACCTTCCAATCATGTGCAGTTTTTTCCTCATGTATAATATTACATGCTAATTATTATTTTTCTCTTTGCATGAAATTTCAATCAAGTTTTATTTAATAGTTAGATTAGATTTAAATAAAAATTGCATACCCCCCTCCTTCTCGGAAAATTCCTTTGTTGATAGCTTCTTTATAAAAATTGGTGTTTCAATGTAAATCTTTTTACTTTGTCGAAAATCAAGTTGACTTTCAATTCTGACCAAAAGTTTCTGAGAAAACCTAAATAATATAAAATAGCTGTTCTTCCCTCCCCCCCCTTTCCTCTTTTAAAACTCAAAATAATATCTTTCTCTGTTGAAAATGTTGAGATTTCCCAGCACATGCACAGAAACGAAAACCCCTATGAAAATGTTCTAAAGCAGAATTAAAACAGGAAACTTTACAAAACACTCAGAGAGAGATAGAGAAAAAAATTGTCTGGCGAATTTGTGAAAAGACTTCAAGAAAATATTTTTTTTGAAATAGTAAATATTAATATTTTTTTAACCCTCTCACTGGCAAGCCCGTGTTAATACGTTCACCAAGCTCCTGGTTTCACTGTAATACAAGCCTTTTTTAAATTAACATAATTCTACAAATATAATGCAGTTTTAATACATTGAGTAATGATTGATGCTCTCAAGGTTTACATTCATATATAATTAAGTTTTTATATAATTTTGGAATAATCATCTTTTTTTTTAGCATTTAAAATAAAATACAGAGAAAACATCATTACAATTTAGCCTTTTTGCTGGACAGTCAGGGGGTTAAAACAAAGACATCATTAGAAAGGAATAGATAGAGCTCCTATACTACAGGCTTAATTAGAGCTCCTATAATACAGGCTGACGCATCCTCGTAGATTTGGGGCTCAAATTGAAGTTCAGTGGAAAAACCAAGCTAATCAGAACCGGTTCAGCCAATCAGAACCGAGTCTTAGGCAACCCCAACTCCGGCTGCGGTAGATTGATGCTGAACTGAGCACGAATAATCCGAAACAAAATGGATATGCGTCAGCTCCTATTATAGGAGTCTTAGGCTTAATCATACCGCCATTTAATAATCCAACGGAACAAAAACCAAGCTAAAACCGGTTAGCTTACCGTAGTAGTGGGCGGTGAGTGACAGTTACAGGGATGGCAAACACCTGCTCGGGCGTTTTCCTAATGCTGAGGTGGGTTACAATATGGCGGTTATTTTGGGCAACAAGATGGATATGCATCAGCTCCCCCATACAGGAGTCTTAGGAATAGGTACCATCTATAAGTGGGTATTTTTTTTAATTCGTATTTCGTTCAGAAAAGTAGATACAAATTATTAAAAATTGCCGAAAAAATGTAAAACTTGAAATTTAAAAAAGACATTACGAAAATATTTTTTTAAAAGATGGTTAATATTAATATATTTTTTTTAAATCAAAGATGTTGCTAGAAAGAAAAGGATACCCAAATTAAGTCTGTATTGTTTGTTTCTTCGTATTTCGTTTGGTAGAGTCGTTGTAGACTTGTAAAACATGCAGGAATAAAAAAAAAAAGATGAATTCGATGCTTGAAAAATATTTATTTTAGAAGGGTAAATATTGTTTCTTTTTTTAAAAGAACAGAAAACATCGTTGTAATGGGAAAGATACCTCAAATACTTAGGTATTTCTTGTTTTCCATATTTCAGTTTGTTAAACCAATGCAGATTTGTAAAAATGCAAAATAAAAATAAAAAATAAACTTTTCTCCCAACTTCTTTTTTTTCTGCTTGAAAAAAAAAAAATTCAGGAATATATTTTCTAACCAGACAACTGCGACAACACTCCATTTCGTGATGGTCATTATAATTTTTAAGTAATATCTCGATAAATTAACAAAAAATGAATAATGCATTCAGACCTTTGTCTTGGACTATCCTCATCCAAACTTTAAAACCTCTACGTGCAGTAGATTTTACTAGTCATCGCCAACACACAAACATCTTTCTTTCATTGGTATAGATTTAAAAGAAAATTTGATGCTTGCTTTTAATATAAAATTTTAACATTTCTACGAGCAGGGAAGACCGAGCTACGCTCGGTCAAAATTAGCTTTGAGCTATATTTTTTATTTGGCGCCAAGCAAGTGTTTTGGCATTGGTAATCTTAAAAGTAAATTTTCCCTATCATATGTACCCTGATTGGTTGAATTCTGTTTACGAGAACGTTCTACGTACTCAGATTGGTTGAATCATGTATCTTGGCTCCTATTGGGAATTTCTAGAAAATTCCTTCAGATTCTAAAAGTCAACTTTTTAGCCAAATGTCGCCAAATATGGCCAAGTTTGGCTAGATTCTTTCATTTAGCACCAAGCAAGAGTTGAGAAAGTTCTATGGATTCTGATAGATTGAATCATGTATCTCCTCTCCTATTCGGAATTACTGGAAAATTTCTTCAGATTCTAAAAGCCAATTTTTTCGCCAAATGTCGCCAAGTTTGGCGATATTTTTTCATTTGGCACCAAGCATTTTGGCATTGGTAATCTTAAAAGTCAATTTACGCGCCAAATCTTGCCAATGTCACCAACACTTTTTAAGATAAAAAGAGCTTGACCCATAATGACCCATGACCAAAATGACCCACTAATCGAATTTCCTTGAGCATGTGACCTAGCCCAATCCTTTTCTCATTCTCTAAAACTGTAGAATACAAAATTTAGTTCAAATCCTCTGAGCCGTTTTTAAGATAAAAATAGCTTGACCCAGAATGACCCATGACCAAAATGACCCACTAATCGAATTTCCTCGAGCACGTGACCTAGCCCAATCATTTTCTCGTTCTCTAAAACTGTAGGATACTAAATTTAGTTCAAATCCTCAGAGCCTTTTTAAAATAAAAATAGTTTGACCCATAATGACCCATGACCAAAATGACCCACTAATCGAATTTCCTCGAGCATGTGTCCTAGCCCAATCATTTTCTCGTACCCAAAAACCACAGGATACAAAATTTAGTTCAAATCGCCAAAGCCGTTTTTAAGATAAAAATAGCTTGACCCATAATGACCCATGACCAAAATGACCCACTAATCAAAATTTCTCAAACATGTGTCATAGCCCAATAGTCTTCTTGTTCCCTAAAACTGTAGGATACTAAATTTAGTTCAAATCCTCTGACCCGTTTTTAAGATAATATAAGCTTGACCCATAATGACCCATGATCAACATGACCCACTAATCGAATTTTCTCGAACATGTGACCTAGCCCAGCAGTCTTCTTGTGCCTGAAAACCATAGGATGCAAAATTTAGTCTAAATAGTCTGAGCAGTTTTTTAAATAGAAATAGCTTGACCCACAGTGACCCAAAACTGACCCGCTAATCGAATTCTCTCGAACATGTGACCTAGCCCAATGATTTTCTCATGCCGAAACTCGTAGGATACAAAATTTAATCAAAATCATTAGAGCCATTTTTTAGATATTATTAACTTGACCCGCGTTAACACCAAAATGACCCACTAATCGAAAGTTCTTGAACATGTGACCCAGCCCAATAGTCTTCTCGTGCCCGAAAATCGTAGGATACAAAATTTATTCAAAATTGTTTGAGCCGTTTTTTAGATACAATTAGCTTGGCCCTAATCCATGGTGACCCAAAATGACACACTAATCGAATTTTCTCGAACATGTGACCTAGCCCAATGGTTTTCTGGTGCCCCAAAACGATACGATACAAAATTTCGTCAAAATCGTTAGAGCCGTTTTTAAAATAAAATTTGCATAACCACACACACACACACACACACAAGATTTGCTCGTATTAGAATATATGATATATTACATTACTGTACATTTACTGTACAGTACTTGTCAGAAGTTATTGTTAAATCTATGTTCCCGGAATATCACTCACACAATCATCCTTTGAAACCAATAAAAACAAATGATTAATGCAAGTTGAGGCATTTATAAAGCTAATCATAATCCTTTATCTTTTTTTTGTGAGATTAGAGCTTTTGTAAAATAATATGAAGGAAAATTAGTAAGTTAAGTATGTAATTAACCCAGGCCCAGGGGTCTGTCCAAAATTTTTTCAAAGGGTCCTGTTTTTGTGAAATTGTGAACAGCTTTTTATATTTGTGAAAAATCTAATCATAATTTTGTGAATTTGAAATGGTCATTATATTCAGGTTCTTGTTTATGCATTTTTAAGAAGATATATGGATATAAAATACATATTTTCTTTATATATGTAAAAGTTACAAGTCAGATTTTACTTTTAAATGATTAATTTGTGAAATGTTTGGTTTAAAGATGGAAAAATTTTGTGAAAAACCTATTTTTAAGACAAATAATTTTGTGAAGGGTTTTATTTTAAGGAAAATAATTTTGTGAAAGGTCCTGTTTTAGGGAAAATAATTTTGTGAAGGGTCCTTTTTTGAAATGAAATTTTTGTGAAGAGTCCTTTAAAGGACTCAATTTTTTCCTAAACAGATCCCTGAATTAACCCTTCATTTTTTATGTCCATTTTTATTAAATAATTTGTTAAAAGTACTTTAAAAGGCTTTAATTTTTTAATAAAATCTTCCTTGTATGTAATATTTAAAAATTCACAACATCTGCAAAAAGAGAGTGATTATTTTAAGAATCAGCATGGTATGATATTAAGCATAGAACATTTCAAGTTCTTACACATAAAATCAGAGGAAAATATTTTTTTATTACTATTTGTATGTTTTAAAAATTCACAAGACGGCAAGATTTTTAGTAACAATCTTTAAAATTTCTTTTATTATATTTTGAGCCCCAGATATGGATGACTTTTTATTCATATACAAATATTTTTCTTTTTGTGTCTGTGTGTATGTATGAAAGAAATATACATCATTTTAAACAAAATTGAGGTTACAAAAGCTGTAATCTCACTAAGAAAGATGAAGAATTATGATTAACTTTATAAATACATAAACTTGCATTAATCATTTGTTTTTATTAGTTTCAAAGGATGATTGTCTGAGTGTTATTCCGAGAACATAGATTTAACAATAACTTCTGACAAGTAATGAAAATGATATGCTATCTTAATTAATTAAATAATGTACAAATTTAAATAATGAAAATCAGCAAATTAATAGATAGAATTACAAAATACCATATATAAATTCATATACACTGTTTAAAAAGAAATAGGAAAGCAAACAAGCAAATAGAGAAAAACATGCAAGGCAGCCATGCATGCATATAAAATTGGAAGTACACATATATTAAAGTTAATACAGAGAATAAGACACTAAAACATCATGTATCAGAATTTTAACTCTTTAAAATGATGTCTGGAACATGAAGACATGATCCTATGTTTTAATTTGAGTACCTGTAGATGACAAAAAATGTGTTTGCAGAGAATGAAGGATTTTTTATATGATGTGTGGTTCCCTCGAACAATTAAAACTGTTGCACATCTGTTTTCCATGGATGTAATGAGGTTGTTGATAACAGTTTTGGGAATTCTGTTCCACTCTTCAAAAAATGCTATCTCAAAGTTTCGAACAGTCAACAGAGAGGATACACCGAACAGTCAATTCTCGCTGCAGAGTACTATTCGAAAGTACCCCAGACATGTTCAATTGCATTTAATTAAGAAGAGCTTGTTGGGCACTGCATATGCTGTATTGTTTCCATTTCAATCATATTCTGCACAAGAGGAGCTCTATTATGAACTACCATGCATTAAAAGATAGGAATTGACAATGTCTGCAGCATAAGATATGACATGAGATCTGAATATCTCATCTTGCATACTTTTGGTTGTCAAAGTGCCATTCCGTGGTTTAAAAAAATGTTAATCTTTACAGTTTCAAAAGAATTATTTTCTAAATGCCAATTTACTCTTTCGTTTTTTTTTTCTCCATTTAAAAAAATTGCATCCTCTTTCTGGATATAAAAATAAATATGAAAAAAACAAAAATACCCATTTATTCTCAGTACCTTTGCATTTCTAACAATGTCTTTGTTTTTTTTTGTTTTTTAAATACATTTACTATTTTTAAAAAATTTGCAAGTCTTTTCATAAATTCACCAGAAATTATTTTTCTGAATGATTTCCCAGAATTCCTTTCGCATTTGAAAAGAATTGTGTTTTGGAAATTTTTGGATGGAGAATGGAAGATATTACTTAATGTCTTTGAAGAGAGAGGGTGTTTTTTTTATTTAGGTTTCCCCAGAAACTATTGGCCAGATTTGAAAGTTATAGGGTGAAACCCCCAAGTTATTGACACCTAACCAGTAACTGACACTTGAGCAAAAATGTAACTCAAATAAGCATTTTGTTGTAGAATTCTGCAAAGTAATGTCATCTAGTGGTAAATGAGATGCTTATTTTTATTTTGGAGTCAATTTATTCACCACTAGAGGGCCAAGAACATATTCAATGAGGATGGAACTTTTGAGAATACAAAATATGGCATTTTGAAGCAACCATCTTATTTCTAAAATTAAGGAAGTGTTTTTCTAATCTATTTGTAATGCAAGCATCCTAAACTTTTTTCTTAAAGTTATACTTGTAGAAATTGGTTTCAAGATGCATATGATATGTTAGGGCCATGATTTAGGGTTTAAAGTTATTTAATTCAGATTAATGGAGTGGGGATGAGGGGGGGGGGGGGTGGCCAGTTGCCAGTTCCTAGAATTTCATTTCACCAGTTTCTGACAGAGGTTTTAGTTATTGGTTATATTCAAGAAAGTTGAAATCTATTTGAACTGTTTAAAAATGCACAATAATAAATTAAATTTATCTTGTAGTAAACACCATTAAAATATGTTTTACCGGTTTCTGACACCAGATGTCAGTTACTGGTTCATAAATGTCAGTTATTGGATATCTGCAGTACTAAATATTACCCCTATATACTTTTACTATATACTTTGCATTACTAATAATACAATACAGCTTACTAAATCCCACTTTTTATAATATTAATGTGTTTTGTTTTTATAATAAAGAATAATTTTTTTTAAGCATTTTAATCTTTTGAAATAGTGTCAGTCACTGATTCACTTTGACTCAGTTATTGCTGTTCCAAAATAAGGATGGTAAAAGTTACTGGAGTTTTTGACCCTATTTATGAATAAAATTAATTTTTAATAATAAAATGTATACTTTATTAAAATTTTGCCAACAATAATTTTTTAATATATCTCTACTATCCTTTTAAAAGCAAAAGTAAGTATAAAACAGATTTAAATTTTTGTAATAGTGATTTGAACAAGAAAGAATCCTTAACGTGTCAGTTACTGGGTGTTTCACCCTATATCTAAATGTGAGAAATTAAATCAGCAACCTCCCCTTCCCACTTTTTTAATGAAATATAATGTGATTTTTTTTTCTTTACTAATCAGATATTAAAATGGCAATCACTATATCGGGGTCAACCTTACTGTGTTTGGGAAGATTTTCATTTAAAAATATAAAGTCATACATATTTGAGGTTCATTTACAAAAACAAACCAGAGAATGCATAGCACACCTGGTGTACACTGCTAAAATCAGTGGGTTCCCGAACTCTAGTTTTGTTTGGATAGATTTTCATTTAAAAATATAAAATCATACAAATTCGAAGGAAAATGCTCCATGAAGGCAGTCCCCCCCCCCTCCCCCCTCCAACACTAGGTTCAGTTGGGAAGATTTTTGTTTCAAAATATAAAATCATTAAACACTGATTTTAGGTATACTTAAGGTTATTAGTACGGGCTCGGGCAATGCCGGGCAGGTCAGCTGGTATATATATAATATATTTGTTTATTTACTCACTATGATAATAGATATCTAATTCAATAATAATAAATTGAAATATTATTTTTTATAGAAAAGACCTCCTGACAATACTTTGTATGTAAAAACCTGTAGTAAAAATCCAAAGAAAACAAGATGGTGGTATCATGGTAAGTTTATTTTTTAATAATTTTATTGCTTATTTCTTGTAAATTTAAACTTCAAATCAGATTTAATAATGTAAATAGTTATAAAATAACTTTTTTCTGGGGATTTTTTAGATTAATAAGCTCATAAAAAATTTTAAGAAAGTTCAGACTCATGATCAAGTGAAGTTATTACATCAAGTTGTAATCAGAAAAACTTGATCATTTTTAAGGAAAGATCAGGGAATAGTCAGAAAATTTGTAAGAGGGAAATCATTATCTACCCTGATCTCAACACTGTGACTATTTTGGATAATACTTTATATGCAACTATTTTGTTACTAAATCAGCCATGATATGCAACTATTTTTGGCTTCAAAGGCAAAGCAACTATTTTGAATAATTTTTGTAATGACATCCGTACATTTCAACATCGTACTAAGTGTTGAATTCAGGGTGTGGCCCAGGGGGAGGGGGGGGGGGGTGCACTCTCCCCTGGAGCATTGAAATGTTCACCATGGAAGATTTAGGAGATTTTATACTTTTAATGGTTAAAAAGTGCAATTTCCACCCCGGAACTGTACAATGTATCCCCCCCCCCTCCACACACACACACCCACCCACCCCTAGAGCCACAAAAATACATCCCAGAGAAAAGTGTGTCTGAATTCAACACTGATCATCCTCATGCAAATGTAGTGTACTGATTTTTTTTTTTTCCTACTCATGTAAATGTAGCATACTGATTTTTTATCTTTCTCTTTTTCAGATGATTCTGTCTGACAACTTACTTACATTAGAGAATTTTAAATTTTAACACGCTTCTCTACTGTCTGAAAGATGAAAAATTGAGTCATATTAATATACTTGCACCCCATCTCTTCAGTATGTCAAGAGCCATGAAAATGAATTTATAAAGTGTGGCAAGGACTCAGTAAAAGATTATCTTTTATTTCATCTTACATTCACATTTAGATGCAAATTGGGATGTGTTTCCATAAGAGTTAGAGTGCTGGTGTATTTTTTGTCTTGTGATAACTCTGGCTTTTTAGAAAAATATATTACTTTTTGAAAAAAAATTTCTTCTTCCATCTGCTCTGCTTATTTCTATAATTCAATTTCGATTGCCATCATGATTAAACGCATTGATTCTGTGAAAGTATTTTTCACTTTGTTCTTGTTTTGAATTGTTATGTTTTTGTTTGTAAAGTTGTTTTAAGTTAAGGCACATTCTTTTTCATTTTACAGTTTTACTCAATGACTTTGCATTTTATGCAAATTTAATTTTCATTATAAATTGCGATATTTATTTAAAAAAAACAACAACAACAACTCTTAAGTAATATTTTTACGTTATTTATAGCGAAAGATATGTAAGAAAATGTCTGAATAATAAATTTTAAAATTTTATTTCCCCTGTCACCTTGTGATGTACATTTTGGAACTTTGTGTATCAGGTTGAAAGTTTAATCCATTTGAGACTATTATATTTTGCTTTTTTTTTTCTTTTGATTTGTGGAAGATTTGAAATTTAGTTGCATAATATATATATATATATATATATAAAGAAATAACATTTCAGTGATAAAATCATACTTGCCAACGTCTATGGAATGTCCATAGTTTTTATCAGCAATAGTCAAAGATATTGGTGGACTAAAAGAAATATGGAATCTCCCCCCCCCCCCCCCCCCCTCTTACTCTACTTAACTTCAGTCATTGCTACCTTGTAATACATCAGCTCACCGTGAAGCGTCATACTTGCACATTATACAACGTACTTAGTAGTCCTTTGTTGGAAGCTCACAGTGTTATCAAGCCCAGCATATCATTCTGATGATACATATTTTACTTTAGATGAATTGAACGCTGCAAAAGTGCATACAATATAAAGAGTTAAATTATTTTTATATGTATATACATGATATATTTGAGCAACATAGTGAGTTTTATTAATATTTATGTTTATTTTGTGATAGATAGAAATTTTACACAAAATTTCTTTATTTAAATCTAGAATAAATAATCATTTCATTCAATAAATATTTACTTGAAGCAGAGCAAAACACATTTTAAAAATAATTATTAATTGGGAATTAATATGAGAATATTATTCATATTTAGAATTATGCCTTTACTTAATTTGAGATGGGAAGAAGTGTAAAAAACTTAGTGGTTACAGTTTTTTAAATGTAATGAAAGCTTCCCTAAATATTATTATTTTTTTAATAATAACCAGTGAATTTTTATCCTGCTTTTTCCAAGCATAAACTGACATAGTGAAAAATGTCCCAAACCGGGAATCGAACCCGGGTCCTCAGAATAGCGCTTGGAAAAAGCAAGATAAAAATTCACTGGTTATTACTCAAGGATTACAGGTGTAATTCACTGCTGAAAATGAATTAAAAATTAACTATTATTACTCTTTTTGTTGTAATTATGGATACAGTGATCACATAGGACATATTTGCTATGGGATCCTGCATACTGGACACATTGACTAGATAAATCCTAAGGTATGTTACGAAGAGCACTTCCCAAAGGTTGGCAAGTATGTTAATGGGAAAAATTAACATATTAGGTATTAAAATTGTATGTTAATCATACAATGATATACTGTGTATATCATTCTTTATCTGTATTGTTTTTTAGAGCAAAAACTGATGATGCATATAATATACTGATGAATTATGTCTGTGGTAACCTTAAACAATTTTTAAACTGTATAATCATAAAAATATTAACCTACCGAATATTTTATCTTTTCTAAGTTTCTTTTAAAGCAAATGGTTAGAATTTATAATCATACAGTGTGTCAGGTGTGAGGGTCTTTTTAGCAAGAAAAGTAATTACCTACTTGTTATGTAATTAGTCTCGAATGAGTTAAATAATTAGTAGTTATGTTGGGAGATTTGTCAGTTGCTCAATATTTTGTGAATTTGATATTAGATGTCTGATTGCTATTCCTTCAAACTGTGGCCAAATGTTTTGCACCACTCAATTGAATACCAAGTAATAAAACTCAAATTCTGTAAAAGGATTTGAGTTTAGAATGATGTATATATTTTCTCTCTTTTGAACTAGTGATGCTTCATCTGCCCCGTTGTTCAGTTTTTCAGAATGAACAGAATGGTGCCACCCTCCACTGTCTTCGTCAGCATAGATCTGGGATTTGCCCATATTTGCTTTCAAAAGATTGGTGCTAAATATTAGGCTACAACTGCATTTATATACATTGAGATCTATTTTTATTAAGTTGTTTCAGCTATCCTCATCACCTAAAGAAACATCGCTTAGATAATTTTGCATCTTTTAACATAATTTATTTTTTAAAAATGTTTATTCAATGTGAAATGCATACATTCAAAAATAGTAAGTTGCATCTGGAATAATATGTAAACAGTGTCCAGTTATTCATCTAAATTGACTAATGTCTTAAATCTTTCAAAATACTCTATGCTTTACTCCTGATAAGAAATCTTCTCCCCCTGATATTTCGTATAAAAAATGAAATGCTTATTAGAAAAGTGTGGCTTATAAAACATTCTCTGAAATCCACCTTGTATATTATTATGAGAGGTGTACATGTTTATAACAAAATTTCAGCTTTCAGTGATAAAAAGGATTGATGTCAGACTAAATCATTATAATTAATTAAAGATTGATGTTAATAAATAATATAGTATGGAACTATTTATCCAGAATCCAATTAACCGGAAAACCAGTTATCCAGAATATTTCCAACTAACTGATTTCAAAGTCCTTCCAGAAAAAAGTGCCATGGAGTGCCAGTTTGATATGTGCATTGCTCGATAGATTACCACATACATTGTACAACTTGATCAATATCTAGGATTTGAAATGAAAGCATATTTAGTTAGATATTGAACATTTTGAATTTTATGCAGTATTATTGTTTCCAAGGTATTGCCAGAAATTTCCTTCTTTCAAACTCTGATTAATCTTTGATAGGATCTGAGCCTTAATCAGAATAATCTAATATGAAATCAGTAAGAATGTTACAGCCACGTATATTCTAGAAATCTCATCGAACGGATGTTGCTTTAATGTCCAACCAGTTATCCGGAATACATCTTGTTCCGACCATTCTGAATAAATGGTTCTATACTATAGTACATTTACCTATGTGCAATTAAAGTTTTAGAGAAAACTTGTGTGAAAGAGACTATTTCTAATTTTTATGCAAGTTTTTTTTTTTTTTTTTTTTTTTTTTTTTTTTTTTTTTTTTACATCATTACATAAGTTATAAAAATAATTTCTTTCTTTTTTTTTGTGTTAAATATAAATTCTTTTATGTTCTCAAGTGTGTTTTCAATATATTCAAGTATATTTTTTAATTTAAGAGCTTGAATCTTTGCAGTTTATTAATGTATTTTTAAAATCTTTTCTTCCTAACCAGTTATATTTGACTAATTAATATTTAAATAATACTTGGATCATCTTTATTGTTATTGCTGTGTTTATGATAGAGGTAGAAGAAGTTTAATATACTATGTGGGATCCTATTTATTATTCTTGTTAATATCCTGAAATGTTCATCTCTGTTTACAAAAGGAGTAGCCACAAAATGTGATAATAAAGTTGGAGGATTTAAAAAAAAAAAAAAAACAACATTCTAGCCTGTACTGCTTTAAATAAACAAAATTATATTTGAGAGAAGTGCATTAAATAAGTAAAATTATATTTAGGAGTGATAATTATATTGCTCCAGTGTTTGTGCTCAGAAAAAAATGAGGAATTTTCAGATCCTAATAAAGGGAGATTATTTTTTAAGTGGGATTCTTAAAAGTATTGCATGATCATGTGCTCTATCGCAAACCCTAAGCTGTTTTCATAATGTAAAGTATATGCA
The DNA here is from genome assembly GCA_963931845.1 of Maratus michaelseni. Taxonomy (NCBI): domain Eukaryota; kingdom Metazoa; phylum Arthropoda; class Arachnida; order Araneae; family Salticidae; genus Maratus; species Maratus michaelseni. The sequence goes on from OZ007597.1 coordinate 162,073,499, forward strand.
AGATACATCTAAAGCAGACAGACCACTTTTTTTTTCTTATTTAAAATGACCCCATTATTTTATAAACATTAAGATCTATAAAATAATTACACTCAAAACTGAACTCTACAGTTTAAAGCATTTTTGCAGTTTTATTTCATCAATAAAGATTAGTGACTCTAGAAAATAAAAAGCTACTTACTGTACTGCTCGATGTGGTTAATAATTCTTAATTTTTTTCATTAAAAGAACACTTACAATTTTGGAGAAAAATTAAAAATGGTTTATTCAAAGTATATGCCATTGCTAGCTACATATTTTCTCCATCTCTCTGGCAAGTTGTGGATGTCCTCCCAGAAAAACCTTAAATCTTTTGAGGTGGTCCAGTCATCAAGCCATTTTTTTAGATTTCTGTAATTTAAAGTATTTTATGGAGAGTGTGTGAGACATCAGTGAAAACAAGTACTAGTCTGAACGGGACAAGTGTGGTGAGTACAGCATGTGTGATAAGAATCCCCAGCCAAGTGTAGAAATGGTGTCTCTGACTGCTTTCGCTGTGTGTGATGGGGCGTTGTGCTGCAAAATCATTTTTCCATGTCTTGTAGCCCATCTGGTTGCTTTTCGATGAATGCATGGTTCAAATTGATCATTCGTTGATGGAAGAGACAGGTGTTAACTGTTGCACGTGGTTTCAGAAGTTCATGGTACACGACACCCTTCTGATCCCACCAAATAAATGTACAGCCTTTTCTTCATTCCAAAGTGATTCGGTCTTGCAGTTGATGTTGATGGTTGTCTTGGGTCAAACCATGGTTTTCTGCATTTTGGGTTCTCGTAATATATCAATTTTTCATCTCCAGTTACGATCCAGTGCAAAAAAATCTTTCTGTCTGTTGTTCAGCTGATGCGGTATTCATTTTCCTGCCTTCCGGATTTTTTCCATAACATGCAAACGATTACAAATGGCTTGGCAACCCATATTTAGCCTCTCTGTTATTTGTTGTTGTGTTGCATATTCTCTTTGTCCAACAATACTTGCAATTCGGCATCTTCAAATTTTTCTAATTGACTTTGGCATTCTTTGTTTTTCAAATCGTCTTGCATTAGGACATTGTCACCATAAGTTTCTACAACTATATTACAGCTTCCACTCGCATTTTTCGTTTGATTGAACAAGAAAAGCAGTACATACCATATATGCTCTTTATTTGGCTCGAAATTCAGCATTTTTACCTCACAAAAAAAATATGATGCTAACTCGAAATCATTTAAACATCAATAACATTTTGAAAGGTACTCTCATAGCTACAAAATGACATAAGAGGTTAGACTTTTAACCAACCCTTGTTTCCAGTGCCATTTCTTGAAAAAATTAAGAATTAATAACTGCCACACCTGGTAAAATTTAATTGAGAAACTGTTCATTGCACATCACATTGCTTTTGAGATATGGTTTGCATTAGTCCTAATGTCACTCTTTGGCTGTGCAAAAAAAAAGGTCTATGTGTATAGTCTAAAGAGATATTTGAAAAAATTAAAAACTATTTATCTGTGTGGTGAATTTAATTATAACCTAGAAATCAAGGTATCTTGCAAAATTAAGATATCTAGCAAGTGTGGTGTGTATATTCCATTTACCAGATATTCCCTTTTTAAAACAGGGGTCCCCGTTTCAGGGCTCTTATATTAGTAACTGACTCATTGATTATTATTTTAAAGTAGTTAATATATTTCAGTTTTTTACATGATTTCAACTGTTTGATTGTAAAATGATAAGCTTCAGTGTAATTTTACAAATTCATGCATTTTATTTTTAAACAAATAATGCATCGACCAAACTTATAGATAGAATTAAACACAAGCAACACTGCCCTAGTTATGATAGTGTTAAAGTTTAGTACTTTTTAACAATATATTTTTTAAAAATTACTTGAATGTTTGTGGATTTGATTGAATTACTTTATTATTATTTTTTTTTTTGCTGGTTTCATAATACAGTCAAAACTTATTAACGTGAAATCACTTATCATGTAATTCTGTTTAAAGAAAAATGAACTCTTTGTTCCACCCAGCAAGATTAGAATATTACATGATGAGTCAAAATTATCTTAAGACTTAAAATGGGGAAACATTTATTGAACATACTTAATATAGAGATGAATTTGGGTTTTTTTTTTTTTTTAGCCTGAGCCCAAAAGATTTTGTATCATCATAGCCCGAAATCAAAAGTACGCAGAAGAAAATTATTAATAACATTTTAAAAGTGTTTCAAGATTAATTTTCTTATTTAAAAATATTTTCTTACATAATAATAATCCTAAATACATTTTGATGACATTTCGTGATTTTCATGTTCCTGAAAATCTTTTTAATGGCAAATTTGTTATTTATACCCAACCACTGGCAGAAATCTGCAAAAGTCACAATTATCATTCTTTTAAAATATTGTACTAGTTTGGCAAAAAGAAAAAGTTCTTTTTCCAGTAATTCTGAAAAAAGAACTTCAAACGGAAAGAGAAAATAGACAAAGTATATCCCACATCTTCTTTATGTTAGTAACACAGATTGTGCCAAGGCTTCAGAATCAGATAGAATATTTCTCTTTATATTCCACTAATAGCACTTCTATTATTACCTTTCAAACTGATTTTTATAGGATTGTAAATGAATCACTTTAAGAAACTTAGGCTATATCTTTGTTTTATGAGTTGTAATTTTCTAACTGGACGAAAAATGTCCGGGCCAGGATTTGAACCTGGGATATCTTGGCTGAAGCTGCCATGCTCTAGCAACTGAGCCATCCCAGTCAAATCTGGAGGACCTAATTCATCCAGTTAACCAGTAATGGCTCAGTTGGTAGAGCATGGCAGCTTCAGTCAAGATATCCCAGGTTCAAATCCTGGCCCGGACATTTTTCGTCCAGTTGGAAAATTACAACTCTTATGATTTCTTTACCAATTTGAATAATTGTGTTAAAATTAATCTAGTATATCTTTGTTTATAAAATGGAATCTAGCTTTTTTTTTTCTTTTTTAATTTGTGAATAAATAAAATTTTTGAGTCCAGTCCTGTTTCAAGCTCTCATGATCGAGCAGAACCCATCACATCTCTTATTTAATCGTATTTAATATAAGTTATCAATACACACATAGTTGCATTCCAAAGGGAGAAAAAATACTATTTAAACGTTAACATAAATTTCACTTACCCTGTATAGCTATTTGTACATTGTGAATAATTTTTCTCTGAGAAACCTTTTAAAAATTGATTTTTTTGCAGTCTGAAAAAAAGTTATTTATTTATTTATTTATTTTTTCTTCTGAGCTGAAAGTATCCCTTTTTTAATACAATATGTTTCTTAGAAAAACACTCTAGGAAGGTTTCCTACTGCTGAAAAAGAGAAAGGTTATTTGTAATATATACATTAAAAAAATAATAATAAAAATTAGTTAAATGCATCAAATATTTGAAGCTTGTTAATTTTTTTTTTCATATTGTCATTACTTGTTATTATAATAGCACTTAATCAAAGATATAAATATTTTTAATGCTTTTGTTTTTTATTTGTTTAACAATAAATCTGATTAACATGAAAAATTCAGCAGTCACTTAAGTTTTATGTTAATGAGTTTCAGCTGTATACCTGTTTTGCTTTTGCCCCTTATTCTACTCTAATATTAATAATTACTTTTAAAATCACTAATAGTGTTTTCTAATAAATGTGTAACTGTGTGTATTTAGTTACTTATTACATTCCACTACATGATTTTGTTTGTTGTGTAACTTCATATTTCCTTTGCAATATTTATAAAATATTCCCAAATAACATATTTATTTGTGACTTTTAGTTTGTAACTTGTGCATCGATTGCATAGCTTTTTTTTTTTATCCTTCTGTGTTTACTTGTTTATTAATAAATTTTAATATTAAATATGGCGATACATGAAATAACCCCACTTCCATGTATAAATAAGACTTCTCTAATTCCTTGATATAGGAAAATAATGTTGTTCTATTAAATTAAAAGAAAAAATGAATTGCAGGAAAGAAAAAAAATATGCAAGCAACAAGTTGAATTGACATGTATTACAATATTTCAAATGAGATAGTCTTCCCATTTTACAATTAAATAAAAAAAAAAACCTATTTGCTCTTATGTCTTCTTCTTCAAACTTATCTTTTTTTTCTTTAGTAGTTGATTCTATAACAGAACAGTAATTGCATTATTTTTTGCAGGATTGCTCTGATACAATTTTAAATAGCATTGTTCAAATAGCTTTTCAAAATATGCAGCATGGTGTTTTAATGATCAAATTAAATTTTGAAAAGAAATGTTGAAAAAAAAAAGTTTTGCTTAACACCGAAAGCCTCATTATTTTAGGGCGATTATTATTTATTATATTAGGGAGATAAGATTGATTAGAAGAATGTCATATTAGCCAAGTTGAAGTTTCTGCAGTTATCATTTTAAAAAGGAAAAAAAGAATCATAAGGAGCTTGTAAAGTCTCTTTATTTTTTTTTTTTTGTTGTTGTTGTACAGCATCCTGTATTGTATGGCACCTTTTTGCTTATCACTCTCTCTCTCTCCCTCTCTCCCCCCTTTTTAATGTTATGTAATTTATATGAACTATGAAATTATTTATTGTAACTGCATCAATTTTGTTTTAAGATCTATTTGTGAAAGAATGGAAATATTTCATCAAAGTATATAAACAGTAGTAGTCATTGACTAGGCTTTTGAAATCCTGAGTCCGTGGGACGCAGACACTTCCAAAAAATTGGTTCCTTTTATACAAAAGTGGGTCCTCATTTTAGAAATGAGACAAATGCAATGTATTTAACAATAAAATATGCCTTTTCTGCAACCTTTAAAAAGAAAATTTATACATCTTGAAGGACTCATCACAACTGTTTTTATGCATCCCTCCTCCAATTTTTTGCTTAAATGATGCACTACAGCGCATCCCTGGCATCACAGACAAGTTAAAACATGGAATTTTTTTTTTCTTTTAAGACCTAGCAAATTATGTTAAAAATATGAAAAAAAAATCAAGTTTTCCAAATTTCAAAATAATTGAAGAATTTTATTAAATTTAGTTTTTTTGATGATTCTTTTCCTATTATGTTATTTATTATGATAATACAGTATTTTTTTTTTTTTTTTTTTTTTTGTATGCTGCATGTTTTTGTTTTTTTAATTCTCAAAATTTATTTTAAGATTGAGGTACACATGAGTATTTGGAATTTGCTTAACCTCTGTATGTATGACCATTGGTGATCACTGCATAAAATAATTGGACGGCAATTTTGCATTTAATTTTAGGAAACCATTAAGCAATACATTATTTTAATACTAACAGTTTCATTTTAATTGAATAAAATCTGAAAAGAATGATTTTCTTCTGTTTTTTTTCCTTCAAATGAGGTATTACGAATCAGGGTGCACATACATGTTACACCAGGACACGACATATACCAAAAATACACTAGTTATTTTTTAATGTTTTTGATATGCATCAGGTAAAAGTGGTGTTTTTAATGATTGAGAATATTGTTGTACAAATTTATTTATGATCTTAAATATTTGTCAGTGTGTTAGATGATTTGCTGTTCTGTAAAGTGGTGTAAGATATTTGTATTGTAATAAGTATTCTGATGCCTATCATAAATCATATATAAAAGTAAGAGCCTTATTAAACACATGAGTGTTTGTCTAACTTTGGAACCAATTAGTCACTTTTAGATTAAAATTGTGTAAAATCCTAGTGTAAAAGCTTACAAAATGGATGTTTTGTCTCCTTAATTGTCCAGAAAAAAATTTACTTCTATAACTAAATTTCAGCAGCTCAGCAAATCAAAGGAAAACATGAGGTGTTTAAAATCAAACTGGATCAAGTCTACGTTTTTGTTCAGTTGAGTTTGTGATGAATTCTAGTTCTAAAGCAGTTCTCAAATTTTTTTGTGCCACATACCTCTTAAAAAGATGCAAGTGTTTGGTGCACTCACCACTTTTTGTAAGAATCATGATTAGAAAAATGGGAACAGAGATAACAATAAATAGATTCAAATAAATATAAACAGAATTATTTTTATTTATTTTTTACATTTAATACAAGATTTATATATTTTTTAATGAGACTAATGCGCTTTTCCACCCTTGCTTATTTCTTGCATATTTGATGTTATTTTGTTGAAATAGAAATGTTGGTCATCGTCCTTATTTAGTGTGTTCTAGAAAAAAAATTTTTAAGCAGTCAGTGAGATGAAATTTTTTTTTATTTACTCATTTAACTGTCTCACATTGTATGCTGGTTGTGGACACAGACTCGTAGCATACATCCTTGACCTTTTTTGGGAACCTTTGCTCTATAGAATAATTTGTTCAGTACTGTAACTTAGGTTGAAAATGTGAACAATAAATGGTGGTAGTATCCTGTGAATGAAATGCAGGAAAGATATCTAACTTAACACAAAATAACTATGGATAATGTTTTATGGACTTGATCCACTTTGATTCTGAATGCTTCATATAACACATTATTTTAGAAATCAATTGCAATCAGTCTTGAAAGTTTCGGAAATGGAAATATTTAATGAACTTAAGTTAATATTTAAGCACAATTTTATGGCTTTGATTGTAGTTTAGAAACTTATAAGATATTGCATAAATTCCAAGTGCAATGTGTTCTCATTGTATTTACTTGTTATTCCCACAAATTTATGTAAAACAAAATTTTTCATCTTCTACTTCAATAAATGTTTTAAATTAGTTATGCATTATTATAATCAGCATCTTTAACCAATTTCAAAGACAATTTATAAATAAAGTTGAACATTTGTTAATAATTTGGCAAATACGTGCTTCCCTTTCCTTTTTTATTCTGACTCACGATTTGAAAACTAATGTTATAAGAAAAATACATCATGTAATTGTTAGTTGTATGATTAATATTAATCAAACTATATTTTGGAAGTAGATAATTCATCCCCAAGTACATTTTTATGCATGTCATTCACATCAAATTCATTCTTATGACAATTCGTCTATTGGAAATATTGTCATTCTAACAGGATAAAATACTTATTCCTGAGCTGAATTCATTTTCTTACAAAATTTAGTGCATTTTGAAATTTTGTTTTTCTTCCAACGCATTTTATGGTACTTCCTTTTTATAAGAGCATTAGCACAATTGAATGACTAAAGAAAATGAGATTTTTTGCCGAATGATATAAGTATTCATGAGAGAGCGTGCAACTCCTTAGACATAAAAAATTTTCCAAGGAGTACTTAATCTTCGTAAATAAACAAAAAATACTTCTTAAATTCTTGCAAAGCAAAATTTAGCAGCATCAGAAATTTAATTGAAGTATACAAAAGTAGAAAATGGAGATTTGTATGTTATACAATGAATAATACTGCCTGTATAATCATTTTTCTTAAGTGTGTATGTCATAAAAAAAGTTTTGAAGAAAGTAAAATAAAAATGTCATGTTTACAAATGTAAAGTTCAAAGGATTGTTACTATTCTAACAGATAAGATTTTAAGTTGCCGTATTTTTTCGTATATGCTGTGTGGTTTTCCCTTTAAAATTTACTTTTAAAATCTAGGTGCATGTGATAAATGGGTATTTGGGATGTGACTGGCCTTTATGTGTGTATATATATATGACCATTAGTGACTGCATAAAATAGTTGGCTGGCTATTTTGTATTCTAATTTATGAAACCAGTAAACAATACATTGTGAATACTGTGTTATTTTTGCACTATTAGAGTTTAATAGAATAAATCTGTTTGAAATGCTTTTCTCCTATTTTTTTCTCTCTAAATGAGGTATTAAAAATTAGGGTGAATGTGTGAACAAGGGTTTGGTATACATGAAAAAATATGAACTCCTTGGATTTTTTCTTCTCAAGTTTGTACGAACTCTGTGAAAACAAAACTGATAAAATATTAATAATTATTAATGTATTCATTAAATAATTTGCTTCTGATTATAAATATTAGATGGATGGCTTCTGTTTGTGTACATTAAATAGTCTAAATATTGAACAAATTGTTTTTGTGTTTGAAGAGTGAATAGGTTGCCAGAAAGTATTTGCAATATTTTTCCTTTCTCTCGCCAAGACCCCTGTAAAAAGGAAGTACCCATTTTACAAACTGTAATAAATGTGTAGGTACTTCTGTTATGTCAGTGTCAGTACTTAAAGTAACATTGGTTGTGAACATTTGAAGGTCTTAACAGTGTGGTTTGTCGTAATGTCCTGTTTTGTTTATTTAAATACTCGAAATATTTATCCAAACTGTTTAACTAGTGCTGTATTCAAAAATATTTTCATTGTACATATGGCATGCAGAAAACCCATATCAAGAGAAATGGTTTGTTAACTTATTTGCTTTGTTTACAAAGTGAAGTTCTGTTGTTTCTTTGTTTAGCATAATTTTTAGCCAATAGTTGTTACGTACAAATAATATTCATTTTTAGTAGTTTTTATTTTAAAAAAATATTAAAAAAAACTGTTTGTAAATGTGTAAAGAATGGTCAATAGGGAATTTATATGGAACTTTGGCTTGTTCGCTATTTTATTGGTAAAGACTATTTTAACTGAAATGTAACACAATAGTCGCAGCCAATGAAAAAGACAAGCTGTGACACTTCCAGATATCTCCACTGTCACATGGTCATCATAGGCTGGCTTCCACCAATGATCGAACTGCTTTTCAACCTACCTTGATCATGTGACATTCAAGTATCATAGAGGTTCTCCCTCATTAGCTGTGCACAATAGTATAAAAGCCTGGTTCTTAAAAGTTTTTTTGTTCTTTTAAGAAAGAAATTTTAAACAAATTGTATTTTTTCCCCTTATAATTTCTATGCTTGTCATTTTACAAAAGACATTTGAGGCCCTGTATATTAGTTTTTCATACAACATCAGATAGTCTTTTAAATCTGATCTATGAATTCAGAATCTGGTATACTCTTCTCTGTAGTAGTCAGTTGCCTCTTTTGAATTACTGAATTTATTTGATACTGTTTTATACTGCATCAAAAGTTTATGTATCCTTTGTAGAGGAAAGTGAAAAATTTGGTCTTTGTTTCCAGATTTTAAAACATTTATTTATATTTCTGCTACTTTCTTGGAAGTATTTTTTTTCCTTTTTAATTTGGAAAATTGTTTGAGCTTCTAATTTAGCAATATTCTATTTGGTTTCTTGTTACATGTGTACTAGAAATAATCCAAAAATAAAATTGTAAAATACTCAAAATTCATTTAAAAAAAAAACCCTTATCTTTTAGAAAATTGTAAATGTTCATAATAAAGAATAAATGAAAAATATTTGCTTTCTATTTTAAAGTTTATGGTTGCAATTAAATCTAATGCTATTATATTAATTCAAACTTTTTGCCACTATTAACTTATGAAAGATGATTTAATTTTTTTTTCTAAAATTATAATAGATATTTGTTAATCTCTTTAATTAGGTTTTCTTCAACTAAAAGATTTTGAAAAAGTTGTCTTTTGTAAATTGATGCATAAATCATCCAGTATTTGGATTTCTATAACGTGATATGAACTATATTTTGAGTTTGCATTATTTGATAAACAAATGTACAGGGTGGTCCAAATAAAAGGTACACAGATATGAAATGCTCTGTGACAAACGAAACCTAAAAAACTATGCTACGTTCTATGCAATTTTTAAACTATGCAATTTTCAGAACTATGCAATTTTCAGATTGATTTGGGCAACTTTGATTTGGATAATCCTGTACTTCTATTGATATTTCAATCTGTAAACATGCAGTGAATAAAAAAAGAATTTCTGTTGAAGGCCATAATCTCTACCATAACATTAAAGAAATGTGGTTTTTATGTAAAATGCAGTATTTATATTATTTATATACTTAATGTGTGATGATATAAGCTGTTTTCTTTCACGGGACAATAAACATAATCTTAAGTTAAATCCAAATAGAGATTACTTGATATTCAAGGAATTGTAAAATTTTAGTTTTTATATGACAAATAAACATTGTTATGAAATACATCTCAAAAGGTTTGAAATTTATTTAGCCTTTCTATTTATTCTTAATAATAGTAATAATAATAAACTACTTTTTAGTTAATGTGATAAACTGTATATTAAAGTTAATAAGTGTGTAAACTCAGTTATTAAACACCACTTATAATTTTTTTTTTTTTCAAGATTTGTTCTTTGAATGAAAAGGTAATTATATTTTTTTCATAAGATTTAATATGGCTTACACAATTTGAGAATTTAGAAATAATGAACACGGTTAAGTTAAATTATTCCAAAACAAAAATATAATTCTTACTGTAAAATTTTGTTCATTAAAATGTGATAAAATTATGTATTGATTACAAAGCACCTACAACTAAAGATAAAAAGACATATATACTGGGTTGCTACACCACCTGGAAAAGCGGTGAATTTGGAAATTGGCTTAATAAATCTGGTAATTTGAATATTTTATCCAAATCCTGGAAAAGTCAGGGAATTTAATAAAATTTTATGGTAGCTGCCAAATAAGTCTGAACTTTGTGACATGATAGGTGAGAAAAATATTCCATGTTTTCATAGATTCCAGCTTTTGTTTTCTTTAGAAATTTCATCTAAATCACCCTGTTCCTCAAAATTTCCACTTTCTACTCTTACCGCCCCCACACATAGTTTAAGGTTTTTAAAACTCATTAATCAGGGGTCAATGCAGGTTTTTTTTTCCTTGGGGCCCATTTTTGTGAAAAGTAAAGGTTATTTTTGTGAAATTTGTTATATTTTTGTGAAAAATAACATTTTGTAAAGAAAGTTGAAATCCAGTTACTCAAATTCGAATCAAGCATTTATTAACAAAAACTTTTTAAATCCTTTTGCTGAAGTTTTCCTCTCTGATGAACTTGTTTGTTTACAAATTTCACATTTTAAAAAGTCACAAAATAATAAATAGTAAGTTTTTATGGAATAGAATTTTGTGAAGGGCCTCATTTTATTAAATAGATTTTTGTGAAGGGTCTCTAAATAGGCCCCAAATTTTGCCTGGATCGACCCTTGTTAATATACTTTTTAAAAAATTTTCTGCAATATTTGTTATTTTGAAGTGACATTTTATAATTAATAAATCATTTAAAATCTTCTCAACCCTTACCTTGAAATGTTTTCTTCCCCTTCCCCCTTTGTCTAAAGTTTGATTTAACCTCTTGACTACCATTTTTTTTTTTTTTTTTTTTTTTGTGGGATATTTTAAATTAAATTTAGCACAGTGTTTTAATTAGGTATAAAAGCCACAGAACTGGTGAGAGACCAGTGGGACAAGCAGACATGGTTTTCCAAGCGTTTCAGGGACTGCTGTGTCCAGTGGTAATTTTTTAAGTTGCACTGGGACATAGTGTCCCACTGGAAGTCTACGGGTTAAGTGACTTTCTAATTGTTGCTGAAGTGAACTATGGTTCAATAAAAAAAATAATATATTGCTATTTTTTTTTCTTTGTCAGTTTGAAGAAAAATGTCAAATAAAGTTTGTAACTATCATAAATTATTAAGGAAAGCAATTCCTATTCTAGTTTTAGGAGTAAGTTTTTCTTGGGGGACAGGAGGGATGCATAAGTGAAAATTTCAATCAATACTATCTGTAGTTGAAAATTTTTTATTTTCGAGTGATACAAAATTTATTTTACCCTCGTAGTGTACAGAGCACACTACACCACTAGATTGAAATTTTCTTAAATTACACCTAGAAAAGTCCGGAAATTTCATCCTCCTGTATGAGTAGAAATCCTGTATATATTGAAACTTGATTTCAAAACTTTCGAATTCCTTTATTATCTCTTCATTTTCATTTATGTGTGATGTCAGGAGCTTACATATAAAGAGTTCTGTGAAAGTTCTCTGAATCATACTTAATAGAATTTATATGGCACAAGTTGCATTATCAAATTAAAAAAATCCTTGACGGCTCGGTCTACAGGCACAGGTAGATATCGAAGATGTAGACCGTGGAATGCCTGTTTATTGGGAATTGCAAAAGAAATGACCTTTTTGCCATGATGCGGCAGTTGGGACCACCCACTTCAAAATCTACCTGTGTCTGGTAGGCGAAGCCGGCAGGGTTTTTCTTTTTTTTCCAAGGATTTTAATTTTTTTTTCTTTTTCTTTTTGCTGTAAGGGTTGGTCTATAAAAAACTTTTCAGTATAAAAGTTGTAGATAATATTAAGAGGATTTAAAATAAATTTAAGCAGATTTGATATCTTGTGAATTGACAAAGCTATGATTTTTTTTCTTCTGAAACCCCTATTTTTTCTCACTCTTGAGCCCATTTTTAATGCTATCAAAAAAATTTTATACATAAATTTTAGGCCATTTTCCTAGAAATTAATAATAATTTTAAGCGGATTCGATACGTATCATAATTAAGAAGTTATGGATTTTTTCTGTTTTTACAAAAAAGCCCCCCCCCCCCCATTTATGTCCCCTTGGCTCGATCTTGCCCATTAACGAACTTGACCAAGATTTTATGACCCTTGATTTTATGTATTAGTTTGAAAGAGATTTGTGCAGAATTATTGAAGTTATTGTGTCCATAAAAAAGTGATATATATAGATAAAGTTTTGAACTGGGGGCGGTTTTGGGTTCTGGGAGTCATAATCAGCATAGATCTGCAAAAATTTTCAATAAATTCCAACATAGGAGAGAATGTAATAGGTAGTATTTCTTATGAAATCTCCCTAAAAGCAGACATTTTCAGCAATGATAAGTGGAATAGTCAACTTTATACCAGTTGAGTAATGAAATATCAACTACACTTTTTTTTGTGAATTTTCCATTATATTTTTACTTCATAAAATAGTTATTCTTTTCATTAAACTATAAACTATACATATTACCGTTCTTATCTCTCCTTTTTGCATACATGTTTAAATCTCTGTTAAATCTATACCCCTCACTTACATGACTCGTATTAGCTAATCATATCTGTTTTTTACTTGTAAAATTTACCTTTATTTAATTATTTTTAGAAAGATGTACTAGTCTTTTCGAAGCAGGTTTGCGTATGCAGGGGTCTTGTATTTTCTCTACTACTATTTCCAAACAATAATCTTTATTGTATATTTCTTTTGGGCATGTTTTAAAAAAAAAATCAACAATGAAAATTATTTAGAAATAATGGTTAAAAAAGTATAAGAGGTTATGACCCTTGCATATAGATAGGAGAAGAAAAAAACACAGTGAGTGCTTCTTGTGAAACGTTTTCAGCAATTATCACACGCCATTTCTATGTATCATTCCCATAAGAGTTATACAAATATGTAGACTGAAAAAGGTTTAATTATTATTATCTTCATGAACAAAGTCGTCATCTATGCGAGAATAAAGAATGAAAAATCATGCATCAGTCATAGATTATGAAACAGTTTCCAATACGGAGAGAATATTATTAAGAATTTCCCTTTTTTTTTTATACAATGAAATGATATATCTAAATAAGCAATTTAAATTAAATACACTACAAATGATTTTTCACTGTAGACCGTAATGTAATGCAATTTTTTTGTGTGTCCCTGTAAACGAACTATAAGTGCTACACACTTCATTTTCAATAGAGAATCTCATTAATATGAAAATTACAGATCAATCTGAGTATATTTACTTACATGAGTTAGAGTGCGGGCAGATGACCAAATAGACAAACAAACTGAATTCATAAACACTTTCCAACTATGTTGGAAAGTACTAAAAATTTAAAGATGCTGTCTGAAGTAAGCAAAATCAATTAATATAGCAGTATAAAAAAATTGGGACTTTTTTTGTAAACAGTTGCTTTAGACATGGATTTTATTTTAAATAATAAAATTTTATTGTAAGTGATATAAATAAAAATGTAACAATATTAAGAATATGAAATGAAATTTAGAAAGTTATAAATCATATAAAAGTTAAAAGAAACATTAAAAAGACTAGAGACAAATTTAATTTAGTGTCATGTAAGTGAAAGAAATGTATGTATGAGAAAAGTTTTATATTATTTCCCGTAAAGTGCTGTTAAGGCAGGAAGAAATTGGCATGCAGTAAAAGAGTCCTGTAAGTTAAAGGCACAAAAATGAGAGGTCACTATATTTGTATTTGATGCAAAGTAGCATCTCACTAGTCACTAACCTATATTAAAAAAATAATAAAAAAACTTTTTTTTTTTAGTATTTATTTATTATTTCGAGTTGCACATTGTTAATGACTTTTCTTTGTGATTAACAGAGCTATAGATAATCAAAAAGTATTACAAGATAGCTAAGAATATTGGTTTAACGTTGGTATTCTTCCTTTTTTTTAAAATAGCTAAGTGTTTCCCATGTTAAGGTACAGTGGTTATTACGCTTCATTAATTTAACACAGTTATTAAATTAGTAAATAATTAATGAGTTCCAATTTTCCAAGGTTGTCTGAGTGAATTCTGTCTGCCATATTTGCCCAGGATAGCTTAGTTGGCAACTTAAGCCAAAGATTTCTGGCCTGGACATTTTTTACTCAGGTGGAAAATTATAACTCGTGATAATTTTTGTGTATTAAAGATTAACCGTATTGTTAGTTTGTATATGAAATTTATTTTAACTGGAAAACTGTGACGGGCCGAATAAAAGTTAAACATTTTTATTTGAAAATAATCTCAGTAAAAATTAGTCAAAACTTGTGAACATGAAATTCAAGTGACCATTGAAAATTTTTCTTGTTAACCAAATAAACAGGGGAAAAACCCCATTTTGAATAGAAAATAAAAAATATCCATAATTTTGGTGTTAAGTGTTGTAGTTATAGTACATAAGAGCAATGAAAATCTAGAATTAAAATAGTTCTGAGGGAAAAGAAAAAAAGCTTAACAATACAAAAGTTTCTGTTAATTTTCTGACTCATTTTAAAACATAAAAGCATGATTACTGAAGTGATTTGTAATGATAAATTAATTACATCTTGAGTTATAAGCAATTCTTGTCTTGAGATGAGTTTTTTTTTTTTCCTTTCCTGCACTGTCACATCCAGTTCTGGAATGATGTGTAGCAATATTGGTAAAAGAAAAGTCAGATAACTGCAAATAACAGATTAAATAAGTTAAGGATATTAGCTTAAACAAGTTTCTCAAAAATATTAATAAATCATTATTATAAAAACACCCACATATCTACAAGTTCCTACAAGTCAGTAGTTATAAAATAAGTAGTACATCGTGTTGTGTACATTGAGAAAACTAAGAATAATTGAATCGGATATTAAAATTTAATCTTCCAATTTTATAATTTAATAAGTTAAAAACCAATATTGTTAAACATTATTATTATTTCATGAAACGAAAATTTATTTTTCAAAAAGATTAAATACTTTTTAGTTACTACAAATTATCTACGTATAAAAAAATAAAAATGCACAATAGGAGGAAAATGTTTCATTCACTAGTGGGATCTTGTTTGTATGCAATAAACACATAATTGATGAAACCATTATTGATTATTTTGCACCAAACACTATTTTTATTATATATAACACGTATCAAGTCGAGACATTATTTGAAGCTGCAGCTTATGTAATTGTTATCAAAGATAAAGAAAACAAAGTGATTGATTCTTTTACTTATTATTTCGCAGCATATTACGATTAATTATGGTTCACAACGATACAGTTACATAAAAAATCTCTTTCACCAGTTTATGGCACAGATTGATTAATCTGCAGTTCTTAGATTCATGCTTAATATTTAACCTGAAACATGAATGATCAAAATATGGGGTAAAGGAAAAATAAAAAAAAGTTAATGAAATGAAATAACTTTTTGATAACCGAAAGGCTTTATAGAATAGGATTTAAATTGTGTTACTTTTTGCAACAGATGTCGCCAGACGTCAACAGATGTCGCCACTACAAATTCGAAATGATGTTTATTTGAGAGACGTTTATCTTGATATAGAAAGTTTCGGTTTCGAAAATTTATTTTTTACCCCGCTTAAATAGTTGGGAAATTCCGGAAAGTTGTTTTAAATTATATAAAATGTCTGTTTTATTGGTAGGATACGTGGAGCTCTGTATTACTACTATTGGTATTTTGTAGTTAGTAGCAGAAGTATTATTAAATTAAATGATAATTACATCTCTCCCCCCCCCCCTTTTTTCTTTTTTATAAAGCATTTCAGTATGTGATGTGATACATTGTTATTATTATCGGCGTGTTCTTTTCTGCCTGCTTGAATACACTAAGAAATTAGCTTATTAGTTATTAACTAACAATGTTTTGTTATCTGTTGGTCAACAGATGTCGCCACTACATGTTAAAAAAAAAAAAACGGTATTCCGATTTTGAGGCATGGGAAGAGATTCTTTTGTGTAGAAATGTTAGGTAATGGAATTTTTTTACTGCTACATGTAAACAGCCATGAAATTAAATGCAATGTTACAGTTTAAACACTGGCTTACTATACGATATTTAGCTCAATATTATTTATTTATATTTAAATAGAGGTTTCTTGATTAAAAAATAAATGTACCTAATAATTAACTTCTGTTAAGAAAGTAAAAAAAAAAAAAATGTTGATATAATATTTATAATTAATAATGCTATCAAGGCACAATTTAAACATTTAAAATGTATTTATCAATTGAGTTAACTGCCTAAAAAATAGGACATGTTTTAATATGAGTTTAATTCGTTCAACTTTCGATCACTAAACAAGACTATTCGGTTTCGAGAACATAAAACCAAAACATGTATAGATAAACAGGAACAAAATAAGTAATGTCAAAAATATTAAATTTAAATCCAAGCGGGATGCGCTAACTTAGCAAACACAATCATAGGGGCTTTGTTGCACTTACACATACGGGAAAAATAATCTTAAAGCTTATCAGATCGAGATAAAAAGAAATAAAATGATAGATGTTAATCACCATATTACGGAAATTCCAGCTTAAAATCCTGAGATTAGATTATTCTTATACAATGGTAACCAAAGAATATCTTAACCATCATGCCGACAAATTTCAGATATAACATTAATAAAAATTATTCATAAGTGATAATTTGTTCGAACATTTTTATAGGCCACTCTGTGAAAATCTATGCACGGGGATGATGATTTTTTAATTATTAATTAAAAAATAAAACTAGTCGTTGGGGGGCCACCGTAATTCTTACCCATCATGGATATGCATAATATAAAATATGAAACTAAAACATTTGTAAACTATTTATAAAATGCATTGCAATTCGAATAAAATCCTAGTTTGATGACTTCAAATGCTCTATTACTGAATTGCGTAAATGAAACAGCCTTATAACTCTAAAACTAATACTTATATTAACTAACGGTTTACTGCGTCCGATTAAGCGTATCTTTTCCAATTAAAATATATCTTTGAATTGAAATTTGAATGAAATACAGGATCATGAAAAATCGAAGAGTGTGGAAAATAGGATTACAAATATCTCGGCAACTCATTATCCGATCGATTTCATTCTTTATGCAAAATCTTTTTTTTTTTTTTTTTTTTTTTTTTAATTGTCTTTTATATTTACTCCTTAAAATAAACAATTCCGAAAATTTTTACGTACCTTTTATCAGAACGAATATTTCGAGAGTCCGAAAAAAATAGTTCCGGATAATCGAGGTTACTGAAATTCAATAGGCTTCTTCTCATTATTACATACTAAGTACATACCAAATTTCAAGTCTCTATCTCAATTTGTTCGGAAGCTAGAGCGTTTACAGACACACACACAGACAGACGGACGGCATTTTTTTTTTTCCCCTAAAAATACGTTTTTCGGAATCTCCAGTGTCTGAAACGCGTAAATCCGTCATTTTTTTTTTCCGATTTTCAAAACGATTACAAGACTTATTCTATACTACGTATGATGGATAAGTAAAATACAATACTACATTCTAATTCAGAAACATATTCAAATTTCGCGATGAATGTAAAGGTATTTTTATACTGGAATTTTCCCAGGGATTGAAATTGTCCAATTATGACACAGATTTTCGGACCCTTCGGGACAATTTGCGTGCTGAGTAGGGTACGTACTATTCTCGGTTATCAGCACCATTATTTTTGAATACTAATCTAATCACAGAATGCCTACGATTAAGTATGTCAAAGAGTACTATTCAAAAATAGTGATACTAAAAAATAAAGTTGTATATTAGACGCTCGTAGCTGAAGGATTAATATTTTCTAACATAGTTGAAAAGTGTTTATGAAGTGTCTGTCTGTTCCCGCTCTATCTTTCGTAACTATATTTGTATTGCCACGGAATTGATATAAGTTACTGAGATTTATTATAGCATGTTTCCTATTAAAAATGGTGTGTGTAGCACTTAAGAGTTCGTTTATAAGGGCACTCAGAAGAATTCGAATGCATGAAGATTTTATGAAGGGTGTTAATTATTTAACCCTTTCAGGGGCAAGTAATTGTGTTTCTATAACGTTTATTTCACACCAGAATTTTCGAAAAAGTTTATTTGAAAATAAGAAAATGCAATTTTACAGATTTTTTATCCACCAAAGTTATAAAAGTAAAATGTTGTTCAGACATTGTGGTACAAATGTTGATTAAAATTAAGTGGTATAAAAAATACCCCCCTTAAAGGGGCTAAAGTAACCACAATGTCTTCGTAACTTTTAATATTCGTTTATGTATATATAACATATAATTTATATATATGACATATAAAATAACTGTCTATGAATAGTTATTATGGTTTGAAGTGCGTTTTAACAACCTTATATTATTTTTAACGTTATATTATATAAGGAAATGGATATACACCATCGAGGTACATGCTAACATATTCCTATAGAAAATTATGCATGTAACAATTGAGTTGCAGAAAATAATTCAGATATATTATTGTCTATCAGCGATAATTATTGGAAATGCGTTTTCAGTTGTGTTACGCATTTTAAAGCTTAACTAAATTTTAGTATTATTACGATTTTAGGAGTTGCGTAAAAGTTCTATAGATCAAGTGCAGCATTCAAATGCACTACCTTCTAAGGGCAGGAATAGCTGAAAGGATGTTTTCAACTGTGATATGCATTTTTTATTTGAATTAATCCTACAAACTCGCCTGTATTTAAGGCAATTTAATCGAACAAATTAATATTTTCCATTGATCCATCTATCCATGATAGATCTTAATTTGTTTAATTTCATGTTTCTGCATGGTATTTATTTGATTTAATATCTAAAAAAAAAAAAAAAAAAAAAAACTGAATTGAAATGTGCTTAACCTGGATCAAATTAAGCCCCTGACCGCTCAATTTTTTTTTCTTCAAAATTCTTTCGACCAATATTTAATCGACCAGTACCTTCACTATTATTATATATTTCAAATCATCCTGTATTTGAAATATAACAATAACAAATATATCAGTTGTATTTTTTCCCTTTGACTGTGGAATTTTTAAAACAAAATTGCTTCAAAAACTATGTATTATATATTTTTTTTCTACAAATGTCTTGTCCGTGGTAATTGCGGGATAAGCG
This sequence comes from Maratus michaelseni, assembly GCA_963931845.1. Classification (NCBI taxonomy): domain Eukaryota; kingdom Metazoa; phylum Arthropoda; class Arachnida; order Araneae; family Salticidae; genus Maratus; species Maratus michaelseni. Next base: position 162,093,024 of record OZ007597.1, read on the forward strand.
GCAAGAAGGTTAACCCAAATTTTACGGAAAAATACGGAAAAGTTGGCAGGTATGCCTTAACCCTTTTGGGAAGGACATTTATTTTAATTTGGGGGAAAAATTATAGCTTAAAAAAATTAAAAGTAGCTATGCAAATCACAAAAGTTAAAGTTTACTGAAATTTAACGAATAGGGGAGATGGGGGATGAATGGTATAAGGGATGGATGGGACGTTCTCAATATTTCAGGCAATAAACATTTTTTTTTTAGTTGCTTCCTATCCTCATAGATTTCACTACCATAGTGTGCTTCAGAACCAAAAGCAAGAGCACATGGCTCTTTTCAGTTTTCTTCAAATTTGCATTTCCTGAAAACTCTGCTTAAAAGTAATTTTTTTTTACATTTGAACTTACTTAAATAGTATATTATGCAATATAAACAATTAAGATATGTTGTAGTTTTTTATTTAAAGGCTCAGTATTGGTAATTAAAATGAATGCATATTAACCATTGTGACAAAATAATTTCTGAGACAAAATAGCTGACAATTGAATATATGCATCATGGGGATGATTGGGACATTTCAAATGGGGATGAATGGGACTGCTTCATTCGTCCCTAGAGGATACTGAACATTTTTTATTAACTAAATAATATTATATAGGTTAATAAATTAATACTTTATGGTAATTATTCTTTTAACATTTCATCCTCTTTGTAGCCATCGTCTTCAGTCCACCGTTTATGGACCTTTTAAGGCAAAGCTGAGATGAGTCCAAGATCATTGACTAACAAATAATCCTGGAGATCATATTACAATTTATAATCTCTCAGCTTTTGCCAAGGTGGCATTTTTGTTCAGCTTTTAGTCCTTAACATTGAATACGGAGAGGAAAATGTTTGTGTCCCATTCATCCCTGCTGTGGGGAAGATTGGGACATAGAAGAACTTTTTTTTAAATTTAATTTATATATCTGTATAATAATAATCTTGAACAAATATTGTGCATAAGATGTAGTCAAACACTTAAAGTTTGACATGTGATATATAATATTGATAATAACTTATATAAAATATTTAAAATAAATATTTTTGTGAAAATGTCCCATTCATCTCCCATCTCCCCTATAGTTAACTTAAAGTAACGTACGAATCTAGTTAACAAATATAATTATTTTGCGTACTATTAATATGACACTACGATAAGGAAGAATTTTTAAAGACGTTTGAAAAATGTATTTTACAACTTTATTCAATAAAAATTTGTCAGTGTTTCTTATTTTGTTACAAGAGTGTCATTTCTGATTTTGCTTAGAGGGGGCAAAATTCTTTCGACGGACATTGTAAATCCATATTTTCTGTCAACTTGAAATAAATATTTTTGTTATTCATTTTTCATACAGATTTTTTTTTAAAAATATTTTTACTGTTATAATTTATTTACATGCATTTATTAATATATCGGTGAAAAAATTAAAAAATCCAACACATAAGAAGAGAAAAAAAAAAGTCTGAAACTCAGAAGGGGCAATCGTCCTCCCCTGTGCTCCCTAATTGATGCGCCTGTTTTGTTATCATAACTTGTTGATTCGGAAAAATAGTATCTGTTACATATTTAAAGAATGAAATACAATAATAATATAATAATTATGTGAATAATGAATAATAATATGTTTAATAATAATTATGTGAAAAATAAAATTTAATTTAATTAAATAAAACAAGTTTTTTTAAAATATAATGTCATTAAATTGTGTTTTAAGCAATCTCTGTCCATACATTGTCATACATTTGACTTCTTTTGCTTGGCCTTGTAAAAGAAATGTAAATGCATGCACGTGCATTATTTTCAATTGTGAAAAGGTTATTCTGATCCTCAACAATTTATGTAAATTTTGTCGAATTGGAATTAAAATTCCTCTCCCTAAGCGCTAATGTATATGAATTTTTTGTGTGTCTCTGTAAAAGAAATACAAATGCTACGCACTTTATTTTTAAATTTAAAAATACTCTTGTGTATCTCAATAAACTATATACATTTTTTTTTTTAATTTGACTAAATATTTCTGCTTGTAGGCGGCAATGAATACGAAACCTTTTGTGCTACCCTGTAAAGAAAGTATAAATGCTACGCTTCTCAAATGGCAATAATATTGCATTGTCATTGTATTTAGGGGAAGGCAGAGCAAAGTGGCCAAGGGTGGGCAGAGTGGTCATCTAATATAATGACGTCACCAGAGCGCTGGCATTGCGTGGTTTGTGGTCAAACTATTTCGTTTGATGGCAGTGAGTAACCAGACAATCGTTGAACAAGGTGGTTCCATGTTTCATGATTTTAGCGCGGGTTTTCCAGTTTTTGAAATTCGTGATGTAAGGTGACTTATATTACATACTATTAACAAAAACCTGTTGTACTTGCATTTATTTATTGAACGTGTAAGGAAAAATCATGTTTTCAGCTTCACATTGGCGGGTGAGTGGTCGCTGACTGTTCATTAGTTTCCACTGTGGAACGTATTTTCTGTCATGGCTCTCAAACGTGCAAAGTGGTCAGGGTGGTGGCCGTTTGGTTGGATCAAGTGGAGAAGGTTGGATCAGGTGCAATGTTTGTCACCTCTGGTCTCATGAGGCCAGTTCACTTTGCAAAGAAGAGGACGTGGGGTTCATTTGTCAAAAATGCAGTGTTTGATTTTGATTTATAATTTTTTATTTGGGTTTGTCAAACTCTTGTTGATTTTTCATACCATTTTCAATCTTTCATTATGTTTCATACGATTTGTTATGACAATAAAAATGTTCTAATCATTTAAATAATGTTTTTAATCTTTTTGCACCTGTCGGGCAAAGTGGCCACGGGCAAAGTGGCCATCACTTTGCCCGTCCAGGTCGGGCAAAGTGGTCATTTTGACCTTTTCCTTCTATATATAAAAAAAAGTAATGGTTTGGAAATGGACCAATGAAAATCTGCGTAGATATTCCGGGTTGTTCTCATCGCTTTTTTACTAGGGACTTCTTTGAGGAGCTATTACTTTTTTCTAGCGATCGTACGATTTCAAAAATCATACCATCAGACACGAAATATAACAAGCTTTCAGAAATTCAAAAAATTATCACGGTCGATCAATAAAAACTCAAAAAATCCTTAAAAATCGAGTAAAAAATCTTTAATTGAAAAAGTCGTTTTTTTATGTTGTTGCCAATTTCTAAATAAGCGCAAAGGATTATGTTTTATCTCAAATGAAAAATGTATTTGCGCGAGACTATTAAAAACAATAATGAAAGTTTAAAATAATAATTAAATGATCACGTGTTGAAAGCAGGAAATAAAGAAAATTACGTCCTAAAAATTGTGTTTACACATGAATATTAAAAATAAAAAAGATGAATTAAATGAAAAAGCATTATAACCTGATTACAGAAGATGGTCGCCGTTCGTGATATCATCATCATCATCATCGCATCTTTTTAAAACATGGATACATTACCATGTTTTAAGAGGCTGTGAAATCAGAACGGGGGTTGGTGAGCGTAGCGAGCAGGGGGCAAAGTCCCCTAGTTTGGAAAAACAAAAACAAATTCTTACTTCCATTTTATTATTTCGTAAAAATTATAAATATCCTTACATTTCTAAGTAGTCACTCTAGTTCTGTGCAAATTTTTAGTTATGTATATATATACAAAATAAACAAAAAATCACAAAACCTTAGGGTAATCACTTTGCCCCGCCTTCCCCTACATAGGTATGCAAAATTTCAGCTCCGTCGGATAATCGGAAGTGAGTTTAAATTCGAATACATATTTTGAAATGGAAATACATATGCATGCATACATACACTGCAAAAAAAAAAGTTGATTTTACAGTATAATACTGGCACTCCAGCTGCCAGTATTATACCGTAAAATTAACAGTAATAAACAGTAAAATGAGCAGTAATACGCGGATGTTTTCGCGTGAGGGGAGAGAATCCTTAAGCAAACGTTTTATTTTTGTTTTATTACTAAATTCTGAAACAGATACGAAGTGACAACAAAAATAATTGTTAAGACAAAATAATAGTCCATTTCAATTTACCGATACTTTTAAGTACTGTAAGTTAATAAAGGGTAAATTTAACAACAAAGAAAAATTATGTGTCGATCATAGATTATGAAACACTTTCCAACACATTCAGAATGTTGTAACAAAACTTCCCCGTTTAATAAGGTAAATAAAATACGAAAGTAAACATTTTAGAAAAATCATAACACATTTGTAAACCATATTTCAGCAATTACCGTTCATAGCTGGAAAGGTACTCTAATTCTTTTGTGCAGCCCTGTATTTGATCTATAGATATTTATATATTCTACATAGTATGTTAAAATTTAGTTTAGTAAGAAAATGCATAATAGGTTGAAAATTCACTTTCAGCAATTTCTACCAACAGATGGAAGCATACTTGAATTCTTTTGTACAGCCCTGTATATTACCTAGAGATTTTTATACACGCAACATATTAAGCTAAAAATTAATTCAGGCTAAAATACACTTAAAACTACCGAAATCACGCTTCCAGAAATTATCATCCATAGGCTGTCATGTATCCAGTTCTTTGCGGCTCTGTATATGATTTGATTTATATTCTACAAACATCTCTTAGTATACTAAATAGCTTAACGTGAAAATGCATAACTCAATTGAAAACACCTTTTAAGCAATTCATGCTCATACTCCGTAATGCTTGCCAATTCTTTTGTGTAGTCCTGTATAAAATCTATAACAATTATACACACCATGTAGTATGCTAAAATTTAGCTAAATTTAAAAAAGCAGACCATAGTTGAAAATGTACGTTAAACAATAATCCATAATAGACAGTACTTCGGATAAAGTACTTATCCAAAATCTTTTGTGTGTCTCTGTAAATTTACTACAAATTTTATGCACATTATATTCTGCAGCAAGCATCTTGTAGTAAACCTCAGTAATGTATATCAACATCATTATATTTGAAATAGTGTAGCATCATTAAAATATGCTGCAAACAGTTTTTTCCGTAGATCATTAAGTAACAGAATTATTTTGTGTGGCCCTGTAAGTGAATAATAAATGCTTTGCACCCCATACCGAATGCATGTTTTAGTGCACTTCATAAATGCTTACCAATTGCATTATGTTTGAAACCGACTATATTTTCGAGGGTTAGAGCACAGCCAGACAAACCGAAGTCATAAACACTTTTAAACTATGTTGAAAAGTGTTAAAAATTACAAAAACGGTAAAATATTACCACGGGAAATAGAATTGCTTAAAGAAAACGAATCGAATGTACATTCATGTTCAAAATTAAGAGAATTTGCATATTTTGTCGACTTTTATGAAAAGTACTGAACGGGAGGTAAAACGAATGCTTCGAAACAAATATGGAAATCTTTAGTGTCGAATACGTAATCGTGTGTATAGGTCGAGCTAGAGCTCCTATTATAGGAGTCTTACACTGTAAAAAAAAGTATGCAATTTTACTAAAATATACTTAGTATCATTACAGATATTGTACCAATTACTAGAAAAATATCTGTAATCATTCGTTCTTAGTAATTTTACATAGAAAACAGCTGTAACTTAATGCTTATTGCGCATGCGTCCTTCCGCTTCCGTCAAGACGAAATAATCATAATCGGCAAGTGGCAACGCAACGATCTCAATTTAAGGCTCTGCATCAGTAAATTTTTCTTTGGGATTTCTGTCCTCAACCAGCTTTTTCATTCCCCCTTTCTAAACACGCCCATCTCTTTCTTCGGCTGTCAACGCAGTAAGGGGTAGAAACAGGGGTTCTAGAATCCAGGAAGGGCTGTAAATAGCTTGTGGTCATTCCCATCTCGTAGGGGATAGATTTACCAGTTCAACGCATAAAATGCTTATCCCAAAACCAATTCCACTGTTGGTCATTTAGAACTTTGTTGTTTTGCTATAATTGTTTTATAAAACAATTTCCAATAAATCTTTTCCAAATTTCCAATAAATCTTTTATTTGATTATGTATTTCTTTTATTATCATAAATATAAAATATGTAAATACAAAAAAATATGTATGACGAAAAAAATTACACAGGAATGATTTACCGTACATACTCCTGTATAGGTCGACTCGTGTATAAGTCGACCCCCCAATTCTTACACAAAATTTTGAGAAAAAAAAAATAATTTTGGTGTATAAGTCGAACTACATATTTGGTAGTATGCTGAAAAATGATTTGTAATCGAGGATAAAAAAAATATTAATAAATTTTCATTAAATTAGTAAACATTTTTTACGTTTCTAATCAGATTTTTTTTTTTAATTCAATGTTTTAAAACTGAAGAAGCTTAAACTATTTTGAATTCTATTCACATCAATTTAATGATACTTAAAACGAAAAAAAAATCTTTGAAAAATCTATTCAAGCCTTATTTACAAAGGTAAACAACTTCTTAGAACTGCTAAAATATACATCTTTGTATTGTAGGACTTTTAGGAGAGAAATCTAGAAGCATTTTCAAGTTGAACTCTTTTTAAAAAGGGGGTTAAAATGCTGAAAGGAATGCCCCTGTATTGAAGGGAATTCTATCCCAAGAGAAAATGGGTGTAAAACAATTGTTGAGTTTTTTTTAATCAATCACAGGGAAATGACCATTGTCCGCTTTTTGCTTTCTCTCTAACCTAATATTTCACACTTCTTCCGGAGTGGGGCATTTTTTTTTTTTTTTTTTTTTTTATTAACTCGTATATAAGTCGACCCCCCCTTTTCAACTCCCAAATTTTGTCTAAAATTCTTCGAATTATACATGAGTATGTACGGTATGTATAAAGCCTAAAATATATTTTATTTCCGTATAACTAAATACACTATTTCAAATTTATACTGCAGCATCAAGCGACTGTAATACCAAGAAAATTGTCACTGAATATACTATAAGCATAACATAGATTTTTACATCGATGGGGCAAAGAATAACAATAGTCATGTCATAATTATGAAAGTATAAGTTAGAATATAACATATAGCTACAGTAACATATAAATATAATAAATTGTATTAAATTATTGAAGTGAAAACTTCTTTAGGCGCTTTGGGCATTTTTTGAGATGGGGAAAAACCCATTGAACTCGCGACACTGTTACTGTAACCGACACTGTTACCGACATCTCTGTATATTTGAAGGTAAAATTTCTTTAGGCGCGTTGGACATTTTTTGAGATGGGAAAAAACCATTGATCTCGCGACACTGTTACTGTAACCAACACCTCTGTATATAAGTATGTACATGTATTGTGTATAGTTCGGTATGAGGTAGGGCGGGGCAGGCGCGTCACGCGCCGCATGCTTGCCTGTGGGCTATTGTTTTTTATGAAAATAATTTATATATTATATTTAATATATGTTTATCTATTATTTTTATGTAAATTAAACAGTGGTATTTTATTATATATATATATATATATATATATATGTATTATAATATATATATATATTATATATATATATATATATATATATATATATATATATATATATATATATATTGAAATTCATGTTTTCACTTCTGTCGGCACTCCCGGAGTGCTTGTGTTTTTTTATAATTAAAAACATATTATAAATAATTTATAACCTGATAACCTCTTTATTCAAAACATATTTTTTACTATGCTTCTGTATTTTTTATATTTATTTTAAACGATATTTAATTTAAACGTCAATAAAAATGGCACCAATCTTTAAGGTTTTTAGTTGTTGATATTTTTTGTACTTTTTAATAAAGAAGTGAACCCTGTACAGTAAATATTAAACCAATTTATGAATCAGTTTTAAATGAAGCCTTCAAAATTAGAAAAAAAAGGTATTAGATATTTTGTCAGTTGATCAAAATGATTTAATCTTCACTATATCAGTTTCTGTTTTTATGAAAAATTACAAAGGTGATTAGAAACTGAAAACTGCAATACATTTATTGACATAACAGATTAAATATCGTTTAAAAGACATATTTTTTTTTCTCAAAATCCATTAAATCAATCTTATGATCGTTTCCAATTCTACCATCTTGCAATATTAGATTTAATATTTTTATTGATATTATGGAGCATTTTGCATATTTTGGACTGAATTTGTCTTCTAGCGCTCAAAGAGGATTGCGGTCAGATTTAAATTTTTTGCACTTTTTGTACGTAACTTGGAATTTTGTTTCCATTGATGCTCAAGCACTTTGGACAACTTTGATACATGTTGGTACATATATAATAATATGTATTTCAAATATTCGCATATCCTTCTTTCAAATTGTTTAACATTTGTTGCTTATAATCAAATCAAGATGGAAGGCACAATTTGCATAATGAAAACAGATGTAAAAAATTCTCTCCTGGATAAATTCTTAGAAAAGTTAATGAACATATTTTAACATTTTTTGTTTATTGATTTTTATTTGCTTCACCTTATTTTAATTTTATACATATGTTGTTTATCCAAATTTTACCCGATGCACAAATAGTCAAATTATGAAACAGCCTTTATTTATTATTACATAAAAAGAAACGCAGTATAGGCTAATATCAAAATAGTGCATATTAAAAATTTTAAACAATTCAGAAAGACAAGTTCATGATACGCATAATAATCAAATTAAATATTTTGCATCAAAAATGCATTGCATCAAATCCCCCATAAAAAAGTATCACTATACCAGAAATACCGTAGAGAGAGAGGGGGGGGGGGAGGGGAAAGAGAAAGGGGGGGAGAGAGAGAGAGTTACATGAAAAAATATCCTAGTTGCAAATAAATAGCATATTGAATGAATCCCTATTCATTATGAAATATTTCTATTTTATTCTTCAGAAATGTTTATACATTTTAAAACTTTTTAGTGAAATATTCAAATGGATTCCAGAACAGTAAGATTAAACTATTCGAAATACGTGAACAATATTTCAAAAAGTACTCTTAATAAGCAAACAAAATTTCATTTAAACTGTAAATGACATAACGATTTTTTTTTTGCATGGGGGGGGGGGGGGGAGGGGTGCCTCTTACGAGCTACAAATCCCCATCCAGACCCCACAGATTCTAAATACGTACTAATTTGCTTTGTTTTAAAAGTATCACCCGATTACATAAGAGTGAATGACCAGTGGTGATCTTCTGTAATCGGGTTGCCATTCATTTCCATTTAACTGAAGATTTTTCGGTTCTCAAGACTGCATTCATCACGGTCATGACAGTATTGACGCCTTATTTCGTGACCGATTAAGTAAGTTCTATCACACACTTAAAAATCAGCAAAATTGAAAAAAAAAAACATGTCGCTGCCTCCGGACTTTTATAATAACGTCTAGAAGAAAAGTTTTATTTTCAGACGCTATTAGAAAATCATTTTAAATATGACATAATTTTTCTTATTTAATGCATTTCGCTTGTAATAATTTACTTATTTTAAAGTTTTCTTTTTTCTCTCTCGTTTATTATTCACGTGCATTAATTTAATGTTACTCAATTGAAAGTGTTTGGCAATATTATTATTGAGCTTTTTAAATATAGCGTAATTTTCTCCATTTAATGCTTTTCACGTGTAATAATTTAATTATTTTAAAGTTTTCTTGTATTGCATACATTTTTAAACAGACAAAATATTTATAAATAGCAATTACATGTAAGTAAATATGAATATGAGGAAAAACTTGAACTTATATGAACAAATCTACTACTTATCACATTTATATATAACTAACAGATCAAATAAAAAACTATCTTAATAATTTAACAGTAAAATATTGCTAATTAGTTGTAGGATAATAATTTAAAACATTTTATGAAATTCTATTGAATAACAAAAATCTCATAAAGCAAAACTATTTATTATTATTAATTGTTATTTTTTTAAAAGAAAGAAAAAACAAAATTTTTTAAAATATTAATTTTTTTTAACTTTTCAAAAAAAAAAAAACTTATGTTTATTTTAACTTAAAAAAAAAAAAAAAAAAAAAAAAAAAAACCCAAAATCCGGGTTTTTGCTATAACTGCCAGTAGGCGATTAAATTTTGAAATAAGATTTTGGCTTTTTAAAAATATTTAGTTTAAGAAAAAAGTTTTTGAAAGTACGGGGTGGCTGTAAATTTCTTTATAGTGAAAATGAGGGGGTCAGGGTAAAAAAGTGCCAAGCCACAGTTTTTGGTGAAACAAATCTAACACTGTAATCTGTTGCCTAATATTGTAAATTACAAAATCCAACATATAATTTTTTTTCTAATGTCACTTGATGGCAGCCTTATGTGACAGGTTTCGTTTTTGCCCCAGATGTTTATGCCCCCAATGAAGATAGCTAATTTACAAAAAACGTAATAGTAATATCATGAAAGTAATGCCATATTGTTACTCAGAATATCTCAAATGTTACTAAGACATTGGCGAAAAAACTTTATGTTATATATCTTGATTTGAGTATTTTATCAAATTTTTAAATTGAAATATCTCAGAAGTTCACAAATGTGGCTTGGCACCCTCTTGCCTCGATCTCCTCAAATAAATTTCGAAAGTGTTACTTACGTAATCATGCTTTTAAATTTCATCATAATTTAATATATAATTTTGCGATCTGTGAGGAGAAGCCGGTTGAACGAAATCCAGGAAAGAGCAAGAGTTTAAAATTGGTGTGTCTGTGGGAAAAAGTAAAAAAACAAAACAAAACACCGTATTAAAAGTACCATGTCATAAATTATTAAATAGCCCGTAGTAGAGTCCTGCATCGGGTCGGGTAAGTAGATTTTACGACCCGTGGTTATATATATATATATATTCCCAAATGAAAAATAGCTCCTCCAGTGGCTGAGAGGTGCTGGGTTCGATCCCAATCGCGCCCGTCGGCCTAATTGTATTTTTTCTTTTCTCATTAAAAAATATTCTTGTTATAAATTTTCATTATTTTATTATTCGGGAATATTAATACAAAGGAAAATAAATTGAATGCATTTAAAATAAAATTTAATCTAATCTAACAAAGCATACCTTTTATTCTACACGTGAAATACCACTGCTTCTATCGATTGATGATATCGTTTTCTTCTAAACATTTCAATTTTGCTTTTTATCCATAAATATGAAATAAACCCGTGCTGAGAAATCATACATTATCTTTTTTGTACTATTTATTTTTTTATAATCATGCTGAGCATCATATGCGTTATTTCATTTTTGTAGCAACACAAATTAGATAAAAACCTTTTATTTAATTTATGAAAACAACGTCGATTTAATTTTTAATTACAGCAATTTTAAAAAACATGTTTTAACGAAATGTGAGTGTACTATGCCAGAAACCGCTTCAAAAACCTTTCGAATGATACCCCATCGTAATTTGTGTATAGCTGCAATTTGTGTATAACTAAATATGCTATTTCAAATTTATGCTGCAGCATCAAGCGGCAGTATACCAAGAAAATTGACACTGAATATATAACCATAACATAGATTTTTACATCAATGTGGCAGAGAATTATAGTAATCATGTCATAATTGGGAAGTATAAATTATAATATAACATATAAACACATTAACATATAAATAAAATAAATTATAATTTATATTAAATTATTGTAAAATATTTATAATTATAAATACCGTATATACTCGTGTATAAGTCGACCCCCCCCCCCCCCCAATTCTTACGCAAAATTTTGGAAAAAATTGAATTTTCGTGTATAAGTCGAACCACATTTCTGGTAGTATGTTGAAAAATAATTTGTAATCGAGGATGAAAATAAAAAAAAAATTTTCATTAAATTAGTAAACTTTTTACGTTTCTAATCAGACTTCTTTTTTTTTTTAATTCAACATTTTAAAATTGTATAATTATGTAAAACTGAAGAAGCTTAAACTAATTGGAAAGCTGTTCACATCAATTTAATGATTACTTAACTTTTTTTTTTTTTTTTTTTTTTTGAAAAATCTGTTCATGCCTTATTTACAAGGGTAAACAACTTCTTAAACTGCTATAATATAGTACTTCTTTGTATTGTAGTACTCTTAGGAGAGAAATCTAGTAGCAATCTCAAGTTGAACTCTTTTTAAAAAGGGGATTAAAATGTTGAAAGGGATGCCCCTGTATTAAAGGGAATTCTATCCCAAGAGAAAATGAGTGCAGAACAATTACAGAGACATTATTGTTGAGATTTTTTTTTTATCAATCACCATTGTCCGCTTTTATCTGTCTCTCGAACCTAGACCCATATGTGATTAATTAAAAGACTTGCACATTCACCAATTATCTGTAAAAAAAGTATGACTCCGGTATTTCACTCCGCTATTTTTTTTTTTTTTTTACTTACTCGTGTATAAGTCGACCCCCCATTTTCAGCTCCCAAATTTTGTCTAAAATTCTTCGACTTATACACGAGTATATACATTATAAATAATTTATAATCTGATAAACCCTTTATTCAAACATATTTTTTACTATGCAAGATACCTTCTCTGTATTTTTTATCTTTATTTTAAAAAGATATTTAATTTATTACGTCAATTAAAATGTTGCCGATCTTTAAAGTTTTCAGTTGAGATTTTTTATACTTTTTAATAAAGAAGGGAATCTTATACAATAAAGATTAAACTTATATCTGAATCAGTTTTAAATAAAGCCCTCGCGAAAAAAGAATATATATATATATATATGTAATAATAAAAAAATTTCGCCCTATTTCTTTAGTTAAATTATTCCAAATTCTTCAATTCTTTTTTCCCTCTCTTTTTAAAATATCTCTTAAATCTATTTTGTATTTTATTCCATAACTTAATCAAAATATTCTTTTATTTATCATTCTAAAAATCTTAATCTGTTAAAAGCTACACGTATTTATTAAAACCTTATTCTCTTAAATTGCAACACTGCCTCTAAACGCACCTGCCTAATTTCTTCTTTTGAGACATTTAATTTTTATTCTTTGGAACTTTTATAATACCATTTTTATTTCTATTTAATTCATTCGGCATCCCATGATTCCAAGCGGTTTTCGCGCCCAAAGGCCTTTTTACCTTTTTAATTTGCCGCTTCTGTTAAAGAGTTTTAATCATACGTCAGAGACACGTCTTCGTGGCCTCATTTTTTCATCCATTAGCGAGAAAGCTCCGCCTTCTTTATCCCCCTAGCGCCCTCCGAACATGGATGCGAGTGGACCAGCTTGTTCGCGCGTTTTGTACCTTTGGGCCAAATTTTGAAGAATTTATACGGTTACACTGGCTTCGGAGACAGAATTTACACGAATTAGTGGTTGTCATCTAATTGCCGTCACTGGGGAGTCTACACTAATGCATGGGTAGTATGTTCTTCAAGCTCTGTTAATTCTTCAAGATCTTCAAATGTGTTCAGTTTTTAATGAAGCGAAAGTTGGTGGAGTTGCTTTCATCTCTGTGATCACAATAAAGCCACTGCTCATCTATTAAGTTATTAAGTCTTCTTTTTAATGTTTTTGGGAAATTTCTTCTGGATTTCACTGCCTCTGCTCAATTTTTACGACTGCAAATACACTACGATTTCCGATGTGATATACTTCGAGATTTGTCTTCAGGGTGAGCGACTCGAAGTGATGCCCTGTCCGGGTGTCATGACTACATTTCAACGATCTCGACTGCGGCTACCTCGATATGATTATCAGGTAATTTTAGTGGTTTCGGACTGAGATGTTCCGATTGTCTGGTGGAAAGAACGTTCAAGTCGACAGCAATAGCGATCGTCTATAATGTGCCAATTTTCGACAGGAATGTATCATATATATATATATATATATATATATATATATATATATATATATATATATATATATATAATTATAATATCTATGAATTTCAAAAAACATATCAAGTTCTATTCTACTTAAATCTCCAAAGAGATAATCAATGATACTGTGTATACAGAATACCACATAGCTAATAATTAACATGTGCAAACATAATATTACCATAGCTGATGCTTCAATGGTAATTGGCCAAATTTTACTCATACCAAAAGAATATTGAAAATAGAAATAGAGAGAAAGGTGAAAAAAAAAAAATTATAAATTGGAGTTGCAATTAAGTAAACTCAAATGGATTAACAAATTAAATATGAACCATACACAATGGAAAATTGGACCACATGAAAATTAAATATGAATTGGACATGGAAAAACACATGCACATGTACTCATCAGCCTGGATGCACCCACATGTGTTTTAAATAATAATTCAGTGTTTCATAATTCTACTGGCATAATGCTAAGATCAGTAGAATCATCCAGGTACACTGAATTATTACCAGACAACAATTGGAAATATTAAAATTTGGAAATATTTAAATAGGAAATAAAAAACCATTAAGAAAATACAATATATTTCACTCACATCGATTATCCAAAAAACTGTAATTAACACCTCACTAAATTACCACGAGATAACAGTTTTGAAATAATAAAATTGGAAATATGAACGCGTAAAGTGTAGATAAAATATTTTACTCACAATAATTATACAGAATCCATAAAATGTCACAACGTCTGCATAATATTCACATCCACATGGCAATGCATCATACATGTTGACTAAGTCGAGTTGAGAGAAATGATTTGTAAGACAAGTTGAGAGCACACTTTTTTTAAAACACAACCCCATAAATGACACCCAATCACAAAATGATTCAAAAACACTCAAAATAATTCTGGTTTTAATACACTTATAACAAATTTATATCCGTGAATATATATTACTCCATCCAATTTTAATTCCTGAAAGTAAAATTAATATACAATCAATAGCTCCCTCTATAGTTAAATTAAATATAATATTAACAATATTATCTACAACTACCTGAAAGGTAAAGTGTCGCCATCTATTGGTATTATAATAGTTCATAATTAATATTTAGTTAAATATCCACTTTATTAGTTACATACTCACTTCATTAGATTTATTTATATAAATAAACTTTAAAAAACAATACTAACTTGTAGTTTTACTTAAAATTCAAATAAAATATAATACTACTATATGAATAAATCTACACAGAATTAATTCAACTTGCACAGCATTTCAGATATTCTTAACAAGAATATATTATGTAAAAGAGATATTATTTTAATTCAAATTATTTTTGCTGCCAGCTGTGTTAATCCACTGATATTATAGACATTTATTAAATAATTAATGTTTTATTTTTACTACTACTTAAATATATATTAGACTTGTTTTTAAATAATTAATGTTTAATTTATACTACATTGTAAATATATTTTATATTTATAGATTAATTTAAATATCTAATTAAATAATTCATAAACAATTCAAAATATCTCAAAATTTATAATGTTGATAATTAATAGTATTACTACTGTTTTTCAATCAAATTAATGCAATGCAGTAATTAAAATACTTGTTAATTTTAATTATTCATAGACAAAAATAAAAACTATATATATTTATTTTTATATATATTGCAAATAGATATATATATATGAGTTATAATCACCAATGTTATCATTGTATAATTTAATTTGTTATTGTATAAGTTAATTTATAAATGTATGAAAACTGCACATCAATAATACCCTAAACAGAGGTGATCGGCAACGCACAATCACAACTATACAAAGTATAAATAATGTTCAATCAAATATTAAATTTCCTAATATGTTATAATTGTAATTATGTATGTTATATTTGTAATTTTCTACAAAAAGTGTATATAATGTTCAAACAAATATTAAATATTAAATTTCCTAATATGTTATAATTGTAATAATGTATGTTATAATTATTATTTTCTATATCTTTTGTTATATGTTATCGCACACTAAAACAATAATTTATTACATACCATGTTTATATTTAAATTATATAATAAATGTTATTTAAAAGAGTTGATGATTGAATTTATCATAAAAATAGGATATCCATATATTTTTGCTTGATCTCGAATATATCTAATATTTTTGTTTTTATTTATATCTGAGCATAAGTATTTTATACGATGTAGATAATTGATAATTATATTTTTATAAACAGATTTATGTAAACATGAAGCATAATTGGTAAAAATATTTACTTTAAATGGGAAATCAAATCTCTTATCATAAATATCAAAAATTAATTTATAATTATTAGTAATATTAATTTTTAAGTCAAGAAAGTTTATATTATTATTAATTAAATCATTTTCGCTTAATTTAAGCTGAGTAGGATAAAAATTGAGTGGTGATGTGCAATTTTTTTCATTGAAATAAAATATGATAATGTCATCAATATAGCGATAAAAGACATAATCATTGTTCGGACTTATATTTCTTTCATAATAATATAAGTAAAGGTCAGAGAGAATACTAGATGCAGTTCCGCCCTGCGGAATTCCCTGGCATTGTTTATAGATAATATTGTCATATATAATGTAATTATTATGCAATGTAAAATTTAGTAAAGTTTTAAAAAAATTTACTGAAATATGTTCTTTTAATTTTAATTGAGATTTAAATTCTTTAAATAATATACACATTGTTTTATGTAAGTCTTTTATATCAATGTTATTAAATAAATCATTAAAATCCAATGTTTTTATGAATTTTACCGGATTGATATTATGTATTTTATTAATGAGTTGAAAACTATTTTTTTATATATATATATTTTCTCTTAGTTTGTCAAAATAATTTGATCTACACTATATCAGACTCTGTTCTGTATTAACAATTACAAGCATACTGAAAGAATCCCCATGCGTTTCCAATGATTCAACCGCACGTAGCACGGGGTAAACCTATACAATGAGAATCTCATTCATCATTCCACCCCAGTTTTCTGGGAAAAGAAATACTTTCACTTTCATTTGCGTTTCAAAAAGTCTGCTAAAGATGGTCCCCTTTTAAAATAAATCCCTTCGGGGAAGAAGGGCAATAGGATGACAGTTTAGACAAATGACTGTGCTCTGCTACAGTTGACTTTCGAGACTACAAACACCTTCCCAATTGCAACAAAAAAAAAAAAAACATTTTTGCGGATAGAGTTGTGCAATACATATAACTATGATTTTTCACTATTTGTAAGCTATTTATTTACATATTAATAAAGAAAAACATGAAAAAATAATTGAACAATCACAATTTTCAAAAACTTAGTTTCTGAAGAATTCTCAATGAAATCAAATTAAATGTTCTTATTAAATTGAAATAAATGAAAATATCTTATCCATGAAATATAATGAAGAATTAATGGTCAAAATACATGTTAAAAAAAAACTAGGGGATTCAACACGGTCTTCCCGTGTTACTGAATATAGGTGAACACCATTCTTTTAATTGAAAATGTAACAGATTTTTTTACATTTAATATATATTTTTTTTAGATTTTTCACTAATAATATCAATATTGGCCTCGTGCCTGGAGTTAACAGCAGAAGAAATCGCTTAGACAGCAACATTTTGATTCCGATAATTTCAATGGTTTAATTGCGTAGTTCGATTGCATCTCCTTTATTTATATATTTATTTATTTTATTTAGTGATGAAGTTTCAATGATCGTTATGGAATATAAGCCGGAAACAAATGCTGAACTGTTTATATTAATAAAAGTGAAGTATTAATCTTTCACAATCGTCTTTAATTATTTTAACACTCAGGAAAAATCATGCGTCAAGGAATAGATGATGTAACTCTTTGCAACACTCCTAAAATAACTTTTTGCAAATTTTTACTGTAATGTGTAAGGTGATATCTAACTAAACAATTTTGAAAAATAATAACATAGTAAATATCCAATTTCAGGAATTACCAACACTATTCGGAAAAATAACCGAGCTCTTTTGTGCAGCACTGTATAGGATGTATAGATTTGTATATATACTAAATAGAATGCTAAATTTGAGTTCAGTTAGGAAACGCGTAGCACAGTTTAAAATTCCCCTTCTGCAATTTCCGACATTAAACGGAAATGTACTCGAAAATTTTTGTGCTGCCCTGTATACAATCTATACACACCAAGTAATAGACAAAAAAAAAGAGTTAAATTTAAAAACGGGTTCAGCAACTGAAAAAACATTCCCAGGAATTATTATTAATAAGCAGTACTTTAACCGAATTCTTTTGTGTGTCCCTGTAAATGAACGATGAAAGCAAAAAACACAGTATTCTATAGTATTCCTCTTGTAATCCACGTTAGTGATATCTATCAATTTTAACAGGTTTGAAACAGTGAAACATTATTAAAATAAACTGCAAACGATTTTTCTTCATAGACCGTGATGTAACGTAATTATTTTGAGTGTCTGTAAAAAAAAAAAAAAAAAAAAAAAACTATAAGTGCTGCACACTTAATTTTCAATATGGACCATGCCACAGTAAGCCCCAATAACACATATCAATTGCATGAAGATCCGAGTATATTTACGCGAGTTAGAGCATGGATAGACAGACGACAGACAGACAGACAGACAGATAAACCGAATTCATAAACACTTTTCAACTATGTTGGAAAGTGTTAAAAACCATAAAAAATGAGTAAATGGCAATACAGTTTTCAAGCAAATTACGATACAGTTTTCAAACAAATAGCATTTGAAAGTAGATTTTTTTCAATTGAAAATGTGCGATGTTTAGAAATTAAAAAAATTACAGTAGCAAAAGTCGCAAAACCGAAATTTTCATTGTCAAATGTTGCCATTCGCAAAATGACGTCAGCGTTACGCACGGACACCTTTGTCCTTTATAATATAGATTGTATTAGTAAAAAATCCACAGAATTTAGTTATTACGCTTTTTTCTCTTTAATTAAATAAATTTATTGGCATCGAATTATATAGTTATTTTATCTAATTTGCCACTATATTACATTATGTAATGTATTGTAAAAAAGGGTTTACAACTTTAATAACCAGCTTTAAACAATGGATTTTTTTCTGCATTTCAGTTTCTGCATTTAATATTGCATTTGATATTGAATTTAAATATGAACTGAACAATTTAAATATGAACCTTTCAGGGTTAATATTTGAACATTTCCATAATATACCCTACCATAACATAACCTAATACAATAACATAAGGATAAAGCATAAATGCATGAATGAAATGCATGAACAGCACAATTTTCATTATATCTGTCACTCTTACATACTGATTTCCAACAGGTCAAAAGTAATTAAATTTTGATTCATCTAAAAATATTCTTTGAGACCAATAGTTTATCATGCAATTTTTAAAGTTTCTTGAAAAATTCAAGTTTTTTTTTTTTCTTTTTAATGCGGTTTTTTTTCTGCTCCTGGGTTGCATTTTATTGTTGCATTTAACTGATGAGTAAATTAAAAAAAAAAAAAGATTACTACGAAATGAAAGAAAATATCTTGATTAAAAAGAATTATTTCAGTGAAAGATAAAACAACAAGATATGTTTAAATGAGATTAATTTTTCAGTACATTAAAAATATCTTACGTACAAATTAAATGTACATGAAGCATTTTCAATATTATCAATATATTGGCATTTAAAAAGTAACAAGTGATTATTGTTTATTTAAAGTCATAATTATAACAAAAATAAGAAAATCAATCTTAAGTTATCAATTATATTATAGCACAATTGAAGTTTATGATTTATGTTTGTTATCCTTTTGGTCCGTGTTTTTACATATTTAATCTATTTGTATGGTCGTAAAAATTCGGAAACGCATTGTAGTGGAAGGCTGCAATTGATTATTGAAAACATCATTTTTAGGGTTTCGTTCATCTCGCGAAACCCTATTACTCCCGCTTCGTTGTCTGTCCGTCACAAAGCCGGTTCTCAGAAACTATGTAACTTACAGTCATGAAATTTTGTGTACTTATAGCTAAATATGTATTATGAAGCTCAAAATCGTATTATTTTTAATATGTAGAGATAAAAAACCAAAAATCTAACAGCCTTTTTCTATTAAATTTAAACATTTTACGTTGTAGCAGTTGCCAACAATTAAAAATCCACAATCAAATTATTTCTACAATAATTAATTTTCTTTTGAAAGATTTCCACGTGAAAAATGAAAATGAAATAAAAAGTTTCACCAATTGAAAAAAAGATTAATATGACATCATATTGGTAATAAAAAGGAAATTTTCAAACATTTCTCAATAATACAAGGAGTATGTGTAAATACAGAAATTAACTTAATAGGACGTTATTAGAGAATTTAAAAGAAATTAATCTGACGTCTAACATTTTGAAAGTCTCTATTCAACATGTTTAATTTTGAAATTGATATTTTTTTAATATCGCATTTAGTCCACATGACAGTTATTATTATTACAGAGTATAATATCGGACTGGTTCAGATTTTCGAAAAAACGAGAAAAATAGACCGGTAAATTATTACTTTATAAAAAACATGATTTTTTTTTTTTTTTTTTTTTTTTTTTTTTGAAAATGAAATTTATTTGGATTTATTAAAGGAAGGATAAAGTGTTTTGAAAGGAATATTAAGCGAAACCCTTTGTGCTATCTTCGATCACACTTACCCACTTGTTGATTATTTTACAAGACTAAAAAAGTGAAATAAAAAACTTGCATTTTTATCTGAGAAAGGACGTTAAACTTTTCAAATTCATTAAAACGCACACTACTTATAAAAATCTTTAAAAGACTTCTACTAGTCTGAGCAGTCCCTCTTAGGCTATCAAATCAAATCAAAAATCATTTTTAAGCACATTACAAAATACTCGATTTCATTAGTTTCTATATCAAATAATCTTTTTGTATATTAAATTATCAATTTTCTTTACTCTGATTTACTTGCAAATATGCAGTTTAAGTACCTGTACGTTACAGAAATAAAATCTAATGATTACTGAGAGAATAATAATAAATCATTTTATTTTAATGGATGAAAGGCCTCTTTTTCTTTTGAGACTGACGTCATTATCACCACGCTTCTGTTTGAGTTTTATTGAATACCTAGTCTGATTTCAAGAAAATAATGTGTAATTTTCGGAAACATTTTATTCGGTGTATATAAAATTTATTAAAATGAAAAAAAAAAAAAATAAATAAATAAAAAAAATTGTAGGAACTTTACGTGCAGAGCTAAAGATTGGTGAATATATACGGACGCAATCATACTAAATTATTTTATTTCCATAAATAAAACTGGTCTTTTCTTTTAAGAATGGTGTCAGTTTTACCATCCAAACCAAACTGAGACTCCAATTATAGGTTATCCCTTGAAAACAATTCTCAAAAAGAAAGAAAGAAAAAAAAATCCTGCTCAACATTGCGAAACATTCTGTCTAATTTACGGATTCATTTTTAAACACAAAAGAAGAAATTAAAAAATAAAATTGGAATCGAACATTTTTCTTGTTTGTTGTTTTATAAAGGAATTACTTATCGAATTATAAGCGATTGTTGTTAGGTGACGACAATTGTTTTTCTACTTTCCAGTGCTATTGCGTCTGGAAATTCGGTTCAAAACTCTGACAGTATTTTCTGAAAAACCTTCAGTCCTAATTAAAAAGTAGAAAACACCATTCGATTACTTAGTATGCAATGGTCGATCCAGGCAAAATTTGAGACCTATTTAGGGCCCTTCACAAAAATCTACATAATAAAACAGCTTCTTTCACAAAAATCAATTTAATAAAACAGGACCCTTCACAAACGTCAATTTAATAAAATGGATCTCTTCACAAAAATAAATTTGATAAAATGGGACCCTTCACAAAATTCTTTATAATAAAATAGGCCTTTTCACATAATTCCTTATAATAAAATGGCGCTTTCACAAAATTCTATTCCATAAAAACTTACTGTTTACTAATTATTTATTATTTTGTGACGTTTTAAAATGCTTAATTTGTAAACAACAAGTTCACCAGAGAGGAAAACTTCAGCAAAATGATTTTACAAAGTTTTTTAATAAAGGCTTGGCTCGAATTTGAGTAAATAGATTTCAACTTTCGATACAAAACGTTATTTTTCACAAAAAATATAATACATTTCACAAAAATAACCTTTGCTTTTCACAAAATGGGTACCATCGACGCCTAGTATCTGAATAAGAGCATCGGCCAATTTCATGCGTTTCCGAACAAAAATAAATTCAGAAATGTGCCAGAAAATAGCTTCTTTGAATATGAGAACAACCTTAATGCAGTATTTTAAAAATATTAGTTTTATGAATGTTAATACAATGTTTCTTTAAATATGACGTCATTTTTAGTTGTTGAAGCATTATTCTGATTAGTGAATTAATGATCAGACAAAGTGAATTTTATGTTGTAAAAATATATTTATTGTTATTACGATACTTAAACTAAGTATTTTAACAACTTATTTATCAAGAGGAGGAGCAGAAATTTACTGGACATATTAAAAAAATCTTTATTTTTATTTTCTAACATTTCTAAACATAGTAAATTCTATGTAAATCCCGATTTGAATCTGGGAATTTAACTTGAGGAATGTTATATTACTTTTAAATGCTAAAGGTGTAAAATTAACAACATAATATAAAATAAAATAACTTTTATTAGTTGTTTTACATGTTTAGACTCTTTCCGAGTCATTTTCAAAAACAAAATGAGAATATTCTAAAGCTGCACGAGCTTTGAAGTTATTAGTTTCATGTACTTTTTTAAAAAATTACGCACGTTATCTATTATTTTTTACTTGATTGTTTATTTTCATATCTTTGACCATGGAGTAACTCTAGCCACAGTTTCGGTAAATTAAAAGATGCCGCACTGTTACATATTGTATTTTTGCGCGTGAGTATCTCTATGGTTTCTCTTATTATGGATGGATAGTATAGACTGGAGGGAAATATTATTTTACTTTCATTGAAATTTATTTGGATGGTCTCTTTTTGATATAATCCTGCCAGGGCTGTAGTTTTTCTATTGTGTTTAATATCAGCTATATGCTCTTTTTTCTGCAATTAAATTTCCTGCTGGTCATGCCTGTAGTAATTCTTGGATCCGTCTTCTTTAATAAAAGGTTATAATAATGGTTTTAAAGTACACCATATTAATAAATTAATCATGGATATCACCAATAATAAGAAACCAGAAAAGAAAGGTGATTCGCAAAAATACAAACTTTATACTCTACAATAATTTCCAAGCTTCCATTATCTTATCCAAGCTTATTATCCATTCTATATGTGTTAAAGATTAAAATAATGTCTAAAATAACAGGTAGTTCGAAGATTTATTGATTAAAACACCAGCCTTAAATGTTTCAATATCTGCTTAATAGCCAAACCTCCTAAGAAATTAAAGAATATCATTTGCAGTATAATTGACCCAATTAATTTTGAGAATTATTCAGGAGTATATGAAATGACAGGTAAAACAGAAATAGCGGCTTAATGCCTTATATGATCACAAGTCACACCGCTGGCATGTTTAGCTATCTCGTGGGAATAAAGCAAAGATTTTCCCTTCCGGTTACAAATTCTTAAACGTTAGCCCAAAAATATTAATACGGCATGAATGACCAAAAAAGAAAAATGAAGTAGGAAACAATGTTAATTTTCTCTCCATACATAAAATATTTTTTAAATGAAAACAAAGAGAGAATCGACCAAACAAAAACTTATTCTTGATTCAGTTATGCGTACATAAATATACATACGTGCAAATCTATATAAATCATGCATTCTTCTAAATGGAAAACATATATTTGTCACGTACCTCCCCCCCCCCCCCCCATTAATGCATCAGAAAATATGCGATTTTAAAAAATATATTTAGAGTGCCAGTGCAAATTTCTAAGCATATACGTTAATAAAACATTTTAAAGAAGTTTATAATTAAGAAAGTGTTAATTGAATACAGTTTAATTAAATATGTCACTTATTCTGTATCATAAAATCGAAATGAGTTTTCTATTTTTTTTATAAATAAAATACATTATCGAGTCATACGTGACTCGCATCGCGTGACAACACGTTTTCTCCTTGCTCGCGGTGTTACGGCGAGAATTCGGTTCAAAACGCAGACTTTGACAATAATTTTGAAAGATTTTCTTCCTTTACCAAAAAATAGAAAACTTCTTTCGATTAACTAGTTTCTGAATAAGAACACTTCCCAATTTCATGCGTTTCCGAAGAAAATTTGATTAAAAAATATGTCACAAAGTAGCTAGTTTGGATTTGAGCAAACTTACCATATAACCAATTATAATTAGCTAGATAAGCGGAGAAGGAATAGTTCTTAAAAATTAATGATGGTTTTAGAAAAATAAAAGTTTTATTAGATTTTTAAATATTTTGTTTTAGAATAGAACAAAATTGTATTAATTTCTTTTAATTGACAGTCAAAACGACAAAATTTAAAAGTTTTATTAATTGAACAAGCTTTAAGATTAGCCTCTTAAGGCTCAAATCCAAAGACGCTACTTTCTGACACATTTTTAAATTCTTTTTTGTTCGGAAATGCATGAACTTGGCAGGTGTTTTTATTCAGAAACTGTGTAATTGAAACACGTTTTCCATTTTTTTTTTCTTTTAGATAAAGACAGACGATTTTTCACAAAGGACTGTCAAAGTCGACGTTTTGAACCGAATTCACGCAGCGGCAGCAAGAGAAACGCGAAAAATGCGTCGTCACATGATTAGAATTACTTATAATTCGATAAGTAATCTATTTATCAAAAAATGGAGGACCAATTTCGATTTCAATTCACTTCCATAGTCAGGCCTGCCAATTGTATGCATTTGCGTTTAAAAATGAATCAGAAACTGTGTCAGAAAATTTCGCGTTGTTGAGCAGGTCATTTGAGAACAACCTTAAATAATAACTCAGCATTTTTTTTCTTTCTTTAAGGCTGTTCTCAAATCCAAAGGGGCTACTTTCAGACATATTTTTCAATTCCTATTTGTTCGGAAACGCATGAAATTGACAGATGTTCTTATTCAATTAATTTCAGAACCACCTTATTCTACTGGGGGCACTGTTCTCTACAAATTACGCCCGCCAACCACCGTCCAGATATCGCAGTATCTAAAAATACAGTATTTTGCGCTGTTTTACACAATAAAACCCAATTATAAAAGATTGGATGATATTACACAAATAAAAATGACGTCATATTTAAATAAATATTGGAACGCATGAAATTAGCAGGTGCTCTTATGCAGATACTATGTGATGGAATGATGTTTTCCACTTTTTGATAAAGGCAAAATATCATTCACAAAATACTATCAAAGAAAAATTTGTGGTCACATGAAAACAATCGCTTATAAATATATAAGTAATTCGTTGAAAAAAAAAATGGTCAACACTATTCGATTTCAAATAGCTTTAATATTCAGGCCTGCAAGTGTCATCATGCTTTTGCCTTAAAAGTAAGCCCATGAATGTTTCAGAAAGTTTCGCGTTGTTAGTTGGGGGAAAATATTTTTTTGACAACCGCCTTAAAAGATGACGTCGCGGATACTCAGATAACTGACATCAATCTCAAAAGAAAAGGTCATTTTCATTTATGGGACAAAAACAATTTAGTATGATTACATCACTACGATATCATATCCAGTAACGTTTAGTTCTGCATATAAACTTCCTACATTTGCCACATTCTATTAAAAAAAAAGGAAAGAAAGAAAAAACTTTATATGCACTGGATAAAACGTTTCTGAAAATTATATCATTAAAAAAAATCATATTAAGTATTCAATAAAGCTGAAATATTAAAAAAATGATTGAAGTAAATTATGCACTAACCTAATCTCAGAAAAGTGGACTAAGGTAAAGTGTCCTAAGGCTGATACCCAAAAAATAGCTCCTAAAGCTGACATCTTTAAATAAAACAAATATTTAAAGCATTACCAATTTTCTAAAATAATTTAGAATAGAGTTTTTCTTACCTCTTTACCTTAATTCTAGTGGTGATAATGACATAATTCCCTAAAGAAAAAATTCACTTTCATTCATAAAAATAAAATACTTGATTATTATTGTATCAGTAAACATAGGATTTTATTTTTGAACGTACAGATACTGAAATTGACAAGATGTTTTAATATAAAAAGTACAACTCCCTTAAACAGATAATAATGCATTATTGTTATTATTATTTTTAATCTTGTTAAATAATAAAGAATTATGTTTAAATATATTATATTTCAAATTATATTTACACATTCGGGTTTTCTTTGCAAACTCTTAATGATTTGTGGGAAAAAAATTAATTGAAAGAGATATATTATGATTAGATTGGTTAAAGCAATAGTTTAAAAAAGACAAAATGTACGCGATTGCGATTTGTTTTGAACAACATAATTATATAATTATTTTTATTATCTGTATTATATAATTATTATTATATTCCATTATTACGAAGTTTTGTTACAGAAATATATAATTATTATTGTATTCCATTATTACGAAGTCTTGTTACAGAAATATATTTGATATAATTTATCAAAATAAATAAATAAATAAATAACAAATTTCCATAAAAACATAACGGCACATAACACTACAGGTGCATTTTATTTTTTTAAAGAAACTGTAAATTTTTGAGAAATTCTTTGCTACAACTTACATGCTTGTAAGGTATTGTAATCATAGGTACTTCATTTTCTTGCCATTGACAGCCACCACACCCCTCGCGCATACAATGTGCGGTGTAAAAAACTGGAGGTAACTATCTTAGGGGACCATACTTAAATGAAAAAGAAAAAGTTTAGATCTCTTTCTCTGAGGATCAGACGCACGCCGTGTGAACCATTGTTACATTTCCCCTGACAGCTCGCCACACCCCACACGACCTAGACCGTGCTGGGTGAGATTACCCCTTTCCAATAGCTCACCCTTCTCCGGACCTGTGTGATGTCAAAGGTCAACTGTGGTCCTCCTCCTGCCTTGATTTATTGCTTAGTGGGGGATGAAATTTTCAACAATTTCCAGCTTATTTGTCGATTATCTAGAGTTTAAATAAACTTAAACGATTTTTTTTTAATTTATATGAATAGATGAGACCATGCACTTTATTTCAGTGTTTTCCAGTTTTTAAAACTCCAAATAGTTTTGGAGTTATTTAGTGTTATTCACATCTTGCTGACTTCTTAAGACTTTAGCACTGAATTAAAAAAATATATATATAATTTAGAAATATTTTGTCCACATAGAAAATAAGAGACATCCTTTAAGAAGATAATACTAAAAAAATAAGTCAAAAATATTAATTTCCTAATGAGATTTTCGAGAAATACGAATGCAATCCACGACCATTGGTTTAACATGGCAGGGGAAAATTTCAAATGTTACTGATGCAGAGCCTTAATGGCGTCTTCCTCGTTCATGTATCTAGCTAGCATCAACAACACCCTTCTTTCCAAAACAACTGTCTTTCGTGAAACAATCAAGGTAAGTGCACAAGTGATTATTCTTGATTTTTCTGTTGTACACAATGTCTTAATCTTTCTCTCAAATATAAAGTTTGTCTTGAAAAAAATTATCGACAGTATCTTGCGTAAGTAAGCCTAAAGATTTTCAGTTCCACTTCAAATATGCCATGTATCAGAAAAACGTGGTTTAAAATCGTGGAACGTAGTCTTAGGTTTTTGTAAAAAACACAAAATTAATATGTATGTGTCTATAACTGTCCAGTTTACATCACTTAATACTGCAAAATTAGAAAAAATGAAACAAGAGGAAGGGGTTAGGGGAGACCGCAGACCGGGACACAGTGGACCACCCCCTAATATTTTATTTATTTAAAAATTTTTTAAGCTTCTCTTCTATCCTAATAGACAACAGCACTGCAATGATTATTTATAGCCTTCAAAAAATATGTTTAGCTCAAATTGAACTATTTTATCCTGCTTCAAGATTTTTACTTAAGTCGATCAACGAAATTCAAAATTTCTCTGCACCCGGTCGACGAAATTCATAATTTTTCAGCGGCCGTTCGAGGAATTTCATGATTCTTAAGCACCCGTTCGAGGAAATTCATGATTTTTACACACCCGTTCGAGGAATTTCATGATTTTTACACACCCGTTCTAGGAATTTCATCATTTTTACACACCCGTTCGAGGAAATTAATGTTTTTTATGCACCCGTTCGAAGAAATTCATGATTTTTACACACTCGTTTGAGGAAATTCATGATTTTTACACACTCGTTTGAGGAAATTCATGATTTTTACACACTCATTCGAGGAAATTCATGATTTTTACACACTCGGTCGGTAAAATTCATGATTTTTATGCATTCGATCAACGAAATTCATTATTTTTACATGTTCCATCGACATTTTTACATTTCTGAATGACGGAATTTTATTTTTATGTAGCCGATAGACGAAATACATGATTTTTATTCGATGATCGATAAAATTCATGATGATTACACTTTCGATCGACGAAGCTCATGATTTTTATGCACTCGGTTGATAAAATTCTTGATTTTTACATGCCCAATCGACGAAATTCGTGATTTTTACACGTGATTTTATTACAAGACAAAAAGAGGCTTGGTATGTATCGCACTATCCAAAATGTGAACAAATGTTACATTTCTTATCATGAACTGCGACATCACAAGCCTGGCATAGGAAAAGTAGCGTCTTCACAACACAGTAAATAGAGTGATATAAAACCTGTTAGAAATCAAGAAAGCAAATATACTGTTCTTATTTTTTTGTTTTTTATTGTATAAAAATAAAATCTTGAAAATGCGAAAAATCTTCATTGTTCTAATATAATTTGTTGAATATATTTAAGTAAAATTATGTTATATCTGTAAAAATAACAATTTTATATCTTAATAATTTTAGCCTTTTATTACTAAAACAGGTGGAGAAATTAACTTGATGTTTGGAGGAATTCCATGTTACCCGACTTTTTGATGGACTTCATTTTTGCAAGAATGAAAGAATTTTTAAAGGGTAGACGTGATGCTGCACCCTCCTGAAACTGTCTGGGGAAAACTCTGTACTGTAATTGTGATTACATTAATAAATGTCAGATTAATATTAATCAATTTGTATTTTCAATAAATGGAGTGGCGTACCGCAACCTAACTGAATTTTTTTGTTATTTTATTGTGTCTATGACTATTTTTGTTTCAGCTGCTGCAAGGCTGCCACTGGCGAAAATCTTTGAAAAAAAATCTTTGGTATAGTTCAAGCATGCACAGTTATAAATTATTTCATACAAATGCCCATATCTCATGAAATATTCAATATATTATTTTTTTAATTACATTATACTGTTTCTACTGTTCTTGAAGTCAAACATGTGCTTTACATCCTTTAACTTCAAGAACAATTTGTAAAGAATTTCAGTTGATATTCCACAAACTGTAAAAAAAAACAAAAGCATCCGGTCACTGCCCCTTAATTTTTTGACACCATTGTATATATATTACTTTGATTTCTAGGAAAATAAACAAACCAGCAATAAGTGAAAAATAGTTTATTTAACGCTAATAGTTTGTGTTTTAATATACCTTTTTCAAAAATTATTTATTGGAGATTTTCAAAAAAGTAAGTTTTGATTTTTAGTTTTTGTAAAAATTAAAATTTTGTATTAATATCATAGCAATGTAAAATTTTCAAGTGTCTACTTTTGTCTAGTGTTAGCACAAATAACTTTCAAGAATGCAAAAAGGTTTTCCATATTTTTTGGAGACTTTCTCATAACATTTCACATTTAAGACATTGCTACTGTATTTTATGTATGGCATAATTTTTTTCCTTTATACTTTTACATTATACAAACAAGCAATATAGTATTTTATAACGTTAAAATTTTCATTTCTGGAAAGGTGCTTGAATTTTATCATGGGAAGAGAGTATGAAAATTTTAAAATAAATGCATAAGTAATAATTTTTCAGAATTGAGGTTTTGGATAATGCATGTGAATTTTACTATCCAAAACTTTAAGAAAATTCTATCAAAATGTATAAAACCTAAAATAGTGAAAAAATATATAAAATTTCCACATGTGTAACCACCATTGCACCTTTATTATAAAGAAAAGTCTAAAAAATACTTTTTACTAATTATTAAAATGTTAAATTTTTCTTTTCCCTTTTTCTTTTTTTTTTCATTTTGTGAAAAGAAAGTAAAAGTTCTAAAACTGTATATCAAATTATTTTTTTTATTACATTTTATTATGAATGTTTGTGATAAACAAATACTAAAGGAAACTAATTAAAAAGTGTGAAAAAATGTTCTATAATTTACAAGTGCAGAGTGGTATTAATCAGCATTGATGAAAAAAAAAATGCTATTGTTTTGTGTAATTAAATTAGAACCAGCTGTTTACATTTATTTTTTAAAAATACATTTCAAATACAATCAATAATTAATACTTTAATAATAATTTTCAGTTTAATGTTAATTAGAAAATTAGTAAGCTTCTCTAGAGCAACATAATCTCACAGAATCTGAATCTTGGTTCATTAACTGCACTATAAAATGATAAACACCAAAATCCTGGTTCAATCTGGTATAACTTTTCCCCATAAAATAAGTTTAGAAAAAAACCTGTATCAGGGTTCAACAATTTACCATAAAATTGGCTTAGAAAAAAATCTTGAATCATGGTTCAACCTTTCACCATCAGATTAGACTAAATAAAATCATGGATCAACATTTCACCATAAAATTGGATTAAGAAAAATCCTAAATTCTGGTTCAACCTTTCACCATTAAATTGGATTAGAAAAAACCCTGAATTGTGATTCAACATTTAACCGTAAAATTGGTTTAGAAAAAAACCTGAATCATTGTTCAGTCTTTCACCAATATAGTCAGGGCCTGATTAACGCACAGGCCACGGCCTTAGGCCCACTGCTGATGAGGGGCCCAAAATGAATAAAATTATTTAGAAAAAGTTTCTTAAAAATAAAGTTTTCTGCAATTATTTTCTCAAAAACAAAACAAATAGATTTTGCTTAACTTGGCAACTGTATCATACTATCTAATAATAATCCTTGAAATTTTTTCTAGCTACTATTTTAATTCGAGGGGGCTCCAAAAAATTGCTGGGCCTTGGGTCCCAGATGACCTTAATCGGGCTCTGAATATAGTGGTATTTTCAAAAGCACCATAAAAATGGTGAAACTTATCACCAATATCTTAGTTGCAGCTAAATTTCAGCTACTTTTCACCAGTTTTTTTGTGAAACGTCGAACTTTATTTTTAACAGTGTACAACTGCATAACACAACATGTCTCCTTAACATCAGTTGCTATTAACAAAAAAGATTGGAAAAGCTAATATATTTCATCAAGAAATTATGACTTAAACCAGAAACATTGTAAGTTTGAAATCCCCGATGTCAAAATATGCTTCCCGGTGCATATGCATCATTTTATCTGCTCCAAATGTATATAAACATGTGTGAATGCATTTAAGAAAGCGATGCATGTAAAAACTGTATAAAACTACACCTCACGAACACTTTATTTAGCACCAGGAGTAAAACATTTTTTACCATACGAGAACACCACAAAACACATTATGAACACATTTTATGCATTCAAAAGTTGTGCTAATTTTGCGTTCTGTATTGTGTTGCTGGGATTTGCAGTCAGTGAAGCAGAACAATGTCTTCAAAGCTTGGAAAAACTTACTAAATTGTGTTTGAAAAGGAGAAAATAGGTTATTTGAAAAAATCTTCAGTTTATATTTAACATGAATGTCTTGTCTAGCTTTTAAGTTTCAAGTTACACTTGAAGAAATACTTCAGGTAATCTAGATGAATGTACACTTTTGTTTTAAATGGGATAGAATTTTAATTTTCAACAGATAGATTGAGAATGCTACTTAGAGCAGTTTAAAAGAATAAGAAATATAGTAAGCCAAATATTTCTTTGTCTTTATATAATATATTATGCTACAAAAATAATTTAGTATAAATATAATTATTAACATTAAAATATTTGTATACTAAATACAGATGCACTTATTAAAGAATTAGATCTTTATATTATAAAATTAATAATTAACAGGGATAGAAAACTCAAATGGAAGTTATATTTAAAGGATGCCTCTGTATTTGGTATAAAACATTTTAATGTTTATAATTGTAATTGATATTATATATATATATATATATATATATATATTATAATTAATTGCATTATATTTTACTATATAATTATATATATATATATTATAATTTTGTAGCATAAAATATTATGAAAGACATTCAGAAGTTGTTGCAGAATATTTGGATGAAAGATAAAATGCTATCCCATTTAAAACTCTAGTGTAAATTATGAGAAAAGTACCTGTAACATTACTACAGTTTCTTAGTAGTGTTACAAATGTTTTCTTATATTCTAACATTGTGAAAGTGAACATACAAAAGAAGTTTTTGTAATTTTACTAAAGTCTCTTAGTAAACATACAAGAAAAACACCTGCAATGGTTACACATATTTTCTTAGTAAAGATACAAGAGAAATATCTGTAATAGTACTAACCATTTCTTACTATACATACTGAAAAAACACTTGTAACACCTACTAACAATTTTTTAGTGAATCTACAAGAGAAGTATCTGTAATACTACTAACAATTTCTTCGTAAACAAACTAAAAAAGGACCTGTAACGGCTACTAACAATTTCTTAGTGAAGATACAAGAGAAGTATCTGTAATACTACTAACCATTCCTTAGTGAAGATACAAGAGAAGTATCTGTAATACTACTAACCATTTCTTAGTGAATATACAAAAGAAGTATCTGTAATACTACTAACCATTTCTTAGTATACATTACTAAAAAAGCACCTGTAATGGCTACAAACGATTTCTTAGTAGGTTCACTAAGGAAATCTATGTGTTGTTTACTAAGTTTAATGCAGTAATCTTACTTAAGAAGAAGCTGTATTGGTTACTAGAAAAGTTTATGGAATCCCAGTTGCCTAGAGATTTTCTAGTAGTACTACAGATTTTTTTTTACAGTGTAGGTCGAGCGAGTAGAGGAAGGCTTTATAAACGCGCGTGGCAATTTTTGCGTTTCGTTCGCTCGCACACCTCGCCGAATATCTTGGTGTTTTGTTTTTTTCAACATTCGGTGAAATTCAATAGCAAACAGTAACAAGTTGGACATTGTACATTAAACGTGACAAATGAGGTGCGTTCGTTTCGTGCTATAACTGGCTTTACAATGAAAAAAAAAAAAACATCGTTATTATTTCAGTGAAATTAATTGTATCGTCTGCTATGAGCGAAATGAGGATGACTTTTTTTTTTTTATTATTATGTATGCCATGTTTACAGATCCGATTTTTTTTTCGACGCCAGTCAGCGCTGTAAAATTCATCATGGAGATCTTGCTTTGAAAATGATTACATCCATGGTTTAATATTTCTATGACTCACGATAAATGAATATTTTGTTTATTCACTTTAATGGATTGAGATATTCGGCTGTTAATCTAATTTCCACTGAAGTTATCCCAGAATCTATACATTTTTTAATGTAACTTATCTCTCAAGCAAACATTTTTTTTCAACGATCTTTCTAAAAATGTAACTTTTACGCAATTTTATTCGAAAAAATAATTTTGAATAAAAATGGCCGCTTGGCATATGGAAAAAGATATGGTTAGCCCGTATTTGTTTTCCTCAGTCACATGACTTGTGCTTTTACTATACAGATTACGTATGATAGGATTTAATAGAATAAAGAAAACTTTTATTAATACCTTTTTAAGTTTTGATTCAATTTTCATAAAATTTGAAATGACTCGACAAAATTTTGCAACGATTATACATATTAAATTTTAAACCGGTTGGGTAGTTTTTGCGCTGTTATATGCGGACAGACGGGCGGACGGACCAGACGACGACTATAGGTGCTACGTATTTATATAATTACGAACGCACCTAAAAATGAGTAACAAACAACGTTTGGATGATGGAATGAGGTGGCGAATCGTGGCGAGACTGGAAGCACGGCAGTCTCAAGTGCAGATTTCTAGAGATTTCAATGTAACGCCAAGCGTCGTGTTCAGCTTATGGAAACAGTTTAAGGATTCTGGATCCATAGAGAGAAAGCCTAGACAAGGTCGTCCAAGAGCTGTGACGGCCAATGAAGTTCGCTATTTGTCCATTACAGCGACGCATTAGTGGAATGCAACAGCTTCGCAGCTATTTCGTGATCTTTATCGGTTTCCACAGGAAGCCGAGTTATTGCTTCCAGAGTCATTGCTTCCAGAGGGCTACATGACAGAGGGCTGTTTGCAAGAAGACCTGCTGTCTGCGTCCCGCTCACTTCTGCATACAGCAGAGCCCATTTAGCATGATGCAGAGATCATCGACTTTAGACCAGGGATCAATGGGGGACCGTTCTATTCACTGATGAGTCTCGGTTCAGCCTAAACACCGATTCTCGACATACTTTCATCTGGAGAGAACCGGGGAACCGCTACCTGCCCTCCAACCTCCAACGTCCGAGAAAGATACCATTATGGCAACGGAGGTTTGGTTGTCTGGGCAGGCATCACGTTGGATGGGCGCACATCTCTTCATGTGTTTGGTAGAGACTCTGTGACTGTTGTGAGGCATAGGGATAAGAACTTGAAGTCCTATATTCGTCTTTTCAGAGGTGCAGTTGGCCCTGATTCAATTTTAATGGACAAAAACGCGCGCCCTCATAGAGCTCATTTGGTAGACGAATTTCTGGAAAAAGAAGATATTCGCCGGATGGATTGGCCAGCCAGATCTTCATACCTAAATCCCATAGAGCATGTCTGGGACGTTCTGGGGAGGGCAATTCCAACTCCTCATTCCACCTCTCAGAACCACCCAGGGCCTTAAAACAGCGTTTCTGAAAGAGTGAGACCAACTGCCGTTGGGACTCATAAACTGCCTGATTTCGAGTATGAATTCACGTTGTGAGAGCTGTATAACTGTAAGAGTGGAACATACTCCCTATTAACCCATTTTGTTGTTCAATATTGTATGCTCTGTTTTTTATCTTCCGATGCAGATGAGTTTTACGAACGATCATGCGTGTGTATTATATTTAACTGTTGAATGGTTATTTATTTTGTATTATATCAACCTATGTGCGTACCTAATTTTATTAAAATGTGTCCAGTAGTTCTGGAGATAATCGACCAAACCTGAAAATTCTCTTAATTTTGAACGTGAGTGTATAATAAATTCAAATTCTTATCTCTTGAAAGAGGAAAAAAAATAAAAGTATGTAGTTTCTCGGGTAAGAAAAATCAGTTAACTTCTAGTTAGCTGCAGCGTTTTCACCGGGGCCTCCGAGATCACGCTGTGTGTTTCCTCAACCGGGCCTGCTACAAGTGACGTCACAACCTGCTGACGTCAAAAGAGTGATCCATACTACTTATAATTTTTCATGTACTTTGTTCGTTTACACGGATTGTTTACGATAGTATTTTGATATTATTTATTGTTTTATATAGTAATTAATAATATTTTTCAGTGTATTATATTATAACGCTATCAATAATTATTGATTATAATTATTAAAGAAAGTGTAGATTATATCTGTAAAATAATGAGAAGAAAATGTTGTGCTCCTAGTTTCTAATCTAAGTCTTCAAATTCGCTACTGATAATGAAAAGAAGAAATTTTAGCTACGAAAATTACCTTGTGATAATTTTACTTACATTTCAACAGAAGTGGTCTGCATTAAATGTTTCGATATACGTTTCATAATTCGTGAAGCTAGAATTGATATGATGGTATTGAACTTGTTGTGCAGAGAAAAAAAAAACCCTAACAACGAATGTCTATCCTGCTGTAATGGAAATATTCCGGCATATTTGAATGAATTTGTACTTCCAAAAGAAAAGAGCCAAATGATCTTTGGAAAAAAAAAATAAAAGGAGCAGACGAGTTTAAAATGGTACAACGATGACAACACATATTTCAAAGATTTTTAAATAAATACTGTAATAAATTGAATGAAATCTGGATACATTTAGTTAGAAGTGAGTGTGCTTTGTTTATAAAATTAAAAGTAACTGATTTACCCAACTTAGTAGTTCCATTTAACATTTTAGCTAACTTAAGTGTACAAATATATTATAAAAATAAATATTTTGATAAGTTAATTTGAAGGGTTATTAGGTCCTAGACCCAAGTACAATAAATAGACAATTTTTAAAATATTACAAATAAGTTACAAAGTTAAGATAGAAAATTGGGTACTTTTCGGTTAGCCAAGCGCCAGTGATATATATATACATATATACACACACACACATGTATATATATACACATATATCTACACACACACATATATATACACATATATGTATGAAATTATATATATATATATATATATATATATATATATATATATATATATATATATGTATGTATATACATATATATTTATATATGTACATGTATCACTGGCGCCCGGCTAACCGAAAAGTACCGAAAAGGGCTTATGGTGAAAGAAGGAAAGTTGGCAACATATTTTCTGTCAAACTATTCGTAGTTTCATATAAATAAGCATTTTTTTCAATATTTATACAATTTATTTAATATAAAGAAGCCATTTATCTCTTTTTATATACAGGCAGAACAGAATTGTATAAATAATTTTATATGTAAATAAACATAAAAGTTCATTAGGTTTGTTTTCATAATTGTGTATATAATTTGAAAACATGTCTAACTTTCTGAAGCCCGGATTACGCCAAAGCGTTAAAAAAAGTGCCAAGGTCGCTAGTAGATATAAAACAAGAGTTCTGCGCCAGTGCAGTTCGTGCAGTCGACCTCTGAAGGTGAAGTTCAAGTTTACATGAAGTGGCAGGTGTGGACACCGGATGTAGCAGGTGGGGATAACAGGCATGTTGAGACAGGAAGTGAACAGGAAGTGTAGATAGGAAGTTTAACCGGAAACGCGGCAGGAAGTGAGTGCGATAAGGGAGAGAGGGGGAGGGCTTATTTTTGGAGGGGGCTTAATTTTTTTTGTTGGTTTTGATCCTTCTAGTCGAGTGGAGTTGAGTTGTAGGAATCCTGCTATAAGAATGAATTTAGTTTGAAAGTAATATTAGCAGAATGTTCGAAGAATTTTTTTTTTCACCTGAAATAAAAATTCTATTTGCTAACTAACACCTAATATAAAAATGGAAATCTTTCTGACTTTGTTTTACTTTATAAAAGTTAGCATGAAATTTATTTTAAGACTGGAAACGCGACAGGAAATAAGACCGGAAACGGGATTAGACATGTTTATTTATTTATTTATTTTTCCAAAAAGTGTTTTCAGGAAGCAGTAAACATATTTTGGGAACATGTTTGGGAGCTTGTTGGAACAGGAAAAGTAGTTTAAAAGACCGGAAGTGATTAAGGTGTAAGAGATAACGAAGGTACGGAATCAGATATGTAGATTTTGTTCTTTGTAGAGGGTGAAATTTAATTTTATTCTTTATTAAAAGTGGAGTTTTTTTTAAAAATTTATTAGATTTTAGGATAATCGTTGTAAGTGATATATTATATATTTCTTAATGGTTTTTTATTTACATTTTACATATTTCCAATTTTAAATTTTTCCAATTGTAGTCTGGTAATAATTCAGTATACTTGGCTGATTCTACTGTTCTTAGCATCATGCCAGTAGAATTATGAAATACTGAATTATTTTTAAAACACATGTGGGTGCAGCCAAGCTGACGAGTACATCCACATATGTTTTTTCATATCCAATCCTTGATTGGTTCTCTTGTGGTCCAGTTTTTCCACTGAATAATGTTCATAATTAATTTATTAATCCATTTGTGTTTACATAATAGCAACTCCAATTTATAATTTTTTTCCCCTTTCTCTCTCTTTCTTTTTAAATGTTCTTCAGGTATGAGTAAATTTGGCTAATTACCATTGAAGCACATGCTATGGTACTTTTATGATTGCACAAGTTAATTATTAGCTATGTGGTATTCTGATTACACAATATCATTAATTATCTCTTTGTAGATTTTAGTAGAATGATATTAGAACTTGATATGTTTTTGAAATTCATAGATATTATAATTATATATATATATATATATATATATATATATTATAGTGTTTTACGTATTATTTTAATTTTTAGTGACATTAGAACCTGCAATGTTCTGTATCACACATGTCTTATCTTAGGTTACCAAGGATGTGTGTGTTGTTATCTCTTCAAATGCAAACCATAGCAAGGAATTTCAGACCTGCGTTTAATTATCTTTATCATAGTTTTAATGAACTGCAGGAAATTGTCTTTAGCTATTGAGTAATTCGCGAGTTTTGGTTTAATATGAATGCTATTACATCTGTTTGTTTAATTTACAAGCACATTTCTCTTACAACATTCTGTCAACAGATCATCATTTCCATATTCGAAATAATAATTTAGAAGGAAAATTTTTATATGAAAATACTATGAAATGTCATTTATAGAGATTGACAAAAATAGCATGCTTGATTCTTTCTTGTATTAACCTTATAATCATTTATTTTAGAAATATAGGTTTATAGTTTTGTTACGAAAAATAACGTGTTTATACATTTTAAAAACGAAAACAAAGTGATTTTTACCAATGTAACTATAAGCTATACACCCACGCATTTGTGTTATTGAATTAAATTACAATGCTTAATATTGTATTCACCGTACTATTTTCCTGCAAAAGCCGTTTCACAAACTTGTGTACTGAAATTAATGTGGCATTTTTAAGAAAAAAATTAATTCAAGTCTTTGCGACTAATCTTTCAAAGGAAAAAAAGATTTGTCATACTTTCTCTTACATTATATCTTCCGTTTTTTAAGTTTACAAATTTGTGGAGTAACTTAAATAATCATTTTTATGCTAATTAAACAATATATTTTTTAATTATATGTTGTTGTTTTTTTAATTGACTTGTAACATAGCTTTTTTTTCTTTTTCTTAAAAGGGTACTGTAGAATAACTTATGTCACAAATACTACATCCTTCTTTAGTTAAATATGTTTCACTTAAGACATGACAAAGAGTCTTAGAAATATTTAATTTTGGAGTTAAGTGATTAAACAAGAAAAATATTATTTATAAAAACACAACACATAAGACTAGCAGCTGAGAGGTTCTACTTTCAAAGCCGGTAGACGGAAGGTTTAAACACCTCTCACGGTCGTCGACCTAACCGTTCGAAGTTTTCTTCGAAACTTGTGTCAATATGGGTAAGAACACCTTAGAAAGACCTACATGGAGACACTTATCCCTAACGCAGATAATCAACCCTATATTTAACCAACCAGTCACAACACAGAAGACATAATCATTACATTCAGTTAATAAGTGATTTGACATGCAAAATTTGATTTATAGAAACATGATATATCACACTAAACATACAATTTGAACGATTTTTTCCCTTTCATATGAAAAAATTTTAACAAGAATTTAGTGACTATTTAACTTATTAAAGAGAGCGGTTATTTTGTTTAGAGTTATACGATTAAAATAAATTTTCAATAGATTTGACTTTATACAAGCAACATTTAAAAAAAAGAGAATGGAATCTAGTGTTTATAAATTAACGTATTTCAATTTTACAAATACTTCACACACCCCTCTTTCTCCCCTATTTTGGTAGACTTTATACACATAAGACATAAAAGGCGTTTTAGAATACATAATTTAGAAATTAAGCAACTTGATAAGTAAAATATTATTTATAAAAGCAATAGATACGAAAGTAATAAATATTTCTACTTACAAATGTACGAACTTCTGACAGGTAAGACCTTCGCAATCATTGTGCAAGAATTAAGTGGTGATTGAGCTTATAACATTATAGGATGAAATAATCACGTGACGTATTTTTAAACCAATAAAATATTAGTATTTTAAACCAATAAAATGTTAGTATTTTTACACGAGCGCCCTCTATCATTATATAAATTTCAATGAAATGAGTTCATAACATTATACTGTCCCTTCTCATCGGTGTAATAGGTTGCATTTTTCTTTTAAGTTAGTTTTTTTTCATTTAAGCTATTATGGAACGAGTTATGAATTCTTATGTTGATGATCTAACCAACTTGAAGTGTCAACCCTCAGCACCAGAATTAAATAATCAAGAGATGGATTCTACAATTTTATCCAAAGAAGGACCCGTTTCGAAGTATGGAGTAAAACCCACCTCATCAGGACTAAAGAAACAGTTTGTGTGTTTTACTTGCAACAAAGATTTTTTCCGAAAGGATCACTTAAAACAACATTTGATGACCCATTCAGGAGAAAAACCTTTTGTGTGTGTCATCTGTCGAAAAGCTTTCTCTAGAAAAGCTCTTTTGAATCGCCATAAATTGTCTCATTTAAAATAACCTACACAACATAAGTGTGGTGATTGCAACGAACTGTTTTCAAGAAAGTACTACTTATTGAAACATGAAAAGATTCACAAATCACCCAAACAATATAAGTGTATTAAATGCAATGAACTGATTTCGAGAAAGTACGACTTATTGAAATATAAGAAGATCCATAAGCCCCGAAAGCAGTATAAATGCATCCAGTGTAGTGAAATATTTAATCGGAAATATGATTTATCACGTCATATAGACACTGCACACAAAGTAATACCCAAAGTTGTCAAATCGTCATCTTTAAAAGATTCGTTATATGAAAAAGTGAAGCATTTTAAAAGACAAAATGCTTTAAATGTATTTACTAAAACTGTAATAAATTCTAATGAGAAGAATGATCAAGACTTTCACACGTTTTTTAACAGTATTCGGTCGGACGCTTTGAATGAATTAAATTATCAGATAGAAGTAAAAAGGTCAATGAAATGGTATGCAACTGCAAAAGTTGTTGTAAGCCGCCAAACAGCGGACGCTGATATAGATCCTATCACCCCATATTTTCATTCAAGAACTGTACTGGAATTGACGAATCAAAACATACCTGTACATGTTGAGGATGCCTTTACGAAAATTATTAACTACTCTTTTGAGAAATTCACTCAACAAGGATCTAATTGGACATTGCAACAAATATTAAATCTAGAACTGTCTACAGCTAAATATAGAATGGTTTAAAATGTGTGGACTGGTTTTGAAACATGTATATTCATGTTTTTGCTATTGTAGTTATTGAAAATGATAAATAAATAGTCTATGACTAAAAAATCATAAGTTTTTTATTATTTTCATGGTAACTATTTTATATAAATTACTTATAACAGTTTGACAATGCTACATAAACTACTGTTTAACATTTTGAATGTCTTAGACAAAATGGAAATGAATTTGTAGAAATTATGTAAAACATGATGAAATAAATGTGATGTGTTTATTATATGTTACTTAAACTACAAGAGAATGATTGGAAATGTGTTATTTTAAATCTATGGTACTTTTAATCACTAACAAGGTAAGGACGTGACGTTATGAATCATCGATGGGTTTTCCTTTGAATATGTATTAATCTTACTTATTGATAAGAAAGTTGGAAAAATAGACTTAACACATTGTTAGAGGTTTTGGAAAAATGTATAGTTGATTAAAAATTTTAGAAAATTTAACATAAAGTAACAAATTTTAGAAAATAAACGTTTCGATAAATAAAAAAAAAATTACATTTTGGTAAACTTTACACTTAGACAATATTTCAAACCAGGAAAAAATAATAACTTTACACTGAGACAATATTTTAAACTAAGGAAAAATTAGACTTAACGCATTGTTACAGTTTCTTTGAAAAATATCTAGTTGGTTATAAATTTTAGAAAATTCGACCTAACGAAATTAACACACTTAAAAATATCTAGGTTATACATTTTATAAAATAAGCAACAAATAAACATTTCGATACATTGACAAAAGAAAATAATTAAGTTGAAGTAAACTTTACACTTAGACAATATTTCAAACTAAGAAAAATAATAAATTTACACTTATTCAATATGTTAAACTAAGAAAAATAATAACTTTACACTTATACAATATTTTAAACCAAGGAAAATTAATAACTTTAAACATCAGACTTAACACATTGTTAAAGTTTTTTGAAAATAACACGACATTTTGAAAGCAGTGGAAATAGTATACCTGCAAAAAATTCAACTTAGTGGAATTTAATATTGAAATTTTTTAACCTCACTCATTTAAAAAATAAAACTTTATAAATTTTTCACTTTTTTTAAATAAGCAACTGTTAAACATTTTGAATGTCTTAGACAAAGTGTGAATAAATTTGTTGAAATTATATAAAACATGAAAAATTTCATAACTTTTAAAGGAAATTTTATTTTTGGTGAAATAAACTCGAGGTATTTATTATATGTAACTTAAACTACTAGAGAATTGATTGAAAATGTGTTACTTTTAAGCACTCACAAGATAAGACACGATGTTAGGAATTATAGATGTGTTTTTCCCCCACAATTGACGTCACTTGTAGCATATTTACTGACCAAGTCATAAAATCATAGTTCAGGGTATGTTTATGAGCACGGCGTTTAATTGAGATTTAAGATATTTGAGAAATATAAACTACAACTTTGACTACTTTTTGAAATTTCCCCCTACATAAGAAAAAGGACATAGGAAAATAAAATGAAAAGTTGTCTTTGAATGGAATCGAACCATTATCCTTTCACTTAACAGCTGAATGCGTTGGCAATTACATCACAAAGGCACTGATAACAACTGGTTGAATATATTGGGTTTCTTTTTTAAGGTTAAATTCATTTAATATTCAAGTTATTTCTTACTGATACACTTAACAATGAAACTTAATGAAAACAATAAATTTAATTAGCATTCAAAAAGCAAACGATCACATTATTGTGTAAAACAATCAAATGCTTTGAAAGTCACGAGTTAAAATTTTGGAGGGTGCGATAACTTGGAAGTGCACTGCAGAAGGGGAGTTAAATTTTTGAAGAAGTTTAATCTTAGAAGACGAGAGTAAAATTTGAAATGACTTAGAGTTTAATTAGAATTTAGATGTGAACCTTTTAAAATGAAATAAGTTTTTTTTGTATCGCCCTCTATCGGTGGGTAATGGAATTAAGAGATAATTAAAAGTTTTAACTTGGATTCGAACCCACAACAAAAATTATTTTACGGCTTGATAATTTAGGGTAGGTTTAACTGATCAAACCATGATATTATAGTATTTAGAGATGTTTTAAGATATTCGATAAAGGAAATCATCTAAATTTTCAATTTAATTGAATGGTTTACTGCTTAAAGTACTACAAAATGAATAGAACACGATGCATAGTTTTTTTTAATTAATTATATTTTTCGAAAGGTTAAATTGACTTATTGATAAACTTAGGATTTATGTTTAAAGTGAATAAATTTGATATGTTAGGTTTACTTAATAACAGAGGATTGAATAAGTTATTTTTTTTAAAATTAAAATTTCATAAAAATAAAGTTTACTAAAAGTTTTTAAAGTTAAAAAAATTGTAAGTTACGTTAAAAAAGTTAACAAAAATATAGTTTAAAAAAATTAAAAGTTTAAAAATCTTTAAATTAATTAAAATTAACTTTTTAATTTTAACTATTGAGAGACTATAATTTAATAGTTA
Organism: Maratus michaelseni; assembly: GCA_963931845.1. NCBI lineage: Eukaryota > Metazoa > Arthropoda > Arachnida > Araneae > Salticidae > Maratus > Maratus michaelseni. The sequence goes on from OZ007597.1 coordinate 162,136,521, forward strand.
AACCTTGTAACCAACTGATGCATATCAACTATCTGCACATATGCAGAAAAAACATACACTTTTACACTAACTTGAGTTCGATTTTAAATTATTTGCTAATTTTTATACAACTCGATTACCTTTCAGAAACAAAATAGAATTAAATACTTACCGAAAAACACGTCCACTTCTTGTGCTTTCTTTCACTAGACTAACCTTTCTCCCTTATCTTTGTTAGGGGGCGCTGCAATCGACGCTAGAGTCGCTACCAGTCTTCCGGTTTGTGACGTCATTTCCGGTTTGAGATAAGAATAAACTTTAAATACAAACTACATTTGCTCAGTCATTCTTCCTCCACTCTTACTTGATAGCAGTTGTTAGTTTCTTATTTTGACGTGTTGAATGAAGTCATCACGTGTTTGTCTAAACTTGTCCAGACTTGTTTCTGTGCTGCACGTCTGTTTTGTTAACTCATCTCTTACTCGTCTAGATTTCTTTCGTCTGCTTTGATGATTGATCTTTTGCTTTAACTGTTTGGCCTTGCTGGTGTCAACCACCTCATGTCTTTTGTCATAGCTTGAATATACTTTACACCAATCACTTAAATATAAAAGTCTTGTGATACTTGAATCTTACTTAAACTTTGATAAAAATATTAATTATTCATAAATTTTATCAAATTCTTATACATTTACTAAGTCACTTTCATTCCAAAATATGGTAAAGTCCGATTTTAAATCGAAGTCTAAGATAAATTCCCCAAATTTGTAACATTTTAACACTAATAATAAGTATCGTAAACACTCTGTGCATACAAGTTTTGTAAAAATAATATTACTTATAGCTAACACGTTCAGTCTCATGATAAATAATATAAGAAAAAGTTAGAATAGTTCACATATTTTTGTAATTAAAAAAATGTATGCACAAACATACACACAATATCTTACAAGGTTACAATACTCAACACACAGTTCACCATACTTAAAAACGATTCACGATAAATTTATAAATTTAAATTTAAATATTTGAAAAATACTGAAGTATTTTTATTTATAATTGTTCATTTATAAATAAAATATTTAAATTTAAATTTATAAATTTATCGTGAATCGTTTTTAAGTATGGTGAACTGTGTGTTGAGTATTGTAACCTTGTAAGATATTGTGCGTTTGTTTTTTGAATGCTAATTAAATTTATTGTTTTTAAGTGTATCATTAAGAAATAACTTGAATATTAAATGAATTTAACCTTAAAAAAGAAACCCAATATATTCAACCAGTTGTTATCAGTGCCTTTGTGATGTAATTGCCAACGCATTCAGCTGTTAAGTGAAAGGATAATGGTTCGATTCCATTCAAAGACAACTTTTCATTTTATTTTCCTATGTCCTTTTTCTTATGTAGGGGGAAATTTCAAAAAGTAGTCAAAGTTGTAGTTTATATTTCTCAAATATATTAAATCTCAACTAAACGCCGTGCTCATAAACATACCCTGAACTATGATTTTATGACTTGGTCAGTAAATATGCTACAAGTGACGTCAATTGTGGGGGAAAAACACATCTATAATTCCTAACATCGTGTCTTATCTTGTGAGTGCTTAAAAGTAACACATTTTAAATCAATTCTCTAGTAGTTTAAGTTACATATAATAAATACCTCGAGTTTATTTCACCAAAAATAAAATTTCCTTTAAAAGTTATGAAATTTTTCATGTTTTATATAATTTCAACAAATTTATTCACACTTTGTCTAAGACATTCAAAATGTTTAACAGTTGCTTATTTAAAAAAAGTGAAAATTTTATAAAGTTTTATTTTTTAAATGAGTGAGCTTAAAAAATTTCAATATTAAATTCCACTAAGTTGAATTTTTTGCAGGTATACTATTTCCACTGCTTTCAAAATGTCGTGTTATTTTCAAAAAACTTTAACAATGTGTTAAGTCTGATGTTTAAAGTTATTAATTTTCCTTGGTTTAAAATATTGTATAAGTGTAAAGTTATTATTTTTCTTAGTTTAAAATATTGTATAAGTGTAAATTTATTATTTTTCTTAGTTTGAAATATTGTCTAAGTGTAAAGTTTACTTCAACTTAATTATTTTCTTTTGTCAATGTATCGAAATGTTTATTTGTTGCTTATTTTATAAAATGTATAACCTAGATATTTTTAAGTGTGTTAATTTCGTTAGGTCGAATTTTCTAAAATTTATAACCAACTAGATATTTTTCAAAGAAACTGTAACAATGCGTTAAGTCTAATTTTTCCTTAGTTTAAAATATTGTCTCAGTGTAAAGTTATTATTTTTTCCTAGTTTGAAATATTGTCTAAGTGTAAAGTTTACCAAAATGTATTTTTTTTTTTTTATTTATCGAAACGTTTATTTTCTAAATTTTGTTACTTTATGTTAAATTTTCTAAAATTTTTAACCAACTATACATTTTTCCAAAACCTCTAACAATGTGTTAAGTCTATTTTTCCAACTTTCTTATCAATAAGTAAGATTAATACATATTCAAAGGAAAACCCATCGATGATTCATAACGTCACGTCCTTACCTTGTTAGTGATTAAAAGTACCATAGATTTAAAATAACACATTTCCAATCATTCTCTTGTAGTTTAAGTAACATATAATAAATACATCACATTTATTTCATCATGTTTTACATAATTTCAACAAATTCATTTCCATTTTGTCTAAGACATTCAAAATGTTAAACAGTAGTTTATGTAGCATTGTCAAACTGTTATAAGTAATTTATATAAAATAGTTACCATGAAAATAATGAAAAACTTATGATTTTTTAGTCATAGACTATTTATTTATCATTTTCAATAACTACAATAGCAAAAACATGAATATACATGTTTCAAAAACCAGTCCACACATTTTAAACCGTTCTATAATTAGCTGTAGACAGTTCTAGATTTAATATTTGTTGCAATGTCCAATTAGATCCTTGTTGAGTGAATTTCTCAAAAGAGTTAATAATTTTCGTAAAGGCATCCTCAACATGTACAGGTATGTTTTGATTCGTCAATTCCAGTACAGTTCTTGAATGAAAATATGGGGTGATAGTATCTATATCACCGTCCGGTGTTTGGCGGCTTACAACAACTTTTGCAGTTGCATACCATTTCATTGACCTTTTTACTTTTATCTGATAATTTAATTCATTCAAAACGTCCGACCGAATACTGTTAAAAAACGTGTGAAAGTCTTGATCATTCTCCTCATTAGAATTTATTACAGTTTTAGTAAATACATTTAAAGCATTTTGTCTTTTAAAATGCTTCACTTTTTCATATAACGAATCTTTTAAAGATGTCGATTTGACAACTTTGGGTAGTACTTTGTGTGCAGTGTCTATATGACGTGATAAATCATATTTCCGATTAAATATTTCACTACACTGGATGCATTTATACTGCTTTCGGGGCTTATGGATCTTCTTATGTTTCAATAAGTCGTACTTTCTCGAAATCAGTTCATTGCATTTAATACACTTATATTGTTTGGGTGATTTGTGAATCTTTTCATGTTTCAATAAGTAGTACTTTCTTGAAAACAGTTCGTTGCAATCACCACACTTATGTTGTGTAGGTTATTTTAAATGAGACAATTTATGGCGATTCAAAAGAGCTTTTCTAGAGAAAGCTTTTCGACAGATGACACACACAAAAGGTTTTTCTCCTGAATGGGTCATCAAATGTTGTTTTAAATGATCCTTTCGGAAAAAATCTTTGTTGCAAGTAAAACACACAAACTGTTTCTTTAGTCCTGATGAGGTGGGTTTTACTCCATACTTCGAAACGGGTCCTTCTTTGGATAAAATTGTAGAATCCATCTCTTGATTATTTAATTCTGGTGATGAGGGTTGACACTTCAAGTTGGTTAGATCATCAACATAAGAATTCATAACTCGTTGTTCCATAATAGCTTAAATGAAAAAAAACCTAACTTAAACGAAAAATGCAACCTATTACACCGATGAGAAGGGACAGTATAATATTCTATTACACCGATGAGAAGGGACAGTATAATGTTATGAACTCATTTCATTGAAATTTATATAATGATAGAGGGCGCTCGTGTAAAAATACTAACATTTTATTGGTTTAAAATACTAATATTTTATTGGTTTAAAAATACGTCACGTGATTATATCATCCTATAATGTTATAAGCTCAATCACCACTTAATTCTTGCACAATGATTGAGAAGGTCTTACCTATCAGAAGTTAGTACATTTGTAAGTAGAAATATTAATTACTTTCGTATCTATTGCTTTTATAAATAATATTTTACTTATCAAGTTGCTTAATTTCTAAATGATGTATTCTAAAACGTCTTTTATGTCTTATGTGTATAAAGTCTACAAAAATAGGGGAGAAAGAGGGGTGTGTGAAGTATTTGTAAAATTGAAATACGTTATTTTATAAACACTAGATTCCATTCTCTTTTTTTAAAATGTTGCTTGTATAAAGTCAAATCTATTGAAAATTTATTTTAATCGTATAACTCTAAACAAAATATCCGCTCTCTTTAATAAGTTAAATAGTCACTAAATTCTTGTTAAATTTTTTTCATATGAAAGGGAAAAAATCGTTCAAATTGTATGTTTAGTGTGATATATCATGTTTCTATAAATCAAATTTTGCATGTCAAATCACTTATTAACTGAATGTAATGATTATGTCTTGCGTGTTGTGACTGGTTGGTTAAATATAGGGTTGATTATCTGCGTTAGGGATAAGTGTCTCCATGTAGGTCTTTCTAACGTGTTTACCCATATTGACACAAGTTTCGAAGAAAACTTCGAACGGTTAGGTCGACGACCGTGAGAGGTGTTTAAACCTTCCGTCTACCGGCTTTGAAAGTAGAACCTCTCAGCTGCTAGTCTTATGTGTTGTGTTTTTATAAATAATATTTTTCTTGTTTAATCACTTAACTCCAAAATGAAATATTTCTAAGACACTTTGTCATGTCTTAAGTGAAACATATTTAACTAAAGAAGGATGTAGTATTTGTGACATAAGTTATTCTGCAGTACCCTTTTAAGAAAAAGAAAAAAAAAAGCTATATTACAATTCAATTAAAGAAACAACAACATATAATTAAAAAACATATTGTTTAATTAGCATAAAAACGATTATTTAAGTTACTCCACAAATTTGTAAACTTAAAAAACGGAAGATATAATGTAAGAGAAAGTATGACAAATCTTTTTTTCCTTTGAAAGATTAGTCGCAAAGACTTGAATTAATTTTTTTCTTAAAAATGCCACATTAATTTCAGTACACAAGTTTGTGAAACGGCTTTTGCAGGAAAATAGTACGGTGAATACAATATTAAGCATTGTAATTTAATTCAATAACACAAATGCGTGGGTGTATAGCTTATAGTTACATTGGTAAAAATCACTTTGTTTTCGTTTTTAAAATGTATAAACACGTTATTTTTCGTAACAAAACTATAAACCTATATTTCTAAAATAAATGATTATAAGGTTAATACAAGAAAGAATCAAGCATGCTATTTTTGTCAATCTATAAATGACATTTCATAGTATTTTCATATAAAAATTTTCCTTCTAAATTATTATTTCTAATATGGAAATGATGATCTGTTGACAGAATGTTGTAAGAGAAATGTGCTTCTAAATTAAACAAAGAGATGTAATAGCATTCATATTAAACCAAAACTCGCGAATTACTCAATAGCTAAAGACAATTTCCTGCAGTTCATTAAAACTATGATAAAGATAATTAAACGCAGGTCTGAAATTCCTTGCTATGGTTTGCATTTGAAGAGATAACAACACACACATCCTTGGTAACCTAAGATAAGACATGTGTGATACAGAACATTGCAGGTTCTAATGTCACTAAAAATTAAAATAATACGTAAAACACTATAATATATATATATATATATATATATAATTTGAAACGCTTTAAATAAATTAAAAAAAAAACTCCACTTTTAATAAAGAATAAAATTAAATTTCACCCTCTACAAAGAACAAAATCTACATATCTGATTCCGTACCTTCGTTATCTCTTACACCTTAATCACTTCCGGTCTTTTAAACTACTTTTCCTGTTCCAACAAGCTCCCAAACATGTTCCCAAAACATGTTTACTGCTTCCTGAAAACCCTTTTTGGAAAAAAAAATAAATAAACGTGTCTAATCCCGTTTCCGGTCTTATTTCCTGTCAGGTTTCCAGTCTTAAAATAAATTTCATGCTAACTTTTATAAAGTAAAACAAAGTCAGAAAGATTTCCATTTTTATATTAGGTGCTAGTTAGCAAATAGAATTTTTTATTTCAGGTGAAAAAAAAAATTCTTCGAACATTCTGCTAATATTACTTTCAAACTAAATTCATTCTTATAGCAGGATTCCTACAACTCAACTCCACTCGACTAGAAGGATCAAAACCAACACAAAAAATTAAGCCCCCGCCAAAAATAAGCCGTCCCCCTCTCTCCCTTATCGCACTCACTTCCTGCCGCGTTTCCGGTTAAACTTCCTATCTACACTTCCTGTTCACTTCCTGTCTCAACATGCCTGTTATCCCCACCTGCTAATCCTGTGTCCACACCTGCCACTTCCGGTAACCTTGAACTTCACCTTCAGAGGTCGACTGCACAAACTGCACTGGCGCAGAACTCTTGTTTTATATCTACTGTCGCTATAGTTGATAAATGTCGATTTCTCTATTTAAATTGACATTTATTGTGTTTTGGTGGTTAAATTATGGTATGTAGTGGTAAAAGGGAGGAATGGGATTGATCTTGTAAACTTTTTGGCAGATTTATTATATTTTTTGTTCGTATATTTATAGTAAAATAAGGTTTTTAGTAAAAGGTAAGTCAATGTGTTCAATCTGATCTATTAATATTAGCAATTTTTTTTAATTTAAAACTTTTAATTTTCTTTTATGAAACATGTTTATTAACTCCCTTTTATTTCCCTATTATTAAATTTAGTACTATTATTTATATAATGGCAAATTTTAAAACAGGAAATTCAAAACATCTCTCTTTATTAAATCTTTCTGCTGGGATACGTTGACCAAACTGGATCACTGTTGTGACGTCACTAATACTAGTACGAGGCTAGTACGACGTTAGCCTCGTACTAGTAGCAGGCCCGGTTGAGAAAACACACAGCGTCATCTCGGAGACCCCTGTTTTCACGCTGTAACTTATCAATACTTAATCTTTAATATTTCAAAAGCTTTCGATATTTTTATTTCATTTTCAGGTATTCAAAATACTACATAATATGGCTTCGAATTCAAAATCAAATAAATTAATTTTTAATGTATTACGACTTAATTTGAACATGTTGGATGGAGAAAACACGTTAATAATTATTCAAATAAATTTTTCTTCTTTGAAACTTTCAGAATCACGTTTTAGACAAAGCAGATGATTTTGTATGGCGTATTGCCAGGTGGCAAAATATAAATTTTATCCTTATGATCTATAGAATAATATATTCCGGTGTAAGTAGAATCCGAATCCTGTAATTACTAAGAGCTTATTTATTTAAGCGAGTAAAATTTTAGCTTTTTAAGTATCTAATGTTTGCCAATTGTGCTTTTGTTATTATAAGTTTTTCTTTAATAATGAAAATTGATCGTACTGCATTCTTAATTTCATCATATAAATTAAAATTTATTTATTTTTTATTTTTATGCCCATTTTTAAATATTACTCGAAAAGTTTTTGTTAATACCACATCTTGAATTGTTAATATTCTTGAAAACTTGCAACATTTAAAATTTGCCTACGTCATAGTTTCAAAATATCGTCTGCACAATTATTAAAATTAAACCGTGGAATCTACTTTTTAATATATTAGAGAACAAAATCCGATGCCATCACATTAAAAAGTTTTAAAAGAAATATCGAAAGTCTATGTCGTATACATAATTAAAGTCACGCTAATATATTGAACTTACTAAACTTCCTTTATTTAAATAATAATTAAACAAATTAAAATGAGGAGATTTCATCACAAAATATTATAAAACATCAGCGTTGGATGACATGGATTAATAATTTGTTAACATCCATTACTCGCGCTTCTTTTTATCACGCGATCACTCGCGGGGGATTTTCTAAACACTCCAAGGATTTTATCACAATTTTTAAGTCGTAATGAATTATAATAATTTTGTAACTGGCTACTGATTAAAATAGCCTATTTCTCAAAAAAAAAAAAAAAAAAAAAAAAAAGATTGTATTTTATTTCTTTATATTATTTGTGTGCTTAACTATATATTCGATTACATCATCTTATATAAATAGTTTGAAAAATTCAACAGGCGTTTTACAAGACTTAGCAGTGCTTATACCACCCGGTAAATTGTTAGAACAAGTTCGTATGGCAGTTGTACCTATTTTCTTGTGTCATTACGTGATTTTATCCTTTCCGAAATAATGTGGAAAGACCGTCTGTATTTCGGCATAAATATATCTTGTTCCAATATTTCTTCAGATTATCGTTCGGATTTTGAATTGTGAGTAAGAACGTTTCACAAAATGTTCGTCATTCTCCAGAAAGTTATCAACTGTACTTGTTGCCTCATCATCATCAGAATCTGGTGAAACAAATACTCAAAAGATTCCGCAAACGCTGTTGCTCTATATCACATGGAGATTTCGACATTTTCTAGAAAATAGGTAAACTAGTCGTTGGGGGCCACCGTAATACTTACCCATCATGGATATGCATAATGTAAAATATTAAAATAAAAAATGTGTAAACTATTTATAAAATGCATTGCAATTCGAATAAAATCGTGGCTTGATGACGTCATAAACTTTAAAGGCTCGACTACTGAATTGGTTAAAAGAAACATCCTTATACCTCAAAAAACAATAATCCTATTAACTAGCGGTTTATTGCATCTGATTAAGCGTCTCATTTCCAATTAAAATATATCTTTGAATTGAAATTTGGATGAAATACAGGGTTCTGAAAAATCGAAGAGTGTGGAAATAGGATTACAAATATCTCGGCAACTCATTATCGGATCGACTTTATGCTTTATGCAAAATTTATGTTTTTTTCTTTTCTTTTATATTCACTCCTTAAAATAAACAATTTCGAAAATTTTTATATACCTTTTATCAGAACGAATATTTCGAGAGTCCGAAAAAAAAGTTCCGGATAATCGAGGTTACTGAAATTCAATAAGCTTCTTCCCATTATTACATACTAAGTACATACCAAATTTCAAGTCTCTATCTCAATTTTTTCGGGAGGTAGAGCGTTTACAGACACACAGACACACAGACATACTGACACACAGACGGACGGCAAATTTTTTTTTCTAAAAATATGTTTTTCGGAATCTCCAGTCTCTGAAACGTGTAAATCCGTCAAAAAAAATTTTCGATTTTCAAAACGATTACAAGACTTACCCTATACGTATGATGGGTAAGTAAAAATCGTTACAAAAAGGCTTAACAAAAAAAAAAAAAAAAAAAAAAAAAAACAAGAACAAAAAAAAGTTATTCATAAGTAGAATTGTTTCTATCATAAAAATAAAATAAAACGTTAATACATGTTATCTTATTTATTTATTTTTTTTTCAAATAAAAAATATTATTCCGTGATTACTCGCGAGGTGTTGTGAGTACCCCAGCCGAAAATTTTTACGTCCTCTCTTCTTCAAGAAAAACTGTAGAATGATTATACGCACTAAGTGTGCAAAACTTAAGCAACAAACACAAAATACTAATTTCTGAACACGTGAGTACTCAAAAGGAAATTCTATAAACAGCAAGTGTAGAAAATAGGTACTACCCTAACAGCACAGACAGTCGATGTGAAGTCTTCTTGACATCACAAATGGTCACAATTGTCACAGTCACTACAATGAACAGAAATGTGATATCTTTCATTCGTCTCATTTTTACTCTCATGTGGTCACTCCACGGAACAGTCACCATGACTGCTGCTTTTTGACGAGTCACCAGGTGACTTTACAATGAAGTCATCTTGTGACTTTCATGTGACTGTCATTTTGACACTCCATTGTAAAGTCATCATGATAGCTGTTCTGTGACGAGTTCCCAAGTGACAGAAAATGAAATCATCTGGTAACTTTTCACAAAGGAGTGCAATGATGACTTCACAATAGAGTGTCGATCACCGGAAAGTCACCATACGACTTCATTGCGACATTGTTTGGCGACTCATCACAATGCAATGCTCACAATGACTTCAAAGTTTATTCTTCAACTGACAGTGATTTGAGAATCACAAGGTGACTTCATTGTAATGTCACCTGGTGACCCATCACAAAGCGACAGTCACAGTGACTTTTCAGTGTTAATCATTTCAGAGTAATAATGAGATAGTGAAATATCCCATATTTTGATTCACCGTAGTGATTGTGACACTTCTAACCATGTGTGACGTCAAGCGGACTTCACATCGACTGGCCGTGCTGTTAGGGTAGTACCTCTTTTCTACACTTGCTCTTTATAGAATTTCTTTTTGAGTAATCACGTGTTCAGAAATTAGCATTTTGTGTTTGTTGCTTAAGTTTTTCAGAAGGCGTAGCATCTAGGAAAGTGCAGATACTAAAAATATTTAACTTTGACATGGAGTAGTTCCTACGTATGTGTAAGTTTTTACTCATGGGGTGTCCAGAACACCCCGCGCGAGTATTAGAGGATTAAAAAAGAAGAAAAGAATCATCAAGATAGAAGAAAAACTAGAAAATAAAAATTTTCAAGAAGAGTAATATGCAAATATTTAAATATTTTTGTTTTAAGTAAGTCAAATTGAAATATTTTGAAGATATAAATGTTTTCTTTATGGCGTTATTGAGCAAAATCCAGTCACATTTATCTCTTGAAATTGCACTTAAAATAAGTAAGTTGAAGTTTTAAAGTGTTATTTTCTTCTAATTTATTAACTGCATAAAACTTCTTGAATTTTTTATTTAAGATTTTTAGATTTTATTTGAGGCATCTTAGAAGCTCTGTGTGTCTTAAAACAGTGATTTATAGGGTTAAGTTGGATATTAACATCAATAAAGAAGTATATATACCCTGACTAAGGTTTGACTATAACCTGAATTTACTGAAATTATGACATTGACATAAATTTCGCAGCAATAAAAATAAGGTCAAAAGAAATAAGAAAACATAAGTATTCGATTTATATTCTATTAAAAAAAACCCAAAAAATAATAAAACCTTCAAAGAATGTAAAACAACACATAATTTAAACAGATATATCAAACATTTAATTTAAGATTTTATTTTTACTACTACTACATGAGTATGCGGTATATAGCTAGTTACATGTAATTTTTATACGTGCTTGTACATTATGATAGCTAACCTTTAAAGTTTTTACATTTTTTTTTTTATATTACTATAAAATATTTTTTTTAAACTTATAATTTTTTAATATGTTTTCTACATTCTAGATAAGAAAGACAAGTAAGTTAATTAGAGTACAATATCCATTTATAAAACCTTTGAATCATATCCTCGGACAGTAGACAATTTTCGGTGGCGTATTGCCAAACGAAAAAATACAAATTTTATTTTATTTTTATTCTGTTAAGTCAGTTATTAGATTATAAAGAGTATAATAAAAATGACAGTTAAGGAAATGTATGAAATTAAAGGCGTGAAATTATATCTTTACGTTATCTTTTTATGATTAAAATTTTCATTTTTATGTTATTCTTTTTCTCCATTTATACAATGTAATTATAATTACACTTCCAGACATTCCGAATATCAGTAAAGTTAAGTTTAAAATTATCAGCAGTATAAAATGTAGAGAAAATAACACTATATTGCCAAAGGTGACCGGTCACTTGCGATTTTAGACGTTTTGTTAACTATCTAGAAAAATACATGAGGAATTAACCTGAAAATGCAGGTGTGTAAACAGTATAGTATATGTTATATATTTCCGCGAAGATTTTTTCAAGAAACCCCATAGGCGACTGTCAATAAATTGAAAAATAACCAATATCTTTTGGATTACCCTGTAAAAACTAATGTAGCAAAAGCGTTCAAACTCGAGATTATTAAAAAGTGGCTTATTGTAATATATTGTGCTCATTTTTATGAGGATAGCATGTATACTCGAAGAGAAATTAAGGTTCTTATAAAAACAGTCCCAAATTTCGCCAAGTTTTTTGCTTATAATTTGTAGAGTTCTTAATATAAAAAAAAGTTATTTTGAGAAAGTATGTCAAACAATATTGTACATAATACTCTGCAATCGTAATTAAAAAATAACAAAAATTGGATGAAAAATAAGCAGGTTTACTAAAAAATGTTTCACTGCGCATGCGCGAATGCAATCAAAATATAATATGCATAATGTATTAGCTAAGTATATAGAGCAACTTTTGTGAAAGTCTCAAAATCATAGCTTGAAAATTCTGAAAATTATCGTCGATAGAATAAGCTCGAAATACGTTGTTCCGAAAAGGAAGCAAAAAGATGAGGGGTTGTGTCCAACTCCTCATGGTACGTGCAATATTGTGTACGCTATCTTGGCACTAATCAATAGATATTTGATACAACCCCACATCTTTTTGCTTCTTTTTGGGAACAACGGATTCCGAGCTTATTCTATCGACGATAATTTTCAGAATTTTCAAGCTATGATTTTGAGACTTTCACAAAAGTTGCTCTATATACTTAGCTAATACATTATGCATATTATATTTTGATTGCATTCGCGCATGCGCAGTGAAACATTTTTTAGTAAACCTGCTTATTTTTCATCCAATTTTTGTTATTTTTTAATTACGATTGCAGAGTATTGTGTACAATGTTGTTTGACATCTCAAAATAACTTTTTTTTATATTAAGAACTCTGCAAATTATAAGCAAAAAACTTGGCGAAATTTGGGACTGTTTTTATAAAAACCTTAATTTCTCTTCGAGTATACATGCTATTCTCATAAAAATGAGCACAGTATATTCCAATTAGCCACTTATTAATAATCTCGAGTTTGAACGCTTTTGCTACATTAGTTTTTACAGGGTAATCCAAAAGATATTCGTTCTTTTTCAATTTGTTGACAGTCCCCTATGGGATTTCGGAAATAAATCTTCGCGTAAATATATAACATATACTATATACTGTTTACACACCTGCATTTTCAGGTTAATTCTTCATGTATTTTTTTAGATAGTTAACAAAACGTCTAAAATCGCAAGTGACCGGTCACCTTTGGCAATATAGTGTATTTGTAATCGGTAATATAACACATGGGCTGATAAGTTCCCGGTCTAATAAAGAAAACACAACTTTTTAACAAAACTTTATAACTTTATGACTTTATAACTTTATAACTTTAATAAATAACATAACTTTAATAATAAATAATAATAATTTAATAATAATAATAATAATAATAATAATAATTTAATAATAATAATTTTATAATAATAATTTAAAAAATGAATAAAAATAATAATTTTATAATAAATAACATAATTTTATAACGAAAAAGCTCCAAACAGTGCTCAGAATCATCGACTCGTTGTTGTTTTTGGTCCAAAGTCAACACGCGCGGCAGCCACTTTGACAACAGCTTTTTCATAGACAAATGTTCATTCAAAATAAAATCTACACGTTCCTTGGATATCTTCAGAGTCTGAGCTATCTCCTGCAACTTCACTTTACGGTTCCCCAAAACGATTTTGTGGACTTTTTTTATGTTTACCGGAGTAACCACCTCTTTTGCGTGGTGCATCACTGGTGTCCGTACGACCACGTTTAAATTTAGCAAACCAGTCAATAATGGTTGATTTACCTGGTGCAGTGTCCAGATAACGCTTATCGAGCCAAGCTTTTGTTTGAACGAGGTTTTTTTCCCCATCAAATAACAATTCTTGAAATTCTTGTTTATCCATTTTTTTGTTTATCAACAAAGTCGTTCAACTGAAACCACTCTAACGTTTTATCCACACGGCGAATCATCATGACATTTTTTTCTGCTACCTTTTAAAGGTTAGTATTTACTGAAAAAAGCACCGGTTCGGTGATTGCAACGCCATCTGTGTGCTAGACCGGGAACTTATCAGCCCATGTGTTATAACTTCTAAACGCTTCAAACAAAACTAAAAACAGTTATTTCTTTAAAAAAAAAAGGGAGAGAGAGGGGAGATAGGGAGGGGGGGGGGGGAGAGCGAGAGCGGGAGAGAGAGAGAGAGAGAAAGAAAATCGTGTAATCCTTTATTAGGTACTGGGCACTGCATCCTCTTGTTATTTTATTTGCTTAAAATAAATTTATTTTTGGTGTTAAATGATGTGTCTGAACAGCTGAGACAATGGATTGACTTAAACATATATATATATTAATCTTAATAGTTAAAATTACATACTAACCTACTGTAGTTTAACATAAAGTAATTACGTTTCACAAGGACTAAAGAACAATTTTAGAGTTCTAAATAAAATATTCATAGTTCGTTAATCTTATCACATGATAGCTGAAAAAAAAATCATAATACAGTCTAACCCGGTTAAGACGCGTTTCAAGGGACTGGACAAATGTCGCGTATTAAACGTGATTTGCAAAGAACTGAGCTTATCTACACATCTAATCTTTAAATGAGCGTTAGAGCTTTCATTTATATGTTTACGGTCGAAAATTGTTCCTTTTATGCATATATAAAATTTAACTGTACTCAAAAAATGTATAGATTCAAATATGATGACTTTATTATCGATTAATAAGTTACAACCAAAAATAAACAACAAAAGTAATTTTACTGCTAGCCTTTTTAATAACATACGCCAAAAATGAGAAATCTTTGCAAAACAATCCGGTTATTAAAACTGTATGTAGTACTTGTGTTAAATGAGTAAATGTATTGAAATATCTACCACCATTTTCGATTAGTAACATTCGCTTTAATTAGTCTGTCTTTACATATCGCGAATATTACTATTCGGCAATTGTGGTAGATATATGAATAAAAAAATCCCACAGAATTTGTAACACTACAAAATGGAGAAGAAATTCTCCTCTTGGTCTATGAATTCGTATATTAAGCGAGATTTTTTGAATAAAGGGACCGAAATTATAGCGTATTAAGCGAGATCGCGCAATAACCGTTCGTATATTAAGCGTGATATTTTTGCGTTAGTCTTTTGGGACCAGTTCAAGGGACCAGAATAATTCCGCGTATTAAGTGGGATCGCGTATTAACCGGGTGCGACTATATTTGGATAGACTAACAGACAGACATTTTGTAAAAACCTTGTTTTTCGGAATCTCTGACCCCTAAAACGTGTAAATCCGTCGGGAAAAAAAAAATCGATTACAATACTTTCTTCTATTATAGATAGAAGAAAGAAAAAAAAAAGAAAAAGAAAAACTATTTCAAGCGCTCGGTTCTTGCTTTCGTCATAAAACATCAGGCTTCTTTTCCATTCGTTCGGTGCAACTTACGTTAATTGCTTATCAATACATGACGTAATTTTCATATTTATGCACTGTATACGACGATATTTCAGGAAAAAGTACACTGTAAAAAAAAAAAAAAAATCTGTTAATTTTACAGAAAAAAAACTGTCAACCAGCACGCCAGTAAAAAACTGTTTAGTTTACTGAAATAATCTGTATTTTTTACGAACTTATGGGCAAAATCTGTTACAATAATAGAAAGTTCGTAATAAATATAGATTATTTTCGCAAAATAAGCAGTTTTTCACTGTCGTCGTAGCGGACAGCTTTTTTCTGTAAAACCAACAGTTTTTTCTAGTTCAGTAATTAATTAAAAATTTATGTTAGTTTGCCTTTAATCGCAAATACTAAAAAAAAATATGAACATAATCATAAAACTAACAAAACTTATAATAATTAGTCACAATAAACATATTATACGAAAATTTGTCTTCGTTTCACATTAAATATATATATATATATATATGAAAATAAAATAAAATAGGTATCATTAAACCTACACTGTTAAAAATTTGCAGTAAACAGTCCAGTCATTTGATCGTTTTTAGAGAAAACGGTTACATAACCGTAATTTAAATATATTCTGATCATATTATTGTCCATATTATGGTCAGGATAGAGTTAAATTACGGTTACATAACCGTTTTATATAAAAACGGTCAAATAACTGGACAGTTTGCTGCAAATTTTTAACAGTGTAGATACTATGTATCTTACTAGAATAGTAATAAAGTGTTAATTCACGGATATATGTATTTTGCAATATAAAAAAAAAATTAAAACTGCACAATTTATAAAATTCTTATTTCCCCAGTACAATGGCTCTTTCAACTAAGCGAACAAGAAAACTTAAATCTTGCCAGCTTCTTTATTTACATGACTTTCAAAATAAATAAATAACTAAAAACCTCTATAGAAGGGGGAATAAAAATTCAAAAACTACTCTGCTAAATCATTTTCCATTGAAAACATAATATTCCCCTACAAATCCTTTTCTTTACAAATGCGTAGTATTTTCTCTTTATCCATTTATAAGCATTAATTGATGGAAAACATTTACTAATTCTAACAAGAAGGAAAAATCATGCGCCAATCATAGATTATGCAACACTTTTTAACCCCAGTGTTGAATTCAGGGGGTGGCCTGGGGGGGGACTTCCCCCCCCCGGAGCATTGATATGTCCCCCCCGGAAGATTTGAGATTTTATGCTTTTAGAGGTTAAAAAGTGCAATCCCCCCCCCTCCCCCCGCCGGAGCTCTGTAATGTCTACCCCAGAGCCACAGAAATCCCTCCTGGAGAAAAGTGTGTGAATTCACACTGTTTTCAACATATACAGAAAATTGTAACGAAACTTCACTGTTAAATAAGGGGAAAGGAGATAGGTAAGTAAACAGCTTAGAAAGTATTAGAATTAGAACACCGATATTTATGTAAAAATGTAATAAATTATAACATCTTGTAATAATATATTCTTTTGAAATGCTAAAAGGTGTAAACTAAAAGCATAATATACAGTAAAATAACTTTTATTAGATTATTCGGTACTTTTCTATTATCCCGTCGACTACTTTTCATAATAAAAAACTATCGCCAAACTGTAAGATTAAACGCCAGAAACGCAGTCCCATTGACTTGATGTCAGACGCATTATACGTGTTGGTTATGTCATCAAGTGGTTTTTAATTCGACATTTGTGTGCATTTTTCATTATGTTTTACTGATTTATTAGCTATTCCATTAATTAAAATAACATTTGTGCCCTTAAATTCTTATATTTTATTTATTTATTTATTTTGATATTCCAATGGCAACGTTCTCCTGTTTATTTGGCGTTACAGTCAGGCGATAGTTTTTTGTTATGAAAAGTTGGTCGACGGGATAATAGAGAAGTACCGATATTCACATGTTTCGGCTCACTCCGAGGCATTAATTGTTTTTGATAATGGCTCGGGGTGAGCCGAAGCATGTCAACAAACTAATAAAGGTTATTTTACTGCATATTATGTTTTTGGTTTACACTTTTTAGCATTTAAAAGAAATACATTAAAACACATTTAAAAATCCAGTTTTAGCAATTACCTTCCACAGTCAAGAAAGTAGTAATATAATTATTATGTGCAGCCCTCTATATGATCTATAGATTGGCATATATAGTAAAAAAATCCATCTTCGACCTTTTAGCCTGTTCTTTTATATCCATAAAGTAAATTCGGAATTCGTATAGCAATTTTTGAAAATTTCGCGAACTTTTTCATGGGATTTTTAGGTGCGATCGTAATTATATAAATACATAGCACCTATTGTCGTCGCCTGGTCCGTCCATCTGTCTGCATGTCCGTCCGTCCGCATATAACAACGCAAAAACTACCCAACCGAATGGTTTGAAATTTAAGATATATTATGGTTGCAGAATTTTGTCGAGACATTTCAAATTTTATGAAAATCGAATCAAAACTTTAGGAGATATGAATAAAAATATTTATTAAGAAATTTGAATTTTTTTTTTAAAAATCGGTGCTTTCTTGTTATAGGAGCTTCCGATGTGGAATCGTCAAGCGACCGATATACTTATTTTATTACAGAAATTAATCTGCAGACGATATAATTCATTTCACAGAATTAAACTAGTCGTTGGGGGCCACCGTAATACTTACCCATCATGGATATGCATAATGTAAAATATTAAAATAAAAATGTGTAAACTACTTATAAAATGCATTGCAATTCAAATAAAATCGTGGCTTGATGACGTCACAAACTTTAAAGGCTCGATTACTGAATTGCTTGAAAGAAACATCCTTATAACTCCAAAAATAATAATCCTATTAACTAGCGGTTTATTGCATCTGATTAAGCGTCAAATTTCCAATTAAAATATATCTTTGAAGTGAAATTTGGATGAAATACAGGGTCATGAAAAATCGAAGAGTGTGAAAAATAAGATTCCAAATACCTCGGCAACTAATAATCCGATCGACTTCATGCTTTATGCAAAATTTATGTTTTTTTATTCTTTTTTATATTCATTTCTTAAAATAACCAATTTCGAAAATTTTTATATACCTTTTATCAGAACGAATATTTCGAGAGTCCGAAAAAAATAGTTCCGGTTAATCGAGGTTATTGAAATGAAATAGGCTTCTTCCCATTATTACATACTAAGTACATACCAAATTGCAAGTCTCTATCTCAATTTTTTCGGGAGATAGAGCGTTTACAGGCACACAGACACACACACAGACACACAGACGGACGGCAAAAATTTTTTTCTAAAAATATGTTTTTCGGAATCTCCAGTGTCTGAAACGTGTAAATCCGTCAAAAATTTTTTTTCGATTTTCAAAACGATTACAAGACTTACCCTATACTACGTATATGATGGGTAAGTAAAATCATCAAGATCTTAATATTTATATTAGTACGAACGCACCTCATTTGTCACGTTTGACGTACAATTTCCAACTTGTTAAGTTTTTTGTGCAGTTTGCAGCGATTTTTTGACAGTGGCAAAATGGATTCGGCTTCAAACTTTTAACCTAATTTAGTAAATTTTTCCTCTATACGATTTGAAAAACGAAAACCTCTACGCAAACCTGGAAGTCATAAACACTTTTCAACTATGTTAAAAAGTGTTAAAAAAAATGAGCAATTTATAATATTCTTATTTCCCCAGAAGAATCGCTCTTTCATATAAGTAATTGAGTAAAAAATTTAAATCTTGCCAGCTTCTTTATTCACACGAAATTACGTCCCGAAGAGTAATGACACACGCTCCATCAACGAGCTGACGATGGACGGAGTTATTTTTTGTATAAAGCTCAGCTCTAGATTTAAAAAGTCTGCGTGTCAAGTTGATTTGCTACTGGTAAACTTGACTCTAAAAAACTAGTCGTTGGGGACCACCGTAATACTTACCCATCATGGATATGCATAATATAAAATATGAAAATAAAACATATGCAAACTATTTATAAAATGCATTGCAATTCGAATAAAATTCTGACCTTATGACGAAACTTTAAATGCTTTGTTACTGAATTGCGTAAAAGAAACATCCTTATAACACCAAAAAGGATAATCCTATTAACTAACGGTTTACTGCGTCGGATTAAGCGTCTCATTTCCAATTAAAATATATCTTTGAATTGACATTTGAATGGAATACAAGGTCATGAAAAATCGAAAAGTGTGGAAGAGAGGATTACAAATATCTCGGCAACTCATTATCCGATCGGCTTCATTCTTCATGCAAAATTTATGTTTTTTCATTGTCTTTTATATTCACTCCTTAAAATAAACAATTTCGAAAATTTTTATGGACCTTTTATCAGAACGAATATTTCGAAAGTCCGAAAAAAAAATAGTTCCGGATAATCGAGGTTACAGAAATTCAATAAGCTTCTTTCCAATATTACATCTTAAGTACGTACCAAATTTCAAGTCTCTATCTCAATTTGTTCGGGAGATAGAAGGCAGACAGACGGACAGCAATTTTTTTTTAAATACGTTTTTCGGAATTTTCAGTGTCTGAAACGTGTAAATCCGTGTTTTTCGATTTTCAAAATGATTACAAGACTTACCCTATAAGTACGATGGGTAAGTAATACTTAAAGAAAGAAAGAGAAAAATGAATGAATGAATAAAAATGATAAACATCAATGTTGAAAGCTACAAAGTAGTAAACTTAGTTCGGTTAGCTAGAAAATGCAAGGTTATGTCTATTTTAAATGAATTTTCAATGTTTTCCATGAAAATGATTTATTGGGTTGTTCGGAAAGTTCCTTCCGTTTGGGAAAACAAATTCATGCCGGAAAATTCTGCCCGTCAATTATTAGACAGTTGGCGAACAGTTGATATCGGTTAAGGGGCTTCCGAGTTGCAATCAACTTAACGCCTAGTCCATTGCAAGTAGAGTGTCTTGAATTAAATTGAGCCGTTGAGAGAAGTTAAGATGTAGTATTAACTACATGAAAAAGGAACAATTACAATATAAAAGATAGATGTAAAATGACATGAGACGTAGAAGATGATTTATGGAAGTGGATATGGATATGGATTATGGAAGAGACGTAAGAGAAAATAGACATGAGATGATAATAAATTTGGAATAATAAAGTAAAGCGAAAGAGATTAAGGATAGAGGCTAAATATTCAGAAGAAAGTGAAATGGTATAGCTGTAGTTATAACTAAATACTTGTAAGGAGGTTGATAAAGTAAAAAACAAATATTAGACATTAGATATCGGAATAATGTCTAATAATTAAATGATAGAACTTTCCGGTACGAACAAACTTTTCCAAACGGAAAGAACTTTCTGAACAACCCAATAGTTATTTTGGGTATAATCATGTACAGTATGTCATCATGTACAATAGTAATCATGTATAATCAGTACCCACCACAAAAATAAATAAATAAATGAAAAGTAAAATAAATAAATAAATAAAAAGTAAAATAAATAATAATAAATTAAAAAAAAACTAAACGATGGTCATTACTCCTCCTCTAAAAGTCTCAGAATACTGTTTGCACCAAAACCTTTTGTTCATTATTTTCTACAATCCTGATGTAATGAATTTTTCCTCTTTTCTTGAGGGTCGTCTATATACTAAAATTGTATCAAACTTTAAAATTTTCAATACTAACACACCTTATTTCGACATCATATTTGGATTCTCCAATAAATGTTACCTTTCGATACCAATAGAGGAATTCAGAAATTATGGAAATTTAAAATTTGGAACTCCTAATGTTAAATTCATTTTTAATCGTTGCAAAACAGATTGCATTGCGAGTTGTCCGACAAAAATAAGAAGAAGAAGAAGAAGAAAAAGAGAAGAGTTTTAATTCTCCGCTTTCAAAATTGTTGGTTAGAAATTTATTTTTGAACATTTATTATTTCTTGTCTGTACGGCTTTTCATATTGATGTTTAAAAATTGCCTTGCACGAGGATTTTCATCTGGATGCTTAAAAATTGTCTTGCATGAGGAGTTCTGAGATGAAAAAAAAAAATAGTTTAGTGTATTTCACGTTTTTCCCTTTTAAACACTTTCCTACACAGTTGAAAAGCGGTTATGATTTCGTGTCTGTCTGTCCGTGCTCTGACTCTTTTAAATATACTTGAATTGACATGAAATTTTCATATGTTATTGAGGTTTAGTATAAAATGTTCGGTATTGAAAACGAAGGGTGTAGCATTTATATTTCGTTTTCAGGGACACACAAAAGAATTACGTTGCGTTAATGTCTACGATATTTAAAATATAATGAGATTGATGTGTATCAGTGAAATGGATTACAGCATGCTTTCTCAGGGGTATAGACTAAGTAACATCTACAATTCGTTTACAGGGACGCACAAAAGAATTCTATTCCATGTGGGGAAAAATCATTTGCTGTGCATTTTAATGATTTTATGCAGTGTTGAATTCAGGTGGTGGCCCCGGGGCAGGGTTTTACAAATTTGATAAAATCCGGTAGCCAGGAAAAAGTACTAGTCGCCAATAAAAAAACATTTATCTCTCATCCTCTTCCCCGTAATTGATTTAAAAAAAAACACAAGAGTTTTTTATGAATTAATTGAAAAAAAAATAATAACAAGCGGGAAAAATTCTACCTTACGGCAGAACATAGATTGGCCACCCACGGCTTTTATTGTTGAGATTTTTTCAGCCAAGTCTAACTCGTCAAAAAAAAAAAAAGTGTTTGTTAGCATAAGCCAGCTTCTCCACTTTAGAATTTAGTTAACGCTCTAAGATTTTTTGTGAGGCTGGCGAGATATATTAGGCACGAACACACCAAGCTTTAAAAAGATTCGGTGACTAGAAGTATTTTAAATAAATATAACAGTAAAAAGATGATGGGCTCCAATGGGCTGAGACGTGGCGAGGTAGATGTTGTTTACAAATGTGCTGGCTTAATGACACCCTTTAAACTATTTTTAATGGTTCAAGACACTTTAGCACTTAATAGATAACTAAAAAAAGGTAATGAAAAGTTCTATGATAGCAGCTTTTATGATGAATGCAGCTAAGAGAAGTTGTTTAGCAATTGATGAGTTAGCATTAATTGACGGGCTCTTGGAGAGTGGTGGTGGGAAGGGAGGAGGGAGCTATACAAAACACAAGTGCTCTATGAGACCTTTAAAATGAATCCTCACTTGCAATTGAGAGATGGGACTTTAAAAGGGATCCCCCTTTTTCGCCCCTCTGATGGGCCCCCCTCGAGAGATACGTGAAAACCGAGGGCGCCAAAAGAAGCGGGGTGAGGGGGGGGGAATACCTTTAGGCGGTTTACAGCTAATTTTGGTTAAGTTTTGGAGCAATCCGGCCCATAGAAACAGAGAAAAATGGGAAAAACTAAAATAATTATGAGAAATTGAAAAAAATAAATAAGAAAAATGTTCCTGACAGGAAACGGGAGAGAAGGAGTGGGAGAGTAGAACCAGACAAAAGTGCTTGATGAGATCAAACTTTTGATATGTTGTATGACGGGGTTTGAAGCCCTTGAAAATCTCCCCCGTGGGGGGGGGGGTTACTCCGGTCCTATGGGAGATAGGGCCTCGGGACCCTCTTAGAAATCTCGGCCTCGACGAGTTTAACTTCGTTGGATCCTTTAGAAGAGGCCTACGCCCTCTGTGGGGCTTAAAGGGGCTGAGAAAGATGGGAAAAACTAAAATTTAAAAAGAGTTAAAACAGAGAAATATGCTTCTTAATGGAGGGGGAGAGTAGGACCAGACCATAGTGCTTGACGAGATCTATCTATTGATAAGTTACATGAAGGGGTTTACATGGGATTTACATGAGGGGGGAGCACCAAAAAGGTCTTACTGAACCTTCCCCCCCGGAACTTACAAGAACTTACCCCCCGGGGGGTAACTTCATTCCTATGGGAGATAGGGCCACGGGAGCCCCTTAGAAATGACCGCCATGACGAGTTTAACTTCGTTGGATCCTTTAAATGGGGCCTGCGCCCGCTGTAGGACAATTAGGTACTGAGAAAGGAAATACAAGCGGAAGTATCGGCATAATAAAGAGAGACAATTTGATTTTTAATATCGTCAGTAACAACCATTTGTATAGCTATGTATAAAGGGTGTCCTCCTTTATATATGGAGTGGCTGTGACTTTTCATAAACATGAATTTTACTGTAGACTGAAAGAATTAACCCTGTGTGTGGCTAAAAAAAAAAAAAAAAAAAACAACTATACTTTCGTGTTATAGCGGCTCCTACAATTATGATTATGCCAAGGTTGCAGTTATGATTTCGTCAAGATCATCGCAAAGCTTATATATGCATCCTATATACGTATATATATATTCCAAACACTCCTATATGTGCCATATACGTCATTATACACATATTATTTATGTCTTATATGTCGTATATACATTATATACACATGTCATATATATACATCATATATGCATCATATATGACTATAACTTGGCCACATACGTCAAGAAATGTTATATATATATATCATATGTTATTATAATGTCATACATGCTTTATAATTTGGCGATAAATCTTGGCCGCTTGACAGTTCATCCTTGGAAGCCGCTATAACACGAAAGACGAAAGTACCAAATTTACAATATATTAATGAAAACAGAAACAAAAATATTTCATGCTTGGTGGCTGCTATAACACGAAAGTACCAAATTTCTTCTTTATTTTTCATATCTGATAATTTGTATCTATCCTTTTTGTAATTTTAACATTTTTGTAACGATTTTATGCATTTCTATTGCCTATTAAAAGAAAAATTCTTCTAAAGTTACAGAATTTCGTTAAAAACGGTTAAAATAGTAAAATGCGAACATCGTTTGGTCCATTCTCGACCGAAAGCAACAACCGTTATCATTATCTTTTTACGCGTGAAGGTTTTGCTATGGTACTCCATTGTGAAGTTTGGTAATTTTTGAAATTCATTATTTGAAAAACGGCATAATCATTCGATTTGAAATTTATATCAAGAAAAATACAATTTTTTACCTTTCTAACGCAGTTTGTCTAACAATTTTGTGACAAATACTTTTTGAGCTATTAATTTTTTCAGTAACTTCAAATGTTTCATTTTTCGAGATTAACCTGTGGCAACGATGGATTGCTGTGACTTTTCATAAACATGAAAAATGATAGAGATTGAAAGAATAAGCCACCCTGTGGGCGGCTAACAAGCATAGTTTAAAATTATTAGTTACATAGTTTAGAATAGTACATAACTTAGAAAGATAATATAAACTATATTTTCTGCTGAAACTTATAAAACTTATAATTACTTATATTATGTTGACAACTTATATAAACACAAAATCAGATTTGAAACTTTAAAAAAAAACTCGAGCATTGTTTGGTATTGTATCCAATTTTAGATGCCACAGAGACTGAATTGACACTATTTCTTACTGTTTTATTGAAATATCCTCTCCCCCCCCCCCCACATTCTAATCACTTGACAAATACTAGCTGGCTGTAGCTGAAAAGAATGGTGTTTTCTGTGCATAAGTTGGAAAATGCCTTTTAAATTTAGTTCTTCCATTAAAAGTACGAGAGAAGAGGAAGATCCCTGCTTGCCGCGCACGAGTAGGGGTGGGGGAGAGAAAAATTGCCATTTGTGCTTTCATTTCTTGTCAATTTTTTTACAGAAATCAGCCCGAAGTATCAAATCATTTTGGTCGCCAGATCAAAAAACTTAGTAGCCAGTGGCGACCTGGCGACCGCATTTGTTAAGCCCTGCCTGGGAGATATCTCCCCGGAGCATTGAACCCCTCCCCCCCCCCCCCGAGCCACAGAAATCCCTTCCGGAAAAAGTGTCTGAATTCAACACTGATTTTATGATACTTCAAACATAATTAAATCATTGAAGTGCACTACTATTGTTTTCTATAGATTATGGAATGTATAGAATTTATCGTTCATTTACAGAGACACACAAAAGAATTCGATTACAGAACTAACTAAGAAAGATAATTACTGGAAATACGTTTTCCGCTGTGATGTGCATTTTTAAACTTATCTAATTTTGAGTGTATTAGGTTGTGTGAATAAGTTCTATCGATCGCAGTACTGGGCGACACCAAAGAATTCACACACATTATTGGATATGGATAGCACAACAGCTAAAAATGCATTTTTACTGAGTTTTTTTTTTTTTTTTAAGTTGTTTATTTAGATATCTCCTTTCCATTTCATTCTAAGAAAAAATGAAATTTCTGAATAATATTTATCTGTAGTGTTGGAAAGTGTTGTACAATCTATGCCCGATGCAAAATTTTTCGCTCTTGTATATATATATACGAGCAGGGAAGACCGAGCTATGCTCGGTCAAAATTAAATTTGAGTTCAAATATCATGACCCATGACCAAAATGACCCACTAATTGAATTTTCTCGAACATGTGACTTAGCCCAACAGTCTTCTCGTGCTCGGAAACCATTGGATGCAAAATTTAGTGTAAATTGAGCCGCTTTTTAGATCTTGACCCACAATGACCCAGAAATGACCCACTAATCGAATTTTCTCGAACATGTGACCTAGTCTAATGATTTTCGCGTGCCCGAAACTCGTAAAATACAAAATTTAATCAAAATCGTTAGAGCCGTTTTTTAGATAAAATTAATTTGACCCGCTTTGACCCAAAAATGACCCCCTAATCGAAAGTTCTCGAACATGTGACCCAGCCCAATAGTCTTCTCGTGCCCGAAAATAGTCGGATACAAAATTTCGTCAAAATCGTTTGGACCGTTTTTTAGATACAATTAGCTTGACCATGACCCAAAATGACCCAAAATGACCCACTAATTGAATTTTCTCGAACATGTGACCTAGCCCAACAGTCTTCTCGTGCCCGGAAACCATTGGATGCAAAATTTAGTGTAAATTGAGCCGCTTTTTAGATCTTGACCCACAATGACCCAGAAATGACCCACTAATCGAATTTTCTCGGATATGCGACCTAGCCCAATGCTTTTATCGTGCTCGAAACTCGTAGGACACAAAATTTAATCAAAATCGTTAGAGCCGTTTTTTAGATAAAATTAATTTGACCCGCGTTGACCCAAAAATGACCCACTAATCGAAAGTTCTTGAACATGTGACCCAGCCCAATTGACTTCTCATGCCCGAAAATGGTCGGATACAAAATTTCGTCAAAATCGTTTGAACCGTTTTTTAGATACAATTAGCTTGACCATGACCCAAAATGACCCACTAATTGAATTTTCTCGAACATGTGACCTAGCCCAACAGTCTTCTTGTGCCCGAAAACCATTGGATGCAAAATTTAGTGTAAATTGAGCCGCTTTTTAGATCTTGACCCACAATGACCCAGAAATGACCCACTAATCGAATTTTCTCGGACATGCGACCTAGCACAATGCTTTTATCGTGCTCGAAACTCGTAGGACACAAAATTTAATCAAAATCGTTAGAGCCGTTTTTTAGATAAAGTTAATTTGACCCGCGTTGACCCAAAAATGACCCACTAATCGAAAGTTCTCGAACATGTGACCCAGCCCAATTGACTTCTCATGCCCGAAAATGGTCGGATACAAAATTTCGTCAAAATCGTTTGAACCGTTTTTTAGATACAATTAGCTAGACCATGACCCAAAATGACCCAAAATGACCCACCAATCGAATTTTCTCGAGCATGTGACCTAGCCCAATGGTTTTCTGGTGCCCCAAAACGGTAGGATACGAAATCTCGTCAAAATCGTTAGAGCCGTTTTTAAGATAATTTTTGCATATATATATAACCACCCACAAGATTTGCTCGTATTAGAATATATGATTTAAGTGCCTTTGGCTGCGTATAACAGGCATATCCGTTCAAAAATCTTGCCCCTACCTAGATTTATTTCTGTTAACGCCAATGAATCAAAGAAAATGAGAACGCGTACCCCAAAATTACCCCTGAAAATAATTTTCTCTTTACTCCGGTAAATCATTTTCTTTGCAAATCATATTCTGTAAATCATTTTCCTTGCAAATAATATTTTCCCATCACACATTTATAGCATTAATTTAAGGATATATATATACTTAGAAGTAAAAAAAAAAAATTCTATTATTTAAAAGAAAGTGAAAAACCGAGCAATTTATAAGATTCTTTTTTTCTCCTGAAGAATAGCTCTTTCAACTAAATAAACGAGAAAATTTAAATCTTGCCAGCATCTTTATCCGCACGTTCGAAAAAAAAAAAAAATTGAGACACATTCCATCAACAAGATGACGATGCGCAGAGGAAAAGCCTTCTCTCACGTGGAGGGTGACGTCACCACAACACGATTTTGAGCGCCAAGTCGCGCGCGGATTCTTTTTCGCACACAAACAGAAGCAGTCGCTAGGCGAGTGAGAAAGCTCGCAACACTTAGGAAACTTTAATTCTTTATTTTAGTTTTTCTTTTCCTGCTCTTAGTCTACCCCCACTCGGATATTTTGAGCAGACTGTAATAAAAAAAAGTGCCCTGACGGCTGATTTAGCTGTTTTGGATATAATGCTGCAGGTGATCTATAGAAAATTAGAAAATTTTAGGAATGGTAAGTCTCTTTACCCATTTACCGATTAATGTTCAATTTTCTTTTACAGCTGGCTTTATTGCAGAATTTCTTGTTGACTTAAAAGTCTGTAAGTCAAATTGACTTGTTGACTGTGAAATTGAGTGTTAAACATTAAAATAATGCTCTAGATTAGAAGCCCCATTATTAAAATTTATCTGTACTTTTTATTTTTTCACTAATTATCTAAAATGTAGATGTTTCTTAAGGCTATAAAAATCTTAAAGTCAAATTGATTCGCTGGAATTAAAACTTAGAATCTAAATTAAAAATGCTCTAGACTCTCGAGTTAAAGACGATAAAAATAAATAAATAAATAAATAAATAAAAAAGGTTTCGAACTGGAAGGCTATTGCTCAATTTCCTTTTCAATATTTATAGTGCATAATTTGCGTAAGCGTGAATCAAACTGATTCGATATCTATGATATTCGACATCTAGTCAATTTTTAAAAGTTTTAAAACTGATAAATCAACAGCTTTTTATTATTTTTTTTAATTCAACAAAATACACAAGATCCGGCTTATTTTGACTCTCAGTTAAATGACTCTTCATCCTAATTTTATGTCTGATTTAATAATTTTTGGTATCCGCACACTGTTTGGCGTCTTGTAAATAAGTTTCGAGACTGATAAATCAAGACCGTTTTTTTTAATTCAATAAAAAATACAAGACCCTGCTTATTTTATCGGTTGACTCCTCATCCAAATTTTGTGTCTGATTTAATAGTTTTCTGTATCTGCATCTGTACAGTGTAATAGCAGTTATATAAATAAGCTCTGAGATTGATAAATCAACAGCTTTTTATTTAAATTCAACAAAATACACAAGACCCTGCTTATTTTAACTATCAGTTAAATGACTCTTCATCCCAATTTTATGTCTGATTTAATAGTTTTTGGGTATCCGCACACTGTTTTGCGTCTTGTAAATAAGTTTTGAGACTGATAAATCAACACTTTTTTTTTAATTCAACAAAATACACAAGACCCTGCTTATTTTAACTATCAGTTAAATGACTTCTTATCCCAATTTTATGTCTGATTTAATAGGTTTTGGTATCCTCACACTGTTTTGCGTCTTGTAAATAAGTTTTGAGACTGATAAATCAATACCTTTTTTTAATTCAATAAAAAATACAAGACCCTGCTTATTTTATCAGTTAAATGACTCCTCTTTCTAATTTTATGTCTGATTTAATAGTTTATGGTATCCGCACATGGTTTTGCGTCTTGTAAATAAGTTTCAAGACTGATAAATCAACACCTTTTTTTTTTCAATTTAATAAAAAATAAGAGACCCTGCTTATTTTATCAGTTAAATGACTCCTCTTTCTAATTTTATGTCTGATTTAATAGTTTTAGGTATCTGCACAGTGTAATAGTAGTTTTGTAAATAAGCTTTGAGATTGATAAATCAACACCTGTTTTTAATTCAACAAAAAACACAAGACCCTGCTTATTTTTATCTGTTAGTCAAATTACGTTTTTTCCTAATTTTATGTCTCTGATTTAATAATTTCGGGTATCTGCACAGTGTCTTGTATGTAAATAAGCATTTTAAAAATATTTTTATGATGGCAAATCTTATTAATTCGCAGATTTTTTTTCTTCTTTAAATCGTGTATAATACAGAGTTTGCTGCAAACATAAAAATCTGCATGTCAGATCACTATCATTAAAAAATAAAACTGATTAAGGGGTCAGGTAACCTTTAAAATGTCCGAAATATGAAATTTTTTTTATTAACTTATAATTAAATATGATTCTTTAGGAACAATTTAAAATAAACCCCATGCAAAAATTCACTTTAGAAGTGGAGTTATGTCTAAAACAGTCTGAGCTTTTTGTATATGATCAAGGGACAGTTTGATCTTTGAAGTCAATTTTCTCAAAACATCGTTTTTGGTCATTGCGCGCACGATTTAAGAAAAATGATTGGTTAGAATTTCATGAAATTTTGACTGAATGTCTTAACCAAACAGATGCACAAAATGACCTACGATTATGTTTCTCAAGTAACAAGTTTAGAATTTATGACTACTTTTGTAGTAAAAAAAACTCGATATTTCGAATTTATCTAAAAAAAAATTTTTTTCTCAAGAACTACTCATTTTATTTTTTTCATCGTAGGTCATTTTGAGAACACATTATATATGTACTCATTAAAATTTTTTTGAATGGATTTAGCATTTCAAATGTGAAAAATCGTGCGCGCAGTACATGCAAGAATAATTCTTTCGTAAAAAAATTATTATATTTTAAAATAAATTTAAAAGCTTTATATGAGTGTAAACATTTTTGGAGAATTTTAATTTATAAAATAAACCTTTATTAATATGTATTTAAAATTTTATAATTCAAAGTCAAATAGTTACGGAGTTATGATAATTCTTACAGAGGTCTCCTTTTCATGTATTTTGTGAGTTCAAAGGTTACCTGACCCCTTAATAAAATAAAATATATAAATCAACACATTTTGTTTCATTGTAGCAAAAATCTGAAAACCCTGTTTAATTTATTCCTAAATTAAACGACTCTATTTTATGTGCTATTTAGCTGATTTTGATATAAATAGGCAGTTTTTGAAATGCCTTTAATACAGAACTTGTTTAATAAATAATCTGCAGGTCAAATTGTTTTCTTGTCTGTAAAAATTAGTCATTTTGTTTTAGAATAATGATGTATGCTTTAAAAAAAAAAAAAAAAAAAAAAAAAAAAAAAAAAAAAAACTATTTTATTTTTTAGTTATATATAATGTGAAGTCTACAACAAGTTCAAAAAGTCAAATCGATTCAGTGTTCATTGAAACCGAGAATAAAACTTTCAAATGATCTAGATTTAAAGGCATTCAAAATAACGCTTTTAACATAAAGCTCTAGTCTTAGATTCCAGTTTTTTTAAAACTCATAAATCAACAAATTTTTATATAATTATATGTGAATGAGTTCGTAGGGAGTGGTGCGTTTATTAATTCTCCCAAAACCCGTCCCAAGATTGTACAAGGTGATATCCAAAACAACAAAATCAAACTGAGAGGTGTAAAAAAAAAAAAAAAAAAAAAAAAAAAAAAGCAAGATCCTATCCGCATTATTTATAAACTCAATAGCATTTCACTGTAAATTTACATTTATTTAGTTTTGACTGTAACCTTGAAGTAAACGTTTTTTAGATATTTTTAGCGATGGTAAATTTCTTTGATTCAGCCCACTTTCTTTTAGTTGTCTATAACACAGCGCTTTCTCTAGAGTCTAAAAACTTCATGTGAAATTAGTTCGTTATTAATCAAACTTACTCTATTTTTTAAAAAGTCTAATCAATTCTGAAAGTCTTAAATCAACACGATTCGTTCAACGCAATTCGTTCGTTAATGTAGAAAAAAAAATGCACTATCCTTTTATTTTATCTATAAATTCAGTAAATCTTCTCTCAAAATTCACGTCTGATTTCACTGTTTTGGATATCACCTTGTACGGTCCTAATAAAAATAAACGTTACTCCCCTATTAACTCATTAACAAGTCATTGTATAAAAATGTGGCTTGTACCAATTGATTAGTAATAAGGTCTATAAAGTAATGCTTTACTTAAATTTTACTTAGGAGGTCTACATATAGAAATTTTACCAAACGTAAAAATTTTCAATACTGACACCTGTTAGTTATATTCCTCCTCTTCCTAATTTTATGTCTGAATTAAGTTTTTGGTATCTGCACAGTGTTTTGTCTTGTAAATAAATTTGAGAATGATAAATCAACACCCTTTTTCAATTCAACAAAAAACACGCAAGACCCTGTTTATTTTATCTGTTAGTTAAATGACTTTTCTTCCTAATTTTAGGTCTGATTTAATAGTTCTTTGTGTCTGCACAGTTGTCTTGTATGTAAATAAGTATTTTAAAAATATCTTTTACGATGGTAAACCTTTTTAATTCTTGCATTTTCTTTTGAATCGTCTATTACAGCTTGCTGTAAACTTAAAAATCTGCGTGTTGGATTGTTATTGGTTAAAATTAACTAATTTTTTTTTAAGCAAGTTAGTTTTAAAAATTATAAATCGACGCATTTTGTTTCAATGTAGCATAATTCTGAAAACCCTGTTTAACTTATTCGTAAATTAAACGACTTTACGTGCGATTTAGCTGATTTTGATATAAATAGACTGTTTCTGAAATGAATTTAATACAGAACCTGTTTAGTTAATAATCTGCAGGTGAAATTGTTTTTTTGTCAGTAAAAAATTGAGTCATTTTTGTAGAAAAAAACCCTTCTTTTAAAATAAAAGTACACACAAAAACATGTGATTCCATTACCTAAAAGATGACTAAAACCTTATTTATAGATTTTAAAACATTAAAATAAATCGAGCACTTTCGGCGGTGATCCCAGCCTTCATCAGGATTTATAATTAAAACAGGTGTTAAAACAAACGTCCATATCACAATCTTGTAAACTGTT
This sequence comes from Maratus michaelseni, assembly GCA_963931845.1. NCBI lineage: Eukaryota > Metazoa > Arthropoda > Arachnida > Araneae > Salticidae > Maratus > Maratus michaelseni. Next base: position 162,169,015 of record OZ007597.1, read on the forward strand.
TCTGTTTACACACACTCTATATTAACCCACTGATACATTATCATCTTTGCGAATACGGAGAATGGAAGTTACTTTATACAGAAAGCTATGTTTTTTTAGCTGTATAATTATTTCTCCAGTCAGTTAATTTGAATTATCTTCAGTAAATAAATTTCATGTTTATGAATATGTGTGTAGATTCACCTTCTACATATGTTATGCATAACGTATTGTTAATACATATATGCTTTTGTTCTTTGAAATGCTGTGCCACGCTAATTAAAATTTTACAGAACGTAACTCCCTATTTTAATGCAGAGAAATAGACCCAACATTTGTGGATTTGACAATCGCGAGGTTTTGATTTCATTGATAAACTCTTTAGAATTTGTCTCTTGAACGAACAGAAAGAGGCTGTTTTCAATTGAATTCTATTCCAGAGCCAGCTTCGGCGCATAATATTTATGAGCTCCGGCTCTGGCTAATATTTAAATATTCACCAAAACAATAAAAATAAAATAGTGTACTATCCTCCAAAAAAAAAAAAAAAAAAAAAAAAACTTTTTTGGAAAATTCTCTGTATAAAGTATAATAAAGAATGCAAAAAATAATAATAAAAAAAAAATAAATAAATAAAAAAAAAAAGTAAACATTACTAAATTTTTACAGCTTGTTCTGACTAAGTTTTTAATGTTGAGCATTTTTCATTTTATCACTTTATTGCAAAGTGACAGCCAATTAAGCAAGAATTTGGAAAAAAAAAACTTCTAAAAATTAACCTTTGTTACCCCCCAAAAAACCACACCTGACGTAATCAGCTGAAAATGATGCATTTTATTACCTATTAATGGTTTAACATAAAAACAATTACAAATTTATGTAGATATTCTAAAATTTTATTATAACAAGAAAATCTGTAAAAATGAAGCTCATGTTTTGCCAGAATTCTGCAATTGTTAATTAAAATTATTTTAAAACTAAATAAGCACTCCTTAAGTATTTTTAATTATTTTTATTATTCTAAATGGTGCAGAAAAACAGAACAAAACAAAAAAATTTTACTTTAGCGAAATACTTGATGTAGTACTAGATTGTTTTTAGGACTGTGTTTTTAGGACTGTGTGTTTTTTTAAGAGGACAGTGTAATATTGGAGCTGAGATCCGGCGCAAATTAAGCACTGATCTAAATGATTTCATCTTTGTTGAAATTTTTTATGAAGCGTTTGGCTGCTGTCACTGGTAATTTGTGGAGGATCTTCAAGTTGGCGATTCAGCATAAAGCGATTTTAAAAATGACTATATATATATATATATATATATATATATATATATCTTGATATTTGTTCTAAGTGATTTACGTCAGAGCAGATTCAAATATTTAATTATGATACATTTTGCTTAATCTTCTCAGTAATTTTATTAATAAACCGGATTATCAAGGGGAAAAAAAACTTAGAATATTGGAGTAATTTTTTTTTAATTCGCTAGTAATAAAGCTTAAAATATTTCAATTGTTAACAATAAACATACATTTCAAAAAATAGTATAATTAATTATATTTAAGAAAAGTCAATAACATAGTTTATCGTTAAATTTATTCGTTAAAAAAAATAATGTAATTGGGGGGGGGGGGGAAATCAACATATTTTATCATTTGTAACTATTTAATTATTTTGAAAATTTCTGGTATTGTATACATTACAACCTCAAACTACGAAATTTATTTAATGTAGCATTGCATTTATAAGTAGCGAATATATAATATTAATTAAAGGCTCTTTTTTTCCGCACCAGTTATTTGTTTTCTCCCCTCCGCACACACACTATACAGGCTTCTTCTGATTAGTGCTGTTAATAGATTCCTCGAAATTACCGCACTAATCGAAACATAAATACAATGGGAAAGACTACAATAAACCCACAGACAATTTTCTTAAAACCCAATTTACATAAATACACAATATAAAAATGTACTATGGTGAACTTTTGGACGTGTTCTTGTTAGGAAATACATATTATAGCTTGATTTGGAACTTCTAAATAAAATTTATCTAAGATACGTGCACTTCCATTAACATTAAGAAGCTACTTCACTCACGTGAAAACACCCGCTCGTTAATGTTAATCCTATGGGAGAAATATTTTAAGATATCTCGTTTACATTTCAATATTTTTCATTTTTTTTCTACTATTAGCTCACACTTTCTCTGTATATATCTTGTTCAAATTTTCAATCGTTAATGAAATATTTTCTATTCATCCACTCAAGTTCAAATAAATTTTTTTAAACTTGTAGTGGATGACACTTTATGTTAATACAGTTTTTTCAAATATTAATTCATTCATTAAATTAAATTAATTAATTTTAGTTTTAAATGGGAGAAAAAAAATTCCTCCCATTGTTTTCATAAATGAAATGAAAGATTTATCTCAAATGAGTGATGCCACAGAAATAAAATACCGCAACGATGATTATAAAATAATGTTCAATAAAGATAACGTGGGAGATTAATGCTGCACGGGTTTATTTTATATATTTATGATTAAAAAGTAGGAATTGACTTATTTTTTTTTTTTTATATTACTTGTTCATTGGATAGCTGAGTTCGATCTATATGCAGGCCCTTTTGTACTTTTTAGAGTTTGATTTCATTTTTTTTTTAAAAGATTCACTTTTGGAACCGGTTTCGAAAGTGAAAGTATCCCTAATTAAAAAAACTACAACCAAAATCGAAAAAGTAAAAAAGGGCCTGCATGGAAATCGACCTCAGCTAATTCAATGAAAATCATTTAAAATATTGAAAATGCAATCGAGATATCTTAAAATATTTCCTCTGTAGGATTAACATTAGCCAGCGGGTGTTTTCGCGAGAGTGAAATAGCCTGTTAACGGGAGGTTCTACTTCTTTGGCCTAAAATTTTCATATCTACGATTTTTTTTTTTTTCAGTTACAAAGAAAAGAGATACCACTTTCGGACTTTTTCATTATTGTTTGGCATTTCACTATATATATTTAAATATATGCACATTATATATTTCAATTTTTGTGTGTAAAAAAATAAAATGAATAACACGCCTTGTGTGATGGGAAGTGCCTGCAAATGCGCGTCGTGAACTTCCAATCGGGCTGCCGTTTTTCTACCGTTTTTTTATTTGAACACCACTTTGTCAAAAATCAACTTTTGAAACTAAATGTTGGTAGAAACTCCAGAAAAACGGTCACCCGATTGGAAGTTCATGGCACGCACCTGTCATACAAGTATCTCCCCGTCACACAAGGCGTGTTATTCCTTTTTTTACATACAAAAATTTAAATATATAAGTTGAATGTCTATAAATATAATTCAAAAAGTCCAAAGGTGATATCTCTTTTCTTTGTAATCGGAGATAAGAAAAGAAAAGAAAAAAAACGCAAAAATAACATGAATTTTTAGCCAAAGAAGTAAAACCTTCCCGTAAGGAATCATGTATCATATATATATCAAGATTCCTGACTGCTTCAATAATAATAATAATAATAATAATAATAATAAAATGCACCTACGCATAAAATAGATATTTTCTTGAGGTTTCAGCGGACTACTCATTTATGATTCTTCAGTCATATCCTAAGAAGTTGGAAATTGTACGTTAAACATGACATATGAGGTGCGTTCGTTTTATAACTAGTTTCATAATGTAAAAAATCATCCTCATTATTTCAGTGAAATGAATTATGTCGTCTGCTAGGAGCAAAATGAGAATGCCTAATTTTTTTCGTATTACGTATGCCACGTTTACAAATGCGCATTTTTTTTCACCATGGAGATCTTGCTTTGCGAATGATTACCTCCATGGTTTAATATTTTTATGACCCATAATGAACGAATCTCCTGTGTTTATTTACTCTAATGGATTGAGATATTCGGTTAACCTAATTTCCATTGAAGTTATCTCAGAATCTATGTATTGTTGAATGTAACTCATCTCTCATGCAAACATTTTTTTTTTTGAACGATCTTTCTAAAAATGTAACTTTTATGCAATTTTATTCGACAAAATAATTTTGAATAAAAATGGCCGCTTGGCATATGAAAAAAGATGTGGTTAGCCCGTATTTGTTTTCCTCAGTCACATGACTTGCGCTTTTATTATATAGATTACATATGATAGGATTTAATAGAATAAAGAAAACTTTTATTAATATCTTTTTAACACTTTCCAACCTAGTTGAAAAGTGTTTATGACTTCGGTTTGTCTGGCCGTCTGCCGTCTGGCCGTCTGTCCGTGCTCTAACTCCCGTAAATATGCTCGGATTGCTCTGCAATTTTTATATGTTATAGTCGTTATCTATAGCATGTTCCCTATTTCAACGGAAGTGTGTAGCACTTATAGTTTTTTACAGGGGCACTCAAAAGAATTCCATTACATTGCGGTCTATGGGGGAAAATCATTTGCGGTTTATTTAAATAATGTTTCACTATTTTAAACGCATTGAAATTTATATATATCACTAAGGTGTATTAGAAGAAGCTTAACATGGAATAGGGTATGCATAGCACTTATACTTACTGTACAGGGACAGTCAAAAGAATTCCGTTACATTACATCTATGGAGAAAAATCGTCTGCGGTTTATTTAAATAATGTTTCCCTATTTAAAACGCATTGAAATTTATATGAGGTGCATTACAAGAGGCTTACTACAGAATATCGTGTGTATAGCAGTTATCGTTCATTTACAGGGACACACAAAAGAATTCTCTACTGTCTGTTAACAATAATTCCTCGAAGTGCGTTTTAAGTTACTGAAAGCGATTTTAATTTTAACTCGCTTTTTGTCTATTACGTGATGTGTATAAATTCTGTAGATCCTATACAGGGAAGCACAAAAGTTCGCGAACACATTTCCGTATTATTTAACTCGAGACGGAGAATTTTAAACTGTGCTACTCGTTTCCTAACTGAACTAAAATTTATTATCCTATGTAGTATATATACAAATCTATAGATCCTATACAGGGCTGAATAAAAGTATTCGGATTACTTAGATGTTATATTTTAGCTTATTAAACGGTATGATTTGTAAAATTATTTTGGAAGCGTTGGAAAGTGTTACATAATCTATGCTTGAAGCATGATTTTTCGTTCTTGTTAAGTTTTGATTCGATTTTCATAAGATTTGAAATGACTCGACAAAATTCTGCAACTATTATATATATTAAATTTCAAACCATTCGGTTGGGTAGTTTTTGCGCTGTGTTATATGCGGACAGACGGACGGACCAGATGACGACTAGGTGCTACGTATTTATATAATTACGAACGCACCTAAAAAGCAGCAAAAAATCTAAGAATATAGATAACATCTCTCTTTTTAGCTAATATATTTAATCAGTTTCGTCTGTTAGTAAGCGTTAATTAGTACCTCTATCTAAAATTTATGCGGTGGAATAACACAGAGTCCGATTAAAATTGTCTGGGACCCAAGGCCCGTCAGCTTTTCAGGTGCCCCCCTCAAACCAAAATATTAGCTAGAAATGTTTTTCTGGAGTATTCGGAAATTTTCCTGTACTTTATAAAAATACTCATTAAACTCATGTTAACTGAATTTTTCTTTTGATGTTTGTTGCCTAATACCTTAAATATCTCCATCAAAATAGTTCTTAAAAAATAGTTCTAATAAAAATATTTTGTCTACAACACACCCAATTTAAGTTTTTTTCGGAGAAAAAAAAAAGTACAAGCGCTTTTATAGTCTTTATCATCTGTTACTTATATATCGGAATTGGAATGAAATTTTTTTCTAGGAAATTTTAAGAAATGTTTTCTACATTATTGTACTCGTTTCGGGACTCCCGTCTGCAGTGGGCCCAAGGCCACGGCCTAGTCAGTCTGTGGGGTAATCGGGCCATAACAACATTGTCTGCACTAGGGGAGATTGGGGGCACATTTGATCAATTTTCAGAATTATAATTTTATCTGCTAAATTTTCATAAAATTGTAAAATATAAAAATATGTAATGTTCTAACCTTTTTGTAAATGCATATAAAAATAAGAAATAGTTATTTGTAGCGAAAGTTGGTATGTTAATTTTTTTTTTGTAAACCAGTTCAAACTGATGAAATGTGCTCCATCATGGTGTACCTATGATCGGCTATGGGGCACTTTTGATAATGTATATGAAATGAAATTAATTTGAAACATACATGTTGAAAATTATCTTTCTCAAATAAGAATTTCATATCAACTTATAGTTGTTTTACATTGGGAAAAAAAAACCAGATTTCCCCCCCCCCCCCCAAAAAAAAAAAAAAAAAAAAAAGATGAAACATACAAAATAAAATTAAATCAGTTCTACTGATATATGCAAAGCCTTTGAAATGCCTATTAAGGATATTTATAATTTTCAAAGAATGTTAAATGCATCATTTATAGGATTATATATTTGGATAAGTTTATAGAAAATGTCATTGTAGCAATAAATAGCTCGAATAATTCCTCCTACAAGTGATGTAGGCAACAATTTAAGAATGTCTTCAAAGTCCACCAGGCTTACATCTGGAATCATCGTGTTGTCAGCGGTTAATAGATTAACTAATCCGAAAATCTCTTGTTGTAATTAGCAGATCGTTAACTTTCTCCCAGACTAGTAGGTTAATTCGTAAAGACTAAGCAGTATATAAGACAAATACAGTTTGCCTTATCAATTTAATGTCTGGTACGGAGGCTACAGTTTTCAATTTTTTATACATACATATATAAAGTATTTCATTAAAGAATCATAAATCATACATGACAAGTGCTCCCAACTGACCTAGTAAAAAAATAAATAAAGAAAAAATACACCTTGGCATAAAACAAAGATATTTTCTTGAGGTTTCAGCGGACGGATTAATATTCATGTAACTACCTTATGACTGTCCGGCAAACACGCGAGGTTTTTCTTCGTGTTCCACGTGCCTAAATGCTCTGGCACCTTTCCCGGTGTTTTTACTCTCTATATATATATACCCGTGCATACGTTTGAGTTTGAATATAAAAATATGATCACAGATTTTTTTTTTCTCTCCTGAATATCGCATGCATATTAATTTTAACCTTGGCTTCTAGAGTTAGAAATTGGACAAAAAAAAATCTTGCTTTATGGAATTGATGTGTACTTGACATTTACCGTAGTTAGGCTATTTACATTTTATAAATCTTGAATGTACTAAAAAGTTGAGACGTGCATTTTTAAGGGCCATCTTCAGGATTTTTTCTGTTAATTTTTTTATGGTATCTGTGGCAGCATTTCGAAATTGTATGGATAGTATAATATGTTGATACTAGCATAATTATTTTATATTTTCCGCAGTTAATGGGTTTACATTATAGACGTCTAGTTTTTTACGCTATATGTATACAACTATGCTCATATATCTGGATATGAAATTTAACCCTTAAGGGTGTATTCAAATCCAAACTGCTTATTTTGAGACACATTTTTAAATTCATTTTTGCTAAATGCATCCAGTTGGCAGGTTCTCTTATTCAGAAACTTTATAAGGTCCGTATTATCTCGATTTTTTGATAAAGGCAGAATATATTTCAAAAAATGCTGTCAAAGTGGACATATTGAACCGAATTTCCCGAACCGATAGCGCTGGAAACAAAAAAAATTATCGTACAGTGAAAATATGGTTTGTAAATCAATTTTTAATTAATTGGACGAAAAATAAAAACATGAGTCCCTTATAAATCTCTTCATAAATCACGCCGCCAAGTTTCATGTTTTTACTTTTAACAAGTAATATAAATTTAAAAAAAAAAGTCAATTCCTACTTTTTAATCATAAATATATAAAATAAACCCGTGCAGCATTAATGTCTCACGTTATCTTTATTGAACATTATTTTATAATCATCGTTGCGGTATTTTATTTTTTGTTGGCATCACTCAGTTTGAGATAAATCTTTCATTTCATTTATGAAAACAATTTTAGAAATTTTTTTCTCCCATATAAAAATTAATTAAATTTAATGAATGAATTAATATTTGAAAAAACTGTATTAACATCAATTGTCATCTAGTACAAGTTTAAAAAAAATTATTTGAACTTGAATGGATGAATAGAAAATATTTTATTAACGATTGAAAATTCCAACAAGATATATATAGAGAGAGTCTGAGCTAATAGTAGGAATTTAAAAAAATGAGTCTGAAAATGCGTCTCAAAATTTTGAGTTGTTGAGCGTGGAAAAATATTTTTTTTGAATACCTCATTACGAGCCTACACTAGTCATGCGAAAAAACGTGCAAGCTAATGTTAAGTCTATGGGAAGGTTATTGTCAAATTTCTCTCTCGCATTTTAATATTTTTAAATTATTTTTTTCCCATAGGATAGCTGAGGTCGATCTCTAACGTTGTTAGTTTTTCCTTTTTTGATTTTGGTTAAAGTTTTTCTATAAGCGGATATTTGCAATTTTGGAACTGGCTGGAACCGGTTCTAAAAGTGATGGTAAACTTATATAAACCTCTGTGATTCAATCTACCTTCCTCCAACCGGTACCAATTTTTCACCCACGGCAGTTGCTCTGGAACTGGCTAATGCATTCAAAACTTAAGAGCCTACATCAGTCATGCGAAAAAACGCGCAAGCTAATGTTAAGTCTATGGGAAGGTTCTTGGAAGATTTCTCGCTCGCATTTTAATATTTTTAAATGATGTTTTTTTGCATAGGATTGCTGAGGTCGATTTCTAACGTTGTTAGTTTTTACTTTTTCGATTTTGGTTCCAGTTTTTTTTTTTAATATGAGGTACTTTTACTTTCAGAACTGGTTCCAACCGGTTCCAAAATTGAAAATGTCCGCTTATAAAAAAACTGTAACCAAAATAAAAAAAATAAAAACTAACAACGCTAGAGATCGACCTCAGCTATCTTATTCAAAAAACATCATTTAAAAATATTAAAATGCGAGCGAGAAATCTGCCAAGAACCTTCCCATAAACTTAACATTAGCTTGACGATTTTTTGCAAGACTGATGTAGGCTCATAAAAGATGAAACTGGCGGTTTGTATGACTTATGAGTAACATAGGGTTAAAAGAGAAAAAAAAAAGTGTTTTTAGGTTGATATAAAAATGTAAACTGATATTTTAAGTAAAGTCGACTAGCGATTAAAAAGGATGGGTGGCAGCAAGAAGGGGGGAGGTTGCCATTGAACCTCTATGGAATTTGAAATAATCCGTAAGTGCCGTGACAGAAATTGTCGCATAACTACTGTGAGCGGTCTCTGCGACCGCTTGATCGGAAGGATTGTATAAAAGGCTCGATTTACTCGTAGATACGGTTTCTGTACTAAACTTTTTGTACATCAGGACAATTATAATTAAAATTCACCTCTTCAGAAGTCTCTAGCCAATAGTACTAGGGCTTCAAACGAAACAAAAATTTCATCAGTATCTACAGTTAAACTGAAAATTACAAGATAAACTGTGGGAAAAAAAAAAAAAAAAAAAAAACCTCCCGGTCTCTGAGACCGCTAACAGCAGTTAAGCGTTATTCTTATCTCTGATTTTGTAAAGAAAAAAAAATGTATCCAAGTTAAATCAAATAAATATAACGCCAGAGAAAAATAAATTGGGATTCTTTCGTCAAGGCACTCTTGCCTCCATGAGCCCTTAGTGCAAATTGCTTTAATTATTTTTCTTTTAGGTTTATATATTAAAAATATACAGGGTGTCCGAAAAAGTCTGGAAACGGTCGAATAACTCGAGAAATATACATCGAATTGGCAAACGGAAAATGTGTGCTCAATATTTTTGAAAAACCTATTTAGGGATATCAAAGTTTCCCCCCACCCAACTCTGCCCCCTGGGGAGGGGGAAGGCGGGCAACTTTGAAATCTTAAATGATAACCCCCTCCCCCTTGTTATTGCAGATTAGGATTCTACGGGGAAAAATACGTAACTTTTGTATTTAACGTTTTCTTCGGAAAATCGTAGATGGCGCTGTAATAGATTAAAATGCAGCGAGAATCGTTTTCATTGAAAAGTCTGGAAACACTCGAAGAATATACGTGTTAAATATTCTAGAAAAAGGCCAACTTTGATATGCCTAAATAGATTTTTCAAAAATATTGAACACATATTTTCCGTTTTTCAATCCGATGCATATTTCTCGAATTAATCGACCGTTTCCAGACTTTTCGGACATCCTGTATATCTTAAATGGGGTTTTCAGGGGTAGGAACAAAGTTCCCTGATGAAGAAAAAAATATATATATAGTAAGATTACTAGTTAAATTTCTGTATTGAGTTTTATATTGATACTTTTAAAAATTCTTAGATTAGCCTATTTCATGCTTATATTATATATATTTTTTTTATCAATGCAAGTTTAAGAAGATTACACGCACGTGATCGCCACTTGAAAAGCTGTATTTCCCTCGATTTTCACTTAGGCGATATATTCGAGAAGGCAGTTTCGAGGAATAAAAAAATCACCTGTGCTGCAGTCACAGCAATATGTTTCTAAATTTTGCCTCTCCTCGGATTTCGTTAACCGGTGCTCGTGTTAAAAAGCATAACCATGATAATATTAAAATCCAGCACTTTTATTCCAAGTTGTATTATTGATTCTTAAAAATCGATAGCATTGGATATAGTCAATAGGATTATTGGAGATATTTATTAAAAAAAATTGATTGAAGGAGAGGTTTAGCGAAAAGTGAAATTCAAACTTTCAAGAAATTTTTCTACCAATATTACCTTTTTTAAGAAGAAATATTACAGATATATACGAATGTATGGTACTTATCGACATTCGGCGCTCCCCAGTTGAACGTGAACAATTCTTAAGCTTTCTTTACCTTTAGCAAAAGCGAGTTAAGTGTTCAGCTGTCTTTCCGGAAGTAATATCTTATTTTAAGAACGGGTGATAAATTGGAACCAATAAATTGCATGCTTTCTTTTTTTTTAGTTCCGCCTCCCTCTCCTTATATTTTCTTTCTAAATATAAAGGGCGACCTTTCAGAGCGGAATAAAGAGATTGCTCGATGGAATCCTAATTCTTTTTGAATCCTTCTATTTACGATAGGTTTTGGTATTTCTTTCGAATTTATTACGAGCTTTTCGATAGATTCAGTTCTTATATTAAATATGTATTTATGTGAGTTAGGTTTACAAGCTGTTCAGGGCAGTGCCGAAACTATGATTTTTTTTTTTTTCACCCGAGCTAATCATAAATTTTGGTGCCCGCCCCTTTCCTTTCCAAAATAAATTTATAAAGAAAAGTTTTCCACCCATTCCTCTTATATAAATAAATAACTATAATGAATATCATTAAAATATACTGTAACTCATAAAAATGCACTACACACATAATTTTAAATATGACCTAATTTTCACTAGCAAATGCATTTCGCTCTTAATTATTTAATTTTAAAGTTTTCTTTATTTTTCAATATTCACGTGTAAAGATATATTTGCATTGAAACTACAGTGTTTTGAAATATTATCATTTCGTCTTTTTAAAATCTGACAACAGTACATAACAAGTTGAAAATTGTACGTTAAACGTGACAAATGAGGTGCGTTCTTACTATAACTAGTTTAACAATGTAAAAAAATTATTATTTCAGTGAAATGAATTATATCGTCTGTTCCGAGCGAAATGATGAGCGTGCTTTTCTTTTCTCTTATTACGTATGATGCCACGTTTACAGATGCGAATTTTTTTTTCGACACCAGATAGCGCTTCAAAATTCCCCATGGAGATCTAGCTTTGCGAATGATTACCTCCATAGTTTAATATTTCTATGACTCACGATGAATGAATTTCTTGTGTTTATTTACTTTAATAGATTGAGATATTCGGCTGTTAACCTAATTTCCACTGAAGTTATCCCAGAATCTATACATTTTTTAATGTAACTCATCTCTCAAGCAAATAATTTTTTTGTACAATCTTTCTAAAAATGTAACTTTTAATGCAATTCTATTCGAAAAAATAATTTTGAATAAAAATGGCCGCTTGGCATATGAAAAAAGAAGTGATTAACCAGTGTTTGTTTTTCTCAGTCACACGACTTGCGCCTTTATTATATAGATAACGTATACCTTTTTAATAGAATAAAGAAAATTTCTTTTAACATTTTTTTAAGTTCCGATTCTATTTTCATGAAATTTTATATGACTTGACAAAATTCTTCAACGATTATATATATTAAATTTCAAACCATTCGGTGAGTTAATTTTTGCATTGTTATATGCGGACAGACGGATTGACCAGACGGCGACTATAGGTGCTACGTATTTATATAATTACGAACGCACCTAAAAATAACTATTTCAAATAATGAAATTTTGAATTTAAAAAAAAAAACCCTCAATTATACAAATTTAAAAAAATGATTGGACACTGTTCATCACAATATAGTCCAGTATATGCCTGCGAAATATTTTTAAAATACTATGCATAGTTTTTGATCCGATTAAACTTATGTAATTAATCTATCGCGCGTGACCGATTTCAACATTAACTGTTAACTGCTGTGACAAAAATCGTCGCATAGATACTGTGAGCGCGGTGTCTGAGACCGCTTGATCGAAAGATGAATAAAAGGCTCGATTAACTCATTAGGGATATATTATATATATTGTGTATATGTGTATATATTGTGTATATTATGTGATATTTGAGTATCCATTTCTAAGAGTGTAAGTTTCGTAGTAAACTTTATGTACAAGACAGTTGAAATTAATAATTTATTGAGGGTCCTCTTCACTCACTTGAAAACACTCACTCGCAAATGTTAATCCTATGGGCCATTATTTTTTCTAATATCTCGTTTGCATTTCAATATTTTTAAACGATTTTTTTTTTTTTTTTTTTTTTTTTTTTGCATTGGATAGCAGAGATCAATCTCTATTTCCGCCGTTTTGATTACTTTTTCGATTTTCTTTCCGGATTTGTTTTACGAAGATATTTTCACTTTCGGAGCCGGTTTAGAAAGTGAAACTATTTTCGTTAAAAAAAAAAAAAAAAAAAAAAAAAAAAAAAAATCCGGAAAGAAAATCGAAAAACTAAACAACGGCGGAAATAGATTGATCTGCTATCCAATGCAAAAAAAAAAAAAAAAAAAAAAAAAAAGTTTAAAAATATTGAAATTTAAACGAGATATTAGAAAAATAATGCCCCATAGGATTAACATTAGCAAGCGAGTGTTTTCAAGTGCGTGAAAAGGACTCTTAAGAAGTCTCTAAATATAGTATTAGAGCTCCAAACGAAACAAAATTCCACAAATATCTATAGTTAAGCTGAAATTTACCAATTAAATTGTGAAAATTGATAATAGCAGCGGTTTGTGAGATCGCTAACAATAGTTAAGGGTTAAATAGCGCCTAAAATAATTCTTCGATTTAAAAATTGTTTTCTTCGGCTTGGTTTCCTGTTTTATATGCAATAATGTTTTCAGTATAAGCCGAGAAAGTGAAAAAATACACAATAGATTCAAAAATACTGGCGGTGGTGATGGAAATATTTGTAACTTTATTTTAGAATCGAGATTTGATTAATAATCACACAAATAACACAAGAAGACTTAATATTTTAGATCCACTATCTTGCTCTGCACGTGAAATGTTTGTCTCTAGACATCGTGTTTAATTTCCGATCTAGATTGTAATGTTATTTGTTTTTCGTAATCCAATTTAAGCTGTAAATCCCACTGTATTTAGTTTTCAATAAATAAAAGATGTCCATTAATCTAACGAAGCAATATTTTACTTTATTTGTATATACACACATTTGTTGATGTAAAAAACGGATTTTTTTATATTCAGTTTTTATGTAATTTAAATTTATTAATATAATTAAATTTATTAATTATATTATTGAATATAATTATTAAAATTTCATATATTATTAATATAAGGTTTATATAAATTTGTAACAAATTTATATAAATTAATATATAAATGTGTAATAAAAAAAATATATGAATATGTAACCGGAGAATATATATATATATATTCTCTTTTCATAGAAAAACCTTGCCATTGTTGTATCTCATGCTAAAAACTTAATATTAAATTCGCTGCGTTTGAGTTGTATTTGCGTTTCGCATTGTAGTTTGTATTCGTTCAGTCTTACAGTCCTATATCTGGTCGGGTTAATCAACTGTATTCGAACCCGACCCGACTCGCTGTTCGGGTCGGGTTGATAATTTTTTTGTTGCATGTCAGGTTAACTTTAATTGTTTCGGGTTCGTTTCGAGTTTGGATTTGACTCTTGCAGGTAGGGTTTGGGTTGGCTCGATTTTTCAAAAGTCCAAGATATTTTTTCAGTTGAAAAACTATACATGTCAATATGAATGTACCTATATACAGGGTGTTTCTACAATCATGGTACAAACTTGGAGGGGTGGTACAGAACACTGTAACAAACAATTTTTGTATAGGAAAGCAGGGTCGGAAATCCATTTATATAGTCAAAAATACAGGGCGTCTCACTCCAATCCGAAGTCGCTTTTTCGTTCATAACTTTAACAGTAGTGAAGATATTTTAACAAAATTCGCAACACTCATTTTTGTTTGAATCGTAAGCATATTGTAAGGATTTTGTTAAAATATCTAAACTACTGTTATACAGTTATGAACGAAAAAGCGACTTCGGATTGGAGTGAGACGCCCTGTATTTTTGACTATATAAATGGATTTCCGACTCTGCTTTCCTATACAAAAATTGTTTATTACAGTTTCCTGTACCACCCCTCCAAGTTTGTCCCAATGATCGTAGAAACACCATGTATATATATTAGTTTTTCTTCATAAAATATCAAATTTATAGTAGAGATATGATTGTAGATTTTTTTTTTCATAATTGTATTAAATTATGGATAACGTTTCTTTTGTTTGGCGTTTCGGGTGGAAATTAAGTAAGATTTTCGGGTGGTATAATATAAAGACTATCTCTCTCTCTCTCTCTCTCTATATATATATATATATATATATATATATATATATATATATCTTTATTAACCATTGAGAAAATGGTTGTTACTTTCGGTCGAGAATGAACCAAATGATGTACGTATTTTACTATTTTAACCGTTTTTAACGAAATTCTGTAACTTTAGAAGAATTTTTTAAGCGTTTTTAATGAAATTCTGTAACTTTAAAAGAATTTATCTTTGAATAGGCAATAGAAATGCATAAAATCGTTACAAAAAGGATAGACGCAAATTATCAGATATAAAAAATAAAGTAGAAATTTGGTACTGTCGTGTTATAGCGGCTCCCAAAGATGAAATATTTTTGTTTCTGTTTTCATTAATATATTGTAAATTTGGTACTTTCGTGTTACAGCGGCACCCAAGGATGAATCGCAAAGCTACCAAGATTTATCGCCAGATTATAAAACATGTATGACATTATAATAATATATAATATATATATAACATTTCTTGACGTGGCCAAGTTATAGTCATTTAGGATGCATATATGATATATATATATGACATGTGTATGTGATGTATAGACGACATATAAGACGTAAATATGTGTATAATGACGTATATGGCACATATAGGAGTGTTTGGAATATATATATGCTATGCGTATATAGGATGCATATATAAGCTTTGCGATGATCTTGGCGAAATCATAACTGCAACCTTTGCATAATCACAATTGTGAGGGCCGCTATAACACGAAAGTACGGTAATTTATTTATATTTATTTATTTTCTTTTTTAAGCTTTCGGAACGTTTTCCCAATGGTTATTGTAATTTGTTAAATTACATATTTTTTTCTATACATTTGTTTTGAGTCAGGGTGTCTATAGATTTTTTTTTTTCAAATTTCTGGATTTGCAAACGGTGAAATACTATGATGGGCAATAATACATGAGACATTCTTTTTTCTGTTTTTTCCCCAATAGAAATGTGTGTGTTTCACATTATCTCTAATCAAAATTTGTGAATTATACATGAGTAAAAACGGTAGTTCTAATTGAAAAAAAAAATTGAAATGTTGTTCAGCTTCTTAAGTCATTTACGTCAAAACAGTTATTTTTGTAAAAGTTGCGAAATTTAAATTTTTTGTCCGGTCTAGTTAAGTTGTATTTAGAAAAACTGTTACCGTGCTCTAACAAGTAAAAAATATATTTTTTTTCATTTTTGAATGACCAAAACTTATAGAATTATAATATTTTGAGTTTTATGAAACTTCCGATTTTGTCTGACACCAAAAATAGGAAAACGCGATCTCCAGTATCTTAATTTAATTTATACAAAGGTAGATCAAATATAAAGTACACTTTCTTAATATCAATATAATTTTTTTTATTTGTTGTCAGGGCAACATAATTTGTTTACGGTCTAAAAATTTGTTTTGCATCGATTTATTCTTTATTCGTTCATTTATTTAGTCGCTAGCACTGTGAATAAACACAAAGTACCTAGTGAGGTTGCACAAAGTAATATTTGAAATTTTCAACAAATGAAAATGTAAAACTTTATTAAAATTTGGCACAGACTGAATGTATAATTCCTAAATGTGACCCTATCGAGGTCTCAAGTAGGAAAATGCTCAAGTTGTTTAAAAATAGCCGTAAAAAAGGTGAAACAAGACGATCCAGTGTAGAATATCGGATATAAAATGAAGCTGTTACTGAAGCGAAAACTGACAAAGTTCTGACTAATAATTTTTGAGATTACGCGGTATTTGGTACGTCAATTATCTTCACGAGTTACGTTTATATAATGCAGTATAGTAATGTTAATTTTTTTGAAAAAATTAAAGCTGCACATCGACCTAAAAACGTTCCATTCATCTTCTCGGTGACGAAAAAATACCTCACAACAGTTGCCAGATAGTCAAAAGTTAATTCCCCCAAAATTTCTGAATTTCCCCAAATCTGTGTCTTTTTTCCAAAAAAAAAGTCCCCAACAGAGTTTTTACTCAAAAATGTAAATTTTCAATTTATCACTATAAAAAATATTTAACTAATTTAAGCTCAAAATTTTCCCCCAAATCAAGCCTTTTTTTGAAAGATTTCCCCATTTACAAAAAATAAGTAAAATCCTCTATCTACGCAACCTACTGAGTTTCTGAATCTTTAGCAATTCATGATTGAAAGCGGAAAGTTGCCCTGTCGTTTCATGTTTATTTATGTTTACCAAATATCTAAATCTAAATTCTTATCTACTTCCGTTACAATTTGTTTTGAAGAAAAAATATTATATTCAAATTGACATTTAGTTTAGGAAAAGAGGGCAACAATGCTTTCTGATATTAATTATTCAGAATTTCGGTTATTATATTTATTTATTGGTGCATTGAAAAGTTAAGAAATATTTGAAAAAAAAAAAAAAAAACTGAGATAAAAAGTAATAATAGAACTTCCGTTGCCGCAACGTTAAGGAGATACACAAATAGGTGAAAATGATGCAAAGAAACGTGTTAATTGTAATGTTATAAATGACGAGCACGACTACGAGAATAATGATTGATATTTCCGACTTCAGAATTTTATTTTCATCATGAAGATAGAAAGTAGACACCTTATCTTCATGATTTTCATTTTCCGAGTCAAAAATGAGTTTGAGACATATCCAGTTTTGCCAAATGACTAAAAGCAAACTTTACGTGAAATGATGAAAAAAATTCCCCAAGTTTTCCCTCAAAAATGTTGATAGTCCCCAAAAATTTTCCCACGAATTACTTGTCCCCGAAAAATTCCCCTAAAGGTTCAAAATTCTCCGAAGTGGGGACAAAATCCCCAATCTGGCAACACTGCCTCATAACTAGAGGTGTAACGAAACAAAAATGTCATTGAAAATCATTTGGGTGGTTAGGGGGGGTGGGGAGAGGGAGAGAATCGTAAAAATTTTTCAGAGGATCGCATAAAATAAAATATGAGACTACAATTTTGAGTGAAATGAATATTGGAAAACAATTTAGAAAAAACTAAAAAAAAAAAAAAAAAAACTTTTTAAAAATCTTAAAAAAAAAAATTAAATTGCAGACGATAATTTAGATTAATTGAGAAAACAGAAAAACTAAATTTAAAACAATTTAAAGCTAAGAAAACCTTTTCTTTCAGAAAAGTTTTAACAAAAATTGCAGACGATAATTTTTATTTAGCACCGAAAAGATAGCGTATATGGAAAAACTTTAAACAAGGGAACAAACGAAAATATAAAAGAAAGAAAATTTTACACAAGATTGATTTTAATTTTTTTATGTCTCCAACTTAAATCTTTGAAGTATTAAACTTCAATAAACGTTTATTTTATTTTTGCCGAACTACAGATGTTTTTTGCCATCTCTTTCGCTTCAGTAATCTGACGCTCTTTTCAGAGAACAAAAATCTCTCTTCCTCGGAGTATTTTAAAGAGCTCCCAATCCATCAACAGGTTGTAGTGCGCAGACGTGGATTATTGTTGAATTAGTTTGCGCAATTAAGACTTCTGCATTCGATTTTTAATGCGCTCTTTCTATTCTCGGTACAAATTAAAGAATTTGTCGGACTTGCGTGTATGATTATAAGACAGAGAAGAGGGAGGCGAAATAGGATTTTTATTCTTC
Organism: Maratus michaelseni; assembly: GCA_963931845.1. Taxonomy (NCBI): domain Eukaryota; kingdom Metazoa; phylum Arthropoda; class Arachnida; order Araneae; family Salticidae; genus Maratus; species Maratus michaelseni. The sequence continues at coordinate 162,187,550 of OZ007597.1, forward strand.
ACTTTTATATTTCATCGCGGATTAGAAGATCAATAGATTTTGTTATCTGGGATGTTGTACTTTTTATAAAATTACGATTCATGAATAAGATGTATTGCAAGTAATTTTGATATAAATATTTTAATTCTTAATATCTTAAAAATAAATTTCAGCACATTAAAAGTTATTTTTAATTAATTTGGATTGTTTAAAAAAGCCATGATTTAAATAATTAAGGTTAAAATATGAAATCATTCTTTCGCTTCAAAAGATTTTAAAATAAGTGTTTATTTCTGGGGAAACAACTCTACAGCTTTTTCAATTTAAAACAAGTTGGAAATTGTACGTCAAACGTGACAAATGAGGTGCGTTCATACTATAACTAGTTTCAGTGAAATGAATTATATCATCTCTTATTATGATATGATTAATTTCCGTATAAAAACAAGACCCTTTTAAGTTGGCAACATTTTATCTTTTGTTGACATTTACTGAAAATTCCAGTGGGAATCTTAAGCCTATCTTTGAAAATTTCAGAACTTGAAATCCATATTTAGACTCTTTTTCCATTTAATATCTATTTCTCCGGAAACATCTATCCAAAAAACTGTCGGTAGATTACAGGATTGCTATAATTAAACAATTTTAGTATACAAATTCGGTTTTTAAATTTAGTAATACGGAAATATGATTCCGTTTTAAATAGGACGTAATCATCATGGCAACCTAGAATCATCACCTATCATGGGATATCATTGAATTAATTAGGCATGATAGGATTTAATAGAATGAAGAAAACTTTTATTAATATCTTTTTAAATTTCGATTGAGCTTAACAAAATTTGAAATGACTGGATAAAGTTCTGCAACTATAATATATATTAAATTTCAAACCATTCGGTTGGGTAGTTTTAGCGCTATTATATGCGAATAGATGGACGGACCAGACGCGAACTATAAGTGCTACGTATTTATAGAATTACGAACGCACATAAAAAGGGAAATAAATTCTGATTGCTAATAAAGAAAAAAATTGAGAGCTTTCATGTAATCAGGGGTCACAGCGTCCTATATTTTTTTATATATTTGATACCACTATTTTCAAACTATAAATTTCATGGTAGATTTCTTTAAAATGGGCAATAGAAGGATATTGTGAATATTATATTTTGAAAATAGTGGTGGGGATTATTTAAAAAAAATATAGGATGCTGCGACCCCTGTGTAATGCACCTAAATTTGAAATTGGTTGGACAACTTGGTATTTTTAAATTGCAGACCATGTTCTTTTTGTCTTATTATAATTTCTGCTAATAAAATAACAAAATTTAATTGCAACGACAAGATCTTTTGTTTGAATACTATTAAAATGTTTAATTATAAAATAGTTTTGCATTTTGACATCTCTTGTGACATCGTATTGAAGTTTTCGTGGTGTCATATATAAAATAATTTGCTATTCATAAAATACCTAGGAGTAATACAATTCTTTGACGCCTCAATTATACGAATTGCCGATCTCCTGATTAATTAAGACTAATTAAGATATAGATTTGAAATTGAGGTCGGGAAGGGGTGTCATCTGCCGGCTATTTTAGCGTAGCGTCTTCGTTATGTTCTAATTATCAGAAAAATGTAATTCTTTTTTTAATGATCACGTTAATGTAGGTGACGGTGGTTCTCTTGAACAAATTATTCATTATATTTGCGGGTATGGGGAGGGAGGGGGTTAACGCCTTTCTCTGAGATTGTAATTATCTCGGGCCCGGGCAACGCCGGGCGGGTTAGCTAGTTAGTATATAAAATTCAAAGTTTTCTATAACTACCAAAACAAAAAGCTTCAAATTTTGCAAGACAATAAAGAATATATAAATTTATTAAATGATGCCAGCTCTTAGCATGTTCATTAAGATTTTCACTGAAAAACATTGTAACTTCGAAACATTATTTTCTGCTTCCTGATTGGTTTGATTGAAAATGTCAACAATAACCTAGATCAGGGGTGCACAACCTTTTTCAACCCGCGGGCCAAAATGAAGAAAAAGTACCTTACCTGGGGCCAATGTAGTGTTGCATTTATAAACACATTTTTTTTTCTAATCTAATATAAAAAGTCAATATACCACTTTGATGAAAACATACTCAAATCTGAATATATATACTATTAATAAATTAATACATAATTAATTACATTTATAAATTAATTTTAATAAGCCAAACATATATACATAATTATTTCACAGAAGAGACAATTAATGTGATGGTTGGGATTGTATTTTTGAAGCTATTTTTGTTATGTTTGGTTCTAAAGTTGCAGTAGCAATATGTAAAACGGCTGAAAGGTTTTCATCAGTTAGTCGGTTTCTAGTCTTTGATTTGTTGACAGTCATCATAGAAAAAGATTGTTCACATATGTAGGTGCTTCCAAACATAGTTGCATACATAGATGCATTGCGTTTTAAATAAGAAAAATCATTAGGCAAATTCCTATAAAATTCAAGCAATGACTTTTCTTTGAATTCATTTTTATGAAAGTTTGAGCTCTGTAAGTCAATGAGCTCTAATTTAGCATTTTCAGGTGCCAAATTGACATCCACTGTAAATGGATTTGAAAATAACTCAATTTGACAATGGCATTTTTCAAAATCTAAAAATCTATCATGGAATGAATTGATTAAAATTTTTACCTGATCTTCGTAATCCATTTTCATCTTTGGAAATTTTTCTTTCATTTTTTTGCAATATGGGAAATGAGCAAAATTTTTTACCCGTAACTGTTGTTGAAATAACACTAACTTTCTTTTAAAAGCATTTACATTGTTTACCAACTGAAAGATGAATTGGTTCTTTCCTTGTAGTTTGATGTTCAATTCATTTAAATGACTTGTAATATCAGTTAAAAATGCTAAATCACACTGAAAACTGGCTTCTTCCAAGCGCCTGGTTTCCCTTCCATGCTCTTTGAGAAACGTAATGATTTTATCAAATAATTCAATAAAATGCTTAAGTGCTTTCCCACGACTGAGCCACCTTACTTCTGTGTAGTACACAACATCACTAGGAATATCCTCAAATTCAGCCAAAAATTCTTTAAATTCTCTGTGCCGCAATGCACTACTACGAATAAAGTTGATTGCTTCACAAACACGCTTCATTAGCTGTTCATAACCTAATTCTTTGGCACACAAATTTTGTTGGTGTATGATTCAGTGATATTGAAGTAACTCCATTTCACGTTCTCCCAGATGTTCTTTTACCAGTTATCATTCCAATAATTCCACCAGTCATTGATCGTGCTCCATCTGTTGTAATGCTAACAATTTTGTCCATATTCAAAGCAGCTCCATTACATAATTCTAATAAGCTGTGAAAAAGTTCTTTGCCAGTTGTTTGGCCTTTCATAGGGTACATTCCAAGAAGTTCTTCTGTTATGCAGAAATTCTTGTTTATACCTCGAATGAAAACAAGGAGTTGAGCTGTTGAGGTAATGTCGGTAGATTCGTCAGCAGCAAGTGAAAAATATTCAAAATGAAGAAGCAGCAAGCTTTACTTGATCTACAATGTCTTCACTTAATTGTTGAATTCTTCTCTGAACAGTCATTCTATTCAAACTTAAATTTTTAAATTTATTTGTTGTTTCGGGACAAAGTTTCTCTGAAGCAATTAACAAGCAATCTTTCAGAAAATCACCATCAGTAAACGGTTTTCCACGTTTAGCGATCAGCTGGGCAATATTCAGGGTTACCTCAGTGCAGGAATCCAATTCAGATGTCTGTTTTTGAAAATAACTGGTCTGGTTTATCAAAGATTTCTTCAGATGTTCAATTTTTACTGATCGTTCATATCCTTGAATAGATGAGAACGCAATGTGTTTCATTTCATAATGTCGTTTCACATTATATTCCTTGACTACAGCTATAGTAGAATTGCACAAAAGACAAATAATCTGGCCATTATGATTAATAAAACAGTACTTATCCGTCCACGAATCGACAAATTTTCGATTCGGAAAATCGCCTTTTCTTTTTTCACCGCTCATTTTTCCATATACAAGTAATAAACATCAACCGACTGCCGACCGGCAAGCATTCCAAAGATAAACGTCGAGTTGAGAAGATACATTCCTTCAGCCATTAGACACTTTGTTCGTTACATGCTATCAGCCAATCAGAGCTCAGTTTTAGTCTCATTGTAGATGCGATGCGCTCACATCGAATTTCTCTCTGTCGATCTTAAAGAAGTGCGGATATATCGCAACTTGACAGTTGAATACGTGCAAGTTACAAATAGCATGCTTTTATCGCGTCATCCAACCAGTCAATCAAGATGGCGATTGTTTTGATTTTAAAAACGCAAGCAGTTCAAGTAAAAACATGTAAGCTTTTAATTGGGGAAAAAAAATATATAATCTCTATTTTGGGATTATCCTTTTGGGATTGGGGGCCAATGAAACAGGCATCGCGGGCCACTTTTGGCCCGCGGGCCATAGGTTGTGCATCTCTGACCTAGATTATAAAACATGCAAGGGGGAGCTATGAAAAAATAAATAAAATATAAATTTTTATTGGTTATTTTTTTATAAACCGAAAACATTGAAGGGTGTCCATTACTAGAATGGTGTCTATTACTGGCACATCTACCCCATATAAATATACACTTCATTTTCAATACCAAACATTCTGTAGTAAACTTTAATAACATAAAAATTGCACGGCAGTTCAAGTATATTTATGACAGAGCATGCACAGACGGGCAACCAGGTAAACCGAATTCATAAACATTTTTCAACTATGTTGGAAAGTGTTAAACACAGAGACTATTCTCTAAATTTAGCATAGATTGTATATTTACATCCATAAAATTACTCAAGACTCTATAAATTTTATATAGGAAGAAAAAAAAATAGAGTTGAGGTTTTGCTGTTCATACTGCGAGTCAATTATAGATATTGAACGCGGGTATTTATTACCAGCACGTTATAACAGAAACAATTGCTTTTTCGAAAAATATGCGAGAAATTTACTTTTAGAAAAACTCAACAAATAAACTATACTACAGCCGTAAATTGAAATGAATTAATTATAGCTACCGTGTCTTTCTCTGCTTAAAAGGAAAATGAAGAAAATCTATTGCAAAATCAGATTTTTTTTTCCCTTCTAGTTTACCCCTTTCTCTCCTTCCCCCAAATAGTGTGAACTAATGATCGATAATTTTGACCGAATGCTTCTAACAGAAAACTAGAATAAGGTTACCGAGGATGTATTTAATTGTAAGTGTTTTTATAGAAAATTTTAATGTGTTTTCTTTAGCAAATTATATATACAGAGGTCAATCTAGACAAGATTGGGGGCTTATTTAAGGCCCCTTTACAAAAATCAATGTGATAAAACATAGCCTGCACAAAAATCCTCTTAATAAAACAGGCCCGTTCACAAACGTTTTTTATAATAAAATAGGACCCTTCACAAAATGCTGCTTATTAAAATAGACCCCTTTACAAAAATCCATTCCATAAAAACAAACTCTTCATTAATAAATTTTATTTTGTTAGGTTTTAAAATGTGTTATTTGCAAACAAAACAAGTTCACTTGAAAGGAAAACTTTAGCAGAAGGACTTAAAGCAGTTAATATTAATAAATACTTGGTTCAAATTTGAGTTACTGGATTTCATCTTTCGTTACAAAATGTTCACAAAAAATAACTTTTATTTTTCGCATAATAGGCCCCGACCAAAAAAAATAAATAAATAAAAATAAACGTACATTATGCGTAGAGAACTTTTGAATGTTTTTTAAAATAAAAATCAAAGAGCACAGAGAAACAGAGAGCATGTTTTAAAGCATGGTTAAAAGCATGTTTTTTTTAAATAAAAAAAAAACATGCTCTCTTTCAGTTTTTATTTTTTTTATTGGAGTGAGTTGTCCAGTGTGTTAATTTTTGAATTAATTCAATACTTTTTAATACTTATTTTTTTAATTATTTTTTTTTTTCAAATTTATACTTTAATTTTTATAAAAATATTCAGACACAAGAGTGTACATAAAATTCCACCCAAATTCTGTATTTCAAACTTAAAATTGGAACGTTTATTTTAATCAAAGCGCAGTGAGTTTTTTGTAATTCCACTCTAGATTTAGCATGCATTTGCGCGCTTATAATATTACATTAAACTATACTATACTATAATATTATATTAGGTTATAATCAATGCTGGGAAAATTTAAATTTTTTTATTATTCCCAGATCTTGCCTTATCTATTATATCAAGTGCGAAAGAAGTAGAAAAATGATATAACAATTTTATATTTAATTTTATTAATTTGTATTTACTTAAATGCTTGTTTTTCTTTTCACTGAGTTTTATTTTTTAAATAGGTTAATGATAAAAAGCAATTCTCTTTGAATGTTGTATTACTTAAAATAAATCTTGTCTCACATTTTTTTTGGAATCTGACATCTGTAGCATTTAGAACTGAATATTCATTAATAAAGTAATAACAGTTCTAAATAATTTCTGAATTGATATTACTTTAAACAATTTTTTTACTAGATCGGCGCAACTTATTGATAACTATTACACAGTGAACTCTCGTTAGTGCGGATTTCCAAGAGAGGCAATTTTTCGAACTAAACGAAGTAAAGATTTTAATATAGTGCAAAATAATCCATTTCGCTGAATAAATTAAATTCAGTTCATGACAGAAATTTAACAGTTTACCAATTGTATGCTAAAAGGAACAATTTTTTCTTTGATTTAGTAATTTTAATAAAAAAACAAGTTAATGACACTTTGTTAATACAAAAGAATAAATTACTTAGGACAAACGAAATATGAAAAAAAAAATGCTGTACTTACATAATTTTACTTTGCTTAAAGTAATCTCTTGCATTTCTTTGTGATAGTTGAAAAAATGATCTTTTTACTCCACCATTATCTAGTTTTCAGACACACTTGAAATTTTAGTCGGTTACATCACATTTTGATTGGTACAATGAATAAACATGGAATAATAATTTTTGAGCCAATTACATTTTTGGCGGTGGACTGTTTTCTTTCTCTTCATTGCTGACGAATTCTTAATCTTTCAATAATGAAAGTGACACCAATTTTTTCTTTTAAATACTATACAGAATTAGTTCAGATCCTGCCCGGCAATTTCTGAAAAATTTGTTCGCTTTATCCGGTGAGTAGTACGTATTAAGGGGGCTCATAGATTTTGAAACCTTTCCACCGCCAGTAAAAAGTGATGTGGTTTCGAGTTCTCATAATTTTTTTAATACTTATTGAAAATGCACAAACCTCTGTAATATATTTAAGTCATGTTTCAGGCTTTATAAACTGCAAAAACAAACTTTTATAACATAATAAAAAATACCGTTCAATTAATATTGCAAAAATGTTCAGAAATTTTTTCAGCGATCCGTAAGATTTACAAAAAACTGTTCTAGGAATCAGCTTAAAAATTAACATGTGGTTATATTAATGTATTATCTCAAGAATGAATTAATATTATTGAGATAGTTAAACATTTTCGATACTTTTTAATGACTTAATTTTACAAAATAATTTCTATTATTCAAATTTAATTGAATTTTTAAAGTGATTTCTCTCAAAATTTATGTATCATTAATTCATTCCATTAAATGTATTTTCGAGTTCATTTTAACATAAGTTTTATGTTCATATATGTTTTTTAAATTATCTGACGGATGACGGATCGTGACATACCATGCGAAAACATTTCTGAAAATTTTGCGATATTAACTGAACTATATATTTTTTTATTATATTACAATATAAGAGTTTAATTTAAAATTTTATAAAGCCTGAAATATGGCTTAAATATATTGCAGAGGTTTGTGGAATTTCAATAAGTATTTAAAAATTTATGAGAACTCGAAAACTACATCCTATTTTACTGGCGGCAGAAAGATTTCAAAAGTATAGGACCTCCGCACCCCCTCCTAAAGCGATGTCCTTAACATTAATTACAAATAAGAAAATGATGGGATAAACGAAATTGTTCTCATTAACTGGAGATACGTATTAAGTGGAGGCCTATTAAAGAGAGCCCACTGAATTAGGAAAACATAATTGCGTCCAAAAATTGTATTGTCTTCAACAGCTTTACGGCAAACGGTTGCGGGTTGCTTTGCCTGTAAATCTACTTTTACGGCTATAAGTGTCTTGTAGCAGGTAAGATTGAAAAATGGTTTTTGCTGTTGGGATATTTAGTTACAGCGGTTAGTATTTGTCGGCGATTCCGATAGCAGAGATGCGAAGAAATATATTTATTAGCCTTGCAGTTTCTTTTCAAAGCAATATGTCATTTATTCACTTTTGTATTGTTTTACATGCGGAGTGATAATAAGTAAAAATATTTTTTGTTCGGAGAAATGGTTTTGCTATGGTAAAATGATTTTTTCTGTTGTGATATTTAGTTAGTTACAGCGGCTAGTATTGTCGACGACTCCGTAGAAGAGATGAGAAGGAAGACATATAGAATATTTTTATTCATTTTTTAGTTTGTTTTCAAAGCAATATCTCATTTATTCACTTATATATTGTTTTATTTGCGGAATGATAATATATCGAAATAGCTTTTATTCGGAGTAATGGTTTTTGTTATTGAGATGTTTCTTTTCAAAGCATTATGTCATTTATTCACTTTTATATTATTTAACTTGCGAAAGGATAATAAGTACAAATATTTTTTGTTCGGAGTAATGGTTTTGCTATGGTAAAAGGTTTTTTTTTTTTTTTTGCTGTTGTGATATTTAATTACAGGGGTTACTATTGACGAGTCCGTAGAAGAGATGAGGAGAAAGACATATTTTTGTTCCTTTTTCAGTTTATTTTCAAAGCAATATCTCATTAATTCACTTATATATTGTTTTACTTGCGGAATGATAATAAAAAAGAAATAGCTTTTATTCGGAGTAATGGTTTTTGGACGGTAAAATGGTTTTTGTTATTGAGATGTTTCTTTTCAAAGCAATATGTCATTTATTTACTTTTGTATTGTTTTACATGTGTAATGATAATAAGTACAAATATTTTTTGTTCGGAGTAATGGTTTTGCTACGGTAAAAAGGTTTTTGCTGTTATATTTAGTTACAGCGGTTAGTATTGTCGCCGACTCCGTAGAAGAGATGGGGAGGAAGACATATAAAATATTTTTATTCCTTTTTCAGTTTATTTTCAAAGCAATATCTCATTTATTCACTTATATATTGTTTTACTTGCGCAATGATGAAAAATAGAAATAGCTTTTATTCGTAGTAATGCTTTTTAGACGGTAACATGCTTTTTTGTTATTGAGATATTTAGTTACAGCTTTTAGTATTGTCTGAGACTCCGTAGAAGAAATGCGAGGAGGGATATATATGAAATATTTTTATTCGTTTCGCAGTTTATTTTCAAAGCATTGTCATTTATTTATTTTATATATTTGTTTTACTTGTGAAAGGCTATTAAGTACAAATATTTTATGTTCGGAATAATGGTTTTGCTACGTTAAAATTGTTTATGTTGTTGGGATATTTAGTTACAGCGGTTAGTATTGTCCGAGACTCCGTAGAAGAAATGCGAGGAGGGATACATATGTAATATTTTTATTAGTTTCGCAGTTTATTTTCAAAGCATTGTCATTTATTTATTTTATATATTTGTTTTACTTTGACTTGTGAAATGATATAAAGTACAAATATTTTATATTCGGAATAATGGTTTTGCTACGTTAAAATTGTTTATGTTGTTGGGATATTTAGTTACAGCGGTTAGTATTGTCTGAGACTCCGTAGAAGAAATGCGAGGAGGGATACATATGTAATATTTTTATTCGTTTCGCAGTTTATTTTCAAATTGTCATTTATTTTATATATTTGTTTTACTTGTGAAAGGCTATTAAGTAAAAATATTTTATATTCGGAATAATGGTTTTGCTACGTTAAAATTGTTTATGTTGTTGGGATATTTAGTTACAGCGGTTAGTATTGTTTGAGACTCCGTAGAAGAGATGAGAGGAGGGAGACATATGAAATATTCTTATTCCTTTCGTAGTTTATTTTCAAAGCATTGTCATTTATTTTATATATTTGTTTTACTTGTGAAAGGCTATTAAGTACAAATATTTTATGTTCGGAGTAATGTTTTTGCTACGTTAAAATTGTTTATGTTGTTGGGATACTTAGTTACAGCGGTTAGTATTGTCTGAGACTCCGTAGAAGAAATGCGAGGAGGGATACATATGTAATATTTTTATTCGTTTCGCAGTTTATTTTCAAAGCATTGTCATATTTTATATATTTGTTTTACTTTGACTTGTGAAATGATATAAAGTACAAATATTTTATATTCGGAATAATGGTTTTGCTACGTTAAAATTGTTTATGTTGTTGGGATATTTAGTTACAGCGGTTAGTATTGTCTGAGACTCCGTAGAAGAAATGCGAGGAGGGATACATATGTAATATTTTTATTCGTTTCGCAGTTTATTTTCAAATTGTCATTTATTTTATATATTTGTTTTACTTGTGAAAGGCTATTAAGTAAAAATATTTTATATTCGGAATAATGGTTTTGCTACGTTAAAATTGTTTATGTTGTTGGGATATTTAGTTACAGCGGTTAGTATTGTTTGAGACTCCGTAGAAGAGATGAGAGGAGGGAGACATATGAAATATTCTTATTCCTTTCGTAGTTTATTTTCAAAGCATTGTCATTTATTTTATATATTTGTTTTACTTGTGAAAGGCTATTAAGTACAAATATTTTATGTTCGGAGTAATGTTTTTGCTACGTTAAAATTGTTTATGTTGTTGGGATACTTAGTTACAGCGGTTAGTATTGTCTGAGACTCCGTAGAAGAAATGCGAGGAGGGATACATATGTAATATTTTTATTCGTTTCGCAGTTTATTTTCAAAGCATTGTCATTTATTTATTTTATATATTTGTTTTACTTTGACTTGTGAAATGATATAAAGTACAAATATTTTATATTCGGAATAATGGTTTTGCTACGTTAAAATTGTTTATGTTGTTGGGATATTTAGTTACAGCGGTTAGTATTGTCTGAGACTCCGTAGAAGAAATGCGAGGAGGGATACATATGTAATATTTTTATTCGTTTCGCAGTTTATTTTCAAATTGTCATTTATTTTATATATTTGTTTTACTTGTGAAAGGCTATTAAGTAAAAATATTTTATATTCGGAATAATGGTTTTGCTACGTTAAAATTGTTTATGTTGTTGGGATATTTAGTTACAGCGGTTAGTATTGTCTGAGACTCCGTAGAAGAAATGCGAGGAGGGATACATATGTAATATTTTTATTCGTTTCGCAGTTTATTTTCAAATTGTCATTTATTTTATATATTTGTTTTACTTGTGAAAGGCTATTAAGTAAAAATATTTTATATTCGGAATAATGGTTTTGCTACGTTAAAATTGTTTAAGTTGTTGGGATATTTAGTTGCAGCGGCTAGTATTGTCTGAGACTCCATAGAAGAGATGCGAGGAGGGAGACATATGAAATATTTTTATTCCTTTCGTAGTTTATTTTCACAGCATTGTCATTTATTTTATATATTTGTTTTACTTGTGAAAGGCTATTAAGTACAAATATTTTATATTCGGAGTAATGGTTTTGATAAGTTAAAATTGTTTATGTTGTTAAGATATTTAGTTACAGCAGTAAGTATTGTCTGAGACTCCGTAGAAGAGATGCGAGGAGGGAGACATATGAAATATTTTTTATTCGTTTCGCAGTTTATTTTCAAAGCATTGTCATTTATTTATTTTATATATATTTATTTTACCTGTGAAAGGATATTAAGTAAAAATATTTTATGTTCGGAATAATGGTTTTGCTACGTTAAAATTTTTTATGTTGTTGGGATATTTAGTTACAGCGTACATTATCACCAACTTCGTAGATAGATGCGAGGAGAGATATGCGAGATATTTTTTTATTTGTATGTTCAGTTTATTTTTAAAGCAATGTGCCATTTATTTATCTATATATTCTTTTACTTGCGGAAGGATAATAGAGAATAGCTTTTGCTCAGATTAGTGTCGCATTTTTTTTAAAACCGAATATCTGGAAAAAGTGCACTTTTTCGAACAAAAACTTTTATAAAACTTGGTTCTAGTTATAATATTTCTTTACGACATGTTGAATGCGTCACGTACATTCGTAATCAAACAGAAAATAACTTTTCTTTTTTAAAATCAATTCAATTGTATTATAAAGAAAGGGCGTCGAACCCAAGTGTCGCAGCGGGTCAGTGTTCATCACTGTATTTGAATAATAATCTTCGCTTTATTTAACCGCAGTATTTCTATCAACGAAGAAGTATGAGATTACTATTCAGAAATAATGGTGAAAATTGGATCGCCGAGACGCGGATTCGCCATTTCTGGTGCAAAGTGATGTTTAATTTATACACTTAAAAACTTGATTAACATAATTAATAATGAAGAAATTTTTAAATATTTAATAATTTTGTATAAAGCATTCTCCTAATCTTTGTGTTTGCGGATTCAGGCCTTTTTTACTCTTTTATCTAACTTTGTTTTTCTGTATGTAAAGTTGGAATTTTGTAATCTATTTTTTACTCCTTGATATGCTAGAAATATAAAGATTAAGAGTGCACAGGTGTGTTTTGAATGACAGTACATCAGTTTAATATTTTTAAAAACTTAATTATAAATTAATAAGTGATTTTAAAGCATTTTTTTCAGATGTGGCAAATTGCCACATATTCTGTATAGCTACAACTTTTTACGAGTTACAAAAACAATGAAGTTAATTATGTGCCCAAACCACTCTCACCAAAAATAGACCAACTGGCAGTGAAACTGCAAAAAACGAAATATTTTAAACATTAAAAACTAGAAAAATATACAACATTAAAGACGTGGGTATAAAACATCACAAATTTACTGAATGGTGTATACAAATGTCAAATTTAAAATTTTATACATACATTAAAATTGAAAATATAGACGTTTCGACCAATTTCTATGGTCATCCTCAGGAAATATTTGTTATATTGCTTTTAAAGTTTCAAATGCGAAAAACAATCCGCCCGTTGCCACATTATTATTGCCGTCCACAAATTAAAAAAATTAACTAGGTTAACGTATTTAATGTTGTAATGTTTCATGGTGTAATTGTCCAGCATTTATATTAGAAAAATATAAATAAAAAATAACGAGTGAGTGTAAAACATTTTATCATTTAATAGTTTAATATTAATTAAATTATGATTATACGCTGAGAAAGCGATTTGAAAATCCTGAATAGATAGTTTAAATAATTTTTTTTTCCTTTCTTGCTGTCATACATTACAAAAAGAAACAAAATTAATGTACTTTTTAATAAAGTCACTAGTATCAAGCGTAAATCAAGGCGGTGAATTTTCAATAATCGAGGCGTACGCAAAGTTAACGTATTGTAACGGAATGATTTTTTTGGAACTAGATGAATTGCAGTCATGAAATTAGGCGTGATTTTAAAGATGAACATTGAATGCTTATAAAAGAGAAGTTAAAAAAAAAAAAAACTGTGTTTTCCTTTTACCTAAATTGATCTAAACTAATCTAAGTTTCATATTTTTATTATGCAATATATCTTCAGACATTGAACAAGATAATTATTAAGGTGGAACAAATGATTGATTCATAATTTAGGAGGGTATAAAGGGTTAAAGAATGATTCTTGAAACAGGCGTGTGTCTGTTTTATAATTAACTAAATTCAAGACATAAGATCAATGTTTGAAAATTATAAATATACTAGCTAACCCGCCCGGCGTTGCCCGGGACCGAGATAATTACAATATCTGAGAAAGGCGTTAACCCCCTCCCTCCCCATACCCGCAAATATAATGAATAATTTGTTCAAGAGAACCACCGTCACCTATATTAACGCGATCATTAAAGAAAGAATTACATTTTTCTGATAATTAGAACACAACGAAGACTCTACGCTAACATAGCCGGCAGATGACACCCCTTCCCGACCTCAATTTCAAATCTATACCTTAATTAGTTACCTAAATTTTTGTTTATTAGTAAAAATTGGCAATTATTTCCTTTCATTTTCGCAAACTAAATGGAGGGATCGGCCAGAGAATCAGATCTCTTTGTAGTTCAGTTTTTAATGAAAGCAGATCCCTGTCTGAAACTTTCTAGGATTGTTTTCATTGGCGCCGACAGATTTTTGGCAGTTTTTTGCATAAATTTAAAAAAATTACCAACCGAAATTTTCAAAAATCACATAGTCAGATGCAGAATATTTTTTTACATACGCTTAGAAATTTTCAAATTGATGTCTCAATTAGTTTTCTTAAAATTCGCTAATTAGTAAAATAATTTCCAATTCGTTCATTTCCGCTTGCAAATCCAATGCGCCGGTTCGTTTCTTTCGCCATTTTGATTTAAAAGATGTCATTTTAGAAGCGATGGTTAATGAGAATCTAATATCTGGCTAATGATCAAAATATTAAAAAATAGAGGGTCAGGTGCACCAAGTGAGGGTTTGAACTACCTAAATCTAAATTTACAGACTTCTAGGTGCGCTAAATTTTCCAGCCATCGCCCAAAGACACACACACACACAGAGCGAAACTTTATTTTATTAGTATAGATATCCGTCTGGCATTTATTATAGCATTTTCTAAACATAATCTATATTATTTCTGTTGTTAACATATCTTTTTCTATGAATTTACGAAATGCACAACAACGAATGAGGTATCATTTGAAAGGTTTTTAAAGAAGCTTCTGACATAATACACTCACATTTCGTTAAAACATGGTTTTTGATTAAACATTTCTGTTAATTAAAAATTGCATCGGCATTGTTTTCATTAATACAATGAAAGCTTTTTCTTCAAATTAGTATTGCCACAAATTTGAATAAACACTACATAGTAACGTTTTCGTCTCCGGTCCGGAGCGTCCTCAGTTGTAATTGCAAACACTTCTGTGCTGCCGTTTATTAGATCTTTGGGGATTGAGAGATTTCCTTTACTATGGGGATTGAGAGATTTCCTTTTTTTCCCTTTATTAGTTTAATAAAGGGAGAAAAACTGTAATATAAACAAATAAAGGGGAAAAAAGCGTAATAAAGGAAATCTCTCAAAAACCTAAAGATATAATAAACGGCAGCACAGAGGTGTTTGTATTTACAATTGAGGACGCTCCGGACCGGAGACGAAAACGTTATTGTGTAGTGATGGTTTTAATGAAAACTATTGGCCATTTTTAATGACTCATGTTTTTATAATGACTGTCTATATAATGTCTGCTTGTAAAAATTGGTAATATATACATATGTCTTCTAGAAAAATTCTACTTTTAAAAACTACTGCAGAATTTTTCTAGAAGGTTGGTTTACAAGATTACAGAAATTTCCGCCGAATGAAGCATGTATAGTTCCACCAGAATATGTGGTCCTACTGTGACGTATACTCCTTGGTGATTTAATAATTTAAACGCATAATTTTTGAATGTGAACATGTGTAAACATCAGCTTTGGTTTTCGATTGATATTTGACTGAGTAGGAGCTTGTATAAAGCTTGAAAACGTCTATTGTAATTTGTTTTATTATTTTGATATTAATGTGTTTTTTAAGTTTTATTAAATGTCTGATTTAATTTTTTTTCTTTTTAAATTGTTATTCAGACTTAATATGTTTTAGTTATTTTTAACAAATACTTTTTTGGAAATTTTTGGAATTTTTTCGAAATTTCAGTAGCAGTTTTTTGGGGGTATAATCTTGTATTGTAATTGAGTCCCTTATCCTGTGCCGGAAAGTTTGGCGAGTTTTTTTGCGATAAATGTTTCTATTTGACGGTTGCGATCTTTTGGCGCTTGATATAATTTGGTAAAATTATGAATAAAATATAATATAAATAAAATATATATATAATATGTAATATAAATAATATATAAAATAAAATTTATTATAATATATATTATTGCATATTATTACTATATTAATACGGAAAACTCTTCTATTAGAACGCAAGGCACGAAAAAATTATACAAGTTTCCTTCTTATGTAATAAGCTAATTTTTTTTTTTTCTAAAAGACCTGTCAATGTCACTCTCATAATTTTCACCAAGGAATATGCTGCATTCACAAACACAACACGCCTCAATAGCATATAATAAATTTCATTGCTACCTAAGCATACGAAATTACGAAAGTTTCAGGTCCGACAGATAGTCGAACATTAATACACTTTACACACTTTTAAACTCTGCTTGAATGTGTTTAAAAAAAATCCCTTAGTAAAAACTAAGCAAACTGTTGCTAGGTGGAATTCGTTTCCTTATAAACAAATCGAACTAAATTATTCCCGCAGAGCTTCATTGGTGTAGGGGTAAAAATCTTTACGTGTAGAGGCTCTATATTCCCAGTGGATTTCAATACAGGTGTGCACCTCATTTTAATAATTTTATAATCATGCCGTGCCATTATTTTACGAAACTATTCCAGCACTTTTGCGCTAACAGTGGAAAAATTACTTAGAAAACTAATGGATCATGAGGGATTTTACTTAAAAGTGCAAAAGAATTTATGATTTGTTAATTCTTTTTTAGACTTCGCGGAAGTGAAATTAGTTATACTTTTTTACATAGATTCAAAAGTCCTTGGGGCAAACTTCAACGGTAGGTCAGGTATATGTCACTTTTACCGACTTTCAACATAGGAAGTTATGCAATTTGTTTATATATAATATATATATATATATATATACTAGCTGACCCGCCCAGTGTTGCACAGGCCCGTGAAAAAATTGCACGAAAAAACTCTAAAAATCGTAATAAGAAATCGCGAAAAATTTAAAAATCGCTGCCCGAATTCCGAATATACGTTATTGAAAAGACAACAAAATTTACTATATTGGGAAAGAAGATTGAACCAGAATTTCCTTTTACGAATGTAAAAAATCGCCGCGGAACTCAAAAACAAAACAACTGAAAATCTCATTAAAAATTCAAAAATTGCAGAGGACAAAATTTGCTATAATGGGTTAAAACATTGTAACCGGAATTATTTCATGAATGTCAAAAGATTGCCGCAAAGTGCGAAAAATTGCATTGTAGATTGCATTAAAAATCGCTTAAAATTCAAATATCGCGGAGGAAAAATTTAATATATTAGGCTCAAAGTTTGAAACCTAATTAATTCCTTTTACTATAATGTTAAGAAATCGCTGCAAAAATCTTAAAAATCGCATAAAAATTCAAAAATTGCTATACAAATTTCGAACAAACTTTATTGAAATTGGGCTGAAAGATTGAAACCGGATTCCTTTTACTAAAGTGGAAAAATTGTATTAAAAAAAATCTAATACAAAAATCCAAAATCGGTCTTCAAAGTGCATAACTTGCTGCCAAATCTTGTAGCTCTTTGTGCAGTAGTCTCTTCCAAAACACAGCACACACAAGGAAACTTCTTTCCTTATTATTTAGATAATATATATATTTCATGTATGTCTAAGCATAATTTTTGAACGAATGATCAGATTTTAATTTTTTTATGTTAAGGACTCGTTTTTGTGATGGTCCCGAAAATTTAATAAGAATCCAAAAATCATGTATTTATCTTTTTATCTGTGCTCTTGTTTTTTAACATTTTCCAACACAGCTGAAAAGTGTTTTTTCTTCGGTTTGTCTGTCTGTTCTCCAACTCGCGTAAATATACTTGCATTACAATGTAACTGATATGTCATTGAGATCTATTATAGTATGCATGCTATTGAAAATGAAATGTATAGCATTTATAATTCGTTTACAGGACCACTCAAAAGAATTCTATTACATTATGGTCTATGGGGGAAAATCGTTTGCAATGTATTTTATTGATGTTGCACGATTTAAAACATATTGTAATTCATATACATCACTGAGGTGCACTACAAGATGCTTACTGTAGAAGGAATATGGCGTGTATAACATTTATCGTTCATTTAATAGGAGCACACGATAATTCGCTATCTATGAGCGATAATTTTTGTAACCTTGCTTTCATTGTGGTATGTGTTTTTATCATGTTTTTTTTTTTGCATATTTCTTGTTGTGTATAATTTCTGTAGATCATATACAGGGTTGCACAAAAGAATTTGAGTACATTTTCGTTTATTGGCGGAAATTGCTGAAAGGGAATTTTCAGCTGTGTTATGCGTTTCCTAACTAAACTCAATTTTAACATATTATGTAACATATATATAAATCTAAAGATCATATGCAGGGCTGCATAAAATAATTTAGATACTTTTCAGAGTATAAATGGTTATTTCTGAAATTGTGTTTTCAAATGTGTTACCCGTTTTCCCAATTGTTTACTTTCACTTTGGGCAGGGCTAGTTGAGCTTAAGCCGAAAGTTAGTCCTCCACGCCTAGTTTGACCTTGTTTACTTTCATCTTATTAAACTGTGACGTTTAATTACAGTATTCTGAATGTGTTGGAAAGTGTTTCATAACCTATTCTCGAGGCATGATTTTTCTACCTTTATAGGGTCTTACTTTTGTAAAACTGACCAATCATCATTTGAATTTATGATACACAGTATCGCTATTTTTAAAATAATGCGATGTCAGTTTTTTTTTCTTTTACAACATGTCCAAAAATTTTAATTTTGCCATCTATAGTTCATTAAAATAAAATACATATACTAAAAGTGACTACAGTAAGCACAAAGGCTTAAAAAAAACCCCTTTAATAAACAAACCGAATAATATCGTACACACAACGGTGACATTCTCAATACCTGTAATGATAAATTAACTATTTTTATATAAAATTTGAAATATGTACCTGATAAAAAACACATGAGATTTCAGGTATCGTGAAAGCAGAGGCTTTAAAAAATATGATCATCTATAAATGTGATTTATTTTATCTTTTTTTATTTTTAAACTTTGTAAACTTAAAAACCTTATTTTTATTACAACACATGCTTTCTCCAGCTAACCCTAACCTCCCCCTCCACAATAAGTAAGTTTTCAATGTTTTTTTTTAAATATTACAAAACATTTTTTACAAATTAGTTTTGTAAACCGACATGTTTCTTTTACCTCCTAAATTTAAAACTTTTTTGAATTAATGTATAAGCAAGCTGCAGAGGGTATCTTTATCTGGTATTTCACATTTGATTTTTTTTAATATTACAAAACATTTTTTACAAATAGTTTTGTAAACTTATATATTTATTTTACCTCCTAAATTTAAAACTTTTTTGAATTAATGTACCAGCAAGTTGCAGGGTATCTTTATCTGATATTTCACATTTGATTTATCTTGATGTAGTCAACCGCCAGATTGAATCAGGATAATAAAGACAGTAGTCTCAAACAGAAATTGACCAAAATCGTAAAAATGTCTATGTCTAAGTATATTGTTAACTGTGTTTATCTCAAATTCCCGTTTCCTTGGCAACCCACTTGTAAGAAGTTTGTCTTAAAATAATGATTTCTATAGCGATTGGTATAGAATTTAAACATGCTTGACAGAATTGAGGTAATAAAAGGAAAAAAAAAAGCCCTTTTTTTCTAACTAAAATAATTCAGTGTGACGGATGAATATAAAATTCTGTTTCAGAAAGACTAAAATATTCTAGGAGATTAATTGTTGATTAATGATACTACCCCACACACAATAAGTCAGTTTTTTTATAAATAGTTTTTTGTAAACCGATGTGTTTCCTTTAATATTTAAAACTTTTTAAAATTAATGTACAAGCAAGTTGCAGGGTGTCTTTATCTGGTATTTTACATTTGATTTATCTTGATGTAGCCAACTGCCAGACTGAATCACTCTAAAAATGACAATAGTCTCAAATAGAAATTGACCAAAATCGTAAAAATGTCAACCTTCAGTATATCGTAAACTCTGCTTATCTTGAAATCCCGTTTCCTTGTCAACTCATTCGTAAGAAGTTCCAGCCTGTCTTAAAATAATGATTTCTATAGCAATAGTTAATAGAATTTCAACATGTTCGACATAATTGAGGAAATCTAAAGAAATTGTCTTTCTTTCGAACTAAAGAGCAGTGTTACGCAGGGATATAAAATTCGGTTTTAGAAAGACTAAAATATTTTAGGAGATTATTAATTGTCGATTAATAATACCCCTCCCCCTCTCTCACACACACAATTAGTCAGTTTTAAATGTTTTATTACAAAACTTTTTTTTATATAAATAGTGTTGTAAACCGATATGTTTCCTTTATCTCCTATATTTAAAAAAATTGAATTGCAGTTAAAGTACAAGCAAGTTGCAGGGTGTCTTTATCTGGTCTTTTACATTTGATTTATCTTGATGTAGCCAACTGCCAGACTGAATCACGATAAAAAGGCAGTAGTCTCAAATAGAAATTGACCAAAATCGTAAAAATGTCAACGTCCAGTATATTGTAAACTTTGCTTATCTTGAAATCCCGTTTCCTTGGCAACTCATTCGTAAGAAGTTCCAGTCTGTCTTAAAATAATGATTTCTATAGCAATTAGTATAGAATTTCAACATGTTCGACATATTTGAGGAAATCTAAAGAAATTGTCCTTCTTTCGAACTAAATCCAGTGTGACGCAGAGATGTAAAATTCTGTTTTAGAAAGACTAAAATATTCTAAGAAATTATTAATTGTCGATTAATAATACCCCCCCCCCCCCCCACACACACAATAAGTCAGTTTTCAATTTTTTTTACTATTTCAAAACTTTTTCTATATATATAAATAGTTTTGTAAACCGATATGTTTCCTTTAATATTTAAAACTTTTTAAAAATTCAAATAATGTACAAGCAAGTACAAGTTGCAGGGTGTCTTTATCTGATATTTTACATTTGATTTATCTTGATGTAGCCAACTTCCAGACTGAATCACGCTAAACAAGACAGTCGTCTCAAATGGAAATTGACCAAAATCGTAAAAATGTCAACATCCAGTATAACGTAAACTCTGCGTATCTTGAAATACCGTTTCCTTGGCAACTCAGTCGTAAGAAGTTTGTCTTGTCTTAAAATTATATCTATAGCGATTGGTATAGAATTTCAACATGCTCGACATAATTGAGGAAATTCTAAGAAATTGTCCTTCTTTCGAACTAAATCCAGTGTGACGCAGGAATATAAAATTTTATTTTAGGAAGACTAAAATATTCTAGGAGATTATTAATGGTCAATTATTTATTTATTTGATCTCTAAAATTTGTTAAAATTTGTTTTGTAAACTGATAATTTTTCTTAATCTTCTATAAAAAAAATATTTTGTAAAATATTAGAGTAAAAAATGTATTTCTTTAAAAACTAAAACGAAATGTGATAAAACTTTAAATATATTTTCTATCTGCAATAACAGAATATTCTGAGAGATTATCTGAATGTTAATGTAAACCAAGTTTTTTTAATAATTTGTTTTAGAAACAGATTTTTCTTTCTTATGCATTTAATTTTTTTTAAATGTAAGTTTTAAGTGTTTTTAAAAATGCATAGTTTTAAAGCTTTTAATGAATAATGTAGGTAATTTGTAAGGTGTTTTTATTAGTGATGAGCTTAACGATTATTTTGATTATTCGAATGAATCATTCGGGCATACGCAGAAGCATAGCTGTCAATCGTCAAAAATTGAATAAAAATTGAATAAAAAATATTTTATTCAATTAAAACTAGAAATTTTGAAAAGGAAAAAAAAAAAAAGAGTTTCTGATTAATCAAACTTTTTTTTTTTTCAAAAATTCTGGTTAGTAACTGAATATTTTTTTTTTTTTTTTAAAGTTTGACAGATATGTTTCTGCGCATGTCCGAATGATTCATTCGAATAATCAAAATAATCGTTATGCCCATCACTGGTTTTTATCTGGTATTTTGCAATTGATTTGTCTTAGTGCAAATTTATTATGAATGGATGTTATATGATACATGATTTTACAGTATAATACTAGAATCCCAGTTGCCAGTATTATACCGTAAAATTAACAGTAATAAACATTAAAATAAGCAATAATAAGCTAAGGGTATAATAGTGGCAGCTGGGGTGCCAGTATTATACTGTAAAATCAACATTTTTTATTTGCTGTGTAAAACACATTTTGCACACTCTTTTCAAATTATTTGGATGAAAAGAGGGATTTCTGTGATTATTATTTTTAGACATCTGCCTTTTCTAAATTAAACACAGGTAAAATGAGAGTTCAAACAGTGAAGTTTGTTATAATCTGACTGTAAAAGAGAAGGTACATTTTATTAGCTGTCACAAGAAGAGAACAGATCAAAATCAAAAAAAATATCAACGTCCAGTATATAAACTCTGTTTACTTAAGAACTCTGTCGTAAAAGTTATCAGTCTGTTTTATAAGAATTGAGTGGCGGTTGTTAGACAATTGATTCGTTTATTTTAGAAAAGGCACAACACATTTTTCAACTTTTACACCAGAGATAAAAAAAAAAAAAAAAAAAAAAAAAAAAAAAAAAAAAGCTTTATATGGCAGGATTTTTTTTGTTTTTTGCAATTTTTTAGATTGCATTTTAGGAACAATAATACGCAGCCAAAAAAAAAAAAAAAAAAAAAAAAAAATGATTTTACAGTATAATACTAGAATCCCAGCTGCCAGTATTATACCGTAAAATTAACAGTAATAAACATTAAAATAAGCAATAATAAGCTACCGCGCATGCACGGCAGCGTATTACTATTTATTTTACTGTTTATTACTGTTACTTTTACGGTATAATAGTGGCAGCTGGGGTGCCAGTATTATACTGTAAAATCATTTTTGCTGTGTAAAACACATTTTGCACACTCTTTTCAAATTATTTGGATGAAAAGAGTGATTTCTGTGATTATTATTTTTGGTCTTAGACATCTGCCTTTTGTAAGTTAAACACGGGTAAAGTGAGAGTACAGTGAACATATGAAAAATCAATGCTTTAATAAACAATAAGTGCGCCAAGGTAGTGAAAAACATTGAAATATGACTCTTTTGTCACTTTTGCCATTGAAAGACTTACTCTGCACTGTCTTAGTGTTGCAGTTGGTCAATTTACTATGCTGTCACAGGACTTTGCCTCTTCACTCACTTATTTCAGAACTTTTTTGATATCTTCAGTTTTTTTTTCGTTGATAGGGTTTTTGTCTTCAAAGGATCCTTCATTGAGAAAAAGATACAAAAAGTGATTGGGAAAAAGGAACATATACAGATTATGTGCCCTTTCATAAATAAATGTGTGTTTCTAACGTCCATATCAATGAATGGAGTCGTGTTAGAGATGTTAACCCTTTTAAAACATAATGCCGCTACCCCAGTAGAATATATTTTAATCAAACATCGATTTCCAAAAAAATCTGACTTGTGACTTTTTTAAAATAAAGTATTATATTTCAGCACGCTTTACAGAATCGTAGAAATTTAAAGAAATTGTCTTTCTTTTAAACTAGGGGTCTCCAACCTTTTTGCTGGAAATTTGTTAGTTATTAGACATTCCGAAAAACGTCGTCAGTCCGCATTTATTTTTTTCAGGCTCATTGATTGCTACCACTTTTTAAAAATAATATAATTCGCCTTTTTTTTTTTCGCTTTTAGTTTGTCATTAAATAAGGCGAATATTGCCAACTCAGAAACGTGGTGGCAATCAAGCAATCTAAATGTGAAAAGGTAGCGACCTGGCAACACTGATTCCAATGTTTGCTCTTTTTTAATTGAAAAGTTTCTGTCATAAATAAGGCAAAATTTTCAATACAAAAATAGTGGTAACTTCGCAGCCCGCGAGACACACGTTGAAGACTTCTATAATGTAAAAATGTTTTCAGATTTCAACTGCATATCAGAGTATCTCAGTAGATTAAGTGATTACTAATATTACTTTGATCTTTAAAATATTTTCTCATTTGTTTTGTAAACTGATAAGCTTTCTTTATCTTCTATATTTACAATTCTTCTGAATTAACTGCGTAAAGAAATTGTCCTCCGTTTAAAGAAAAAGCAAACGTAACATAGAGATATAAAACCTTCTAGTTTTTTGTTGCGCATCAAAATATTCCAGGAAAATTATAAATGATTAAATATATAGATTTTTTTTCTAATGTTGGAACATTAAATTCACCTCCGTATACAAATTTAAAACATTTAAAATGAATAACAATTTATTACTTATTACTAAAATAGGTGACAAATGATTTTACACTTATTTTAGTAATTAGTAATAAATTGTATTTCATTTTAAATGTTCCCATGTTTTTAATTATAAACGATACGACTATTAATAATAATCTCACCTTAAATTTTTTTTACAATTTATTTTGTAAAGTGGTAGACTTATTTTTTTCTTCTATACTTATAATTCTGTGGAATTAACAGCGTAAAGAAATTGTCCTCCATTTAATCTAAAAGCAAATGTAATATAGAGATATAAAACTTTCTAGCTTTTTGTTATGCACCAAAATATCCCAGCAAATTATAAATTAATACATTAATATAACTATTAAAATTAATCTCACCTTTAAATTTTTATAATTTATTTTGTAAATTGATAGGTTTATTTTTTCTTCTATATTTAAAATTCTTTTGGATTAATAGACTAAGGAAATTATCCCCTTTTGTTAAACTAAATAATGTGGCATATAAATCTATTTTTTCTCTTTAAGCTCGGCACCAGAGTATTCTAGGAGATTACTCTATTATTAATACCTAATAGCTAAGATTTTATTTGTTTTGTAAACTGACTTATTTTTATCTTATATTTCAAATGTTTTTAAATTAACAATGTAGGTAATTTGTAGGGTGTCTTTATATTTAATTTTACAGTTGATTTATCTTTTTAACACTTTCCAACATAGTTGAAAAGTGTTTATGAATTCGGTTTGTTTGTCTGTTTGTCTGTCCGTACTCTAACTCGCGTAAATATATATGTATAGTCATGCAATTGATATATGTTATTGAGGTTTACTATGGCATGTTCGGTATTGAATATAAAGTGTGTTGAACTTATAGTTTTTTTTATAGGGACACTCAAAATAATTCCGTTACATTACGGTCTATGGGGAAAAATCATTTGCGGTTTATTTTAATGATGTTATACAATTTCAAACACATTGAAATTGATATATATCACTGAGGTGCACTACAAGAGGCTTACTATAGAATATGGTGTGTATAGCACTTGAATTTGTTTTACAGGGACACTCAAACGAATTCCGTCGCATTACGGTCTATGAAGAAAAATCGTTTGCGGTTAATTTTAAGATTGTTTAAATATTTCAAACAAATTGAAATTTATATATGTGACTAAGGTGCATTACAAGAGGCTTACTATAAAATATTTAGAGTATAGCATTTATCGTTCATTTACAGGGACATACAAAATAATTTGGTACTGTCTGTTAACAATAATTGCTGGAAGTGCTTTTTCAGTTGCTTAACGCGTTTTTAAATTTAACTCATTTTTTTTTATATTACTTGGTGTGTATAAATTCTATAAATCATATACAGGGCAGCACTAAAGTTCTGGAGTACATTTACGTTTATTGAGGGAAATTCCAAAAGGGAAATTTTAAACAGTGCTACGCGTTTCTATCTGAACTAAAATTTAACGTCCTATGTAACATATATACAAATCTATAGATCATATAGAGGGTTGCAAAAAAGAATTCGAATATTTTTCCGAATATTATTGGTAATTCCTGAAATTGGGTCTTTAACTATGTTATGCGTTTTCCAAATTGTTTATTTAGATATTATCTTTCACCTTATTAAACGGTAATGATTTGTAAAATTATTTTGGAAGAGTCTGAAAGTGTTACATAATCTATGCTTGACACATGATTTTTCGTTCTTGTTTTTATTTTAAAGTACTCAGTTGTCAAACTAAATTGGTCTGATAAAGACCGGATATAGTTTATTGGTTGCCCCAAAAGAGAACTGACCAAAATCGGAAACGTGCCAGCGTCCAATATATACTTTATTATTTTTAACTCGAACATACTGATTGGTAAAGATGTATCATACGAATTAAAATTTTGCCAACTGAGTGGAAAAGTTAGTTGGAGACTTTTTCACTCAGTTGGAAAAAATTCGCTTCTTATAATATCTTTACCAATCCGTATGATTGAGTTAAAAATGATAAAAATCTATCTATGTATTCAACGTTTAAACCCTTAAGCACCATATTCAACTTAGGGGTAGTATGCGGAATACCAGATATATTAAATTTTGTCAAAAGTAGTTTATATCATTATTTTTATCACAAAACTCAACAATTTACGAAACAGAACTGAAAAGAATGACCAACACATAAACAAATGAACAGCGAAGAAAGAAACAAAGCAGGGGAAAAAATTAATGAGTTTTTCTTTAGGTAACGCCATCTGTTAGGTGTGAAAACAATCATTGCTATAAAGCCCGTACAAAACGAATCACAATAGCAAGTAGTGACGCAAAAAAAAAAAAAAAAAAGTAGCTCCATTACTGCGGTTTATTCTGTTGAACTGTCTACATAGCAGACCAGATGCTATTGCCAATAAGGTTGTCTGAGTGAATTATGTCGTTCCAGGTAGCTGAATAGGCAGAGCAGTGACAATTTGAGCCAAAGGTCTTGGGTTCGACTGCCGGCCTGGATACTTTTTATCCAATATGTTGTTAACTCTGCTTATCTTGAAATCTCGTTTCCTTGGCAACTGTGTCATAAGGAGTTCCAGTCTGTTTTGAAAAGATTTGGTTGGCGATTGATAGAGAATTTAAACGCACTCGGCAGAATTGAGAAAATTTAGAGAAATTGTCTTTCTTTCAAACTAAAATCCAATGTGACACTGAATTAGAAAACTTCTTAGATGTTATAGATGATCACCAGAGTAGCCAGAAGTTTGTTAGTTAACCGATTAATTACTTTAATCTGATCTCTACTACGGTTTTTTTTTTAAATTTTGCTATGTAAACTGATAAGCTTTACGTATGGCTTTTGTATTTAAAACTTTCAATTGATGGTATAAAAAAATTATTCTCTCCACTTTAAACTAAAACGGAATGTGGCATATAAATTCAAAAATATTTCTAGCTGAACACTAGAATATTTTAGGAGATTATTAATTATTTGATTATTAATATTAATCTTTTCTCTAATATTTTCCTATAATTTGTTTTGTAAACTGATAAGCTTTCTTTATCTTCTATATTTAAAACTCTTTTGAAATAATAGTGTTAAATTATTCTCCCTTTAAACTAAACCCAAATGTGACATAAAAATCTGAAACTTTCAAGTTTTTGGTTACAAAACAAAGTATTTCAGCAAATTATAAATAATCTCACATATAAGATTTTTATAATTTATATTCTAAATTTATAGTCTTTTTTTATGTTCTACACTTAAAATTCCTTTGGATTAACAGAGTAAAGAAATTATCCTCCCTTTTTAAACCAAACAGAAATGTGACACATAAATTGAATTTTTTGTAGTTCTAGCTTGATACTATAGTATTCTAGGAGATTATTATCCGGTGTTTTTGATTCTAATATGTTCTTTAAGTTTTTTTTTATGATTTGATTTGCAAATGTGTTGTTTGTATTTGTTTTGATTTTGCCTTATCTTCTACATGTAAAATAACTTTGAGTTAATATAGTGTAGTTAGAAAAGCTGTAATGTTTTTATCTGGTATTTTAGGGGGATTTATCTACTTATTGTAATATAATTAGCTGTTAAACCGAATTCGTCTAGAAGAGACAGTAAGACATTTTATTGGTTGTCTCAAAAATAGAATTGACTAAAATCGGAATATGTCAACGACCAGCATGATGTTCAAAGTACTTATCCTGAAATCCTGTTTCCTTGGCAACTCTGTCGTAAAAACTCCAGTCTTGTCTTGAAAGGATTTGTGTGGCGGCTGGTGTAGGGAATTCCAACATGCTTGACAGAATACAGGAAATTTAAAGAAATAGTCCTTTCTTTAAACTAAAATCCAATGTTACATGGAGTTTTAAAAATGTCTAGCTTTTATCTGGACACCAGAAGAGAGGAGATTTAGGAGATATTTTTAGGAGATTATCATCTGATTATTAATATCATTTTTAAGTTTTTTTTTTACTTACCAATCATACGTAATATAGGGTAAGTCTTGTAATCGTTTTGAAAATCGAAAACAATTTTTTTACTTATTTACAAATTTCAGTCACTAAAGATTTCGAAAAACATATTTTTAAAATAAAAAATTTGCCGTCCGTTTGCGTGTCTGTATGTGTGTCTGTAAATGCTCTATCTCCCGAACAAATTGGGATAGAGACTTGAAATTTGGTATATAATAATGGGAAGAAGCTTACTGAATTTCAGTAACCTCGATTATACGGAACTACTTTTTTCGGACTCTCGAAATATTCGTTCTGATAAAAGGTGTATAAAAATTTTCGAAATTGTTTATTTTAAGGAGTGAATATAAAAGACAATAAAAAGACATAAATTTTGCATTAAGAATGAAGTCGATCGGATAATGAGTTGCCGAGATATTTGTAATCAGTTTCCACACTCTTTGATTTTTCATGACCCTGTATTTCATTCAAATTTCAATTCAAAGATGTATTTATAAGAGACGCTTAATCCGACGCAGTAAACTGTTAGTTAATAGGATTATCATTTTTAGAGTTATAAGGATATTTCTCTTACGCAATTCAGTAATAGAGCATTTAAAGTTTAGGACGTCATCAAGCCAGGATTTTATTCGAATTGCAATGCATTTTATAAATAGTTTACACATGTTTTATTTTCATATTTTATACTATGCATATCCATGATGGGTAAGTATTACGGTGGCTCCAACGACTAGTTTAATTTGATTTTGAGAACCGATTTTTCTTTAGCTTATACAGGAGGCGTCAGAAAAATGTATACACACACTGTTTAACAAGTCATAACTTTCTAAATTTTCTTTCTTTTCAAAGTGTCATTAACTAGAAATAAAGAGTGGATCATGATTAACTTATGAAAACAGAAAATTTATCTTAAAATACTATTGTAAGTATGAAAATGTAGAAGTACAAAAACAATATAGCAGGGAGTTTCAAGCCGATCACCTATGCGACTTACAATTCATCGGATAAAATATAAGTTTGAAATGAATGGATGTTCATAGACAATGTTCCGGAACCGCAATTGAACAAGAATGCACCACAACACCCAATGAAATGTTTGTTGAAGTTTGTGAATCCATAGCCCACCTGTTATACGCAGTGTATTGACCCGAACGGTATAATAATTATGAACATCTGCGGTATGCGGAAAAGTTACACATGTTATGTAGATTATTTGCAATTTAAATATTAATTATATGCGAATAAAAACTGAAGTTATAATCAATAAAAGTTTGTATACATTTTTCTGACGCATCCTACACTTCAAAAAATAATTGTTGATTTTACAGTATAAAACTGACATCCCAGCTGCCAGTATTATACCGTATAAATTAACAGTATTAAACAGTAAAATAAGCAGTAATACGCTGCCGTGCAAGCAGTAATACGCTACCGCGCATGCGCGGTAGCGTATTACTGCTTATTTTACTGTTTAATACTGTTAATTTTACGGTATAATACTGGCAGCTGGGATGTCAGTTTTATACTGTAAAATCAACAATTATTTTTTGAAGTGTATATTTAAAACGCCCTTTAATTGATATTGTAAAGAAATTTCCCTACATTTGAACTTAAAATGGAGTATGTCGTAGAAATATATAAAACCTTTTGGATTTTAGTTGAACATAAAAGTATTTTAGATAATTATTAAAATTATCGATTGTTAAAATATCGATACTACTAGCAACATATTTCAACACTTGTTATGTTGTCACTTCCTTCCTTCCTTCCTCATGCTGTAAAGTACTTTTATATAAAATTTTATAACATTAGTTTTCCAATGATGTAAATTGTTTCTTTTTGGGGAGAAGAGGACATCGGGCACAGGAAACAGAGAGTGGAATTGGAGAGCTACACTCCCTTTCTAAATATTTGAAAATGTAAGAATTATTAGCGATAGTCATATCTCAATAGAGAAATACATTTCCATTTTCATCAAACTATATAAGTTTGTATCATAAGTTAATTTGATCACTTTGACATTTATTATAATCTCTATTTGCAGCTGTCTGTAGCTCGAAGGAATAACTCGAATGAATCCAAAATCGGTACACTTACTATTCGAGAAGGGGAGAGAAGAATAGAACAATAAAAAAATTAATTGCTATAATTGCCGAAATCGCCAGAAAATTAGAAAACACAAAAAAATAATTTGTATGTGAATAAAAACTGGAGTTAGAATCAATCAAAATGAGTATATATTTTTCTGAACGCACCCTATATATTTAAAACGTCCTTGAATTGATATTGTAAAGAAATTTCCTTACCTGTAAACTTAAAACGGAGTATGTCATAAAAATATAAAACCTTTTGGATTTTAGTTGAGCATAAAAGTATTTTAGATAATTATTAACAAGATTATTAAGATTAATCTCATTTTTTAAGATTAATAAAAATGTAAATTGATAAGCTTTCTTTATTTTTAACACTTAGAACTCTTTTATATTAATAGCATAAAAATATTATCTTCTCCTTTTAAACTAAAACGGAACGTGATATATAAATCTTTAAAAAATTCCAGTTTCTAGCTGGACGCTGGACACCATTTAGTATTCTAGGAGATTAGTAATTATCTGATTATTAATAGATTATTCTCATTTTTGCGTGTGTTTCACATGGATTTTCTTTCTTTTTTTTTTATAATTAGAACAACTTCGAATTAATAGTATGAATAATTTGTACGGTGCCTTTTTCTAGTACTTTATGGTTGATTTATCTTTTTATCTTAGTGTAGACAGCTGTCAAACTGTATCGGTTTTTAAAAGACGGAATACACTTTATTGGTTTTCTCAAAAAAAGAACTGAACAAAATAGAAATATGTCATTGCCCAGTATATTGTTAACTCTAACCGAAAATACTGTTCCCTTGGCAACTGTGTCGTAAAGAGTTCCAGTCTGTCTTGAAAGAATTTGTATGGTAAAGAATTTCAGCATGTTTGATAGAATTCAGGAAATTTAAAGAAATTTTCCTTCCTTTAAAGATGTTCTCAAATTCTAATTATTCCACAAGAGCAATTTAAGGCATGTTATAACAATTAAAAAAAAAAAAACTTTAAAATTTCTCAAATTTTTTGCAATTTCTTTTGAGTTTATACATTAATAATAATAATGGAGATTTTTGCAAATGAAAGAGCATATTTTGAAGCTTTAAAAACAATTTTTTATTTGGAAAGTGATTGAAAAATAGTCCCCTGGCGGCCTTTTGATACAGGGGTGTGCAAAAATTGAAGCGTTCCACGGTACCAGATGAATCGCGAAATTTGCTTATCTGTAACACCCCCCCCCCCCCCAATAAAAACAACCTTAAAATTTACGATATTTTGTAGTTTTTCTTGGATGGGTTTCTCAATTTTTCAATCCTGAAGAAAATGGCGGCCGTTCAAATTTCAAATTGTAGATTTTAGTCAAACATTTTTGGATTTAAATCGCGCAAAGAGATATTTACAATTCGAATATTGAAAAACGCGTCTGTGAGGAACTACAAAATAGTTATATACTAGGAAATCATGAAAATTTCAACCAAATCGGTCGATCCAATCTCGAGTTCTACCTGGTACCGATTTGTAAAACAGTTTTGAGAAAAACAGATTTGAAGTTTTACACAACCTTTTTAAACAAACATAGATAACAGAGACAATTTCTAATATTTTGATAATGGCTTCGGTGGAGCAGAAGCATAAACAGCTTATTAAAACCCTTTTTACTGATTTTAAAGTTTTTATCTAACATCTTTTAACAATTAATGTAGTATAGAATCCTTTGTTTTTAATATTAGTTTTCTTGTTCTTCATCCATTTTTTTTAGAAAATACATTTGTTTCTGATTACTTAATGAAATAAATTGGATTCTTAAAATATTTTTTAAAATGTTTTATGAAAGATTTGTCTTATCAAGTGCAAAATTAAGATAGAAAAGATTAAATAAATAAAAACAAAATTATAATAAATAATAAAGATTTTTAAAGGATTTTTTAATGGATAAAGTAAAGAATTTTATTTTTATTTTATTCATCTTTTTTTTTTAAAACAAAATGCCTTAAAAAGAATTTTATGAAATAAATAAAGACATATTAGCTTTTTTCTTTTTCTTTTTGAACTAGGTGTCCACTAATAAAGATTTTGTGAAAGAAATAAGCGTTGGCTTTTCTTTTTTCCTTAACAAGATATCTTAAAATAATGACTTTTATAAAGAAAATTTCAGTGCTTTTTTAAGGGTGTCCGTAAAAAAAAAATAGATTTTTTTTTTCGAACTAGACTATTCTTGTCACTTTTAAATAAGTGTTTTTATTATTTTCGGATTTTACTAATCTCTTAGAATTGTGTTTAACCTTCCCTATTTAGATATTAAATACTTTATACACCCTATTTAAAAGCCCTGAGACTTAAGAAATTGTCTCGTGAATAAAAGTGTCAAATAAAGAAGGTTTTACTGTAATATTAATTAGATTAGAAAACGCGATATAATTCAAGAATAATGAGCAACTTCAATTTCTTTGCTTTTCAAAAGGAAAAGGAACATTTGGATCTGATGCTACGTCATTTAAATGAATAAATTAACAATGCAACATAATTATATAGTAGCTCATTTTTAGGGTTTCGTTCTTCTCACGAAACCCTATTACTCCCGCTGCGTTGTCTGTCTGTCACAGAGCTACTCTCAGAAACTAAGTAACTTACAGAGTTGAAACTTTGTGTAATACCAGCTATAAAGAGCTCAAAATATTAAAATTTGAAAAAATCGTATTATTTTAATAAATAGAGATAAAAAACCAAAATTCTAACAGCCTTTTTCTGCTAAATTTAAACATTTTTCGTTAAAGCAGTTGCCAAAAATTAAAAATCCACAATGAAATTCTTTCTACAATAATTAATTTTCTAATTATGGAAATATTCGCATATTTTAAAATTTTGAAGGTGTACAACATGTTTAATTTTGAAATTATTTTTTTAAATATCGCATTTAGTCCGCATGACAGATATTATTATGACAGAATATGACTTCGTCCGCTATTGGGCTCGTTTAGATATTCGAAAAAACGAAAAAATAGACCGGTAAATTTTTACATTATAAAACACATGACTTTTTTTTCTTTTTTTTGAAAATGAATTTTATTTGGATTTATTAAAGAAAGGATAAAGTGTTTTGAAAGGAATATTAAACGAAACCCTTTGAGCGATCTTCAATCACACTTACCCACTTGTTTATCTTTATCACTTCTAATTAAATTGGTCTAATCTGAGCCATCTGTAGTTATACATAATCTATAATGATCCGTTAATGTAATCTCTATACTAAGATTAAAAATTAAACTCATTAATACATTTGCAGTTTTTTAATCATTGTTTTTTAATGCAGCTATTTCGATTCGAAAATTGTGTAAAATATATCACTCTAATGCAAAAAACTGACAATTTTTAGTCTTTAATTACTCATTTTTTTTGACAACTCAAATTAAATTCTAGTGTTTTACTTTAAGCTGTAATAATTTTATACATTCTTAATAACTATTCAACTATAGTTTTTAAAGCTCTTCTAACAATTTATACTTATTCTGCACCTATGCAACATAAATATGTTCGAATGCATTTAGTTATGTATGATTTTTAAATAATACGGGAAAATTCACTGTTATGAAAATAAAACTTTGTTGTTAATTGGCTTCTCTTTGTCACTGACATTTTCTCTAATTTTCACATCAATTCGTGCATACTTTCATATGCTATCAGACGTTAGATTAGTTTGTAATACGATGTTCAAAACTTAGAGAATGTTATCATTTCAATTTCATTCAGTGTATAAACAAACTGAACATGTTTCGCATCTTTAAATACCTGAACGAAAGTTACGAATTACATGCTTAACATTATTTACTGAAAAATGGAGGCCGTATTTTTTAACAGTATTTGTGTTGGCATAAGTTGCGAATTTCTTCACGCAGTTTCAGAATTGCTTGTTTCCAAAGTTTTTGCGAAACATAAATTGTTGTGGCTACAACAGTGCAGGTTCATATAAATATTCAGCTATAGTTGCAATCTTTTTAGGTGCGTTCGTAATTATATAAATACGTAGCACCTATAGTCGTCTTCTGGTCCGTCCGTCCGCATATAACAACGCAAAAACTGCCCAACCGAATGGGTTGAAATTTAAGATATATTATCTTTGCAGAATTTTGTCGAGGCATTTCAAATTTTATGAAAATCTAATCAAAACTTTAGAAAATATTAATAAAAACATTTATTAAGAAATATGATTTTTTTTTTTGTTTAAATCTGTGCTTTCTTGTTATAGGAGCTTCCGAGGTTTAATCGTCAAGCGACCGAAATACTTATTTTATGACAGAAATTAATCTGCAGACGATATAATTCATTTCACAGAATAAAAAATCATCAAGATCTGAATATTTATATAACTAGCTATAGTACGAACGCACCTTGTTTGACGTACAATTTCCAACTTGTTCATTTTCATTTATAACCGTCTAGGGGAGAGAAATAGGGTTACATAGAGGCCTTT
Source organism: Maratus michaelseni (assembly GCA_963931845.1). Classification (NCBI taxonomy): domain Eukaryota; kingdom Metazoa; phylum Arthropoda; class Arachnida; order Araneae; family Salticidae; genus Maratus; species Maratus michaelseni. Next base: position 162,222,174 of record OZ007597.1, read on the forward strand.
TTGTGTTTTAATGAATCCTTCTGACAACAAAAGGCCAGTTAAGCATTCATTCTCCGCCTCCCGTTAAAGATCTGTACGGGTCGAAACTTCCAGGCCCGGCCCAAACGAAAACTATCTTGATCCGGACCTGCCCGATGTAAAAATTAAAAGTTCGGCCAGAGCTTGGTCCAGCTCGTTTATATTCCGGCAGTTCACGCACCGAGGCCTGGCCCGTACACTGTAAAAAAAAAAAAAAAAAAAAAAAAAAAAGCCGTAAAATTACGGGCAGAGGCCGGCAGCAGAAATTCCAGTCATAACCCGTAAAAAAAATAAAATAAATATCCATGCCCATCATTTTGTGCAGCCCGTAATTTTACGGGGCAAAGTAATATAGCATTATAATACACAGGATATAAGGCACTTTAAAACACAATAACACTTTGCTTACCGTTCCGTAGCACGTTAGATAACCATCACAGAATCGCTTTTTTGGCGTGTTAAAAATATCGAAACACGAGTAAAATGAAGGGTTACACCCTAGCGGAGGACAATGTATGGGGTCGTTCCGTATTTTTTGCTAACATATGGGCTAGAACTGTAAGAATATGTGGATTGCTCTTAATTTTGTAAGTATCTAAGGGATAAGGCCGCTTATTTAGTGGATCAGACCGTTTTTCATCAAATAAGGCTGTTGCCCGTAAAAATTGAAGGGCAAACGCTCATAAATTTACAGTTTTTTCTGAGAGTGTACAAAAATCACTGAAATCGGGCTCCGTCCGGTCCGAGTCAATTTCTACAAAAAAATCTCGATTTTTCTTTAAATACAACCAAGATTCTTTTAAAGAATACTGCATATATATTTATGTGAAAATTTTACGGTATATTTCAGACTAAAATATTGGCCAAATTATTAGTCCCGTTCGAAAAATAATCACAAAACCTTGTTTCTAAGATGATTATATTAAAATAAATTATCCTAGTAGTGTAATAAGCTATTCAAAGGGATAACACTGAGTATTGACTTCAATATAAATGAGATATTTTGCGATTGTTTTGTTTATATTTTCTATAAGTGAGTGGCAACGCTAATCATTACAAAATCCAGAAATTTTTGTTCTGTTAACATGGTTTCGCTTGCCTGTTACATATCAAATAATATCACTTCTAATTATTAACTATAGTGTTTTAAATGTTTCTCTAATCTTTTTAACACTTTCCAACCTAGTTGAAAAGTGTTTGACTTCGGTTTGTCTGGCCGTCTGCCGTCTGTCCATGCTCTAACTCCCGTAAATATTCTCGGATTGCCTTGCAATTTTTATATGTTATTGTCGTTATCTATAGCATGTTCCCTATTTCAACTAAAGTGTGTAGTACTTATAGTTTTTTTTTTACAGGGACACTCAAAAGAATTCCGTTACATTACGGTCTATGGGGGAAAAATCATTTGCGGTTTATTTTAATGATGTTACACAATCTCAAACACATTGTAATTGATATATATCACTAAGGTGCATTAAAACAGTGGTTCCCAAACTTTTGGGCTCGCGGAGCCCTTTTTGGGAAGAATTTCTAAGGCGGAGCCCCTTAACTCCACGGTACTCTTATGATTTACAAATTAATGTTTTTTATGCCTATGGAGCAGAGAAAGATCTGCTGGATAAGAGTCCGAATCAGTAGTTTCCAACATGGGGCCAAGGTTCTCAGTTTGGCCCTTTTCTTGATACAGAAATTCTGAATTCGTACTAGAAATTTTGAAAATCATATTTTCTATTATTTAACCCCTTAACAGTTTTATTTAATATTACTATTATTACAGCGCCTAGAATACATAGTGTGGAAAGTGGTTTTACCGTTTTTAAATTAAAAATTTTCGAATTCGAACCGGAAATTCTGAAATAAGAATTTTTACTTTAAGAAGTCACGAAAGTAAGGAAGTGCCATTAAGTAAGGAAAAGAATATTGTAGGGAATTTCTGGCATGAATGCAAAATTTCGGAATTAAAAAAAAAAAACTGGTAATGATTTAAAAAGTGCTAAAAAATTGTAGCCGATAAACGTGCAACGATGCGGTACACTAATAGGGTGATCGCAGCGACATCTGCTCTAAAAATAGATTTAACTTTAGCAAAAGTAACCGTTTCACTATTGACAACATGAACATTATTCTGTTTATAAAATCTTCTTGTAAGTGTATCTTTATGATGTAACTGATTTTGAAGTTAGTTATCTATCATATCAGGAATTAATCTTTTCCACTCCTCGAGCAGAGATTCATCCTTTGGTATGCTAAATAGGGATTGTTTCAAGTTTGCTGTCTTATATCGAGTACTGCAACCAGGCACAAAAGAATGCGTATCACGTTTTTTGGCCATGATCAATATCATTCATATTTTCAAAGCTTATGAAAATCACTATCCAAGTCAAAGGAAATAGGGTATAATTTAATTATTTAAAATATTTACCACCAGCTGAAACGTTTTCTCAGTCCTTTTCTTATACAATGTTTGCGTTGAAAAGAGCTAGCAGACAGTGACGTAGACAGAGATGGGGGTCCAAATGCTCTGGAAACCAGTAATATTATAAAGTTTTCATCGGGTTCAAAATTCTCCGATTAGATTAGGCAAAAATATTTTAAGGTATCTGACTACGTTTAAAATCTGACTACGTTTGACCAAAATTGTCAAAATGGTTTTATTACATTTTATTAAAGCCCAACTTATTACCTTTCTAAAACAGTATTTATTTTTATTGTATGACAAATTGAACTGGGGTTGTAGCGGTTTTTAAACTACTCAACAGCTGTCACTCAAACCGGAAGTACTGTTTAAAGGACCGGAAGTACTATTTAAAGGTACTAACTGGGAGAAAGGGGGGGGGGAAGCAAAACTATGTCCTTCTTGAAATAAACAAAGGCTCAGTAGTTAAAAAAAAAAAAAAGAGTATCGCTCATAAAAACAGTGAAGTTTAGATGCATATTTTTGTGTAAATTCTTGTAGTAAAACATAAATCTCAACTTTAAATGCATTTTTTGGAAAATGTAATTTTTGGTGAAAATTCCATACGCAAAACATGATTTCTCAAAAAGTTATTAGAATATCACAATAAAATTTAAAATGCGTGTTGTTTATATTATTGTGAAGGCAATGAACTACAGATTTAATTTTAGAATAAATATTTTTTGTTTTATGGGTGTTTTCGTGGAAAGACATCGATGAATTTTAAGAAAATCAGTATGTAAAAAGATGCGAGATGCTAGTCTTGAAACATTTAAAATATCTCTTAGATTTTAGTTTATTGGCTTCACTAATTTCATAAGTATGAAGTGTAAAAAGGAAATTAAGATACATACAATATATTTTTCTGAAGCGCGTTTTGCGTATTGGGCCAAATGTCACTAAATTTTACCACAAAATTCCACATTTACCAAAATTTCTTCAATGAATGAAATATTTTTTACCTTTTTTCACAGTTTCTAGTCATAATCTTAATAAAAATAAGTTAAATAAATAATTAAATAGTTTTTTTGGAAAAAATTGCTCCGTACGTAGTCAGGCACCTTAATAAAATTAGTAATATCCAAACCATCTGGACCACCACCCAGTCTACGTCACTGCTAGAAGATGTCGCTGCGATCGACCCGTTATATTTTAAGCATCGTTCTAAATTTATCGGATTCACATTTTTAGTACTATTTTGTAGCCGTTTTCCGTACTATGTATTCTAGGCGCTGTACTATTATTCAGGGATGAGATTTCTCCGTTTTTTTGCATACCAGTATAATCTTAGAGAAACCGTTGTTCTGCTAAATCGCAGAATGTTCCGATTAAATAAAAAATACTTTCTGAAAGATTATACTGGTAAGCCTAATAGTGGAGAAAACTCATCTCTGATTATTGGACACAATAAATTAAAAATAAGGACTAAAAACCACTTTTTTTGAATAAAAATATCTGCCTGGTATAATCGAAATATGTCCGCGAAATACAGCAAAAATTATACTTAAAAATTTGTGGTTTCTGAAAGCTTTTAGAAACGGAGAAAACAAACTCTTCTTACCCGAGCGACGTTCGAGCAATATTGTTACGATGTTAATGACATCCATTTTTAAAGTTGAAAAAAATATTGTTTCGGGATTTTCAGTATAAACTCGGAATTAAAGATCAAAATGGTAACCCTGTCTGGGTTACACATTGCATTGGGGCTATTATTATTGATGGTGAAAACCCCAAACACACAGAAAAAAGGTCAGTTGTACAGTTTTCGATTACAAATAGAGACTTCGGTATAATTCCAATAGGCTACTCGCGAAAAGAAAGAAAATGCGTAGGCCCAGTCACCCATGAGTAATTATATAACACGTTTTGGCTAGTCCCGCCCACCCGTAATAGAATCATGCGATTACGCGCAGCCATACTCAACCTGCGGCCCGGCGACTTTTTATGTGCGGTCCGAAAAACATAATCATTAATCACTAATTATAAAATTAAGATGTTCTTTAAAAGTTTTTTAATGCCTTCGCTGTTCCTTTATATATTGTCATGGGAAGACAAAATCCGCCAGTTATTTGTAATTACTAAACTAAAATCATGTTAAAACATCTCAAATGTCATTTCCTTAGTCAAAAATTCTTTTTTTTTTTCATTCAGTTCTAATTGTGCTATAGTGATGTACACTAATGAAACATTATTACAAATTAATTAAATTTGCACTATATATTTCTTCATTACAAAATAAATAAAAAGTTTTTGCATTGAAAAACTATTGATTTATTAAAGAAAATCTGTTTTTTTTCTTTAGAATTTGGTGATGTTGCATTGCTGTATTATTATGTTTTATTCTTATCATATCGCTAATAATGCTTATTCGTGTTGCCGTAGAAAAAAATGACAGAAAAAAGTTTACATTTCTATTTCTAAACAACAATCTTTGCGGTGTATTTCTACATAATTTTCAATAGAAATCTACGTCGAAGTAATTTTTTTTAACATAGTGGTGTTAAATTTTTTTGGTAACATGCCTTTCACGACAAACGTTCAATACTGCTGATTTTATTAACATTTATTTTGATTTGTTATACTGCTTTTTTATCTTATTATTTACCCCCTTTTTTACATTATTAAACAAAGTATGTTGCCACCCGCCTACCGTCGCAAACATATGTTTGCGGCCCGCGAGAAAAAAGGTTGAGTATGGCTGGATTACGGATTCTTTTTTTGTTCTTCTTTACGTTTCTAGTACTTCTAAACATGCAACGAAAACGAATCGCCTCTGAGCTTCTTCTTTTGAACCATTTTTTAAAAATACATTTAGAAGCAGGTCATCGTTTTAGTGTTTAAGTGGGCGGGGCAAAATCTATAACCTGTATTGCTAGGTGCAGCATCGTTCACTTTTTTGGATGTTTATTTGAAGTATTTAGCTATTAATTATAGATTTGAAAGAAACTTTCTTTCACCATTGTTTTTGCCTCAAAATAGATATACGGTTTAAAACTACACTTGTTAAAAGAATTGCAACTAGTAGAAAAACTTTACTAACAAAACGAGATATATGGATGGTGTTAAATTTATATTAGGCCGGGTACTCATTGACAAAAAGTCTAAACAAGGGGAGGAGCTGAGCAAAAGTTTAACTTGTTAATGTGATGATAAATGTAAAGAACCAATATATATTTTTAAATTGCTGCAGCCTTATTTCTGATAGAAATATGTGGTATCATAACATAACATAACTTAACTAATGCAGAGACCTATTAAAACAAAATTTTAAAGAGGGGTTGTTAAGTAATACAAGATGTTTAAAAAAATGCTTTTCAGCAACATATATTGCTTTAAAAATTAACTACAATTATGTAAAACAGCATAGAAAATTTAAATAACTAAGAATTAATAAAAATAAAATAAACAGATGAAAGGAATTCAAGTTACAAAAAGAAAAAAAAAACTATATACATAACATATACAAATATTAAATGCATCTAATGAGAAGTTTATTAAATGATACAAGATGTTACAAAAAAGAGGCTTTTTAATCGACAAACATTGCTTTACTATGAAACACAGTATAGACAATTTAAATATACAAATAACATAAACAGAGGCAAGCAGAGATAACAGCACTGGCACGCCTTTGCTCTTTCGATTCACGTTGTGCATTCGATTCAGAATACTATTTCCTGTAGCTTATTTGAATCGAATTTTTAAAACACATTAAATGCAGAAACAAAATAAAGTAGTTCAAACCAAAAATATTATATAGAAAGTAAGTACATGTAAAAGGCAAATTTTTATAAGATTAAAACAAATATATTACAGTATTTTATAACCGAGTGGTAGATGTATTTATTTTTGACACACACACACAAATTCTTACAAACTTTCGAAAATTTTTCCCTTGCAATATGCTAATTTCTTTCATGTTGTGTTTATTTTCCGGGAACGCCGCGGAGCCCCTGAATAGTACAGGCGGAGCCCCAAGGGCTCCGCGGAGCACACTTTGGGAACCTCTGCATTAAAAGAAGCTTAATATAGAATATGCTGTGCATAGCACTTATAGTTACTTTACAGGGACAGTCAAAAGAAATCCGTTACATTACGTCTATGGAGAAAAATCGTTTGCGGTTTAATTAAATGTCTCACTATTTTAAACGCATTGCAATTTATATATATCACTAAGGTGCGTTACAAGAGGCTTACTACAGAATATTGTGTGTATAGCAGTCATCGTTCATTTACAGGGACACACAAAATAATTCTCTACTGTCTGTTAAAAATAATTCCTGGAAGTGCGTTTTAAGTTGCTGAACGCGATTTTAAATTTAACTCACTTTTTGTCTATTACTTGGTGTGTATAAATTCTGTAGATCATATACAGGGCAGCACAAAAGTTCGCGAACACATTTTCGTTTATTGACAAACTCCAGGAGGAGAATTTTAAACTGTGCTACGCGTTTCCTAACTAAACTAAAATTTAGCATCCTATGTAGTATATATACAAATTTATAGATCTTATACAGGGCTGAATAAAATTATTCGGATATTTTTCCGAATATTGTATATGTTGGAAATATATGTTGGAAATTCCTGAAATTACGTTTTTAAATATATTATGCGTTTTCCAAATTGTTTACTTAGATGTTATCTTTCAGCTTATTAAACGGTAATGATTTGTAAAATTATTTTGGAAGCGTTGGAAAGTGTTACATAATCTATGCTTGACGCATGATTTTTCGTTCTTGTTGTATTAAATGCAGGTTTTTAACTGAAAAATAACATTGTTTAAGGAATTTTCTACAGCAGTAATTAAAAGGAAAGATAGGCAGGAAAGATATTTCAGCATGAAAACTTAGATTCAGGTTTAATGATCAACTATTTTCGCAAAATTTTTGAAAATGAAAAACATAAATCACGAGAAAACATGTATAATGCAAGCAGGTGCTTAAAATGGTCAAACTGTAAACGTGAAAATTATTATTTTACTTATTGCTTTTTAATTTGTAAGCATCTCGTAAAATTATCACATCAACAAATTAATCATAAAATTATCACAACATTACAAAATTAATTCTTTTTATGCAATGTTTTTATCACTTTAAGCATTAATTACATCTTAAGTTTAGCATTTTATTAGTTTTCATAATTAAAAATTCGTTCTTGAATTTAAAAATCACCTTGATTATATTTGGGTTTGTTTATTGAGAACATACATCCGACTTGTGTGCTTGACATCAAGTGCCCGCTTATAAGTCATCGTCAATATACAGGGACGAGATAGCCACAGGGAAATTTACAACACAAGAGAGTTACATCCCGGAGCTCCACAAAGTGTGTGCAATGGAGCTGGCGGGAGTCGAACCCGCCGACCTGACTCCTACGCTCTCAAGCGATTAGCGGAATGGTGTCTTAACCACTCGGCCACGGAGGCCCCTATATTTGGGTTATATTATTGATTTTGAAAGGAAAACAAAATCAAGGAAATTATTTTTGGTTGAATATATATTGAGGTAGTATAAAGATGACATGCTTCCTATTCAAGATTGATAATGATAAACTATTTTCGCAAAATGTTTGAAAATGAAGAACATAAATCACGAGAAAACATGTATAATGCAAGCAGGTCCTTAAAATGGTCAAACTGTATACGTGAAAATTATTATTTTACTTATTGCTTTTTTAAATTTGTAAAGCGTCTCGTACCGAAATTTTAGGTAACCCAAAAGAAGCTGATTCATTGCATATATTTTCGTTTCGCAAATATGAGAAATAAACTCTTGAGGGAAAAATTATTTTACTATTCGTGAATTTATGTTTATCCCTTTCAAATATTTTGCGAAAATAGCTTATTTATCATTATCGATCTCGAGGAAATCGCCGTTTCAGCATATGAAACATGTCATCATATGAAACATGTCATCTTTATATTAAAAAATATTTTTAAGCCTTTTTGTGTAATGTTTTATCACTTTAAGCATTGATTACATCTTTAGTATAATGTTAACAAAGGATTTTATTATGTTATTTTGTAATAAATGCTATTAAAAAAATTATTTATCGTGTTCATAGCCTGCTTTATGTTTTATATCAAATGAATCGACAATTTCAAAACATAGGTGTGTAAATTTACAGTTCATGAAATGAAATTTTAAGATTTTCTTTTTCTTTTTGGTGTAGAACATTTCAGTAGAATTTTTCCTTTTATGGCCAGTAAATTTTTCAATATTAAAAAATCGCAACAATAACCTCATTCTCACGCTTTGAGAGGATTCTACGTGTGTATTTTACTTAGAAAAAAAATCCGATGTGCCAATCTCAAAACTTTCTTCTATCTCATATAGGCTTCACATACACCAAACACGAAGCAGCACTAAATTTATATCAAGGTCTAACTGAATCTAAAGTTTTATTAAATTCCGTGCAGTAGTTCTTGAGGTATGGCTATCGCTAAAATCGTGTAAATCTTTCAAAATGCAGCATAACAGCGACACCTGTTGGGAGATTTAGACCGAAACCTAATCAGCATCTATTTATGTCAAGGTCTAACAGAATCTAAAGTTTGATAAAATTCTATGCATTAGTTCTTGAGCTATAGCTATCGTGAGAATCATGAAAAAAGTAGCATAGCAGTGCCATCTGTTGGGCTATATATACAAAAACGTAATCAGCGTCTATTTATGTCAAGATCTAACAGAATCTGAAGTTTGATGAAATTCTGTGCATTAGTTCTTGAGATATAGCTATCGTGAAAATCGTGCAACATGTAGCATAGCTGCGCCACCTGTTGGGCGATTTACACCAAAAACTGATCAGCCCCAAATTTATATCGAGGTCTAACTGATTTTAAAGTTGTATTAAATTTTGTGCATTAGTTCTTTAGATAGAGCGCCCACAAAAGTTTTGTTACAGACAGACTGACTCAAAGATAGACATTTTCTAAAAACAGTCAAATCATGTTTATGACCTTCTAAAACGTATAAATCCGTCGAAAACCGGAAGTTGAAAATTTTCATGAATCCAATACTTTCTTCTTGTAAAGATAGAAGAAAGTAAATAGCCAGCAATTCGCATTACTTAAAGTTATTTTAAACTCCCGGAACTTAAGACAGTTTCTGTTTTGTTTAGTTTCTGTGTGTTTTGTGTTGCCAACAAATTTCGAAATTAATTGAAACGCGTCCATTATGTAAATTAAGTCTAGAGGGAGTTGAAGGAGAAAATTAGCGTGACAACTTGTTTAGCAGACTGCTATCAACAAGCAATAAAATTCCATTTATTCCTAAACAATACAGTATTATTTTTAATGGTGTCTGCGACAGACATTAAACTTACTCCCACTTCGTCTCATTGAATTTGTAGAACCTATTGGAATCTTTGACGCAGAATTTTGCTGAGATTCATTCCTTGAAAACGAGTTTTTTAATTTATGTTGATTGTTCTTTCTTGTTACTTAAAATATGCATTTGAGAGAATTTCAAAACTATCTGTGGCAACATTCACAAAATATCTCTAATGGAAAATTTCGTAACATTTCTAGAAGTACTATATTAACTATAAAATTTTATTCTCAAATAACGTACAGATGATATTATCTTTGATTTTAGATGACAATTTACTTACCCATCATACGTAGTTTAGGGTGTCTTGTAATCCTTTTAAAAATCGATTTTTTTTTTTTTTTTGACGGATTTTACACGTTTTTAGACATTGGAGATTCCGAAAAACATATTTTTAGAAGAAAAAAAATTGCCGTCCGTCTGTCTGTGTGTGTGTCTGTAAACGCTCTCCCCCGAACAAATTGAGATAGACTTGAAATTTGGTATATACTTAGTACGTAATAATGGGAAGAAGCTCTTTGAATTTCAGTATCCTCGATTATCCGGAACTATTTTTTCGGTCTCTCGAAATATTCGTTCTGATAAAAGGTATATAAAATTTTTCGAAATTGTTTATTTTAAGGAGCGAATATAAAAGACAATAAAAAAACATAAATTTTGCATAAAGAATAAAGTTGATCGGATAATGAGTTACCGAGATATTTGTAATTATATTTTCCACACTCTTGATTTTTCACGAGCCTGTATTTCATTCAAATTTCAATTGAAAGATATATTTTAATTGGAAATGAGACGCTGAATCCGACGCAGTAAACCGTTAGTTCATATGATTATCATTTTTGGAGTTACGAGGATGTGTCTTTTACGCAATTCAGTAATAGAGCACTTAAAGTTTATGACGTCATCAAGGCACGATTTTATTCGAATTGCAATGCATATTATAAATAGTTTACACATGTTTTATTTTTATATTTTATATTATGCATATCCATGATGGGTAAGTATTACGGTGGCCCCCAACGGCTAGTTTACTTAGGCATAAGCTTTCACCTTATTAAACTGTGAAGTTTTGTTAAAGTATTCTGGCTGTGTTGGAAAGTGTTTTATAATCTATGCTTGACGCATAATTTTTCATTCTTGTTTCTTCTGTTTGGTTAGTATGATGTTAGTTGTCAAAAATGTAAACTATGTTTTTACTCTAATGATTTACAAGGACCCTATTATTTCTTCTGTTTGGATTGGGAGTGTGAGAAAACTGTTCGCATTTCTTCAAAATATTATTTCAAACTCCCCAAAGTTTAGACATTTTCTGTTTTATTTCTGGGTGTTTTGAGCTGCCAACATATTCTGAAATTAGTTAGAATGCATCTATTACGAAATTTAAGTCAAGAGGGAGAAACTTATCATGACGACTTATGTAGCTAACTGTTAATAACTAATACTGAAACGTTTATGCATTAGCAACACATTATTAACTTATTGATGTCTGTGACGTAGTTTTGTTTCATTGAATGTTTAGACACTGGATTGGGATATTTGTTTGACAGAAAATTGTGTTGCCATTCTGGGTAAATAAGGTTTTGAATTCGTAATGTTTGCTGATTTTATCCCTTTTGGTAAATATGATAGTTATTTAAAGCATGTATTTTTAGAAATCGAAAAATTTCTGCGGCAATATTCTTCAAATATTAAATCGAAAAGCTTATAATGTTCATCCTCATTCATCCCTTTTAAATACTGATGCTATATTTGTTTATAGCTTTTAAATGCTGCTATTTTTTGGTTTATAGCTTTTAAAGACTGTTATCTTTGTTTATAGCTAGCTTTTAAAAACCGCTATCTTTTTTTAGCTAACGTTCTATACGGAGTTTTAAAACGGGATGTTAAAATATATTAAATGTAATTTTAGGAGTTTTAGGTTTCTTTTATACAAGAAATTCTGAACAGGTTAATTTAAATAAAAAGAAAATTATCTTTCTTTTTTTTCCCCTCAGAACGTTATATATGTTACAATAGATACAGTCAATTTTTTTTGTAGTTTCTCTTCGTTATGTATAATCAATAAAATTTTAGTTTTAAAAAATGAGCAGCATATAGCCAGAACCACATGATAAATTTTACGGAGACAACACTATTTCTTTTACTAGGGGTGGGGAAGGGAGAGCAATTCTGCACAAGTTATTTCGAAATTCGGAAACTTAAGACATTTTCTGTTTTGTTTAGTTTCGCAGTGTTTTGTGTTGCCAACAAATTCTGAAATTAACTGGAACGCGTCCATTACGCAAATTAAGTCTAGCGGGAGTAGAGGCAGAGACTTAGCGTGACAACTTATTCAGCAGACTGCCGCTAACAAGTACTAAAAATTTCATTTATTCATAAACAAAGCTTTATTGACGCCTGTGACACATTCAAATTTTGTTTCACTGAATTTTTAGAAACTCGATTAGATCCTTTGTTTAGAGTAGAAATTTGTTGCCATTTTGTATTGATATATACTATATTATTTTTCTGTCGGTAAATATTTGATTTAGTTATTTAAAATGTCAGGCATATTTTGGGGGGACTTTCAGAATTGTGTACGACAATCCTCATAATGTCTCTATTGGAAACTATAGCCACGTTAAAAGCTATTAATGTTACATTTAAAGTAATTTACTTTTAAAAGTGTATGCTGCACGCGAGAAATTATGGATATGAATTGAATAAACTAATATTTTTAATTTTAATTTTTATGCTAAAACCGCTATTTTATCTCCTTTTTGAAGTAATTTTGTAACAAAAATGTAGTTTAATATTCCAGTGTCTTAACCCTTGTTTTGCATTACGTGGACACCCCCCATTTTTTTTTTGGAAGGGGGTGTTGGAGAGAGAGGAGGAGAGGTATAGTATAGTTAACATTTCCTCAAGTTATTTCAAACCTGACAGTTAATTCCGTTTCTTTTTTCTTCCTCAATAGTTTAAGTTGCCAAAAAAGTTGAAACAGTGTGATAACTGCTACTAATAAGTACTAAAAAAATATTTATTCATAAAAACTCTTTATTAACTCTATTAATACAGTTGAGTCGTTATATAATGAAATCCATTGTTCCAGTAAAAAAATTCGTTATAGAGATAATAAGGAAAATAAACCTATTTAATGTGTAAATAAAGTTTTTGAGGTGTTCGTTATAGAGAGACTCGACTGTACCATGCTATCTATAGGGGATATCCGGATTAAATGTAACCAATGTGCTGTGTTAATTGTTAAAGTATCTTTTAACTATTAATACCAACCTTTTTGATTCTAATTATTTCACTGTTCGCTTTAAATATCCATTAAATTCATGCTTTATTTACTTATTTATTTGTGAAGTTTTAATTTCGTTTGGCAATTTTGTTACGAAATATTACACGAAAACAAACAAATGCCGAATTGTTTACACAATTTTAAGTACAAACGGGTTATCTTTCGTAATCGGGTTTTACATTATTTTATGCCAGGCTGATTTTTTTTTTCTTGATTGAAAATTATTTTAAAAGCCCTAAAATATCAGCAAATTATAAGATTCAGTTTTCAAACTATTTGTATGATATTTGAAAGTATTTTTTAGGGTTTATCTGACGAAACTCTGTTCGTCTCACTCCTCTGTCTATCACAGAGTTCGTTCTCGGACACACTATAAATTAGAGACTTGAAATTTTGAATACTTATAGCTGAATTCCTCCCATCACACCACAAATAATAAAAATTTTAAAAAAGTTTATATTTTGATAAAATGAATTATTTTAATGACATCGGACCATTTTTGTGATTTAGATTTTAAAACAGAACTTTTTCGCGTAGGCTATGTGACTCACTGGTAGCGCAATTGCTTGCTGTTTAAAAAGTTCCTGATTTGAAGCTGGGCGTCGAAGTATGAAAGTTTTTCCCCGGGATAGATTTCATTATCTAACAGATTCAATTTTACAGAATTTTTGTAATTTTTTTAGCCATTTTAAAGCCAAAAGTTGTTGAAAAAAAAATTTAATTTAAAAATTCCTTTCTTAAGAAATTGCGAAAATTTAAATTTTGTTTAAACTTCCGCTAAATTTTTAAAATTTCGGAAATTTAAATTTCGTTTAAGGAATTTGTTTTGTTTGAGAAAATTAAACTTGTAATGATTGCCGAAGCTTTCTTCGTTCGGAACATGTTCAATTTAAATATTTAAAACATTTATTTTGAGACAATTGCAAAATCACTTATGACAACAAAAATGGCTCTAATGGAAATTATCGTAACCTTTTTAAAAGCATATATAACATGTGAAGTTCATTTTCAAGTAACTTTCAGATGGTGTTTGTTACCTTTTGATTTTAAATGACAGTTTATTCTGGTTTTGAAATAGACTGTTAAACATATTGCACTGGAAAAAAATGACAAACTGTGAAAGTTTTGTATTTTGTTGCATACAAGAATACTACACATGAAGTAAATAAAATGAAGATTTATTAATTTCGTCTTTTGGGAAAAAGTAGAGCTAATTTTTTTTCTTAATACGTCCCGAAGTAATATATAACAGAAATGTAGTAAATGTTATTACATTTTTCCCTATATTATGATCGATATCTTTTTTATTGTCAAAAAGGCGGAATATACTCCCACACTTATGTTTTACAAGGATATCATTACTTCTTTTTTGTTTGGGGTGAGGGTAGTTAAAAGCAGTCTACATTTCTTAAAAATGTTCATTTTAATTCGACGCATTTTTTACTTTCTTCTGTCTATAATAGAAGAGAGTATTGTAATCGAATGTTTTATAATTTTCTTCTATCTATAATAGAAGAAAATATTGTAATCGAAATATTTTTCAGCTTCCGGGTTTCGACGGATTTACACATTTTAGGAAACATGGTTTTACAAGATGTCCGTGTATATGTTCTCTTTGTATCATCGATAAGTGTATGAAGCTATTCATAGAATTGAATCCTATTTCATGTATAGGTTTTTTGCTATGGCCTGCAGGTCCCAGTTGAATTTGGGAATATTCCGCCGGAAGGGGGAGCTATGATAGTGATTTTTGTGCCATTTTCATTATTTTGATTCATCGAAAAGTGTACGAAGTTATGCATATAATGGAACCAAACTTCATACATATGTTTTTGACTATGGGTGCCAGTTGAAAATAGGGATATCACTCTCCTAAAGGAGGCGCTGTGATAGAGATTTTGTGCGATTTTCTCTATTTTTTGAAGTAAATGAAGAATTTAGGAATATTTTCACAGAAATTTTATATGTAAGACGAAATGCAATGGGCTGAGATTTGTATAAAATTTTGAAGGAAATCAACCTGAAGGTGGCGCTGTGATAGCAAATTTTGTCCGATTTTCGGGCCGGTCGTGGTAACTGTTGAAAAAAAAAAAAAAAAAATATATATATATACTGAACCGCCCAGTTGTCCAATCTATGTTTAATTTCCATATTTGTAATAAACAAATTTTTTCACGTTTTTCGACATATTACCCATTGATTAGACTTCATTAAGAATTTTTTTCCCTCCCTGTTTTTAGGTGCATTCGTAATTATATAAATACGTAGCACTATAGTCGTCGTCTGGTCCGTCCGTCTGTCCGCATGTAACAGCGCAAAAACTACCCAACCGAATTTTTCGAAATTTAATATATATAATCTTGCAGAATTTTGTCGAGTCATTTCAAATTTTATGAACATTGAATCAAAACTTAAAAAGATATTCATAAAAATTTTCTTCATTCTATTAAATCCTATCGTACGTAATTAATTCAATGATATTCCATGATGGGTAATGATTCTAGGTTGCCATGGTGAAAACGTCATATTTAGGATGGAGTCCAATTATTTCCGTATTACTGAATTTAAAAACCGAATTTGTATACTAAAATTGTTTAATTATAACAATCATATATTTTACCGACTGCTTTTTAGATAGACGTTTCCAGAGAAATATATATTAAATGGAAAACGGATTTCAAGTTCTGAAATCTTCAAAGCTAGGCTTAAGTTTCCCATTGTAATTTTCTGTAAATGTCAACAAAAGATAAAATGTTGCCATCTTAAAATGTAGGGGAGACCAGTACACACTGGACCTATGGGCACAGTGGACCACCCCCTAATATTTTATTTAATTTTTTTTAAAGCTTCTCTGCTATCCTAATAGACAACAACACTGCACTGATTATTTATAGCCTTCAGAAAATATGTTTAGCTCAGATTGAACTATTTTATCCTGATTGGTTGTTTGGAGCTTCTAAAAGTAAAATTTTTCATCATCCTATTTTTATTTTTTTAGTAATTAAAGGTTGTAGATAAATAAGATAAAACAGCTTTTTTCCAAATCTAAGATACTTGTTTTTATTTAACTTTAAAGTTAATATGTTTAAAAGAAAGCTATAAACAATATTAATATGATTATTTATTGAACTTCAACATGGGGTACAGTAGACCACCCACTCCTGGGGACAGTGGTCCAAAATCCACTCTTTTCCTGTAATGCAGAATGTTCAAAATATTTAATAATTGACTATTTTCTATAAAGAAATATTGTTTTAAAGTAATTATTTAACTGTAAAATAAAGTAAACAAAGGAAATAATTTATTTAACATAGTAAAAATATTTTGTTTTGTATTTACTGCCTTTGATAAATATAACTGTAGTCTAATTGGTGATGATTTTATTCAAGTAAGATTAATGAGACGCAAATTGAATGGAAATCAGTTTATTTTTCTGAAAACTGTAGATGAATCTGTTGTTGATGTAAATGATTTCATTAAGTTGCTTCCAGACACAAAAGTCTTTCAGAAAAATTCCAGGATCAATCTTTCTCATAAGTATTTCGGAATTTCATTTGCAAATTTTAATATGCACTGATTTTTTAAGTAACTATTTCTTTAACTTCAACTAAATTGCAATTGTTCCTTTATTAATCTGTTATTATTTTCAAAATATAATTTAATTTTTTTTGTTTCTGTTTTTGTTTCAAAATGTTACTTGTAAATTTATATGTTACTTTGCGGTAAAGGAGAAATAAAAAAGAATTAGATTAATGAAAAATAGATTTATATTGTATTTCAGATAATACCTAAGCGGTCCACTGTACCCCGGTGGGTAGACCACTGTGCCCCCACTTATGGGGCACACTGGTCCACTTTACGGGTGCATATAATTTTTTTTTTTTTATGAAAAATGTATTGAAAACTATGTTCTGAGAAAATTATGATGAATGTATAAAGGCTTAAGGAATATTCAAAAATATTTTCATACAGATCAGTTTGTCTGCTAAAGAGAAAAAAAAAATAACTGAAAAAGTAGTCCACGGTGTACCAGTTTATTTTATTACGAAAATTAATTGTATCGTAATAACAGACGATATAATTCATTTTACTGAAATAATAACGAGGATTTTTTTACATAGTCTTGTATTGGATATTTGCGTATAGCATAATTTTAATGTAGCAGAATTGTAATTAATTGTTTGTAAAAGTGTGTTGAAACTTAATTTCATAAAATAAACTTAATATCTATAATATGAAAATCTGCACCTAAAATAAATTTTGCATTCATGCATTTTTGCATAAGAGTGAAACAGCTATTGCACCAAGATTTGAATATTTATGTAACTAGTTATAGTACGAACGCCCCTCATTTTTCACGTTTGACGTACAATTTCCAGCTTGTATTTCCTCATCTGGTTTTGAAAACATTTATTGAGAAAATCGTTAGGTGTAGTAAAAAAAAAAAAATATATGCTTTTTGAAGTATTAACGTGTGTGATAGAAGAAAGTTTGTGGATTGGCACATACGACTAGTTTTTTTTTCTTTTATTGTTGTTGTTGCAAAGTCCTTTGTGTTGCCAACAAATTCTGAAATTAGCTGGAACGCATCCATCACGAAAATTAAATCTAGAGGGAGTAGCGGGGGAGACACTTAGCAAGACAACTTATTCAGCTGCCTGTTATCAACAAGTGCTAAAAAAAATTATTTATTCATAAACTATGCTGTATTATTTTTACTCATGTCTGGGGCAGATATTCATTACTAATTGACATTTTGCTTCATCGTATTGTTCGAAACTTGATTAGAATATTTTTGATAGGAAATTTTGTTGCCATTCTGAATAAATAAGTTTTTTAATTTTTAGTTTTTGTTGGAATTATTCTTATTTTGGTAAATATTTGATTCTGTTATTTAAAACGTAGAGGAAACTGCGAAAATTTACTACGGCAATATTTACAATCTATATTATAATGGACAAACTTGTCCGTGCATAACATTGACGTCATTTTGATGTTGGCAAGACTAGACGATTAAATTTCGCTTTTACTACAATATTTTAAACTGCGAAACATCGTACATTTTTAATTTTTACATCGTTGAATAGGGGAAAAAAATTACTTTCAAACGCAATTTATTTGAGAAACTGTATCTCAATTTACTCATTTCTTTTTAACATCTTCCAACCTAGCTGAAAAGTGTTTGACTTCGGTTTGTCTGCCGTATGGCCGTATGGCGTCTGGCCGTGCTCTAACTCCCGTAAATATGGTCGGATTGCCCTGCAATTTTTGTGTTATTGTCGTTATCTAGCATGTTCCCTATTTCAACTGAAGTGTGTAGCACTTAGTTTTTTTTACAGGGACACTCAAAAGAATTCCGTTACATTACGGTCTATGGGAAAAATCATTTGCGGTTTATTTTAATGATGTTACACAATTTCAAACACATTTTAATTGATATATATCACATATAATTTTCAAACATGATTTTTTTAAAAATCTATCGCATGCAGACGATTACGAAAGATAAATCCTTTTGACTTAAAAAGTAATATAAATTGTTCAACCTTTGTTTCCGGCTTATATATACCACGAAAGTACCGCTTTTAATAAATTTCAAAACTTTATTCGAATACATTATTGATATTTTTTATAATATATATGCTTTCCGTTGTTGTTAATGGGCAATCTAAATATATATATATATATATATATATATATATATATATATATATACATATTAAATGTAAAAAATCTATAAAGAGTTTTTAATAATAATAAAAGGTTTTCACCTATTCTGTAACCTGGGAAGCCCGGGTTGGATCCCCTAGTGTTTCTAATGGAAATTATCGCAATAAATCTAAAATGGTATAATGTTTATTCTGAAACAACTTAATAACTTTGTTTTTAGCTGACATTTTAACAGGTTTTTAATTGAATGATAAATACATTAAGTTGCTTTTAGAAGTTTTAAGTTTGTTGCACGCAAGAAATAATAAATAAATAAATAAATAAATAAATAAATAAATAATAAAAACATACTCTTTTTTTTTTTCCCTAAGTATGCAGGGTTTTCCGGAACTCAACGTACAAACTTTATAAGAATCTACGCTTAGTTAAAGTGAAGACACTCGCAGGCTAACGTTAAATCAATGGTAGTGTTCTTTCAAATTTCCCCTTTGCATTTTAATAATTTTAAATGATTTTTCTTTTGCATAGGATATCTGAGATTGATGTCTAATTGGGTACTTTTGTACATTTTCGATTTCTGTTGCAGTTGTTTATTTTTCTGAGGACATTGTCGAGGCTGGTTCAGAAAGTGTCCTCGTGTGCGTTGATGAGTTAAATTAACTAAAGCTTGGAAAAATAATGAAAGATTTTTATCTTGTGAAGTAACACTGATTTTAGGGGATTTTGTCTTCTTTTAAAATTTGTTCGATTTTGTTCATTTTCACGTCTCTTACGTTTTTGAAAATGTTAGAGTAAAAAAAAAAAAAAAAAGTCAATAAATGTTAAACTGAAAACTTTATTCCTCTTTACATAGTATAAAAAGGAATATGTTCATTGTATTATTTCCAAATGTATAAGATATTAAACAGTATAACATTACTAACTATTCTATTGTATGCTAGTTACCATGGTGCCAAAAATTTCTATACCTCTTTTCCACTAACACGCATTTCAAGTTATACAGAGATAAATTTACAATTTTTGATTCCATGTTTTATATCGCTACTGAAACTAGTCGTTGGGGGCCACCGTAATACTTACCCATCATGGATATGCATAATGTAAAATATTAAAATAAAAAATGTGTAAATTACTTATAAAATGCATTGCAATTCAAATAAAATCGAGGCTTGATGACGTCACAAACTTTAAAAGCTCGATTACTGAATTGCTTGAAAGAAACATCCTTATAACCCCAAAAATAATAATCCTATTAACTAGCGGTTTATTGCATCTGATTAAGCGTCCAATTTCCAATTAAAATATATCTTTGAAGTGAAATTTAGATGAAATACAGGGTCATGAAAAATCGAAGAGTGTAGAAAATAGGATTCCAAATATCTCGGCAACTCATTATCCGATCGACTTCATGCTTTATGCAAAATTTGTTTTTTTATTGTCTTACTTTTTATTGTCTTTTATATTCATTTCTTAAAATAACCAATTTCGAAAATTTTTATATACCTTTCATATCAGAACGAATATTTCGAGAGTCCGAAAAAAATAGTTCCGGATAATCGAGATTACTGAAATGAAATAGGCTTCTTCCCATTATTACATACTAAGTACATACCAAATTGCAAGTCTCTATCTCATTTTTTTCGGGAGATAGAGCGCATCCAGACACACAGACGGACGGCAAATTTTTTTTTTCTAAAAATATGTTTTTCGGAATCTCCAGTGTCTGAAACGTGTAAATCCGTCAAAATTATTTTTTTCGATTTTCAAAACGATTACAAGACTTACCCTATACTACGTATGATGGGTAAGTAAAAAGAAAAGAAAAACTTTAGTTATAGTGAGAATACTGAAAAAAAAAAAAATTGCAAATTAAGTAGGGGAAAGGGTAATAAAACCGCATAATTAACAGTAAAATAAGCATATCACTGCTTATTTTACTGTTTTATACTGTTAATTTTACGGTATAATACTGGCAGCTGGGGTGCCAGTATTATACTGTAAAATCAACACTTTTTTTCAGTGTAGTTGCTTTTTGGAGCCAGATTTTCAAACGGGATTTAATGTAACTTTGCGTACATACTTTGCACTTATCATCGTTGCATAATATCATGTTAAATATATGATTAGTTCACCACATTTTTATCAAGAAATGATTACTTATAAGTAAATAACAATTAATTTTCAGGAGTGAAGTTCGCCCGAAACTAATGAATAATAAACATGTGAATTTTTACATTGCTAAACTGAGCGTAAAATCGACAGAATGAAAAATGCCCAAGTCGAGAATCGAACCCGGACCCTTGGAATAACGCTCCATGTCTCTACCACTGAGCAACTAGGACGATACCCAACTTGGCATTATGTCGGAAAGGCTGCAACTGCAGCGCAATATGCCGGCTTGGACATTTTTCACTCTGTCGGTTGTACGCTCAGTTTAGCAATGTAAAAATTCAAACGATTATTTATTATTAGAAGTCAAATAATCCGGTCTAACCTCACCGGTGGAGAGGTCACCTGCACGGATATTTTAATTTTAGAGGAAATGAAAGTTTTGACTGTGTTTGTAAGCGAAAACCTAATTTATTTTACAATCTTAACTAACGAACTAAACTAATAATACTTCAATTATAAATTTAATGATTTAATATTTAAAGAGAAAGGGGTAATTATCTTCATTACAATTTGAAAAGTTGTAAAAAAAAAAATTTCACTTCATCAGCTTTTTAAAAATCATAATTACACTTTATTAAAGCGCATAAACACAATACTCTTTATTTATAATAACATTTTTTAATTCAAACAATTTTTAAATACACAATTTTTAAGTAAAATTTTTAATTACATTTGTCCATGTAGTTTTGATTGCCTTGGTCAATAAACCCATCCCTGAAATCCGCTTTTCCCTTCCGTTTCTCTCTGTATATGGGCAAAATTCTACCATTCTTTGGACTGATGACGGTACGCTGCATGCTATCGAAACTAGTCTGCAAGTAGCTATGAACTTCTGGTGCTTACAACGCATATCCGCCTTTTCCCGATTAGTAAAACCAGCCACCCCTTTTGCAGTCAATATCCATAGTAGAAATGAGGAGGTGTGTGAGAAACGGAAGCTGTGTGCGTTTAATGACAGCGTCATCTAGCGGTTCGTCGCTTGCGATACGACCATGCATTGTATGACGATAATAGTTTGTTTAGATGTGTTCTATCATCCCTTAAAGTTTTGTCCAATGGTTCTGATTCACCCTCAACTTCTTCTAAAAGAAATTTGGTCCAATGTAAGATACAAACCCTCCTCCCTCTATTGAGCTACTTACAATGCAATTTCTTGATTTCTTCTTCTAATTTTCATCCATATTATCCTAATTAGTAGCACTATTCCATATAAATAAAATCGGCAATCATTTGTTAGCTATTGTGTAGAAAACACGGTCCTCTCCACAATCAGTAAGCGCCCTACAGTGCTTGATTGTTTGAGTGACGACCTTGCATTGTATGGCGAAAATACCTTGTTTAGATGTCTTCTATCACCCCTTAAAGTTTTGTCCATGGGTTCTGATTCACCCTCAACTACTAAAGGAAATTTGGTCCAATTTAAGATATAGCCTCCTCACCCTCCCTCCTCTTGAGCTACTTACAATGCAATTTCTCGATTTCTTCTAATTTTTATCCATATTATTCTAGTTAGTATAGCACTATTCCATATAATTAAAATCGGCAATCATTTGTTAGCTATTGTGTAGAAAACACGGTCCTCTCCACTATCAGTAAGCGCCCTATAGTGCTTGATTGTTGGAGTGACGACCTTGCATTGTATGGCGAAAATACCTTGTTTAGATGTCTTCTATCACCCTTTAAAGTTTTGTCCATGGGTTCTGATTCACCCTCAACTTCTAAAGGAAATTTGGTCCAGTTTAAGATATAGCCTCCCCACCCTCCCTCCTCTTGAGATACTTATAATGCAATTTCTTGATTTCTTCTTCTAATTTTTATCCAAATTATCCTAGTTAGCACTATCATTTGTTAGCTATTGTGTAGAAAACACTGTCCTCTCCACTATCAGTAAGCGCCCTATAGTGCTTGATTGTTGGAGTGACGACCTTGCATTGTATGGCGAAAATACCTTGTTTAGATGTCTTCTATCACCCTTTAAAGTTTTGTCCATGGGTTCTGATTCACCCTCAACTTCTAAAGGAGATTTGGTCCAGTTTAAGATATAGCCTCCCCACCCTCCCTCCTCTTGAGATACTTATAATGCAATTTCTTGATTTCTTCTTCTAATTTTTATCCATATTATCCTAGTTAGCACTATCATTTGTTAGCTATTGTGTAGAAAACACGGTCCTCTCCACTATCAGTAAGCGCCCTGTAGTGCATGATTGTTGGAGTGACGACCTTGCATTGTATGGCGAAAATACCTTGTTTAGATGTCTTCTATCACCCTTTAAAGTTTTGTCCATGGGTTCTGATTCACCCTCAACTTCTAAAGGAAATTTGGTCCAGTTTAAGATATAGCCTCCCCACCCTCCCTCCTCTTGAGATACTTATAATGCAATTTCTTGATTTCTTCTTCTAATTTTTATCCATATTATCCTAGTTAGCACTATCATTTGTTAGCTATTGTGTAGAAAACACGGTCCTCTCCACTATCAGTAAGCGCCCTATAGTGCTTGATTGTTGGAGTGACGACCTTGCATTGTATGGCGAAAATACCTTGTTTAGATGTCTTCTATCACCCTTTAAAGTTTTGTCCATGGGTTCTGATTCACCCTCAACTTCTAAAGGAAATTTGGTCCAGTTTAAGATATAGCCTCCCCACCCTCCCTCCTCTTGAGATACTTATAATGCAATTTCTTGATTTCTTCTTCTAATTTTTATCCAAATTATCCTAGTTAGCACTATCATTTGTTAGCTATTGTGTAGAAAACACTGTCCTCTCCACTATCAGTAAGCGCCCTATAGTGCTTGATTGTTGGAGTGACGACCTTGCATTGTATGGCGAAAATACCTTGTTTAGATGTCTTCTATCACCCTTTAAAGTTTTGTCCATGGGTTCTGATTCACCCTCAACTTCTAAAGGAGATTTGGTCCAGTTTAAGATATAGCCTCCCCACCCTCCCTCCTCTTGAGATACTTATAATGCAATTTCTTGATTTCTTCTTCTAATTTTTATCCATATTATCCTAGTTAGCACTATCATTTGTTAGCTATTGTGTAGAAAACACGGTCCTCTCCACTATCAGTAAGCGCCCTGTAGTGCTTGATTGTTGGAGTGACGACCTTGCATTGTATGGCGAAAATACCTTGTTTAGATGTCTTCTATCACCCTTTAAAGTTTTGTCCATGGGTTCTGATTCACCCTCAACTTCTAAAGGAAATTTGGTCCAGTTTAAGATATAGCCTCCCCACCCTCCCTCCTCTTGAGATACTTATAATGCAATTTCTTGATTTCTTCTTCTAATTTTTATCCATATTATCCTAGTTAGCACTATCATTTGTTAGCTATTGTGTAGAAAACACGGTCCTCTCCACTATCAGTAAGCGCCCTATAGTGCTTGATTGTTGGAGTGACGACCTTGCATTGTATGGCGAAAATACCTTGTTTAGATGTCTTCTATCACCCTTTAAAGTTTTGTCCATGGGTTCTGATTCACCCTCAACTTCTAAAGGAAATTTGGTCCAGTTTAAGATATAGCCTCCCCACCCTCCCTCCTCTTGAGATACTTATAATGCAATTTCTTGATTTCTTCTTCTAATTTTTATCCATATTATCCTAGTTAGCACTATCATTTGTTAGCTATTGTGTAGAAAACACGGTCCTCTCCACTATCAGTAAGCGCCCTATAGTGCTTGATTGTTGGAGTGACGACCTTGCATTGTATGGCGAAAATACCTTGTTTAGATGTCTTCTATCACCCTTTAAAGTTTTGTCCATGGGTTCTGATTCACCCTCAACTTCTAAAGGAAATTTGGTCCAGTTTAAGATATAGCCTCCCCACCCTCCCTCCTCTTGAGATACTTATAATGCAATTTCTTGATTTCTTCTTCTAATTTTTATCCATATTATCCTAGTTAGCACTATCATTTGTTAGCTATTGTGTAGAAAACACGGTCCTCTCCACTATCAGTAAGCGCCCTATAGTGCTTGATTGTTGGAGTGACGACCTTGCATTGTATGGCGAAAATACCTTGTTTAGATGTCTTCTATCACCCTTTAAAGTTTTGTCCATGGGTTCTGATTCACCCTCAACTTCTAAAGGAAATTTGGTCCAGTTTAAGATATAGCCTCCCCACCCTCCCTCCTCTTGAGCTACTTATAATGCAATTTCTTGATTTCTTCTAATAATTTTTATCCATATTATCCTAGTTAGCACTATCATTTGTTAGCTATTGTGTAGAAAACACGGTCCTCTCCACTATCAGTAAGCGCCCTATAGTTCTTGATTGTTGGAGTGACGACCTTGCATTGTATGGCGAAAATACCTTGTTTAGATGTCTTCTATCACCCTTTAAAGTTTTGTCCATGGGTTCTGATTCACCCTCAACTTCTAAAGGAAATTTGGTCCAGTTTAAGATATAGCCTCCCCACCCTCCCTCCTCTTGAGCTACTTATAATGCAATTTCTTGATTTCTTCTTCTAATTTTTATCCATATTATCCTAGTTAGCACTATCATTTGTTAGCTATTGTGTAGAAAACACGGTCCTCTCCACTATCAGTAAGCGCCCTATAGTGCTTGATTGTTGGAGTGACGACCTTGCATTGTATGGCGAAAATACCTTGTTTAGATGTCTTCTATCACCCTTTAAAGTTTTGTCCATGGGTTCTGATTCACCCTCAACTTCTAAAGGAAATTTGGTCCAGTTTAAGATATAGCCTCCCCACCCTCCCTCCTCTTGAGCTACTTATAATGCAATTTCTTGATTTCTTCTTCTAATTTTTATCCATATTATCCTAGTTAGCACTATCATTTGTTAGCTATTGTGTAGAAAACACGGTCCTCTCCACTATCAGTAAGCGCCCTATAGTGCTTGATTGTTGGAGTGACGACCTTGCATTGTATGGCGAAAATACCTCGTTTAGATGTCTTCTATCACCCCTTAAAGTTTTGTCCATGGGTACCGTTTTGTATAAGAATGAATTTATTAATATCAGAGTATACAAGCTAATTAATATATATTAGCTGCGTATATAATCAGTTTTGGGGCCCCTAGAATACTTGATATTCATATTAACCCTCTCATTAGGCTTGATTTATATTTTCGATACTACTTTGAGCTTAGGGGTGCTAAGGGCAAGTACGCTCAATGTTCTGCTATATATCATAACGTGTTAGCGTTACATTCGCAACATTGTGGTACGACAAAAGTACTTGATTGACGTATAATTAAGTTTATAATTTTATTATACGTCACTCTGGAAAATTGGGAAACCTTGATGTGTAAAGGAATGCACTGAAACGCGTACCTTATATGTATTTCATCATTTGTTTCGGAGTATTTTGAAGACGTTTTGTACTTTAACATTTGCGAAGCAAATTAAATAGGGAAAAGCTGTTGCAAAACATCCTTAGCAAAGTAGAAATCTCTTAAATATACCATAAAAAAAATTAGTAGTAATTAGTAGTAACTCTTGTAGTAATTACACGTGCTTTAGCCTGAAGAGTAATTCTTCACTTTGAAAAATGTTGCTTTTAGTATATCTTTATGGTTAGTTTAAGGAATTTCTAAAACCTACATTATGCGCTCAAAACAAATTTAGCATTTGAGTTCTTAGCTCATTTTTCAAACATTTGTATTGCAAATATAAATGTTAAACGACCTTGGATTTCCTGTCTACTAACTATGTTTAAATAGCATAGGAAATAGAATATCGGTAACTTTCGTCACGCCTGGAAAAATATCGCCAACTCCTCCCCCTACTACGGATATTACTTTAGTTAACGGTAACAGGAGCTTTAAAAACAATGCCCATCGTTATTAAAATGCATAGTTCATTCTATCGGTTAAATGAAAAAAAAAAGACCTTCCGCTATCCTGTACATCTAATCCAAAACTTAATTTCCTGCCTTAGAGACGGAAAAGGTCCGTTTAATAGTTCAGAACGAAGGACAATAACTGACCGATACGAAAACAAGGGGTTCCCTGCCGGAGATAGGCGAGTGTCCATGGCAACCAAACGCTTCAAATCGAACTCTCGCCCTTTCAAGATTGCCTTTCGTGGTAAAGAAGAAAAAAAATCATCGACTGTCTAATTTTAACATTTTCATGAGCGGTAATTTTTTTTTTCTGTTCTACACACACTGTCTTAACCTAATTTTTATTAATAGTGGTTTGTACGAGTGTAAGAGGTTTGCATATTATTGGTTCATGAATATTAAACGTTGCGGATACACAGAAAAAAATAAAACTCAATTTCGGTCGAAAGATTCTTAGGTATGTGCCCAAATTGGGTCCTGCCTGATTTGGTTACCACTGTGTATCCATTTTGGGCACTGTTAAATACCCATTTTAAAAAAAAAAAATTTTTTTTTTTTTGAAATGGGTATTTAATAGTGCCCAAAATGGATACACAATGGTAATGTTTAATACAACTATTATATTATCATAAACGGAAGCTTATCTATGATATAATAATGCACCACGAAGGCCCAGAGAAATGTTTTTAACACTTTCCAACATAGTTGAAAAGTGTTTATGAATTCGTTTTGTCTGACTGTCCGTGCTCTAACTCACGTAAATAATCTCGGATTGCCATGTAATTGATATGTTAAGGCTTGTTCGGTATTGAAAACGTGGTGCGTAACATTCATACACAGTTAAAAATTTGCAGCAAGCTGTCCAGTCATTTGACCGTTTTTGTAGAAAACGGTTACATAACCGTAATTTAACTATATTCTGACTATAAAATGAGTAATAATACGGTCAAAATATAGTTAAATTACTGTTATGTAATCGTTTTCTACAAAAACGGTCAAATGACTGGACAGTTTGCTGCACATTTTTCCTGCGTTTACAGGACAATCTAAAGAATTACATTAGATTATACTCTACGGGTAAACATCTTTGAAATGTATTTTAATTGGAATTATTTTTTTTTCTGGCGACTAAGCTATTTAATCTAATGAGGTTTTTTTTGTTTCTTTTTTGTACAAAAATTGACCTAAGCTTTCTTGAAATGAGCCCAAATGCCATCTCCCCCACCCCCCTTTCCAATATTAAAAAATAAACTTTAAAACTATATTCACACAAAAAGTATTTTTAACTTTTGTTTTTAATTTGGCAAAAATAAGTTCATCAAATGTAAATTTTAAAATAATCAAATCAGTTTTTTTTGAGACTTCGACAGAAAAATAGGCGAAAACTTGTTTTCCTGCTTCAGTATTTCGTCGATTGCGTTCTTCAGCAGATACAGATTTTGTAGCATTCAACTATACAGACATTTGAAGCATTCCGCAAACAGCATTTTCCGGACATGCCGGTTAATTCAGAATTTACAGTATTTTTTTTGTTTGTTTTTGTTTTTGAAAGATACATGGTTTTGATAAGTTCCATTAGAAAACTTTGTTTATATTATCTTTCTAATCTGTGTAACTAATAATTCTAAACAATGTCTGTTACTTTTTTTTCTCAATTAATTCATAAAAACTTTTGTGCTTTTTGAAAATTAATGACGAGAAAGGAGGGGTTGGTAAATATTTTTTACTGGCTACTAGAATTTTTTTCTGGCTACCAGATTTTATCAAATTTGTAAAGCCCTGATGTAGTACATATATAAATCTATAGATCATATATAGAGCTGCAGAAAAATAAATAAATAGGAAAGTGCTTTATAATCTATGTTTGACGCATGGTATTTCGTCTTGTTCAAATTATATTTGCTTGTTGCATACAATTATCGGGACAACAGAACTCGCTACTCCTGCTGAACGGATGTCAAAGGTACGTGCATTATTAGTTAGGCAATTGCCAGGGAAGGTTTTAGTATATTGAACATATTTGTAGTGTGTTTGGTCTCAATAATAGGAAAGGGAAGACTTTTCAGACACCCTGTGTATTTATAGCCTATGGACGATTTTTAAGCTGATTTCAGCAATTTTTTTTATATCTAATTGCCTCATATCCATTCTATTACATTTAGTAAGCCAGATTAAAAATTTTCCTGCAAATTATCTTTATTGTCCAAATAGCAGGAGCGATACCAATATGTTTAATTTATATTAAACGTTATATATGTACCTTAAAATAATAATAATAATAATAAAAAGAAAAAGAAATCGATCAACTCTCCCAATTGAGCTGGAAGGACTTTTTGTCCTAAATTCGCACGTAGAAATTTAATTTAAAGCGAGATTGCATGAACGAATATTATTCCAGCCCAAAAAGTTTATTCACAAATGTGCATTCACGTGGAAGAAAAATTTGCAGTTTGAGAATAACACTAGTACAGTATAGTCTGTTTCTTTAATCTCTAATTTAAGCGACGCTAAAATCAAACTGTACAAACAAAATATACAACATAAATACATTGATTTCAAAATTTAATCGCTATTACAATAGGTGCAAATACAATATCAAAGTTTTAAAACATTAAAACCATTTAAAACAACACAGGTGTCAAAAATATCCTGAGCACTTTCAACTAAACACTAGCCATCATCAGAGGAGTTTTAATGAGAGGAAAACTAAACTGTATCTCTAAAAGGAAGAACACTGGACAAGTAGCAAAGTCGAATCCATATAGAATTTTCTATGTGCATTTAATTGTACAAATTAATTTTACTTCTGGACTACTGTACAAAGTTCTCTTTTAACATTGTAACAGTATTACTTTCAACCGTGTAATTGAAATAAACGATATATTTGGAAGTAGAAAACAAATTGTTAGAGCGATGTTAATCTGATATTGAAATTTAATTTATTCAACACAAAATGATATTGCATAAGCGAACAATTGCACTTCGTAATAGAGATAGAAACTTTCACAAAATCGTTCTTTTAAGACTACGTTTATTTATAATTGGCTGGAAAAGAGGTTAATTTTTCGATTTTTTTTGTCAAGACCAGAGGTCGGAAAAAATATTTTTATTGTAGCGAACTACTTTATCGAAAATGTAGTTAACTACAACTACTTGTTTAAAAAAGTAGCGACTACAAACTACTTTGTAAAAGTAGTCACTACTTCGCTACTTTCAGATTTTTTTTTTCACAGTATCCTCGTTATATCACGACTGCTTGAATGCAATTAAATAAATGCGACATAACCAAGGGCATTAAAGAATTTAAAAAAATAACATACAAGAAAATGTTTTGTTTGTCTCCAAAATTTTAATTTATTCACACATTACAAATTTCTTAGCAAAATTAAGACAGAGATTATAATCTAGAAAATTACAGAAAAACAACTCTAAATGCAAAAATAAATAAATCTGTAAATAAAACAATTCCGAATAATAAGAATCCCGGCGTTAAAACATGGAGAAACGACTAAGTAGACAAGTGTTGACAGCAAGAAAATTAATTTCATTGGTGGGTTAGTACTTTTGATTGTAGCAGCAAGTGTTAATGTCAATGGGAAAAATCTATGACTTCATGCGATGCGTTTCTGTACACTGCAGCTGAGATATGCCGCTGAGATTAGCAAATTGTTGAGCAGAACAGATTTTGTACAAACGAAGCAAGTTTCGCCCACGTGATTTCCAGAATGGCACCTTCTCCCCCTGAAGTAGCGTTAAAAGTAGCGGCGGTACAAACTACTGATTTTTTGTATCACATTACTCGCTACACTACATTGTTCAAAATGTAGCGCGTTGCACTACAAATTACTATAAACAGCAGAGAGATTACTATAGTTTCGCTACTTGTAGCGCCCTACTTTTGACTCTTGGTCAAGACATATGAATATTCTGTGTTTTCGCAAATGTCTATTAATATTTTAAAAATTGAATAATATTTTTTAATGAAGGGGAAAAAATTCAAGATGGCGGATTTGAAAAGCACGACCGATCTGCTTAGGTTCCAGCTGAGTTTGAAATTAGAAATGCATTTCCTTATTTTAGTTAACATGATTTATTATAGAAGTTACACAAAATGGTGGGTATTTGAAATTTAATGTTGATTCTTTTTACCCACATTTTTACTTTTGACCTGCTGTAAAAAATATTCAATATGGGCAATTTTAACCTATTATATGTTCCATTCCATGATAAAAAGTATTTACTTTACTGGGAAAAAATTCAAGTCAAGTAGTTCAACGGATAAATCACTAGAACCTACGCAGATTTGAAAAAAAAAAAAAAAAAAAATCGAGAAAACGTTTCGTAAATTCTTTAGCCCATAAAAATCATCCCATTCGTCCATTTAGCACAAACTATTTTTGGGCTGACGAACACCAATTTTAGGCTAGATTTTTGAAAATTTAAAAGGGAAGAAAAATTTCTTCCTGTACGCGCGCCAAACTTTCTTACCAGGCCATTCCTTTGTGGACGGAATGCCAGTACGTCCGACAGGCTGTAGCAACGTAATAATGGATTCAAAAACACCTTTAGCTGCATATTCTGCACGCTTATACTTTTCAAAAAATACATTAAAAAAATTTCCGAAAAAGTGTAAGTAAACGTAACGTGGCTTTAATTGAAATAAAAAAAATATTTGAGAGCAACATTTCATAAACATTTTGTAAAATTTAAATTTAACAGCGTATGTATTACAAAGTGAAGCAAAGTAAATTAAAATCACTTCATAATTGTGGCAGACAATTTATTCAAAGTTATATTCTCAAATAAAAGTAACAACTGAAGAATAAAAATACCATAACAATTTATTTATTTTATAAATTCAAATTTAACTTATTTCACATAAAGTAAGATAGCATTAACGAATATTTCTGCGTAATTGAGTTGCAAATTTAAGTTTTACCGTGTTTAAAACTCGAAAGAAAACTCGTAAATTGGATATAAGACCGAAGCAACATAAACTAAAAATCACTTCATTATTGGGGCATACAAGTTATTCGATATTATATTCTCAAATAAAATAGAAACAACTGGGCGAAAAATTACTGTAAAAATTTATTTCTTTACTAAACTCAAATTTAACTTACTTCACATAAAGTAAGATGGTATTAACGAATATTTCTTCGTAATTGAGTTGAAAATTTATTTTTTACAGTGTTTCTAACTTGAAAGAAAACGTGTAATTTGGACATAACATTGAAGCAAGGTAAACTAAAATCACTTCATTATTGAGGCAGACAATTTATTCAATATTATATTGTCAAATAAAATAGAAACAACCAGAAGAATAAAATTACCGTAGCAATTTATGTCTTTTATAAATTTAAATTTAACTTACTTCACATAAAGTTAGACGGAATTTACGAATAATTCTTCGTAATTGAGGTGCAAATTTACTTTGTATCATGTTTCTAACTTGAAAGAAAACGTGTAATTTGGACATAACATTGAAGCAAGGTAAACTAAAATCACTTCATTATTGAGGCAGACAATTTATTCAATATTATATTCTCAAATAAAATAGAAACAACCAGAAGAATAAAATTACCGTAGCAATTTATGTCTTTTATAAATTTAAATTTAACTTACTTCACATAAAGTTAGATGGAATTTATGAATAATTCTTCGTAATTGAGGTGCAAATTTACTTTGTATCATGTTTCTAACTTGAAAGAAAGCGTGTAATTTGGACATAAAATTGAAGCAAGATAAACTAAAATCACTTCATTATTGAGGCAGACGATTTATTCAATATTATATTCTCAAATAAAATAGAAACAACCAGAAGAATAAAATTACCGTAGCAATTTATGTCTTTTATAAATTTAAATTTAACTTACTTCACATAAAGTTAGACGGAATTTACGAATAATTCTTCGTAATTGAGGTGCAAATTTACTTTGTATCATGTTTCTAACTTGAAAGAAAACGTGTAATTTGGACATAACATTGAAGCAAGGTAAACTAAAATCACTTCATTATTGAGGCAGACAATTTATTCAATATTATATTCTCAAATAAAATAGAAACAACCAGAAGAATAAAATTACCGTAGCAATTTATGTCTTTTATAAATTTAAATTTAACTTACTTCACATAAAGTTAGATGGAATTTATGAATAATTCTTCGTAATTGAGGTGCAAATTTACTTTGTATCATGTTTCTAACTTGAAAGAAAGCGTGTAATTTGGACATAAAATTGAAGCAAGATAAACTAAAATCACTTCATTATTGAGGCAGACGATTTATTCAATATTATATTCTCAAATAAAATAGAAACAACCAGAAGAATAAAATTACCGTAGCAATTTATGTCTTTTATAAATTTAAATTTAACTTACTTCACATAAAGTTAGACGGAATTTACGAATAATTCTTCGTAATTGAGGTGCAAATTTACTTTGTATCATGTTTCTAACTTGAAAGAAAACGTGTAATTTGGACATAACATTGAAGCAAGGTAAACTAAAATCACTTCATTATTGAGGCAGACAATTTATTCAATATTATATTCTCAAATAAAATAGAAACAACCAGAAGAATAAAATTACCGTAGCAATTTATGTCTTTTATAAATTTAAATTTAACTTACTTCACATAAAGTTAGATGGAATTTATGAATAATTCTTCGTAATTGAGGTGCAAATTTACTTTGTATCATGTTTCTAACTTGAAAGAAAGCGTGTAATTTGGACATAAAATTGAAGCAAGATAAACTAAAATCACTTCATTATTGAGGCAGACGATTTATTCAATATTATATTCTCAAATAAAATAGAAACAACCAGAAGAATAAAATTACCGTAGCAATTTATGTCTTTTATAAATTTAAATTTAACTTACTTCACATAAAGTTAGACGGAATTTACGAATAATTCTTCGTAATTGAGGTGCAAATTTACTTTGTATCATGTTTCTAACTTGAAAGAAAACGTGTAATTTGGACATAAAATTGAAGCAAGATAAACTAAAATCACTTCATTATTGAGGCAGACGATTTATTCAATATTATATTCTCAAATAAAATAGAAACAACCAGAAGAATAAAATTACCGTAGCAATTTATGTCTTTTATAAATTTAAATTTAACTTACTTCACATAAAGTTAGACGGAATTTACGAATAATTCTTCGTAATTGAGGTGCAAATTTACTTTGTATCATGTTTCTAACTTGAAAGAAAACGTGTAATTTGGACATAACATTGAAGCAAGGTAAACTAAAATCACTTCATTATTGAGGCAGACAATTTATTCAATATTATATTCTCAAATAAAATAGAAACAACCAGAAGAATAAAATTACCGTAGCAATTTATGTCTTTTATAAATTTAAATTTAACTTACTTCACATAAAGTTAGATGGAATTTATGAATAATTCTTCGTAATTGAGGTGCAAATTTACTTTGTATCATGTTTCTAACTGGAAAGAAAGCGTGTAATTTGGACATAAAATTGAAGCAAGATAAACTAAAATCACTTCATTATTGAGGCAGACGATTTATTCAATATTATATTCTCAAATAAAATAGAAACAACCAGAAGAATAAAATTACCGTAGCAATTTATGTCTTTTATAAATTTAAATTTAACTTACTTCACATAAAGTTAGATGGAATTTACGAATAATTCTTCGTAATTGAGGTGCAAATTTACTTTGTATCACGTTTCTAACTTGAAAGAAAGCGTGTAATTTGGACATAAAATTGAAGCAAGATAAACTAAAATCACTTCATTATTGAGGCAGACGATTTATTCAATATTATATTCTCAAATAAAATAGAAACAACCAGAAGAATAAAATTACCGTAGCAATTTATGTCTTTTATAAATTTAAATTTAACTTACTTCACATACAGTTAGATGGAATTTACGAATAATTCTTCGTAATTGAGGTGCAAATTTATTTTTTACGTGTTTATAACTCGAAAGAAAACTCATAATTTGGACATAAGACCGAAGCAACATAAACTAAAAATCACTTCAGACAATTTATTCAATATTACACTCTCAAATAAAAGAAAGAACTGGAGAACAAAATTACTGTAACAATTTATTATTTCTTTACTAAACTCAAATTTAACTTATTTCACATAGAGTAAGATGGTATTAACGAATACTTCATCGTAATTTAGGAGCAGATTTACTTTTTATCATGTTTCTAACTCGAAAGAAAACGCGTAATTTGGTTATAACATTTAACTTAACAGTTTTATTTCGCTTAAAATTTAACTTATCGGACAGAGAATGAAATTTGTCATTCTTATCAATTCTCACGGGGTAGCCTTCGCTTCATTTTTATGAATTATTCAAGGAAATTGAAGCACTGGGTGCTTGTCCAAGGTTGACCGTACTCTAGATAGCCGTTGCTAGCTGTCGTGGCAATTGACCATCTAGACGCACGCGAGAACATGCCAGTACCATACATAACCTCCCTCGATTGTGTATTGAATTTAGAAGGATCATTTTCTTGCTTCATAACTTACTAATCAAGTTTTGATATCTTAGGGCTGAAATTGAGATGTTCAATTTCAGTTTAGTTAAAATCAGGCTCTGAGAATTAGAAATGAAATGTTATAACACTAATAAAAAAATGGAAATGTGTGTATGAAAAGGGTAATCTATACTAATAAAAGACAAAATCGCTCTCTCTGTGTGTGTCTGTCTGCGATGTCTAGCAAAATCTAGCGCACCTAGAAGCCTGAAAATTTAGATTTAGGTAGCCCAAGCCCTCTTCTGGTGCACCTGAGAATACAACTTGAGAATACAAACTTGAAAACAATTTGTTTTCAAGTTTATTTTCAAAAATTTGCGAGAATATTTTTGTTTATCGGTATATATCTTGAGAATGGCGCCGTATATGAGCGCTGAAACCATATGTCGATCATTAATAGGTTTTTATAAGCCTTTCGTGTTTCTCTTTGCATCACTTAAGCATTTTATCTATATTTTAATTACAATTAGTAATCTTATTATGTGGTTATATACTTTGTACGATAATCACAAACACCATTTACAACTAATTTTTTTTTTTTTTTTTTTTTTTTTTTTAATTGTTACATAAGTTTATCTTTTGGACTGCGTTGCCATTAAAAATGAATATATATCCACACATTTTCATCTTTACTTTTTCAAGTATCGAAACAAGTGCACTTCATACGGTTGGGGGTACATGCTTTGCAATTATGTTGATTGATTTGAGAAATAATATTACCATAGCAATTATTTCTTTTTCTGAACTCGGATTTTTAACTTAGTTGACAGAAAGTAAAATTTCATGAACTTGCAAATTGCGAGCTTCAAATACGAATTATTATTTTTATCAATATTTCTAACCGGATAAAGAAAACGCAGTCTAAGGAATGGCAGTTATTCCTTAGACTGCATTGCTGACTAGACAAATTGTAAATTGTAAAATAAGCAGTAATACACTATCGTGTATACGCGGTAGCGTATTACTGCTTATTTTACTGTTTATTACTGTTAATTTTACGGTATAATACTGGCAGCTGGGATGCCAGTATTATACTGTAAAATCAACATTTTGTGTGTGTGTGTGTGTGTGTGTGTGTGTGTAACAAAATAATAATAATGAATTTTTAGAAAGATGTTTAAATTTTATTAACGTAAATATCTCACACTGTTAAATGCTTTGTGTTGGGTTGAACCAAATTTGGTGCTGCAGGTTGCTGCAACCATCAGATGGTGAAATTTTATTTCAACATTTGGTGCTGTGGTTCAGCCGGTGCTCAAATTTTGGAACGAGATTTCCCCATCTTATGGTTGCAGCTGCTGCAAAACCAAAAGTTGGTTCAACCCAACACAAACTTTTTAACAGTTTGCAGTATCAGCATTCTCTGATAGTTTTCTGCCGAAACCACTAGTACAAATTACCTGTTGCTTCTGACATTTAGTGCCGTGGCAATAATCATCATTGCTGTTGATATCCAAGAAACTCCGGGTATCATTAAAAATAGTTCATCATTTGTTTTTGATATTTGTCTGTTATTTGGCAATTCATACGGCGCACACTGTGATGAAGTGTTTTTGCAGACATTAATAAAGCGGTTTTAAGTGTTTATAGAGTCGGTTCACAATTCCCATAATCGTGGCAATTTTTGTTAATTTAGTACAAAGTGTTAATTTTGTACATTTTTAATTCAAAAATATCAAATTTTAGTTATTTTTTAAAAGTTTCATTTTTTTTAAATGAGATTGAGAAACATTTTTTTTCTTGGACTTTTATTGAATCAAACACCGCAAACTGCAAAAGTTGCAACTTTAGGCAGGTATAATTCCAACGTTTCTCATTTTTCCAATGCCTACAAAAGAGGAATACACCAATGATTTTGTGAGATAGAGAGGCATCTTGACTTAACAAGACGAAATTTTTGGTAATAAAAAAGAAAATTCTAAAACAATACATAGGTATCAAAACTTATTTTTTTTTTCAGGCTCCAACAAGACGAAAAAAATTTATTTACAACAATACGAAAAATTGGACTGCGATAACTTTTTTAACATCAGTTACTCATTTTTGGTTTTCAACTGTTTTTCCTATTTTTCCGAACATTTTCTTCTGAAAACGGGACTAGAACAACTCTACATAGTTGACAAACATTAGGAAAATACATACAATTTTCACCTATGTCGTAGAAATTCTGTGTTTCGGCACAGTGATGAGGCATTAGTAATGATTGGAAATTTCAATACCTATTGTGCAACCACAGTTTGTTTCTACCAGTTGGTATATTGTTAACTTTCGCTGAATAAAATGGCTTTCCACTGCTTTCTACATTGTTTTATTATTTGCATCTTTATCTCCTGAAGATGGCGTTCTTCAATCATATTTTACTATGTGAATTGGTTCATATAAATATTCTCTAATACACATGAAAGTTGTCACACGAGCTTTTGAAATACCCTGTACGTTTATGTTTATTTCAAACCTAGAGTGAAATGTTACCTATAGTCTATTCAAAATGAAAAGAGATTGAAAGTGAATAAATGCACGTGTGAATTGGCAGTATTTGCAATGCCTTGGCTACGATTGACGGCAGCCAATCAGACAATCATTACTTTGCTATTAAAAAAATAATTTTTTCTTCGTTACTTCAAATCAATGACAGATTATATCGTTTAAAATTGACGACCACACACACACACACACACACACACACACACAAAAAGCCCCTCCCCCCCTTTCTTTCTTTTTTATAAAATCACCAAATCCATGAAAAAGGGCGAAAGGGGAAACAGCGTAAATTACTAACCCTTTATGTAACGTAAATGGAAACTATTAAATAATTTATGCTAGGAAAAGCTTAAAAGGAAATAAGTTTTTAGGTGTGTTTAGGTAATTCCCATATGTGTAATACTTAAGGGAACGCTGGAATTGGTAATCCTGCAATTCTGTCAAACTACTACCAAAATCTTTTAAACCGGCTAAATCAGATGTTTATCTTATAAAAATTTCAAGTGTCATTGCGAATTCAAAAACTTATTTACCTTTTAAACGATAATAAATTGCTTTCAAAACGTAGATTTTAAATAGGTTTCCTAATAAAAATTCTATGAAGCAAAGTGGCAATAATTAATAAATGTTTGCTAGAGACTTCAATAAAGATAATAATGAGCTTTTTCTGAATACATTTTGCAGTACCTGTTTGTAGATAAATATAAGCTGTCACGCTAAGTTTCTGTCTATTTTAGAGACATAATGAATATGTTCGTGTTTATTTCAACATTTGTTGGCAATGTAAAACTCTTCGAAATAAAAGAAAATGTCTCAAATTTTGTGAGTTTGAAATAACTTCTCTCTTAATTATGCTAGCTTACTATTTATTGGGTTAATTATTAAAAATGTACATAATTTGATTTTAAAGTTGTGATGTAATTTGATTACTTCAAACTTATACATTTTAACTTATTTAAGCAAAAACTCATCAATGCTAAACGTACCGTTTTTCTCTTCTTTTTCGAATACATCTAGCGATAACACAAATTTTTATTTTCTAAATCTTGGTACGCTTACATAATTCAGCTGATGTCTTGATCTATGTCTATCAAATACAGTTAGTTGGACGAATTCTAATTTTTGAAAAAGTTTTTCGAATTATTTTATTGTTATTTCTTTTTCAGCATTTTCTGCAATTTGCGCTTTTAAAAATTCGGCGCCATCATGATGGAAAAAAAGAGAAGATAGCACATTTTGTGCATTGCGCACTAATAGAAAATTTCCCCGCACTAATTGAGTCTAAAAAAGGTTTACCGCACGAATTGAAACAGCAACTACAGGTGAGAGAAACCTGTAATCATATTGTCAGAATTATAATTTCTATGTTTTGATTATTTTCAGAGTATTAGAAAAATAATTTGATTTTATGATATTCAAAATCCCCTACAAACCGTACAGTCTACAAACTTTTTTCTGTACAATATCTGGAAAAAAAAATGGTATCTTAAAAAAAAAAAAAAAAAAAAAAAAAAAAAAATCTTCTGATTATTTTTAATGGGGAATCCTGTAGAAACCCAAAATGTTTTCCATATTCTTTAGCTACCTAAAAGTGTATAATATTGCCCTTTAAAAAAAAAAAAAAATTATGTACTCCTGAATATTTGCAATAATAATTTCCGAAAATTTTATAGTTTTCACTCTGTATAAAAGCGCAATTTACAAGTTGTTCAAAATGTAGTATACTTTAGAAATATTTCGATTATAGATTACTATTATTTTTTATAATTTTAATTAAAGAAAAATATGAATAGAAATCATTCTTAAGAAAGAAAGAAAAAAAACACACGAATTTTTCGTACTGCGTAGTTTTTAAATCGAAAAATTACCAAAAATGTGTCATAAAAAAAAAAAAAACCCTCTATTAACTACGGTATTCAGGCAGTAAGTGAAACATTACACCCAACCATTAATAAATGTCATTTGAACTGTGCAACATAAAAACAACCACGCCCTAATACTTGTTGTACTTCCAACTTGCCATTTTTATAACAACTTATTAAGTTATTTTTTATTCATCCCATATTTAACGTTCTATAGAACATAGAAAATAATTCCAATCTGTATAATTTAATCAATAGAACATCGTAAATAATTGCAATCTGTGTAGTTTAATCTTCATAAATACATTAAATATAGCATCAACAATAACATTCTTCCAATATTCAGGTTTCTCTCGACTAGTGCAGATAATTAATCCCGCAATATTTTCTGCATTAATCGAAACATGCATTGAATGCGAAAAACTGCAATAGATGCCACAGCGAGCTTTCTAAAAAATCAATATATACATAAATACGCAATGCAACATTGTACTGTTATAGAGATCGGAATGATCGAAAAAAAAAAAACAGAAATTTAGAAAAAAGTCTCATTTCCACTTTGAAAAATTTGAAATATTACCAGTGGACCCGTGCGAAGATTTCGCACTGCTGTCTAATATTTTTTTAGATGCAGGTTTAAACTTTTAAAGAAAAAATAAGGATTAAATATCTCCAAACAACATTAGTCAAGCCAGGATAGCATCTCATTTATTCCATCAAAGTCACAGTAAAAATTGATCGACGATAGCAAAAGGCACGGTAGAGTGAAAAAAAAAAACAATTGTATTTTAATTGAATTAGAGGATGACGTCTTTGGGGAAAACACAGGACAAAGAAATATAAATTGAATACGTATAAAATAGAATTTAATATAACAAAGCATACATTTTTGGCTACCCGTGAAATACAATTGCTTCGATCGATCAAGTTTTTTTCTTCTAAAGTTGAATTTTGCTTTATAATCATAAATATAAAATAAAACCGTGCAATAATAATATCCCACTTTATTTTATTTTTTGCACTATTTATATTTTTATAATCGTTGTTCAGCTCGATATAATGCGGTATTTTATTTTTGTGGCAACATTGGTTTGAGAAAAACCTCTAATTTCATTTATGAAAACAATGCTGATTTAATTTTTAATTAACTGCAATTTTTAATCAAAAATATTTTTTGATTAACACATTTTAAACATTACGTATTTATATATATTGAATTTTTGAGAAAGTTCGCTGTCTATCTATTGCAGTTTTTCGCATTCAATGTATGTTTCGATTAATGCAGAAATATTGCGGGATTAATTATCTGCACCAGTCGGGAGGAAACCTGAATATTGGAAGAATGTTATTGTTGTTGCTATTTAATATATTTATGAATATTAAACTATACAGATTGCAATTATTTACGACTAGCTATTACCCGTGACTTCGTTCACGTATCATTAAAAGAAGAATAAATGCATTAATTAAGCAAAATATTTCATTCCCGATAATTAGAAATGTAAATAATTAACAAACTCTTTATCACATTCCATAGGAGACAATACAGTATTTCTATGTCATAGAGGCCTTGACATAACTAAGTTTTAAATAAGTGAAATTTTGTGACAAATAATCACGAAAAGGAGACTGCAACCAATGAAAAAGGGCCAAATAAAATCGTGGAAATCGGCAAATTGTGTAAAAACATATGTCAAGTTTACCTGGTAAACCATTTTACTTTTAACGCCTTTGTGAAACGTTTTAATAGCCATCCTTCAAAGATGATGGAAATAGTATATTCTTTTTTATTAAATTAAATTCTTGTGAATAGGGAGCAATAATTGTAGACCTAAATGCAAGGAGCTTAAATTTTCCTCCTTGATTTAATCTATAACTGAAAAATAAATCTTGATTTCTGAATGAGAATATGTTGACAGACGATTTTTGTTCTCCAGAATAAATTGATTCATGAAGTTTGAATATGTGAAAATACGTTTTTATTTTTCAAAAATTTTACTGTAATCAAGATTTTTTTTCTTTCTTTCACCATCTATTCAAATTGAAAATAAATTCTTTTTTTCAGTTTTAATGAGAAAAAATATATTAATCCGTTTTATTTCCTATTTTTTATTCATAAAATTGGATTAATTTAGTTGCCATTTTTAGAGAAATTTCGTTAAAATTTACAATAATAATAATAATAATAACAATAATAATATTCTGAATTTAAATCATTTTTTTTTTTAATTCTGAGAGTTTGACATCCTCGGATCAATGATAACCGGTGTTAAGTAAATCGTGTTGCGTTCGACAATCTGAAAGGAGTAGTTGTGAAACACAAACAGGCGGTCAGATTTTAATATAATAGATTCCTATTTATTTTTCTTTTCCTAATAATCATGGTGTGATTTTTGCCAAAAAACTCTCATCTGTATGTAACTGATATTCATGCTTATCGGTATAGATAAAAAAATATTTTATTTTATCGTTTTAAATATGGCGTGAAACTCATTTACTTTCTAAACTTACCGATCTTTGTATTATTAATGTAAGGAATTGATTCACGCTCCTTGTAAAACACATTTGAAAATTCCCGTTTTATTTCAAATATGATGTCATATCTTTCCCTCAGAGAAATTTCTTTTTAATGGCATAATTCCTGTTAATAATCTTTTTCTGGCAATCAGGACGTAAATTTTAGCAGAAAACTTACATTTGTATGTAACTGGTATTCAAGCTAATTATTAATCAGTATCAATAAAAAATATTTCAGTATTTCATATTAAATATTACGTCCATTATCTATCTACTTTCATTAAACATTGATATTCATGCTTCTTGTATTATTACGAATATTTGAAAATACATATTTAATTTATGACGTCATATTTGTTCAAGCCGAGGAGGATCCTTTTCATAGTTCCATGGTCCAAGCGAAATCTATTTTTAATAATATAATTACTGTTCATTTTTCCTTGTAATTATAACGCAGTTTTGACAGAAAAAGATTTTTTTAATGTAACCGATATTCATACTTCATGTATAATAACAAATACTCCATATTTTTGTTTCAAATATCACGGAAGTTAATTTTCTTTTGAATTCTTTTTAACTTTAAGTTTTCACGTGAAAATCGTTCAATTGAAAATTAATTGTTGAGGAAAAATTAATTTTCCGTGTTTTTATTTATTGGCAACGATCTAAGGCCCTAGCAACGATGAAGTAAAATGGTTTAATTGTATGGAAAAATGTCCATTTATTCTCTATGAAAATAATAAAATGTTTAATTATTAAAAAAATATTTGAATAAAATAAATAAAACCTAGCCTATGTTCATTTGAGGGTTATAATCAACCTATATGCAAAGATACAGGATCATTAAATGCTCCATTTTGACGCTGGCTTCAGCCTAACATTTGCACACAATCAGATTTATAATATTACTAGCTGTTACCCGTGACTTCTTTCACGTAACATTAAAAAAAGAATAAATGCATTAATTTAGCAAAACATTTCACTTGATAATTAACAACATATATAATTAACCAAACCTTTATCACATTTTATAGGAGACCATACGGTATTTCTTTGCTATAGGGGCCTTGACATAACCCAGTCTTAAAAAAGTGAAATTTCATGCCAAATAATATATACAATCGCGAAAATGAAACTGCAACTAATGAAAAAAGGAGGACCAAGTAAAATCGTGAAAATCGAGGAATTCCTCTTCGTAAAACGAAAAACAACACTGGCAGAATTCTTCTATACACAGTGCATTTTAGATGGTATTTGGTGTACAATTTGTATATGTGTGCATTGCTAAATGGGCATTATTATATTGTTTATTTGCATAGACATATGTTATATATTTCTTACTACATTATCTTGTTTATGTATATATTAAATTAAGTGCTTCACGCTAAGTGGTGTAAATAGTGAACAAACTGCTTGTGGATTTTATACATTGATAGCTATTTCACAAAGATATAACAATCTGATGTGATTCTAAAATGTAAATAAAGGTTGCTGTTAAGTACTTTAAATTCTGCCCAATTTAACCTCGATATTTTCTCTATCGCGTCAAGAACACTATAAGCAAATAAATACCGACGATACAAATCTGATGATCTAAATTTACATATTTTTGTTAGTATATATAAGATTATTTTAATTTATTTCATGCGCTTGAAATTTTTTACGCTTTCTCTAGGGTTAGGTGTCGAATAAATGTACTTTCTTGTTATTTTATTTTGCCATTTCTATTTATTCTATTTTCCATTCATTCCATTTATGGATATTGATTTAATTTACATATTCATGTCAAAGAATATTCTTTAAAGTTATTATCAAGATTTGGATAGGATACGATTAGGGTTAGGATTAGGAATACAAATTGAACGACAATGGCATGACCGATTCAGGTTTAAAGTATGAAACAGGATGTCTATTTACATCATGAAACAATAAGAAAATTAGAAAATTTTCGGCTAATATTATTTAATATGTTTTACAGTCATAGTTGGC
Source organism: Maratus michaelseni (assembly GCA_963931845.1). Classification (NCBI taxonomy): domain Eukaryota; kingdom Metazoa; phylum Arthropoda; class Arachnida; order Araneae; family Salticidae; genus Maratus; species Maratus michaelseni. Next base: position 162,266,284 of record OZ007597.1, read on the forward strand.
ATCAAAGGTGAGCGGGGAAATGATCATCTAAAATACCATTAAGTGTTTGCCACGCAAAAAACAAATCTGGTTACAACAATGTATTTAATTTTGCGCCAAATTTCACTTGATAAAAAAAAAAGACAAATTGACTATGACCTAATTTTAGACCCCTAACCTTCCTATTCTCGGAAATTTTCTACCTATATGTAAAAAAAAAAAAATTCTACTATATAGAACGCGCTTTCACGTTTATAATGTTATGAATTGGCACGATCGGCTTGTTCAAGTTTACACAATTCGGCTGGAAGAAAAGATTCATTACTTTTTTATTTCTTCTTTGCTTTTGTATTACGCGAATTTGTTGGTAAAATCGATTTTCTTTTCGATAACATTGTTGTTTTTTAAGTTTAAAAAAATATTGTAATTTTACTTAAATATTGCTTTAAAATCTATGCAATTTTTCTTATCCTACAAGACTTTACAGAAATCTATTATGAAACAACTTTAAAAAAAGCTATATTTAAAAACGACAACAAAGTTTTTCCTATTTTAAAACTAAAAGAAATGTAATATTAAATTCCGGTTCGAAACGACGATTTACAAATGTGTTTCGATTGTGGGAAAATGATAGAGGAAAATGCTGTTACTTCGACATAATAATATTAAATCTTTAGCTTTTATGCGAAAAGCAACTTTCTTTTAAAAATTATAGTTATTTTTATTAAGATTTTCTGATTTTCGATACGGATAATTTTGCGATGCATATCATTGACATTTGCCATCCAATATTTTTTTTCTTTAATTTTTTTTTTACTTTTTAAAATTTAAATTAAAAATATGGTAACTTTATGTTAGCCGTGTGCAGACGATAAATCGTCAACCTATCCCATCATTTGTACTGAATTCATTAAAAATATAAATCTTTCACTTATTTCATTTAAAACACAGAACTTTAATTTACAACACATACATTTAAAATACATATATTACGTACATTTAAAATAATTCTTTTCATGTGAAAAAGAAAAAGTCCTTCCGGCCTGTACCGGGAGGAAAAGGTAGCTTTCCTATATCTTCGTTTTAAAATTTTAGCTAATGTTACACGAAAACAGCAAGTTAAAATGCAAAGAAACGATTACAAAAGATTCGTTAATACTGATTTGAATAAGAAATTCGTCAAATTATTGAGCAATAGCCAAATTGGCTTCATTTATGAAGACTTATTTTGGTCGCCAAATTTGGCGATATTTCGCCAAATGTTGCCAAGTTTGGCGAGAATTTGGCGCTAACGGATATGAATATATAGTTTTATGCGTTTGATTGGGAAAATTATTACAACAATGAAAATTTTTGTGATCTGCTGTCTTGTTTCAAAATGTCAAGCACCCTAGAATTTCAAACTGCTTTATCTCAGCCGTTTTTTAAGATAAATTTAAAACAAAAAATGCTCTGGAATCCTCGTTTCAAGGCCTAACACTGAATTAAAAAATAAATTTGAATTTTTAACTTTTTTGTACATTTATTTTAGTTTTAAATTTTTAATTGGCCGCCATCTTGAAACAAAATGGCGGACCAAGCTGGCACACGAACTCGGTCGAGACATTGGTGAGCTTAATACACACAATTAGTTTCATCAAAATTGATTTATAAATACGAGCGTTATCGTATGACATAGGTCAGATATATATATATATATAAATCAACATTTGAACGGAGGGTGGTTTTGGGGTCTGGGGGTCATGATCGGTGAAAATATATCGAAATTTTTCGGAACTGCTTTCCTCCGAACGGCTGCAATAGGTAGCTTTATACTTTTTTGTATTGAAAGCTACCTAAAAGAAAAAAATAAGAGAAATTAATCACAAATAATTTGATAACCCAAGATCATTTTATTTTAACATAAAAAAAATCTGTTTCATTTATCAATATATGACATCATATTCGCTTGCTTTCCATACTTACTCGTATTTATGCACTTTGTATTATTATCAAATATTTGAAAACGATGATTAAATTTTATTTCTAATATGACATCATTTCATATTCTGTCATATTTAATTCTTAAATAATTCATTTCCTTTTCATTTTTCACATGGATATTTTTCACGGGAAAATAAATTGTTGATTAAAAATTATTACTCAGGGGTTTTATTTCATATTGGCAACGATAAAGTATTAGCAACGGTAAAATAAATTTAACCATTTTAAAAAAATCTGCAAAACCGGGCCCTTTGGGCCAAACCAACCAAACCAACCAACCATTTTAAAATATACGAAAAAATGTCCATTTATTCTCTATGAAAATAATGAAATTTTGAATTATTAAGAAAAATATTGAAATAAAATAAACAAAAACCAGCCTATGTTCATATGAGGGTTATAATCAACTTATATGCAAAGATACAGGATAATTAAATGCTTCATTTTGACGCTGGCTTCAGCCTAACATTTGCACACAATGAGATTTATAATATGATTAGGATTAGGATAGGATGGTTTCAGTTCAAAAACCTTTCGAATGATACCTAATTGTTGTGCGTTTTGTAAAGGCATAAAAAAAAGGGGATATTGACAACAGAAAAAATATATGATTTTTGAAATATTTTATTTAAATTTTTATAATAGCTACATTTTGGTGTGTTTTCATGAAAACATTCAATCTCCCACATGAAAACATTAACTTGAAAAATATAATCTGTAAGATAATTAAATACTATTTTCTCTCATTAAAAATTAATATTCATAGGCAGATTTTTAATTATACCAATTAGCGAAAATTGTAAAGTAGATAACTTAATATAACTGTATCATTTGAAAAGTTCATTTATTTTTACTGTTTTATGTGCAATTTTTCATATCTCTTAAAACTTCAGCCCTTACAATCATGATGATCATATAGTATTACCCAATTTGTTGCTTAAATATGTTTGAAATGTTTTAATAACCACCAGTAATGATTGTGAGAGTGCCTTCTAGCTTAATAGTTTAAAATGTTGCTGCTGAATAAAACCTTGTGCATATTTCTAGATTCTGAAATTTTTTATTTTGGTTACATCTCGGTTAATCGAAAACTTCTTTGGGCCTTAAAAAGATAATCAGATAATAATCACAAGAAACATTTTAATACTAGTAAATCTGCAGATCAGGAGCCTCAACGTCAGCTCTGAAAGTCATTGTTTTTTTTATTTCACTTTTCATATTATTTAGCATCTTACAACCAGCAATTTTATTTTATTTTAATATTAAATACATATTTATAGGCATATAAAACACTTCGGAGGTTTCAGAAATTAAAAGCATTAAATTAAACATAGTTTATGCAATGATATTCTGAAATTCTTATTCATGTAACTTTTTAGATTAAAAAAAATTAACTTGTATTAAAATAAATTCTTCATTTATGTCAATAGAATACAAAAATAATTTATTTTGATAATAAAATATTGCAACAAAATAGTGCAGGCTACTTGAATTTTATTATTTGCATATTTTTTGAAATAGGGTTGCTAAGCAACTCATAAATTAAAGAGCAAAGTAAAAAGAAATGCATTTTAAAATTTGTAAAAAATAGGAAAATAAAACGTTTTATATTTTCCGAACAGATGCAAAAATTTTTCCAATAATTCAAACAATTTCTAAATTCTGATGAAGGTATCAGCAAATTTTCAAAGCTACTGGATCTATTTAAAACCTCCCTATTGAAAATTTAGCATTAGTAATTTTACGTTGAAATCCATTATTCCAATATGCGATTTTCATTTCAGTTAAAAACGAAATTTAAAAATCCTCTGCATTCCCACAGGAAAGCATTATGACCTAAAAAGAAACGTTCTATATTTTTCGAACGAATGAACCCAATGTAACTAAAAACTATACAGCTCATTCCGGGTACCTTACCAACATACCCACCAAAAATCAACCTAATAGGACGAATTTTACGGCAGTTATCGCGGAACAGACAGACACAGAAACCAAAAACTTTTCGCGTCTCCTCAACTGACGTTTCGGCAACTAGTAAATCTGCAGATCAGGAGCCTCAACGTCAGCTCAAGTCACTGTTTTTAAATCTCACTTTTCATATTATTTAGCATCTTAGAATCCGCAATTTAATTTTTTTCCATTGCATACATATTTATAGGCATATACAATTCTTTGGAGGTTTCAGAAATTAGAAACGTTAAATTAAACACGGTTTATGCAATGATATTCTGAAATTCTTATGAACTTCTTATTCATGCAACTTTTTAGATTAAAAAAAAACTTGTATTAAAATAAATCCTTCATTTATGTCAATAGAATACAAAAATAATTTATTTTGCTAATAAATTATTGGAACAAAATAGTGCGAGTTACTTTTATTATTTTTATCTTCTTTGAAATATCGTTGCTAGGCAACTGATAAATTAAAGAGCAAAGTAAAAAGAAATGTATTTTAAAATTTGTAAAAAACATGAAAATAAAAGTTTTATATTTCCGGAACAGATGCAACAAAATTTCCAATCATTTAAACAATTAATATCTCAATTCTAATAAATGTATCGGCAATTTTTCAAAATTATTGGATATATTTAAAACCTCCATATTGAAAATCAACATCCATAATTTTACGTTGAAATCCATTATTCAAATATGCGATTTCCATTTCAGTTAAAAATGAAATTTGAAAATCGTCTGCAGTCCCATAGGAAAGCATTATGACCTAAAAAGAAATGTTCTATATTTTTCGAACGAATGAACCAAATGTAACTAAAAACTATACAGCTAATTCCGGGTACCTCACCAACATACCTACCAAAAATCAACCTAATCGGATAATTTTTACGGCAGTTATCGCGAAACAGACAGACAAACAGACGGAAACCAAAAACTTTTCGGGTCTCAACAGTAAGCCTTCACTGACGTTTCCGCAACTAGTAAATCTACAGATCAGAGGCCGCCTCAACGTCAGCTCTACAAATCACTCATTTTTAACATTATCTGCATCTTCTTATGTGACCTATATTCAATTTACGCATTCAACGTTTTTATTATTTTCATTTGGACAACAGATTTGGTAATAATTTTTTAGTAGTTAAAATAAATTCTCATCTATTTCATTTAAAAAAGCATATTAAAAACTTATGTAACCCGAAAATAAGCCATTTTTAATAAAATTTCGCGTCAAAATAATGCGATTCACTTGAATTTTCCTTTGTTGATATTCTTTGAAATAGAGTTGCTTAGCAACCATTTAATAAAAGAGAGAAAAAAAAGACATTGGAATCTTTTGTAAAAAATGAGAAATTAAAATGTTTGATATATTTCGAAATTAATGCATAAAATGTCCTAATAATTTATTCAATTAATTTCGAAATTCTAATAAATATATTGGCAAATTTTCAAAGCGATAGGATTTAATTAAGATTTACATTTCGTAAATTTAGAATCCATAATTTAGCATTTACAATTATCCCAATGCGACATTTTCTTTTCGGTGAATGTTAAAATTAAAAAAAATCGTCTGACTTTCCATTGAAAAGCATTATGACTTAAAAAGAAATGTTCTATATTTTTCGAACGAATGAATCAAATATAACTAAAAACTATACAGCTAATTCCGGGTACCTCACCAAAAATCAGCCTAATCGAACTTTTTTTACGGCAGTTATCGCGGAACAGACAGACAGACTGACAGACAGAAATCAAAAACTTTTCGCGTCTCCACAGTGAGCCTTCACTGACGTTTCGGCAATTATTACATACAGTGTCTCACAAAAGTGATGGGACACTTGTGCTTTATAAAAAGAAACTGCAATAAAATAAATAAACAAACATGTGCAAAAATTTTTTGGGTGTGTTTCATATTTAAAGTTAGTAACAATTATTACATAACATACATTTTGTCAAAATATTAAAATATTAATTTAGTAAAAATACAATTGTTCAGAACGGAGCAAAAAATGGCTCACATAAGTGATGGGACACTTACTTTTCCATCAAATATTTATCCAAAAATTTTACTTTTTAAAAGGTTTTAATATTTTGTTGGATTTCCTTTTACTTTTAAAACATGATTTAATCTTTTTGGGATGGATTCGACTAATTTTTTTGTGATTTCTGGAGTGATTTTACTCCATTCTTCTTGAAGCACCGATTTTAGTTGTTGTTTTGAAGAAATGGTGTGTTTGCGAATTCTTGATTCCAATTCTTGTCAAATATTCTCTATGGGATTTAAGTCTGCAGATTGTGGTGGTGTTTTTATTATTTCAGGACAGTTATATAGCAGCCAGAGTCTAACGTTCAGAGCAGGGCGCTTGGGGGTCATTGTCCTGGTAGAATTTAAAATCGTTATGAAGGTTCAATTTTCGTGCTGAAGATTTCAAATTTTGCTTTAAAATATTAATATACTTGTACTGATCCATTATACTGTCAATAAAAACAAGATTACCAACTCCAGCGGACGACATACACCCCCATACCATAACTCCTCCTCCACCATGTTTTACTGTTGGTACAAAGTTCTGTTTGCGAAGTGCTTCCCTGGGTTTTCTCCACACCAAGATTCTACCGTCAGAACCAAATATATTAAATTTACTCTCATCAGCAAATATAACTTTATTCCAGTAATCAGAATTCTTATTTATGTTGGATTTTGCGAAAGTTAGTCTGAGTTTTCTATTCTTTTCACTTACGAAGAATTTTTTCCTGGCTACTCTACCGTGATATCCAGCAGATCGAATTACCCTTCTAATAGTCTCAGGATTAACAATTATTCCATATAATGCTTGTAAATCAGCAGCAACTTTTGAAGCACTAATTCTTGGATTTTTTTTAATATTTCGAACGATAATTCGCTTTATTCTATTGGATAGCTTTGATGGTCGGCCAGGTCTTCTTTTATCCTGAATCATATGATTCTTTTTATATCGTTTAATGATATTGAAAACTGTTGAACGACTCAAGTTAACTGTTTCAGCAGTTTTTCTAATAGATTTTCCACGTTCAATATGCAAATTAATAACTAATTTTCGAATTTCAAGCGAAGTTTCTTTTCGTTTAGCATTCATGGCTACACAGAGTTAAAAAACACAAAAATTCCAAAACAAACTGGAGAGAAATACTGCAGACGATTTTATAAATTATTGCCAATTGCTTTTATGTAAAAATAAAACCCCAAAAAATATTTTTATTGCTTATTTCAGACGATTTTTGTTGCATATATAATGGTGTCCCATCACTTATGTGAGCTATTTTTTGCTCCGTTCTAAACATTTGTATTTTTATTAAATTAATATTTTAATATTTTGACAAAATGTAAGTTATGTAATAATCTTTACTAAATTTAAGTATGAAACACACCCACAAAAAAATGTGTACATGTTTTTTTAATTTATTTGATTAGTTTCCTTTTGTAAAGCACAAGTGTCCCATCACTTATGTGAGACACTGTATATACTTATACTCATATAAAATAATTCGAAGGTTTCAGAAATTAAAAACGTTAAATTAAACACGGTTTATGCAATAATATTCTGACATTCTTATGAACTTCTTATTCTATTTTTTAGATTAAAACAATACATTTCTTCAGGGGGGCTCTGCCCCCCTGAACCCCCCGTAATCTAATTACATTTATATTCGTGATTTCCTATTGTTTGTGTGAATGATTCTAGTATATCTTCTACATTTCGTACACTACTACTAGATTTCGTTCTACACAGTGGTTTTATTAGGATAAGCAAAAATTCAGAAAATAATTTCATGTTATCCTAGTACCTAAATAGCAATATTTACTTACCTGCCAACCACGAAACACTCGCATCTGATAGATAAGTTGAATAATATCTCGTGTACAAAAGCAACTTATGGAAATGTAAACTGAATCTACTGTATTTCACTTATATCTATTGCAGAAATCTAGTATTATTACAATTTTTGTTTCGGAAAAACAGTTTTGATGGTCATTCTACAATATTTATTTTACATTACGTACATCTTGTTCTAACTCGATGGCAATAGCATACTAAAATCTCTCAAAAATAGGCTTATTTGAAAACTTTTAAACCTATTGTGTAATCATTCATAATCGTGCCCACTGTCAATTCACTAAATAGCAACCGTGATTTGACGCTATAAAGTATTTTTTGTGATAACTTTTTATGAACTCAGTTTCCAGTAATTGTGCTATTTCAGGCTGTATGGATGCGTTTTACTACGCTAATTTCTTTAGATTAACCATCTCGTTGTACGAGATATTATATCCTATTTTAAAAATAATACTAATTTTCAACCACGAATAATCCACATCTCTTCCAGAAATGAATAATATCTTATGTAAAAATGCTTCGGTTATCATTCTGTAGTTAAAAGGTAACTTGTATCAAAATAAATTCTCATTTATTTCAATAAAATATTAAAATCACCCAATAAAATATTGGGGCAAAATAGTCTGAATTATTTGAATTTTATTATTTTGATATTCTTTAAAATTTAGTTGCTAGGTTACGGTTAAATTAAAGTGGAAAATAAAAATAAATGCATTTTAAAAATTGCAGAAAATGATAGAATAAAATGTATTGTATTATTAGAACAGATGTATAAAATTGCACCAAAAATTATACACCTAATTAAAAAAATCTGGCGAATGTTTTAACAAAATTTCAAATTAATTTGAATAATTTAAGACCTGACTTGATAAATTTTAGCCTTCATAACTTACCGTTTAAATACATTAATCAAATGCGACATTTTATTTTCAACGACTGAAAAAATTCAAAATCGTCTGAATTCCCATAGGAAAGCATTATGATAAAAGAAATGTTCTATATTTTCCGAACGAATGAACCAAATGTAACTAAAAACTATACAGCTAATTTCGGGTATCTCACCAACATACCTACCAAAAATCAAACTAATCGGATCATTTAAACGGCAGTTATCGCGGAACAGACAGACAGACAGACAGACAAACAGACAGAAACCAAAAACTTTTCGGGTCTCAACAGTAAGCCTTCACTGACGTTTCGGCAACTAGTAAATCTACAGATCAGGAGCCTCAACGTCAGCTCTGAAAGTCAATGTTTTTTTATCTTTTTCATAATATTTAACATCTTACAATCCGCAAATTAATTTTTTTAAATTACTACATACATATTTATACGCTTTTAAAATAATTTGAAGGTTTCAAAATTTTGAAACGTTTAATTAAACACGGTTTATGCAATAATATTCTGACATTCTTATGAACTTCTTATTCTATGTTTTAGATTAGAAAATACATTCCCCTGAACCCCCCCCCCCCCCTTAATTTAACAAATTTATATTCGTGATTTACTATTGATTGTGTGAATGATTCTAGTATATCTTGGATTTCGTTCTATACAGTGGTTTTATTAGAATAAGTGAAATTTTCGAAAATAATTTCATGTTATCCTAATGCCTAAATAGCAATATTTACTTACCTGCCAACCACGAAATACTCGCATAAATAGGTTGAATAATATCTCGTGTACAAAAGCAACTTATGGAAATGTAAACTGAATCTTTTCACTTATATCTATTTCAGAAATCTAGTGCTATTGCAACTTTTGTTTCGGAAAACAGTTTTGATGGTCATTCTATAATATTTCTTTTACCTAAGTACACCCTGATCTAACTCGATGGCAATAGCATACTAAAATCTCCCCAAAATAGGCTTATTTAGAAACTTGTAAACTTATTGGGTAATCATTCATAATCGTGCTCACTGCCAATTCACTAAATAGCAACCGTGGTTTGGCGCTATAAAGTATTTTTTGTGATAACTTTGTATGATCTCAGTTTCCAGTAATAGTGCTATTTCAAGCTGTATGGATGCGTTTTACTAAGTTAATTTCTTTAGATTAACCATCTCGTTGTTCGAGATATTATATCCTATTTTAAAGTAATACTAATTTTGAACCACGAAAAATCCATATCTCTTCCAGAAAATGAATATCTCATGTAAAAATGTTTCGGTTATCATTCTATAGTAGTTAAAAGGTAACTTGTTTCAAAATAAATTCTCATTTATTTCAATAAAATATTAAAATCACTCAAAACTATTTTATTTTGCGAATAAAATATTGTAGCAAAATAGTTTGAGTTATTTGAATTTTATTATTTTGATATTCTTTAAAATGTAGTTGCTAGGTTACGATTAAATTAAAGAGGAAAATAAAAATAAATACATTTTAAAATTTGCAAAAAATGATAGAATAAAATGTATTATATTATTAGAACAGATGTATAAAATTGCACCAAACATTGTACACCTAATTTAAAAAATCTGACGAATGTATTAAGAAAATTTCAAATTAATTTGAATAATTTAAGACCTGACTTGATAAATTTTAGCCTTCATAACTTACACATTAAATACATTAATCAAATGCGCCATTTTATTTCAATGGATGAAAATTTTCAATTTGTCTGAATTCCGATAGGAAAGCATTATGACCTAAAAAGAAATGTTTTATATTTTCCGAACGAATGAACCAAACGTAACTAAAAACTATACAGCTAATTCCGGGTACCTCACCAACATACCTACCAAAAATCAAACTAATCGGATCATTTTTGCGGCAGTTATCGCGGAACAGACAGACAGACAGACAGACAGACAGACAGACAGAAACCAAAAACTTTTCGGTTCTCCACAGTAAGCCTCAACTGACGTTTCGGCAATTATATAAGTCAGAATTCCTCGCAAAACCTGAAATATACTTTTTAATAAAATGCAGTTGGAATTACTTATTCTTTTCGTCTGCCTTTACCTTAAGTATTAGGCTATTGTTAGGTTATTTTCCTTAGGCTTATTGTTTTTAATATTAGTATAAAAGCATATAAATACATCAGTATCAATGAGAGGTTGCTTGACAGCATTTATATACTAATAAAAGGAAATACAGTATAAAACATCTTAATACCAGACACTTCAGGAGAATAAAATTTGTCTACTATTCGGAGGTGTTCGCTACACTGCAAAAAATAATTGTTGATTTTACAGTATAAAACTGGCACCTCAGCTGCCAGTATTATACCGTAAAATTAACAGTATTAAACAGTCAAATAAGCAGTAATACGCTGCTGTGCAAGCAGTAATACGCTACCGCGCTGCGCGGTAGCGTATTACTGCTTGCACAGCAGCGTATTACTGCTTATTTGACTGTTTAATACTGTTAATTTTACGGTATAATACTGGCAGCTGAGGTGCCAGTTTTATACTGTAAAATCAACAATTATTTTTTGCAGTGTATTCAGACGTAAAAGCATACAAATATGTAGATGTTTGGTATTGAGAGAGTGTTCGCTGCATAGAGGTGTCTACTACGCAAGCGTGTCTATTATAGAGGTTTTACTGTACTGCGTATATGGGATGTATAATAAAATTTTTAAAAAATTTCAAAGTGTAGTGATAACAGATGAAGAGTTAGGTGTTTTTCTTCTCTTTAAAATTGTAAAAGCAATTTAAACTAGAAAATGCTGAAATGATTATTTTAACAATTGAATAATATATTACAAAAAATGGTGTTTAATTAAGTAAGAAAAACTTCTATTGAAACTAGGAGACTGAATGATTAAATTTTTAATAGTAAAAATTATTTATTTTGTGACATATTCATGTAAAGTGGAACCAATTCTTATGTTTTTTACGAGAAAAAATTGCAATTTTTTTTTATTTGTGACCCCCCTCCCCCACTTTTTTTTGCACTACTTCTCTAACTACGATATTGTTTTGATGTATTATTGTTAGAAAGTACATATTATCTCTTGATTTGAAACTTTAAGAAAAGTTTAGCTAACTTCCATGAACATGAGCTAATTTAAAAGATAAGTAACAATCAAGAAGCATTCTACATTGCTAAAATATATTACATTAATTCTTTAAGTTATTTATGGTAGCTTACATTAGGTTATTTTTTTAAAAATTACATAATTTGATTTAAAACTTATTGTAATACAGATTACTTAAAACTTACATTTTAATTTATTGAAACGAAAACTTATAAATTGTGAATTGCACAGTTTTTTTTTCTTTTTAGAAAGCATCTTGCCGGTCACACAGAATTTGGTGTTCTAATCCTCGGTGCACTTCTCCACTATGTTTGGGTCTATATCTATAAAATGCTGTCTGAGGAATTCTAATTTTTGAAAAGCTTCTTAAAATTCTTTTAATTTTATTTTTATTCGGCATTTTCAACAAATTTTATTTTTAAAAATTTCGATACTGTTTAAAGGATCACCCACTTGGTGCTTTCCGCACTAATCGAGGTAGCATATAAATAAATTTACCACATTAACTGAAACCACACTAAACGAGGGTTACCTGTATTACTTTTCTTTTGAGAAGGGGGTTGGGGAAGGAAAGAAAAATCTTGAAAATTGATTGTCTATTTTCAGTGGTCCGCGATCTTCCCATAAAATAAATTTTCCAAAAAGTGCAAAAAATAACATGAGTAAAATACGATAAATAAAAAATGTCAATCTTCAATACTTGCATTTACTAACTCAGTACCTTGTGACAATCATTTCAATTATTTTCTATGCATTGAATTTTAATATTCTCTCGAACATCTGAAATAATTGCATGTTTTATAATTTGCTTTTCATAAAAGTTAAATAAATTGAATGTTCTTCACCTGTCAATATTGACATGTTCTTAATACGTAAAAATATTGGAAATAAAATCGAAAATTGATTTTGTGAGCATATTCATTAGCTTCACATGAAATGAGTTTTCTACTGTAGTTTATATTTGTTCTGCATAATTGACTTCTATAAAGATTTGCTTTAATTTTTTATATCGTGAAGAAATATCGAACAAAATTTTGTCATGTTTTATTTTTAGTTTAATTCAGGTAAATGTGTCTTCCCCAATCTTGGGTCGTGCAAATTTTCCTTTACATACATTACAATTAAAGCTTTGCCAAATTGATCTTTTATCAAAAGTTCGTTTTCTATTGAGCGACTTTTCTTGGTGCTAATTTTTTTACAAGTGTGCGTGAATATGTGCGTAAATATGTTTATATTCATGCAACTATGGGGAAAGTTCCACAGTCAGGCGTATATTAGCAAGCATTCTTAGGCTAAACTCTTAACTGCATTGTTCCAACTCTCATACAGTTGTAATTACGTTGTTTTCAGCATCATTACTCGAGTAGAGCAAAATGGTTTGGCCAACGTTGGCTAGTTGTTGACCAATTGTTGTCCAAAGTGGCAAAAATAGTTACTTATGTTTTATTTACGGAAATATAATTAAGCTATTTTAATTTTTACTAATTTATCTTTAACAATATGTAACTTTGATTTTCTTAACTTAAAATATTCATTGCATCATTTAGACAGTAAAACATAAAATTGGTATTACTTTTAGAAAAAAAAAATACTTTCTTATTTTATGCAATGGATGCGGATGCGGAGAAGGGGAGTGTAAATAACAGCAAAATTACTCCCTGGCTTCGGTTTAATCAGTCATAATTATTGAACAACTGATTTTTATGATTCAGTAAATCTTTAAGGGGTTACCTCCAGACACAATTTACGATGAGAGGTCGTTTTTGGCATTTCTTTTCTCCAAAAGTATACAATAGATAAAAACAACAATTAGTACGTTCAAATATTTCAGTCTTAAAGTTTATCCATGAATTTGTGTGTAGCAAAATAATAAAAAATAGCGGAGTTACGGGCCGGCTCCGGGGTGCACGTCTCAGCGGAAGTAGCGTGCAGTGGACAGGATATAACTCGGAAACCGCTTATCTGAAACAAACGAAACCAATTGATTTTAATAATATATTAAATAAACTTACTCTTCAATGAAGAAATTAATTTATGGTGATTGCAAACAAAATGGTGACCGTTTGAACGAGAAGCCAATTTTTTGGCCTAAAATTTGGCTATTCATGCATAAAAAATTCTAATTTTGATCAGAAATTAAATTATGGGGATTGCAAACAAAAAGGCGACTGTTTTGAACAAAAAGCCAATTTTTTGGCCTAAAATTTGGCTATTCATGCATAAAAAAATGTTAATTTCGATCAGAAATTAAATTCCTTCCTCCAAGGGTAAGATAATTTTAACAACTACAATTTCACAAAGTTTCGTTGAAATCCGTTTAAGAACTTTGTTTGTAATCATGTACACTGATTTAAATGTAGTTTAGAGAAAAACGACTTTTAAAGTTTTGAAATGAAATAAAATGTATATAATATTCATAAAGTATGTTATCTAACACGTGTTTACATTTTAAACAGGCAAGATTGCTTGTATGAGTATAAAGAGACAGCTATTACAACGGGGGTGGGGGAGGGGGGGCATCGTTCTCTTCCGCGGGAGGAAAAAGTAAGTTCTTGCTATCAGATCGGATAGACTTAAAATTAAATTTTGTAATTGAATAGTCTGCAGACTATACTTTGGCATGGTTTCATTTGCTCACAATCGATTTTTTCAAAACTTATGACAAAAGGGTAACCCCTTAAAGTCTAAGAAATATTATTCACTTTACTGTGTTATCAGAACAATAGTAATTTGAAGATACAATCAATTATTAGTGTATTATCATAATCCTTCCCTTCTGCCATATATATTAATACATTTTATCTGGTCCTTATGATTTTTATATAAAAAATATTTTTGTAGGAATTAAAGGATTACTTCTAAAAATTTTAATAGTAAAAGTTATACAGGCTCAGATAAAGAGAAAATGTCTAAATTGGTTTGGTTGTTGCAAAGCTGTTATATGTACATGTTACGAGGGAACTTTTATTGTAATAATGTTGAATTTAATTATTATAAGTTTCTTAAGTATATTAACTGCAAGTTCAAAGGTTTTTCATATGCATATATAACTATTACTGTTAAAGATGACATTACTATATTAAAAGTGAGGAATGAGGAAAAACATAGTTTTTATCTCCATGAAAGTTTATAAATTTATTTATAAAGCAGATGTTTTTAATTGTACTTCAAATGTTATCATCAATTAAATTTATTTTAAATTGTTTAATTAATCAAATTATCAATAGGATACTTAATAAATATTCGGATTTAAGCTTGTTATATTATGGGGGGGGGGGGGGATATATATTGTTTGTTGTATATTTTCGGGTTGTGGAATTTAAATATGCAATACAATTATGGCGTTACTATTCAACCTTTAAAAGGTATGTTCCATTTTAAGGAGACCCATTGCCTCCCATTTTGACAAAAAAGTCGAATTTCAGATTTTTATCCTAAATTGAAGCTTTACATATCTAGAACATTGTGCCTAAATTTTTTGACGATCTCATAAATATTAAAGGAGATGTGGTTAATACATATAGATGAAATTAAATATATGAATGGTGCAGATGCAAAAGTCACAGTATCCACTTTTTTAAGGTATTGAGTTATTCATATCACCGTGTTCGTCTTTTTAAGGCGAATCGGACTGTAATGCTGATTTCGACTATAATAAACATATTAAGGTCGAAAAAAAATGCTGAAAATCTTATTTTGATGCATAACTCGCATTACCCAACAACTGTTTTGCAGCAAAACAACTCACACTCTCCAATTCAACCAATCAGGGAGGTACAGAAGTAAGAAGTAAGTGTAAAATGTTGCACTGGTTTAATGACAGTGAAGAAGTTGAGCCATGTCTAATAGTAAAATTTTTGCACAAATTATTTTTAATAAATGTTTTTCGATTTTTGTTGTTTATTACCCTCCAAAATAACATAATAAAGTGAAAACTGCCCAGTTAAACTGAGGGCATTGAGCTCACAGACTATTCGCACTAATTATATATCAAACTCTTGAAGCGCCTTATTACAATGAACAGATATACAAAATTTGAAGAAAATCGCATAATTCTGCACGAAATACACATTTATTTAAATTAAGGGGGATTAGACCCCCCCCTTCCCCCCTTTATGCTTAACCAATGAACCCCCAAAACTAATCAGGAAAACACCTTATCACAATGAACCTATATACAAAATTTGAAGAAAATCGGATAATTCTGCATGAAAAACACATTTATCTAAATTAAGCGGGGTTAACCCCCCGTCCCACCTCCTTTATACTTAACCAATGAACCCCCAAAACTAATCAGGGAAGCGCCTTATCACAAGGAGTCTATAAACAAAATTGAAAGCAAAACGGTTAGTTCTATCAAGAGTTATTGCGTTACGTACGTACGTACATACATACATACAGGACGGGCGGGCACATTAGCTCTCAGGCTTTGATAGCCTGTGAGCTAAAAACTAATGTTCAGATTTTTTTTTTTTGTTCTTGTTTTAAATTCATAACTATTGTGGCTTATAACTAAAATTACCCATAAAAGTTTGCTGAAAAACTCACATTTTCCATATTTAAATTCTAGCTTTGCTACAATTATTACAGGTTTATGACTATGTGCAACTAGTTGTTATGGCAACAGATATATCACACACAAAAAAAATTGTGCCAATATATCATGTTTATTAATAATCAGTTTTTTGCATTTTTCTAAAACTAGGTTATGTGGTGAATTCTGCATGTACACCCTTCATATATCTTATTTATAAATGAAATGTTTAAACTCATTTTCCTCAGTCCGTATTTTTTTTATATTTTCCGTGTAATCAAAATGCTGTGACTTTAACAATAAATGAGCAAATTGTCCGATTTTTTTTTAAAAATGTATTTTTAGATTCTATAAGAGATAACTAAGTATCGATTTTTGAAATATTTGTTAAAAAAATATGAACTTAATTATATGCGATTTTTATAGTTTATTCCATATACATGCAATTAATTTTTTCTTTTGATCTTTGTATCAAAAATCCGATACTTGGGTTTTGTAGAACAAAATAACCTGAGCATAAGATAATAAAAAAATTTAGTTTAAAATACCAAAATTGAAAAAAATCTTAAATAATAATAAAAAAGAATTCAATATTTAAAAAATACATATTAATTTATTAACAATTTAAGGCTTTTTATTATCTGTAATGATTTTGCTTTATTCAAACATGATCAAAAACTTTAATATAGGTGCTATTTACACAATATATATATATATATATTTTGGTACCTAGTCCCCTTAACTTGTAAATGACCTGTTATTATAAAATAAACCGCAAATAAGTACTATTATTAAATTTATACGAATTAAAACGACACTATTTTTTTCATTATTTAGAATGGAAGTTATAGCTATCATCCGGATTTTTTTTTTTTTTTTTTTTCGTATTGTTGTACAAATGCTTAATACAGTGATGTATACGAAACATTCCATTAACTCTCTCCGCTGAACTAATTCAATTTATCAATGCTTTTTATCATGGTGGATGTCGCAAGCCAGAGGATGGTTTATTGTTGGTCATTTCGCCCAGCCAAATTAAACTAATGGAAGGAGTGAGTTATAAAGGGATATCAACAGGACGGTCTGTTGTTAAAACCCGATGTGAAAGTTTTTGTAACAGATGGTTCGGGATATGTTCGATTCGATGTCTTTATTTTTGTTCCGTCTAACAACTGTTGCTTCACATATGAATTTAAAATCGTATTTGTATTTATTTTTATATTTATTGTTGGTTTTTAACATTTTTACAATGCATTTTCCTTTTAATTCTGTCCTAAATGAATCTATAAAATACGAAATAATGGTTAACACTGTATCAAACTTTCATTTTTTTTTCAATTGTTGAATGTATAGATTTATATTTTCTATAAATGTTTTAGTATTAATTTTTCTCATTGCAATTCTGCTCCAGTTGCATTGGTCAAATATGAAGTAGTTTTTAACATTGTATCAAAATTGTAGTTATTTTTCATCTGTTGAATTTCAGGGGTGCCATTTCAAAGCTTTCTTGGGAGGGAAGAGAAGGGTCCCTTTGATGGGAGGGGGGGGGGATACTGAGGAGCAATTGATAGTTTTATTCTCGCATCATATTAAAAAATTAAAGTACTCATTAATGATAAATATTTCTCGCTTTGAGAATGTCGAAAAATCAATGCTTTAGCAAATATTAATGATAATTTTTAATTTATGTTTTTATTTAATGCTAATGTTTCTATTTTATTCAGATCTAAGAAAATATTTTAGCTTTTGGGAAATTTCTGAATTTATTGTTAAAGTCTGACCTTCGATGACTGATTTGGTTGCCTAAGAAGGACTGCTCAGACAAGGAAACAAAGTCTGTAGAGCATAGTATCCCTCCCGGTCCCTTTATTATGGAATATAAAATGAGGGGAGACAACTGCTCTTCCTTGAGGGCGGAAAAGTATAATAAAACACATAATAGGAAAATCGTCAGGTGCAAGAAAATATTCAGTTTTAGACAGGTTTCTATTTGTGCGAGTAGATTTGTGTAGTATTTTTTTTTTCTGCGCAACCATACACATTTTCCATTATAGACAAGTTCTATTCTGTTTTATGGATTTTACTGCCTTAAGTTCGACTTGATGCAGACTGGCGAATGGCACGTTTGTAAAATAAATTTAACCATTTGTATCACCGCGTTGTATATCAGCAACATATACAAAAGTCAACGTTACTTATACAGTGTGTTTTAAAATAAGATTTTATTTATTGCTGCTATTTCCCAACACAGCAGTTACTATAAATGGTTCATAGAATTCTCAGCAGACGGCGATACTGAAGTTAATTTTTCATGCCAAAGTTTTATTATTTGAGCAGTTTCGCATCGTTATTGCTAAAATGGACTTTGCAAATTTTCTCAAATTAAAAAGGCCGGAGGCGTTCAAAAATAGATTTTTTCACAAAGGATGAGTTTGTATACTTTACAAATTTGTATTCGAAAATTGATATTTTTGAGAAATATGTAATTTTCTGTTTTTTTTGCTGATAGGAAAAAAAGTGTCTTTTTAGTCAATATTTTATTTTCATGTTGTAATTTTTTTTTAAATTATTTTTTACCTGTTCAAAATGATTTAATTCTAACATCTAAGTAAATATTTTTCGAATCAAAGTTGTTGAGTCACAAAGAGTTAAAAGAACTTTTGCATCATGAAAAATAGGGGCTTTTGACGTCCATAGCGCAGCCGTTCCGCGGAACGGGTCTTGGAACTCTTGAAAAGCGGGACACATGACAACACTATTCTGTGGTGCATTAACTCAAAAAGTAGGTTAGAGGCTCAAGCCGTCATTTTAAAATACATTTAAACCGTTAGTATTATCAACAGTTAATAAAATATTTATCAGAATAATTAACCTGTGAAACTAATAATTAGTGCCACTGTCACACAATCGATAATCTAATTATTTTAAATAGAAGATTTAAAATACTGATTTCTTGAACAAAATCATTATTAAAATAATGGGACAATGGAGGGGAAAAGGGGGCGGGGACTCCAAGGACAGAAAATATCTGATATAATAGAAAACAAATTGCAGAAAAAAACAATAACCCTGATGTATCCGTGCACGTAATCAGGGCCTGTTTACCGAATAGGCCCATGAAGCCTGAGCTTATCCATTGAAATACAAAGGGGCCCCCAAATTTACTTTTCAGAATTAATTTTTAAGAATTTTTTTTTTAGCCAGGGTAAAAAATGCATTTTCCCCCCTTAATTATAGTTACTAAATTTTCCCTCGGACTATTACTGATACATTTATACTCTTTTTTTTTTTTCTTCTGTTGATATAATAAATGGTATAAAAACAGTGATTAAATGCAACTTATTTTCATTTTTCTTGTGTTTTACATTTTAATTTCAAATGTTTAAGACTGTAATGTGCTAAAAAGAACAGAAAAGTTAATCTGTATAATTATATTTTGTTTAAATTCATAGAGTGGGGAAATTATATAAAATATGGAGAATAGGTTATTTAAGTAGAGGGGAAAGTAATTAGCATTCAGGTGATATCGAATTTCTGTTTATAAAATAGAAGCAAAATTGTGTTGCAACTAAGCCTAAATTTATGTCAAATATTTGTTGTCCTTGCATTGTTCTTAGTACTGCAAATACTGCAATTTGTAAAGCATAAAATATATTTTGAAGTTCAAGTATTCGCACCTGTTCCATATTTATAAATTCATCTACAGAATTAATTTGTTATGCATAATTAGGTATATAATAAATATTTTTTCATATGTATATAGGTAGTTAGTTTTAATTTAATGTTAGAAGTGTTTACTCGAAATTTTGATGGTAAAATTACAAATTGTTGAAGCATGATTGGTAGAGGGGGGGGGGGGGGGGGTCTGTGTGACGTTAGGCTTCCCTTACTTATGAGTCTTAAGCGGACCCTGCACGTAATCTCATTTTGCGTTATATTCTCCAGAGTTAAATCTTCTGAAACTATTTAGTGATATTAATATGAAAGAAAATGATATATCGGGTTGAAAGTTTGAAATATTAATTAAAATGGCTTCAAAATAAAAATACAACTTGCAGAGCTAATTTTAGGTCCCCCCCCCCCCATCTACAGATTTACTGTAGTTAGAAATGTAATCTATATTTATAGTGAGTCTCTATGTATAACATTTCCTCAGAGATGAATTATTAACCACTAAAGACAGAAAATAAAGTATTTGAGGAAGCTTATGTTGACTAAAGAGGGCCAGGGAGGTTTGGAATGATTAAAAAATTTATTTTTGGTATCATTTTTATAATGTTTGAACTTTTAAGAATGTCGTGTAGAAGTTCCGATAGGGAAACACTTAAAATTACAGCCATGTGCGAGCCGTAAACATTGATCAATGAACGGGCAGCGATTGTTCCGAAGGGCAAAACTTTAAACACGGTTTATCTCGAAACACTGTTTTTCGGAGGATTTTTACACGATAATTTTCGAACAAGTTAATAGATTTACATGTTTCTTTTTTGAATATAAAGGAAATTAAGTTCTTTATAAAATATACCTGAGGAAAACATTTTTTTTTTCAAGTTATATTAATTTTTTTTTATTGTATATTTTTCTATTGCAATTTTTTTTTAGTGTCAAGTATAATCGTGAGATTACGTAATAAGCAGTTTAAAGAAGAAACAAAGACTCAAAAATATGTAACCTGGACTTAACAATCGTCGCAAAGCTAGTTTTGCAAGATTATTTTTGTCGTACAATATTAAAACGTTAGTTATTGTTTTCTACAATTAAGCAAATATTTTTTATTTCTATTGGACATAAATAAGTAAATTCAAAAAGAACCACTAGTCAAAATTAATCAATCTTCGTAATCTACGATCAAACTTTAGTCAATTTTTGTCATTTCAAATCTTTCTTAGACCCCTTAAATAATGATAATGGTTATGGCTTGAGTCCCATGAGCTCCTCCCTTTCCTATACCCTGACCTCATTCATCTTGTATATTAATTTTGCCTTGGGGTATCTAAGGCCAGTTCTTTTTATGTCGATCATATTGCCTGAAAATCAATAATTAAGAAAAGTTTTACTTTGTATATAAAAAAGGATCAACTTTATCTGTCAGGTGAAACTTGCTAATAAAAGCCTGTCGCTTTGTTCCAAACAATTTGGGCTATAGTTCACTGTTATTTAAACCAATTTAATTTTTCGTATTTTATGTATATCATTCTCATTATGAATTGTTTCATATATATTATGTATAATATGCATTTTCCCCAGTGCTATTTTGAAACACAATTAATCATGTAGATATATTCTTTCGTCACTGACCCCATTCTTGTAAATTAATTTTGCTGTAGTTATTGCAAGGTCGGTTATTTTTTAATAAGCCATTTTGGCTCTCAAAAACTTGAAATAAAGAGAACTATCAGTTTGAAGATTAAAAAAAAAAGATCAATCTTATCTGTCAAGTGAAAGTTACTGAGAAAGGACCTGTCGCTTTGTTTAATACTATATGGGTTACAATCTATTTTCATTTAAAGTTTTAATTCACACATTTAATCTTTGCATAGGATATTGTGCACTAGATAAATCAGTAGTAAAAGCAGGAGAATCACTTTTGAGATTAAAAAATAACAAGAACGAAAAATCATGCGTCAAGCATAGATTATGTAACACTTTCCAACGCTTCCAAAATAATTTTACGAATCATACTCTTTTATAAGCTAAAAGATAACATCTAAGTAATCCGAATACTTTATTCAGCCCTGTATAGGATCTATAGATTTGTATATATACTACATAGGATGCTAAATTTTAGTTCAGTTAGGAAACACGTAGCACAGTTTAAAATTCTCCGTCTGGAGTTAAATAATACGGAAATGTGTTCCCGAACTTTTGTACTTCCCTGTATAGGATCTACAGAATTTATACACACCACGTAATATACAAAAAGCGATTTAAAATTAAAATCGCATTCAGTAACTTAAAACGCACTTCCAGGAATTATTGTTAACAGACAGTAGAGAATTCTTTTGTGTGTCCCTGTAAATGAACGATGACTGCTATACACACAATATTCTGTAGTAAGTCTCTTGTAATGAACCTTATATAAATTTCAATGCGTTTAAAATAGTGAAACATTATTTAAATAAACCGCAGACGATTTTTCTCCATAGACGTAATGTAACGGAATTCTTTTGACTGTCCCTGTAAAGTAAGTATAAGTGCTATGCACACCCTATTCCATATTAAGCTTCTTCTAATGCACCTTAGTGATATATATAAATTTCAATGCGTTTAAAGTATTGAAACATTATTTAAATAAACCGCAAATGATTTTTCCCCATAGACCGCAATGTAACGGAATTCTTTTGAGTGTCCCTGTAAAAAAACTATAAGTGCTACACACTTCCGTTGAAATAGGGAACATGCTATAGATAACGATTATAACATATAAAATTTGCAGGGCAATCCGAGCATATTTACGGGAGTTAGAGCACGGACAGACGGCAGACGGCAGACGGCCAGACGGCCAGACGGCAGACGGCCAGACGGCCAGACAAACCGAAGTCATAAACACTTTTCAACTAGGTTGGAAAGTGTTAAAAAGAGGATCAATTGTATTTGATCGAAGAAATTTGCCGAAATAGTCGGCCTTTGTCATATTTTTCAAGCTATATCCAAATGAAGTCGACGTCGAAGATAAAAAAAATATGTATGTCTTTTAACTGTAGGGGAGATGGGGGATGAATGGGACATCTTCACAAAAATATTTATTTTAAATATTTTATTTAAGTTATTATCAATATTATATATCACATGTCGTGCATTAAGTGTTTGACTACATCTTATGCACAATATTTGTTCAAGATTATTATTATACAGATATATAAATTAAATTTAAAAAAAATTTCTTCTATGTCCCAATCTTCCCCACAGCAGGGATGAATGGGACACAAACATTTTCCTCCCCGTATTCAATGTTAAGGACTAAAAGCTGACAAAAATGCCTCCTTGGCAAAAGCTGAGAGATTATAAATTGTCATATGATCTCCAGGATTATTTGTTAGCCAGTCATATTGGACTAATCTCAGCTTTGCCTTAAAAAATCCATAAACGGAAGCATTCAATGGCTTAAGACGATGGCTACAATGAGGATGAAATTTTAAAAGAATAATTACCATAAAGTATTAATTTATCAACCTATATAATATTATTTAGTTAATAAATATATTTTTCAGCATCCTCTAGGGACGAATGAGACAGTTCCATCCATCCCATTTGAAATGTCCCAATCATCTCCATGATGCATATATTCAATTGTCAGCCATTTTGTCTCAAAAATTATTTTGTCACAATGGTTAATATGCATTCATCTTAATTACTAATATTGAGCCTTGAAATAAAAAAACTACAACATATCTTAATTGTATTGCATAAGATATTTAAGTAACTTCAAATGTAAAAAAAATTACTTTTAAGCAGAGTTTTCAGGAAATGCAAATTTGAAGAAAACTGAAAACAGCCATGTGGTCTTGCTTTTGGTTCTGAAGCACACTATGGTAGTGAAATCTATGAGGATAGGAAGCAACTAAAAAAAAAAAGTTTATTGCCTGAAATATTGAGAACATCCCATCCATCCCTTGTCCCATTCATCCCCCATCTCCCCTACTTGAAAATATTGAAAATAATATTACGTTAGGGTATCTAAAGGTAATAAGTTATTTTAACCAAATACATTTTACACTTTTCAGGCCATTTCATTCTTATAGTGATTCATTCATTTGTATAGACAGTGAAACTTCCATTTAACGAAGTCTCATTGTTACACTTAAAAACTTCGTTATATAGAAAATTCGTTAAATAGAAATCAACTTAAATTCATGAAATTTTTCCTTCAGATATGACAAACAGGTATTGGACTAAGCTTTTGTTTCAGTTCAATTTTGAAGCCGTCTTTTACAAAACAGTTGTGAAACAGTGGATGAAATCACGTCACATTCCCAAGCTTTCATCAGCTCTGATAACAGGTTCACAAACTAATGTTTCAACTACATTGTCTTTTTTCTGTCTTTTTAATAATGTACTTCAAGATTTTTTATTATTCCTTAAACTAATGGCTGATCTTTAGAAGTTGTATTCGCAGTAACAAAAATAACTTTGATGTTCTTCTATTTGCGTGTTAAAGCACATTCTTGTGGATGTACAAAGCAATTGTTTATCTGCAATGGAAGTTCAGAATGGTTAACTGTTTGACTTTAATTTATATTTTGTGCTTCAATGCATCTGGCAGCCGTTGCGTCACTGCATCTTCTATATCATTGAATGTAAAAAGGGGGTTTTGACTTCTTCCAACTATGTCGCGGCGCTGGAGTCTCGGTGTGGGAGAGTGGTGATAGCAAGTGTTTTTTATAGTGTGGAAAAAAGTTGTATTTAGCCCCAAGTAGAATGGAAATTATTTAATCGCGTTAATTTTCATACAATCCGTTGAAATAAATTCGCATATTCATCGCAAAAGCAACCTCTTAGTTTCAATTCTATGCAAGTACAAAAGTGGAATAAACTTAGTTATATAGAATATCTTTTTCGTAATATGGAGATTAATTTACATTTTGATGGTGTTTAGTCTAAGTTCTACAGAAAATTTCGTTAAGTAGAAAACTTTGTTAATTAGGAACTTCGTTAAAGTGAAGTTCCACTGTATTAATATAACAAAATTTGCTTAATGTATTTAAAGTACATTAAAGTTTTATTTTTTACTTAACCATCATACGTAGTATAGGGTAAGTCTTGTAATCGTTTTGAAAATCGAATTTTTTTTTTTTGACGGATTTACACGTTTCAGACACTGGAGATTCCGAAAAACATATTTTTAGAAAGAAAATTTGGCCGTCCGTCTGTCTGTGTGTGTGTCTGTAAACGCTCTATCTCCCGAACAAATTGAGATAGAGACTTGAAATTAGGTATGTACTTAGTATGTAATAATGGGAAGAAGTTTAAAGAATTTCAGTAACCTCGATTATCCGGAACTATTTTTTTCGGACTCTCGAAATATTCGTTCTGATAAAAGGTCTATAAAATTTTTCGAAATAGTTTATTTTATGGAGTGAATATAAAAGACGATAAAAAAATATAAATTTTGCATAAAGAATGAAGTCGATCGGATAATGAGTTCCCGAGATATTTGTAATCCTATTTGCCACACTCTTCGATTTTTCATGACACTGTTTCATCCAAAATTCAATTCAAAGATATATTTTAATTGGAAATGAGACTCTTAACCGACGCAATAAACCGTTAGTTAATAGGATTATCAATTTTGGAGTTATAAGGATGTTTCTGACGCAATTCAGTAATAGAGCATTTAAAGTTTAGGACGTCATCAAGCCAGGATTTTATTCGAATTGCAATGCATTTTATAACTAGTTTACACATGTTTTATTTTCATATTTTATATTATGCATATCCATGATGTGTAAGTATTATGGTGGTCCCGAACGATTAGTTTTAATACCTTTTAATACCGGTAAAATATTAATACCTGATAATTTTGCCTATCAGTTCAAAGCAAGGAGGCATAATAAAATTATCGGGTATTAAAATTTTACCGTTATTAAAATACGACAGAACTTTTGCATCCACCTAATACACTGCAGACAAAAAATTGCAGTGACTGGACGCTTTCTCTTTTTACACTGTTTGTCAAGAATTTCAGTAAATATTCGACAAAGTTTCCTTGAACTTCGAGGATATAAAGTACATGTTTGACTTCAAGAACAGTAGAAACAGTATATTGCAATTAAAAGATTAATATATTGAATATTTGATGAGATATGGGTATCTGCATGAACACTGTTGTTTAACTGAGCATGCGCGTTGATTTTCCATGATTTGTTAGTCAATTCTACAGAGCAATTCATATAAAAAGACCAGTCAAATATTGTGAAAACTGAGAAAGATATTGGCAATATAGTGAGCTAGTTGACAAATTGGAGGTCAAATCTCTTATCATCCAATTGGATTTCCCCCAATTTCTCAATTAGCTCACTGTATTGCCGATGTCTTTCTGAGTTTTTACGATATTTAACTGGTCTTTTTATATGAGTTGCTCTATAGAATTGACTAACAAATCATTAAAAAAAAAAAATGGTATTGTTCGCGCATGTGCATTTAAAAAATATTTCATACAAATGCTCATATCTCATCAAATATTCAATATATTAATCTTTTAATTGTAGTATATTGTTTCTGCTGTTCTTGAAGTCAAACATGAGCTTTACATCCTTCAAGTTCAAGGACAATTCGTCAAGAATTTTAGTAGATATTTCACAAACCGTGTAAAAAGAGAAAGCGTCAGGTCACCACCCTTTTTGGACAATAGTGTAGTTAAAGGGAAGCGCTGTTTTAGATATTTTATTTTTTTTCATTAAAAAAAAAATCTAATCAGATTTTTTTTTTTTTTTTTTTTGCTGAAAACTCTTGTTTATTTTATTGCTTACACTCACTGTTATTTTAACGAAATTAAAAATTTCTTTTTGCGTACTCTTCATTCTCATTATGAATTCGTTCGTGTATACAGGACATGATACACACCTTTGCCCAATGATGTACGAGAGTAAGTCATTAAGTAAGTCACAAAAGATAATTAAATAATAACTTACAATGATATTCACTTCACAACTATTTTTATTTCTCGACATATTCTCCACCCATATTTATGCACCTATATCACCGTTTTATCAG
This sequence comes from Maratus michaelseni, assembly GCA_963931845.1. NCBI lineage: Eukaryota > Metazoa > Arthropoda > Arachnida > Araneae > Salticidae > Maratus > Maratus michaelseni. The sequence goes on from OZ007597.1 coordinate 162,293,306, forward strand.
TGCCCCAACACCAGCTGCATAACATTCTTTGGGTTGCTGTCTCAGCCACATTAGGACTTCAAGTTGAACCTTTTTATCATCTGGGAACATCATCTTGTTTCCAAGATGTTTTTTAGTGGGCTAAACAGATGAAAATCGCTTGGGGCTAAGTCGAAGCTGTATGGTGGATGTTGAAGAAGTTGCAAGATGATGTTCACAGATGATGAAAAGGTTCAACTTGAAGTCTTAATGTGGCTGAGACAGCAACCCAAAGAATGTTATGCAGCTGGTGTTGGGGCACTGATAAAACGGTGATATAAGTGTATAAATATTGGTGGAGAATATGTTGAGAAATCAAAAGTTTTGAAGTGAATATCGTTGTAAGTTATTATTTAATTATCTTTTGTGACTTACTTAATGACTTTCCCTCGTATTTATAAATAATTAATCATGTAGTTAATTTTTTGCTTTCATCACTGACGCTCATTCAGCTTGCAACTCCATTTTGTGGTAGTGAATGATTATTTTCGTATTAGTTATTTTAGCTACGCTGAAGCCAGTAATAAAAGAAAAATCATCACTTAAAAGTAAGATTTTCTACCCGCCCTGTTTCAGTGATTTGTCCGTAGCCGTTTTATTTTATATGATTGGATGCAACACGTCGGGTTACTTCGGACGTTGAAGGGAGTTGATTGTCACATTTCTACAGTTTTTTGTGTACACACACTATGTAAACAACAAAATCTGTCGATTTTACAGAGAAAAACTCTTAGACAGGTCGCCAGTAAAAAACTGTTTATTTTACAGAAATAATCTGTTTTTTACGATCTTTCTCATATTTTAACAGATTTTGCTCGTAATAAATACGTATTATCTCCGTAAAATAAACAGTTTTTCACTGGCGTGCTGGCTAACCCGTTTTTTCTGTAAGATCAACATTTTTACAGTGCATTTGAAGCTTGTATATCTATTGTAATTCATACTGAATTTTGTGATCTCAAAACTCATTCGTTAAATAATCTGTGTTTCAAAATATAAATATTGAAAGGAAATATAAATTGAAACTGAAGTAAAGAAAAATTTAGCATTTATTTACAAAAATAATTATCAAATAACAGTAAAATGATTTTAATTTTCCCTAATTGTGCTTTTGGGGGATAATATTTTTATTACATTAGCATTAGTGATATATAGGTCAGTAAAGGACTGCCTATGATCAATTTGCAGTGACTGCAAATGACTGCAATGGTATGATGACTATGTCAGTGACTACAAATCACTGAAACAGGACGGGTAGCAACCTCACTTTTAAGTGATGATTCTTCTTTTATTACTGGCTTCAGTGGAGCTAAAATGACTAATATAAAAATAATCATTAACCACGACACTAAATTTGCAAATAAAAATTCTTTGATTACGAATAGTTTTCGTGTTCAAGTTTGCCGGGTTCGGGTGGCATTCAGGTTGACTTGAAATGGAAATTTCGGGTTTGGGTTAAATAAACCCGTGCTGGACTTTAACAATAAAATATGTTATTGGTACATTTTTTATCTCAATAAGCTGAAAACATTTTGACTTTTTATAAATGTTCATTCAACTTACCACATTGAATTTAAACACATGGTGATAAAAAAAAAAATATATAAATACCCCCAATTTTTGATAATTGCAGTTTTTTTTCTTTTTTTAGTTCTAAAGTAATGTATAGAAACAAAAGCATTACAAACTCAAGATTTTGAAGATTTACATTAAATTTCCGCACAAACATCTTTTGTCCAAATAATTTTATAAGCGAACTTGTAAGATGTCAATTATTCGTAATATTAAAGAAGATCATTAGTTTTAAGCCTTCAAAAAATCAATATTTAAATTTTCGCACTTTGAAAATATTCAAATTAACACTTCTGGGCCGTTCAGATGAGAAAAAAAAAATGCTAGTGTCTAAATTAGATCCTGTGCAATCATTATGAAATAAAATCATATTATAAATTCCTCTTTTGAAAACTTTTCTTTTGAATTGTGTGCACTTTTGGAGCTATAGATTAAACAATTTAAAAATATTTCGTGTTCTTCAATATTATTGCATGAGGGCTTAATGTTAGTACATTAAATTTAATCTTCTTTGTTTGATACTACAGCTGTTGCTCCAAATTTTGATCTATAAAATTCATGTCTCAGGTGCACTTTGTCGATACTTTATTCAATTATATTTGGAATTTTAAACATGTATACACTTTTAGGCTTTGTATGTACATAAAACTATAAACTTCCAAATTTGCATTGTAAATATAGTGCAAAAAAGTAGTTAAAAGTTGGCTGAAGTAGGGAACCAGCTGTTGCAAGTGCTGCATACGATATATATTTCGTAATTGAAGTTTTAAACAAATTACAACTTGATACTCGAAAAAAAAATTTATTGAATTTTTGCGCGCATCATTTATGAGTGCACATATATCATCACTTCTACTTATAGACTAACTATAGTCGAACTTCAGATAATGCCCCTCCACAAAAACCTGTTTTAAATAAAGTTTATTTTAAATTTCTGACGCAGTTTAAAGTACTTTTGACAGTCTGAGATAACTTTTCAGTTAAAATTAGGTTAACAGCCCAATATTTATCCCAATATCCATTAAAGTAAATAAAAAACCAGAAATTGGTTCATCGTCAATCACAGAAATAATAAATCATGTAGGTAATCATTAGCAAAGCAAGATCTCCATGGTGAATTTTGCAGCGCTATCTGGTGTCGAAAAAAAATTCGCATCTGTAAATGTGGCATAATACGTAATAAGAGAAAAGGAAGGCTCGCTCATAGCAGACGATATAATTCCTTTCACTGAAATAATGATTTTTTTTTTTTTTTTTTTTTTTTTTTTTTTTTTACATTGTAAAACTAGTTATAGTAAGAACGCAACTCATATGTCACTTTTAACGTACAATTACCAACTTGTTTGTATCTCTGGTACCGAAATAAGGTGCTTAATATTTTATTCTCTCTACACCATGTTAGAAAGAAGAGACAATGTTCTATAGGGAAATATGTTTAAAAGAAAACATTAATTAATTCATAAACTTACACTTTCCAATGTGTGGAAAACGGAGCAATTTAATACACTTATATTTAAATCGGGGTACATAATCTGATCAAAGACGAAATGCTGTCGGCGATAAAATGGTGTATTGCTTAAAGAAAACACGCAAAAATAAATAAAACTGAAAACTCATGCGATCATAGATTACGAAACCCTTTCCAACATATTCAGAATAGTATAACAAAACCTCACCTTTTAGGTAGATTTCGTAAGAAACACTACCTATTACATTCTCCCCTATGTTGGAATTCCTGAAACATTTTTGCAGTTCTACGCCGATTATGACCCCCAGAATCCAAAACTACCCCCCAGTTCAAAACTTTCTATCTATGTCACTTTTTTATGGACACGATAACTCCCATAATTCTGCACAAATCTCTTCCGAACGGATACATAAAATCAAGGGGCACAAAATCTCGCTCAAGTTTGTTAATGGGCAAAATCGATCCAAAGGGGGGGGGGGGAGCTTTTTGTGAAAACAGAAAACCCCCATAATTTCTTAAGTACGTTTTATACGTATCGAATCCGTTTATGTTATCGAATCCGTAAAGTTATTATAACTTCTAGAAAAAGGGCCGAAAATTTATGTATGACAGATTTTTGATATTAAAAATGGTCCCAACGGGGGGGGGGGGGGGGGGGAAGTGGGGTTTTAGAAGAAAAAAATTCATAACTTCGTCAATTCAGAAGATGTCAAATCTGGTTAAATCAAACCCGGCAGCTAAATCCTCTTATCTAAAACTTTTATATTAACAAGTTTTTATAGGACCAACCCTTATAGCAAAAATAAATAAATAAATAAATAAATAATAAATAAATGAAATAAAAAAAAATAATAAAAAAACCATCCCTGCCGACTGCGCCTGCAAACAAGTTAGGTTTCCAAGTGGACGGTTCCGACTCCGCATCATGGCAAAAAGGCAAAATCTTCTGCAATTCCCAACAAACGGTCTGCGTCTTTTAAATGTACCTGTGCCTGTAGGCCGAGCCGTCAGGGATTTTTTAATATAAGATGAAAGATATCGAAGTAAACAATTTGGATACATTTAAATATACAATTTCAGCAATTACGATTTATATACTAGGAAAAACATCCGAATTGTTTTGTGCAGCTCTGTATAGAGTCTACAGATTTTTATATGTACTACAAAGTATGCAAAAAATTAGTTCAGTTAGGAAACGCATATCCCAGTTGAAAATCTTCCATCCGCAATAACCGTCAAGTGGGAATGTATTAGAATTCTTTTATGCAGCCTTGTCTATACGATCTACAGAGTTTATACACACCAAGTAATATGCCAGAAAAAAAAAGTTAAATTTTTAAACGCATACAGCAATTGAAAACGCACTTCCAGGCAATTATTGCTCGAAGATAGCAGGGCTTAATTTGTAAAAAAAAAAAAAGTACCGGAGCCAGAGCTCTAATATTCTGCAGTACTAACAATCGTAGCGTACCCCTCCTCCCTCCCCCACCCCCCTCCCTCCACCGTCACTCCAATCTGCGTATTTATATTTCATACATTATTTTCAAAAGTTAAACCATTGTTTCTTTATTTAGCAAAATAAAAATTTTAAATACCTCTATCTGCGTGCACTTAGCTATCCACTATTGCAATTTTTAGTTATTACTACTTCCAAATAGAAACCTTTGCTTAATCTTAATTACTCACAGAATTCTATGCTATTAAATAAGCTCAGGATTATGATTAGGAAATAGTGTTAACACAAAAAATGAATAGTTTGCAGCTATGCAGAATATAAAAACGCTATTTCTGTTTGCTCTTTATTCTGATCAAAATAGCAATAAAATGATTTGAGATGGAAATGAATAAAATTTTGAATTTAAGACAGTGAAATCGAGCCTTCCCAAACCCGAAGACTGATATAAAAATCGAGCCTGTTTCATACCCATCTCTTACGTGAGCGACACATTACGTTACTTATAAGTGTTTTGATACAAAAGGAGGAAAACGATTGGAGATGGGAGGGAAAGGAAAGGGTCATTTAGGATTCGTTTTTTGGAAGCGTTATTGCACTGAGCTCCGGTGAATTCTGGCCAATAGTTAAATATTTACTAAAAACTGAGAAGTACCGGAGGTGGGCTCTGGCGCAAATTAAGCACTGGTAGATAGTAAAAGTGAATTATTTTGTGTGCCCCTGTAAATGAACTATGAATACAATGCACAGTATAGTATAAATTAAGCATCTTGTAGTACACCTCAGTGATGTATATCAATTACGATATGTTTATTATTATATGTTATATGTTTATTTATTAAAATATTGTAACATCATTAAAATATGCTTGCTGTAAACGATTTTCCTCATATACCATAATGTAAAGAAATTCAAAGAAATTCGTTTGATGAGAATTTATTCTTGAAATGAACTATAAAGGCTACACATATTTCATTTGCGATACCGAAAATGCCATAGTAAACCTTAATAACATATATCAATTACATGGCAATCCGAGTATAGTTAAGCGAGTTAAAGCGCAGGCGGCCAGACAAATGCTTTTTCAACTAAAAAGGGGAAAGTGAGTTTTCCCCTTTCAGTTGTGGTGTTTCCTCTAAAAAATTTAAATTGGATTTAATAGAAAGTTCTGATTTCAAGCTAAATACTTGTTTAAATGCCTCATCATAACTGCTTGCATTTTTTAAAAGTCTAAATTGCTCTTTAAAGTAAGTTTAAATTTTGGGGTAGGTCTTATATTACGAGCACCCTGAAAAATCATGCCATGACTTATTTTCCAGTTATTTACTATTTGCAGGGATAAGCGGTGTAATAAATTCCTAAAAAGACCGCAATACTTCTTTTAAATATTATCTATCTTTAAACATGTTTCCCAATTAACTTTTCAAAGTTCTTAAGAACTCTTAATTCACTTCAATTCACGGAAAACTCTCATTACACCAAATTTTAAAATACTTACTAGCTCTTACTTCACTTCATTTCACGTAGCATGATCAAATGCCGAATTTTTAAACCTATCGATTTTGCTTAAAATGCGTTTCAGCATCTCTAATAACTCCTTGACGCTCCTTTAAGATGATGAAAAGATAAAAGGCGTTTTATAAAATAAAAAAATATATATTTAAAGTTAAAATTTAATTTATGGTAAAAATTTTAGTTTCTACATCGCTCTTTACAGGACAAACTAAAAAATATGTTTTACAATTTGCGATAAATATTTGATTTTCTTAGAAATCGAACACTTTTAAAGATATTTTTAATATTTTCCTTCTGCTATTTTATGTACTTTTAAATATAAATTTACATTTCTTATATAAAGTTTATTGGGAAATATAAACAAGAGGGTAAGTGTTGTCGAAGCTCGCTCAAAGGGTTTTTTTTTAACATTCCTTTCAAAACACTTTATCCTTTCTTTAATAAATCCAAATTAATTTCATTTAGCAACAAAAAAAAAAAGTTTTTTGTTTTATATAAAGTAAAAATTTACCGGTCTATTTTTTCGTTTTTTCGAGTATCCAAACCAGCCCGATAGCGGGCGAAGCCGGCTATTATATTCTGTCACAATAATATCTATCACGCAGACTAAATGCGATATAAAAAAATAATTTCAAAATTAAACATGTTGTACACCTTCAAAATGTTAAAATATGCGAATATTTCCATAATCTGATTTTTATCATAATTCAATATGTTCCTCAAACTCATATATTTACTCATATTGATACTCGCTTTGTATTATTCTCAAACATCTGAAAAATTCGTTAAACTTCCAATAGGACGTCAGATTTTCTTTTATAATTTTCTAATGACGTGATATTAATCTGCTTTGTGTACATACTCATACTCCTTGCATTATTGAGAAATCTTTGAAAATTTTCGATTTATTACCACTATGTCGTCAATCAATTTATTTCATATTAATCTTTTTTTCAATTGGTGAAACATTTTATTTCATTTTTATTTTTTCGTGGAAATCGTCTGATAGAAAATTAATTATTGTAGAAAGAATTTCATCGTGGATTTTTAATTTTTGGCATCTGCTATAACGAAAACTGTTTAAATTTTATAGGAAAAGGCTGTTAGAATTTTGTTTTTATATTTTTCTCTATTTATTAAAATAATACGAATTTTTCAACTTTTAATATTTTGAGCTCTTCATAGCTGGTATTCAGCTGTATACACAAAGTTTCTACTCTGTAAGTTACATAGTTTCTGAGAATAGCTCTGTGACAGACAGACAACGGAGCGGGAGTAATAGGGTTTCGTGAGATGAACGAAACCATAAAAAATCAGGACAGAATTGGAGCTTTGATAAAATTTAATTTATTTTTCTAACATTATTTATTAAAAAAATTCTAGAATAATATTTTGTATGCTTACTAGTGTTAAAATCTAATTTTAAATCATTTTAATTTTATTAATCTCATTTATATAGATTTATATATCATTTTATTAATCTCATTTAGACAGAGTTCATTTAGCTTGAATTTTTTATTATAATGGTATCTTGCAGTCAACTTTCGTTGTAACTATCCAGTTATTTTTTTTAAACGTATACATGATAGACAATACTAATGGAAAAAATATAGTAGACTTCAATATTTACTCTTTTTAGGTGCGTTCGTAATTATATAAATACGTAGCACCTATAGTTGTCGTCTGGTCCGTCCGTCTGTCCGCATGTGACAGCGCAAAAACTACCCAACCGAATGGTATGAAAATTAATACATATAATCGTTGCAGAATTTTGTCGAGTCATTTCAAATTTTATGAAAATCGAATCAAAACTTACAAAAGATATTAATAAAAGTTTTCTTCATTCTATTAAATCCTATCGTACGTAATTAATTCAATGATATCCCATGATAGATAATGATTGCTGCCATGGTGATGACGTCCTATTTAAGATGGAGTCCTATGATTTCCTTATTACTAAATTTAAAAACCGAATTTGAATACTAAAATTGTTTAATTATACCAATCCTATAATCTACCGACAGTTTTTTGGATAGATGTTTCCGGAGAACTAGATATTAAATAGAAAAAAGTGTCTAAATATGTATTTCAAGTTCTGAAATTTTCAAAGCTAGGCTTGAGTTTCCCATTCCAGTTTTCAGTAAATGTCAACAAAAGATAAAATGTTGCCAACTTAAAATGTATTTATTTTATTACAGGAATTAACCATGCCATAATAACAGACGATACAATTCATTTCACTGCAATAATAACGATGATTTTTTTTACATTGTCTTGTATTGGATATTTGCGCATAGTATAATTTTAATGTAACATAATTGTAATTAATTGTTTGTAAAAGTGTATTCAAACTTAATTTCATAAAATAAAATTAATATCTAATAATATGAAAATCTGCATGTAAAATAAATTTTATGTTCATGCCTTTTTGCATAAGCGTGCAACCACTATTGCACCCAGATCTGAATATTTATAAAACTAGTTATAGTACGAACGCAGTTCATTTGTCTCGTTTGACGTAAAATTTCCAGCTTGTTACTTTCTTTTGCATACGTAAGAAAAAAGTATTGGAATTGCGAAAATTTTAGACTATTGGATGGATTTACAAGTTTTGAGATATCCTCTTTTTAGGGTTTCGCTCGTCTCACGAAACCTTATTACCCCCGCTCCGTTGTCTGTCCGTCATAGAGTCATTCTCAAAAAGTATGTAACTTACAGAGTTGAAACTTAGTGTATAAATCTGAATAGCAGCTGTGAAGAGCTCAAAATATTAAAATTTGAAAAATTCGTATTATTTTAATAAATAGAGATAAAAAACCAAAATTCTAACAGCCTATTCCTATTAAATTGAAACATTTTTCGTTATAGCAGATGCCAAAGATTTAAAATCCACAATGAAATTCTTTCTACAATAATTAATTTTTTATCAGATGATTTTCACGTGAAAAATGAAAATGAAATAAAAAGTTTCACCCATTGAAAAAAAAATATAAATAGGAAATAAATTTGATTGACGTCATAGTCGTAATAAAACAGTAAATGTCTAAGATTTCTCAATAATACAAGGAGTATGGTGAGTATGTGTAAGTACACAAAGCAGATTAATATCACGTCATTAGAGAATTAAAAAGAAAATCTGACGTCATATGGGAAGTTTAACTAATTTTTCAAATGTTTGAGAATAATACAAAGCAAGTATCAATATAAATAATAGAGAATAGTAAATATATATGAGTTTGAGAAACATATTGAATCGTGATAAAAATCAGATTATGGAAAAATTCGCATATTTTAACATTTTGAAGGTGTGCAATTTGTTTAATTTTGAAATTATTTTTTTAAATATTGCATTTAGTCCGTATGACGGATATTATTATGGTAGAATATAATTGCGGGCTTGGCCCGCTATCCGGCTGGTTTAGATATTCGAAAAAACGAAAAAATAGACCGGTAAATTTTTACTTTATAAAAAACATGACCTTTTTTTTTTGTTGTTATTGCTAAATGAAATTCGTTTGAATTTATTAAAGAAAGGATAAAGTGTTTTGAAAAGAATATTAAACGAAACCCTTTGAGCGATCTTCGATCACACTTACCCACTTGTTTTCAGTTTCACTTACCCATCATACGTAGTACAGGGTAAGTCTTGTAATCGTTTTGAAAATCGGGAAAATTTTTTTTGACGGATTTACACGTTTCAGACACTGGAGATTCCGAAAAACATATTTTTAGAAAAAAAAAAAAAATGCCGTCCGTCTGTATGTCTGTGTGTCTGTAAACGCTCGATCTCCCGAAAAAATTGAGATGAAAGACTTGAAATTCGGTATGTACTTAGTATGTAATAATGGGAAGAAGCTTATTGAATTTCAGTAACCTCGATTATACGGAACTATTTTTTTCGAACTCTCGAAATTTTCGTTCTGATAAAAGGTATATAAAAATTTTCGAAATTGTTTATTTTAAGGAGTGAATATAAAAGACAATAAAAAAACATAAATTTTGCATAAAGCATTAAGTCGATCGGATAATGAGTTGCCGAGATATTTGTAATCCTATTTCCCACACTCTTCAATTTTTCATGATACTGCATTTCATCCAAATTTCAATTCAAAGATATATTTTAATTGGAAATGAGACGCTTAATTAGACCGCTGAATAAACCGTTAGTTAATAGGATTATTGTTTTTGAAGTTATAAGGATGTTTCTTTTAAGCAATTCAGTAGCCGAGCCTTTGAAGTTTATGACGTCATGAAGCCACAATTTTATTCGAATTGCAATGCATTTTATAAGTAGTTTACACATTTTTTATTTTAATATTTTACATTATGCATATCCATGGTGGGTAAGTATTACGGTGGCCCCCAACGACTAGTTTTTCTTGTGTCACTTCTCTTTTTTTGAAGTATTGAAGCTGCTGTAATTATCTTTTAAAACGTATTCACCTTGATTATGCGGTGACATTACGATTAGGGAAGTGCAAATGAAGGTAGCGAAACAAAGTCTCATTTGTAAAGAGAACTCTACCCTTGTTGTGTCACGGTTCTTGAGCAGATGAGGATTATGAAAACTCAACTAAGAAGACATATCCTCAGAGACATTTTTATGCGAGGCACTTCAGCTGTCACTTTTATCTCCTATGTCTTTTTTAACCCAGATTCGCTTAAAATAGTATCCCACACGTTTCTCTGCCTTGCAAAATGCTTCTTTCGTTGTTTGTTATCTAAGCATAAAAAACTCTTGGAATGTAAGCAATAATCTGTTGTTAGTAAACTTCCAATTTTTTTTTCTTGTCCCTCAGACAAGATATATACTATACTAGCAAAACCCGCGGCTTTGCTCGCGTAATTCTTGAAAAATGCCAAGTGGTATTTGTTGGCCTATTTTCCTTAGAGGAAATTTTAATGCCACAGATAATTCAGAAATTACTAATTAAGCCACACTAATTTCGAACAAAAATTAAAAATTTAGAACGTTTTTCGCTCTTTTACCCCCCCCCCCCCCCTGCGGTAGTGTTACCAATATAAAATAATACAGCCTATGTTACAGCAGGAACTTTTGAAATAGTCATACATCACTTTTGAAAATGGTTCTGTAGTTCCAGAGATTCCATAGAAATTGTAATGTAGAATGTTTTTAGACCGCTTTTCGTTCATCTCAACCTTTTTAAATTTCGATTTTTTTTTTTAGAATTTGTTCTTAGGGAGCATTTACATTTTATAAATAACTACCATGCCAAATTTCAAGTTTCTAGTTCCTTCAGTATAAAAAAAAATCGAAATTTTAGAACGTTTTTCGCTCATCTCACAGTTTTAAATTTCGAATTTTCTTAGAATTTGTTCTTAGAGAACATTTACATCTTATAAGTAACTACCATGTTAAATTTAATGTTTCTAACACCTTCAGTATAAAAAAAAATCGAAATTCTAGAACGTTTTTCGCTTCTGCACCCCCCCTGGGGATAGTGGCAGCGACATAAAATATAACCTATGTGGGAGCAGGGACTGTCACCATCAATTTTCCACCATCACTTTTGAAAATGGTTCTGTAGTTCCAGAGATTCCACAGAAATTGTAATTTAGAATGTTTTTAGAACGCTTTTCGCTCATCTCACCCTTTTAATTGTTTTTAGAATTTTTTTAGAATTTGTTCTTAGAGAGCATTTACATTTTATAAATAACTACCATGCCAAATTTAATGTTTCTAGCTCCTTCAGTATTAAAAAAATCGAAATTGTAGAACGTTTTTCGCTCCTGCACCCCCCTGGGGGTAGTGGCACCGACATAAAATATAGCCTATGTTGGAGCAGGAACTGCCACCATCAATTTGCCACTATCACTTTTGAAATCACTTCTGTAGTTCCAGAGATTACCCCCTACAAACAAACAAACAAAAAAACAATCTTTACTACTTTATAATATTAGTATAGATGGCCAAAAATACCGGGCACTTTCGATTTTAGACGTTTTATTGAATATCTAAAGTGACAATCTTTTTGAATTTTGGGAATATAAAGAATATTAAAAATAAATGAACAACGTGAAATAGCACAAATATATAAATTGGGAAACAGCTGTTTCGGAGCCCCATGAAGCTCCATCATCAGTGCCAATTCAAAAGATTAAAATCCAATTTAAAAGTTTAAGTCATGTAAATATGCTTGCATCTTCCGGACGTGCCAAGATTGAATGGCGGCAACCTTTTCAAAAACAACAGCGGAGTCAGGAAACACATGTGACGCAGAGACCAATTTTTGTTTCAGATTTATTTTTGGAAAGGTCGCCGCCATTTAATCTTGGTGCATGCGAAAGTCGCAAGCATATTTACATGGCTTAAACTTTTAAATCTGGTTTTAATCTTTTGAATTGGCACTAATGATGGAGCTTTAGGGGCTCCGAAACAGCTGTTTGCCAATTTATATATATTTATTTGTGCTATTTCACGTTGTTCATTTATTTTTAATATAACGGCACAAAGTTAAATCCACCTTTTTAGATATAAAGAACATGTTTGACCTCATACTTTTTCATGAAGGTTTTATCATTAGAGTAATTAAGGGGCCAACAACAAATCAAAGAAAAAAGTATTTGGGATCACCCTGGTAAAATCAAAGATACGAAATGACATGTCGCTGTAGAACATGAATATGTGAATATTGTACAACGTTTCTGTTTATTTGTGTAATAATAGCACGTATATTTAAAGAGAAATAACGATTTAAAAAAAAAATCAAGAAATTTTTGCATATTTTTCGTTTATAGCATGCAAGATTTTCAACGAAATTTAAGGCCAGTTTCAGAAAATTCGACAAAATACTATAGAAACAACATAGTACAATTAAAATATAAATATATGAAATATTTAATGAAATATAAGCAGTTGTATGGAATAATTTTTAACTGCGTATGCGTGAAATATACCAAAGATTATTTTCATGATTTGCAAGTCAACTCTATAGAGCAACTAAATATAAAAAGACCAATCAAATATTTTAAAAATTCATAAAAATATCGGTGATATAGTGAGTTGAATTTTGGCCGTCAGACATTTTCTCTATATTTCTAAAGTTCCAGAAGAATTCAAGTATTTCTGTAGATATTCGACGAAATGTGTGTGAAATTGGAGACTTACGTCATTTCTCTGCGAGACATCCCCGCTTTTCGTCTCCGACCAGTGGAAGGGAAGAAAATAAGAAAACCTCAGATTTTGAAGGTAGTAAGAGATTAAAAAATCTATTATTATTTTTAAATATTGCATTTATTAATTTGAAAATTATGCATCTATGCATATTTTTTTATGGTGAACTCAGAAATCTAATTTCCATAAAGATCGCATTATTAGAACCAAAGTTATATTTCATCACAAAAGGCTGATTTTTGTAGAGATAAAAGAAATAAGACGCTAATAGACAATGATGCAATCATTAATAATGTGAATAGGGATTATTAATAATTAAGGAAAGAGGGGGAACTACTTTTTAGTGTTTTGAAATGAATATTAAACGAAACCCTTTGTGCGATCTTCGATCATACTTAGCCACATGTTTTCATTTTTTTCTCATCTTTAAACTTTGTCGGGTGATTTTTGACAATATAGTGTATGCTTTATTCCTCTCCTACCCCTTTTTACAAAATATTTACAATAGTTTAAAATATTAGCAATGCTCTAAAAGAGAAAGAAATGTAAATAGCGTTGTTTTTACTGAAAACCCTTCAATCGATCGAGATTTTGGAAATGCATTTTTAGATCTTAACAACAGCAAGAATAATGGTTTGCGTAACTTAGCGTAACAAGCACCTACAAAGAGCGTAAATGCATTTCTTTACTTATAAACTTTCGTATTTTAATATAGCATTTTTAAGTCTCTATATTTGTGTTATTCGAAAAAAGCTGCAGACCGAGAGACTATTGCGTGCCATGTGGCCATTCGCATGGCATGCCAACCACGCGAAAGCATGTTTGGATAAATGATCCCCCTTAAAATGTCACCTGGGTGCTTAGACACCAGATTAACCAACCAGTTCTCGGGATATTAAATATCCGATATGTGGACTAATCTACCTACCCTTTTTTTTTTCTCTGTTTTGTGATTTTTTTTTAAAGTACTATTTGAGTGCATTTGACATTTAAGCAAGTTAAAAACAAAAAGGAATTCAACAGAGTTGATCAATTATGTTTCGTCATCTACACTTTGGTTATTTTAAAAGCTTTTGTTATATTAATTTTATGGAAAAGTTCGAAAATTTTTGAAATTTTGTTTGGTGTGAATGAGGTTTGAGCGAAAATTAAAATCGAATCTATGCATGTACGTTCAATATTTATACAATATTGTACAGATATACACTGCTCAAAAAAATTAGGGGAACAAGCAAATAAGAGAAGAGAACCATGCGAGACAGCCATGCATGGGTATAAAATTGAGATTACACGTGTATCAATACACAATACAGAAAAAAAGAATTGTAAGGGAGCTTTAAATCTTTGAAACGATGGAAAGAAAATGAAAAGATGGTTTAGGGAAACAATTTTTGTTGTGACTTTTCCAAATCACCTTTTCTCAAAACAAAAGCTGAGTAATTGAATTTCACAACTGAGAGAGTGAAACAGATATTTCTGCGAAATCCCGATTTCACTTATCTCCTTTTTCTGGTTTTTAACGTCATGAACTTTGATTTGCATATGAAGTTATATTTTTCTGTTATCTGCTATGCTTTAAATTATGTATGTTTTAATTTAAGTTACTTATTGGAGTAAGTATATGTTTAATTTCGTTAAAACCATGTGCTCCCCTAAATGTTTTGAGCAGTGTATCATTTATACATTTATGATCAATATCTGTTTGGACATGCCAGAGACATGAAATCATGATTGGATTAATGATCCCTCTTAAAATGTCACCTGGGTGTTTAGACACCAGATTAACCATCCAGTTCTCTGGATATTAAATATCCGATATGTGGACTAACGTGGAATTCGTACCTTTGTTTCTTTATTTCCCATTTTTGTGATTTTAAAAAAAAGTATTATTTAAGCAATTTAAAAACAAGAAAGAATTTAACAGAGTTGGTCAATCATATTTTGTCATCTGCTGTCTGGTTATTTTGAAAGCTTTTGTTTAATCAATTTGTTGGAAAGTTTTCGAAACTTGAAATTTTGTTTGGTGTGATTGAGGTTTGAGCAAGAATTGAAATCAAAATCTACACGTTTACGTTCAATATCTCTACAATATTGTACAGATATGCATCAATTATACATTTACGATCAATATCTGTTTGGAAAAGCCAGAGACATGAAATCATGATTGGATAAATGATTTCTTTTAAAATACTACCTGGGTACTTAGACACGAGATAAACCAATCAGTTCTCGGGACATTAAATATACGATATGTGAACTAACCTACCTTTGTTTCTTTATTTCCCATTTTTGTGATTTTTAAAAAAAAGTATTTGAGCAAAACATTTGACATTTAAGCAATTTAAAAACAAGAAAGAATTTAACAGAGTTGATCAATCATATTTTGTCATCTGCTGTCTGGTTATTTTGAAAGCTTTTGTTTAATCAATTTGTTGGAAAGTTTTCGAAACTTGAAATTTTGTTTGGTGTGATTGAGGTTTGAGCAAGAATTGAAATCAAAATCTACACGTTTACGTTCAATATCTCTACAATATTGTACAGATATGCATCAATTATACATTTACGATCAATATCTGTTTGGACAAGCCAGAGACATGAAATCATGATTGGATAAATGATTTCTTTTAAAATACTACCTGGGTACTTAAACACTGACTAACCAATCAGTTCTCGGGACATCAAATATACGATATGTAGATACCTATCTTTTTTTTTTTCCTTTTTTGTGATTTTCTTAAAGTATTGTTTGAGCAAAACATTTGACATTTAAGTAAGTTAAAAACAAGAAAGAAATCAACAGAGTTGATCAATCATATTTCGTCACCTGCTGTCTGGTTATTTTGAAAGCTTTTGTTTAATTAATTTTATGGAAAATTTTCGAAACTTGAAATTTTGTTTGGTGTGAAGAAGGTTTGAGCGAGAATTAAAATCCGAATCTATATGTTTATGTTCAATATATATACAATATTGTGCAGATGTACATCATTTATACATTTACGATCAATATCTGTTTGGACAGGCCAGAGACATGAAAACGTGATTGGATAAATGATTTCTCTTAAAATATTACCTGGATGCTTAGACACGAGACTAACCAATCAGTTCTCGGGATATTAAATATACGATATGGGGATTAAAATACCTTTTGTTTCTTTTTTCTTTTTTGTGACTTTTTAAAAGTATTATTTGAGCAAAACATTTTACATTTAAGCAAGTTAAAAACAAGAAGGAATTCAACAGAGTTGATCAATCATATTTCGTCATCTACTTACTGTCTGGTTATTTTGAAAGCTTTTGTTTAATTAATTTTACTGAAGATTTTCGGAACAATAGTGTATAGATATACATCATGACGGAGAAACCTTTTATATGCAGTTAATTAATCTCCACGTGCAGCGAACGATTGAAAAACATGTTAAAAACCAGACCCCAATTACCAATAAGTACTTCAAGTGCCGCAGCTGAAAAACATAGTGAACAAAACCAGAGACTGTCGAAACTAACTAATTGGAGAAATACTGCAGATGTCCCTCCTTCAAAGTACAGCTGTTTGTCCCGCGCGTGTGCACAGAACTCAAATAACAATCTCCCTTCAGTTTCCAAACTGTTTCCGAGCAGTTAAGACGCTCTTGTATATATATGATGTAAATATATTTAATATAATGTAAAATTGGAGCACTTATACGCAGCCTCCAAAATGCGATTTTAAACATGTACATCTAGCCAAGAATTATATTATATTCAAAGGAAAATGAATCTTCTGTTTATTTCACACAATTGTCATTTTCTACTAATACTATTTATTATTCTTCCAATATAAGTGAATCAATGGATCAGATAAATATCGCTACAACACTTTGGATTACTACTGTGGGTATATTCAGCGCATAAGGAAAAGCTCAGGTAAGCTGAACAAACTTCTTTAACATATCAAAAGATGAAAATGTATATTAAATTTGAAGACTGATTTAACTATTTATAAAAATAAGAAAATTCATTACGCTACCGACGGTTCCCCCAACACATCATTTATAGGTGTACGATCAATATTTGTTTCTATTTGGAAAGTCCAGAGACATGAAATCATGTTTGGATAAATGATTCCTCTGAAAATATTACCTGGGTACTTGTAACTATTCAGCTAACATTTCTTGCTTTTCCTGAAATTTTTTTTAAGCAGTAGTGTTTAGGCTAAACATGTGACATTTACAAGTTATGAAAACAAGAAGAAATTGTCCAAAACAAACCAGTTTTATTTCATCATCACACTCTGTGGTTATTTTGAAAGCTTTTGTTTAAAGAGTTTTCTTTCATGAAGTTTTGATGAGCTTTTTTGTGTTTTCAAATGCTTATTTGTGTATACTTTATTTACTTATGTAAACAAGAAAGAAAACTCATGCGTTAATTGCAATTATGAAATAATTTCCAACATATTTAGTATACTATAACAAAACTTCCTCGTTTAACAAGATGGAAAATGATATCAAAGTAAATAATTTGGAAAAAGAATAACACATTTAAAAACCCAATTTAAGCAATTACCATCTATAGTCAGAAAAATATCTGAATTCTTTTGTGCATCCCTGAATCTGATCTACAGATTTTTATATTTATATATAAAATTTAGTTCAGCTAGGAAGCTGATGATAACACAGTTAACACGTTGGACATTGTACGTTAAACGTGACAAATGAGGTTCGTTCGTTTTATAACTAGTTTCATAAGGTAAAAAAATCATCCTTATTTCAGTGAAATGAATTATATCGTCTGCTATGAGCGATATGAACATGCTTTTTTAGCTCACATGCTATCAAAGCCTGAGAGCTAATGTGCCCGCCCGTTCTGTATGTATGTATGTATGTACGTAACGCGATAACTCTTGATAGAAATATCCGATTTGCTTCAAATTTTGTTTGTAGGTTCATTGTGATAGACCCCCCCCCCTCTTAATTTAGATAAATTGGTTTTTCATGCCGAATTTTCCGATGTGCTTCAAATTTTGCATACAGGTTTATTTGTGATAAGACGCTTTCCTGATTAGTTTTGTTGGTTCATTGGTTAAGTATAAAGTGGGGGACGGGGGCGGGGCTAATCCCCCCCCCTTTAATTTAGATAATTGGGTTTGTCATGCAGAATAAGCCGATTTGCTTCAAATTTTGTATATAGTGTTATTGTGATAAGGCTCTTCTCTGATTAGTTCTGGGGGTTCATTGGTTAAGTATAAAGAGGGGGAACGGGGGGAGGGTTATAATTACCCCTTAATTTACTGTGGGTTTCCTTATTTTTCGAGGGGCATTATTCTTTGAAATAAGAGTATAATATACAATTAGTGTTAATAGCCTGTGAGCTCAATGCCATCAGTAATAACTGGGCACTTTTCTTTTTATTGATATTATTACGTATGCCACGTTTACAAATGCGATTTTTTTTCCCATACTCCCAACAGCTTTGCAAAATTCACCATGGAGATCTTGCTTTGCGAATGATTACCTCCATGGTTTAATATTTCTATGACTCATAATGAACGATTCTCCTGTGTTTATTTACTTTAATGGATTGAGATATTCGGCTGTTAACCTAATTTCCACTGCAGTTATCTCAGAATCTATACATTTTTTAATGTAACTCATCTCTCAAGCAAACATTTTTTTTGAACGATCTTTCTAAAAATGTAACTTTTATGCAATTTTATTCGAAAAAATAATTTTTAATAAAAATGGCCGTCTGGCATAAGAAAAAATAAGTGGTTAGTCCGCATTTGTTTTCCACTGTCACTTGCACTTTTATTATATAGATTACGTACGGCAGGATTTTAAATAGAATAAAGAAAACTTTTATTAATATATTTTAAAGTTTTGATTCGATTTTCATAAAATTTGAAATGACTGGACAAAATTCTGCAACGATAATTTATATAAATTTCAAACCATTCGGTTGAGTAGTTTTTGCACTTATATGCGGACAGACGGACCAACCAGACGACGACTATAGGTGCTACGTATTTATATAATTACGAACGCACCTAAAAATTCCCTTTCGGCAATTTCTGTCAATAAATGGAAATGTACTGGGAATCTATTAAGAAGCCCTGTATATGACGTATAGAATTTATACACACAAACTAATATTAAAAAAAAAGTAGTTAAATTAAAAAACGCATACAACAATTGAAAACGCACTTCCGGCAATTATCGCTGGTAAACTGTACTCTAATGGAATTCTTTTGTGTGTCCTTGTATATATACTCGGATTGCCATGTAATTGATAGATGTTATATTGAGGTTTACCTTACCATATTCGGTATTGAAAATGAAGCGTGTGACATCTACACTACAAAAAAAAAGTGTTGATTTTACAGTATAATACTGGCATCCCAGCTGCCAGTATTATACCATGAAATTAACAGTAATAAACAGTAAAATAATCAGTAATACGCTGCCGCGCATTCGCGGCAGTGTATAGTTCGTTTATAAGGGCACTCAAAACAATTCCGTTACATTATGGTCTATGGGGGAAAAATCGTTTGTAGTGTATTTTAATAATGTTACACTATTTTAAACATTAAAATTTATTTACATCACTGAGCTGAAATACAAGATGCTTACTATACAATAGGGTGTGCATAACATTTATCGTTCATTTACAGGGGCACACAAAAGAATTTGGTTACAGTACTGTCTATGAGTAATAATTTCTGGAAGTGTGTTTACAATCGTGGTTGCATTAAATTTAACAATTTTCTTTTGCATATTACTTGGTGTGTATAAATTCTGTAGATCATATACAGGGCTGGCCAAAAGAATTAGAGTACATTTCCGTTTACTGACTGAAATTGTTGATGGAAAATTTTATACTGTGTTATGAGTTTCCGAACTGAAATAAATTTCTGCATACTATGTAGTATATATACAAGTTTATAGATCATATACAGGGCTGCAAGGAATAATTTGAGTATTTTTCAGGCTATACTTGCTGAAAATACTATATACTTGAAAAATACTATATATACTTGCTGCCTTTACTTACAAATTGGGTTTTCAAATCTGTCATTACGTTTTCCAAATTGTTTGCTAAGATATACTATATTTCGCCTTGTTAAAAGGTAAAGTTTTGTTACAGCATTCTGAATGGTTCGGAAAATGTTTCATTATGTATGTTTGACGCATGAATTTTCTTTTTTGTTTATTTTTGCTCATACTTTGTATGAATTTGTACTATTTGCATGTGGAAATCTATACAGAAAAGAAGTTAAAAACCATTTAAAAAAAATTATGTTAACACTTTGATTACGGTGTTGGGATATATGTCGTCCCAGCGAATATTTCTCTATTCTATTCGCAACACCTTTACTTACCCATCATACGTAGTACAGGGTAAATCTTATCATTTTGAAAATCGAAATTTTTTTTCTTGACTGATTTACACGTTTCAGACACTGGAGATTCCGAAAAACATATTTTTAGAAAAAAAAGTTTGCCGTCCGTCTGTGTGTCTGCATACGCTCTATTTCCCAAGCAAATTGAGGTAGACTTGAAATTTGGTATGTACTTAGTATGTAATAATGGGAAGAAGCCTATTGAATTTCAGTAACCTCGATTATCCGGAACTATTTTTTTCGGACTCTCGAAATATTCGGTCTGATAAAAGGTATATAAAATTTTTCGAAATGGTTTATTTTAAGGAGTGAATATAAAAGACAATAAATACATAGATTTTGCATAAAGAATAAAATCAATCTGATAATGAGTTACCGAGATATTTGTAATCCTATTTTCCACACTCTTCGATTTTTCATGACCCTGTATTTCATCCAAATTTCAATTCAAAGATATATTTTAATTGAAAATGAGACGCTTAATCATATGCAATAAACCGCTAGTTAATAGGATTATTGTTTTTGGAGTTATAATGATGTTTATTTTAAGCAATTCAGTAATCGAGCCTTCAAAGTTTATGACGTCATCAAGCCACGATTTTATTCGAATTGCAATGCATTTTATAAGTAGTTTACGCATTTTTTATTTTAATATTTTACATTATGCATATCCATGATGGGTAAGTATTACGGTGGCTCCCAACGACTAGTTTTAAATGTAATCGCTGTCATACACTTATACTAGAATACTTTCAAGAGAAATCTACCATAAAGAAATTTGTTTATAGGTACGAGTGAATATAAAAGTAGTCGTCAGTCTTAGCCCGTAAGCAAAAGGTTAAGACTTTTTCGTTTAAGGGGGGGGGGGTCAAAAACGGACACATTTTTATAAAATTCAAAGGTTTATAAAATCGTATCTATTTTTTGAACTAATAGAGATAAACAAAAAATTCGAAAAAATATTAAATCTACATATCTTTTTCTATTAAATCATGTAATTGTCGTGTATTCATTAGTACTTTAAAAAAGGTTGACTACTGTGGCACAATCCTTTCCAAAATCTTCTATATATACCACCTTTCTTATAATCTTACTAAAACTTATTTTTTGCAGAAGTATATTCTGTAATTTGAAGATATGGTAGACAAGACTAAATAAAGATCTTTTTCAAGTTCCACGTTCTTAGCTACAAAATTACTCACGTTATATCGTGTTCCTTCAATTTTTTTCTCACCAGTGTATTTCCTTCGTGTCTTTAAGCTTCATTTTTCCCCCTCTGCTTACTGAAACAGTACTGAAATGTTTGATTTGTCATCGAAATTTGAAAAAGTCTTTCATTTCATTGTGAAATGATAAAACGTTAACCGCCACAGATTGTGACAAAGTGACTTTTGGCAGACATTGGCAAAGCGGTTTTCAGTGTTTATCGAGTCTGTTCACAATTCCCAATCACGGCAATGTTTCTTAATATTATATAAAGTATTAATTTTTTACATTTTTAATTCAAAAATATAAAATTTTAGTAATTTTTAAAGTACATTTTTTAAATACATAATACATTATCAATAGTCTTTCACAACAATAAATTGTATTCAATGAAAATATTGATGGCATACATACTTGTGTGGTAGGGTGACCCAGGAAATATTGCTGGTACACATATTTGCGTGCCGTGGGCAGTCAATGTTTTAAACAACATTCGCAGATGAAACAACACACAGCATTCGCAGATGAAACAACACACAGCATTCGCAGATGAAACAACACACAGCATTCGCAGATGAAACAACACACAGCATTCGCAGATGAAACAACACACAGCATTTTGCTGTTTTGCACATCTTGCAATTCAGAATTGTCAATTATGAATTATGATGTTCTTCTTTTAAAACACGATAAGATTGGCTAGTTAGATTATTTCCCTACCCCAAAAGAATAATGTATTTTTCTGTGAACACTTTTTTTTTCATTCCACTATCACAATTTTTCACGAAGTCATACCCAAGTAGCCCAAAATGGTTGGGCCAACAATGGCTAATTATTGTTCCCCCTTGTCCAATAGTAAGAAATACCCACTTTGCCGTACAATTGGCCAACGAACCATTTGCCAACAAAGATCCAACGGTGTCCAACCGTAACCGTTAGTTATTCAGAATCCCGCTTAGATAAGTTCCAAATTGGAGTAGTTTCTGTACCTACTTCCTAACCCTACCATTCCCAATGGTTTCCACAAACTTCCAACAATCTGTGCTACTTGGGTAATACAAGGTAGAGTCAATAAATTCCCGGAATGGTCGCCTAAATTCACGCAGGTGTTCGTTGGAGAGGAAATATCTTTTTTGGAGGTTGGCAGCACTGTTAAGGAAAACACACAGGTATCTGGAATTAATTTCCGGTACTGTTGACGTTAGCTGCAGCTCATTTCTGACAAAGCGAATTTTTCATTCGTCGTATTTTGAAATGTCGTCTTTAGAGCAGCGTGCAAACATCCAATTTTGCGTTTTGCTCGAGAAATCGCCTTCTGAGACGCTCGAGATGCGGTAGAAAGCATACGGAAACGATGGCATAAGCGTTTTTGTAAAGGTCAGCAAAAACATCACAAAGGAAGGAAAAATTTCGCTTGGACAAAAGTCGAGGGAAAGTGATGTTGGAGGTGTTTTTCGATTACGAGGGCGTCATTCACTTCGAATTCATTCCTGAAGGCCAAACTGTCAATAAAGAACTTTACCTGGAGGTTCTTAAAGACTACGCGATGCATTCATACGAAAACGACCTGAAAAATGGTCAACAAATGATTGTTCGTTTTTTTTACACGACAATGCGCCACCACATCGCGCTCTGATTGTGAAAAATTACCTCGCCAGACACAGTGTTACCACTCTGGAACACTCTCCTTATTCTCCCGACCTAGCAACAGCGGATGTTTACCTGTTTCCACGGCTAAAAATGAAATTGAAGGGACACAGTTTTATGGAATCAGATTAGATGATCGAAAATGCGACGAAGCTACTGAAGGACGTCTCAAAAATGGATTCAAGGACTGTTTTGAACAGTTATACGAACGATGGAAGAAGTCTGTGGATGCAGGAGGAAAGTACTTTGAAGGCCAATAAGGTAAAATTATTGTTCTATTTTTTTAATAATTTGTAATTGACCTATTCCGGGAACTTTTTGAGCCTACCTCGTATGAGACTTCTAATATTGTCTCAATATAAAAGATAGACTACGTATTAATATTTTTTCCACAAACAGCATTTGGTAAAAGAAGAGTTTCTATTAGAGAAATCATAATATTTTCTCTATACACTTTTCTAAGAATAAATGTTTCGTTATGCATTCTTAAGTTCAAATAAATTCTTGAGACACTGACAACGATATTGTTAAAGCAATATTTAAATGCACGAATTTCATTCTGCTAATGGAATAGGAATTTTTAGAAAATAAGTTATCTTAACAATACGGGTCTTTTCGAAATTAATGCGGTTTCTATTTTTTTCTCCTCCTCTTTATTACCTTTTCTTTCATATTTGAAAAGTAGTCTAAAAATTCAATCCTTTTTACACTCTTTTATATAGGCGAAGTACTTTTTAAATAAAATAAAGTAACTTAAAGGCGTTTTAGAGGTAGATGAAATTCATTATTAATGTGTTCCACATTTTTATGTGGAATATATTCATAAATTACATTATGAGTTTTACACCTACTTATTCTTATAGGATATCTGTTTTTAGCCTATCAGTACACAGACTATTCTATTCAGAAGTTGACTGTTAACACTTTCGCGACGAGAGTGAATTAAGATTTATTTTATTTATTATTTATTTATTTTTCACTACTTTTTCAGAAATGACATTTTTTTTATTTAATTGCTGAATTTCAGTTATTAGAAAAATCTAAATTTTCTGTGCAAAAATACTGGTGTCTAAATTCAAGAATTTTGTGCACTGTACGTGTAGCTCGTCACGAAGGGGTTAAAATTGCAGCATATTTATGAATTAGCGTACAGTGTGCTCTAGCGTATTTGTTATTATGTCCTAATATGTTAGAGCATCTTTGAGTATGTCGGTGGCAAATGTGAAAAAAAAAATTTAAAAACGTCATAACAAATGTGTTTTCCAGCAGGGTTGTAATTTTAGCCAGTCAGAACTAATGTTAACCATGTCAGTGATCAAAATTGGTTTAACCGTCTGAAATGGTTCGATATTGATTTTAACCACTCAAAAGTTGTGGAAATTTTAATAAATAATTTAATCTTACATAAATTACTCTAACTATATACAGGGCGATTTTATATATAAGAAAAAACTATCCCGATATATGAGCCCCTAACTATCATACCGTTCACAGAAACTGAATGAAATTTCGGTTTAAAGTATTTTGAAGTTTGCGATTAAGAATCATATGCAAAACAACAGTTAAATTCTAATATTTACGGTTACAGTGACAAAATTTCGAAAATTTCAAATGACAACACCTAATGTTTTTATTGGAATGTGATCGTCATAGTGAAAAACCATAAAAAAATGTTAGAACGGTACCTGTATCACGAAAATCACTGGCGTTAGACAGACTAAGAAGAAAAGTGAAAACAACCAATAAGGGCTAGAGAAGCAACAGAAAGTAAAACATTTTATTGTTCAGTGCTATCCACCATTTGCCGCATGCAAAGTGTAATCGTGTTTGAAGTGGAAAATTTGTGAAACACAATAAAATGTTTTGCTTCAGTGGCGTAGCCAGGGTGGAGGTCCAGATGCTCTGGATACCACTAATTTTGTAAAGTTTTCATTGTCTTATCTAATCTGAAAACTTTCTTTTATAGTCAAGGCCAAGAAAACTTTACAATATTACTGGTATCCAGAGCCCATCTGGACACCCTTCCTGGCTACGCCGTTGTCCATTGTGATGAATGTTCAATAAAATTTACACAACTATTTTTGAACAAAAATTTTTTGCATTCTGTTAGCTTCCTCAACTTGACAAATAAAATGTTTTGTTAGTTAGAAAATGCATCTTTTGAAAGGGTTAATCTATACTGATGAAATAACGTTTCGCTCTGTGTGTGTGTGTGTTGGCGATTGCTAGGAAAATTTAGCGCACCTAGAAGTCTGTAAATTTACGTTTAGGTAGTCCAAACCCTCTCTTGGTGCACCTGAGCCTCAGAATTTTAATATTTTGATAATTAGCCTAGATATTAATTAGATTCTCATTAACCATCGCTTCTAAAATGACATCTTTTAAATCAAAATGGCGAAAGAAACGAACCGGGGCGTTGGATTTGCAAGCGGAAATGAACGAATTCGAAATTATTTTACTAATTAGCGAATTTTAAGAAAACTAATTGAGATATCAATTTGAAAATTTCTGAGAGCATATGTAAAAAAAAAATATTCTGCATCTGACCATGTGATTTTTGAAAAATTCGGTTTGTAATTTTTTTTAACTTATGCAAAAAACTGCCAAAAATCTGCCGCCGCTAGTGAAATCAATCCGAGAAAGTTTCAGATAAGGATCTGCTTTCATTAAAAACTGAACTACAAAGAGATCTGTTTCTCTGGCCGATCCCTCCATTTAGTGTGCGAAAATGAAAGGAAGTAATTGCCAATTTTTACTAATGAACAAAAATTTAGGTAACTAATTAAGATATAGATTTGAAATTAAGGTCGGGAAGTGTTGTTATCTGCCGGCTATTTTAGCGTAGCGTCTTCGTTATGTTTTAATTATCAGTAAAATGTAATTCTTTTTTTTAATGATCGCGTTAATGTAGGTGACGGTGGTTCTCTTGAACAAATTATTCATTATATTTGCGGGTATGGGGAGGGAGGGTGTTAACGCCTTTCTCTGAGATTTTAATTATCGCGGGCCCGGACAACGCCGGGCGGGTTAGCTAGTTTATAAATAAAACTTGCACAAGTTATTAATTACGCAGCATTTCATTCCATTATAAAATATTTATTTTATCATTTCTATACTAATTTTACTGAATAAAGTACACAGGTAAAATAACACACAATATTTGAACCTTAATATTGGAAGTTGTAAATTTTAAATTGTTTTTCTCTTAAAACAGCGGTGTAGTTAGCTAGTTCAATTATTTCCTCGGCTTAAAAGGGAAAAAAAACATTTCTGGAAGTTTTTCTCTTCTTTATTCCCCTGGCATAATTTCTTACGAAGGTCATAATCTTGGAACATGCTTTTAATATCGGTTCATCACAGAAGAAGTCACTAATCATATTTGTTTTTCCCGAGAGAGAGATTATTTAATATGAGAACTTTCGCTTGGAGAAAACTTAAGCTTTTATCATAACCCTTTTCTAAGAATATATGTATTTCGTTATTCATTTTCCAGTTCAATTAAATTCTCGAGAATCTGACAACGGGATTGTCATTGCAATACTTAAATGCATGAATTTCATTTTGTTAATGGAATAACATTTTTTAGTCAGTTATTTTAACAATAGGTTTATTTTCGATTTATTTCGAAGGCAGTTTGTGTTTTTTCCTCCTTTCACATTTGAAAAATTCAATACTTTTTACGCTCTTTTTATATACGCAAAGTGGTTAAAAAAATTAAAATAAAATAAAGTAACCCAAATTCATTTTTCGAGATTTATAACATTAATATGTCTCACATTTTTATATAGAATATATTTATAAATTGCATTATGAGCTTATTATTACACTACACTATATTAATGCTAAAACTACATTGTTGCTAGTTGACATTTATGCTTTCAGTTGACTACTACACCATCGAATACTCTATACAGAAGTTTGGTTGTTAAGATTATTTCAAGCCGTTACTTTATTCCATTACTTTTGTCTAAATATGTTAGGCAGTGGTTCTTAAAGGCTATTTCATTCACGCGAAAACACCCGCTTGCTAATGGTGTTAACGCTTCCTATAATTATATAGCGAAAATATATGTATAGCGAAATTTTTTAAAGTATCTCGTTTGCATTTTAGTATTTTTGAATGATTTTATTTTTTATTTATTTATTTTTTTAATAATTATTTTTTTTTTTTTGCAATGGATAGCTGAGGTGTATATCTACGAAGGCCATCTTTTACTTTTTCGCTTTTATTATATAGATTTACATATGATAGGATTTAATAGAATAAATAAAACCTTCATTACTATCTTTTTAAGTTTTTGATTCAATTTTCATGAAATTTGAAATGACTCGACAAATTTCTGCAAGGATTCTATATATTAAATTTCAAACCATTCGGTTGGGTAGTTTTTGCGCTATTATATGCGGACAGACGGACCAGACGACGACTATAAGTGCTACATATTTATATAATTACGAACGCACCTAAAAAGTGGTTTTCACCAATCTTCTGTAACCCGGAAAGTTCGGGTTGTGTACCTTAGTATTTATACTTGCTTCAATATACTATTTTCTTCTTCGATTTTCGCACTTAACTACTGTTTGTTTACGTTGTCCATACAAGGGAATATGTTGGATGATGTCCAAGAACACATGGGTTCAAAGTTGTTCAAACTAATCACGCAAATGATTCTGTTATTATAAAAACATAAATAGATTTATTGCGGGCACATGAAAGTTTTCGTTTTTCTGTTCATATTAATAAATCGAAAGCTTTTGTATTCCTTGGTAATCTACAAGTAAACGTTTGATATATGTATCAAAAATGTTAATTTATTTACATACTAAAAGCTTCTTAATAAAATTAACATGTGACAATTATTATTACAGTTTGTCAGAACTTATATTTAAGGGAAAATTTTAAATAAGTACAAAAGTAAAAATAGAAAAAAAAACCTTTTATAAGGATTCCATATGTTTCTTAAAAACCACGACTAATTTCATGACTGTATTTATTTCACGCTTCTTTTTATTATTAAAGTTGATGGCGTTAAACGTGACAAATGAGGTGTGTTTGTACTATCACTAGTTTTATAAATATTCTTTTTCTTGGTGCAATAGCTGTTGCAATTTTATGCAAAAATGCATGAACACAAAATTTATTTTATGTGCAGATTTTATATTATAGCTATTACTTTTATTTTATGAAATTAAGTTTCAATACATTTTCACAAACAATTAATTACAATTCAGTTGTATTAAAATTATATTATGCACGACTGCAAGACAATGTAAAAAAATCATCGTTATTATTTCAGTGAAATGAATTATTTAAAAACACATACATAATTACGTCTGGATAAAACTTACAATCACTAAAATAAATTCAACTACAGACTTTATTTTTTAAAAACGCATAAAAACAATTAAAATTATAAAATAGACGTTTCGTGCACTTTCGTACACCTCATCAGTACTTCGAAACACAATTGCCAAGCCACCAGAACCAAAACAAGAAAAACAGTTAAAGTCACAGTTTAGTTAAAACATTATACTCTGCAGGAATCTGTGCAGCCTCGTTAAGAGCCTACGCTAGTCACGCGAAGAAAAGCTTCAGCTAATGTTAAGTCTATGGGAAGGTTATCGCGCGATTTCTCGCTCGCATTTTAATATTTTTAAATGATTCTTTTTGCATAGAATAGCTGAGGTCGATCTCTAACGTTGTTAGTTTTTATTTTTTTGATTTTGGTTACACTTTTTTTTATAAATGGATATTTTCAATTTTGGAGCCGGTTGGCGAACCGGTTCTGAAAGTGAAATTACCCTTATATAAAAAAAACTGGAACCAAAATCAAAAAAGTAAGAACTAACAACGTTAGAGATCGACCTCAGCTATCCTATGCAAAAAGAATCATTTAAAAATATTAAAATGCGAGCGAGAAATAGCGCGATAACCTTCCCATAGACTTAACATTAGCTGAAGCGTTTCTTTGCGTGACTAGCGTAGGCTCTTAATAGGAGATTCAGCTAAAACTGTCATCCAACCCTCCAGGAAGATACGACTGCTGTACACGCAACATTTTGAGCAGGCAATTTACGCGTTCTGAAAATCAGGCACATGATCAAAATCCAAAGCATGCGCAACCAATCTCGAGGTTAGAGTGCCTCTATTAAACGAATCCCTATGTTCCTTCAACCTCACATTTAAGGATCGTCCAGTCTCGCCTATGTAGCTGGATCCGCAACCCTTGCAAGGAATTCGGTAAACTACACCTGTGAGGTCAAATCTTGAATATCTATGCTTGTAGTTACCCAAAAAAGTCTTAATTGGATTTAAAGGCACATACGCAGTAATTGCAGCAGATTGCGGAGAAGGATCCTCTTATCGACATTTTGGGCAAGGCAAATTCAATGTCGAGATCCATCCAATTTACTATTGAATATGATGTTAATAAAATACTCCCCTTCCTGGATATATTAATATAGAAAGAAATATTGTCAACAATGTTCATGTGTTAAAAACCTCCGTTTATAGAAAAATTACGTCTTCCGGTCAATATCTAAATTTCAACTCTAACAGCCCTCTGTCACATAAAGTTGCAGTAGTGAGATCACTGTACAATAGAGCTTTAAAAATTTGTAATAGTGAGGTCAGTTTCATTAATGAAGTTTGTAAAATAATTTCTGATTTACGTCATAACGATTATCCGCGAAGATGGTGCCATAGAGTTTTATCGGAACTATCGAAGAGATCGAATGAATATCGCACACCTTACCAACGTGCCACACCTGTAGGAACTATATCCTTACCGTACTACGCCAACATTTCTGAGAAAATATCTGGTGTTTTTGCGAATGTAGGCATCAGGACTGCGTATGTGCCTTTAAATCCAATTAAGACTTTTTTGGGTAACTACAAGCATAGATATTCAAGATTTGACCTCACAGGTGTAGTTTACCGAATTCCTTGCAAGGGTTGCGGATCCAGCTACATAGGCGAGACTGGACGATCCTTAAATGTGAGGTTGAAGGAACATAGGGATTCGTTTAATAGAGGCACTCTAACCTCGAGATTGGTTGCGCATGCTTTGGATTTTGATCATGTGCCTGATTTTCAGAACGCGCAAATTGCCTGCTCAAAATGTTGCGTGTACAGCAGTCGTATCTTCCTGGAGGGTTGGATGACAGTTTTAGCTGAATCTCCTATTAACGAGGCTGCACAGATTCCTGCAGAGTATAATGTTTTAACTAAACTGTGACTTTAACTGTTTTTCTTGTTTTGGTTCTGGTGGCTTGGCAATTGTGTTTCGAAGTACTGATGAGGTGTACGAAAGTGCACGAAACGTCTATTTTATAATTTTAATTGTTTTTATGTGTTTTTAAAAAATAAAGTCTGTAGTTGAATTTATTTTAGTGAAATGAATTATATCGTCTGTTATTATGATATGATATGATTAATTTCCGTAATAAAATAAGTACATTTTAAGTTGGAAATATTTTGTCTTTTGTTGACATTTACTTAAAATTCCAATGGGAAACTTAAGCCTAGCTTTGAAGTTTTCAGAACTTGAAATCCCTATTTAGACTCTTTTTCCATTTAATATCCGTTTCTCCGGAAACATCTATCCAAAAAACTGTCGGTAGATTATAGGATTGGTATAATTAAACAATTTTAGTATACAAATTCGGTTTTTAAATTTAGTAATAAGGAAATCATAGGACTTCATCTTAAATAGGACGTAATCACCATGGCAATCCAGACCTAGAATCATTACCTATCATGGGATATCATTGAATTAATTACGTATGATAGGATTTAAATGGAATGAAGAAAACTTTTATTAATATCTCTTTAATTTTTGGTTCGACTTTCATAAAATTTGAAATGACTCGACAAAATTCCGCAACGGTTATATATATTCAATTTTAAACCACTCGGTTGGGTAGTTTTTGAGCTGTTATATGCGGACAGACGGATGGGCCAGACGACGACTATAGGTGCTACGTATTTATATAATTACGAACGCACCTTAAAAAAAAAGGTTACTGTATACTTGGCGTAAGTTCCAATTTTGAAAAAAATCACTGCTTTGATTTCTGCTTGGTAGAATCTACAAACTAATGAACTTATTTTTAAGAAATTATAATTTTTCGTGTTTCTTTTTTGGATATGGCAACAGGAAAGGAAAAAAAAACATTTCTTAAACTATCTATTCAAGATTCATAAATTGTTTTCTAAACGTATAATCATAATTTAATATTAAACTATTAATTGATTAAAGCGCTTTAAAATATATATATATATATATATATATATATATATATATATATTACTCTTAATTTTTTAATATTTTCTACTTTTTAGTTCTTAAAATATCTCGTTATTTTAGTTTCACAGCTAGCATATACAAGCTCCATTATCCTTGTATATAAATGTAACCCAAAATAATATCTTGCGAATTATTCCTCGGAGCTGGCTAACTGAAAAATGTCTTAATAAGTCAGATACCCAATTCCCCTTGCTAATGTTAAATCTATAGGCGTAGGATTCATTCGTATATTTAAAATATTTCCTCAGGAAATTAATATTTGAAACTTCTTTTTTCTGTGTACCCTTCTTAAAGGATATCACTTTTTTTTTCCCTTAGTTGTCAAAATATATTTCTAAATATATGCTTAATTTAATATTTTATGTGTTAAAAGCTGACGAGCTGTGAGTAAGATTTTAACACTTCACATAAAATTAAGTAGTATATATTTTAAAAATATTTTAAGAACTAAGAAATAAAGAGACATCTTTTAAGAAGAATACAAAGAAAAAATAAGTTAAAAGTATCAATTTCTTGAGCAGATATTTTAAATATACAAATGCATTCCACGTCCATAGGTTTAACATTAGCGAGGGGATTTGGGTAGCTGACTAACAGATTTAAAATTAATTTATTAGTTTATAATTAAGTTTTAAAAATATTAAAATGAAATATTGTCATCGGAAACACACCTGTGTGTAATTGTTAGAATTCTAGCGTATAAGGAAGTGGGGGGAAAAATCGATTTGTAAAATTATATGTTTGGATACAAAAATACCAAGTTAAATAAAATAGATTAAAAAGAGCGGTTCTGTAACGAGGCGCGATATATCGAGGAGTTGCTGTAATTCATCTAATTTTCATGTGTATACAATTACATAGTATTTTTCCAATGCAAGCATCTATAACAAAAGAAAGTATTGTAATCGAAATATTTTTCGACTTCCGGTTTTCGACGGATTTACACGTTTTAGGGGTCAGAAATTCCGAAAAACATTTTCACAAAATGTCTGTCTGTCTGTCCGTCCGTCCGTCTGTTTGTCCTCATTGTATCATTGAAAAGTGTATGAAGTTATACTTCAAATTGAACCAATTTTTTTCTATGTTTTTGGCTATGGCCAGCAGGTCCTACTTGAATTTGGGGATATTTAGGCGAAAGGGGCACTGCGATCGCGATTTTTGTTCCATTTTCACTACTGTATCATCGAAAAGTGTATGAAGTTATGCAGATAATTGAACCAAATTTTTTGTATATGTTTTTGACTATAGCCTATGCTTGCCTCAGTTGAATTCGGGGATGTATTGCCCCTGAGCCATTTAAAGATTTCCATTTCAAAAAGTTGTACAAAAAAATTCTAAATCCTAAAAACTTTGCTTTAAATGTTCGGCCTTGATTCAAGGATTCCAGAGCATTTTTTGTTTTGCCTCTATCTTTTTTTTTTTGAGACCGGCGACCAGGCCCCTACCTGCCAGGTTTCCCTAGCTTAAACGGGTTTAGTGCCTGGTACCGGGGCGCGTAGCGGCTGGCCGTTGCTGACAGGACGGCTATGTGGAGGACTTAGTTTTGTTTCCATTTTGTTTTGCTGCTAATTGATGTTATTCTTTTTATATGGACCTGTCATCGTTATGCGAGTTGGTCTCGTAATTTAGAGCCTTGATCAGGTGACGAGACCTTCACCTGATTAGGCACCCCCAGAGGTATTATTCACAGGGAACTTGGAGGACTTTACACCCACGACGGATTTTACATGCACCAGGCGCCATTAGCGTACATGATTAAAAAAAAAAAAAAAAAAAAAAAAAAAAAAACTGTAAGGGAAGGGGGTTAATACATGTTTATTTAACTTTACATAAAAAATAGAAGAAAATGATTACTTTTACCTGTGTTGGATTGTTTTTTTCCCTTACTTTTTCTACTGTACTTTCCAGTTACCTGTTGTTTTACTTTTGCTGCTTGATTTTTGTTGCACATTTAGGTTTATCTCGTTGCTTTTTGGTTTCTCATGTGTTGCAGTTGTTTCTCTTTTGTTGCATTTATTTTGGTTTCTCATTTGTTGCAGGTTTCTCATTGTGATTTGGGTTTCTCATATTTCGCTGTTGATTTTATACTCTGTTGCATCACTGGTAACCGTTGAATTTGTTGTCATGAATGCGCTCTAGTGGCGATCAGTCCATATATACCTTATGGCTGTTTTCATGAGCTCGATGAAGCTATTTGAGGACTTGGTGCGCTATGGGGTGGGGCATATTCCTTGGCCATTAGTCCGTTAATTAGTTATTAACTTCCACCCTCTTAGACGCTAAAAGAACGATTTTTTTTTCGCAGGAAAGAGGTATACTTTACACTGCTATTTTATTATATATACACATATATATATTTCCTTTTTTTTTTTTTTTTTTTTTTTTTCCTGGAAGATAAGATTAATTAGGCAGAGGTTATACACACTTTGAATATAGAGGTATGGTGGCTGCTGGGACTTTTATGTTTTTTTTTTGTTTTTTTTTTGTTTTTTTTTTTGTATTAGTCTATGTTTGTCTGTTTCATGTCGTCTACATTGTTCATTAGCCATCTGATCACTGCTCTACCTTTGTTTTGTACATGTTTGTTGTTTGCAAGTTGTCTGTGCCATAGTATTTCGTTATTAGGTGACCAGATGGTGTGGTTGTGTGAGTGGGCAGGCCGTAAAGTAGTGTTTTATGGACCCTAATTCCCCGAATATGCATTCTGGAGAGCTAAATTTAGTAAATCTATGTAGGTATTGTGGGAATGCTCCATGTTCTGTGTAGATTTGACTCAGTAATTTACAGCTTATAAGCCGTTTTGTGTCTACTTTTGGGAAGTATCCATGAGTTGTTCTACCCGTATCCCCATAGTCCCACTCGAACTGCCATTGTTTTATTGTTAACTCTTTTAATATACGCTTAAGGTTTGATATTGGTCTTTCTATGTGGTAGGGTCTATCATTTTTTTTATTTTTAGCCGCTTCTTTTGCTAATTCGTCAGCATCCTCGTTTCCTTGGATGCCAACGTGTGCCTTAACCCAATTAATTTTAAATTTGTTGTTTGATTTTCTTATTTTGTTTTGTATGTCTGCAATTAGTTTTACTGTGTTGAATGGTTTGCTGAGTGCTAATATTGCTGATAGGCAGTCCGAGTGAATGCTATAATCCATCCCTGTTTCGTTGCCCCATTCTGTTGCCTTTAGTATCGACAGTAGTTCGGCTTGGAAGACACTGTTATGTTTCCGCAATGGTGTTGACCATAGTTTAATTTTTTTGTCGCTTTTGTATGCTACGAAAGCCGATCCCGTAGCGCCTGATTCCAATTTTGAGCCGTCTGTATAAATTGTTATATCTGTTTCGTTGTAGCCTATCTTTGGTTCTGTTGTTTCTGCTGGGTGCGTTTCCCATATGTTTATTTTGTTATCGTAGTCTGTTGGTTGAATTGTATTACCGTATAATTTACATGTTTCTCTTAACCTTGTTATTGTTCCATATGTTGCTTCATATTTGACCTGTAGGTGTATTGGAATCAGGCCCGCCAGTACCTGAAGGGCTGCTGTTGGGGCAGTTTTGTATGCCTTGACTATGGTCAGCAGAAAATGTCTTTGGCAAGTGGTTAGGACCGCTTTGCTTCTAGCATTTAATTTGTGTCCCCAGATTGGGGCTGCATATGTTAGCACTTTTTCTGCTACTGTTCGATGCCAAATTTTTATGATGTCTGGTTTTATTCCCCAACCTCTTTTTGCCATTTGTCCCAGCATATTGAATGATTTGCGTACTTTGGTTGTTTGGTGTTGGCAATGTGGCAGCCAGTTTAGGTTACGGTGTATTATGACTCCTAGGTATTTGATTTGGTCTTTACCTTCTAGATCCTTGTCCTCTAATTTGATTCCCTCTATCTGTCCCGAGACTTGATCTGGGAGGTTGTGTAAGCGAGGTCTGTTTAGATACAGTAGCTCTGTTTTTTCCCTGTTTAGCGTAAGATTGTTGCTTTTTATCCAGTTGTTGAATTCTTCTATTATTTTATTTGCTAAGATTACCAGTTGCTCTTTAGTTTTCGCTTTGAGTATTAGGATGAAATCGTCGGCAAATGCTTGGATTCTAACCTTTTTACCCCAGTTCTTTTTTAAGGCTACGTCTGCTATTAGCAGCCAAAGTAGCGGGCCGAGAAAACTTCCTTGCGGACAGCCGCCAAAGGTTTGTCTTGATTGTTTTATTCCGTTTTCCTCTAGTGTGACAAACCTGTTTTCAAGGAAACTAATTATCCAGTTTGTTAAATAAGTTGGGTTCGGGGAGTTTTTTAGTATATTTGCTATTATTGGCCATCTAATATTATCAAAGGCTCCTTTAATATCCATTGCTACTAGTAGTGTTTGGAATTTATCTTTTTTATCTTGTTTTATCGTTTTTATAAGGTTGTTTAGTGCGTGTTCTGTTGAAGTACCTTGTTTAAAACCATATTGCTTTTTGCTCAAATATTTGTTTAATGTCAGATGGTGCATTATTCTACCGTATATTATTCTTTCTAGGATTTTACTGAAGGCCGGTAGCAGGCATATTGGTCTATAGTTTTTGGGGTCCTGGGTTTTTTTCCCGGTTTGTGGAACAGGACCACTGTACCTATTTTGAATGTTTTTGGGAAGTGTTTTAGCTTGAGGCATGCGTTGAATAACGAGAGCATTAACGTTGGCGTCGCTTTGTGTATTTTTTTAATTAAATTGTAGTCTATGTAATCGAATCCTGGAGCTTTGTTTTGCTTTATATTTTTTATTATTCTGTTAAGTTCGTGTTTTGTTATGTCTGGTGGGTATTGTTGTAACCATCGTTTCAACACTTACATGCTTAACACTATATATTTATATTCGCCAACGTCAAATTTTTGCCAAGCTTGGCGACAATTGGTGAAATATCGCCAAATTTGGCGATAAAAATACGTTGCCATATATGAAGCCTTCTTGGCTGTGTCTCTAATTTGGCGATATTCTCATTCAAATTAAATATTGACGAGAACTGGGAATGACACTTCTGTAATCGGGTTCCGCGCATTTTAGCTTCGTGTATTTTCAGTAGAATTAGCTAAAATCTCAAAACCAAGCAATAGGTAGGCTATCTTTTCCTGTCATTACAGGGAAGAAGGACTTTTCGTAGTTTAGTATAATACATCAGCTGCTCGTATCCATGTAACCCGACGATTCGCAAGCAGCTGACGTACAACAAAATGACGTAAAATATTGATTTTTTTTTGGAGGTGTCATACGAATTTTGGAGCATTAACATGTATGAGATAAAATAATTTTTTGGGATTGACATATCCGACTAGTTAGTATTTAAAATTGAATCGTTGCAGTTTCCCAATCATTTGGCCTATTTCGGCGAGCGTGTTGTGGCGCATCATTAAATTCATTGTTGTAACTCGTATACTATTGCATTTCTCAAGAATATTTGGCGACTTATCACCTGTGGCGGGTAAAAGAAAATGCCTTAAGAAAAATGTATTAATTTATAATTAAGTTCTAAAAGTATTAAAATATTGTATTTCATCGAAAACACACCTGTGAACATAGTTTTTATAATTCTAGCATATAAGAAAGTGAGTGAAAAATCGATTAAAAAATCCATCTTTACATATAAAAACCAGTTGAGTTAAATAAATAAAATATTGTAAAAAAATCGTTACCTTGTCGATGTCGAAAAGAGTTCTCCTTCCGATCTATTTTAGACTTGTTGAAAGAAACAGCTTTTGCGATCGATATCGGAAAATGATCCACACTGTAAAAATATGTCCTGAAATTAACAGGTGTTATTCTGTGAATTTTCCTTTTTTTACCTGAAAAATTCCGTTTTGGGAGAAAAGTGTAGCTTTTCCTGGAATTAACGGAAGTTTTCAATTTACTGCTAGAGATATAACTGAAAGTTTCCGTAAGCGACAGTAAAGTCTCGGATAACGGAACTTTTCCGGCAAGACACGTTTTGTTCCGACGCTGATTGGAGGATATATTAGTTTGTCAGTCTGTGTCCTGTGTCAACACCCCCTATGATCAAAGCCTCCTCCGGAAGAGGCAATATGGCCGATACGGCAGTCCGAAGTAACTTCACCTGCCCAGTAGCACGTGCTTTTTAGAATTTACAATTGTAATAATAAGTACAACTTTGGATATAGACATATTTTACAGAATAAAAGTAAGTTTTATCTTTGTTTTTTATATCATTGTTTTAATAATATTATATGTATAATTTCTTTATATGTTTGTAAGATATAAATTTAGTTTTTAAACCACGTGTATATTACGACAATAGCTTTCAATCATTTGCCTAGAATAAATATTTTGTTTTAAGTCATAAAAAAAAGGATGATTTTGCATTTTATCTGATTATTAATTTACTTCAACTCACTATTTCCTCACCGGACTTTGTTATTAAGTTATGTGTAATATGTGTCTAAAGATAATCTTTATTCATGCAGATTTAAAAAAGAAAAAAAGATCCCCGTTCTTTAGCTATGCTTTATTTCGTTATTATATATTTTTCAAAATTACAGCTTATGCGTTTGTATTCGAATATACTTTTTAAATCATATAATTATTTTACTTTCTAACAGTTTCTAATCATTTACTATAAGTAACCTGGATGCACTGTTTTATTAATTTATAAAATATTTCAAGAGTATGTTTATATTATCACAGTATTAACTAGCAGCAGTTTATATATTGCTTTTGTCAATTATCTTTTTTTTTTTAACTCTTAATTTTAAAGTTGATTTTATGGGATCAAATTATTATTATTATTTCTATTTATTCTCTTTATGATTAGAGAATGCTGATAGTTGTTTGATCTTGTAAGTGTTATTTTATTTTATTTTTCTCACGTTTATTTTTCAATAGCACCTAGCGATATTTATAGAGTTATAGGTTGACTTGTAAAATTATTGTAGCATAATTTTTTTTACATAAAAATAGTTTCGATATGAACAATTTGAGTACAATAAGGCCTCGTTATTAATTATTTATATTTGATGGTTTAAATACCAGAAAGTGTTTACATCCGCGTAAGGGTGTCGGATAACGACTACATTGAATAAACAAAAACTTTAAATAGATAAAGAAAATAATTTATAACATATATAAATATATACATATGATTTAAAATAGCAAGTATTTTCGAATACAAACTAACGGATAAACGAATTAAAAGCTAGAAAATAAGTAAAATTTTCCTTTTAGGATTTACTGAAATAGATTTTCTCTCTCTCTAGGCAAATGAGTCCAATTTTTGTCTTCAAAAAACGAGATTTCTATCTTACATATGTATAACAGAATTGATTATACATACTAATGATATTAAAACAACGATATAAATAAATAAGAGATAACACTTAGTGTCCCAAGTCTTTAAAATATGTCTCAGTATGAAATAAGAAAAAAAAAAAATACATAAACAGTGAGGTGGGGGGGGGGGGGTAAAAACTGAAAAAAATATATTAATAACAAGTGCTAAAAATTGCAAATTTTAGCATACTTTATGGAAACATTGCAATATTGTTATAATTAAGCTTAAGATTTTTTCTAAAAATAGTTTTTCATATAAATATGTTTAATTCCTTAATACAGACTTTTTTTTTCTTTCTAAATTAAATCACATTTATTGCCTTTTATAAAATTTTGTATATTAAGTATAAGTATCCTAATAATATCTCCTAAGAAATTAACATTTTTAACTTTTGTTTTCTGTGTACAATTCTTACAGAATGTCTCTTTTCTTTTTGTTGTCAAAATATTTCTAAAATATACATTTAATTTTTTTCTGAAGTTTTAAAATATTACTTGGTTTTGCTAGGATTTTAATACATAAAATTATAAATAAAGTATATATTTCAGAAATATTTTGACCACTACAAAAGAGACATCCTTTCAGAAGAGTACAAAGAAAAAAAAAGTTAAAAATATTTAATTCCTAATAATAAAAATACAAAAAAAAAAAAAAAAAAACAAGAAAAAAAAAACAGTTATAACCGCCACAGATAAGTTTAACATAACTATGGGGAATTTGAGATCTCACTTTCCCCTTTATGTGAGAAATATCGAACAGATAATAAAAACTAAAACTATCAGCTTGTAAAACGGAAAATAACAGTCCTGAAAACTGAAAATGTCAGTTTCTAAAACAAAACTTTTCAGTTCCTAAAACGGAACTTTTCAATTTCTAAAACAGAACTTTTCAGTTTTGAAAACGGAAAAAAACCACAAAAGTGAATTTCTGTGAAAAAACGGAAAAGTTACGGCAACTCTGCTGCCAGTACCTTTTCCGTTTTTTTACAGGAGTTTGTTTTTACAGTGCAGAAAGGCTCAGTTACAAGTGATATCATTGTTATTGAAAGCTTGTCATGTTAGCGTCGGGAACAAAAAAGGGGATAGGAAGTTATTTATTAGTTTTTTCCCCCAACTGCGTGAAAATTGTTTTCTATTTTTACTATAAAATAAGAAATGTCACATGTTTACCAATTTGCTACGTGTGAAATGAAATACGGCGGAAACTAGAGACAGATAATATATGTCCCGGTGAAAAGATAAAAGTAATGAAACTACAACAGCAAACTAGATTAATCGACAGACAAATAATACTTTAATACGAAATAAGTATAACAGTAAAACTAGTCCCCCCCCCTCTTTTTTTTTTGTAAGCATTTAATGTTTATCTTAAAAAAATCACGCCTGATTTCAAGATCGCAATTCATGTTGTTCCTAATTTCTACTTTCTTCTCTCTTTACGAGAAGAAAGTATTGGATTCATGAATATTTTCGACTTCCGATTTTCAACGAATTTATGCATTTTAGAAGAAGATGCGTTAGAACATGATTTGACTGTTTTTAGAAAATGTCTGTCTGTCTGTATCTGACAAAAATTTTCTGGGCGCTCTGTCTCAAGAACTAATTAACGGAATTTAATAAAACTTCATATTCAGTTAGTCTCTGATATAAATTGGTGTTGGTTAGTTTTTGGTGTAAATCGCGCAACAGGTGGTGCTGCTATGTTGCATTTTTCGCGATTCCCGCAATTGCTCTATTTCTATAACTAATGCACTGATTTTCATCAAACTTCAGATTCAGTTAGACCTTGACATAAATAGATGCTGATTATGTTTTGGTGTAAATAGCCCAACAGGTGATGCTGCTATGCTACTTTTTTCATGATTTTCACGATAACTATATCTCAAGAACTAATGCACGGAATTTCATCAAACTTCAGATTCAGTTAGACGTTGACATAAGTTGTTGTTGATTACGTTTTGGTGTAAAACTCCCAACAGGTGACGCTGCTATGCTGATTTTTTCAGGATTTATACGATAATAGCGATAGTCTCATCTCAAGAACTAATACATGGAATTTAATAAAATTTTAGATTCAGTTACACTTTGATATAAATTGGTGCTGAGATTCGTTTTTAAAGTATGCGAAAACCTGTGTGAGATCGAAGAAAGTTTTGGGATTGGCACTTCCGACCAATTTTCTTTGCAGTACGTTAATTTGGCATGGACACCGAGTATGGAAAATTCTACCGCCATGGTCCCTCCCTTTTTTCAATTTAATCTATTAATTTATCTCTGATTTTGAAGAGAGGAAATTATTCTAAGCGACTAAAAGGGAAATTCCACTTTCGTTGGGCAAGAAAAATCTACATTTTAAATTTTGAATTAATATTTTGTATCCATGAGGTGTTTAAACTAGTAAATCTACATATCAGAGGCCTCAACGTCAGCTCTACAAATCATTGTTTTATAAATCTCACTAATTTTTAATATAATCTGCATAATATTTAATGTCCTACAATCCGATTTTCTGGTGCGTTCGTAATTATATAAATACGTAGCACCCCTGTCCGTCTGTCCGTCCGCCCGCATATAACAGCGCAAAAACTACCCAACCGAATGGTTTGAAATTTAATATATATAATAGTTTCAGAATTTGGTCAAGTCATTTCAAATTTTATGAAAATTAAATCAAAACTTAAAAAGATATTAATAAAAGTTTCCCTTTTCTGTTAAATCCTATCGTACGTAATCTATATAATAAAAGCGCAAGTCATGTGACTGAGGAAAACAAATGCGGGCTAACCACTTCTTTTTTCATATGCCAAGCAGCCATTTTTATTCAAAATTATTTTTTCGAATAAAATTGCATAAAAAGTTGAATTTTTCGAAAGATGGTTCAAAAAGCCGCGCTCGCGCAGCAGCGTATTACTGCTTATTTTACTGTTTATTACTGTTAATTTTGCAGTATAATGCTGTAAAATAAACACTTTTTTGCAGTTTATCTGCGTATAACTGAATTTATGCATATAAGGGTAACAAAATATTATCAATTTTAATGGTAGTGCTAATGCTTTCAAATTATCATATTTGTCTGTAACGTTTGTTGTTTTTGAACATAAAATGCTTACTTCAGAATGGATACCATCCTAAAATTCTATATACCAGGCTGAGACAACTGATTAAGAAACTAAAAAAAACTATTTGGAAACGTTTCGGAAAAATCGGTGGCAGCAGAAGAAATTTTGTTTTTAATAAATTCTTTAGTTTTCGAAAGTACAGGGTGATTATAATTAAAGTCCTAATTTCAAATGCTGTAAAAAAGGAACCACTGGTCAGAATGACTTCAAATTTCAACTGAGTAATACTGGAAGAAGGGAGAAACGGTATGGCATTAGAAAAAAACAGTTCCTAAGTGTATCAACAGATGGCGCTGTAAGCGGCATCCTATTAGGGATCCTACATTAGGCCTAATGTAGGATCCCTACATCCTATGCAAACAGACGACTCAAAAGACACTCATGCGCAATTAAAAACCGAATCATTATGTGCTTTTACTTACCCGTTACCCATCATACGCAGTATAGGGTAAGTCTTGTAATCGTTTTGAAAATCGAAAAAAAAATTTTGACGGATTTACACGTTTTAGACATTGGATATTCCGGAAAACATATTTTTAGAAAAAAAATTTTGCCGTCCGTCTGTGTGTCTGTGTGTCTATAAACGCTCTATCTCCCGAAAAAATTGAGATAGAGACTTGCAATTTGGTATGTACTTAGTATGTAATAATGGGAAGAAGCCTATTTAATTTCAATAACCTCGATTAATCGGAACTATTTTTTTCGGACTCTCGAAATATTCGTTCTGATAAAAGGTATATAAAAATTTTTGAAATTGTTTATTTTAAGAAATAAATATAAAAGACAATAAAAAAACATAAATTTTGCATAAAGCATGAAGTCGATCGGATAATGAGTTGCCGAGATATTTGGAATCCTATTTTCCACACTCTTCGATTTTTCATGACCCTGTATTTCATCCAAATTTCACTTTAAAGATATATTTGAATACAATATTTTACAATATTTTTCCAAATAAGTATTTAAAGCAGAATTTCATTCAAGCAGTATTTCAATTTTTTAAAGCAGTGTTAACCTCTTCAGTCCTGGGTACCCAAATGGGCACCTAGATTCTTTTTTACATTTTAACTTCACTTCTATAAAGTTGAATGATTTTGTTTTAAAATGAAACCAATAAATGGCAGCACCGATGTCGATTTCCTTATAAAATAAATGTTATTTTAATCTGAGTTTGCAAAATGCTTTCGAAACAGTGCATCCAAGAAAGTGGGTAATTTTCACAATTCTTTAACTTAAAA
Source organism: Maratus michaelseni (assembly GCA_963931845.1). NCBI lineage: Eukaryota > Metazoa > Arthropoda > Arachnida > Araneae > Salticidae > Maratus > Maratus michaelseni. The sequence goes on from OZ007597.1 coordinate 162,336,668, forward strand.
ACTTTATAATAAAAAAGATTTATGAATTTGCAGATTATTCACTTATTTAAAGCTGTTATTTTTTTTATTGTGTAATTTTAGGTTATTGATAATTAAATTGGTTTTTTTTTTTTTTTTTTTTTTTTTTTTTGGGGGGGGGGGGGGTAGTAATTTTATGTTCACATTTGTGAACCTAAATTACAAGCCCCCTAAAACAGTAGATTTCAAAAATATATATTTTTTGTCATCTCTGCTGTCATTTTGTTTGTTTAAAAGCAAAGAATGAGTATTTGTACTATTAATTTAATTTCGGGTCTTAAGAGGATATAGCAGTTTCCATTGCTGATTATTTGCTGTACTTTAATTCTAGTTTCAGGAAAAATGATTCCGATCTTCTGTTGACTAGACAATTTCTAAAAGAGTTATCCTTACGATGTATTTTCCACTTGTTGCGCATCTTCGTGAAAGAAAGTTTTGCGATCGATATCGTGGAATGATGAGGAAAGAGGTCAGTTACTGGCGATATCATTTTTATTAAAAGCTTATCGTGTTGGCTTGAAGAAACAGGAATATGGGGAAATTACTTTTTCATTTTATTGGCGTTATTGTTTTACTTGTTCAGAGTAAACAGCAAATGTAATGTTTGTTTGTTTTTTCCTACGGGAAATAAATCTTTACAGAGAAAATTAACATCAGATGATATGTTTAATAGTTCTTTAATTGATTTTACCTTAACATGTTAAATTAACAGAAATATTAAACTCTATTAAGCTCATTTAAGGAAAATAGAATAAGTAGCATTTTAATTTATTTTTACATAGCCGTACAAAAAAATTCAAATACATGATGATAATTTAATTAAATTGTATTTCTTTTAAATGCTAAAAGATGTAAATTAACAACATAATATACAGTAAAATAACTTTTATTAGGTTGTTGACATGTTTCGTCTCACTTCGAGCCATTTTCAAAAAACAAATGAGAATATTCTATAATGGCACAGTCTTTGAAGTTATTATTTGAAATGCTATCATTTAATTTTCAGGGACTTTTTTAAAAAATACGCATGTTATCTTTTATTTTTACTTGGTTGTTTATTTTCATATCTGTAACCATTGAATAATGAATTAGATGATAATCGTAAAATTGCTTGTAATAATGGTTTTAAGGTACACCATAATAATAATGGATATCGCCAATAATAAGAAATCAGAAAACAATGTTGATTCGCAGGAATACAAACTTTATACTCTTCAATATTAGCCAAGCTTTTTTGAAAAATTAAAATACAGACTTAAACGTTTCAATATCTGCTTTATAGCCCCCCCCCCCTCAGAAATTAAAGGATATCATTTGCATTAAAATTGACCCAATTATTTTTGAGAATTATTCAGGAGTACATGAAATACCTTTTATTAAAGAAGACGGATTTAAGAATTACTATATTGGCATGGCAAGCAAAAAATTCAGTTACAGAAAAAAGGAGCCTATAGCTGATATTGAGTATAATAGAAAAACCACAGCCTCGGCAAGATTATATCATGAAGAAACCATCCAAATAAATTTCAATGAAAGTAAAATAATTTTTTCCTCCAGTCTATATTATCCATCCATAATAAGAGAAACCGTAGAAATAGTAACACGCAAAAATACTATATTTAACGATGCAGCATCTTTTAACTTACCGAAATTGTGGCTCGAGTGACTCCATGGTTACAAATATGAAAATAAACAACCAAGCAAAAATAAAAGATAACGTGCATAATTTAAAATACATGAAAGTTAAATGATAACATTTCAAATAATAACTTCAAAGACCGTGCAATTATTAGAATATTCTCATTTGTTTTTTCAAAATGGCTCGAAGTGAGCCAAAACATGTCAACAATCTAATAAAAGTTATTTTACTGTATATTATGTTGTTAATTTACACCTTTTAGCATTTAAAATAAATATATTATTACAAGGTGTTATAATTTATTGTATTGTTAATTAAGTTGTGTTACACGTTTTCAAGCTCATCTAAATTTTCTAGTAGATTGTGTTGTGTGTATAAATTTTATATATCATATGTAGAGATGCCCCCAAAAATTCAAATTAACCTTTAATTGCTGTTAGCGGACTTTCAGAACGCTGTTTTATTTTTTTTTATTTTTTATTTTTACAGTTCAACTTGTAATTTTTCTTTTAACTATAAACATTAGTGAAATTTTGTTTCGTTTGGAGCCCTAGTACTATATATTGCTAGAGATTTCTGAATAGGTGAATTTTAATAACTACGGAATCGAACCCGGGATTCCCGGGTTACAGAACATAGACGAAAACCATTTTTTTTCTAATTCTAATAGATATTTCCTCTTTAATATATATTTTAAACTGATTCCTTAACAACGCCAAAAAAGAATTTTTATAAGAAAAATATCAATAATATATTCAAATAAAATTTTGAAATTTAATAAAGCGATTCTTTTGTATTAGCTGCATTCCAGGAGTTAATGGACAAAGAAATCATCAAAAATTTCGCTGCTTACTGCAGGTTTTATTTTTTCTGAAAATTTCAACTGTTTAAGCGCGTAGTTCGAAAACATGTCTGTTAAATTTGCTTTGTATTATGTTATTCATATTTTGTTGAAGTTTTAATTTCGTTCTGTAATATTAGCTGGGAATAAATTCATAACTATTTATGTTGTTTTAAATGCAAACGGATTAATCTTCCAAAATCAGGCTGCACATGATAGATAGATTTTAAAATATTTCATGCTTGGAAATAATTTCTAAAAACATAAAGTTAATAAATTCAAATACAGTTTTCAAAGAAATTACATTTTTTTCTTATTCGACGGTGTAAAGATTAAAATTGTGCAATGTTTAGAAGTTTAAAAAGATGCAGTAAAAACGAAATTTATTAGTCAATTCGTTGCTACAATCAAAATGACTTCAGCAATAATAAGACGTGGTTGGTTTATAATATAGATTATTATTAACATTAAACCCTATTCTTGACAACATCATTTATGTGTGACAGTATCCTTTGACATGGACCCGATTACGTAATATTAGCATCAAAATTTAATAAAAGAATTTTATTCTATACGTTTGAATCAAATGTATAAAATCAAAATAAGTTTTGATTGTACTGAAAAATGGTGTCCAAAGCGTACAGCACTCGAAATTCATTACTTATTTTTCAAATTTAGGATTTCGTATATCTGGTACAATTTAAGAACTCAAATTGGTTCAATCAAGGCAACTGCACCATTTTTTAAAACAGATAATCTCAAGATTAAGAACAAAAACGAAAACAAACAAATCCGTGTGAAACATATGCGCAATAAACACATGATTTTAGATATGTATATGAAAACATAACAACTTATTTTAGTTTTAAAATATTCTCTTGCGTTTAGTAGAAAAAAATTAGATCAAAACAGCTAATTTTAGGGTTTTTTTAAATTATCTGGAAACAGTACGGTGGTAGGCGGGTGCTTCTTCTAATCATAAATGACGTCATTCTGATGAGTAGGATTTCAACGGTAGATGGACGTCTCTTTCTGTAATTAACGGCAGAATTGCAGTGGTCCAAATATGGCTACTCTCCCCTATAATAATATGTTTTAATAAGAGAAAAGCTACGCCTATGTAAATGGTTGAGAAAATAACCGTTTTTTAAAGTATTTAGCTTCGACTCTTTCGCTGTGCTTTCTAAATATAGTATTTTGATAGAAACGGATATATATTATATTACACTCTCTTTAATGATGGTTAAAAGTACGTGGGAGCGTAAAGGGTTAAAATCGGTTTTCATTTATTTTACATTATTCTGAAATCGTAAAAGCCTCGGAGCAGATCATTATTAAATAATCAATTTTTTTCGACTATTAATAATTTAACAGAACATACATTTCTCAATCGATACAGCAACAGAGCAGTATCATTACTACTAACAGGTGATTTTACTATTATTGGATGTAAGTACGTTGTGTAAATGTCTTGGTATAAAAGGGGATATTGATCTGTCACGTGAACAGAGTCCCTTTTTCTTCTGCATATTTTCTTTCTATGAGAGATCGTTGAACTTTCTAAGAAAATATAATCGGTTAAATTAGTGTTTATAATTTTTATCGACATAAACATTAAATTAAAATAATGTTTGATGTCTCTATTTTTACTTTCCGAACACCTAGTGTAAAGAAAGTATTGTAATCGTTCTGTGTGTATGTGACAGAGGTCTGTAGGGGTTCCGGCTTGGCCCGTACTGGTAAAATAACACTCTTAAAACGACATTTTCAAAACTGAGTAAAAAATACTCAAATCTGAGTATGTCACGTTGTCAAAATGGCTCCGAATCAAACTGACTCAAGTTTGGAACATGTGTAGACTCATTTCTGAAATCATGCACACACTCAAGAATAAAACATCATGGTGTTCATATTTGACTATGTCCATGTTTCAAAAATGAGTTTTAACTGACCTCTATGTGTTCAGTTTTGAGTATGTCCCTGTTTCAATATTCTGAGAGTTTCTGGTATTCCAGAATTGAAAGCATTAGGTCGTCCTATTTGAAACAAAAAGTTTCATAACAAAAGGCAAAAATGGATTTACTCAGATTTGAAGTGTCATTTTTCTCAGTGAAAGACTAACTTTCAAACGGTCCAGACCAGCCGAATAAAGATCATTTTTTTTTTTTAACGGGCCTGGTCAATTACAAAAAATAAACGGACCGGCAAATAAAAAGTTAAACGTAATTAGATTTTCGTACAAATCGACCTACTAATTATATTTCATTCAAAATTGAGAGAATTTAAATAAACATGAAGGTTGCTAATTTACGCCAGGAAGTCCCAGTTTTTCGGTTTCTTCGCTTATTTGGCGGTTTTATAAAAATATATTAAAATATATTAAAAAAAAAAAAAACTTTGTTGACAAATATTTAATTTTTGGAAGTGCGTTTCAAATGTGGTATGCGTTTTTAATTTTAACTTTTTTTGTATATTACTTGGCGTGTATAAATTTTATAGATCATATATAGAGCTGCACAAAATAATTCGAGTACATTTCCTCTTATTGACGGAAATTGCTGAAGAGTAAATTTTATCTGTATTATGCGTTTCCCAACTAAACTAATGCTTTGAATACTATACAGTGTATATACAAATCTATACATCATATGGCTGCACAAAAGAATTCAGATATTTTTCTGACTATAGATGGTAATTGCTGGATTATATATTGTTTAATATCATTGGCTTAGGAAACTGAAAACATCCAGTATTATTGAATGAAAAGGCTCAAGCTAAAATAAAATTACGTACCTCAAAAATCTATAGATCATATGGATGCACAAAAGATTTCAGATATTTTTCTGACTGTAGATGGTAATTGCTGGTAATGCGTTAACAAATGTGTTATGCGTTTTCTAAATTATTTACTTAGACAGCAACTGTTATCTCATTAAACTGTGCAGTTTTTGTAACAGAATTCTGAATGTGTTGGAAAATTTTTCATAATCTATACTTGATTTTTCTTTCTTGCTACACTATTAAATATATGCAATCATTTTTATCAGTAATTTCATAAGTAAGCATTAGAATACTGTTTCTAATTCTCTCTAACCTTTCTCCCCCCCCCCCCCCCCAGAAAATAAATAAATAAAAATAAAAAAACTTTTTAGAAAAAATCAAGTCTGATACCCTTCTGCACAATGGACAATTAAAAGAATAGGTTTGAGATGAAAGCTTATGGAGTGAAACATCTAAGAAACTTTTTTTCTATTCAAACATATTGATACTTTATACCCGAGAACCTTTTACTAGAAATTTTCACCATTTTGAATTGTAAATATAATTCTTCTTGAGTGCCCCCTGCGTGCTTCACACATGTTTAAAGCTTCTAGGAAGTGATACTGCAGCCTTTTCTAGAGAAGAACCTTTTTTTTTTAAAGGTCAACAGAGTTAACGCATTTACGTTACCCGGGGAGATTTTTCTTTTTATCATTTTTTTTTTCTGGGTTTATGCTCCAAGTAAAAAATAAAAAAGGATTAGTGATGCGTGTTATAATTTCCATTACATTGGGTGCTTTGAGATATTGATCACGAATTAATGGTTTTGTTTCTAAAATCTCTTGAAAGTCTGTTTTTTTCCTTTACATGGAATATTATAGAAAAAAAAACCCACCTGAGTTTTAATTTGGTGTATAAATTTTCTCCTTTAATTTTCATTTAAACTCCTTTCAGCGTGGTATGCAATACACTATAGTTAATATAATTAAAATGAAACCGTTATTCCTTTGTTTGGTTTCATACGTTAAATATTATATAAATTTTTAAATACATTTTTCTGTAAAGTAACTTGCAGTTTTGTTCTCCGTTATTCCTTTGTTTGGTTTTATACGTTAAATATTATATAAATTTCTAAATATGTTTTTTCTGTAAAGTATCTTGCAGTTTTTTTTTTCTGTCTTAAAGTTTTCTTTTGTTAAATTTAAATTTTTAAGATTCTTTTATTTTATTATTCAGTTATCTAACGTAATGTATAGATTAAAAAAAAATCTATTCAATCAGATTTTTCAGGTAAAATATGAGCTGTTTTGTTTAATAACTCGACATTTCTGGAAGTTTTTGGGTTATTTAAAAAATTGTCGCACATTTTTTAAACACCAAGGGGCATGTGTCATAGGCAGTAAAAGTGCAGGAAATACTCCTTAACGCCTAAATCTTCGAAAAAAAAAATGAAAATTAAAAACAAATATAGAGATAATATGTAAAAAACTGTTTGTGATATTATTCATTAATTGCATGATTGCAATTTCATTTTATGGTAGCTTTGTTTGAAAAGTATTTTTTCATTATTTTTTATTGCAATCCGTAATTTTATTTTAGCTTAAGCCTTTTCATTCACTAATACTGCTTACCGAAACCACTGGATGTTTTCGGTTTCCTAAGCCAATGATATTATTCAATTTTGAAATTGTTCAAATTGATACAAATTTGTTTTGAAAGGGAGGGGGGGGGGGGGGGGAGTGGTGCACAATGGGACCGAGGCGCCAAAAATAACGAAAAATGAATTTTTTATTTAAGCACCGTTTCTACACTGCAAAAAATAATTGTTGATTTTACAGTATAAAACTGGCACCCCAGTTGCCAGTATTATACCGTAAAATTAACAGTATTAAACCGTAAAATAAGCAGTAATACGCTACCGCGCATGCGCGGTAGCGTATTACAATCAATTCAAAATATTCCATCAAAGTTAGAGTAAAAACTGATCCAAGATTGCAAAAGGCACGCTAGAGAAAAAAAAATTAACAATCATATTTTGACTGCATTAGATGATGACGTCATCCGCTTCGGGAAAAACATGGGACATAGAAATATCAATCTAAACATTTCAATTTCAATGTCGCTTTTTAATCATAAATATAAAATAAACCCGTGCGGTGTTTTTTATAATAATTGTTGAGCATCATATAATGTGGTATTTTATTTTTTTGGCAACAATAATTTGAGGAAAACCTTTCATTTCTTTTAAGAAAACAATGCCGATTTAATTTTTAATTTTCAACAAATTTTAATCAAAAACATGTTTTAACGAAACGTTAAGTGTGCTATGTCAGAAGCCTGTTCAAAATCCTTTCTAATGCTATCTCATTTGTCGTTCTGCGTTTCGTATTTTCTGCGAAAAAGGGATGTTGACAGGAGAAATAATATATATATGATGATTATTTTGGTAGGTTTGTTATAAGTTCATTTAACAGTTCCTTATTAGCGCAAGGTCCTATTTCTTTCACTGTGAATTTCTCTTTCGATGTCAAAAAATGTTTTTCTACATTTGGACGCCAGCCAAAATACAGTGGCAATTTTTAGAAATGTACAACAGTTGTGACAACAAAGGCGCTATCGCTTTAGTTTTCATGGCGCTTACATCAATTCGAAATACTACAAATTTCTATTTTTTACTACATTTTACTATTTTAATTCTTACATCATCAATTAGAAAAAAAAAATTAGCTTTTGATTGAAATTTATTTGAAAACTGCCACTGAATTTAAAGACTTTTTAAATATTTTTCAATTCTATCTTATCAATGACCACCAGTTTACTTCAATAATGTAAAGTAGCCCCTGGGAAAGTTGCCACAATTGAAAATAGATTTCCCTAACCATCATAAAAAGTGAATAATAATTTTTTTTTTAAAAAGTGATAAATCATAAGATCAGATTATCCATAAGATAGAACATTTTGGCGCTAAACAAAAATCTGTCAGGAAAAAAAAAGAAAAAAAAAAAACTATTTTTAGTTTATGTTGAACATAAAATTGATATGTTGAATTCGTTGATGAATATGTTCCATCAGATATCAGGATATGCTAGGAATTGTATTTTTTTTTTTTTTTTTTTTTTTACATTTGCCAACTGTATAAGAGGAAAAATATCCCCGACTGTGATGGAAAAGGGATAATCATCCTGATTATGTCAAGGAACCGAAAAAACCATACAAATAAATTACACTTGAAAACATTAAAAATCTCCATCTGCAGATAGATTTATTATTGTAAAAAACTTCTTAATGTTTGCATAAAAATTGATTAGCTTAAAACAATGGATGCGTTTTAGAAGATATGGATTTGAAACGAACAATGATTAAAGAGGACATTTTAAAACTTTTAATTTAATCATTTTAAAACTTTTTTAACGTCGAATTTTGACGGTGCTTTTGGGCAGATGCAATGCACATGCGCATAGGAGCTCATTCGGCTGCATTATCACAGGGGGGGGGGGGGAGATGTGTGCTTTATTTACTATGTTCTTTTATTTACTGAATATGATATGAACGTAGGAATATACTATTTGTATATACTTCATAGGTCCATGAATTTTTTTTCTTGCCGTGGGGAATATGGTGGTAATGTCAAACTGATTTGCATTACACAGTTATTTGCGGATTTTTTGTTTGGAGTTTGCATCAGAAATAGTACTGTATTTGACTGGGGGAAAAATATTTGAAAGACTGTTTTATACGCAACCCTTCATAAATAATAAAGAAGCTTATTTTACTGATAATGTTATAGTATTTTTTTTTGCGTCAAGTTTTGACGTGTTCCATCTAGTTAGTATATAATCTTTCAAAAAAAAAATGCTCTATTAGTCTACGACATGACTTGGCAATTTTTCTCATTTACGTACATTCAATAAACAGCTATATGTATTTCAGCTGCAATTATCTGCAATTGTGTCCTTCGTCCTCCCTTATCGCAGGCATATAAATTATTTCATTAAAGACCCATAATTATCACCAGAATGATTAGACTTATTAATTTGGGTTGTATCAATTAAAGTATCGATTATCTCATTCAATTCCTCCCACGAAAATAAGTAAGAATCATTTCAAACAAACCTAGTATATAATGTTTATGTTTTGTAATATAAAGTTTTGTCTTTTTTAAACTTAATTTCCCGTTTATTTGCTTTATTCAACATATTTTTCATTTTTAATTAAGTACTTTCTTAAATAGATTTTAGCCAATTTCCGTGGGACTAATGTTATGGATTATACAATTTTTCGGCAAAATTCAGGTTTTTTGGACAAATATATCGGCGATTTCACCGTTACGTGTGTGACTTTTAGAGTGTTTTTTTTTTTTTTGCAAATCGAGACAAATTTTGAAGTGAAATTATTTAGACTACGTTTTACCTTTTTTATTGCTATTACAGGACACATACAGAATCATTTTTGTAGTGACACCTTTAGTCTACAGTAATAACAATTTAAAAAAAAATAGTAAAGTCGTTGTTACGTGAGGGGGTTTTCTGAGTCACATACGTAACGACTTTACTCTATATATATATATATATATCATTTTCTAAAACTAAATTTGGCAACATGTAAGGATTTTTTGCAATTCATTCCCTCTGTCTGGTTGTGTTCATGTGTGGTTCATGTGGTGCACAGGTATATTTTTTAATCCAAATGGATTATGTACTTTCTGACTCTATTTCAAGTTTTATCTGTATATTATAGGTATGGTTTCTTTCCTTTTTAATATTGTATTTATTTTTCATTTTTTCACAGGTTTGATTCATTGTTTATGAGTGGTAGTCCCAAAATCATATTCTTTAGCAATGTTATGGCTAATATGATGATGAAACCACTCATTTTATTTGTGGTATTTAGGCATTTAGGACTTGATAATTCTGTCTAAATTCCACGAATTTCATTTCATTCATTCAATTTCATTTCATTCATTCAATTTTTAATTTAATTTCTTCTTCTTTTAAATAAGTTTTTGGTATCTATATTCAGTGTGTTGGGGAATACTTTCAATGTCAACTAATTATTACATACTTAATCATTATTTCATAGTTTCAGTTGGTGTTATTGTAATGTTTCATTTATGGTTTTATATATATATATATATATATATATATATGTATATATATTAAAATTGTTATTACTTTAAGCTAAAGGTGTCACTACAAAAATGATTCTGTATGTGTCCTGTAATAGCAATAAAAAAAGTAAAACGTTATATCTAAATAATTTCTCTTCCAAATTTGTCTCAATTTGCAAAAAAAAAAAAAAAAAAAACACTCTGTAAAAGTCACACACGTAACAGTGGAATCACCCGTATGTTTAGAACCCGAATTCCAGGTTTCCTCCATTTCTACCTAACTCATAATTGCCTGAAGTTCCCAAATGTGCGTAGAAAAATGGTTATTACTCAATAGCTATAGCTCGTATTGACCTGCAGATGGTTCCATTCGATTCAACGAAAGCAATTACATAGAAGGAGCACTGAAATATTTTATAAGGAAATATATTTTATTGCTTTGAAATAATCAGGAATTTAAGTTGCCAAATAGCGACAGAAATGTGGCTAGAACTGGTAAATTGTAGGTCGTATCGATCTGCGGGGTGGTCTCATTCGGTTCCTCAAAAAAAAAAAAAAAAAAAAAAAAAAAAGACATTGGAAACAGTGGTCCGAAACGAATTTCCTATTAAGATGGTATGATTTGCAGAATTTTTGCCGGAAAACTGGAGTTTCACCCCACTGTGGAGAGAGCGTTGGGTGAATATATAGGTTTTCAACTACAATGCTTTTCTTAAATAAAACTATATGAATAATTCTTTCCCACTTATCTCTGAACGAGAAGAGCTTGTTCTACCCTTTACGTTTGTGCGTACGGACTTCATAAAATTAGGTAATACTTTTGATTCCCCCCCCCCCCCATCAGAAGTGACTTTTATTTGCGGCCGAAGGTAGGTAGTACTTTTCTTTACCCCCTCCTCATGCTCGAGATCTTGCGCATTCCCAATCCAAAAAATCTATCTTTATTTTTGTTCTGGATACAACTACTTTATCAGAAACTATTTACATCGTGTTAGCCTTTGCTTCCTCCCAAAAAATCTATACAGATTACATTTAAACTATCTATCACTTTTCGTACTGAAAAAAAAAATGTATATATGCATTTTTACAATCTTTTATTTAACTTGCCTGTGTGTCCGTTTGGCTCAAATCTTACAATCCAATTTTAAGACATTTCCTGTGCTAAAATTGACTTAATTTTTGATAGTGTGACGTATTTCCGGTGACAACACAATATTCTATAAAAAAATATTGGAAATTTGCATCCGCCACTTCTCAGTAGTCAAGAACATTTGTTCAACGTAGATTTCATGACGTATGTAATCACATAAATGTCATTGATTGCTTCAAAAATAAGCTGATGTTCTTATTCTTCGATTGAACCGTGCCATGGTTGGTAATTGCGCCATCTTTTGGTTTCGTGTGAATGGGTGTGAGTTCGATCCTCGAGGACATGCTAGGAAGTTAGATTTAAAATCGTATATCCATTTTATTTATTTTTGAAAACAAACTGATAAAAAAAAACCTCGCAATATAATATATATATTTTTTAAATGTATAAATATATTTATTTCAATCAATTGTCCTTCAACATTTTTTTTTCCTTTTTAGTATATCATAATAAAGTCTTTAAAGTATTTTTTTACTTATAATTTATTATTAAATGACATTATGTATCATTTCCTTTAAAAAAAAAAAAGAGCTAAAACACAGCCTTAAAAAAAAAAAAAACTTAAAAGGGATTTTACCCCCTTTATCGAAAGAGACAGACAAAAACAAATCTTTTCTTGTGAAAACATTTAAAATTTAACGTTTAAGTAAGTGCTTCCATTCAACCATTTTGATACTTTATATCTCAGAACCTTTTACTATAGAAATTTGCCCTTTTTGAATTGTAAATATTAATTCTTGAATGCCTCCTTCGTGCTTCACACGTGTATAAAGTTTCTAGAAATGAGAGTGCAAGCCTTTCCTAATGATTCTTTTTTACTTTTAAAAGGTCAACACACCAAATGCATTACGTTTAACGATATTTCGTTTGATCATTTTTTCTGAATTTCTGTTATAAGAGAAATAAATCGATCATAATGATGTGTGTTATAATTTCCATTAGACTGGGTTCTTTAAAATATTGATCACGAATGGTTTTGTTTTAAAAAGTTTGAAAATATCTTTTTTATTCTCAGTGAATACTGTCGTACAGTTAAAACTGAGTATATAGCATATAAAGTTTCTTCTTGATATTTAATATTAAAAGTTATTTTTATTAAAAGGTGTTTCCTGGGTTACAGAACGTAACATCATAAGTGAAAGCTTTTAATTTTTGAAAACTCAAATAGATTTTTTACTCTTAATATATATATTTTTTAACTGTCCACTTACAACACCAAAAGCATTTGTATATCAAAAATAATGAATTATGTATTCAAATAAAGTTTTGAAATTTATTAAAAGCAATACTTTTGTATCAGTCGCATGTCAGAGGTCAAAGCCGGCCAAAGATGTCGCTACTTACAACTACAACAGTCTTTCTGATTATGATAATTTCCATGGTTTAAGCGCGCAGTTTGATTACATGTCTGTTAAATGTAATGTTTGTTAAATTTGTGTTTTATTTATATTACTAGCTGATCCGCCCGGCGTTTCCCGGTAGCGCAAAAGAATTGTATATAAAAAGCAATAATAATATTTATACATAAAATAAAATATTTATATATAAAATACATCTATAAACTAGCATAACAGTTCATTAGGCTTGTTTATATAGCTGTTTTTATATCATTTGGAACAAATCTCCCATTCTCAAACCCGACTTGCGCCAAGTTGTTTTGAAAAGGCCAAGACCCCTAAAAGTAAAAGTACCAAAATTTATATCTGAAATCACTTTTAAGGATAGAATGTTTGAAATGTGGAATTACTCAATACTTTTGGAAAAGGCCTGCACATACATCAATTATGTTTTTTGGTAGGAAACGTCCATTCAGTGCAACTCTAAAATTTAAAAAATCCATCATAATACCAGATTTTTCACAGGAATAAAAGCTGGGATCGAAAATTCGGAATTAAACCAAACATAAAAATAAAAGAAATATTAAAATCATTTACAGACGGATTTTTTTGCTTCAAAGTTTTTTTAAAATTTCATATTGTAAAAATAAGGAAATATTTATTGAATATAAACTACATTTGTATGTTTTTACGATTTTTCCGAAATATTTCAAAACCAGTAATTGCGTGTCCGATATTATTAATCGATAACCGTATTGTGGTTTCCCTTGACAACTTGTCTGGCATGATCTTAAAAAGAGATATTTTTAACTGGGTTCGACGAAACTTTTCTGTTGTAGCTTTGATAGCCCACGTTTTTCTTTTCCATTGTCTGATTTCATCTACTTCGATTTCTGTTTGATATTGAATTTTTTTCATCATCAAATTGAATTTATTATTTGGCCAAGACCTGAGTTGAAATGTAATGTAAACCCTACATATATATATATATATATATATATATAAATTCAATAAAAGGATTTTATGTAACGAATTTGTGTAAAAATTTTATGAAACGATTAATAAATACGTATATTAATTCGAATATATGAAACATTTAAATTCATGTTTGTCGCATAATATTGATAAATAGACAGGTAGATAGAGACAGACGGGCAGATAGAGAGACAGACAAGTAGAGACTGGTGGGCGTGGAGAGAGACTGACAGACGGGTAGAGACTGACAGACAAGTAGAGACAGACAGGTGGAATGACGGGGATAGAGACAGACAAGGAGAAGAAAGAGACGGGTAGAGATTAGCGAGACTGACAGACGGGAAGACAGACAGGTAGAGTGACTGGGAGAGAGACACAGGTGAGTAGAGAGAGAGAAACGGAAAGAGAGGCGAGTAGATAGAGAGAGACGAATAGGCGAGTAGAGAGAGAGAGATAGAGACGGAAAAAGAGACGAACAGGCGAGTAGAGATAGAGAGACGGGTAAAGATAGGCACGGAAAGAGAAACAGGCAGGCGAGTAGAGAGAGACGGAAAGAGAGACGGAGATGGACAGACGGGTAGAGAGATAGACAGCAGACAGGCAGACAGAAATACCCGGGGATTGGTGCATGGGGGGGGCAGAAACTACTAGTTTAAATATAATTCATTCAAACGTATTCTCTTTTGGTGTGGTCCCATGAAATATTTTATTTGAATCCGAAAATGAAATGGTTTTTCAAACTCTCTGCTTGAAGCTTTGTTCCAGCCTCTTTGTACACTCGATTGTATAGTGATTAGTTCACCGGCTGTTAGTCAAGAAATGCTGAGTTCAAACCCTGATTAAGGCATGTAAAGTTTATAGGGTTTTCACTTTACCCCTTCAGTCTCCAAATAAGATCTATTGGAGAAATTTTATTTTTACTGTTATTTTTAGTTATTTAAGCCTCTAAATAAGAAAAATATAAAATATATATGACGGAACCGCGGCCGCTTCAATAGCCCCTTCAAAACTGTTAGGAAGCTGGCAGACCCGATCACGGAGTTCGGTCTTCATACTAAGTTTTGGCTTTTAAAAATGCAGGAGAGGTTGCTATGTATAATCTGTTACAGGGCTTCACAATTTGTCAAACAACCTTTATATACTTTCTTATGCTTCATAACATAGGTTTGAAATAGTTTTACCCAGCTCGGCCTGTATGTATAATATAAATTTGGATACATTGGAATGAATACAGTGATTTGATTTATTTAATTTAATTTTGAAAGGTCTATTTTGAAGATAGTTCTATGTTAAAATGTTCGGCACACAAAAATAACTTATCTGTCTATCTACCTTCGTTGTTTACCTCAAAGATGCCCTATGTGCCACGAAACCTGAAGTGTTATTGTATTCGCATATGATGTTTTTATTGCATAGGGTGCTTTTATTGCATTCGCATAGGGTGCTTTTATTGCATTCGCATATGATGTTTTTATTGCATTCGCATAGGGTGCTTTTATTGCATTCGCATAGGGTGCTTTTATTGCATTCGCATAGGGTGCTTTTATTGCATTCGCATAGGGTGCTTTTATTGCATTCGCGCAGGGTGTTTTTATTGCATTCGCGCAGGGTGTTTTTATTGCATTCGCACAGGGTGTTTTTATTGCATTCGCGCATGGTGTTTTTATTGTATTCGCATATGGTGTTTTTATTGTATTCGCATATGGTGTTTTTATTGTATTCCCGTAATGGTGTCTTTATTGTATTCTCGTAAGGGTGTTTTTATTGTATTCCCGTAAGGGTGTTTTTATTGTATTCCCGTAAGGGTGTTTTTATTGTATTCCCGTAATGGTGTTTTTATTGTATTCCCGTAATGGTGTTTTTATTGTATTCCCGTAATGGTGTTTTTATTGTATTCCCGTAATGGTGTTTTTATTGTATTCCCGTAATGGTGTTTTTATTGTATTCCCGTAATGGTGTTTTTATTGTATTCCCGTAATGGTGTTTTTATTGTATTCCCGTAATGGTGTTTTTATTGTATTCCCGTAATGGTGTTTTTATTGTATTCCCGTAATGGTGTTTTTATTGTATTCCCGTAATGGTGTTTTTATTGTATTCGCAAATGGTGTTTATCCTTTTGAAATTAGCTATGATATAGTGCATTTTTTTCCCTTTTAGATAGGTGCATCGAAAAAAATAGCATTATGAATGCGATTGCTATAAAAATGTAAAAACGGAAGACATAAATGCTAAATGTATCTCGGACTTTTTCATTCCCTATCTTGTTATGTTTTATTTTTTTGGGGTGTGGATGTAAATCGAAAATTCGAATTATTAATGATTATCATAAATATATGCAAACGTATGTCATAAGGACCTAATTTTGCGCGAAAGTTCTTAATTTCATTTATATTTATAACGTAGTTTAGAGAAATATTTATTTTTCTAAATGTAAAATCGATTAGATATATACGTCTGCCATGTGTTTCAATATTTCAGTTGTAACTACTTGTTTGATAGTATTAATCGTTAATAGCGTGTAATGTTCAATTTATCAGAAAAATATCATTAAATTTTATTACTAGCATACGGTGTTTTTCACTCTAATAACTGCCATCGTTTTACTCTTTATTTGGAGGGTGAGGTCATTAAAAATATCATATCTTATCAATGATCGTAATAAAAATGAACGAATGAAAGTCATAAAAGCAAAAATGGAGGGAAACATTAAAATCTTTTAAAAGCATTTTCATTTAAACGTTTGATTTTTTTTTTGTGTGTGTGTGTGTTTGATCTTATTTTGTAAAACAAATTCTTTAAAGCAAAACTAGTTAAATTCATACTTTTACATTTTTATTTACCCATCATACGTAGTATAGAGTAAGTCTTCTAATCGTTTTGAAAATCGAAAAAAAAAATTTGACGGATTTACACGTTTCAGACACTGGAGATTCCAAAAAACATATTTTTAGAAAAAAAAAATTGCCGTCCGTCTGTCTGTAAACGCTCTATCTTCCGAACAAATTGAGATAGAGACTTGAAATTTGGTGTGTACTTAGTATGTAATAATGGGAAGAAGCTTATTGAATTTCAGCAACCTCGATTATCCGGAATTATTTTTTTTCAGACTCTCGAATTATTCGTTCTGATAAAAGGTATATAAAATTTTTTGAAATTGGTTATTTTAAGGAGTGAATATAAAAGACAATAAAAAAAAAAAACATAAATTTTGCATTAAGAATGAAGTCAATCGGATAATGAGTTGCCGAGATATTTGTAATTTTATTTTCCACACTCTTCGATTTTTCATGACCTTGTATTTCATTCAAATTTCAATTCAAAGATATATTTTAGATGAAATTGAGACGCTTAATCCGACATAGTAAACCGTTAGTTAATATGACTATTAATTTTGGAGTTATAAGGATGTTTCTTTTAAGCAATTCAGTAGTCAAACCTTTAAAGTTTATGACGTCATCAAGCCACGATTTTATTCGAATTGCAATGCATTTTATAAGTAGTTTACACATGTTTTATTTTCATATTTTATATTATGTATATCCATGATAGGTAAGTATTACGGTGGCCCCCAACGACTAGTTTTAAACGTAGTATTTTGGGTGATATTATTAATAAATAGCATTTTTTCCCCACTTGTCAATTTATCTCCTATGGTCTTGAAAGGAATATTTTGAACTGAATTCACCGAAATGATTTTTTTTTTTTGATAACCCTTTTCTACATTATACAATTTTATCTACTTCGATTTCTATTTCTTATAAAGTTTTTCCGCTGTAAAAATTAATTTTATCGTGCATGGCATTTTTTTTTTCTTTTTCAAACAAGGCTCATGTAATTTCAGTTGCTTTATAATTAACAAATTAAAAAAAAAGTTTTTACAACAATTTGTATGTGTTCACATATAATTTTAAAATGAATCTGGCTGATTTCTTTGTTTATTTATTATTATTGGAAAGAAGTTCATTGACGATAGTCTCGTGTGAAAAGTTTGATTATACTGTAGAATCAATACTTTTTTTTTTTTTTGCAGTGTATGCATAATTTTTAAGCTTTCATTTTTATATCCTGCGTACAACGCGCACCTGAAAAAAAATTGGCCAATTTTCTTCTTCCTGAATTGCGTGATATAACACCTAAATATGACATATTTATTATATACAGTCTTTTTAAATGTAAATTATTTAAACGTTTTAAAATATACTTTTTTAAAGTTAAAAATTTCTAACCAACTATAAAATCTGATATCTGCTGAAAGATTATTATATATATATATATATATATATATATATATATATATATATACACATATATATAACCATTAATGAAACATTACCGAAACACCAACAAAAACTATGAAATTATGAATTAGAATGTAATAATTAATTGACAACAATAGTGGTCCCCAACACACTTAATATAGATTCGATATACATATTTAAAAGAAGAAATTAAATTTAAAATTGAAAAAATTAAATTTGTGGAATTTAGACAGAATCTTCAGGTCCCAAATGCCTAAATTCCACAAATAAAATGTGTGGTTTTATATATATATTTAGTACAGAAAAGAAGAAAATGTCTCTTCGTCTCCTTTTTTGAATATTTTTTACTACGAGAATAATTTTTACAAAATTTACTCCCAAAATTAAAAATCTCGAAGACAAATTTACACAGAATATAACTAAAAAATAATTGTACAAAATGTCTCAACTTTGTTCCATTATAATTAAATATATGAACTTAAATATTTAATTATTTAAATTGAGAAATTATTTATTTAATAGGAAGCTTCCATTACCGGTTTGTCAGATTTCTTCCTGTTTATTTCGCCTAATACGTTTATCTTCTAAACACGTGTGACTTTACACCTGATGAAGGAGTAGCTTTATATTATCCGAAACGGATTTTCAGTGTTATTTTATCATGTTTGTATACGAAGTTTTTAAGCACAAATATAGTATGTTTCCCTTTTAAAATTAACCATCGTATTGTGCAATTTTCTTTTCTTGTAATGTACAAAAATGTACGAACAGGGAAGACCGAGCTATGCTCGGTCAAAATTAGCTTTGAGTTCAAATATCATGACCAAAATGACCCACTGATCAAATTTTCTCGAACATATTACCAAGTGTCCAAGCCCTATTTTCTTCTCGTGCCCGTAACCCGTAGGATATAAAATTTAGTCACAATAATCTGAGCCCTTTTGTAGATAAAATTACCTTGACCCACAGTGACCCAAAAATGACCCACTAATCGGATTTTCTCGAGCATGTGACCTAGCTCAATGATTTTCTAGTGCATGAAACTCGTAGGATACTAAATTTAATCAAAATCGTTAGAGCCGTTTTTTTAGATAAAATTAACTTGACCCACGTTGACCCACTAATCGAAAGTTCTCAAACATGTACCCAGCCCAATAGTCTACTCGTGCCCGAAAATGGTAGAATACAAAATTTAGTCAAAATCGTTTGAATCGTTTTTTAGATACAATTAGCTTGACCCTGACCCATGGTGACCCAAAATGACCCACTAATCGAATTTTTTCGAACATGTGACCTAGCCCAATGGTTTTCTGTTGCCCCAAAACGGTAGGATACAAAATTTTGACAAAATCGTTAGAGCCGTTTTTAAGATAAAATTGGCATATATATATATAACCACAAATACAAGATTTTCTCGTACTAGAATATATGATTTAAGGTACGATATTTCTAGAGTGTTTTGTTAGTATTTTAAATGTATTTAATAATGTTCCAACAATGTCTTTATGAAATTGTAAAATAACATTTATACTATTGAAACAATTTTCACTGTTCCAGTAGTTATTATATAATGTTAGTAGCATTATATTAATATTAAATTTATTAAATAATTTTTAGTAATATAATGTTACAGTATTACACTGCTAGAAATTGTGCGTTTAACATTAATAATCGTAATTAGTACCGTGTTTTCCCCTGCAGCTTGTCTCCCATGGTTTTGATAGTGATGCTTTGAACATAATTTGGCGAAACGGTTCTATTATTTGTTTGATAAATCCCACACGTTACCCTGCACTGTACAATTTTATTTACTTCAAATTGTGTTTCGTATAAAAGCTTTTTCGCCGATAAATTAAATTTATCGTATGTGGATTTCAGTCTGCTTTTATCTGCTTCTATACAATATCAGAAAAAGGAGGGTTATTCAACTCGACAGATACGTATTGTTACAAAACTTCGCATGTTGGTCAAAAGAAAAAATGATTCGTAAATGATGTTGCCAGAGGTATATCGATTTACTTTGTAAGCCAAAAATTCAGATTCTTCAAATGCACAAATTCTGTTAAATTTTCGTGGGAATTATGCTATTCGTTAGTCTGTGCCAAACTCTTGAAGTTAGATAATTGTGTTATATGTTGGTAAGATCTCTTGTCACTGTATGCATAAGATTTTATGGTATTTTGATTTTGGTGTAAATTTCACTAAAGTTTTTTTTTTTTTTTTTTCGCTTGTGTAAATAAAAAACAATGCTGTGATGTCGAAATCAAGTGTTTTGGTTTATGGTATTACTAGCTAAACCGCCCGTCCTTGCCCAGGCCCGTGATAATAACCTTAAATATACCTAAAATCAGTGTTGAATGGTTTTATATTTTTAAACGAAAATCCATCCAAACGAATCTAGACAGCGCAGTACTGAGGCAATGTACACAGAGCGTACTACGCTCAGGTCTTCTTTTATAAACGAACCACGAATTTGTATAATTTTATATTTATTGAATAAAAACCTTTCCTAACGAGAAAACATTGCCTAAGAGGGCCCCTTTATAGTGATTGCCGATTTAAACTCTAACATTCAGATAGATAAAACTTTAGACTCTGACCAAAAGTTCTGGGGGAAAGCCTTAACCACTTAAGCACCGTATTCAATTTAGTGATAGTATCCTGAATACAAGATTTATTAAATTTCGTCAAAAGTTGTTTATGTCATTATTTTTAAATAAACGTGAAATATTTATTTACATGTAATGTAAGGAGATTAAATAAAAGTTTATTTATATTATGCAAACAGAAATAAAGCTTGAAGTTCCAATCTTAATCGCAGAGGTAAAATAATAAGTTTTTTTACACGTAACGCCATCTATTGGATGCGAAAACAATCATTGCTAAAAAGCCCGTACAAAACAAATCACAATGGCAATT
This sequence comes from Maratus michaelseni, assembly GCA_963931845.1. NCBI lineage: Eukaryota > Metazoa > Arthropoda > Arachnida > Araneae > Salticidae > Maratus > Maratus michaelseni. The sequence continues at coordinate 162,357,673 of OZ007597.1, forward strand.
AGCGACGTAAAAATCCAGATGCTTAGAACATTGCAGTCTGGACTTAAATTGAGGACGCACATACAGATGGGTGACAAAATAATACGAACACTCATGAAAAAGGGCGAAAAGAGCTATATCTAGTAAAATATATGCAGAATGATCCTGGAACTTCAGGCGTGTAAACAGCACAGTTGACGTCATGTATTTCCGTGAACACTTTTTCCCAAAACCCCATTGGGAACCGTCAACAAATTGTAGAAAAACGAATATCTTTTGGATAACCCTGTAAAAAGTAATGTCACTTTAGCTTTGAAACTTTAGCACATGATTAAGAGATTTATTGTGATAAACTGTGTATATTTTCATGAGTAACAACATATATACCCGTAGAGAAATTAAGGTTTTTTTAAAAAACAATCCCGAATTTCACAAAGTGTTTTACTTATAATTTGCAGAGTTCTTAATATAAAAGAACGTTTTTTTTCAGAAAATATGACTAACAACATTGTACACAATATCCCGCAATCAGAAATAAAAAATAATAAATATTGGATGAAAAATGAGCAGGTTTATTAAATAATGTTTCACTGCGTATGCGCGATAGTTATCAAAATATAATGTGCATAATATTTTACCCAAATGAATAGAGCAACTTTTACGAAAGTCTCAAAAACAATACTTCAAAATTCTGAAAGTGATCGTCTATAGAATAAGTTTGAAATCCGTTGTTACCAAAATGAAACAAAAATATGAGGGGTTGGATCTAAAGTATGACACGTACAGAAGTATTTCTTAATAAATACTTGTCTACTTGTCATCATTTGGATACAACCCCTGATCTTTTTGCTTATTTTTGGGAACAACGAATTTCAAACTTATTCTATAGACGATCACTTTCAGAATTTTGAAGTATTGTTTTTGAGACATTCACAAAACTTGCTCTATACACTTGGGGTAAAATATTATACCCATTACATTTTGATTGCATTCGCGCATGCGCAGTGAAACATTATTTCTTAAACCCACCCTTTTTTCATCCAATATTTATTATTTTTTATTTCTGATTGCGGGGTATTGTGTACAATGTTGTTTATCACTGTTAATGTAAAATCATGTTTGTTAATGTAATTTATCTACGGGTACATATATATGTTGTACTCATAAAAATGAACACAGTTTATTATAATAAGCCTCTTAATCATGTGTAAAGTTTCAATGCTTTAGGGACATTACTTTTTACAGGGTTATTCAAAAGATATTCGTTTTTCTTCAATTTGTTGACGGTCCCCAATGGGGTTTTTGGGAAAAATGTTAACGGAATTATGACACCAACAGTGCTGTTTACATGCCTGAAGTTTCAGGATAATTCTTCATATATTTTTCTAGATATTGCCCTTTCACTCTTTTTCATGGGTGTTCGTATTATTTTGTCACCCATCTGTACGTCCTTGTATTTCAAATAGAAGAGTTCATGACGTACGCAGGTACGTCATGGTGCTTAAGGGGTTAATAATATAAAACGCGCACCATCCCCTCACTTTTTTAAAACGAGGAATGATATCCAAAGCACAATTCTCTTTAACGGGAAATTATATTTTCAAAGGCTCTGATAAAAGAAAACTGGCGAATTTTAAAAGGACTTCAAGAAAATATTTCTTTTGAAATTGTAAATATTAATATTTTTCTAAACCAAAGATATAGTTAGACCAGCCGTACGCAACCTTTTCTTCTCGCGGGCCGCAAACATATATTTGCAACGTTTGGCGAGCCGCAACACACTTTTATAATGTAAAATTATACAAATTTCTATTGCAAATGCCGTGAAGGTTTTTTTTTTTTTTTTTTTTGAAATAGTGGTATAAAACATTTTCTGTGACAAATATTTAACCCTAATAAGCCTAATTAGCTATATTATAAGTATAAAACGTAACAACATTGCAGCAATTCCAAATTTTAAAAAAATCAAAAGGATTTTTTCTAATAAAACAGTTTTTTTTCTCAATGCAAACTTTTTTTTTTAAATGTAGCAACATAGAGTGCAAATTATTAATTTGGAATAATGTTTGTTTAGTGTTCAGGATTAAGAAATGTATACACTGCTATAGCACAAGTAAAACTACATGTAAAAAGGACTTTGACTAAGGAAACGTCATTTAAGATATTTCAAGGTAATTTTAAATTTGTAATTATAAATAACAGGAAATTGTCTTCCCATGAAAATATATAAAAGAACAGTGAAAATATTAAAAACTTTTATACATATCTCAATTAATTTTATAAATAGGGAGAAATGATTATGTATCTCGGGCCGCACATAAAAGGTCGCCGGGCCACATGCGGCCCGCGGGCCGCAGGTTGAGTATGGCTGAGTTAGACCCATAAAAGTACTAGGAATAAGTGGAGATTTTTTTTTGTCGTTGTTATTTCCGTCCGCAAAAAGAAAATGACATTTTACAAAACATGTTCGCTCATCTTGTGTGTTGGGTTAACAGGTTCTTGAAACTTTTTGTAGAGTTATCTATCGTGTGTGGACGGGCAGGGTTACCTAATAAGGGATGTATCTTTGGGGTGTTTTCTTATTTCTGAAATCGTATCTCCCTAACTTCGTTCCTATAGGTTCAGTTGATTGATATCAACGCCCCCTAGATTAGGGAGAATTAATGTTGGCTGAATGAATACCCAACGTTTCTTATGTGATCTCAGAAAAGTTGGGAAAGCAAGCATACGCAGTCAAATTCTCTCGCCTTTAGCAAGATCAAACAACTTTTATTGACTATAATGTTGTGTTGGGGAAAATGCTGGACAAATGACTTCCATGTGTTACTACCATAACTGCAAATGGCAAATATTTTTGGAAACATTCTGCATTAAATTTCAAAAATGTGTCAAATTGTTGTTACTATTAGTTTCGAGTATATCTCCTGTATATATTTCTTAATATTCGTGTACTTTTTAGCATATTAATTGCGCCTCCCGTATTTTTATCACTCAAAAGCATTTAACATGTTGAATGACACCATTTATCTAAGTTTTTATGTATTGGATTTTACCATTTTAATAAAAATGATATCGATTATCACTTTACTTTTTTCTTTCACAGGCTTCTTATTCCATTTGCTTCTAACCTAATCATGCCGTCAATCTTTCTTCTCACTGGTGATTTTCATCCACCGCTCATAATACTCCTGCTGCTTTCCTGGAACCGCAACTGAAAGAAAAGAGTAATTCAAAGTGGCTGAAGAACCGGATCCCGCACCGTCCGACTCGGACGGCGGTTACCGTGCAAATGCCGTTCACAAACCTGGAGACCTGGTTCCTCAGATTGCCCTGGTGGGAGCATCACCAGGGGGTCCTACAACATTACGACGTAGTCAATCGAGATCGACTACGTCGTTACCTCCTGAGCCCTTTATGATTATGAAGAGCAAAGCCCTCAACAAGAGGGTCACGCTAAATGTCGGGGGTGTGAAACATGAAGTTATGTGGAGGACATTGGACAGTTTACCTCACACACGGCTCGGGAGGTTAAAGGACTGTAATACACATGAAAGTATCATGGAACTGGTTGACGATTACAGGTAATTTCTAAAAGTGGAAACTTATTTGTTGTCTCTTTCTTTAATGTAGGCATCTCAAGGTACCTTGCTTATATTGTGTTCAAAGCAAAATTTAAGTTAACTTAGCTCAAATTTTGGAGGTGGTACTTACGGAATAAGACATGTATGTTTGTATTTCGAAACTTATTTAAGTTAAGTCGGTGAACCTGACTGTGTGTAAGATCTGAACAAATGGGAAGTATCCGCATGCGCATAAGTTAAAACTAACCTCAACAGCCAATCAGTTAAAGTGAACTTCCACAGCCAATCGGAGTGAGTGAGAGTGGCTATATCTAGCCTAAGTGAGTTTGTAGACCTCACTGAGTGAGTTGAGAGGTTTGAGTTAACTTAAATGTTTGATGTGAACATAATATTACTCCCCGATTTTTTGTTTGTTGCCATGGCACTGTAGGACCTACTTCTTAAACCCTCTTCTCCTACATTTCAAATTGTGTTTCCCCGTTGAATCGTCGGAAAGGGGTGTTCCCTTTTACAGTTTGCCCACTTTTGTTTGTCACTTTTTGTTAGTAGCTGTGTTACAGGGTGGACTATTGTCCGGCCATCAATATTTTTGCTGTTAAGCCTAATTTTCTTAATGTCTTTAGGTAATTGCTCCTGTTAGTTCCCCTGTCTCTCATTTATTGTTCTTAGATTCCCCCTTTCAAGCAAACAAATGCGTATTCTTGTCCCGCATTAGATGTTATAAAATGTGTTGGGGTAGTCATCTGTGACAATACCACAGTTATCGCTTCTGATGTGGCATAACATAATTTTGAAATGCCTATTTTAAGAAAATGTAGTGCAGTATAAGGTTGTTTGATAAATAAATAGTTCTCGCTGGCTGTGTGATTTTAGAAATGGCTTTTTTTTTTAATATCTTACGCATGGCTGTTTAAACAACAATACCATACAAGCACTCTGCTTGTATGGTAATTGTTGTTGCAACAACCTATATATGTGTTCTCAGTGGCGGCTCGTGATTGGCTCTTTTTGAGGCACTAAATGCATGGCTGAAGAATTTATTCTTTTCTTACCATTATTTTTTTAAAGAAATCTTTTAATTATTTTAATGGCAGAGATTTCTCCCAACAAATATGGCAAATATTTCTTTAAAAAAAATAGTTTTTAAGAAAGTGATAAATTTTTCAACCATGCATTTAGTGTCCCAAATAAACGCAGTCACAAGGCGCTACCGTGTGTTCTAGTTCTCAAAATATCTTCGGGCTTGTTGTCAAGCAAAGAAAAATTACAGTTTGATCCTCTACTTCCTTAAAGCGCTTTCTGCTGCAAGATCTCTTTATTCGATTAAATACTTGAAAATCATAGAAGGACAAATAAATGAATAAATGGACAATATTCTCGAGACGTCACAGTTGAGGAGAATGGCGGAGTGATCGTTTGTTCAAGCTTTGCATTCACGAAGCTTTTTTTTCTCTATTTTTATTGTTCACGTTATTTTAATGTCACACTTATGAGCTCGGAAACCGAATTAATGAAAACAGAAGCATATTCTTTCATTATTTAATGATTAAATAATAAAAAATCTGATAAAGTGTGATTTGCAAATTTTATTTGGAAATTTTCCCAATTACTAAAAATTAACATTTAAATCATGAAGTAAAAGCACATTTAAGTAAAATAAGTTTAATTTACATAATTAATAAACAAATCTCAATTTAAATACTTGAAATTTTATTCATTTTCATAGACATTAGCGATAACCTAATTTAGTTTAACATTATATTTTTAATAAATTCCATAATATAATTACAAATTATTCTGAAATTAAATGATAATTCCTTATGTCATGCAGATCTGTTGCACATATTTCTAAAATTTTAGTAGCAGAATAAAATTTAAGTGAATTTTTCAAGAGCGTAACGCTTTCAAATGGAGAGATTTTTAAATGTTTTCCGAAACAGCTGGTTTTTTTATAGTTTCGAACCCCAAAAAAGAATATTGTCCACTTTGGATAGATAACATGTGCAATAAACTACTGTACAAATAATCTGAATCATTTGCTTCAAGTATAAAAACTGTAAGCTCGATTTAATTATTTATGAAACAACTTTTAGTATATGAAGTTTTATATATTCGATCTACATATTTTCTGGGCATGTTATTGCCTGTCTGATTGCAGTATGTATTATATTTGTATCTGATATGTGTAATATTGTTTCATAATGACTTGTTAATTTATCAATTTTTGTATATTAATGTCCTGCTTATTAAAAACAATGTATTCATTCACATGACTGTAAAGAGACAAATAACTATGAGCATGCAGTAAGCATAAAATCAAAATGCATTTTCCGTTATACTTGCAGTTTTATCAAGACATAATTTATACTTCATTCAACATAATTTGCGTTCGATTTGCGTTTCAGGGAAAATATATGACTGTTTATGTGCACACGAGGGAGATATACTTTATATTTCCTGTCTCAAATTTATTTATTTTTTCTAATTTAGGACATTTTTAGTATTCTCCAACTATTAAAGTTAGTATCCCTAATAGCACCGTGAACCGAATATGTCCAAGATGCAAAAGAACAGTGGCACAAATGCAACGCCAACTGTCCACACTGCCACGTGAAAGGGAAAATGAGTCTTATACAGGTCAATGTAACTTCGACATGTCCCTTTTTATAACAGATTGAAAATGGCGTTGTTTTGTACTCAGCTTGTGACTTGTACCAAAAAACAATTTGTCAAATTGTATTCATAATTGAGTTGAATGGGATCTGTTATAAAAAGGGACATGTCGAAGTTACATTGACCTGTATAAGACTCATTTTCCCTTTCACGTGGCAGTGTGGACAGTTGGGGTTGCATTTGTGCCACTGTTCTTTTGCATCTTGGACAGGTGAGCGAAGTGATCGCCACCTAAGAGGCATATTGTAAAAAAAAAATAAAGAAGTCTCCTTTTGTTCGTCGTGACTATGACCATTTGTGACGTTGCATAGACTGGTTGTGCTATTAAGGCTGCTCGTAAGTAAACTTCCCGATTCCCCTCGCTAATGTTATTCCTATGGTCGTAGGATGCATTCGTATTTTTAAAATATCTCCTCAGGAAATTAATATGTTTAACTTCTGTTTCCTGTGTACTGTTCTTAAAGAATGTCTCTTTTTTTCTTAGTTATCAAAATATTTATAAACCATGTGCTTAATTTATATTTTTATGTGTTAAAATCTTCGCGAAATTGAATAAGATTTTAACATTTCATATAAAATTAAGTATATATTTTAGAAAAAAATTGACAACTAAGAAAAAAAAAAGAGACATTCTTTCAGTACAAAGAAAACAGAAGTTAAAAATATTAATTTTCCGAGGATATATTTTAAAAATACGAATGCATCCTACGCCCTTAGGAATAACATTAGCGAGGGGAATCGGGAAGTTTACTGACGAGCAGCCTTAAGGATATTAGAAATAAGTTATCACGTTGAGTAAAGTTTTCCGCCAAAATTTCTTTTATTGTAAAAGGATAAATACATATGAAATCACCAAAGCTAATGAGGATAGTAATCTCCGTTTAAATCTACAAACGTTTGCCAACATTTTGGCAACTTTTCAATCCCTTCTGCGAAAAGTTGTGGCGTGCGCGAATCCAGAAAGAGATCGACTTCATTTGAATGGAAGATTGTGCCATCACGATGCAGTGCAGATGTGAAAAGAGATGGAAATCTGAAGGAGCCATGTTGGGGCTGTGTGGTGGATATTGCATTAAATACCACTCCAGCTTGTAGATCGTCCTGTCGGCCATCGTATTAACGTGTGGCCGGGCGTTATCTTGATGAAAGAGAACCACCTTCCTTTTGAACTCGTATCGTCGTTTTTCGCGAATGGCATAGTGAACTTTGATTAGCATGTTGCTGTATATTGCACTGTTGATAGTCTGTCCGCTTTTCAGGTACTCTTTGTACAGAATTCCACGATAATCCCACCAGATGCAGAGGAGCACCTTCTTGTTAGTTAAGGCACATCTTGCAACCGAGTCAGCTGATTCCCCAGGTGCTGACCACCCTCCTTTATGGCTTGTATTGTCGTAGTACACCCATTTTTCATCACAGGTCACAATTCTGTCCAGAATGTTCTTTTTCCTTTGACCTCTGAGCAGAGCCAAACAACAGTTTTTTCTTCTGCGCTTGTCTTCAGCAGTCAATTCGTGAGGCACCCAGCGGTTGAAGTTAAACGTTAGGTTTATGCGTTTTAGAGCGTTAACTATTGTTTTCTGGCAAACGTTAAGCTCTAACGCAATAGTTCGTGTTGAAACATTTCTGTCTTGGTCAATGATTTGCTTTAACGGTTCACAATCAACTTCAATACGGCAGCCGGAACGTGGTTCATCTTCACTGTCGAAATTTCTAGCTTTAAACTTCCGAAACCAAACTTTGACTGTATCATAAGAAACAGTATTGATTCCTAAAATTTTACACATCTTTTTGTGGCATCCAGTCGCACTGAGTTTATTACGGAACTCATAGTAAATATCGTTCTGATCTGCTGACGTGATAGCTCAATTTTAAACACTTTTTTGAAGCACAAGATAATAAATTTTTAACAAACAAATTACACAGTCATGTAGTTCCTGTGCTCTGCTTACGAATGCAACAATTGGTTGGCTGAAAATCTAACAACCGCACAAATGACATCTGTTTGCGCGAAGGTTACCCCTTGGCGGAAAACTTTTTACTCAACGTAATATTTTATGCATATGGATTTTGATTAACATTCTTTTGTAGCTTTTCTGTTAGAAAAAAAAAATCTCATTTTTTCATGAATCATGCCAGTTTTTTGCCAAATAGGCAGAGTATTCGCATGCTACGTGAAAGGTCCTGGGCTCGACACTTTCATTCTTCATTTTGGAAAATTCCAATTTATATTGTACAAAATGCCATTATATTTGTACATATTTTAAAGAAATGATTTGAGTAAAGTCTAATTCCGCAAAACACTGTGATTACTGATTTAGTTTATTAATTTTAATTGAGAAATCTTTCTACAATTTATTTACTTATTGCACAAATTTTCTTCCGCATTTTTAAAAAATTAAGAAAAATGCTTTGGAAGATGAAATTTCCATTAATTCATAATTGGAGACACATAACGGTTAAGACATGACTCTTGAAACAATTTCATAAAATAAGAATATTCACAATTAAAAATCATAATTCATATCACTTTACATTGTCCAAATTTGCGAAGCTAAAAGAGGCAATATGAATGGTGAACAGAATGCCAATTATTTATTGGATTTAGACAGCTTGGAAAAGGGAAACTCCTTCGAACTCTGCAACCTTCTTCTCTACCAATCCCTTTTTGAACATGTCGTTCATACATTCTCTATTTTTTAAGTGAGAGTATGCGTGTTATTGCGAAATTTAAGAATGGATATCTCTTCTCCGGAAGAAGATATTTGCATTCATCGCTAATATCATATATTTATGTAAAATCACTTTATATTACCATGTGCAAAAATGTATAGTACTTTAGAGTGTATGAAGTTAAATGTGTAATAAGCTAAACACAATAAGAGCACAAAACTTAGTCACTTTATAATTTTTAAATCGCAAAAAACTGTGCTTTATGACATTTCATTACAGCAGTCAACTTAAAATATAATTCAACAATTTACCACCACGAAAACATCAGTGTATATCTGTTAAGAAGTTACGAGAAATATGAAAGACTTCAATAAACCCTCTTTAGCAGTTTCCATTCCTCTTTAGCACTTTCCAATCTTAAAATACTCAGCTCCTGCTAACATTCTGACAACTGGTCTGTACTTCACTAGATCATCCTGGGAGAAGGTAAATAAAGAGAGATTAAGGAATTAATAACATTTATATTGCAAAATGTAATCACAATAAACTTGTTCAGTAATAGTAATTCAACAAAATAAAGTTAATCGTACGTAAACGTCATCATATTTATTCTAGAAACTAAAAATAGTTAATCCAAACAGTGATCGCAATTTGAAATTTAATCGATAACAGTATTATTTAATCGATAACAGTATTATTTAATCGACAACAGTATTACTTACTGTTATTTAATGATGCAGCTTTCAGACAGGTGAGATAAGTTATGACGATATAAATAAACGTTATATGTCTAACAGAATGATCTTCAAAGCAACTGCGCAGTCCAGAAAATAATATATAAAAAAATATGCTTTATTTGGACCATTTTTTTATTTACGTGCCGAATTATCCGTCAAAATGTGTGGTAATTAGGATAAATTCAAATATTAGAACGTGACCTTAATTTCGCTAAAAATCTAACGAACTGTTTGAGCTTCAAATTTTCGTTTTTAAAGTTGCATAATGCTAAAAGTTTTATTTCTTAATCATTCTAAGTATTCAAAACGCGATTAAATAATCCAATTCACAAAGTGCATAGTTTCCTTTTGTTCCATCTCACGAACAATAAGTGCGTTTGAAAATTTTAGATGGTATTTCGTGATTATAAATAAGTACAAGCATGATAATAGCTTTTTGAAATAAAATATAAATTAACGAAGAAGGAAGAAGTTGGTATATATATAATCTCAAATTCTCAAAATTCAATTTAGCATATTAGTTTAAAATATTTGGAGGCTTATATCTCTTATTTTCTCAATATTTATTAAGAACAAAAGTTGCGTTTGAAAATTTTAATATCTTTAATCATAAACGGATTATTTATGTCAGTATAACTTCTAGAAATCAAATGTTAGTGTCGTGGGAAAAAATGTATATTTGAATATCTCCACAAATATTCCATAGAAGTGAGTCAAAAATAATTCAAGACGTGGAAGTAAAATGGACAGGTGGTAGCACAAAAAAGTGTTAGTCGTCAACTGTGTTGTAAATCGGGAATAATAATAAAAAAAAGACTAACATTGCCAGGAACTGATCACTAAGATTCCATTAGTAGGTTAAGTTACCAAGGAAAGGAGTTGCTAAAACAGGAAATGCAACGCACACCTGTAAAATTGGAATACTTTAATTTCTTACCAAATTTAATTCCCTAACATAAAGAAAAAGCCCTCAATGATAAGGAGTTGAAAATTAACTGACTCAAAACTCTCTAATAATTATAGAGACAATTGAATTAAATATTTAACAAAAGTTTCTTTTTTATAATTTACTGACAATAAATATATTCACTACTTAGAGGGGATTCGTACAACAAAATATTAATTTTACAATAACCAAAATTCAAAGTGGGGCTCTGAAAAACATTCATGAAAATAAATTATTTTAAAGAAAATACCAAAATATTGCTTCTAGTATTCCCTTTTATTAAAAATTTCTCATAAAATATTATTTCAAGTAATAAAACCTTAATTGTCCCACATATCCTATAAAATTTAAGCCCACAAATGTATAAAAAAGAAGAAGAAAAGAAAAAAAAGAAATTAATAAAAAAAAAGGAAAGAAATCAAAAAGAAATTAATAAAAAAAATTAAAATACGTAAAAACTAGCATAAATGGTAGGAGGGTTCAAGTACTAATTAAAAATTATGGAGGAAAAATTAGATGCTCTGCTCACCCATACGGTGACTATTAGATGCATGATTTTTTCATCAGGATCCATGGTTTGCGTTCGTGCCTGGGAGGTTGGACGTAAACGTGTCAGCATACATTTTGCGGCTACCAGAGGTGTAAAGGCTGTTCTATATGTGTGCGCGTTCTAAAGGAAACAGGCCGTTCTAAGGACGAACACAAGTTTAATATGGTAACATAAAGTTGACATGACGAGGACAGGTACTTCACACGACATTAAATAAACACAAAGGGTTAATTATATTATTCAATATTCATGACCGATAACATTTACTCACGGCCATTTTCATACTATTTTCTGTTTCCATAAATCAGACGACGTTCTTCGCCGCTAACATTCCAAGTTCTACTGCCGCGTTTTTTCATTTCTCCAGAAGGAGGCGCTACTAGAGCAAGAAAAGGCATGCGCAATCCTCACAAGAGGATTTTTATTTAAACAGGGGCTGAGTGCTTCATGGATATTAACGACTGTCTATGACGGTACAGACGGCGTGCATTATACTGTACCTGGAGCGGGGTACGTTGCACATTAGCAAAAAATTGTATTATTTTTTAAATAAAAAGCAGCATGAGACGAAGAGATTTCTCCTCGGAGGGGATGATACAGCCCCTCCCCTATACGTCCCTTCATTGGAATGTGATGACTCCACCCGCCGTGATGTAATATCTCTCTTCGATAATTGGTTACTCCTCGGTGAACGAGCTGGGCGAAAAGGAACTTCCGAGGAAGGTTCTGCTTGTTAGATGAGGAATGAGGCTTTTGTGGGTATTTTGATGTAATCGAGTAAAGAGAATTCCGTCAATTTGTTTTCTTTATATAACAGTTTGTAAACTGAGCGGGATGGATTTGTGGTTAATTTCATAATATGCCTTGTATTTTTTTATTGTGTGAGCGACAGTTGATGTAAGATGGATCACGTGTATATGTGTAACCAATGAAAGGGTGCACACCACAATAAGCATAATTTTTTCAAAACCTTCAGACATGACCATAAAGTTGGCACTTGTGACAGCATTGTATAGCAGTGAAGGATTTCGGCCTGCATTTTTAGGCCCTATATAAATGACCCTATCAGCAATGATATATTTCAGAAATGAAGGACCTATTAACAAAATTCAATTGTTTAGTCCTTGTAGTCGTGACTTCTGTTGTCACAGTATTTTGAATTCTCCAGATTTTAAGTTATAAGAATTTTCCAGAACTGCAGGATAGTCAGTTTATAGATTCATGTACGCTCAAAAGAATTGCCTTTTTCAATTGTGTGGATTTACCTACAAAGTATATTACTTTATTTAGAATTTGGTTATGCTGTAGTAATTCTGCCTTTAACCCTTTCACGCTCAAGGGAAATATTTTTCCCTTCTACAAAAATCGTTATCGATTGTTCAATTATTATTGAATCGATATTTTTTTTTACTGAATGTCAAAATAAAACGGATTTCCAAGGCGGCAAATGTGTTTCTGAACGAATGAAAAAAAAAAAAAGAACTGTCAAACTTTATTGCGCCAAAACCAAAACATTCGCGGGCTGAACTAATAATATCTTGAAAGTGTTTTGGACTTGAGAAAATTAGAATATCATAACTAACTATTTATTTTACTTTTCTGATAATTTTTATTATGTTTTTTGTATTACAAAGCAATAAATAAAATACCGATATAATAAACCCAACTCTTCGTTTATTTACTTTTATGGTCCATAGGGAAAAATATTTCTCATGAAATTATAGGAAACCTAGACACCCTGCTATGTTTTTTCTGGTGATATTCTCTTACTTTACACCCACAATAGCTAAAATATTGTGTTGTATTGGCATATTTAGTCTTGGACATCTTATGGTCCTGTAAGGGTTAAAGTCCGCTGCAGATCTGCAAGTAATTTCTACTTTGAATT